>CM060415.1:78429006-79914091 GCA_030545235.1 Helianthus tuberosus
TAGTCAGCGACAACACCATCAGCCAATAAACCAATAGAGGAATCAAAGACCATGGATGAACGATCCCCTAAGAAGTCAAAGAAGCGAAAGGCTTCTCAGAACTTCGCCATGGTCGCTCACAATGGTAAAGCAGGTCCCCAAAACCAACCAGCTCAACCCCTGCTAGGTGTGTATGGCTTTTCCTATGATACTACATCAAGGAACTATGTACCTTACAAACTACTCATGTGATTTCTCTCTTTCAAATGATTGCTCATGATTCCCTCGAAAATTTTAAGTACTCATTTCACTCTAAGAAACAAAGTACAGAAAATTAAGTGACATTATGAGTAATCCGTGCTTTTCGCACATCTGTGCCTTTTAAATCCTTGGTTTAGATAACTAAGGTATTTTCAAATCTCATAACGTTACGTTTTGATTTTTCAGCATACACGAGTACCAGTATTTCAATACAATCTTCATGATCTCAAAACATTTCATATATGTTGAAAACAATTTTTCTAGATGCATTGTCTATGTTATTTCAAAAACATTGGCCATATTATCAAAACCAACCTTTCAAATTTCAAATATTTCATATAGTCTGAAGACAATATTAACACAATACATTTCTGATCAGTGCATGAATTTCGAAAAGCATCATTCATGTCTTGTCAAAAACCTTATACATAATTTCAAAAATTCATCTCGCATGATTTTAAAACATTTTTGTAAATATATCTATCTAATACACCTACTTTATGATTTCCAAAAGTATTATATATAGGTTTCAAAAACGTTAAACTCATTTTTCTTAAAAGAACCCCATGCATAGTTTTTCAAAAATATTTTTTCCTCGTACATTGACTTAACCTTCAAATTCTGCTTCATATGTCGCCTTGACATATCAAGCATCTCAACTTCATAAGCATTCTTACTTCATGTTTTGACATAAGCACGTCAAGTGCAAGGTTTCAAAACATCTTCAACTTCTAAAATCCATATGGGATCTTTTTATTTTCACATTTAGACCCTTGTGGATGATCATCATTCAAATCAGAGTCCTTAATTGGATTCCTTATATACCTAAATTCGAACATTTCGGGTTCTAGTAATCGAATCGAATTTTCTTTTTGAATCTTTCTATCTTTTAGTTAGATTCTTGATATGATTAAAGTGCCAAATGAAATCCATGAGATGGATTCCTATTGTACTTTAAATACATGTACTCTGTTAGCAGAACAAACTTCTAGTTAAACAATTTTGTGGTTATGTGACTATGTGTTTAATTCATCTTATGTTTTCTTTTATGCATTTTGTGTTTTTAATACTCTGGATATTCGTTATCCAAATCCTCGCAGGATCTTTCATATCTTCATATGAGAGATTCGTAGCAGGATATTCAAAAGGTACTACCTTAAAATCCTTAATGGGCTTCTATGTAATAGTTAAGACCCTTGGATTAAAAGTACTGCTCCATGATTCATTAGAGACCCTTTAGTGGTCAAATCAAAAGATTGATCACAATTTGGTTAAAGAACGACATCTAGTGATGTAGCTGGACAGACTCCTTGATAGTCTATTTAGATCATTTATTGATTTAATTAAAAGGACTCTATGGCGGTCTAGTCACACTCATCACAGGATTGTTCATTGGTTTTCCCCTGCAGCATTATAAAATAGACTGTGTAAACTGTGCAAGGAATTGTCTGATTATGGACGCGTACATAATTATGAGATTCGGTGCACGGTAACCACAGTAAGATTTATTATGTGTAAGAACCGATAGTGACAACAATAACGAAATGAGAACGATGTAATGGAGGGTACGGTGGACGCACCAATGACGCTTCATATACTGTGTATATAAGTATCCCTCTTACATTGCAATCATGATGTTATTAAAGGTTATTAGAAGTTCAGAACCCTAATCAATATTGTTCGTATCTTTTCAAACTTCATGCTTTCAAGCTCTCACAAGTTTCCTCTAAATAAATTTCGGGACGAAATTTCCTAAAGTAGGGGAGACTGTAACACCTGTGCCTCCACGGCCATCAAACAAATGCCAAATCAATGAAATATTGTATTTCATACTTGGGATTTGTAAAAATATGTGTATCGTTTACACATATCAACTCTTGTTCGATTTCAAACTCTAAATCGCTTTCTGGAAGGTTATACACGCACTGATGCGTAAATATAACCAGTATAATGCAACAAACACTCCGGAATAGTGACATAGGCTTAACATACCTTAAATAACCTTTACATAACTTAGAAATAAGTTTTGAAGGCTTTGGTATGGCAAAAACAAGCTAATTCGCTTACAGGGACTAAACTTGACAAACTGCGAAAGTATGCCAATTTGAACTGTAACAGACATTCCGGAACATGACCATAAGTTAAACATACCATAAATATCCTTTACATAGCTTAGAAATAGGCTTTGAGGGGTTAGGTGTGCTAAAATAAACTTTTGGGTCATTCAGGGACTAAAAGTGACAAAAAGTGCACAAGTTTGCATTTTCGCGCATAACTTACGTTCTGAATACATCCGGACATCCAAAAATTTATGTAAGCATGACTATTTTATATTTTAGTGTTCGCCATAAGAAAAATCCATTCGTCGCGTCATTTGGATCGTTTTTCGCGCTTGTGCGCATTCCGTCGTAATTAACCGAACATCGCGTTCGTACGGCCAAACGAACCGACATCCGAGATATTTTTGAACACATTTTAAGTTCCCTATACTTTAACTTCATTTTAGAGCTTTGAAATGGGGTTAACGGGCCTTAAACGTGTCAAAAATGGCCTAAATACAGTTCAGGGACCAAAAGTGTAAATATGCCAAACTAGGGCCTAGCGCACCGCTACCCATATATTGTAACGGTGCGCTAGCCTTGCACAGACCAGATGCAGTGTTTTTAAACAGCCTGTTTGCACATGTTTAATCCACAACCACATGTTCTCCTTTGCCTAGTCAGATGATAAGAACCATTTTGAGCCACCACAACTTCCCGACACTTGTACGGGTGGGATTAAGGCACGTTTTCCATGAAACGATCTTAACGGTGGACCGAAAACTATAAATACCCCATACCCCCCATTGCTAAACTCACTAGAATCTTGATCTTAGGAACTCTAAGTTGAAACCATTGTTTCATACCTGAGATTCTTGGATCGAGGTTAGCATTCGGGGACCCTTCGTAAGTATTCTTTCGTTCTTTTCCTTATTTTATTGCTTTTCGAGTCAGAAAGTCAAACTTTTTTTGACTTTCAGCGTTGACCAGTAATGGTCAATGCGAAGTTCGTTTGAACTTCGCAACGTGAGCGTAATCACGTTGGTCATAGTCCCTTGGGACTATGCCTACTGATTACCACGTTGTCTAGGGTCGTAGGGTAGGCGATCTAATAAATCGCCTATACCTTCGAACCCGACCCATTTGGTCGATCATTAGGATCCGACCAAATACATTAGGTGACCATAGTAGGTAGGGAATAACCTTCCGAGGTTATACCCTATGGTCACATCGTTTGAGTAGTTGTATGATAGGTAGTTTATATGCCTTAGGTAAATTACCAGAATACCCTTTTCATGTATAATTGGTAATTAAGCATATGTAACCTAAACTTTTGTCACATAACTGATTATGTAACATGTTTAGGCATATAACACTTGTCATAGGACTAGTTAGGCGGTCCGAACGCGTTTCACGCGAACGACGCGTTAAAGTAGCATAAGCTACCTAAACGGGTCGTAATGGGTCGTAAACAATTAGGTTAAGTTTCAGTTAGTATGTAGGCTTTGTTAAACCATATGACACGAGTCTCTATACTCGTTTGGTTTACGAACCCGCATTCTATCCGATCTTCCGATTTAGGTCCGGTTTATTAACATAGTTACCTATATTAGGTGCCGTTTGATTTCCGTGATCTCTAGCATTGTTTGGTTGTCACTCAAGGACTACTGAGCATTCTCAAGTGAGTACATAGACCCCTCTTTTACTGTTTTCCAAACTGTTTTGGGGTGGAACACATGTGCCTACTTGTTACTTTCATGCTTTCCATGTTTTCACATCATATACCTGCTATGTTCGTTAGTACATTATAGTACATGATCTCATTGTGTTTTATGCTATGTATGTCCATTTAGTTCATACTTAGTACATCGTTTTACATTTACATTTTATGCTATGTATGTCCATTGCGTGCATACTTAGTACATTGTTTTCATCACATGCTTACATTTTTGGTATGACATTTGGTTTGTTTACATGGGACAATACATTCATTAACATTAGCTACGCCGTTCGTTAGTAGGTAGTGGTACCATAGGAATTGACAACTCCCGTTCCGGACATCCCAGGGAAAGGGGATGAAAGGAATGACCGAATTCGATGATATAAGACAGATAGACCTTTAATTTGTTTAAAGGGTTTATCACCACAGTCGCAAGGCTTGGATGTATGCATTTTCACAATACCGCATAAATGTTCATATTAAATATTTGCATGCATTTACACAAAACATAGCTTTGATTTAAACCAAGTTTTACTTCAATACTTTGTTTTGGTGCATATGGTTTAGTTGAGACATTTCACTTGCCATACATGACATTTTGACATAGACATTTGACATGGATATTTGACATAGACATTTGACATGGATATTTGACCTAGACATTTGACATGGATATTTGACATAGACATTTGACATGGATATTTGACATAGACATTTTGACATGATTTACATTTGACACAAACACTTTTGACATTGGTTATACATACTACATGATTTACATCTTGACATGAACACTTTGACATATTATTTAATACTTTTGACAATTGATTTAAACATAGACTTCTTACATTGGTTGGTTTGGTTTGATTAAGTGATTAAGTAACGATGCGTGTGTAATATGATACAAGCATGGTGGATACGCCGCTGGTACTTCCTATATATAAGTGTTTGTATAGTATTACATGTCGTAACGTTATTTGAATCATTTCAGTTTGAGACTTAGGACATTTCATACAAATAACATACTTTTCACAAGACATTGATTTATAAAAAACTTATCTTATGCAAACATATTTTACTTGGTTATTCATTTAACCTTACATTTATTTATACTTATCATCTGATCTTATCGTTTTTCAAATGATTTAAAAGACAAAGCAAATAACAAGGTTCATGACTAAACATTTTCTCAAACATAAGTCATGAATCTTATTTTCACAAAACCTATGTATCTCACAGGCATTTTTATGCTGACGTACCTATTTTCACATGTGTTTTTCAGGAGCTGTTGCATAAGATGATCAAGATACACATAGACAGACTTGGGCTTTAGTGACAATAAAAGATGCAAGACTAGTTAATTATGTTGTATTTTCCTTGTTTGATTAAGACATTGTAACACTTTTAAATCAATAAAACGAAACTTAAATTTCCATGGTTGTGAAACATTAATTCTGTTACAACACTCCCCGATGTTTCCGCCACGTTTTGTATGTTCTACGTGGTCGGGGTGTGACAGAAAAGATGGTATCAGAGCCAATGGTTATAGGGAATTAGGTTATTAGTAATGCTTTGACCTAGTCTATAACCTTCTTAGGACCCTAACGCGAGTTTACTTGCGTTTAGTCATAAAACAATACCGTCACCTATCCTTAGGTGACGACCACAACAAGAACATAAATTTCAAAACCGCTTTGAAAACTAATCATCTGATCTAGGATGATTGATTACTAGGTTTTGAACTCTCTATTATATGGTTTTGAACCCCTTTGAGTTTTCAAAACTTCGTCAAGGTTTTGGGTTTTAAATAATGTGAACACGTGCAAACTGGAAGGGTGAATGCCTGTATTCTGGGTTTTCTGTCTAGGCAAGCACTTCGTATACATCTCATCAGACGCGAGACCAGTTGTGCTTACCTGGGAATTCTTGGGATGAGTGTTCACTTATAGGCGAGCATGTCTTCGCGATACATTATTTTTGACCCATTTACTTTGATCAGTCACCGTCTCATTTGTTTGCCTTAGGTAACAAACAAATGATCGCAATCTTCATGCGTTATCATTCTGTTTTGATTGTCCAATAATCTTTCACCTGTTTCTCCCTACGCCTTTCTTTTTCTTCAAGAATGTCTCTTCATCACGATTACGCCCAGATATCTGAGCAAGCAGCCAAATTCGCTCAGCGAATAGGCGAAGTAGTCCTGAAGACTGTTGAATTAGCTACTGCCATGTATCATCTCCAGGATGAAGCCACTCAAGAGTCACCAAGACAGGCAGGACCTAGTCAGGCGACAACACCATCAGCCAATAAACCAATAGAGGAATCAAAGACCATGGATGAACGATCCCCTAAGAAGTCAAAGAAGCGAAAGGCTTCTCAGAACTTCGCCATGGTCGCTCACAATGGTAAAGCAGTCCCCAACCAACCAGCTCAACCCCCTGCTAGGTGTGTATGGCTTTTCCTATGATACCTACATCAAGGAACTATGTACCTTACAAACTACTCATGTGATTTCTCTCTTTCAAATGATTGCTCATGATTCCCTCGAAAATTTTAAGTACTCGTTTCACTCTAAGAAACAAAGTACAGAAAATTAAGTGACATTATGAGTAATCGTGCTTTTCGCACATCTGTGCCTTTAAATCCTTGGTTAGATAACTAAGGGTATTTTCAAATCTCATAACCGTTACGTTTTGATTTTTCAGCATACACAGTACCAGTATTTCAAAACAATCTTCATGATCTCAAAACATTTCATATAGTTTGAAAACAATTTTTCTAGATGCATTGTCTATGTTATTTCAAAAACATTGGCCATATTATCAAAACCAACCTTTCAAATTTCAAAATATTTCATATAGTCTGAAGACAATATTAACACAATACATTTTCTGATCAAGTGCATGATTTCGAAAAGCATCATTCATGTCTTTCAAAAACCTTATACATAATTTCAAAATTCATCTCGCATGATTTTAAAACATTTTTGTAAATATATCTATCTAATACACCTACTTTATGATTTCAAAAGTATTATATATAAGGTTTCAAAAACGTTAAACTCATTTTTCTTAAAAGAACCCCATGCATAGTTTTCAAAAATATTTTTCCTCGTACATTGACTTAACCTTCAAATTCTGCTTCATATGTCGCCTTGACATATCAAGCATCTCAACTTCATAAGCATTCTTACTTCATGTTTTGACATAAGCACGTCAAGTGCAAGGTTTCAAAACATCTTCAACTTCTAAAATCCATATGGGATCTTTTTATTTTCACATTTAGACCCTTGTGGATGATCATCATTCAAATCAGAGTCCTTAATTGGATTCCTTATATACCTAAATTCGAACATTTCGGGTTCTAGTAATCGAAATCGAATTTTCTTTTTGAATCTTTCTATCTTTATAGTTAGATTCTTGATAATGATTAAAGTGCCAAATGAAATCCATGAGATGGATTCCTATTGTACTTTAAATACATGTACTCTGTTAGCAGAACAAACTTCTAGTTAAACAATTTTGTGGTTATGTGACTATGTGTTTATTCATCTTATGTTTTCTTTTATGCATTTTTGTGTTTTTAATACTCTGGATATTCGTTATCCAAATCCTCGCAGGATCTTTCATATCTTCATATGAGAGATTCGTAGCAGGATATTCAAAAGGTACTACCTTAAATCCTTAATGGGCTTCTATGTAATAGTTAAGACCCTTGGATTATATAGTACTGCTCCATGATTCATTAGAGACCCTTTAGTGGTCAAATCAAAAAGATTGATTCACAATTTGGTTAAAGAACGACATCTAGTGATGTAGCTGGACAGACTCCTTGATAGTCTATTTAGATCATTTATTGATTTAATTAAAAGGACTCTATGGCGGTCTAGTCACACTCATCACAGGATTGTTCATTTGGTTTTCCCCTGCACATTATAAAATAGACTGTGTAAACTGTGCAAGGAATTGTCTGATTATGGACGCGTACATAATTATGAGATTCGGTGCACGGTAACCACAGTAAGATTTATTATGTGTAAGAACCGATAGTGACAACAATAACGAAATGAGAACGATGTAATGGAGGTACGGTGGACGCACCAATGACGCTTCATATACTTGTATATAAGTATCCCTCTTACATTGCAATCATGATGTTATTAAAGGTTATTAGAAGTTCAGAACCCTAATCAATATTGTTCGATCTTTTCAAACTTCATGCTTTCAAGCTCTCACAAGTTTCCTCTAAATAAATTTCGGGACGAAATTTCCTAAAGTAGGGGAGACTGTAACACCTGTGCCTCCACGGCCATCAAACAAATGCCAAATCAATGAAATATTGTATTTCATACTTGGGATTTGTAAAAATATGTGTATCGTTTACACATATCAACTCTTGTTCGATTTCAAACTCTAAATCGCTTTCTGGAAGGTTATACACGCACTGATGCGTAAATATAACCAGTATAATGCAACAAACACTCCGGAATAGTGACATAGGCTTAACATACCTTAAATAACCTTTACATAACTTAGAAATAAGTTTTGAAGGCTTTGGTATGGCAAAAACAAGCTAATTCGCTTACAGGGACTAAACTTGACAAACTGCGAAAGTATGCCAATTTGAACTGTAACAGACATTCCGGAACATGACCATAAGTTAAACATACCATAAATATCCTTTACATAGCTTAGAAATAGGCTTTGAGGGGTTAGGTGTGCTAAAATAAACTTTTGGGTCATTCAGGGACTAAAAGTGACAAAAAGTGCACAAGTTTGCATTTTCGCGCATAACTTACGTTCTGAATACATCCGGACATCCAAAAATTTATGTAAGCATGAATATTTTATATTTTAGTGTTCGCCATAAGAAAAATCCATTCGTCGCGTCATTTGGATCGTTTTTCGCGCTTGTGCGCATTCCGTCGTAATTAACCGAACATCGCGTTCGTACGGCCAAACGAACCGACATCCGAGATATTTTTGAACACATTTTAAGTTCCCTATACTTTAACTTCATTTTAGAGCTTTGAAATGGGGTTAACGGGCCTTAAACGTGTCAAAAATGGCCTAAATACAGTTCAGGGACCAAAAGTGTAAATATGCCAAACTAGGGCCTAGCGCACCGCTACCCATATATTGTAACGGTGCGCTAGCCTTGCACAGACCAGATGCAGTGTTTTTAAACAGCCTGTTTGCACATGTTTAATCCACAACCACATGTTCTCCTTTGCCTAGTCAGATGATAAGAACCATTTTGAGCCACCACAACTTCCCGACACTTGTACGGGTGGGATTAAGGCACGTTTTCCATGAAACGATCTTAACGGTGGACCGAAAACTATAAATACCCCATACCCCCCATTGCTAAACTCACTAGAATCTTGATCTTAGGAACTCTAAGTTGAAACCATTGTTTCATACCTGAGATTCTTGGATCGAGGTTAGCATTCGGGGACCCTTCGTAAGTATTCTTTCGTTCTTTTCCTTATTTTATTGCTTTTCGAGTCAGAAAGTCAAACTTTTTTTGACTTTCAGCGTTGACCAGTAATGGTCAATGCGAAGTTCGTTTGAACTTCGCAACGTGAGCGTAATCACGTTGGTCATAGTCCCTTGGGACTATGCCTACTGATTACCACGTTGTCTAGGGTCGTAGGGTAGGCGATCTAATAAATCGCCTATACCTTCGAACCCGACCCATTTGGTCGATCATTAGGATCCGACCAAATACATTAGGTGACCATAGTAGGTAGGGAATAACCTTCCGAGGTTATACCCTATGGTCACATCGTTTGAGTAGTTGTATGATAGGTAGTTTATATGCCTTAGGTAAATTACCAGAATACCCTTTTCATGTATAATTGGTAATTAAGCATATGTAACCTAAACTTTTGTCACATAACTGATTATGTAACATGTTTAGGCATATAACACTTGTCATAGGACTAGTTAGGCGGTCCGAACGCGTTTCACGCGAACGACGCGTTAAAGTAGCATAAGCTACCTAAACGGGTCGTAATGGGTCGTAAACAATTAGGTTAAGTTTCAGTTAGTATGTAGGCTTTGTTAAACCATATGACACGAGTCTCTATACTCGTTTGGTTTACGAACCCGCATTCTATCCGATCTTCCGATTTAGGTCCGGTTTATTAACATAGTTACCTATATTAGGTGCCGTTTGATTTCCGTGATCTCTAGCATTGTTTGGTTGTCACTCAAGGACTACTGAGCATTCTCAAGTGAGTACATAGACCCCTCTTTTACTGTTTTCCAAACTGTTTTGGGGTGGAACACATGTGCCTACTTGTTACTTTCATGCTTTCCATGTTTTCACATCATATACCTGCTATGTTCGTTAGTACATTATAGTACATGATCTCATTGTGTTTTATGCTATGTATGTCCATTTAGTTCATACTTAGTACATCGTTTTACATTTACATTTTATGCTATGTATGTCCATTGCGTGCATACTTAGTACATTGTTTTCATCACATGCTTACATTTTTGGTATGACATTTGGTTTGTTTACATGGGACAATACATTCATTAACATTAGCTACGCCGTTCGTTAGTAGGTAGTGGTACCATAGGAATTGACAACTCCCGTTCCGGACATCCCAGGGAAAGGGGATGAAAGGAATGACCGAATTCGATGATATAAGACAGATAGACCTTTAATTTGTTTAAAGGGTTTATCACCACAGTCGCAAGGCTTGGATGTATGCATTTTCACAATACCGCATAAATGTTCATATTAAATATTTGCATGCATTTACACAAAACATAGCTTTGATTTAAACCAAGTTTTACTTCAATACTTTGTTTTGGTGCATATGGTTTAGTTGAGACATTTCACTTGCCATACATGACATTTTGACATAGACATTTGACATGGATATTTGACATAGACATTTGACATGGATATTTGACCTAGACATTTGACATGGATATTTGACATAGACATTTGACATGGATATTTGACATAGACATTTTGACATGATTTACATTTGACACAAACACTTTTGACATTGGTTATACATACTACATGATTTACATCTTGACATGAACACTTTGACATATTATTTAATACTTTTGACAATTGATTTAAACATAGACTTCTTACATTGGTTGGTTTGGTTTGATTAAGTGATTAAGTAACGATGCGTGTGTAATATGATACAAGCATGGTGGATACGCCGCTGGTACTTCCTATATATAAGTGTTTGTATAGTATTACATGTCGTAACGTTATTTGAATCATTTCAGTTTGAGACTTAGGACATTTCATACAAATAACATACTTTTCACAAGACATTGATTTATAAAAAACTTATCTTATGCAAACATATTTTACTTGGTTATTCATTTAACCTTACATTTATTTATACTTATCATCTGATCTTATCGTTTTTCAAATGATTTAAAAGACAAAGCAAATAACAAGGTTCATGACTAAACATTTTCTCAAACATAAGTCATGAATCTTATTTTCACAAAACCTATGTATCTCACAGGCATTTTTATGCTGACGTACCTATTTTCACATGTGTTTTTCAGGAGCTGTTGCATAAGATGATCAAGATACACATAGACAGACTTGGGCTTTAGTGACAATAAAAGATGCAAGACTAGTTAATTATGTTGTATTTTCCTTGTTTGATTAAGACATTGTAACACTTTTAAATCAATAAAACGAAACTTAAATTTCCATGGTTGTGAAACATTAATTCTGTTACAACACTCCCCGATGTTTCCGCCACGTTTTGTATGTTCTACGTGGTCGGGGTGTGACAGAAAAGATGGTATCAGAGCCAATGGTTATAGGGAATTAGGTTATTAGTAATGCTTTGACCTAGTCTATAACCTTCTTAGGACCCTAACGCGAGTTTACTTGCGTTTAGTCATAAAACAATACCGTCACCTATCCTTAGGTGACGACCACAACAAGAACATAAATTTCAAAACCGCTTTGAAAACTAATCATCTGATCTAGGATGATTGATTACTAGGTTTTGAACTCTCTATTATATGGTTTTGAACCCCTTTGAGTTTTCAAAACTTCGTCAAGGTTTTGGGTTTTAAATAATGTGAACACGTGCAAACTGGAAGGGTGAATGCCTGTATTCTGGGTTTTCTGTCTAGGCAAGCACTTCGTATACATCTCATCAGACGCGAGACCAGTTGTGCTTACCTGGGAATTCTTGGGATGAGTGTTCACTTATAGGCGAGCATGTCTTCGCGATACATTATTTTTGACCCATTTACTTTGATCAGTCACCGTCTCATTTGTTTGCCTTAGGTAACAAACAAATGATCGCAATCTTCATGCGTTATCATTCTGTTTTGATTGTCCAATAATCTTTCACCTGTTTCTCCCTACGCCTTTCTTTTTCTTCAAGAATGTCTCTTCATCACGATTACGCCCAGATATCTGAGCAAGCAGCCAAATTCGCTCAGCGAATAGGCGAAGTAGTCCTGAAGACTGTTGAATTAGCTACTGCCATGTATCATCTCCAGGATGAAGCCACTCAAGAGTCACCAAGACAGGCAGGACCTAGTCAGGCGACAACACCATCAGCCAATAAACCAATAGAGGAATCAAAGACCATGGATGAACGATCCCCTAAGAAGTCAAAGAAGCGAAAGGCTTCTCAGAACTTCGCCATGGTCGCTCACAATGGTAAAGCAGTCCCCAACCAACCAGCTCAACCCCCTGCTAGGTGTGTATGGCTTTTCCTATGATACCTACATCAAGGAACTATGTACCTTACAAACTACTCATGTGATTTCTCTCTTTCAAATGATTGCTCATGATTCCCTCGAAAATTTTAAGTACTCGTTTCACTCTAAGAAACAAAGTACAGAAAATTAAGTGACATTATGAGTAATCGTGCTTTTCGCACATCTGTGCCTTTAAATCCTTGGTTAGATAACTAAGGGTATTTTCAAATCTCATAACCGTTACGTTTTGATTTTTCAGCATACACAGTACCAGTATTTCAAAACAATCTTCATGATCTCAAAACATTTCATATAGTTTGAAAACAATTTTTCTAGATGCATTGTCTATGTTATTTCAAAAACATTGGCCATATTATCAAAACCAACCTTTCAAATTTCAAAATATTTCATATAGTCTGAAGACAATATTAACACAATACATTTTCTGATCAAGTGCATGATTTCGAAAAGCATCATTCATGTCTTTCAAAAACCTTATACATAATTTCAAAATTCATCTCGCATGATTTTAAAACATTTTTGTAAATATATCTATCTAATACACCTACTTTATGATTTCAAAAGTATTATATATAAGGTTTCAAAAACGTTAAACTCATTTTTCTTAAAAGAACCCCATGCATAGTTTTCAAAAATATTTTTCCTCGTACATTGACTTAACCTTCAAATTCTGCTTCATATGTCGCCTTGACATATCAAGCATCTCAACTTCATAAGCATTCTTACTTCATGTTTTGACATAAGCACGTCAAGTGCAAGGTTTCAAAACATCTTCAACTTCTAAAATCCATATGGGATCTTTTTATTTTCACATTTAGACCCTTGTGGATGATCATCATTCAAATCAGAGTCCTTAATTGGATTCCTTATATACCTAAATTCGAACATTTCGGGTTCTAGTAATCGAAATCGAATTTTCTTTTTGAATCTTTCTATCTTTATAGTTAGATTCTTGATAATGATTAAAGTGCCAAATGAAATCCATGAGATGGATTCCTATTGTACTTTAAATACATGTACTCTGTTAGCAGAACAAACTTCTAGTTAAACAATTTTGTGGTTATGTGACTATGTGTTTATTCATCTTATGTTTTCTTTTATGCATTTTTGTGTTTTTAATACTCTGGATATTCGTTATCCAAATCCTCGCAGGATCTTTCATATCTTCATATGAGAGATTCGCAGCAGGATATTCAAAAGGTACTACCTTAAATCCTTAATGGGCTTCTATGTAATAGTTAAGACCCTTGGATTATATAGTACTGCTCCATGATTCATTAGAGACCCTTTAGTGGTCAAATCAAAAAGATTGATTCACAATTTGGTTAAAGAACGACATCTAGTGATGTAGCTGGACAGACTCCTTGATAGTCTATTTAGATCATTTATTGATTTAATTAAAAGGACTCTATGGCGGTCTAGTCACACTCATCACAGGATTGTTCATTTGGTTTTCCCCTGCACATTATAAAATAGACTGTGTAAACTGTGCAAGGAATTGTCTGATTATGGACGCGTACATAATTATGAGATTCGGTGCACGGTAACCACAGTAAGATTTATTATGTGTAAGAACCGATAGTGACAACAATAACGAAATGAGAACGATGTAATGGAGGTACGGTGGACGCACCAATGACGCTTCATATACTTGTATATAAGTATCCCTCTTACATTGCAATCATGATGTTATTAAAGGTTATTAGAAGTTCAGAACCCTAATCAATATTGTTCGATCTTTTCAAACTTCATGCTTTCAAGCTCTCACAAGTTTCCTCTAAATAAATTTCGGGACGAAATTTCCTAAAGTAGGGGAGACTGTAACACCTGTGCCTCCACGGCCATCAAACAAATGCCAAATCAATGAAATATTGTATTTCATACTTGGGATTTGTAAAAATATGTGTATCGTTTACACATATCAACTCTTGTTCGATTTCAAACTCTAAATCGCTTTCTGGAAGGTTATACACGCACTGATGCGTAAATATAACCAGTATAATGCAACAAACACTCCGGAATAGTGACATAGGATTAACATACCTTAAATAACCTTTACATAACTTAGAAATAAGTTTTGAAGGCTTTGGTATGGCAAAAACAAGCTAATTCGCTTACAGGGACTAAACTTGACAAACTGTGAAAGTATGCCAATTTGAACTGTAACAGACATTCCGGAACATGACCATAAGTTAAACATACCATAAATATCCTTTACATAGCTTAGAAATAGGCTTTGAGGGGTTAGGTGTGCTAAAATAAACTTTTGGGTCATTCAGGGACTAAAAGTGACAAAAAGTGCACAAGTTTGCATTTTCGCGCATAACTTACGTTCTGAATACATCCGGACATCCAAAAATTTATGTAAGCATGACTATATTATATTTTAGTGTTCTCCATAAGAAAAATCCATTCGTCGCGTCATTTGGATCGTTTTTCGCGCTTGTGCGCATTCCGTCGTAATTAACCGAACATCGCGTTCGTACGGCCAAACGAACCGACATCCGAGATATTTTTGAACACATTTTAAGTTCCCTATACTTTAACTTCATTTTAGAGCTTTGAAATGGGGTTAACGGGCCTTAAACGTGTCAAAAATGGCCTAAATACAGTTCAGGGACCAAAAGTGTAAATATGCCAAACTAGGGCCTAGCGCACCGCTACCCATATATTGTAACGGTGCGCTAGCCTTGCACAGACCAGATGCAGTGTTTTTAAACAGCCTGTTTGCACATGTTTAATCCACAACCACATGTTCTCCTTTGCCTAGTCAAATGATAAGAACCATTTTGAGCCACCACAACTTCCCGACACTTGTACGGGTGGGATTAAGGCACGTTTTCCATGAAACGATCTTAACGGTGGACCGAAAACTATAAATACCCCATACCCCCCATTGCTAAACTCACTAGAATCTTGATCTTAGGAACTCTAAGTTGAAACCATTGTTTCATACCTGAGATTCTTGGATCGAGGTTAGCATTCGGGGACCCTTCGTAAGTATTCTTTCGTTCTTTTCCTTATTTTATTGCTTTTCGAGTCAGAAAGTCAAACTTTGTTTGACTTTCAGCGTTGACCAGTAATGGTCAATGCGAAGTTCGTTTGAACTTCGCAACGTGAGCGTAATCACGTTGGTCATAGTCCCTTGGGACTATGCCTACTGATTACCACGTTGTCTAGGGTCGTAGGGTAGGCGATCTAATAAATCGCCTATACCTTCGAACCCGACCCATTTGGTCGATCATTAGGATCCGACCAAATACATTAGGTGACCATAGTAGGTAGGGAATAACCTTCCGAGGTTATACCCTATGGTCACATCGTTTGAGTAGTTGTATGATAGGTAGTTTATATGCCTTAGGTAAATTACCAGAATACCCTTTTCATGTATAATTGGTAATTAAGCATATGTAACCTAAACTTTTGTCACATAACTGATTATGTAACATGTTTAGGCATATAACACTTGTCATAGGACTAGTTAGGCGGTCCGAACGCGTTTCACGCGAACGACGCGTTAAAGTAGCATAAGCTACCTAAACGGGTCGTAATGGGTCGTAAACAATTAGGTTAAGTTTCAGTTAGTATGTAGGCTTTGTTAAACCATATGACACGAGTCTCTATACTCGTTTGGTTTACGAACCCGCATTCTATCCGATCTTCCGATTTAGGTCCGGTTTATTAACATAGTTACCTATATTAGGTGCCGTTTGATTTCCGTGATCTCTAGCATTGTTTGGTTGTCACTCAAGGACTACTGAGCATTCTCAAGTGAGTACATAGACCCCTCTTTTACTGTTTTCCAAACTGTTTTGGGGTGGAACACATGTGCCTACTTGTTACTTTCATGCTTTCCATGTTTTCACATCATATACCTGCTATGTTCGTTAGTACATTATAGTACATGATCTCATTGTGTTTTATGCTATGTATGTCCATTTAGTTCATACTTAGTACATCGTTTTACATTTACATTTTATGCTATGTATGTCCATTGCGTGCATACTTAGTACATTGTTTTCATCACATGCTTACATTTTTGGTATGACATTTGGTTTGTTTACATGGGACAATACATTCATTAACATTAGCTACGTCGTTCGTTAGTAGGTAGTGGTACCATAGGAATTGACAACTCCCGTTCCGGACATCCCAGGGAAAGGGGATGAAAGGAATGACCGAATTCGATGATATAAGACAGATAGACCTTTAATTTGTTTAAAGGGTTTATCACCACAGTCGCAAGGCTTGGATGTATGCATTTTCACAATACCGCATAAATGTTCATATTAAATATTTGCATGCATTTACACAAAACATAGCTTTGATTTAAACCAAGTTTTACTTCAATACTTTGTTTTGGTGCATATGGTTTAGTTGAGACATTTCACTTGCCATACATGACATTTTGACATAGACATTTGACATGGATATTTGACATAGACATTTGACATGGATATTTGACATAGACATTTGACATGGATATTTGACCTAGACATTTGACATGGATATTTGACATAGACATTTGACATGGATATTTGACATAGACATTTTGACATGATTTACATTTGACACAAACACTTTTGACATTGGTTATACATACTACATGATTTACATCTTGACATGAACACTTTGACATATTATTTAATACTTTTGACAATTGATTTAAACATAGACTTCTTACATTGGTTGGTTTGGTTTGATTAAATGATTAAGTAACGATGCGTGTGTAATATGATACAAGCATGGTGGATACGCCGCTGGTACTTCCTATATATAAGTGTTTGTATAGTATTACATGTCGTAACGTTATTTGAATCATTTCAGTTTGAGACATAGGACATTTCATACAAATAACATACTTTTCACAAGACATTGATTTATAAACAACTTATCTTATGCAAACATATTTTACTTGGTTATTCATTTAACCTTACATTTATTTATACTTATCATTTGATCTTATCGTTTTTCAAATGATTTAAAAGACAAAGCAAATAACAAGGTTCATGACTAAACATTTTCTCAAACATAAGTCATGAATCTTATTTTCACAAAACCTATGTATCTCACAGGCATTTTTATGCTGACGTACCTATTTTCACATGTGTTTTTCAGGAGCTGTTGCATAAGATGATCAAGATACACATAGACAGACTTGGGCTTTAGTGACAATAAAAGATGCAAGACTAGTTAATTATGTTGTATTTTCCTTGTTTGATTAAGACATTGTAACACTTTTAAATCAATAAAACGAAACTTAAATTTCCATGGTTGTGAAACATTAATTCTGTTACAACACTCCCCGATGTTTCCGCCACGTTTTGTATGTTCTACGTGGTCGGGGTGTGACAGAAAAGATGGTATCAGAGCCAATGGTTATAGGGAATTAGGTTATTAGTAATGCTTTGACCTAGTCTATAACCTTCTTAGGACCCTAACGCGAGTTTACTTGCGTTTAGTCATAAAAAAATACCGTCACCTATCCTTAGGTGACGACCACAACAAGAACATAAATTTCAAAACCGCTTTGAAAACTAATCATCTGATCTAGGATGATTGATTACTAGGTTTTGAACTCTCTATTATATGGTTTTGAACCCCTTTGAGTTTTCAAAACTTCGTCAAGGTTTTGGGTTTTAAATAATGTGAACACGTGCAAACTGGAAGGGTGAATGCCTGTATTCTGGGTTTTCTGTCTAGGCAAGCACTTCGTATACATCTCATCAGACGCGAGACCAGTTGTGCTTACCTGGGAATTCTTGGGATGAGTGTTCACTTATAGGCGAGCATGTCTTCGCGATACATTATTTTTGACCCATTTACTTTGATCAGTCACCGTCTCATTTGTTTGCCTTAGGTAACAAACAAATGATCGCAATCTTCATGCGTTATCATTCTGTTTTGATTGTCCAATAATCTTTCACCTGTTTCTCCCTACGCCTTTCTTTTTCTTCAAGAATGTCTCTTCATCACGATTACGCCCAGATATCTGAGCAAGCAGCCAAATTCGTTCAGCGAATAGGCGAAGTAGTCCTGAAGACTGTTGAATTAGCTACTGCCATGTATCATCTCCAGGATGAAGCCACTCAAGAGTCACCAAGACAGGCAGGACCTAGTCAGGCGACAACACCATCAGCCAATAAACCAATAGAGGAATCAAAGACCATGGATGAACGATCCCCTAAGAAGTCAAAGAAGCGAAAGGCTTCTCAGAACTTCGCCATGGTCGCTCACAATGGTAAAGCAGTCCCCAACCAACCAGCTCAACCCCCTGCTAGGTGTGTATGGCTTTTCCTATGATACCTACATCAAGGAACTATGTACCTTACAAACTACTCATGTGATTTCTCTCTTTCAAATGATTGCTCATGATTCCCTCGAAAATTTTAAGTACTCGTTTCACTCTAAGAAACAAAGTACAGAAAATTAAGTGACATTATGAGTAATCGTGCTTTTCGCACATCTGTGCCTTTAAATCCTTGGTTAGATAACTAAGGGTATTTTCAAATCTCATAACCGTTACGTTTTGATTTTTCAGCATACACAGTACCAGTATTTCAAAACAATCTTCATGATCTCAAAACATTTCATATAGTTTGAAAACAATTTTTCTAGATGCATTGTCTATGTTATTTCAAAAACATTGGCCATATTATCAAAACCAACCTTTCAAATTTCAAAATATTTCATATAGTCTGAAGACAATATTAACACAATACATTTTCTGATCAAGTGCATGATTTCGAAAAGCATCATTCATGTCTTTCAAAAACCTTATACATAATTTCAAAATTCATCTCGCATGATTTTAAAACATTTTTGTAAATATATCTATCTAATACACCTACTTTATGATTTCAAAAGTATTATATATAAGGTTTCAAAAACGTTAAACTCATTTTTCTTAAAAGAACCCCATGCATAGTTTTCAAAAATATTTTTCCTCGTACATTGACTTAACCTTCAAATTCTGCTTCATATGTCGCCTTGACATATCAAGCATCTCAACTTCATAAGCATTCTTACTTCATGTTTTGACATAAGCATGTCAAGTGCAAGGTTTCAAAACATCTTCAACTTCTAAAATCCATATGGGATCTTTTTATTTTCACATTTAGACCCTTGTGGATGATCATCATTCAAATCAGAGTCCTTAATTGGATTCCTTATATACCTAAATTCGAACATTTCGGGTTCTAGTAATCGAAATCGAATTTTCTTTTTGAATCTTTCTATCTTTATAGTTAGATTCTTGATAATGATTAAAGTGCCAAATGAAATCCATGAGATGGATTCCTATTGTACTTTAAATACATGTACTCTGTTAGCAGAACAAACTTCTAGTTAAACAATTTTGTGGTTATGTGACTATGTGTTTATTCATCTTATGTTTTCTTTTATGCATTTTTGTGTTTTTAATACTCTGGATATTCGTTATCCAAATCCTCGCAGGATCTTTCATATCTTCATATGAGAGATTCGTAGCAGGATATTCAAAAGGTACTACCTTAAATCCTTAATGGGCTTCTATGTAATAGTTAAGACCCTTGGATTATATAGTACTGCTCCATGATTCATTAGAGACCCTTTAGTGGTCAAATCAAAAAGATTGATTCACAATTTGGTTAAAGAACGACATCTAGTGATGTAGCTGGACAGACTCCTTGATAGTCTATTTAGATCATTTATTGATTTAATTAAAAGGACTCTATGGCGGTCTAGTCACACTCATCACAGGATTGTTCATTTGGTTTTCCCCTGCACATTATAAAATAGACTGTGTAAACTGTGCAAGGAATTGTCTGATTATGGACGCGTACATAATTATGAGATTCGGTGCACGGTAACCACAGTAAGATTTATTATGTGTAAGAACCGATAGTGACAACAATAACGAAATGAGAACGATGTAATGGAGGTACGGTGGACGCACCAATGACGCTTCATATACTTGTATATAAGTATCCCTCTTACATTGCAATCATGATGTTATTAAAGGTTACTAGAAGTTCAGAACCCTAATCAATATTGTTCGATCTTTTCAAACTTCATGCTTTCAAGCTCTCACAAGTTTCCTCTAAATAAATTTCGGGACGAAATTTCCTAAAGTAGGGGAGACTGTAACACCTGTGCCTCCACGGCCATCAAACAAATGCCAAATCAATGAAATATTGTATTTCATACTTGGGATTTGTAAAAATATGTGTATCGTTTACACATATCAACTCTTGTTCGATTTCAAACTCTAAATCGCTTTCTGGAAGGTTATACACGCACTGATGCGTAAATATAACCAGTATAATGCAACAAACACTCCGGAATAGTGACATAGGCTTAACATACCTTAAATAACCTTTACATAACTTAGAAATAAGTTTTGAAGGCTTTGGTATGGCAAAAACAAGCTAATTCGCTTACAGGGACTAAACTTGACAAACTGCGAAAGTATGCCAATTTGAACTGTAACAGACATTCCGGAACATGACCATAAGTTAAACATACCATAAATATCCTTTACATAGCTTAGAAATAGGCTTTGAGGGGTTAGGTGTGCTAAAATAAACTTTTGGGTCATTCAGGGACTAAAAGTGACAAAAAGTGCACAAGTTTGCATTTTCGCGCATAACTTACGTTCTGAATACATCCGGACATCCAAAAATTTATGTAAGCATGACTATATTATATTTTAGTGTTCGCCATAAGAAAAATCCATTCGTCGCGTCATTTGGATCGTTTTTCGCGCTTGTGCGCATTCCGTCGTAATTAACCGAACATCGCGTTCGTATGGCCAAACGAACCGACATCCGAGATATTTTTGAACACATTTTAAGTTCCCTATACTTTAACTTCATTTTAGAGCTTTGAAATGGGGTTAACGGGCCTTAAACGTGTCAAAAATGGCCTAAATACAGTTCAGGGACCAAAAGTGTAAATATGCCAAACTAGGGCCTAGCGCACCGCTACCCATATATTGTAACGGTGCGCTAGCCTTGCACAGACCAGATGCAGTGTTTTTAAACAGCCTGTTTGCACATGTTTAATCCACAACCACATGTTCTCCTTTGCCTAGTCAAATGATAAGAACCATTTTGAGCCACCACAACTTCCCGACACTTGTACGGGTGGGATTAAGGCACGTTTTCCATGAAACGATCTTAACGGTGGACCGAAAACTATAAATACCCCATACCCCCCATTGCTAAACTCACTAGAATCTTGATCTTAGGAACTCTAAGTTGAAACCATTGTTTCATACCTGAGATTCTTGGATCGAGGTTAGCATTCGGGGACCCTTCGTAAGTATTCTTTCGTTCTTTTCCTTATTTTATTGCTTTTCGAGTCAGAAAGTCAAACTTTGTTTGACTTTCAGCGTTGACCAGTAATGGTCAATGCGAAGTTCGTTTGAACTTCGCAACGTGAGCGTAATCACGTTGGTCATAGTCCCTTGGGACTATGCCTACTGATTACCACGTTGTCTAGGGTCGTAGGGTAGGCGATCTAATAAATCGCCTATACCTTCGAACCCGACCCATTTGGTCGATCATTAGGATCCGACCAAATACATTAGGTGACCATAGTAGGTAGGGAATAACCTTCCGAGGTTATACCCTATGGTCACATCGTTTGAGTAGTTGTATGATAGGTAGTTTATATGCCTTAGGTAAATTACCAGAATACCCTTTTCATGTATAATTGGTAATTAAGCATATGTAACCTAAACTTTTGTCACATAACTGATTATGTAACATGTTTAGGCATATAACACTTGTCATAGGACTAGTTAGGCGGTCCGAACGCGTTTCACGCGAACGACGCGTTAAAGTAGCATAAGCTACCTAAACGGGTCGTAATGGGTCGTAAACAATTAGGTTAAGTTTCAGTTAGTATGTAGGCTTTGTTAAACCATATGACACGAGTCTCTATACTCGTTTGGTTTACGAACCCGCATTCTATCCGATCTTCCGATTTAGGTCCGGTTTATTAACATAGTTACCTATATTAGGTGCCGTTTGATTTCCGTGATCTCTAGCATTGTTTGGTTGTCACTCAAGGACTACTGAGCATTCTCAAGTGAGTACATAGACCCCTCTTTTACTGTTTTCCAAACTGTTTTGGGGTGGAACACATGTGCCTACTTGTTACTTTCATGCTTTCCATGTTTTCACATCATATACCTGCTATGTTCGTTAGTACATTATAGTACATGATCTCATTGTGTTTTATGCTATGTATGTCCATTTAGTTCATACTTAGTACATCGTTTTACATTTACATTTTATGCTATGTATGTCCATTGCGTGCATACTTAGTACATTGTTTTCATCACATGCTTACATTTTTGGTATGACATTTGGTTTGTTTACATGGGACAATACATTCATTAACATTAGCTACGCCGTTCGTTAGTAGGTAGTGGTACCATAGGAATTGACAACTCCCGTTCCGGACATCCCAGGGAAAGGGGATGAAAGGAATGACCGAATTCGATGATATAAGACAGATAGACCTTTAATTTGTTTAAAGGGTTTATCACCACAGTCGCAAGGCTTGGATGTATGCATTTTCACAATACCGCATAAATGTTCATATTAAATATTTGCATGCATTTACACAAAACATAGCTTTGATTTAAACCAAGTTTTACTTCAATACTTTGTTTTGGTGCATATGGTTTAGTTGAGACATTTCACTTGCCATACATGACATTTTGACATAGACATTTGACATGGATATTTGACATAGACATTTGACATGGATATTTGACATAGACATTTGACATGGATATTTGACCTAGACATTTGACATGGATATTTGACATAGACATTTGACATGGATATTTGACATAGACATTTTGACATGATTTACATTTGACACAAACACTTTTGACATTGGTTATACATACTACATGATTTACATCTTGACATGAACACTTTGACAGGATTTATAAAGTGACAAGTATCCAATAACCTAAAAAAACCCACTACACAAAAAAAAAAACTTAAACATCCACCACCACCAAAAACCTAAACCCCCCTCCCCCATCACCCACCCAAAAAAAAACTTTTTTTTTTTGCCGAGGGGGTGGGGGTTTAGGTTTTTGGGTGGTGGGGGGGGGGAGTGTTGGGTTTTTTTTAGGTTTTTGGGGGGTGGGGGGTTTAGGTTTTTGGGGGGTTTTTTTTGGTGATGTGTTGGATCTGAGTTTGATTCTGATTGTATTTTGTGTTTGTAATTAAAATGAAAATGGATGAGTGTGCAGCGGAATTATGGTGAAAACAAACTTTGCATACAATCAAACGAGAGTAATACTTTGATCAAGCATCTTTTCTCAATGAATCGGAAGATTGAATTTATTTCAATAACGATTACAATGATTGATGAATGAATGCAAACTCCCCCTCAGCCAGAGCTCAGTGTTTGTTCGTGCAAAGAAGACGATGATACAAAAGAGCTAATAGAACAGTACAAAGTACTGAGCTATTTATAGGCACTTGCAAACAACTGAGCATCTTAGCTGACGTCACCATGAAAGTGACATCTAACCTCCTAACAAACTCTAACCTCTGATCTATACAAACACTGCTATGTTAACTACTGCTATTACATTACATTACAAAACAGACTATAGATCAGCTGCTGCAACCTTCCACTGCTGTGAACCCAGCAGTACTTGTCCGGATCAGCAGTGCTTGACTCAAGGCAGTAGATTGACTCAGCAGGGCTTTAGTCTTTCATCAGGTCTTTACTTGAGCAACAGTTGTAAGTCAGCAGTTTGCACGATCAGCAGATAGGAGGTCAGCAGATATTGAAATCACTTTCAAGGGGAGAGACTTGTATGTAAACATCTGCTTATTCTGGATCCACTGCTCTGATCCAGTTTTGGCTTTAATTATCTGTTCCTCTGATAGGGTTCAATCCCAACAATCTCCCCCTGGAACAGATAATGCCAAAACTCTTCATTATTGTGGACATTTATTGCCTCATCAACAGTTCCCTTATCTGACCTTTAAATTGTAGTTCAAAGTCTAGGGCATCTGTGTCTTCATCATCCCTGCTAAGTGGAAGATCAAGGAGATCCTGCAAATCTTCACGACTCAGACCAAGAGCTTGTTCCCTTGATATTTTCTCCACTTCTCCACCAGACCTGAGCAAAGTCAATACGCAGGTCTGTTTGTCAGTTTCCCACTTTTGTATTTTTGAGCCTGGTGGGTTTCTTGGGAGATGTTTATTTGTAGAGGTCTTTGGTGAGGCTGGCCTATTCATAACTGGCTGAGCAGTACTTGCAGTTTGATCCAAACCAAGAGTTTCTATGATCATTTTCTTTATGCCTTCTTTTACAAGGTCATCTCCTTTTATCATCTCTTGGATGGTTTCACCTCCCAACTGTTTGTGTGTCCTTCTTTTATAGATGGCAGCACCAGTTGGAGCAGTGGTTCTCCTGATTTGCAGCTTTGTTGGTCTTTTTGAAACCTCTGCTTCAGGATAGTCAGGCTTTTGAGGAACATTTGGATCTTTCTTTCTTAGTTCCTCCAACCTTTTGTAGGTGATCCTGACCACATCTTCTTTCCATCTAGCAATTTGTCTTTTGTTTCCATATTCAGCAGCAACCAGTTCTTCTTTCATTCTTTTCAGTTCTACCTGTTTGTCAGGTATATTCTTTCTAAACTTTGCCCAGTCAGGAGGAGTGTGAGTGACTTTCCTTTTTATCATGTCTTGAATTCTTGCTGCTTCATTTTCAAGCTCAGGAACAGTCCACTCTTTGTACATGTATCTCTCTCCTTTGTACTTCTTGTGAGCCATGATGCTTTCAATGTAGTCTTTCTTCAAAGTTTCAGCTGCTCTTTCTGAAATTTGTTGACTGATATTTTTTGCAAATTGTTCTAGGGATCTGACTTGTGTGAGCATATATTGATAGTTTCTTGAAATTTCTTTGTCAGATTTCCCTTGTGTATTTCTTTTTGAGATATCCTCTGCTTGCTTGGCCTTGATTTTCAAATATTCA
Organism: Helianthus tuberosus; assembly: GCA_030545235.1. Taxonomy (NCBI): domain Eukaryota; kingdom Viridiplantae; phylum Streptophyta; class Magnoliopsida; order Asterales; family Asteraceae; genus Helianthus; species Helianthus tuberosus. Next base: position 78,454,753 of record CM060415.1, read on the forward strand.
TTAACATTTTTAGGCCAGGGATATCCTTTTATTGATGGCAAACTCCTTTTGGCAGGGTCATCCTCATGCTAAAAAAGATTTTATTTCTTCTCTAACAGCTGCTAATTCAAGAGGAAATTGAACACCTGCAGGAGGTAAGGGTTTGTGCATTTGAACTGAAGAGAGAGGAACTGGTTTTGGTATTGTGACAAGAGCTAAAGATTTTGAAGATGTTTGTGGTGGTGAAGTATCATCATCTTTGAGAATTAGCCTTCTCCTCTTTGTTTGAGGAGGGGCTGATGATGTTTTGGATGTAGCAGTGGTGGTGGATGTAGTGGCAGTGGTTTGTGATTGACTAACATTTGTTGAAACAACTGGTGTTCCAACCACTGTTGTCTTTACAGCAGATGTTGTAACAACTGCTGTCTTCTGCCTTTTGGCAGGAGGTGATTTTGTTTTTGGTGGTGATGGTGGTAAAGCAGTGAATGTAGTGTGTGTTGAAGTGGTGTGTGTTGAAGTGGGAGCAGGTGTTGAAACCACTGAAGTACCAACAGTAGTGGGTACAACAGGAGTTACAACAGCTGTTTTAAGTGGTGGTTTTGGAACAGACTTTGAACGTCTGGTTGGAATGGATTTGGGTAGCCTTACTCTTCTTGTAGGCTTCTTCTTTTCATCAACAAGATTTTCATCATCTTTTGACCCTGAAGTACCCTGATCCGGATAATACACCCTGGCTTTCTTTTTGGCCTCTCTATCCCTTTTTACACTTGCAACTGCTTCTGCTAGTGCATTTGTGGTCACATCAATTTTTTTGCTTCCATCTGGCAGAGGGATCTGTTTGGTCATGTTTGCATTTTCTAGTTCAATGTAGAGACCATCATCTATTCCCTTCTTTTTCCACTTCTGAATTTTCTCCCCCTTTTTGGCATTATCTGGGGGAAGTTGATCAATAAAGAGAACTGTTGGAGGAGCAGTGCCAGTGGTGTGCAGGATCTGAGTTTTGAGAGCCTTTAGATCAGCCTGAGTGTTCTTGAACCCTGACTCCATTGCATTTCTCAGCTGTTGAACATGTTTTTCATGTTGCTGATCTGCTATTTGTGCTTGTTGATGGAGAAAAGGTTGAAATAGATTCCAGAGCTCATTTATAGCAGGTGCCTGTTGTGGAGCAGGTGCTTGAGGTGGAACAGCAGTGGATTGTACCTTTTGTACTTGTAACAACTGTTGTAGCATGTCTTTGAGTTCTGCAATAGAGTTATCAAGCTTTTCAACATGATCCGTCAATTTCTGGTACTTTAAACCATCACCCAATTTAATGGGATCATCTGATTTCCCACTAACAGTGGTTTTATCAGTGGTAGAGGTTGGGAGTATACTCCAAACATCAACCACTGATGCCCCTTTTTCTTGGTACTGGGGTCTTCTCCCTTCAACACTTGACAACCTTTTGATGTTGCCAGTAGGATAAATAAATCCACTGGTGGTTGGCAGAGGTGCTATAGAAGGAATTGCCTCCAAGGAAGTCTTATTGATGTAACCACTGTCCAACTGTAAACCAGTGGGTTCAACAGTTGTAGTGGCTGCTTCACTTGGATTACCACCAAGAGTTACTTGTAACTCAAGGGGTGTAACCTCCTCAGGTTGTGTTGGTGGGTTAGCAAGGAATGATACATCAGGCTCAGTCATTTGTTGAGGCATATTCTCATTAACAGGTGATTGAGAAGGACTGGGTAATGCCTGGTTCAAATCTATTGCATCCAACAAAAGTTGTGTTTTTGGTGGAATTGTGGATGTGAGGTTGGGTGTAGAAAGAGAATTTGCCCCGGGCATTGGGCTGTGGATGATGGAAACGAGTGTTTCCAGAGCATCATAATGTGGTGGCCCTATGTGTACAACCTGTTCCTTTTGTGAAGAAGCAGGAGGAGTTTTGGTTATGGGTTGAGATATTTGTACCAACTGCTGTGAGGAAGTAGCAGCAGTGGTTTCTTGTGACATTTGTGATGTCACAGGCAGTAGCTCTGGTATCTCATCCTCCAGAGTTGCCTTTTTGATTGGTTTGGGGGGTTTTTGATTTTTCTTTTTGTTTGGCTTTTTGGGATTTGTAGGTGTGGGTTTCAAAACAGTTGTTCTGCTGCTTTGATCACCTTGAGCAGTGGGCTCAGCAGCAGATACCTGAGGAGCAGTGGTAGCTGCTAAATTCTGCTCAGGCACCTCTGCTTGTGTTTTGCAAGGTGTTAACATTCTTGAAAAAGTTTCAGTTGTTAAACTGTTTATTTGAGTAGAATCACCTTGGATTATTGCTGCTAAATCATCCTTACTGAATTTCTTTTCAAAATAGTAACTTAAAAACCTTGGAAACAGTAAGAATGATTTTGTTTCAACATTATTAACCAAATCCTTAAAGATTTCCTGAGAATAGTTAAAATTTTCTTCTTGAAGAATTGCATATCCCAGATTTTGAATCTTTAAAGGGATTTCATTGAAAGAAGTGGTTTTGTTTGAAACACATAGTAGGAGGGTATGAAATAAAAATCTGGTTGCAGAAGGAAAATAACCTTTTTGTAAGGTAAGTTTCTTCATCATTGTGGCTTCATACCCTCTCTCAATGAAGTCAGTTTGTAACTCGTTTTTAGTGAAAGAAGTTTTACCTTCCTGATCATCGAGTTGAAAGACCTCTGAAATGGATTGTAGCGTGATTTGGACAGCTTTACCCTTTATAGAAGAGTGTATGGTGGTTGCAGTGTCTCCTTGTTTTTCAAGGGTTGCATTCTTCCAGAACTCTCTTTGGGTCTCCAAATAGATTGGTGCATCGGCGGTGAACAAAGTTTTGTACTTTGATTTTGCCATGGTGTCAATGATGGAATCGAAAACATTTGTGGTTCCTGGTTTTGTGAAAAGACCCAGGAGATTGTGAGATGATTTATATGGGATTTCAGTGGAGATTGCCTTTTGAGAGGCTGTTTTCGATGATGATTTGGAAGTGGGTTTTGCAGATGGCTTCGATTTTGTCATTTTGAAGATGATAATCGAAGAAATTTGTAAAGGATGAGATGAAAAACTGCTTTGAGAAGAGAATTTTTAAGAATTCAATTCGACAGTAAAACCCTGTTTTGGTGATGAGTGGGGGTTTTTATAGGGAAGAAAGTGAGTGCTGACGTGGCAGCCGTTACAAAAGGTCTGACTGCTAAGTACTGCCCACGTGACAACCCCTGGTGAAAGTGAAGGACAGTACTTTTATGAAAGTGACTGATGAAGGCAGTGGTATTAAAGCAGTGGATGATTTTCACTATCAGTGGATAGCATATCAGTGGATAAGACACTGCTTTTGTACAACAGATTTTATCAAAGAGATGAGAGAACAGGGGTTGACTTTCAGCAGTGGACAGATTTTTGAAGTAGAGCAGACTTTTGAACAATCAGTGGTTATGGCAGACTTTTAAGGATTTTAATGAAAATTTCATTGTGAGCTATTTTTAAGGATGGATTTTTGATTTTCTGAAAACATTGTGTTGCTTTTATTCATAGAAAAACAAGATGTTGCTTGTTATTCCATGTTCAGCATCCCAATCCTAGAGACCAAGCTTTCAAAAGTGGCTGTATCAAGTGCTTTTGTGAGCACATCTGCCAGCTGGTCTTTAGTTGGGACATGATACAGAGAAATCAAACCTTTTTCATAGCAATCCCTCACAAAGTGATGTCTGATGTCAATGTGTTTGGTGGTAGAGTGGGAAACTGGATTTTTAATGATATTTTCTGCTGCCTGGCTGTCCAACATGAGTGGTGTCTTTAAGGCAGTGATACCAAAATCCAGTAACTGATTTTGAAGCCACAGGAGTTGGGCTGTACAGCTTGCAGCAGCAATGTATTCAGCCTCAGCAGTGGATGTTGAAACTGCTGCTTGCTTTTTGCTTTGCCAAGAAACCAAGCAATCACCTAGAAACTAGCACCCTCCTGAAGTGGACTTCCTTGTGGTGTGACATCCAGCAAAATCACTGTCTGAAAAACCTGAAAGCTTGATGTTCCCATTACCTGGATACCAGATACCAAGTGTGGGAGCACCTTTTATGTATCTGAAGATCCTTTTTACAGCAATGAGATTTGATTTTCTGGGAGCTGATTGACTTCTTGCACAGACACATGTTGCAAACATGATGTCTGGTCTAGATGCAGTTAGGTACAATAAAGACCCAATCATGCTTCTATAAAGTGTGACAACCCGTACTTTCAAAACCCTTTTCTGTTTGCTACTTTCTGTTTATAACGTTGAACTTGTTTAAAAGGATAATCTATTATTTGTGAAAAGTTATAATTTGGCGATTGAAAGCATATTTTATAAACGATGTAATTTACTTATCAAACGATCAGTCGCACAAGTCCCCGAGTCGCAAACTTCCGAGCGGGTCAAATACTTCAGTCGCGTGACTCAATGATCTCGGCCCAAAATCCTTGAGCCCAATCGGAACCAACTAAGGTCCAGCCCATCTCCTCTTGTATGCGTGATTTCTTGAGGGCCTTCACATAATTCTCATTCCAACTTCTTCAGCCCTAGTTCCCTCCACCATTAGACGGCAACTTCTTTCCTGTGAAGCCCTCCTCTTCCATCGATCTTACCGTCTTCGATATCTTGTGGTTAGTGTGACACCCCTACTTGATTTATATTCTATTGATATGTGTTGTTTTAGATCGATGATCAACAACTAGTGGCTTGATAATTTTGTGAATCCTAAAGTGATATTTTATGTGGCTAGGGATTATTTAAATAGTTAATCGATGCTGTTAACGTGGCTGGGAATTATTTAATTAGGAATCTGTTGTGATGATAAGGTCGTGCGAACCAGAGTTATGTGAGATAATCTGAACGATGGATTTGTGTTATAGGGTATGGTAATAATAGTTTGCTTCTATTAATAAACTGTGAGAATATGATGATCAAACCTAGTTGGAATGTGGTTAATGACTGCTGTTGAGTATTCGATGTATTTAAACTGGGATGGAATGATGATGAATGCATTGATATAACAAACTGTACGGTTGACTTAGAAGTATGTATGCGATGAAAATGGATGACATAGGGTTGCTTGTATGTTAAACTGATGTTAATTAATGGTTGACAACTAACCCATTGTGTGATAGCCATGATGTCTCTTTTGTAGTATTTAGTGGTTATTATGATGATGGTACATCAAAGTCAATGTCATTTGTCTTGTAATGCATTTGTCATGTGGGATGTCTAGTCTACATTAAATACAACAGTAGGTTGTATAGGTTGCATGTGCATGCCTTGAATCTTTGAAGTTGACCACATGCTTGGTTAGTGACTGTACGACATAAGTCCTGCATAGTTGTATTGGTGGACTTTAAATGCTAACTGGACTGCACTAACTGGTCATCACACACTCGGTGTGGGCCGCTCCTTAGTGGGCCGCACACACACACACACGGTTAGTGGACCATTTGTTTCGGGCCGTGCACTTCAGTAAACCTTGTGTTATTTTTATCTTTGTTGGACTATGACTTGGTGTTGGGCCGTAGGCATATCATGTAATTTGCACACTGTTAGGATTTGTGATTTTTAAATGTGATCACACCAACAAACGGATATTGGAAGAATTTAATATCAACTATTTGATATCGAAATGCATGTATTGATTGTATGGCATGATCAACTATTATAATTGCATGATGATGTATATGGATATATGACCAAACCCCTAGTGCCATCTTATTATGTGATTAACTTATGGTGTGTCATACAATAACGCTAAATGTGATTATGAAGCTGTTCACGAATCGATACGTGTGAAGTTAATTGTGAACTGAACCACTTGTGATAAGGTGTGATGTGAACCTGTATTGTGGTTATAAGTAGGACCAGATACTTGCTAAGACTTGTGTAACTTTGTGCGTTTTGCTTACTTGTAACTTGTGTAATAAATGCAAAGAATACATATTCCTGTGTACACGAAACTAACTGCTATCGGTAACCACAATAGGGACTGATTGATCAACTTGGAATACGTATTTTAATCTTACCGAGCAAACAAAGGTGAGTTCACTACATTCGAGCATGCGTCCCAGTGGTTGGGGACAGTCAGTGGTCTGGGTAATAACGGGTATATTGGTTAATATTCTCACCTATCATTCTTGTAAGTCCCTTATATTGTTACCTGGAGGGTAACGGGTATTAGTTGGTAGCGCTACTTAGGTTTGGCACCCTCACACCGCTCCTAGATAGGACGGATGTGAACTAATGACCCAGTCGGGGCCCAGTACTAGATAGGAGTACGTGGGAAAGGCAGTCATGTATTTCAGGAGCCGTCTTGTTCGGAATTGAGATATTAACAATATTACTTGCATTGGTTATTGAACTGTTTTACATTCAACTGGTAACAAACGTTTTCTTAAACTGTGGACTCGCCAGCTTTGTCTGATACGCTTGTTGCATGCTCGCAGGTCGTTAGGTATCTTGGTTCTGGAAACTTGCTGTCTGGAGGAGCAGGAGTGGTCATGGGTCGACTGAAGAGACTCATGTGATTATTTATTTACTATTACACGTTGGTTTTTGAACAACTTAGTTTTTGGTTTATTATTTGCTTCCGCTGACATATTGGTTTTCGTATAAACTTACGATGGGATTTTACTATTAATTTGAGAACTTCGTTTAGAAACTTGTGGGTTCAATGTAATTAGTGGCTCATTGTCAGTCCATCACACGCCTATCGGGGACACTCCCTAGGTGGTATTTTTGGGGGTGTGATATAAAGTGTTTGGTCAATCAGCTCATCTTTTTCATCAGACATGACCAGCTTATTTGTTTCCATGGGTGTGCTGCATGGTTTACAATCATTCATATCAAATTTGGTCAAAAGTTCTTTAGCATATTTGCTTTGATGAATGAAAGTTCCATTTTGCATTTGCTGTACTTGGAGACCAAGAAAGCATTGCAGCTCACCCATTGCACTCATTTCAAACTCAGCTGTCATGAGTTCTCTAAACTCTTCACACATTTTGTTACATGTGCTTCCAAAAATAATGTCATCCACATAAATTTGGACAATCATTAAATCCTTCCCTCTCCATTTAAGAAACAGTGTTTTATCAATGGTACCTTTTTTGAAACCATTTGAGAGTAGAAAGTTGGAAAGAGTTTCATACCAGGCTCTTGGTGCTTGTTTCAAGCCATACAAGGCTTTGTTTAGCCTGTAGACATGATCTGGATAAAATGGATCCTCAAAACCTGGAGGTTGACAAATATATACCTCTTCTTGAATTGTACCATAGAGGAAAGCACTTTTGATATCCATTTGAAACACCTTCATGTTGTGGTTGACAGCAAAGGCCAAGAACAGTCTAATGGCTTCCAATCTTGCAACAGGGGCGAATGTTTCGTCATAATCAATCCCCTCTTCCTGTCTGTAACCTTGAACCACAAGCCTGGCTTTATTCTTGACAACAATACCCCTTTCATCAGTTTTGTTTTTGAAGACCCACTTTGTGCCAATGGGACTAACCTCTTCTGGCAGTGGTACAAGCTCCCATACTTGTTGTCTTTTAAACTGTTGGAGCTCCTCTTGCATGGCTTCTACCCAGCTATTGTCTTTTAGTGCCTCTTGGTACTTGACTGGCTGATGGAGTGATAGAAAACCAGCAAAAAGACAAATGTTTTGGGTTTGGCTTCTTGTGAGCACCCCTTCATTGATGTTGCCAATAATTTGATCAGGTGGATGAGATCTCAAGAAGATTAAATCTCCTTGGTATGGTATGATGGCATTTGTTGGTGAAGGCTGCAAATGTGTATCATCTGAGCTAACCACTGCTGGGGACTTTGATGATCCAGCAGTGGCTTCAAAAGGTGGTGGAATAGGAGGTAATGAAGTGGGCAACTACTGACTTTTATCCACTGTTTGAGGACTTTTGTCAGCAGTGTTTGAGGATGTGGAAGCAGTGGTTGATGGGCTACTTTGGTCAACAACTGTTGAGGTAGCAGTGGTTGAGCTTTGACAACTGTTTTGAACAGCTGATGTTTTTCCCTTTGTGGCAGACCTTTGAGGGATGATGATTTCATACCCATAGTCTGGTGTTGTATCCTCTGATGGACCTGCACTGTTAGTCTTGACAGCAGTATTTTCAAAAGTAAATTTTTCAAGATCAAACAGATCTGCAGGATTTGCTGGGATTTTCAATGATGAAAGTTCATTGAACTTTACATTCAAAGTCTCCTCCACTGCCTTGGTCCATGTATTGAACACTTTGTAGGCCTTGGCAGTGGTTGAGTATCCCAGATGATAACCACAATCAATTTTGGCTGCAAATTTTGAAATGGAATCTTTTAAGTTCAAAATAAAGCATGGGCAACCAAACACCTTAAAGTAAGAGATCAGTGGTTTGATTTTATACAGAATTTCATAAGCAGTCTTTTTGTGCCTGGGGTTTATTAAAACTCTGTTTTGGACATAGCAAGCAGTGTTTACTGCCTCTGCCCAGAAAGTTAATGGCAAACCTGAATCAGCAAGCATGGTTCTGGCAGCCTCAATCAAAGTTCTGTTCTTCCTTTCCACTACCCCATTCTGCTCTGGTGTTCTAGGGATACTGTACTGCCTTACAATCCCTTTCTTCACACAGAAGGCATCCAACTCCTTATTTTTGAATTCTGTGCCATTGTCACTCCTGAAGCTTTTCACTGGAAGGTCAAATTGCTTTTCAACCTGTGTCACAAAGTCTTGAAAAATGCCTGCAGTCTCATCTTTTGAGTGTAAAAAGAAAGTCCATGTAAACCTAGAAAAGTCATCAACAATAACCAAACAATATCTTTTCTTCTTGAGGCTCATGACTTGAACTGGGCCAAACAAATCCATGTGTAGCATTTGCAAACACTGGGTTGTTTTGGACTCTTCAATGGAATTGTAAGAACTTTTATGCTATTTTCCTTTTAAACAGGAAATGCAATGTTCAGGACATGAAAACAATTTTTGTGGTAGGCCTCTCACCAAACCATTTTTTGAAATTTCAGTGATTGTCTTAAGATTTGTGTGCCCCAGCCTTCTGTGCCAAAGTTCTGTCTCTTTGTTAGAGGCAGCTGAGAACAGACAAGCATCAGCTTTGGGACACTGTTTTGACATATCAACAACATAAACATTGCCACTTCTTTGAGCAACAAGTTTTGTTTGACCAGTTTTGATTATTGCTTCAATCTTTTTGACCATTTCTGGTCCAACAATCCTACAACAATCTTTTGTGAAGAATGACCCAAACCCTTTGTCACTCATTTGGGACACACTCAGAAGGTTGAATTTTAGATTGTCTATCAGATTGACATTTTCAAATTTTACATTTCCAGACTGAACTGTACCAGACCCCAGAACTTTCCCTTTACTATTATTTCCAAAGGATATATCACCCCCTCCATGGATTTTAAAGTCTTTGAGGAGGGCTTTACATCCTGTCATGTGCCTGGAGCCTCCACTATCTACATACCAAAGACTATCAAAGCATGCAGAAGCTCCCTGCACATGAAGTAAAAGGATTAGTTCATTAGGGTCTCCAAAGCCAGCAGGGCTTTGGATGGGGTCTCAACAGTGTCTGGGATGGATGCAGAATGATGGACAGTGGTTAGGTCAGGGGTTTGGACAGTTTTAGTACTGTTTCTTGCTAACCACTGTTGGGGGTCTTGACCAATCACCTGTTGATAACCAAAAGGATGCCTATTCACTTTGGGTTTAGAGGGCCTTTTGTAGGCCTCATAAACGTATGGAATCCTTTGGTAGGACTGTTTTTCCTTGCCTTTTCTGAACTGATTGGCAGGGGGTGCATCAGTAACCTGAACATCTCTTTTGGCAGATGTTTGGTTCAGCTGTTTTGTGACAGCTGTTTGAACTGGCACAAACAGTGGTTGTTTCTTGGTGAATTTGACAGATGTTGATGATGATGATGGACTCAAGGATGTTTTAGCAATGTACTCATTCTTTTTCACATCAAAGTTTTTGAGATACACACATGCTTGAGTTTTGTGGTTTGTTTTACCACAAACAATGCAACTTTCAGCTGAAACAATGACACTTGTTTTGTTTAAATCATAAGCTTTTAAGTGGAAACAGTCTTTTGTTAGATGATTCCTTTTCTCACAGAATTCACAAAACAAGTTATCAATTTTTTCTTTCTTCTTTCTCTTTTCAGACTCCTTTGCAGCAGAGGTTTTAACCACTGCTGGGATGTCCTTGAGAGGTTTGTTTTGTTTAAATCATAAGCTTTTAAGTGGAAACAGTCTTTTGTTAGATGATTCCTTTTCTCACAGAATTCACAAAACAAGTTATCAATTTTTTCTTTCTTCTTTCTCTTTTCAGACTCCTTTGCAGCAGAGGTTTTAACCACTGCTGGGATGTCCTTGAGAGGTATGACTTTAGCTTTTGGAGCTTTAACACCATCAGTTGATGTAAAGTCCATTGGCTTGAAATTTTCAAGAATATCACACTCATCAGACCATTTTGGTTTAAACTGATAATCTTCAAGTTCCTCAAAAGTAGAGGATCCCATTGGTCTGTCAAGTGTGATTTTGTTACCAAGTTTGTCAGTGATTTTCACTTCTTGGCCATTCTTGTTTGTGGGTATGAACTCAGTGGTTACATCAGTGGTTTGAACAGATTTTCCAAAAGCAGTGTTTTCATCATCATGTTTTCTATAACCAACCCCAAATTTCACATTGCTTTTTATCTGTTTTTCAAGCATAACCTCATACCCTTTGCATGATTCCACCCATCTTTCACAGGTGATTTGGGTGGACTCCAACTCCTTTTTGCAAACTTGGTATTTTTCTACCATAGTTTGGAGTTGAGTTTTGGTTATGCTTTGATCTTCTTTCAGACTGCTGATCTCTTTTTCCTTGTCAGTCAATTTGTTTTTAAGTTCTTTTAAAGACTTTTCAAATTTGACTTCATCAGTTAAAATTTTATTCCGAAGGTTTTCATTTACCTCTTTGATGTTAGCAAAAGCAATAATGCAATTGTCGGAACACAGTTTTTCAAGAACTTGAGGTGATACCTTGGCAGCAGCCATCATTGCACAATCACATTGATGATTTTCTTCATCATCAGCTCTTTCTTCTTTTTCACCTGCTTTCTTAATTTTCTCTTCTTCTTTGTCCTCTTTGGACCATGGGTCTGTCAATGGTTCAATCAGGGTTTCTGAATTTTCTCCCAGCAGCAATTCACCAGCAACTGCATTAACAACTGCTTCAGTCACTTCATCCACTGTTTCATCACTTAGTTGTTCACCTTCAGTTTCAATCCCCTCTGGTATTGACTCTAATGCCATCAAACAAAATTCATTATTAGAAGGTTCATTAGAAGCATAGAGTGCAAAATTTTCATCACTAAGCTCATCAGGCATGCTGCTCCAGTCAACAAAGCCTTGAGTGAAAAAACTTTGCTGATCTGGTTGTACCACTGCTGGAGCAGCAGTTTGAGGTGCAGCAGTTTGCACCTGTGCCTGGGGGACAGGGGTTTGCACGTACTGAATTTGGGGAACAGTAGTTTGGACATAATGCACTGGCACAGGGGTAGCAGCGTAATGTGCAGCATTAACATGAGCTGTAGGGGTATATTGGGCATAGTGCACAGTGCCTTGATTTTGAGGTCTAGGATTTGAGCTAGGATGAGTGATTATAGGACCAGTAGATTGACTCCTACATTCCCTAGCGAAATGTCCCAACCTATTACACTTATAACACTTGATTTTCGATTTATCCAACCCAACCCTTAGATTCCCATGTAAACCTAGAAATTTTCGCCCTGTTCTTTTGTAGAATTTGCTAGTTCTAACACTGAGCAAAGCCAATTGGTGCAGGATGTCCATTTCCTCTAAGTCAGTGGGATCAAAATGTTGTAAATCATTGAGTTCAAAGCACAGATTATCTGACATCTGGTTTTCAGTGTTTGCAGTGAAAGCATAGTTTGCAAAGTGAGAATCAGGGTTGGTAAAGTTACCACCAGCTGTTATATCAATGAAATGATCATAACCCTGTTCCTTACTACTGCCACCAGATTCTTCCTGACCCAGAAGAGCTGTGCTACCGAATGAGTAATCATCAGTGGCTTTTCCAGACTCTTGCAACTTCTTTTTCTGGTTCAACTCCCTTTCATAAGTCAGGAGTCTACCATGAAGTTGGGTCAGGGTCAGATCTTTGAACTCAACAGAGTTTCTAGTCACAAATGCAATTGTGTCCCATTTATCAGGTAGCGACCTAAGAAACCTGCTATTTTGGGTTGATTTTGGAAATTCAACCTTAACAAGCCTTAACTCACTGATGAGACAACTGAACCGTTCAAATTGTTGGGTCAATGATTCACCCTTAATGTGACAGAAGGTTTCATACTGCTGATTCAGAATTTCCCTATTGTTTTCAATAACTTCTTCGGTACCCCCAAACTGTTCCTTCAAAGCATCCCATAACTCTTTGGCGTTGTTACAATGTAACAGTCCAGCATAGATCTCATTTGGTAATGCAGATGCTATGATGCTAAATGCTTTGGCATCCAGTTCGAATTTTTGAAAATCAGTTTCAGTATAGTTTTCATAAGGTTTTGGTACGAACTTCTTTGGATCCTCGGCACTTGGCACTGTAGGAACATGGGGACCAAAAACAACAGACCTCCAACATCCAGTGTTTTGTTGAGCAAGGATGTGACCCATCCTTCGCTCCCAGATGTTGTATTCATTTCTTTTAAGCATAGGTGGTTTAAAAAAGCGAGCCGATGTTGTTTTTATCATCCTGAGATTGTGACGTCATTCTTGTTGTTTTACAGACACTGAGAAATCAACTTTAATGGTGATTAATCCTTGCTCTGTTTTTCAACTAACGAACAAACGATCAGTATCAACTGTTATGAGCCGAACTATTTACATCAAAATGATTGTTAAATCAAATTTGACTGTCCAAGCTCTGATACCAATTGTTGGATCTGAGTTTGATTCTGATTGTATTTTGTGTTTGTAATTAAAATGAAAATGGATGAGTGTGCAGCGGAATTATGGTGAAAACAAACTTTGCATACAATCAAACGAGAGTAATACTTTGATCAAACATCTTTTCTCAATGAATCGGAAGATTGAATTTATTTCAATAACGATTACAATGATTGATGAATGAATGCAAACTCCCCCTCAGCGATTTATTTCAATAACGATTACAACGATTACAATATTTGGGTGGTGGTGGGGTGGGGGTGGGTGTTTAGGTTTTGGGTGGTGATGTAGTGAGTTTAATTTTAGGTTATTGGACACTTGTCACTCTATAAATCCTTCTTACACTTCTTACATTTAGAAGTCTTTGTAGAATAACTTGACCCTTTATTCAAATATGTTCAGTTAATTTTTTTTGTTTATGTTCGTTTATGTTCATTTGTGTTCGTTTCTGTTCGTGAAATGTTCGTTTAGGTTTTAAACGAACATAAACATGCCCGATTTCTTAACGAACAAACACGAACAAAAAGATGTGTTTGATTATATGTTCGTGTTAGGTTAAAGTTAAATGAACGAACACGAACATGCCTATATTTGTGTTCGTTCAGTTCGTTTAGAGACCTACTCACAATCTTATTGTGGAGGATCCATTGTGAATGCTCTTGTTAACTTTTATAAACTTTTTTCACTTGTATAAACTTGGTGGTATATATTTTTCTACATAAAAGTCAATAATTTATCAAAGCTAAACAGTTTAAACAAAAACAAACTAAACCCAAAGCATGAAACCTTACCTCTCTTCGTAGTAAAAACCTTTCTTTTTATTAGCTTTACAGACACGCAATTCATGAGGTCGTGCTTGATGTCTGATTGTTGATTTTAAATTTGTTTAAAGACTCCTCTCATATCCAGTTACAAAACAAGAACTTTTTATCGTTTTAACGAAAGGTCACCCTAGATTTTGGTACATTATAGTGTCTTGGTAATAACTTTGCATAGCTCTATTAAAAAAAAAGTTTTGAGTGACTCATCTAGTTCCACCCGATCAAGGGCGTAGGATAGTGGGGGCGGCCGACCCCCCGAACTTTTCGCTCAGTAGTAGAGAGTATGTAGTTTTCGTATAGAAATTTTTGGGTATATAAGTTTTCGACCCCCCCCCCCCTCGGGTTTTATAGAAATTTTTGGGTGTGTACGTTTTCGACCCCCCGGTCGGAAATCTCAAGCTTCGCCACTGCACCCGATAGCCTCTTAGTTCGCCCATGATCATGTTTCATTGTCGTTTTTAGTTTCACTGAAGTAGGCATAGCAAGTGATATAGGTGATAACAAGGCTTAACAACATGAGTTAATTACACAATTCCATGTGATATTCACATTTTAAGAATTTATCTATTAAGTCCATCTGCAAATCCTTTCTATACTTGGAAACAAAAAATAAGAACCCTCTTTTAACTTCTATAAAACAATTCCATTTAAATTCTAAAAGTTGATGTGAATTTCTCTTTTATCTTTTTAACTTTTAAAATACGACATGAAAACAATAAAAAAATACCAAAAAATGAAAAAAGGGCTTAACCAACGAATTCTTAAGGCCAACTTGTTTAGCCAAGCATGTTTGGATGTTTGTCCAGAAACTGATCCGAATCATTTTAGACAAAACTCATATCCACGGATTTTGTATTTAGTTGTCATGTCATAAATTCCCACCCATGTTTGTTTTTCACTACCACACAAGATAGTCTAAACCTCTTTAGCAATATTTTCCTAAAGCATCAAAATATAATCATAATCTATTTAACATTAAACCAAAACATAATGAACAAATTTTAAACCTTTTAGATGTAACATATAATATCGTATCATCACTACATACTTGCAAATTTGAACTAGTTAAATATAACAAACTAGGTTAGAACCCTGTGTATTACACGGGTTGCATAAATATAATTTTATATAATAAATAATAAAAATATATATCTTTAAAAAAACTCGTATATTGCACGTGTTGAATAAATATAATGTCATATGTTAACACAAATAGTCATCAAGTTTTATCTTTTAAAAATGAACATTGATGTACTATTTACTTATTATAACATTTTACTTTGTTTTTTTTATTTTGCATAAATAAAATTTTATATAATAAATAATAAAAATATACATCTTTAAAAAAATTCGTATATTGCACGTGTTGAATAAAATATAATGAGGTTGAATCCTTATCTAAATATTCTTATCTAATTTTTTGTTTCAAATTATTATTATTATTATTATTTTATATGATTATAATAAAAATAAATGTTTATCATTATCTAAATATTTATTCTTATCTAATATTTTGTTTAAAATTATTATTATTTAATATGAGAGATAAGTAGGAAAATAAGGTGGAAAAGCATCAGAAAGTGACATATGTCCATAATAGATTTTCATTTATTAGTATAAAAGGAAAAGATTTAACAAATTCACATTCCATACGTAAATTACAATTCTTTTGACAAATCAACTTTCACATATAACACCAACTCATTAACAAAGATACTTCTATCTTTTAAATAAAACCCTAAAATTTACTTTCCTAGCATGCTTATAATCAAGAATGACATTAGATAATTGATCATACATATCCCGGATAATCAATTGGTATCTAGATATTTAATTTTGTTACATATAATATCCTACACCTTCATATTATTAATTATCTTTTTTATTTTCTTATATATTCTAATACAAATTTTTATCCGGATAATCAATTGGTATCTAGATATTTAATTTTGTTACATATAATATCCTACACCATATTATTAATTATCTTTTTATTTTCTTATATATTCTAATACAAATTTTTATTATCAATAATTTTAATCAATTAAATGAGAGAATGACAAGTGTCCCAAAACATGTTTCTTTTATTATACAGTATAGATATAGATTTCGCCAATATCATAAAAGTTCAAATTATTATACAACATGATAGCAGTTTATACATGATTCTGGTTTTCGTAAAACAATTTTGAAACAAAATAAAAAAGCAACTAAATTACAAAAAAAAAAAAAAAAAAAAAAAAAAAAAAAAAAAAATCATTAAAATGTAAGAAGAAAAACCCTTTTTATTCCTACAATCTGTTTGGAAAAAATAATATATACAAATCTACACTTCAATTATTAGAAATACATATATCATTTTTCGTTTGCAATACGATTAAAAAAATATATAACTATTACTTGACACAAGAATATTTAAAGATTCAGATAAACTAATCAACCGACGTGTGACAGTTTATTCTTTCATTTCATTGTAGTGAACAAATAATGTTACATATATATCTAATATCCAGTTATGCCTCACTTATGACTTTGTATATAGTGACACTATGTATATTTATCATTATGAGTCAGAATAAAACGTTGCCTTTTCGACATTCGGTCAGTTTCACCAAATTGTAACCATGCACAATGCCAAGAAGGTGGTGTACCTGCAGACGCCACTACCGATCTCAACATACTCAGAATCCGCGACTATGATTCAGAGGCCAATTTGAAAGTTCAAAAGAATTTCTGGTGATTGCAGATGATACATCACTGGTTCTTGAATAATTTGATGCAGATTCTGGTGTAGATGAGAAGTTTATAAGGCCATAACCGGATTCCGTTGCAGATGACATGTCGTTGGTTTTTGAAATTTTGGGACATGTGTGTTTTCCTAGATAAGTGATGTCAAATGTTGATGGGTCTTGGCTAGATCTTTGAACTTGTTTGGTTGCACAACATCCGTGTGTGTTTCGGTAGGTGCATCTGTAATATTCTCTGCAAGTTTGTAATGTAGAATGAATAAACTGTCTAATACGCAAAAAAAAAAAAAAAGCAATGAAAAATGCGGGTCCGCTGCATAAAAAGGTAACCAACTTCAATTCAAGGTAATTTACAACATTTTGTGTGGGGCTGTAAACGAAACGAACACGAAAGGAATGAACGTGTTCATGAACGAACGACATTTCTTGTTCGTTCATTAAGGAAATGAACATGTTCATGAACACTTACCGAACGTAAACAAGCACAAACAGATGTTCATGAACAAAAATGAACACACACGAACGTTATATATTCACTTTAAACTAAAATCTGCATTTTTTTCATCAGAATAACCACGAAGAATCCAACAAAAAATATATAATTACATAACATAACTATTCGAACATAGTTGACATAATTATCATAAACATAATTAACCCAAAAATTAAGCAGTTTGTCAAGCTTTACCACAAATTGGAATTGAAATGGTCAAACGAGGTATGTTAGTGGAGACGTATAGTATACGATGGTTTCAAATTTGAAAAATTAAAACCATTAAAATAAAAAATTAACATAAAAAACCGGACACAAATGAACATAAAAGAGCAAACATAAATGAGCACATTACCGAGCGTTCACGAACATAAACGAACGAACTCAGCCTCTGTTCATGTTTGTTTAACTTATCGAACGAATTTTTGTTCGTGATTGTTCATTTATTAAATGAACGGACATAAACAAACTTCCCGCCGATCGATTCACGAACTGTTTATTGAACGTTCGGTTCATTTACAGCCCCAGTTTTGTAGGTTTGAGGGTGTTTATAAAGTTATGAAATGATTAAAGAGAAACCTGGGGTATTTAGCATTAAGGATTTCCTTTTGGCCATACTTCCTCCACATGTAACCGTCATTTGGGGGCACTTCAAGTCCTATCTCGAGGTTCACTTTCACTTGCTGTTTCCACCTAACAACGCCACCACTGTCATATTTTCTGCGTTCCGTAAAGTTAATTCGTAAATTAGTATGCACCACGGGTGGAAACAAGTTTATGTGTGTTCACATATTATAAACGTCTACACATGTGTAGATTCACTATAACTCTCTGATCTACACATGTATATGAAACTTATTACAAGAGTGGAGGAAAAGTAAGAAAATTAATTAATTAGAAAGAGAAATCATTTAATCATATATGTATGTATATGTGTGCGTGAGAATATATATGTATATTTATTGTGTGTGTCTGTAAGTCTTATATCTTACTTCTTCCTAGAGGCATCTATTTGACTGGAATCCATGGTATCAGAAACAGAATTATCATTATGTGGCTTCCTATTCAACAGTTGGTATTCATATTCTGACCTCCTGATTTCTCTACCGGCATACCGTGACAGTGCCTCATCATCAGAGGTTGTAACATTTTGAGTCGACTCGGTTTCATTAGATGAGGCAGGCAAATTGAGATCTATCTCAAGCTTCTTACATTGTCCTCCACCGTTATATAGCTTGTTATACGGACAATTACTATTCCCTGATGAGTTCAGATCCATTTGTTAAACCTGTTACGCGAAACATAAAGTTAATTTTTCTATAAAAAGAAAATACGTTACATGTAATATTCATGATTGTACCGGTTATGATACGTTATTGTTCCCGAAATCAGTTAAGGATATAAGATACAACAAGTTAAACTGGACCATTTTTATCACAGAGGTCAATCAGCAATCCGAAAATGTGCACAAATTTAAAAACAGAATTTCTTAAGAGTCAAGAGAACAGGGGGAGTAATACTTTAACCACCTCAAGGGTAACATCGCAAATAGTGCTTTTAAGTTTAAAGCTGGTTCAAATGTTGTACAGTGAGCTTATATAAGTTCAATCATGCGCGTGTTTTCTTATGACAGTGGAGATAATGATAAACTAGAAATTGATGGTGATGAACCCTTTTCCAAGTACTTACTTATAATTTGTTCGATTTAACCTAAATTTTCATTCATTCCAAACAATAAATAGGCTTATGCTATAAATGTAGAAACTATAGTTGTCAATAGTGATCGTAGCGATTGCTATAACGCGCTACGTAGCGTATAGGTCTAGTGTCGCTATTAGGGTTGTAGCGATGGATAGCGAGAATAGCAACACTTTTTTTTGTTTTTTTAATATAAATAGCAATTAAATATAGCTATAAAATAGCTGGATTGTAGGTTTTTGTAAAATATACAATTATACATGTAAAATAGCATATATATCCGGGCATTTTGATATGATATACATATAATTTTTTTTTAAATTCTACTGTATCGCTATTTATTAAAATAGCCGCCCGCTATTTATCTCTATTCGCTATGTAGCTGTCGCTATTCGGCATTAACAACTATAGGTCCAGTGTCGCTATTAGGGTTGTAGCAATGGATAGCGAGAATAGCAACACTTTATTTATTTATTTATCTTTTTGTTTTTTTAATATAAATAGCAATTAAATATAGCTATAAAATAGCTGGATTGTAGGATTTTGTTAAATATACATGTAAAATAGCATATCTACTGTATCGTTATTTATTAAAATAGCTGCCCGCTATTTATCTCTATTCGCTATGTAGCTGTCGCTATTCGGCATTAACAACTATGGTAGAAACTCAAGAATTATGTTAATTTAGGTGTAAACAACTAAAAAATAATTATGAATATCGCAAATTATAATCAGTTTCTCACTATATCACAATGTCATTTAAAAACTGTAAATTTCTGTAGATGTATTTACTATTTCAAGCTCAATAACTTCTCAACTCCTTTTCTTTAACAAGAATCCAATCATCAATTCATATTATACAACAAAAATATTCTTATCTAGTTACATCATCATACATGTTAACCATTAGTCACAGACTCACAGAAGAGAATATAATCCAATCCAATCCAAACAGTTTATAACTTACAAAAAAAAAATTCATATAGAATAGTTTATTTATCACACATCATATCAATTATCATCTGTAATAGAAAAAAAATCACTATAATCTACAAACACCACACTAATCCAATCCAATTCAACGCAAACAGCTCATAAAGGGGACAAAACTCAGAGTCAAACGATGCTAACGAACACAAATACGAAAATTTCGATGACGTCACCTTACAATAGAAGTTGGATGAGAGTCGGTTGAGGTCTGAATCTCAGCAGACGATGGATATTGAGGAAACGGTGGAGATGAAATCGGAATCCGGTGCGGCTGATCGGAAAATGAAATGAGGTTTAATTTGATAATTTGTTCTTTGCTTGTGGAACTCATTTATATGTTTGACTTTGATTAAACCCCATGAAGTTTGACAATGAAAGCTTAAAATTTTATGATTTTGGGGGTGTTTGGGATTCCTTCTCAAAATGACTTACTAAGTTATATAAGTCATAAGTGAGAAGTTAGAAATTCTGACTTCTCATAAATGACTTTTCAAACACACAAAATCCTTTAAAATAAGCTAAACCAAACACTCAAAAAACAATTTATTAACTTTTATAAGTCAATAAGTTATAAGTTGCTCCAAAATAAGCTAACCCAAACACCCCCTTTTTAAGATTAAAATGTGAAAATGGTTCTAAGGTTAGATTACTTTTTATTATTTTAGGGCATGTTTGGCTAAGCTTTTTGAAACAACACTTATTGGTTTTTTTAAAAGTTATAAGCTTCAAAATGATGTTTGGCAATCAGATTGTATGTGAGAGGAAAAGTGACAAAGTCACTCCATACTGACTTTTCCAAAAAGTCAATAAGTCAATATGTTGTTTTCAAAAAGCTTAGCGTCTAAAACTCAAACCTTTTAAATTTAGGTCCTTTGGTTTTAATTTTGTTCTCATTTTCATCCAAAATTAAAATATGGTCAGATTTTTCAGTCAACATCCAAATTTTATTTTGTCATTTTGCTCCTTTTTAATGAAGGTTAAAATAGTTTTTTAACGTTTTATTACAGCAAATTAAAAAATCTAACAATTTTGCCATTCAAATAAACGGAGGAAAAAGACAAAAAAAAATTGGATGTTAACTGAAAAATCTAACAAGATTTTGATTTTGAATGAAAAAGACAACAAAATTGAAACCACGGGGATTCAGATTCAAAAGTTTTGAGTTTTAGACTAAAATGTCAAAAGTGACCAAACCTCATGGCCATTTTGCCAGTTTACTCTTTTGTTAATTAACTTTATAGAGTAAATTGCGCTTTTGGCCCATGTGTTTAGTGGTTATTGCTATTATTTAAAAAAATTCAAATGTCTTGCAATTTTAATAACAAGGTTTCTATTTTATCGTGGTTTTGGTCCAACACACTAACTCCATCCAATTTATAGGTAAATCCTTATCACATGATAGGCATGTACAAGGTATTTTGGTAAATAACCATTTGAAAGGACTTATTTTTACGGATTTACATTATCGAATAACCTTAAGGATTCAATTTTAGCCCATAAAATAACTTTGGGTAAATTACACTTTTCGTCCTTTATGTTTGTATCGGATTGCAATGCATAGCCTTTAACTTTAATAATTACAGTCACAGTCATTTATTTGTAAAACTCATTACAACTTAAGTCCTTTAGCACTAACCTTGTCAAAATTTTCAGTTAAATATGACATGTGCCTTGCACATGAGGGTAAGTTGGTAATTTTACTCTAAAATTAAATTAATTAATTAAAATATATATATAAATTAACTTTCTCTCTCTCTGTTCTGTGAACTCCCTTCTTTTCTCAAAACCTTCAAAAAAAGATCAGATCTCTGAACTAGGGATGAGCAAAATGGACCCGGTACCGGTACCGAACCGGTACCGGTATCGAATTTACCGAACCGGGTACCTTTTCGGTACCGAATCGGTACCGACTTTTAACATTTCCGGTACCGGTTCGGTACCGGTATTTACCGGTTTTTACCGGTTTTTACCCTCAAATACCGGTACCGTACCGGTACCGAACCGATACCCGTACCGTACCGGGTATATTCGGTACCGGTACCCACTTTTGAGGATTTTCGGTACCGGTACTTTCGGTACCGGTCGGTACCGAGCTCATCCCTACTCTGAACTCTCAAAACCTTCAAATTATAATCTGGTATCACCTTCCTTATATACCCATCTCCTTCATCCTCTTCCACCATGGCTTCCTCTCTCCTCCACCTTCTCCACCCTCTCTCTGCGTCGCTTCTCTCTCCTCCCCACCCACCATCACCCCACCTCTCACTCCCTCTCAAAAGCCCTCAATTCGACCGCCACCGTGAGGGGTGGTGATAATAATAATAATTCATCGGAGAGAAACATATCGGAATAAGTTTCTAGAATAGTGGAACAGAGTAAGGAGTTGCAGGAATCGACTGCTTCTTTAATCGCAAGAAATTCACAGGAGGAAGCTTCGTTAAGGCAACGAGCCCTAGCTCTTGATTCAGATATGGGTTAATTTGTTCATTGCTTCTTCTGTTAAGAAAGGGGATTTGGATCCAAAAGATGCTGAAAAAGTAACCCTTTTTATTGTTTGGTTGATTATTGTTTAAATATTGTTAATTGTAAGCTTTTTAGTTGGAGGGTTTTGTTTGAATTCAGTAGGGTTTGTTTGAATTTGAGAAGTTGGAGGGTTTAGGATGTGTTTTGACCCTTTTTGGTCACTGCCACCACCACAAAGTTGTCGCCACCACCACTGTGACAACCCTCAAATTTACATGTAACCATACAATCTATTAATGTTAATTAAAGTACTTGATGACTGTGCTGAATCATTTAACTGCTCTCTGATTACTGTGTTATGCTTACATGTATTTGTTAACATACTAATAGTATACAGAAAAATTACTAAATAGTCCGTTACGCCTTCCTGAGTGTTAAAAATTAAAAACGTTGCAAAAATATATATGTAGGACACTTTACGGATTAATTAAGCTCTTTAACGGAACAGTGTCAAACCGAACAACCGGACTTTACCCGGAACATAAAAATATTGCCAGACACATTGTTCTTACTTTTCTGAGCTAGTTAGGATCCCCGAACACCCTAACACCCTTTATATTAGTTAACACACTAATAACCTAACTAAAATCCTAACTAAAACTAACTAGATAATTACCATCCCATTACACCCCTACCCCCCCCCCCCCATGTTGACGGTCACAAGGGGTTACCCACCCCTTGTCCTTCCTTGATTATTATAATCACAATGTTGGAAGATATGGAACATTATGTATGTTGGACAATAAGGAATTTGGTTTATAAATATACATGCTAGTCTTTCATTCTCTCTCATTCTCAACACTCCAACACCAAGCTCTTCTCCTTCCCTCTATAACCACCTACGGCCGCCACCCCCTCACCATACTACCACCATCATCCACCATTTTTCAACCATTTTTCATACATCCAA
This sequence comes from Helianthus tuberosus, assembly GCA_030545235.1. NCBI lineage: Eukaryota > Viridiplantae > Streptophyta > Magnoliopsida > Asterales > Asteraceae > Helianthus > Helianthus tuberosus. The sequence goes on from CM060415.1 coordinate 78,477,868, forward strand.
AGGAGCAAGGAGTCCTACAAACAAGCCCGGTGCTTTCGGAAGTTCCAGAACCACTCTCATTTCCTTTTATCCACCACTTTTACACCTTGTTTCTTCCCTAGCCTTGTGCTAGTAGTAAGTGCTTCTAATCACCATCTTGTTCTTGATTTTAGTGGTTAATAGATGATTAAATGGTGAAATGTTAAAGAACACCAATGAACATAACTTAAAGTCTTGAACATAAGGAATAAAAGATGGATAAAGAGAAGTTATGTGTGTAAATCATGTAGATCTTGTGTTGTTATGATTCTTGATTCATTTTCTGATGATTTGCTGGTTAATATTGATGTTTGATGTTGTTGTGATCACTAAACATGTTAACGGAATCAATCGAACACGAATTAGAAAGCTAAAGGCTGAAAAACAGAATATGTCCAAGCTTTTACAGCCAACTTCAGTTGGCTGTAAACAGGTCATAACTCAACGAAAAACTGATATTTTGAGCCTATAACGTGTTATTATGAAATACGGTTCTAATTGCACCGGAATCATAATTTTTGGACTTTGTTTACTATTTTTAAAGTGTCGTTTTGTAACAGCAGCTAGAGCTGCATTTTTACTGCTGAAAATATGCGTTCTGTTTTTAGTCATAACTTGAATTCTGTGTAGAGTGAAATCATGAAAATTGTACTGTAGATGACCACCGATGTATTTGTAATTCTCCCAATGGAATTTCGTAAATCGGACTCTCGATGAATTTTAAATAAATTATTCCGTGGACTATGGTCAGAAAAAGATAAATCTAAGTTCAGTCCGGAAAATGAAATTTTATAAAATATTGATAATGAACTGGACCCCGATATTTTTACACAATAATATTTGGATCGTTTAAGATATTCTGTAAAAATTTGGGAATTTTTGGAATAAGTTAACTATTTTATTAAAATGTTGGAAAACAGCCAGGTTTTGAATATTAAAGCTGAAATGACATAAGTTGTAATTTGCGTGTCTAAATGTCGAGTATGCTATCTGTGAATGATCTAACATGTTATGTGACAATAAAAGTGTTATGTGCAATATCGTATGTTTATTTATGAACGGGAATAGATGGAAAGTTTATATGTGTCACACCCCAACCGATGGCGGAAACATCGGGATGAGACGAAGTGTGTATAGATTGCAAGAGACTTCATAACACTATGTGACAATATTTAATTAAATTCAAATTTCATTGCAAAAAATAGAAATAACAACATTGTTCAAATTTCGATCATAACATCAAAAGATAAATAGATTAAAGGTGTGTATCTAGTCCACCCTATTCTTGTTTCATCTTTCATCATACTTCAACAATTTAACTTGCAACATGTATTAAAATAGAGTTTCAATGCAAAAGCAATGGCGAGTATACAAGTTTGTTTACATAGCATAATAGAATAAAAACTCAAATCCAACATGATTCATAATATGTGATTACTAGTATGCAATTTTGGCGTACAATATGATCAAACCCTAGAATACAACGCATAAAATAGCCTAATCCCAATAGTTTAGCGGGGTGGTGATGTTTAACTTAACAATACCCAATAGAATAGCGGGCGGGGCGTTAATCCTATAGCGCTATAATTGTTAAGGTGGGCGAGCAAAGTTAATGAGCATATAACGTTCCAAGTCGTTCACATAGCATACGAGAATAACAAGTAAGTCACATTAGTTTCATGCTTGATCAAGGATTGAGTATGTTTAGTTTAAAAGTTGTTTGCATAATTATACATGTTGCATCCCAAAGTGTAAAGGGGAAAAAGGGATCGAGTATACTCACGGTGGTTGCAAGCTTTCCTACTTGATATCCCGCGAGTGAGTTGGTGGATGGATTAGTTTGGAGCACCTAGTCCTTCTACACGAGGAAACATAGGTGTGTGAGTTTGGCGTTTAACGGAAGATTATAAATTTGGAGTTTAACATAACATAAAGTATGATATTAAAAATAATCATCTTTTAACTTATAACACTTATATGACACTATGTAACCACTAGGGTTATATTGTATTTCATGGGTAGTACACCCATTAGAATCATATCAAGGTTTTAAAGTCTTAGATGATATTCTACTACTTTAACATATAAACACAAGTTCAACATTAAAGGTTCGAATGAGTATATATATATATATATATCTAGGTTACATATTATTTAGTCCAATAATTCATGTAGGAGGTAGAAGATTAGGATCTTCATTTAGGCACCTCGGGTTATCATGGAAGTCATGTATTGGGTAGGAAGAACAAGCTTCCGTTTAGGAACCCCTTGAATGTTCACCACTTCACTTGATGTAAAAACAACCAAGGAGGGTCACGAACTAGGATTAGTACAATAATATAAACAACCTAACTAAAGAGAAATCATCAAATCATGTGAGGATTGTATGTTTGGACAACCCAAGTTGTTCCATAATCACTCATTCATCAAGGTCTAAGCTTGACATGACTTGTGGGTTAAATACCCTAAACAAAACAGAAAAATATTTGAGGTTTAACCTCTGATTTGTATGTCTCAATCATGTTTCTAACACTTAATCAACCATGGGATAGGTTGTAAGCATTTGCACATAAGTTTGAGATGTGTTAGACACAAGAATGATAAGTATAAACAAGTTCTTGAATAACATAAAACGAAACAGAAAGTTTAGGTCCTTTTTAGGGCAATTCCAGGTCTGATTTCTCCAAGGAGAAACCAAGGAATCAAACCCAAGGATTATCCAAATAAGTAGGAAGAAGAACCAAGTGATTTGGTTGAGAAATGAGCAAGTTACACTCACTTTAGTGCAAGAGTATGAATCTGCCAAAATTCTGAATTGCAAGAGATTTGAGAGTGATTTAGAGAAGATTAGAGAGTTGTGAAAGTGTAAAAATGCTTGGAGAAGGGTTGTATTTATAGGGGAAGAGGTTGAGTATGATTGGAGGTGTTTAGAGGTGGATTAGAGGTGATTGGAGAGGTTAAGAAGATTGGATTTCATGCAAAAACGCGGAAGAAACACATTCTGCCCGCCCAGACACCCCTTACGGACCGTAAGGGTTGTGGCTTACGGTCCGTAAGCCATGGTCAGAAGCACAAAAATTTATTTTTTTGTTATTTCAATTTGTAACTTGTTCCAATGTCACCTAATACGGGTTTTATGATTTAATTAGTGTTCCTAGGCATATGTAACATGTTCTAAAGTATGCCCAAGTGTAAATTGAGTATGACTAAGCATAAGTTTCGCATAAAATATAAATGTCACGTGTTTATTAGTTTATCATGAGTTTGCAAACATCTCAAATATACACCAAATTTTTTCTCAATTTAAGCGTACAAACATGTATAGAGTATGTATAACACGAGTTTAAATAATTGCAAGTTTAGCACTTAGTTTCCAAGAATAATGATTAATCATCAATTGATTTACAAAATCGAACATACGAGCATATATAGAGTGTGTATAACATATTTGTAACAAAGCACGAGTTTCATTAATGATCCAAGTCTCGGTTTTACAATGATTACAAGGAAAGAACGATTACAAGAATACAAGGTTTCCAAAAATAGAAATACGAACAAAACTTTCTATAAATGGAAAGTACAAAAGAGCCGGGCGTTACAGTCTCCCCTCCTTTAGGAAATTTCGTCCCGAAATTTAGGAAGACGTAGGGAAAAGATGAGGGTACTTCTTCTTCTTCTTCATATCGCTCTTGAGTTCCCAAGTGAATTCAGCGCCACGTTTACCTTCGCATCGAACCTTGACGATAGGAATTTTACTGCGCCTCAATAACTTGACCCCTTGATCCATGATTTCGACGGGTTTCTCCACAAAATGCAAGGTATCGTTTATTTGGAGATCTTCGAGAGGAACATGAAGTCCTTCATCAGCGAGACATTTCTTTAGATTGGAGACATGAAACGTCGGATGAACGTTGTTGAGCTCTTGAGGTAAATCGAGTCGATAAGCCACCGCACCAATCCTTTCGAGTATCTTGAAAGGACCAACATAGCGAGGGGTAAGCTTTCCCTTTTTACCAAAACGAACCACTCCTTTCCAAGGAGACACTTTGAGTAAAACGTGATCCCCAACGTTGAATTCCATCGGTTTGCATCCCTTATCAGCATAGACCTTTTGACGATTTCGGGCCTTGAGTAGATTATCACGGATTTGGTGAATCTTATCCGTTGCTTCTTGTATGATTTCAGGGCCAGTAAAATGTTTGTCACCAATCTCGTGCCAGTTTAAGGGAGATCGGCATTTGCGACCATACAATGCCTCGAATGGAGCCATTTTAATACTGGAGTGGTAGCTATTGTTGTACGAGAACTCGACCAAAGGTAAATGCACATCCCAACTACCACCAAAGTCGATGACACAAGAACGGAGCATGTCCTCTAGGGTTTGGATAGTACGTTCAGTCTGTCCATCCGTTTGAGGATGAAAAGCCGTACTGAGATTCAAATGAGTACCCATAGCGGACTGAAAGGTTTGCCAGAGACGCGAAGTAAATCGACCATCACGATCAGAAATGATGTCGAGAGGAATACCATGATGGCGTATGACTTCATCGGTATAGATGCGAGCAAGTCGTTCTACCTTGAAATCTTCACGAATAGGAATGAATTGAGCGGACTTGGTCAAACGATCGATGATCACCCAAATGCTATCGTGACCGGAGGGTGTACGAGGGAGTTTAGTTATGAAGTCCATCGCAATGCTATCCCATTTCCAAATGGGGATTTCAGGTTGTTCGAGTAGACCGAAAGGTCGTTGATGTTTGGCTTTGACTTTCGAACAGGTAAGACACTTAGAAACATACACGGCAATGTCTCTCTTCATACCGGGCCACCAATAGGATGTACGTAGATTATGGTACATCTTGTCGGCACCAGGATGGATTGAGTACTTGGATTTGTGTGCCTTGTTCATAATGAGATCACGAAGATTGTCGTGATCTGGTACCCAGATGCGATCACGACAGTAGAGCAGACCATCAGATTTTGAAGTGAGTAGGTCTTCGGAAGCTCCACGCATTTCTACAGGCATGGAACCTTCGTTGATAGACGAATATTGCACTTCACGAATGCATTTGTGAAGATCGCTCGAGATGTGAAAACAACGAATGTAATCTACATGAGTCTTACGACTAAGTGCATCGGCCACGATATTCGCTTTACCCGGGTGATAGCGGATCTCGCAGTCATAGTCGTTAAGTAATTCCACCCAACGTCGCTGACGCATATTAAGCTCTTTTTGGTCAAAGATGTGTTGTAGGCTCTTATGGTCAGTGAAAACCACACACTTTGTACCGTATAGGTAGTGTCGCCAAATCTTTAATGCAAAAACAACTGCGCCAAGCTCGAGGTCGTGGGTAGTATAATTTTTCTCATGTATTTTGAGTTGGCGAGAGGCATAAGCGATGACTTTGTCTCGTTGCATGAGAACACAACCAAGACCACGATTTGAGGCATCACAATACACCACGAAATCATCATTCCCATCAGGGAGAGCGAGAATAGGAGCGTTGCAAAGCATGTCCTTGAGATTCTGAAAAGATTTCTCTTGCTCAGGACCCCAAGCAAAAGGTTTCTCTTTTTGAGTCAACGAAGTGAGAGGAACGGCGATTTTTGAAAAATTCGAGATGAATCGGCGGTAATAACCTGCCAATCCTAAGGAGGAACGGATTTCAGAAGGTGATTTAGGCGCGGTCCAATTCTTCACAGCTTCGATTTTTGATGCGTCAACGTGGATTCCTTTTTCACTAACAACGTGTCCAAGGAATTGGACTTCTTTAATCCAAAACTCGCATTTGGAGAACTTAGCGTATAAGCGTTCAATACGTAAGAGCTCGAGTATAAGATGAAGATGACGTTCATGATCGGCTCGAGATTTAGAATAAATGAGAATGTCGTCAATGAAGACGATCACAAAACGATCCAAGTAGGGCTTACAAACACGATTCATAAGATCCATGAACACAGCGGGTGCGTTGGTCAAGCCAAAAGGCATAACCACGAACTCGTAGTGCCCATAGCGAGTGCGAAAAGCGGTTTTGGGGATGTCCTCATCGAGAACACGAAGTTGGTGATAACCAGAACGAAGATCGATCTTGGAGAAACAGGTAGCACCTTGAAGTTGATCAAAGAGATCGTCGATACGCGGAAGAGGGTAACGATTTTTTTACGGTGAGTTTTTTAAGCTCACGATAATCGATGCACATGCGGAAAGAGCCATCCTTCTTTTTGACGAAGAGCACGGGAGCACCCCAAGGTGAGGTACTTGGACGAATGAAACCCTTATCGAGGAGTTCTTGAAGTTGCGTAGATAACTCTTGCATCTCAGAAGGTGCAAGACGATAAGGAGCTTTGGCAACAGGAGTCGCACCAGGTACGAGATCAATACGAAAATCAACAGATCGAGGTGGAGGAGGACCAGGTAAATCTTCAGGAAAGACGTCAGGGAAGTCGCGCACCACTGGAACATCACTTAAACTCTTTCCCTTGCCCTTTTCTTCCACAACGTGGGCTAAAAAGGCAAGGTACTGTTTGCGTAAGTACTTGTTTGCTTGTGTGCAGGACATTAACTTCAGTCCCTTTGAAGGTCGGTCTCCATAGAAGTGCAACACATCGCCAGATGGAAGGGGTAAAGGAACGTATTTCTCGTGACAAGCGATTTCAGCATGGTTCTTTTGGAGCCAATCCATGCCTATGATGACGTCAAAACTACCCAGTTGCATGGGTATGAGGTCGATAGGGAAAACGTGTTCGTTAAGAGTAAGACGACAATCTCGAAGGACGGAATCGACTAAGATAGATTTGCCATTTGCGACTTCAACGGAAAACGACTTAGGTAGCTTAGAGCGTGTGCAATTTAACAACGATTCGAATTCTAAGGTCACAAAGCTTTTGTCCGCACCAGTATCAAACAGTATCGAAGCGTAAATATGGTTAACAAGAAACGTACCGTTAACGACATCATTGTCGTTGCGCGCTTGATTTGAATTCAGGTTGAAAGCGCGTCCACGAGGAGGTTGTTGTTGCTCTTGATTCCATTGTGGGCTTTGAGGACGAAGATGATTAGTATCCCCACATTTGAAACAAGCCCTAGCTGGTCTTACGTTTTGAGGAGCAGGTGGAGCTTGTTGCGCTTGCTGAGCTGGTGGTGCTTGTTGTTGTTGATAGCGACAAAAGGCGGTGTCATGTCCATAACAGTTACAATTGGTACAACGACGACACCTGGCATTGGCGGGATGGTGATAGTTACAAGTGGCACACTTGGGGTGAATCCCAGTGTACGAATTTTGGGTGTTATCAGGAGCAACCGGATTTGGGTTAACGGGTGGCACAATCACATTGCAAACAGGGTTCGATTGCTTTCACTTCTTCCCCCTATTGCTACTCGACTGTTGGGTAATTTGGTTGGCTGGCTTGAAAGAAGTGGGGTTTGCGGCTTGTTTATCGCGTACACGGTTGTTGTTCAGGGAAGCGGCCAAACGATAAACAGCCTCGATATTGTCGAGTTTGGCAGCCTCGATCGTATCGCGCATAGCACAGGGTAACCCATTGATGTACTTCCTTATCTTGCGGTCGGTGGTCATAACGAGGTGAGGAACAATGAAGCTAAGTTGTTTGAAACGGGTGGTGTAAGCTAGGTTCTCATCTCCCACTTGCTTTAGCGCCCAAAATTCTTCCTCTAGCCTTTGTTGCTCATGCGGAGGACAAAACTCGTCCATCATTAGGGCCTTAACTTCTTCCCAAGTCAACGCATAGGCCAGTTCGTTCGAGCGGATGTTCCTTTCGTTCGTCCACCATTCGAGAGCTCGGGCTTGGAATACCCCAGTCGCACTACGCGTTCTGAGCTCATCGGGGCAATCACTGTTGATGAACGTGACCTCCATGCCATCAAACCACTCGAACATGGCGGTCACCCCATCATTGCCGGTGAATGGCTTGGGATTGCACGATGAAAAGTGCTTGAAGTTGAACGAAGCGGGCTTGCGTACTTCGACCTTAGAGTCTACGGAAGAGTGAGGAGTTTCAGAAGCTCGAATCTCGGTAATGATCTTTGGAACGACGCGCGCAAATTGATCGGCCATGAAAGCCATCATCTTCTTCGTAGCACGGGACTTTGACTTCTTAGACGAGTTGGAGTGACGAGAAGACATCTAAGATTCAAAAGAACGAATAGGTGAGACTTGATCATAATGTTTGTTTAAGAAAATTTGCTTGCATAAATTGATTCACATAGCATAGAGTGTCACATAGCACAAAGGGTTCAAATTAATTCACATAGCGTAAAGAGTTTAAACGTCACACATAGCATAGTCATGAGTTCCACATAGCATAGCATGAATAAATGAAAGCATTGTAAATTTAGTTTGTTCACGAGGGATTATTATTGTTCGTGATTGCGATCAACGTGCGAAACGAGTAAAACAAAATTTTGAAATGAACGAACGTTCAAGTATAAAATCACATATAAATTGAGATACATAAAAGAGAGGCTCAATAAAACATAGGATTGTTTCGGGTAGAGAAACGTCGACTATTCCAAAGTGGGTCGAAAGTTCTTTCGAATTAGGGAAAATGTGCTTTGGCCTATAGGTAAGATACTCTCGTCGAGAAGCGATTAACGGTATCTTACCCTTCCGGTTACTACACATCTCTAATTGATTGAAACAATCGGGACTTTGGGGAGATTGAAAATCGAGGAATGGGACTTAATCGACGAGATGCGGGTTTCACCCCTAACTTGACGATTTCGTACCCTAAATGTGGTTGGTACTTGTCGGGTCAAAATAAAATTTCGACACTATGACAAGGGTCCACTAGAGTTGAAATGGAAATTACCATTAAGTTGTGGATTTCACTCCTAGCTTAATGGTGGAATTTCGTGCAAAAATAGTTTAAGGTAGAATGAGAGTCGTTTACCAAATTGTGGGTTTCACGCCTATTTTGGTAAATTTGTCTCGTTTGTGTTACAAGAGTATACAAATAGACAAAGTGTATTCATGTTAACCTTAGGAAAGGCATATAAATTTAATCAACAAGAAGTATAGCTAGGAAGCATGCATGGTAGAGTACAAAAGTTTTAAACAACACATAAGAGTCAAAATTCCTAAAACTATAGATTAGGGCAAAAGCATGGCAATTTTCCTAATTCCCTATAGTTATGGCTCTGATACCAATCTGTCACACCCCAACCGATGGCGAAAACATCGGGATGAGACGAAGTGTGTATAGATTGCAAGAGACTTCATAACACTATGTGACAATATTTAATTAAATTCAAATTTCATTGCAAGTGCTAAATTGTCATACAACATTTAAAATAGAAATAACAACATTGTTCAAATTTCGATCATAACATCAAAAGATAAATAGATTAAAGGTGTGTATCTAGTCCACCCTATTCTTGTTTCATCTTTCTTCATACTTCAACAATTTAACCTGCAACATGTATTAAAATAGAGTTTCAATGCAAAATCAATGGCGAGTATACAAGTTTGTTTACATAGCATAAAAGAATAAAAACTCAAATCCAACATGATTCATAATATGTGATTACTAGTATGCAATTTTGGCATACAATATGATCAAACCCTAGAATACAACGCATAAAATAGCCTAATCCAAATAGTTTAGCGGGGTGGTGATGTTTAACTTAACAATACCCAATAGAATAGCGGGCGGGGCGTTAATCCTATAGCGCTATAATTGTTAAGGTGGGCGAGCAAAGTTAATGATCATATAACGTTCCAAATCGTTCACATAGCATACGAGAATAAAAAGTAAGTCACATTAGTTTCATGCTTGATCAAGGATTGAGTATGTTTAGTTTAAAAGTTGTTTGCATAATTATACATGTTGCATCCCAAAGTGTAAAGGGGAAAAAGGGATCGAGTATACTCACGGTGGTTGCAAGCTTTCCTACTTGATATCCCGCGAGTGAGTTGGTGGATGGATTAGTTTGGAGCACCTAGTCCTTCTACACGAGGAAACATAGGTGTGTGAGTTTGGCGTTTAACGGAAGATTATAAATTTGGAGTTTAACATAACATAAAGTATGATATTAAAAATAATCATCTTTTAACTTATAACACTTATATGACACTATGTAACCACTAGGGTTATATTGTATTTCATGGGTAGTACACCCATTAGAATCATATCAAGGTTTTAAAGTCTTAGATGATATTCTACTACTTTAACATATAAACACAAGTTCAACATTAAAGGTTCGAATGAGTATATATATATATATATATCTAGGTTACATATTATTTAGTCCAATAATTCATGTAGGAGGTAGAAGATTAGGATCTTCATTTAGGCACCTCGGGTTATCATGGAAGTCTTGTATGGGGTAGGAAGAACAAGCTTCCGTTTAGGAGCCCCTTGAATGTTCACCACTTCACTTGATGTAAAAACAACCAAGGAGGGTCACGAACTAGGAATAGTACAATAATATAAACAACCTAACTAAAGAGAAATCATCAAATCGTGTGAGGATTGTATGTTTGGACAACCCAAGTTGTTCCATAATCATTCATTCATCAAGGTCTAAGCTTGACATGACTTGTAGGTTAAATACCCTAAACAAAACAGAAAAATATTTTAGGTTTAACCTCTGATTTGTATGTCTCAATCATGTTTCTAACACTTAAATAACCATGGGATAGGTTGTAAGCATTTGCACATAAGTTTGAGATGTGTTAGACACAAGAATGATAAGTATAAACAAGTTCTTGAATAACATAAAACGAAACAGAAAGTTTAGGTCCTTTTTAGGGCAATTCCAGGTCTGATTTCTCCAAGGAGAAACCAAGGAATCAAACCCAAGAATTATCCAAAGAAGTAGGAAGAAGAACCAAGTGATTTGGTTGAGAAATGAGCAAGTTACACTCACTTTAGTGCAAGAGTATGAATCTGCCAAAATCCTGAATTGCAAGAGATTTGAGAGTGATTTAGAGAAGATTAGAGAGTTGTGAAAGTGTAAAAATGCTTGGAGAAGGGTTGTATTTATAGGGGAAGAGGTTGAGTATGATTGGAGGTGTTTAGAGGTGGATTAGAGGTGATTATAGAGGTTAAGAAGATTGGATTTCGTGCAAAAACGCGGAAGAAACACATTCTGCCCGCCCAGACACCCCTTACGGACCGTAAGGGTTGTGGCTTACGGTCCGTAAGCCATGGTCAGAAGCACAAAATTTTATTTTTTTGTTATTTCAATTTGTAACTTGTTCCAATGTCACCTAATACGGGTTTTATGATTTAATTGGTGTTCCTAGGCATATGTAACATGTTCTAAAGTATGCCCAAGTGTAAATTGAGTATGACTAAGCATAAGTTTCGCATAAAATATAAATGTCACGTGTTTATTAGTTTATCATGAGTTTGCAAACATCTCAAATATACACCAAATTGTTTCTCAATTTAAGCGTACAAACATGTATAGAGTATGTATAACACGAGTTTAAATAATTGCAAGTTTAGCACTTAGTTTCCAAGAATAATGATTAATCATCAATTGATTTACAAAATTGAACATACGAGCATATATAGAGTGTGTATAACATATTTGTAACAAAGCACGAGTTTCATTAATGATCCAAGTCTCGGTTTTACAATGATTACAAGGAAAGAACGATTACAAGAATACAAGGTTTCCAAAAATAGAAATACGAACAAAACTTTCTATAAATGGAAAGTACAAAAGAGCCGGACGTTACAATATGGGCATAAACCCTTGAATTAATTTTTTTTTCGATTAAATTGTTGTAGTAAAAATGCATCAGAAAAATTAATTTTCTGTAAATTGCCTCTGGAAACTGCATTGGTCCAGACAGTTCACAGCACAGACAATTCACAACACAGACAGAACTATTGTCATGGTTCAATGCGTTTTAGAAAGAACACTTTCTTTGGTGTTTTCTGGCCATTGCATTTTAGAAAAACACATTCTTGAAGTGTTTTTGGTGCATTGCGTTTTAGGTAAAACACATTTTTAGGTGTTTTCAGTCTATTGCGTTTTACAGAGAACACTTTCTTTTGTTTTTTAGGCAATTGCGTTTTAGAATGAGTCATTTTTAAGTGTTTTATGGCCATTGCGTTTTACAAATAAGACATTTCTTTGTGTTTTTGGTGCATTGCGTTTTAGGTAAAAACACTTTATTATGTGTTTTCAGTCCATTGCGTTTTAGAAAACAAACATTTTAATTGTTTTCTGGCCATTGCGTTTTACAAATAAGACATTTCTTTGTGTTTTTGGTGCACTGCGTTTTAGGTAAAACACTTTTTTATGTGTTTTTAGTCCATTACGTTTTACAAATAAGTCATTTATTTGTGTTTTTGGTGCATTGCGTTTTAGAAAAATGTCATTTTTTAGGTTTTTTTTTTTCATTGCGTTTTACGTAACTGGGGATTTTTCTATTGCGTTTTAATTTTTTTTTTAAATATAGCAATAGTATACTCGTTTTAAAGATAAAAAACGCTCGTTTTTTTGGTGCATTTTTTATAAAAAAATAATGTCGTATGAAAGAGTTATTAACGTTTAAAAAATGGGGGGGAATTGGAGGAGAGAGAAACTATTGGCTTGGATTGACTAGAATGCCCCTAAAGAAACTTACGCGCCTCTTTTCTTCCTTTCAATTTCCCTGATTTAATCTTAGCACTTGATTAACTAAATAGATGGTCAAGATCACTTCCTAGCCTTCCTAGCCAAATAAACTTCCTATTGTATCTCCACCCTTGTTATATATAAGAATAAATTCAAGATTTTTGACTTTGAAAGTATATTCATATTAAATACAAACATATTAAAAATGTATATATAATAATCCTTTATCATGTGTCATAGAGGTGAAGATAATTTTTATCTCTAATATTTAAAATCTGTGTATTAAAAAGAAAAAATAATTCTTATCTTTTTATCTCTATATTGTATTGTATAATTAATTAATCCAAGCATTATGGTATATCACTTTCTCTTAGGGAAGAGGATGTGTTGCCATGTGTTATTATTTAGAATTGTTTATTAAAGGTAGGATAATAATTTTTATATTAATTTACTTATTATTTATTGGAGTTGAGGTAGTATGTGTGATGGGGTATGGTATTAGATCCGACCTGAGCGGTCGGATATTCCCGTTACTTATTGCTTTCATTATTATTATTATTATTATTATTATTATTATTATTATTATTATTATTATTGCGTACTAACCCGCGAAGGCTAGCGCGTTGTAGTTTACACTACACTAGGTTATGGGCTTGTAGAGATAACCCCTAACCCTATATAAAGAGGTGTTCACCTTATTATTAGGGCAGAGGATATGGAGCCGCCACACTTTTGTTACTGGAAACAGGGGATTCTTTCCCCTACCGGTCATCTCTACAGCTCCACTTTCTTCTCTCCTCTATTGCAGATCTAGGTTCAGGAGGAAGAACAAGGTGTGATTCTTCACCCTCTCAGAGAAAGCGGTCTGATCATCCCTGCGGTGATTCCTGTTGGGATTCAGTGATGTCAATTTTACTTTTTATCAAAACGAGTTTGATATATTTTATTAACTAAATATATAATTAATAAAACGCAGCGGAATAAATATAAAGAATCAACACCAAAAATGAACCGAACAGGATCATGGTTACAAATATGCAAATACGATACATGAAATAATTAATCTACCGATGAGAAAAATTATACCCTTTTGGTTAATAATAACCGTGTGAGACACCGAGGTACAACGAATGGATGCTAGACACAAACGCGAACATGGCTTGCTTTTAGTCTAATGGAATCACAAAGAGGGGGCACTGATTTGCGGCTCCTGTTTGTGGGATTATTCAAAAATCACCAAGAGTGGTGATTTCTTTTGTTTGTTCGACGGCAGAACACATGTGCCACAAGAAAAGATTATTTAGTTAATATATATACTAATATATATATATATATATATTTAGGTTAACTACAATAATCCTACCAATCATTTCTTAGGCCCCGAAGCCCAATATAATAAGTTCAAGCCCAAACACGATACGAAGCCCGAAAAACAAAGTTTAATTAAATAAGTAATTAAACGTTATATTATTTATAACCGGTATAAATAATAGATCCTGTTTCTCGTGGATATATAATTTGTGACACCTGTGTCACTTCAACCATCAAACAAATGCCAAACCAATGAAATATAGTATTTCATACTTGGGATTTGTAAAAATATGTGTGTCGTTTACACATATCAGCTCTTGTTCGATTTCAAGCTCTAAATCGCTTTCTGGAAGGTTATACGCACACTGATGCGTAAATATAACCAGTTTAATGCAACAAACACTCCGGAATAGTGAAATATACTTAACATGCCTTAAATAACCTTTACATAACTTAGAAATAAGTTTTGAAGGCTTTGGTATGGCAAAATCAAGTTACTACGCTTACAGGGACTAAAGTTGACAAACTGCGAAAGTATGCCAATCTGAACTGTAATAGACATTCCGGAACATGACCATAAGTTAAACATACCCTAAATATCCTTCACATAGCTTAGAAATAGGCTTTGAGGGGTTCGGTGTGCTAAAATAAACTTTTGGGTCATTCAGGGACTAAAAGTGTCAAAAAGTGCACAAGTTTGCATTTTCGCGCATAACGTACGTTCTGAATACATCTGGACATCCAAAAATTTATGTAAGAACTAAAATATTTTATTTTAGTGTTTGGCATAAGAAAAATCCATTCGTCGCGTCATTTGGATCGTTTTTCGCGCTTATGCGCATTCCATCGTAATTAAGCGAACATCGCGATCGTACGGCCAAACGAACCGACATCCGAGATATTTTTTAGCATGTTTCATGTCCACAATGTTTAGGCATCATTTTAGGGCCTTAAAGTTGGCTTTACGGGCCTTAGAAGTGCCGGAAATGGGCTTAAAACACAACAGGGACCAAAACTGTCATTTTTGAAACTATTTCTGATCTGCAACTCCCAGGCGGCCCGCCTAAGTTTCTGCAGATGTTCAAGCGGGCCGCGTGGCCCCTTCTGACCAGATTAACTGCATTTAACAGCAGATTCCAGCTGTTTAATCCACAACCAAACACTCACACTTGCTTAGTCAGCTGATAAGAACCCATTATTAGTCACCACAACTTGCCAACACATGTACGGGTGGGATTCGAGCACGGTTTCCGTGAAACGATCTTAACGGTTACCCGAATACTATAAATACCCATCCACCCCCATTGCAAAACCCACAAGAATTCTGATTTGAGGAGCTCTAAGTTGAAACCTTTGTTTCATACCTGAGCTACTTGGATCGGGATTAGCATTCGGGGACCCTTCGTAAGTATTCTTTCGTTCTTTTATTGCTTTTCGAGTCTTTTCGAGTCTGAAAGTCAAACTATGTTTGACTTTCTGCATTGACCAGTTTATGGTCGATGCGAAGTTCGTTTGAACTTCGCAACGTGAGTGTAATCACGTTGGTTATAGTCCCTTAGGACTATGCCTACTGATTACCACGTTGTCTAGGGTCGTAGGGTAAACGATCTGATAAATCGCTTATACCTTCGAACCCGACCCATTTGGTCGATCATTAGGATCCGACCAAATACATTAGGTGACCATAGTAGGTAGAGAATAACCTTCCGAGGTTATACCCTATGGTCACATCGTTTGAGTAGTTGTGTGATAGGTAGTTTATATGCCTTAGGTAAATTACCAGAATACCCCTTTTCATGTATAATTGGTAATTAAGCATATGTAACCTAAACTTTTGTCACATAACTGATTATGTAACATGTTTAGGCATATAACACTTGTCATGGGACTAGTTAGACGGTCCGAACGCGTTTCATGCGAACGACGCGTTAAAGTAGCATAAGCTACCTAAACGGGTCGTAATGGGTCGTAAGCACATATGTTAGGTTTCATTTAGTATGTAGGCTTTGTTAAACCATATTACACGAGTCTCCACACTCGTTTGGTTTACGAACCCTCATTCTATCCGATCCTCCGATTTAGGTCCGGTTTATTAACATAGTTACCTATATTAGGTGCCGTTTGATATCCGTGATCTCAAGCATTGTTTGGTTGTCACTCAAGGACTACTGAGCATTCTCAAGTGAGTACATAGACCCCTCTTTTACTGTTTTCCAAACTGTTTTGGGGTGAAACACATGTGCCTACTTGTTACTTTCATGCTTTCCATGTTTTCACATCATATACCCGCTATGTTCGTTAGTACATTATAGTACATGATTTCATTGTGTTCATACTATGTATGCCCATTGTGTGCGTACTTAGTGCATCGTTTTACATTACATTTTATGCTATGTATGTCCATTTATTTCATACTTAGTACATTGTTCTACATTGCATTTCTGTTGCATATGCTCATCCAGCATGTGAACACATTATACTACATTTTGAACCGTCGTAACTATTGAACCGTGTGAACCGTTTGTATCTGTGAACCATTTGTATCTGTGAACCGTTTGTATCTGTGAACCATTTGTATCTGTGAACCGTTTGTATCTGTGAACCGTTTGTATCTGTGAACCGTTTGTATCTGTGAGCCGTGTGAACCGTATTTGATCATACATAAACATTTCTACAATTGTTAAACATTACTTTGGTGGTTTGGTTTGATTAAGTGATTAAGTAACGATGCGTGTGTAATATGATACAAGCATGGTGGATACGCCGCTGGTACTTCCTATATATAAGTGTTGTATGGTATTACATATCGTAGCGTTATTTGAATCATTTCAGTTTGATACATATAACATTTTATACAAATAACATACTTTTCACAAGACATTGATTTACAAACAACTTATCTTATACAAACTCATTTTACATGGTTATTCATTTAACCATACATTATTCTCTTATTTATACATATCATCTGGTCTTTCCGTTTTTCAAATGATTTACAAAACAAAGCAAATTACAAGGTTCATGACTAAACATTTTCTCAAACATAAGTCATGAATTCTGTTTTCACAAAACCTATGTATCTCACAGGCATTTTTATGCTGACGTACCTATTTTCACATGTGTTTTACAGGAGCTGTTGCATAAGATGATCAAGATACACATAGGCAGACTTGGGCTTTAGTGACAATAAAAGATGCAAGACTAGTTAATTATGTTGTATTTCTTTGTTTGTTAAGACATTGTAACACTTTTAATCAATAAAACGAAACTTCACTTGCCATGGATTTGAAACAATTAATTCTGTTACAACACTCCCCGACATTTCCGCCACGTTTTGTATGTTCTACGTGGTCGGGGTGTGACATAATTATTCTAGATAATTATATATTTTGTTCCGTTAATTGTTTGTGGTCACCAGTTAACTAAGTTAAGTGGATTTAATGTTCGTTGTCCAAGGTGTAACTCTTACGGGTCATAGCTCGGTCAGCAGCGTTGACTTATCGGATCCGTACATATAATTCTAACAATCTCCCACTTGGACGACCTTCGATAAAATGCTCAACGCAGACAGTCAGCGGTGCTCTAGCTGCACATGGCTGCCCCCAACAAGGTATGACACTTTAAAGTCATTAACCAAAACACCTTGCTATTAGTAACAACTTACTATTGCAAGACAATAGACTTATGGTAATTGTTGTCATTTATCCTTTCTGTAAAAGACATAAATTGAATCAATGAGACATGGATTAAGTTCATTCTCATACGGTGTTCAATTATTATTGTTCTCGATCAAGAGTCAAAGTGGTCCGAACAAACACACAGTAAGTTTGGGTAAGGCCTTACACTTCACCAGTTTGAATCAACGAGGGCGCCACAATGTCTAACTGTTACATATCATGTAAGAGTACAAAATCCCTTATTGACTACATACAACTCCCACTGAACTTCAGAACTATTCCCAATTAAAGCCTTTATGACTGGCAGTTACGCGACAACGGTTGACAGTAATCAAAGAATAATCCTTGGTAAACGGAAGTTCTAATATGTATCTCAGGTCAAAGGATACTAAATGAGTATACCAATATCAAATCATCTTATGACTAAGATCCATGAAGATGATTTGATGCGAGTTACATCCAACGTCATTCTCAATGAAGTCTGTAAATTTGGAATTCAACTCCTTGAGTCCAAAGTCAGAGTAGTCTTAATTCAGAATCGTTCCCACGAGTCTGACCGACTACGAATAGTTTAGAATGCAAGATTCACGAATTAAACGTATTAAAATCGAACACAGTTATAAGATTCAGAATTGCACTTAACTAGTAAATCAACAATGAATTCAAAAGTACAACTGTTAAAAGTTCGTACATCCAAATACTAAATCAAAACATACTGCTAGCTAATCTAAGCCCGATAGCATCCATATGCTGATCATGCTTATCCTGAGTCATGGGCTTAGTAAACGGGTCTGCTAGGTTTTGATCTGTGTCCACTTTTCTTATCACGATGTCTCCACGTTCCACAATTTCCGTATGTAGTGGAACTTTCTTAGAATGTGCTTGGCCTTGTGATGAGACCTGGGCTCTTTGGCTTGAGCAATAGCACCCGTGTTATCACAGAATATCTCGATGGGTTTCTTAATGCTTGGAACCACATCGAGGTCGGTTATGAATTTCTTCATCCAAGAAGCCTCCTTTGCATCATCTGATGCGGCTATATATTCAGATTCGGTGGTTGAATCCGCCACCACACTCTGCTTGGAGCTCTTCCATGAGATAGCTCCTCCATTTAGAGTGAATAAAAAACCTGATTGTGAGCGAGAGTCATCTCTGTCAGTTTGAAAACTGGCAACAGTGTAACATCTTACAGTGAGCTCTTCTTCTACTCCTCCAAACATTAAGAACATATCTTTAGTTCTTCTCAGATACTTCAGAATGTTCTTGACAGCAGTCCAATGGGCGATGCCAGGGGCTTGCTGATAACGACTAGTCATGCTTAAAGCATGTGAGACGTCAGGTCTAGTACATAACATAGCATACATGATAGAACCAATCGCTGAAGCATATGGAACTCCTTCTATTCGCTTAATTTCAATGTCCGTTGAAGGAGATTGCGATTTGTTCAACACAGTCCCTTTAATCATAGGAACACCTCCTTTCTTGGAGTTTTCCATCTTAAAGCGTGTCATCATTTTGTCTATGTATGTACTTTGACTTAGCCCAAGAAGCCGCTTAGATCTATCCCTATAGATCTTGATTCCTAGAATATAAGCTGTTTATCCAAGATCTTTCATTGCGAAACAAGTTCCCAAATAGTGTTTAACTTCGTTAAGCATAGGGACGCTGTTTCCAATTATCAGTATATCATCCACATACAGGATGAGGAATGATATAGTGCTCCCACTAGCCTTTCTGTAAACACAAGGCTCATCTTCATTTTTTACAAAACCAAACTCTTTGATCTTTTGGTCAAAACGAAGATTCCAGCTACGAGACGCCTGCTTGAGTCCATAAATGGACTTATTCAGCTTGCACACCCTATTAGGATATTTTGGATCAACAAAACCGTCTGGCTGAACCATAAAGACATCTTTAGAGAAATGCCCATTAAGAAAAGCGGTTTTGACATCCATTTGCCATATCTCGTAATCATAGTACGCGGCTATGGCAAGCAATATCCTGATCGATTTGATCATAGCAACGGGCGAGAAGGTTTCATCATAGTCAATACCCTGAGTTTGAGTGAAACCCTTCGCAACTAGCCGTGCTTTAAAGGTGTGTACATTTCCATGCATATCAGTTTTTCTCTTGAAAACCCATTTGCTTCCTACTGCCCGAGATTCGGGGGGTAGCTCAACCAAGTCCCGGACTTGATTATCACGCATAGATTGCATCTCAGCATTCATGGCTTCCATCCATTTCGCAGACTCTGGATCTGAGATAGCAGATTTGTAGTTAGTAGGTTCGTCATTAGACTCATCTACTACCAAGACTTCAGCACCTTCAAGATGCCAAATGTGACACCTGGGTCACTGCGACCATCAAACAAATACCAAACCAATGAAATATTGTATTTCATACTTGGGATTTGTACAAATATATCATATCAATTCTTGTTCGATTTCGGGCTCTAAATCGCTTTCTGGAAGGTTATACGCGCACTGATGCGTAAATATAACCAGTTTAATGCAACGAACACTCCGGAATAGTGAAATAGGCTTCACATACCTTAAATAACCTTTACATAACTTAGAAATAAGTTTTGAAGGCTTTGGTATGACAAAAACAAGTTTAATCGCTTACAGGGACAAAATTTGACAAACTGCGAAAGTATGCCAATTTGAACTGTAACAGACATTCCGGAACATGACCATAAGTTAAACATACCATAAATATCCTTTACATAGTAAAGAAATAGGCTTTGAGGGGTTCAGTGTGCTAAAATAAACTTTTGGGTCATTCAGGGACTAAAAGCGTCAAAAAGTGCACAAGTTTGCATTTTCGCGCATAACTTACGTTCTGAATACATCCGGACATCCAAAAATTTGTGTAAGCACTAAAATATTTTATTTTAGTGTTTGGCATAAGAAAAACCCATTCGTCGCGCAATTTGGATCGTTTTTCGTGCTTATGCGCATTCCGTCGTAATTGAGCGAACATCGCGATCGTACGACCAAACGAACCAACATCCGGCATATTTTTGAGCATGTTTCATGTCCACAATGTTTAGGCATCATTTTAGGGCCTTAAAGTTGGCTTTACGGGCCTTAGAAGTGTCGGAAATGAGCTTAAACACCAACAGGGACTGAAACTGTCAATATGCAAAACATGTTTCTGATCAGAGAAGCCCAGGCGGGCCGCGTAACCTCCTGGTGTTTCTTACGCGGGCCGCGAGGCCCCTTCAGACCAGATTAAATGAATTTAACAGCTGTTAAGCACTCCCACCTCAATTCCACTTGTCCCTTCCTGATCATGAGGGGCCAATTTTGGGTACCATAGTGTTCCAACATGTGTAGGGACGAGATCAAAGCACGTTATTCGATAAACGATCCTAACGGTCCCAAGAATCCTATAAATACCCCTTGATTCACAACTCAAAACCCACTTGAAATCTGAGTTTTTCTCTAAGTGGTTGTGTTCATACACTTCCTACCTGAGATTACTTGGAGATCAAAGCTTTCGGGGACCCTTTGTAAGTGATCCTTCGTTCTTTTTATTCTTTTAGTGTTAAAAGTCAAACTTTGTTTGACTTTCTGCATTGACCAGTTTATGGTC
Organism: Helianthus tuberosus; assembly: GCA_030545235.1. Lineage (NCBI taxonomy): Eukaryota > Viridiplantae > Streptophyta > Magnoliopsida > Asterales > Asteraceae > Helianthus > Helianthus tuberosus. Next base: position 78,499,066 of record CM060415.1, read on the forward strand.
AATGCGAAGTTCGTTTGAACTTCATAACGTGAGCGTAATCACGATGGTTATAGTCCCTAGTGACTATACCTACTGGTCAATGCGAAGTTCGTTTGCTTAGTGACGAGCCGTAGTTTCGGCCAAAATGCGCATTCTTGCGTATTTTGTAACCAAACTACTCTTAGGTATCAAAACCGTTTGTTTTGATACCAAACCTGTTTTCTAAACTTCGGTAAGCATGTTTTAACATGCTTAGCTTGTCACTTTTAGTTTAGTGCTTATATAGGGTCGTAAGGTAAGCGATCTAAACAATCGCTTATACTTTCGAACTCGACCCGTTTGGTCGATCATTAGGATACGACCAAACACATTAGGTGACCATAGTTGTATAGGGAATAACCTTCCGAGGTTATACCTTATGGTCACATCGTTTAGTTAGTTGTATGATAGGTAGTTTATATGCCTTAGGTAAATTACCAAAATACCCCTTTGACGCCAAAATTCATTTTGAACATATGTAACATAACTTTTGACATCTAAACTGATTTGGCAACAATACTAGACAAGTTAAGGCATATTTTACTTATCATAGGGCTAGTTAAGCATTCCGAACGCGTTTCACGCGAACGACGCGTTAAAGTAGCATAAGCTACCTAAACGGGTCGTAAGCACTTAGGTTAGGTTTCATTTTAGTATGTGGGCTTTGTTAAACCATATTACACGAGTCTCCATACTCGTTTAGTTTACAAACCCTCATTCTATCAAATCCTCTGATTTAGGTCTGGTATATTAACATAGTTACCTATATTAGGTGCCGTTTGATATCCGTGATCCCTAGCATTGTTTGGTTGTTACTCAAGGACTACTAAGCAATCTCAAGTGAGTACATAGACCCCTCTTTTACTGTTTTCCAAACATTTTGGGGTGAAACACATGTGCCTACTTGTTACTTTCATGCTTTTCCATGTTTTCATATCATATGCTTGTTATGTTCAATAGTACACTTATAGTACATTATTTCATTGTGTTTATGCTATGTATGCCCATTGTGTGCATATTTAGTACATCGTTTTACATTACATGTTATGCTATGTATGTCCATTGTGTGCATACTTAGTACATTGTTTTACATTACATTTTATGCTATGTATGCCCATTGTGTGCATACTTAGTACATTTGTTATTCATCACATGCTTACATTTTGGTATGACATTTGGTTTGTTCAAATGGGACAATATACATTCATTAACATTAGCTACGCCGCTCGTTAGTAGGTAATGGTACCATAGGACTTGACAACTCCCGTTCCTGAACCCTAGGTTTGTTTGGGTGGAAGGAATGACCGAATTCGATAAACATAACACAGATAGACCTTTAAATTCGTTTAGGGGTCTATCACCACAGTCACAAGGCTTGGATGTATGCATTTTCACAATACCGCATAGATGTTTGTATCAGTATAGCATGCATTTGTTCCAGAAAACATAACTTTGATTTAAACCATGTTTTACTTCAAAACCTTGTTTTTGTGCATTTTACATATGGTTTAGTTGATATATTTCACTTACCATACATGATATTTTTGATACACATTACATGATTTACATTAGACATAAACATTTTGACATTGATATACACAATTCATGATTTACATTAGACATAGACATTAGACATGGTTTTTCACACAAACATTTTGACATTTGATTATACATAAACATTTTACTTTGGTGGTTTGGTTTGAGTAAGTGATTTAAGTAACGAGGCATGTGTAATATGATACAAGCATGGTGGATACGCCGCTGGTACTTCCTATATATAAGTGCTTGTATGGTATTACATATCGTAGCGTTATTTGAATCATTTCAATTTAGACATATAACATTTTCTACAAATAACATACTTTTCACAATACATTGTTTTACAAACAACTTATCTGATATAAACTCATTTTATTTGGTTATTTACTTAACCATGTATTATTCTTCTATACATATATATCATTTGGTTTATTTATCACTTTTCAAATGATTTACAAGACAAAGCAAAATACAAGGTTCATGACTAAACATTTTCTTAAACATAAGTCATGAATTCTATTTTCACAAAACCTATGTATCTCACAGGCATTTTTATGCTGACGTACCTATTTTCACATGTGTTTCAGGATATGATGCATATGATTTATCAAGATACACTTAGGCGGACTTGGGCATTAGCGTCAATAAAAGATGCAAGACTAGTTATTTATGTTATGTTTCTTTGATTGTCAAGACATTGTATGTCACACCCCAACCGATGGCGGAAATCATCGGGGCATGGTACTGAGCGAAACAGATTGTCCAGAAGTTTCCATAACAACTATCATTACCATTTAATTTAAGCTAACATGTCCCATACCATGTCTCAAATAGTAATCAAATTATTACAGATAAACATCAAAACAAATATCCTGTTTCGACAACTCAGATTCAAATAAAAGTAGTTTGTTTATTGGTTTCTAGGACCCCATTTCCTAGCTTCGATTTCATCACAGCGCAGAGAGCATCCTAGACCTTTCCTAGCCTCAAGTTCACAGCATGCTAAGCATGTAAACTTCCTAAGCACCTGTCACATACGTTAAAATAAAGTCAATACATAAAATGTAAAGGTGAGCATACAAGTTTGATATTAGCATATAGAGTTCGAATTCGTTTACGCATAACCAGCACGTACACATAGTGAAATGAAGCACGTTAGTTATCGACATAGATCCATCGATACCAATGACTGCGGGTTGACTGCCTGAGGCAGTTCGCAATACATGACTACCACTGTAATCCATGCAAGTAAAAGATCCTTAACAACCCCCGTGTGAACGGGTGCTGAGTCCAAACTATAGTACTATCGTTGCTAAGGCAGGTAGACAGCATTCCATGTGTAAACATAACAAACAAGCATTCATGAGCCACGTATAACATGCATTAACGGTTAGCGTTCAAATAGTTTGAGTAGTGTGATAATTGTAGTTTGAATATTCGTAACGTATGTAACACCCAAAAGTGCTTAAAGCAAAAAGGGATCGAGTATACTCACAGTGATTTATGGATTGAAGGGAGCGCTTAGCGAATACGGTTAGCCTGAATAGATTTGATAGCATAACGATAAGAGAAACGTAAAACAGGAAACACGTATTGAGGAGTCGGACAGCTGGTCGATCGGACGGCAGTTCGATCGGACGGCTGACCGTTCGGCTGACAGTCCGTACGGTCTGCTGTTCGGTCGGTAGGCCGATCGAATGGCTGTACGAGTGGATTGTTCCTTCCTTTGAGAAGGATGTGTTTGTGTATGATGGCTTGACCTTTGAAGTTTTCGTTGTAGCATTTTGAAAACATTGAAGTACCTTTGCCCTTCAGATCGGTCGATCGGACGGCTGTTCGATCGGCTGGCAGCCCGATCGGTTAGGCATTCAACAGAATTTCAAGGTTTAGCCTTTGGATCGGACAGGTGTTCGATCGGTTGGCAAGTCAACAAGTCAAAGACTTTAATGAATGTAAAGTGTGACACAACGGATCGGATGGTTGATCGATCGAATAGCACAACTGCTGTTCGATCGGACAACAGGGTGTCACCTGATCGGGCGACCGTTCGATCGGGTGGCACTTCTAGTGCATTGAACATGTTGAAAATTGAATAAGTATTGAAGCATAGTATCTCATGATCCGAAGAGTAATCCGATCGAACAGTAGTTCGATCGAACAACAGTTCGTTCAATACCATTCTTCCAAACAAGTTGGTTATGTGGGGCCAAGTGCTAGCCGATCGGCTGGCCGGTCGATCGGCTGACTATCCGATCGGCTGGTTGTCCGTTCGGACAGCAGTCCGATCGGTCAGCATCCTGACTTGATCAGCCTTGCGTCTAACACTTTGGTTGTTTTGTCGTTTTATCAAGGTATTTTGACAGCGAGTAAAACCATAGTTGCCTCGTCCTTACTTGGTTTCCCGGGTCGGACAGGAATCACCCAAATCCGGTCGGTGGTCTGTTCGGAACGGAGTTTAACATTTGACCCGAAGTCGGTTAACCTCGTAGATAGAATCCAGATCTTGATCCGTATAACCGCCGAAGTGATTTGTAAACCGGCTCAGGTTCCATTTCTACTGGTTTGAAGTTACTGAGTGACAAAGAGTTGAAGGAAGGTTGGTAAATCCGTCTTTCCGCCCTTGTCACTGTGTATATGTTTAGATCTAGGAAAGATCCTTGTTTGTTTATGTGGAATCGGCTAGATTCAAGTCATTCTTGGTGGATTGAGGCCAAAACATGAAGTTCTTCAAGAACCCATGATGACATCATCCTAGGACACTTGATTCTTGATGATTTCACGGTTAAAAGTTTAGATTTGAAAGATAGAAAGGTGTAGGAGTGTGTATAGATCAAGAAAGTACAAGATTTAGGACGAAAACTTACCGGAATCAAGAGAAATCTGAGAAAAGGCGAGTTAAGGGTGCTGGTCGAACAAGGGTTTCCAAAAGTGGAAAGGATGACAATGACAGGGGTATTTATAGGATGACAAAAGAGGAAAGGGCTGGCCGATCGGCTGGCAGCTCGATCGGACAGCCTGTCCGATCGGACAGCATTCCGTTCGGCTGGCTGTTCGATCGGCTGGGAAGCCTGATCGATCAGTCGCCCCTTTCGAGCGTTTTGCGCGACGATTCCCGATATTTCGATTTCGGTTGCGAACGGTTCGATCCGATAGGGTTTCCTAGTCAAATTACTTTCAGTCTCAGCTACTTCGATTGTGATTTGAGTTCGAGTTCGATTTCGAGTTCGATTGAGTTCGCTTGATTACCACAACATAACATAAGTAAACATGCACAGGTAACACGTAAGGCACGCACACACGTATAAATAACAAGTAAAAATTACGAGTTACGATTCGATGTCGATTCGATTAGTATAGCTTGATTAACTTTATCGCATTGTTACTTCCTATAGTTCACAGTCGTAGGTCGATCGAGTGATGATTAACACAATTCGATTATTGCAATGAACAACACTTACTCCACATAATATAAATAAAATAAAGGCATTTCTACAAGTCAAGTTGCGCGAAATCGGTCGTTGACTTTGACCTTGACTTTGACTTTCACTTACAAAAACACGGGGTGTTACATTGTAACTCTTTTAATCAATAAAACAATATTATAATTTCCATGTGTTATGAAACAATGATTCTGTTACAACACTCCCCGACGTTTCCGCCACGTTTTGTTGTTTTACGTGGTCGGGGTGTGACACCAAAGGTATCTGTCAGGTTCTTTACGAGTCCTGCTACTTCTGCGAACGCCTGTGTTTATGTCTGATTCATCAGCAACAATTTCTTGTTGTTCAGACGTTCCGACTTCATCGGCGGTTGTTGTTGGTTCTCGAATTTCTTCAAGATTAACCATATTATTTCTAGTTCCTCGATTAAGAAATTCTTCCTCGAGAAAGCGCCCCTTCCTTTTGATGGAAATAACATTTGCATCAGGATGGTAGAAATAATATCCGCTTCTTTTATAGTATCCGACGAAAACAACCTTTTCGCCTCGAGGATCAAGCTTATCATCAGCATCACTTGTGATGTATGCATCACATCCCCATACTTTTAGGTATTCCAAATCGGGTTTACGCCCATGCCATATCTCATATGGGGTTTTGTTTACCTTTTTAGTCGGAGCCAGATTGACAATGCGGGCGGCAGTTATAAGAGCATGACCCCAAAAGGAGTGAGGCAAGTTAGTTCTACACATCATCGATCGAACCATATTAAGTAGGGTTCGATTTCTCCTCTCACTCACGCCATTAAGTTGGGGTGTGCCAGGTGGGGTGGGTTCTGAAATTATTCCACACTCTTTGAGATGATTGAGGAACTCTAAGCTGATGTATTCCTCTAGTAAGTTGGTTTTTTTACTTCGTTTTGAAACTCTTTGAACTTTTCAAAAGTTTCATGCTTATGCTTCATAAGATAGACATAAGCATATCGACTATAATCGTCGATGAAAGTAACGAAGTATCTTTCATGGTTTCTTGTCATGGTTCTGAAAGGGCCACATACATCAGTGTGAATGAGTCCTAGCAGACCATTGGCCCGTTCTCCAACACCAGTGAAGGGACGCTTTGTGAGTTTGCCAGCTAAGCAAGATTCGCAATCATTAAAGTAGTCCTGTCCAGTGGATTCAAGAATCCCCTCAGATTGGAGCCATTTTATGCGTGCCTTACTTATGTGGCCAAGTCTACAATGCCATAGAAAGGTTTCATTAATACCAACTCTGTTACGCTTAGAAAGGTGATATATGTTATTACATGTTTGAACATCAATCTCATAAATACCATTTCGAGGTTTAGCCTCAAAATAAAAGACATCATTCAAGTAGGCAGAAATAGAAATACCATTAAAAACGTACTTGAAACCTTGTTCAAACAAAAGGGAAACTGAAATAATGTTTCTGGTTATACCAGGTGCAAACAAATAATTGTTTAAATTAACTACAAGGCCAGAAGGACATGAAAAATGAAATGTGCCGGTTGCAAGAACGGACACTCTTTTCCCATCACCAACAATGAGTTCTATTTCGTCTTGTTTCAGCTTCCTCCACTTTTCAGGCTCCTGCAAAACATTAGTGATGTGGTAACCACACCCGGTATCAAATACCCATGTGTTGCTGGAGACAGTAAAAAGTTCAATAACATAAATGAGAATACCTAAAGAAGTGACAATGTTATTGGCCTTGTTCGCCTTCAGCTTGGCTAGATACTGCGGGCAGTTCCTTTTCCAGTGCCCCATTTGGTTGCATTCAAAGCACTGACGCTCCTGGGGAGGGGGTGGTTTAGCAACCTGCTTGTTGTTGGTGGCAGATTTGGCAGCAACAACAACCATTTTCTTGCCTTTGCTGTTATGACCCCTTTTCTTGTTGTTGGGCTTCATAACACCACCAGACTTGACCATCAGAACTTGGTTGGTTTTATGTGGAATGTTCATCTCGGCCGTTTTGAGCATAGCATGTAGCTCAGGCACAGTCTTCACCCAAGCATTCATATTATAGTTCATAATGAACCGGTCATATGAGCTAGGGAGAGAGTTCAAGATGAAGTCCACTGCCATTTCATCCTGTAGGGGATAACCAAGTTTGTTCATTTGGTCAATGTACCCTTTCATCTTAAGCACATGAGTACTGACACACGATCCTTCTGGCATTTTACAGCTTATGAGCTGCTTCATGGTGTCATATCGCTCCTGTCGGGCTTATTTCTGAAACATGCCTTTCAGTTGCTTGATCATGTCATAGGCATCTTTATCTTCCATGTTCTTCTGAAGTTCAGGAGACATGGTGGCTTGCATAAGGCAGGCTACCTCAATGGCATTCCCGTTATGCTTTTCCAATGCCTTACGAGCAGCAGTAGTGTTACTTTCAGGCTTGGTAGGGACTGGGCTATCTAAGATATATAGCTTTTTCGCCATCTTGAGAACTATTCTCAGATTGCGGTGCCATTCGAGAAAGTTGGTGCTATTCAGTTTTTCCTTTTCAAGTATAGACTTGAGAACGAAGGAGTTGTTTTCATTAGACATCTGTTACATAAGCAAAGAGATTTTAATTAGTATTTTCAATGTATATTTCCTTATTTAATTAGTGACCCATTACAATAATTAGAACAAGGAATGAGAATCTGGCTATGTCAATAGTAAAGGCAGCTGTGGCATGCACTTTAGTAAGTGACTAGGCAGACTGACAACGAGTGTCAATTGTGAGAATTGCACAACTCTCGAGTATGAGGCCGCTAAGACAACTCTTGTCTATGCATTGATACGTTTAGCCTCATCTATGCCGACTTTCTACTTTCGAGACAGCTGGAGCATGTGGTGAGAAAAGAAAAAGTAATAGTCGTCCTAAAAGAGGTACGTGTGGAAGAGCCGGATGTGTCAACGAAACCCTTGCACCTTGGAAGGATATGCTAGACATCAAGTGTGGTGTTGTGGCTCCAAACACTGATGGTTCGCTTTTATGTTCCAAGTGTAGCTTGTGATAGGATGTCATAGACTATTGATTTTAATTATGGGTTAATTTAATATTTACCAAACAGGGTCGAAAGAGCCAATTTTAGTACATATTTAGTCGTGACATCTTGATGAACCCTTTCATCTCTCAGGACATTTAATTTTAAATAACCTATTAAAACTAAGTTTGTCGCGACTTGTATAACCATTTAAAAGTTAATAGTTTTAAAACTATTAAGTCATGAGTTTTAGAAAGTTAAAACTCGTTAAATTTCAAAAACTATAATGGTTATTATTTATTTTAAAATAAACTATTTGTTTTATAACAAATATTTACAAGTTGTAAAAATCAATTTAGAACTTATTATAATTGATTGTGAACATTTTAAAACACCTTTTAAAAGTTTGGTATTAGGTTGGTATGTTATATAACACCTTATATGATAAAAGCAACCATAATAGCAAAAATAAATATGTAAATCTTTAGGCTATTTTGTTTGATCTTGCTAGAGCCAAATAGCAAGACCAAACTAGGTCACGGGGTAACAACAACCACAAGGATTGACCTAGTGCATCTAGTTGTCTTTAGCACCACCTTGATTCCTGTAATGTCTTCAGTTTTGTCTTCGGGTCTTCAACTTTATATTACAATATAAAAATATAACAAGAATTGAAACCCTAATCTATTACAACTTTGAGCCACAAAGTGGGCCAAAACCATAAAACAAAACAATAACAAAAATACAAGTACAAGGTCGGCCAAATTTACATATTCAACACAATCATATTGAAGTGAGCAATCTTTTGGTCAAATAAAACAAATAAAACTTTTGACCAAATAACTTTTTGCCCAATAAATATTTAGATCTGAAACTTTAAACAAGTTAAAGTTTGAGATCTATAACCGGTTAAAAGGACCGGTTCCGATTTGCATGTTGTAAGCGTGGCGCTGATACCACTGTTGAGATTCAGTGGTGTCAATTTTACTTTTTATCAAAACGAGTTTGATATATTTTATTAACTAAATATATAATTAATAAAACGCAGCAGAATAAATATAAATAATTAACACCAAAAGTGAACTGAATAGGATCATGGTTACAAACATGCAAATACGATACATGAAATAATTAATCTACCGATGAGAAAAATTATACCCTTTTGGTTAATAATAACCGTGTGAGACACCGAGGTACAACGAACGGATGCTAGACACAAACACGAACACGGCTTGCTTTTAGTCTAATGGAATCACAAAGAGGGGGCACTGATTTGCGGCTCCTGTTTGTGGGATTATTCAAAAATCACCAAGAGTGGTGATTTCTTTTGTTTGTTCGACCGCATAACACATGTGCCTCAAGAAAAGATTATTTAGTTAATATATATACTAATATATATTTAGGTTAACTACAATAACCTTACCATTCATTTCTTAGGCCCCGCAGATCAATATAATAAGTTCAAGCCCAAACACGATACGATGCCCGAAAAACAAAGTTTAATTAAATAAGTAATTAAACGTTATATTATTTATAATCGGTATAAATAATAGATCCTGTTTCTCGTGGATATATAATTATTCTAGATAATTATATATTTCGTTCCGTTAATTGTTTGTGGTCACCAGTTAACCAAGTTAAGTGGATTTAATGTTCGTTGCTCAAGGTGTAACTCTTACGGGTCATAGCTCGGTCAGCAGCGTTGACTTATCGGATCCGTACATATAATTCCAACAATTCCGTATTTCTTCAATGTGTCACGTGATATTTAATGGAATCCTTTATTATAATATATATACGTATGTCTAGAAAGTTGTTTAAGTGTGTAGGAAAAAAATATCGACTTGGTGGAATAAGTTAATGCGAACAAGTTTATAAATTAGACCAACCGATGTCAAATTTAGACAACTTCACTAAGTCAACATGCATGCACGCTATAGAAATTGACATATTAACATATTCGTTTAAGTCAATAAACACTCACTAAATCAACTTATAGGTGAGCCGACATAAACAAATTAGGAGCTGGCTTCCAAAAGGAGGAGTGACCATTAAAGTGATAGTGATTCGGTTCAAGACTTCAAGTCGAAGACAAAAATGAATCATGGAGCATGAAGACTAATCCATGTTAACTTTTAGACTATGTCCTGGTTCATATGATTTTTGTTTTGTGAAATCTAATAAATATTGATCACAAACACTTAAGTGGTTTAGATTCAAGAATATCAAGTCAGAGATAATTAAATCCTGGAAATTATTTTTAAACCCCGAGATCTATGGACCTAGTTTTAAAAGTCTTAGTTTTATTATTCAAAAATGGGTAGCGACACAGCTTGTTGCATGTTTACCATCTATCTCGATGTAAATTCAGAAAACGATAATATGAGTTTTGAAACATATAATATTTACACGTATTTTAGACTGATCGATGATAACCACTTCATCAATTAAAGAGAAGTACATTCAAAAGAAAAAGAAAAAAAAAACGATTTACCTAGTCAAATGAAACTATTCACATGCATGCTTGTTGAAAAGTCTAAGCTAAAACATATTTCCGCAAGTGGGTTACTAAGGGGCTGTTTGGTAGCCTCTTAATGACCATTCAGATGCTACCTCTTAATTGTTTAAAACCTCTGAATGAATAAGAGGTAACCTTATGTCTGAATGGTTAAGAGGTAACCTCTGAATGGTAAATCATCACATGTCACATTCTTCTACCTTCTCATTGGTAAAATTATTAATGGTTCCATTAAGAGGTAGCCTCTTAATGACCATTCAGAGGCTACCAAACAGCCCCTTAAGTGTTGGATGAGATTTTCATCAAGAGAATTGTGTTCCAAATTAAAGGCAAAAAATGGTGGACTACATAATTGAGGCAATACTCAATGAAAACCGAATGTAAACAAAACTAAAATCAATGTTTTAGTAAAAATGTTTTGCTCTTTGAGTGAGCAAAGTTGTGAGATAGGACTGAACTGCGTAGAACCCGACCCTAGATCTCAGTTTATACACAACACATAATCGATGACTATAAGTTCATTTCATGTTTCAGCTATTCGGTAGGGTCTTAAAGCACCCGCAAGACCAAGATCAAATCATGATTTGGATTTTGAAACACTTTAGGGCCTTAAAGCACATATAAAATGTCCAAACCAGACACTACAATGATTGTTCGTTTTGAGTGTTTGTTTTAGTGCTTCTAAGTTTGTGGTTTGAACCATTTTTTATCGTCAATATCACTAATTGCATTAAAACTTTTAATATGATAATTGTGGTTTATGGTTAGAGGGGAAGATTCATTGGGGAACACTAAAAAAGTGGGGAACAGCGGGGAACCGACTCAAACGAACTCCGATTGGATTCATTCCAGCGGCGTTGGAACTGGCTCGTCGAACCTTAACTAGGATCTCTTAGCCCTAAACCCTAAATCCTAACTCTAAACCCTAAAGCTAAAAAAAAAGGCTAAAACCTAAGTTAAACCGTAAAATCTAACTATAAACCCTAAAGGCTAAACCCTAAAAGCCAAACCCTAATATATTTAGGGTTTAGGGGTTATGATTTAGGGTTTAGGGTTAAGAGATCCTAGTTAGGGTTCGACGAGCCGGTTTCAACGCAGCTGGAATGAGTCCAATCGGAGTTCGTTTGAGTCGGTTCCCCACTGTTCCCCACTTTTTTAGTGTTCTCCAATGAACCTCACACTATAGTTATAATACATATACATAGCTACATTACTACATATTAAAAAAATATTAGCAAATGTTAGATGATCACTTCCAAGTTTCAAACCAAATCAAACTGTTAAAACCAAACCATAAACCAAACCATTTAGATCTCAATATACCAAACCGATCTACTAGCTTCGATTTAGAAGATTATATGGGTTTCACCTTATTGGTATATTTAAGTGTAACTTTTAACATTAATCTTTCTCACCAACTTCAATTAGTCATAACACTAAGACCACACCGTGTGGACGTTCAAAATAGCGTTGTTGCTGATCAACGTCGTTCACACCATATCGTCCACGACGTTGTTCAAAGGGCGGGGAAATCTCCACCGGCGTGGAGGACATTTTGCAGACGATGTGGCATACGGTTAATGAACGTGATTGTTAGCCGTTTTACCCCTAACGGTTAACTTTTAACTTAAAAAAAATATTTTTTTTTTTAATTTATAATTTCACACTATAAATACAACCAACATCTTCACCCAAATTTATACAAACTCCACAATTATTCAATTTTATACCAACTTTTCCACTTCAACGCCATTCCACTTCATCCAGAAAAAAAACCCGACGATGGCAGCCGTGGCGTGGACCGAAGAGGAGGATATTGCACTTTGCGAATTGTGGGTCAAAGCTTTGAGCAACCACGCGTCGGGTAGGCGCACGAGTGGTCCTTTTTGGAGGACAATCCGACAACACTACCAAGCCTATACGGGTCATAACAACCGAACCGTCGACTCTCTCTTGTATCATTTTAGGACGATCCGTCTTGATTCCGAAAGATTTGAGACAATCCACAACGCCGTGGAGATCAAGGGTGGTGATCTCGGGGATGACGATATCATTCAAGTAGTCCTCATCAACTTCAGGCACATGCACAACCAATGTTGCAGAAATCGGCCTAGGCGGCCGATTAATCGGCGCCTAGGCGCTAGTCGGTGGGTTACTGCCTAAATTTAAGCTAGTCGGTCAAAAAATCAGTTATGGTCAAAATCGGTCAAAGTCGGTAAAAGCCGGACAAAATCGGTCAAAATCGGGAAAAATCGGACTAATCGGGCCCATGTTTTTTTACCCAAAAAACATGTTTTTTGACCCAAAAAACCCAATTTTTGAAACCTGGCCCATTGTTTAAAGCCTAAATTTTAGTTATAAACCTATTTTAACATTTAATTTTAGGTATTTTAACATTTAACCCCCTCTATCTTTCACTAGTTTACATATGGTTCCTAAACTTTTAAATTTATTAATAAAAAGTATAAAGTTATCTCCTAAACTTGTAAATTTATCAATAAAAAGTATAAAGTTATCTATATATATATGTATAAATTTGTAAAATTATACTTAAAAAGTCCAATCCGATTAATCCCGATTAATCCCTATTAATCCTGATTAATCCCTAGGCGGTACCTCACCGCCCGACTAGCGCCTAGCGCCTTCTACAACATTGTGCACAACCTAAATTATGTGTTCTTTAGTTTCTTATTTTTATTTTTTTGTAATGTTTTTTAATTTTATATAATTTTTTTTTATTTTAGTGTTATGTATTTGTTTAAGAGTAAACTGCCATTTTGGTCCCTGAGATTTGATCACTTTTGGCACTTTAGTCCAAAACTCAAATCTTTTGCATCTGGGTCCCCGTAGTTTCAGTTTTATAGCCATTTTGGTCCAAAAATGAAATCAGCTCATACTTCTCAAATTAAATCCTGCTATTTTAGTCCATGAGGTTTGCTCCAAATTGTCATTTTAGTACAAATAGTTTTTTTTTCTCCTCTGGGTCTCTGAGTTTTCCATGTTCTTGCCATTTTGATCACATTGCCTAACTCAGTCTAAAAATATGGTTAAAACCATGGGTATTTTTGGCATAACTATTGTGTAGTGATAACCAGGGGTAGTTTACAACATAAATTATAAACCTCATAATATTTTAATGTCAAAAATACCCCTGATTATAACCTGGTTTTTAGACTAAGTTAAGCAATATGATCAAAATGACAAGAAAAAGGAAAAGTCAGAGACCCAAAGGAGAAAAAAAACTATATGGACTAAAATGACAATTTGGACAAAAACTCAGTGACTAAAATGACAATTTACTATAGGATTTAATTTGAGAAATATGAATTGATTTCATTTTTGGACTAAAATGACAACAAAACTGAAACCACAGGGACACAGATGCAAAAAGTTTTGAGTTTTTGACTAAAGTGACAAAAGTGACCAAACCTTAGGGACCAAAATGGCAGTTTACTCTTTGTTTAATTACTAGTAATATATTTATAAGTTATTAATACATTTTATAAAAATTTAATTATAAATTAATACAAAAGGTGTGTGACACATGTCAAAAAAAGCCCCCTCTCCACGCCCCCAGCCACACCGTCCGTTTTAAGACCATGCCCCAATTGACGCGTGTTCCACGTGTCGTATAATGTCCCTTCTTCAAACCCCACACCGTGTGTTCTAAAATAAAAAAATATATATAGAAAACTGGGCTACCCTTAATGGGCCGGGCCTGTTTAACGTTTTTCATAGCAAGTATAGTTAGCCCTAGCCCCTAGTAGACTACACTCATCCCACATAGTCGCCCGCCCTATAAATAAATTACCGAAAACTCACTTATTCAGTTCATCCATCCTCTAGGGTTTCTTTCAAACCCATCTAACAAATGTAAGTTTTTGTTTCTTTCATTTCTAAACACCAAACCCATCGACACAATAATAATACAAAATGGGCATGAATCTCAAAAAATAGGGGAGAGCTTTAACATCAGTGGCTCTGAAATACTTACAGGTTTTCTGTAGGGTGCCCTCTTATTCATCTGCCCTTCACATCAATTTCATCGTTTGTTTACGGATTTTCTGTACATGAACGTAAATCATGGCATCATAGTACGGGTTTTGTGCTTTTTGAATCTGGATTTGTTTTAAAATATGGGACTTTTTTTGGTTCTGTTTTTTATTCCATCTTTGATTCAAATTCTTCTTCACATTCCTGCCTCCAAACGCCATTACATTAATTTTTTCTTTCACTGAATTTGATAACTGTTTATTACATTTTTTTTATTTTAAACTTTTGAATATTAAAATTTAATGAAAGCTAAATTTGGTTTGGGTAAAATGGGTTATCAAACCCGGATAACTGTTAATATGATTTCTTCCTCACGTTCTTTTTTTATTCGACAACTCTATTGCTCGCGCTTGTTTTGCTTCCTTGATAAGGGTGTATTGTGAGAGCTTCTCGGTCAAAGGGCATGAGCTATTGGATGGTGTTGCGGCTCTCTTATCTTTCTTTCGTGGTCTTGTTGGTGAGGGGTCTATGTTTATTTCGGGTATAGAACTAGTGAACTCAGGTCCCGATGTATCTGCATTATAGTTACCCGAATTTGACGACTTTCTTTTTTGCTCTAACTACCACAATCTTCACCCAACAATGATACCGGCTACGTAGCACGGGTACGGGAACGATACGGGTACGACAAAAAAAATAATATTAAAAAATAGAAATATATTAAACAAAGTCTCAAAAATAAAAATATATTAAACAAAGTCTAAAAATATATTAAACTCCAAAAACATTGCATCAACCATAGGTAATTAATTATCAATAATCAAAACGTTTTCAAATTCCGGTTCATCTAGCGAAAGATCGGCAACCTCCAAAAACCCAACATCTTCCATTGAATCAAAAACATCTCCACCCACATCCCACATCTTTAAATCATCATTCGGATTCCTTGACAAAAGTCGTAGATTATTGTGGATATAAACCAAGTCTTCAGCACGACTTGTAGTCAAGTTGTTCCTCCTTAGCGAATGAATAAATGCAAAAGTACTCCAATTAAGCTCAGCACAGGAAGAACTAGGTTGTCCATGTAATTTAAAAGTCAAAGTCTAGGGAAAAGGAGTTTGAGCACCAAAGTTAACCCACCAATTTATGGGCTCCATAGTAGCCGTATGTTCAATGCTTGTTAAATCCGCAAAAGGACCACTCTTTATTGAAAACATTGCATATTCATCAAGGACTCTTGTATGCTCATCACCATCAGGATACAACCTTTGAAAACATTTCTGCCTTTCTTGTGAAATTTCTCCATCCCTATGTGGAGCAAGTCTTTCAGAATCATCACGTAACCATGCATCACTATAATATCTACAACATTCAAAAGTCAAAACATAAGTACATAATAGAAATCAAGCATATAGTTTAAAAGCATATACCTTGGATTTAAAGAGTGAGCTAAACAATGTAGGGGAGTGTTATTCTTCGTCCATCGGGCCTGTAAAATACCACACACAACATCATAAAAGACACTTAATTCATGTGCTTGACGTTTTTCTTTCTTGTAGATCTCAATCTTCACTTTCTCAATCATCGAATCCCACATCTCATACACCAAGTGTAAACATGGCTTGTCGGTGTCACAAACTCTAATCATCTCATATATAAGTCCAGTGAAACTAAGAATATATAATACTTTTTTCTACCATTCATCATCCACAATCTTTTCTTTAACTTCATTTGCTTTCACAGTGTCATCTTCTCTATAAGATCATTCCTCGCTTATGACCAATGCTTAAAGACCCCTTTTGATAAGTTTCAATCTCTTAAGCATCACAATGATGGAGGCAAATCGAGTATCGGCAACCGAAAGCAGTCTAATAGGAGTAAACTTGGTGAAAAACGAGAGTCTCATGTTATGGTTCATGATGAAATTTTTTATTGCAAGTGCATCTGCATGAACTTCTTTTATCCATTTGCACTCTTCATACGGTGTTTCATTTGTTTCCACATACCTTGGTGAGCAAATGTTCTTCAAAGAAAGATTAAGCGTATGAACAACAAATGGTGTCCAATAGATGTGAGGAATCTGACTCTCTATAATCTCTCCAGCCGCCTTACAATTTGCTGTATTGTCAGTAATGATTTGCACCACATTTTGATGACCAACTTCATTTATGACTTCTTTCATCAAATCAGCAATAAAAAATCTATCTTTTACTTCCCCAAAACAATTCACTGTCGTCAGAAACATAAGACCACTACATGAGGTAGCCACGAAATTGATTAGATGCTTTCTTGTAGGATCACCCCAACCATCACTCACAATAGTGACCCTTTTTTCTTTCCATGAAAATCTAAGTGGTTCCAATAGCTTGTGAACATGTTGTTTTTCTTTTCGTAGTAAAGTTGTTCTCAGCTTATTATAACCAGGAGGTACATAACCATCAATTTTGTTGGTAGCAGCAAACTGAAAAGCTGTATGATAGTGTGGATTTCTTGCAAGATTAAAAGGTAAACCCTCGGTATAAAACATCATTGCTATTTCTTGATCCAGTTGGTCCGTAATTTCAACACCAAAAGCTCTTTCAAGTTGTGATGAAAGACCTTTTCTTTTCTTAAAGCCAACACCAGCTTCACATGGCAACTCGACTTCTTTCTCTTTTGGCTTATTCTCTTCATACGCATCTTCCAACTGTTTCATCTCAAGTTTGTCACCCGCTGTTGATTTCTTACAAATACTAATACTAGTTAGTACCTATATAAACAAGTCAAGCTTATATGTATATTAAAATTGAATATTAAAATAGAATATTATTATTCATCATCATCTTTATCATTGCAAAGCACATCCAAACAATCCGTAAGTTTTATTTCATAATTAGATTCAAAAAGCACATTCAAAAAGCACAATGAGATTTAATATCATCCATTCTTAAGTAAATAAAGACTCCATCAACAATCAAAGTTTAAGGTTAAAATCAAAACGCTTTAAACCAACAAAGAAAAATTAATCAATCTTGTTTTTTATCCTTTTCTTCTTGATTGTAACACAGAATTAAAAGAACTTATGCTTGACTTTTTGTGTTTCTTTCTTTTATCATGAAAAATAAATGAACTCCTTTTGCTTTTTATCAAGCAATTTTGTAATTTCAATTCAAAACTAATTCTACCGACTTAGCTTTTGGAAACCATGCACATGACCACCTGTGTTTCAACACACAATTTAATTCATGCAATCCCACTTGATTGTCTTCAAGTTCGACCAGATACAACGATCGACCTACTAAATATTTAGTCGAATTTTCCTTTAAATATCCATCTAAAATCGGGTCGGTCTAAGTCTTCTGCTGTATAAATTACCGATCGGAAAACCCATTCTTGGTTCCCCAATCCTTCGTATGAGATAAAGAAAGCACATCCAAACAATCAGATTCAGAAAGTCTATTCTAGTATTCTCTTTATTATCAAACATTCTTATCAAGTTATCATACAGGACGGTTATCAAATATTATCAACATCAAATAAAATCAAATCAAATACATATGAATCAAATACCTTTTATACCGAGCAAATGTGCTCTAACCCTAGAATATGATCCTTGTCTCGTATCACCACAAAGGTTGCACTGGAATTTCCATGTTCCTCCGACGACACCTTGTTTTTTGATTTTAGTGACATATTGCGGAGGTTCTTCTACAGTAGATGATGATCCGTGTGCATCTTGAGATGCCATAATCGATGATGAATACTTGAATAGAGACGATGATCCGACTGTTGTAGAGATGATGATCAGACTTGTTTGTACGTGAATGATCAGACTTGTTGTACACTTGTACATGAATGTTTAGAATAGTTGAATTAAAAGGCCGTTGCGTATATAATTATAAAGGCCGACCATACGTATTTTGAAGTTAAAAGGGTTAAAACCCTAAATATTTTAGGAAACGTCCTCGATACTCTATTTTGGAAGTACCCAATATCGGGTACGGTTTTGTAGAAGTCCCCAATATCCGGGTACGTTTGGGAAACGTCCCTGAGCCATCCCCTACACGTTTCCGTCCACGAGCCGTCCCCATGACGGGTACTCGTTGCAATATTGTCACACCCCGATTTCCACGTGTCACCGGTGGGCCCAGTGGGGGATTATCGTGACGTGGTTGGCAACATAATAGTCAAACAACACAATATTTAATATGCACAGCGGAAGCAATTTAAAAGATATCATACAACCGAATTTAATATTGTAATATCACATGTCACAATATTCGGATGTTTATCCACAGATGGATCGGAAACAAAAACATGAGACAATAGTTCAACAGACTTCAGGCATCTTAAGCTTGCGAGACTTCTAATGATGCTAAGGAGAAATCCCAACCAATTTCGCTTAGTACCTGCATTTAATCTTTTTGGGAAAATACGTCAGTTTACACTGGTAAATACATTCAACTGACTCATTTTGGAAAATGATTGAAAATTGGTTTGGATGCACATGGCATAAACATTTTTATTTAACTTGGGAGAATTATTTAATATTATAATCTTGTGAACGAATTACATGTTCCTTGTGCGTTCAGTAGCCCGGATCTTGTCCGGGTTAAAGATCAATAGACACACCACATTTATTCTTTTGTGCGCTGACAGGTGTACGCCTACACCCCGCGCTTAAGTCGTGGCCATTTCGTAAAATGATGCCGAGGATATCCGGGACATGGTCATTAACCCCCCAAAGGCTTTAAGTAACAAGACAGTTTAAACGAGCCGATCAAATTAGTCAATTACCCACTCAACGGTGGAGGATTTGATGCTCGATCAAGCGGTATGCTATATACCGTAACCCAAGCCCGTATAGGGAAAATAAGTTAAAAGTATTTACCTGAGCAAAGTATAATTCACAATTAGCAAAATGCACGTAGCTTTTACTGGTCCTCCTAATCTGGAACGAAGGTTTTATAATAACCTATTAGAATCCTAACGGGTCTTTAATTAAGCTTAAGCTTAGACCGGCTAGTTTCAAAGATACGGTTCGTACGCACGATTAAGCGAAGACCGGATAGAATGTGATTTAGACCCGAAAAGTTTGAAGACTTGTTTAATATGGGTTTATTATTCACATTCTGGATTTTGAGATAAAACCGTTAAGGTTTGACCCGTTTCGGCTAATTTATGTAAACTTGTTACATAAACCGAACCGTACGCGTAATAAGCGTGACGGGTATTCATGAGAGCTATATACAGGTTTCCTAAGTTAATTATGCCTCAAATATGTTGTGACATCAGTAAGATGTCTTTCATTATGCCCGAAACGTGTTTAAACACAAACTAGGCCCCGTAGGGGTAGTTTGGTCATTTTAAAGGTTGTAAAAGGGTTTAAGTGTTTAACTGAGTTACAGGTCTGATGTAATTAGTAAACATACTCAAATTAATGAGTTATAACAGTAGGATAAAGTACATATGTGAAATTTATCAATTATAACCAAACTATGCCCCGTAGGGGTATTTTGGTAATTTCACATAAGCCGAAAAGCTCAAAACTGAAGTCTGAGTTTAACAACCTTTGCTTACTGTTAAAATATTATAATTTGCCTCAAATATCAGTAGGTATCAACCCTTGTATGTTTAAAATACTTCTAGTACATAATATGCGTTAAAAACGCTTAAAAAGACGATTAAAGGCCATTTCCGGGTTTGATACTTAAATCTGATATTTTTATATTTCCAGAAGGCTTAAAAAAATTTATTTATCATATGTAATCAGTAGCAAAAGGTTTGGAGTCGTTTAGATATGTAAAACTCATTTTATGGCCCGTAAGGGCAAAACCGACAATTACCGGATTAAGCCTACGACTGCTAGTTATGCTCAGCCTAAAATTAATTAAAAATCTTTAAAAATCCCAAAATAATATATTACATCAGTGGGTAAAGATTTTGATATCAAAATATAGGCTTAAACATGCTATACGCTAATTACGCCAATTAATAAACATAAAGCTTTCATTTTGCGATAACGAGCATAACTCTTAATCTACAATTCAAAATGATGTCAAACTTTGCATACAAGTTTATATATCCGTAATTAAAGTTTCTACTCTTTTACATTTCCAAAAATCACGTTTTAAGGTAATAAGGGCATAATGGTCAACATATGAGCAATTAACGGAAACATGCATATTAATTGGATAACTAATGAACCAAGGTGTATAATCACAGAGGGTTTAACATGTAACCTAGTCCAATTAAAGCTTGGAGGCATTTCTAAAACATGCCTAAACGGGTCAGAACTGAAAGTCAAAGTGAAAGTCAAACTATGTGACTTTCGGTTCCGAACCGGGTATTCACAGGAAATTGTCGGGTTGAACATGTTTAGACATGTTCTTACACTTATTACCAAGTTATAACAATGATCCAACATGTTGTATACGATCTATAATGTTAATTATGCATAAATGGCATTTTAAGTATCCTGTTGACTTTTTATAAACTAGTTTGACCCGACTTTTGACCTGGTTAGAGTGGTAATCAGGGGGAACCCTTTTAAGGGTTTATTACCCACATAATTACCTACTTATATCTACTTTTAATTCGAGATATGACTGAGCCATTATTAACTAATCTCGAATTCAAACCGTAATTACGATGGTTTGACTTTTAGCTAAATAACTAAGCTAAACATAATTTAAAAAGGATTAGCAAACTTACAAGAGTCCTAAGCTTGATTAGTGATCACTTGGAAGCAGACTTGAGCTCCAGAAATGATCAGAAAGCTTGAATGAAGGTGTGAAGACTTGTTGCAAGTTCAAGGCCTTTTATAGTGTTTAATCCACCATAAGAAGTTGACACTTGGGTCTACAACTCTCTACAACTGATAAACAACTGTCCTAGATGTTTAGGGGGTGCCTAGGGGTCAAGCATGAAGAGGCAAAGTCGATTAAAGGAGGTTACAAGGGCTGTGGCAGACAAAGAATCAAACAAGATCAAAATCTGTCCAGATGGGGCAGTGGCGTAGCGCCACTGCATGAGCAGTTAGTGCTCGCGCTACGCGAGCCCCTAGTGTCATCCAACAAAACTTTTATTAATTGCAGTTTTGGTCCCTGGCCCTTCTAAAGGTCGTTTTCATGTCTTGTTTTGCACATTGAGCCCTTGAAATTATCATATAAGGGCTTTAAGACATTTACCCACTTTGTTAAGTCCCCGGTTAACTTAATTGTTACCCGAAAAGGCCTAACTTTCGACGTTGACGCTTTAACCCCTCGTACACGAATTTGATCATAACTTTCTCATACGTTGACGAAACTTTATGAAATTTTTATCGTGCATTCTAGTGAGCATAATTAATCGTTACAAAGCTTCAGGTTTGTCAAAAGGTCATTCAGAGGTATAAATTAAACATGTTGACACATTTAGTCCCTGTAGTTTGAAATCTCTCACTTTTAGCTTCGTATGATCCATGATTTATTCGTTTGAAGGTATGAGCATCATGTAGGGTTAATATATAATATATTTATTCACTGTTGACATTTAGAATACGTATATTCACATACTTTCCATGTTTGTCAACTTTAGTCCTTCTATAATATTCTTTCACACGTTTTAAACATATGACACGTGTCAACACATTATAGGACGTGAATTTTCGAGGTGTTACATCCTCACCCCCTTAAAATAAATCTCGACCCGAGATTTACTGAAATAAGTAAGGGTACTTTTCTTTCATTGTGGATTCAACCTCCCACGTGTATTCGGGACCTCTACGGGCATCCCATTTGACCTTTACAATAGGTACATGCTTCCTTCGAAGCTTCTTTACCTGTCGATCTTCAATCGACAAAGGTTTTTCCACAAACTTTAAGCTCTCATCTATATGCACATCTGTATGTGGTATAACCAGTGATTCATCAGCGAAGCACTTCTTCAGATTGCAGATGTGGAACACATTGTGAATTCCACTGAGCTCTTCTGGTAAGTTTAACTTATAGGCAACTGACCCGACACGTTCGATAACCTCGAAAGGTCCTATGTATCTCGGGCTTAGCTTGCCTTTCTTACCAAACCGCATCACTCCCTTCCAGGGTGACACTTTAAGTAGGACTTTGTCACCTACTTCGAAGTGAAAATCTTTACGCTTTGGATCAGCGTAACTCTTCTGCCTATCCCGGGCAGCCTTGAGACGGTCACGAATCTGGACAATCTTTTCCGTCGTTTCGAACACTATCTCTGGTCCTGATAATTGGACATCTCCAACTTCTGCCCAACAAATGGGCGATCTACACTTTCTACCGTATAATGCCTCAAAAGGCGCAGCCTTAATGCTGGTATGGTAGCTATTGTTGTAGGAGAATTCAACTAAGGGTAGGTGCTTATCCCAACTACCACCCAAGTCAATCGCACATGCACGTAGCATGTCTTCCAACGTTTGAATAGTACGCTCACTCTGACCGTCAGTCTGAGGATGATAAGCCGTACTAAAATTCAAACGTGTGCCCAAATATTGTTGGAAACTCTTCCAAAAATGTGACGTGTATCTAGTATCTCGGTCAGAAATAATAGACACAGGTATGCCATGTAAGGCTACAATCTTATCAACGTATAACTGGGCTAACATGTCGGAGCTATAGGTCTCCTTGATGGGTAAGAAATGTGTTGACTTCGTCAGTCTGTCAACTATAACCCATATTGTATCATTTCCTTTTCTGGTCTTAGGTAATTTGGTAATAAAATCCATGGTTACCATTTCCCACTTCCACGTAGGAAGTTCAGGCTGTTGTAGCAAGCCTGACGGCTTTTGATGCTCGGCTTGGACTTGCGCACATATCAAGCATTTAGCTACATGAGTGGCTACAGACTTTTTCAAGCCTATCCACCAATAATTTTCCTTTAGATCCTGGTACATCTTATCAGCTCCAGGATGAACGGAGTATTTGGAACTATGGGCTTCCTGGAGGATGACATCTCGAAGTCCTCCATAAATTGGAACCCATATTCGTCCATTTAATCGTAAAATTTCGTCCTTGCTAAGAGTTAACTGCTCCTCAGTTACTCCTAACTTTTCATTAGGATAGTTAGCTTCCAACACAGCTTCCTTCTGTGCAGCTAACAACCTTTCAATCAGATTATTCTTTATCTCCATGCGCTTGGCATTGATTCGGATGGGTTTCACCCTCTCCTTTCGACTCAAGGCATCGGCGACTACATTCGCCTTGCCAGGATGGTATTTGATTTCACAATCATAATCATTTAAAGTTTCCATCCAACGGCGTTGCCTCATGTTTAATTCTTTCTGGTTAAACAGATGTTGGAGGCTCTTGTGATCAGAATAGATCACACATTTGATACCATATAAATAATGCCTCCACAGTTTTAGTGCGAATACAACGGCACCCAACTCCAAGTCGTGAGTGGTGTAATTCTTTTCATGCACCTTTAACTGTCGTGATGCATAGGCGATAACCTTGCCTTTTTGCATAAGCACACATCCCATGCCAGTGTGTGAATCATCGCAGTAAACCACAAAATCTTCTATTCCATCTGGCAATGTCAGTACTGGGGCGTTGCTCAACTTCCGCTTCAGAACATCAAAGGATTCTTGCTGCTTAGGGCCCCAAACGAACTTTACTTTCTTCTTGGTCAAGGAAGTTAGGGGTGCAGCAATCCTTGAAAAATTTTCAATGAAACGCCTGTAATATCCTGCCAATCCCAGGAAGCTACGAATCTCTGTAGGCGTCTTTGGCTCTTGCCAGTTCATAACTGCTTCAACTTTAGCGGGATCCACCTAGATACCACGCTCACTGACCACATGTCCAAGAAATTGGACTTCTCGTAGCCAAAATTCGCACTTAGAGAATTTGGCATAGAGTTTCTCTTGATGTAAAAGTTTGAGAATACATCGAAGATGTTTCTCGTGATCAGCTTGGCTCTTAGAGTAAATGAGAATGTCGTCAATGAAGACGATGACGAATTTATCTAAGTGCGGTCTGCAAACGCGATTCATGAGATCCATGAACGCGGCCGGTGCATTAGTGAGCCCAAAAGGCATCACTAGGAACTCGTAATGACCATAACGAGTCCTAAATGTTGTTTTATGCACGTCTTCATCTCTAACATTCAGTTGATGGTAGCCTGACCTCAAGTCAATCTTTGAGAAGTAACTTGCTCCTTGCAGTTGATCGAACAAATCGTCGATCCTGGGCAAAGGATACCTATTCTTTATCGTGACTTTATTAAGCTCACGATAATCGATGCACAGACGCATCGATCCATCCTTCTTCTTCACAAATAGGACTGGCGCTCCCCATGGAGACGAACTAGGCTTAATGAAACCTTTAGCTAGCAGTTCGTCCAGTTGTGTCCTCAGTTCCTTCATTTCTGTAGGCGCCAACCTATAAGGTGCTCTAGCAACTGGTGCTGCTCCGGGGATGATATCAATCCTAAATTCCACTTGTCTATCTGGTGGCAAACCAGGTAGTTCTTCCGGAAAAACTTCTGGGAATTCAGAGATGACAGGGATGTCTTCTATCTTCGGTCTAGGCTCATCAATAATCACCTGTGCCATGTAGATGACACAACCTTTCTTTAAACATTTTGAAGCCTTGAGCATAGTCGCTTGCTCAGGTAGCCCATACTGGGTGTCTCCCCGAATGGTAAGTGATTCACCAGACGGAGTCTTTATTACCACTTGTTTCTTGTTACAGACAATTTGGGCCTGGTTACGAGATAACCAGTCCATACCCAGAACTATGTCAAAACCGGCCAACTTAAAGGGAAGCAGAGATAGAGGAAAAGAATGGTTCTTAATGGATATAACACATCCATCTAACACAGTAGAGACGGTTTCTAGGGTGCCATCTGCTAACTCCACCTCATAATTCACATTTAAGGTTTTGACAGGTAATTTCAGCAATTCACAAAACTTTTTATCAACGAAAGACTTATCAGCGCCTGAATCAAAAAGTACTCTAGCAAAGACGTCATTTACAAGGAAAGTACCTGTAATAACGTTGTCGTCTAGAATCGCTTCCTTTGCGTCCATTCTGAAGACTCTAGCATTAGTCTTCTTGGCCTCCTCAGGCTTCATGGTATATTTAGGGCAGTTGGTTTTAATGTGGCCCTTTTCATTGCAACGGTAGCACGTTGCATCTTTCTTCTTCTTGCAATCCAAGGTTTTGTGATCCGTGGACTTGCAAATGCCACAAGCATAAGATTTTGACTGAGTCTGTGAGTTCGACTCAAGTCTGCACTTTCCAAAGGGCTGCTTCTTGCATATCTTGCATTTGGGCTTCTTACCAGAATTATGCTCCTCTTTCTTTGAGTCAGATCCTTTCTTGTTATCACCGTTCCCACGGTGCTTCTTGTTCGATCTGCGTGAACCATCATCTTCACGTTTTCTCTTCTCAGCCTCCTTATTCCTCAGCGATCTCTGCCTGACCGCATCCAAAGTAAGGGATAAGGATATGTCAGCTACAGACCTAAACGTAGCTGGCCGAGAAGCCTTTACGCTTGCCTTGATTCCCGGGGCTAAACCACCGATAAAACGAGCTATTCTTTTTGGCTCCGAGGTTACCAGATAAGGAACCAACCGGGACATCGTGTTGAAGCTCGTTAGGTAAGCTTGACAGTCAAGGTTTGTCATCACCAATGATAGAAAATCAGATTCTATCTTCTCCACCTCATGCTGAGGGCAGTAATTTTCCCTGATAAGGGCAACAAATTGATCCCATGACATATTGTACAATGGGATTTTCCCGGTGGCTTGAACCAGAGATCTCCACCATGCTAACGCTTCACCCTTGAAAGACTGCGACACAAACTTGACCACGTCTCTCTCAGCGCATCCGCTGATGTCTACAACCGTATCCATCTCATCTAGCCATGTCATACAGTCAATGGCTCCTTTCTCCCAAGTGAAATCCCGGGGTTTGCAGGAAACAAAATATTTATATGAGCAACCCTTCTCACGGGGCCCTTGGTTTAGTATAACCTGCTGAGATGGAGCACTGTGGTTCGAGGAGTGTCGATCATCACCTTTCTTCGGGTCGTCCTTCTTGGACGGTGGCTTTGAAGGCTGTGTAGATTGGGTCCTACTACGAGTCCCACTGTACTCTTCATACTGTCTTTCCAAAGCCTGTGTAACAGCGCCGTCTATGATCGCTTTCAATTCCGCACCCGTTAGATTAATTCGGGCGTCATTATTAACCTCCATTGGATGGCTATTACCCTCGTCCGAGTTAGCCATTTTAATTGAACTATTGCAGAAAACAAGGACAATAGTTTATTTGGGAGTTTATTAAGGAATTGCCCCTTAGGGAAATTCATTAACCATGGTAAACAGAGACCATATTTGGTTAATTTATTAATCATATTCATTTAGGATTTCTATAATAATTTATCCTAATTATAAAACATTAGCAATTTTATTTGTGGCACAAAAGGCCTAGTCACGTGGACATTTTTAATTTAATTTATGATTTCAGAGAATCAAAACATTAAGGTATACTGGCACAATAGGCCTGGTCACAAGGACACTTATAAATTATATGCTAGGATTTCAGAGAATCAAAGCATTTGAGGTTTGAACCTAGTTCATTACCTTTATCTGACAGGGAGTCATTGCTACCACTGTCTTTTGGCTCATATGGAAATGAGCAGGGCCCGTAGGCACCATATTACCAACGTATGGTAAAAATATGATCACCTTAATTGATGATCTTAACCCTTGATTCAGAGATCATTAAATTGGGTTAGGAATCTTCTAAAGAATCCTTATACATATAAAATGACGTGTGATTTAACGAATCACGTCTGCCAGGAGTGTTAACATGTTTTCAGATGTTAACTTAGATTTGAATCTTTTGATCAGGTCTTACCATCTTGGCCTGGTCTTACGATGACCCGTAGGCTAGGTTTCACACTTTAAGATTCTTAATTAATAATTACATAGGCAGATTATTTCAAAGAGGAATGATTTTAATTTATCTATTTCATTTATAATTTATATATGCACATAATGGTAAACATGAAATTTATAAAACAAACATTCCATTAATTTATTATAATATTACATGCTGCCCTAAACGGGTCTTTTCCACAAACAATTACCCACGCAGGGGTCAATCAACATGCTCGTCCACGCAGGGACTTTAAACAAACATAACTAGTCCATGCAGGGACTTTAAGCAAACATCATACCCACGCAGGGGTTAACGGAAAATAGACCCACGCAGGGGTCAAACAAACACATATACATACCCACGCAGGGGTTTAAACAAATACAGCAAATACAGGCCCACGCAGGGGCTTAACTGATACAAGGAAAAACAACAGTGGAAGGATTCAATGATCCTTCTTGCTCTTCCCTTTGATCAAACTTGTTAATCCTTGGAAGAAAGTCTGTCTCTCCCTACGGTCCCTGTGAACTTCCCGTTCAACTTGATCCAACCTCTGAAGGAGTTCTTCATGCTCAGGTGGGGAAAACCTAGGCGGCTGCGATTGAGTCCGAATAATAGGCCTAGGAGGTATCTGGTACCCATGTGTTGGGTACCCTACTCCCCATGGATCCCCATAGGGTCCTTGGGTGTTGTAGTTCGCCGCTACCATGTAAGGGTCGGCCTCCGCGTAACCATAATTGTGGTGAACTGGCGGCTCGAATGGATTGTATGCCATAGAACCCGTATACGCTGGAATTGGGTTATCAAAACCCATCGGCGGTGGCTGCGGTACAGCTGGGTTGGAGGGTCCATCCATTTGTGGGTCCTCCTGATGTGGCGGATAGTGGCTGCCACTGGATTGACGTGGGGAACTAAAATGGAAATCCCCTGCTCGTGACAACATGCGCGCACCGGTTCTCCTTCGCCTCGGCGGTTGTGGAGGTGCCGGCTGCACTGGCGGCGGTGGAGGCGGTGGCGTGACTGCCACGAATCTGGAATCCACAGAGGGATCCTGTTCCTGCTGCTGCTGCTGTTGCTGCTGATGAGGCGACGAATGGTGAGGAGGGGTATAGTACCACTCGTGCCGGGTGAACATGGCTTGGAAGCTATCTGGACCAACATAGGGTGATCCATGGAAAGAAGATCCGTCAGAGATCTCTATCGGGTGGTTTGGAGTACCACTGGCAGGCTCGACGGGGTCCGTATCCTCGTCCATGTCGTCCGCATGATCGCCAGAGAAATGATCCTCTGGCCCCAGTGGGTTAAAACCACGGGTTCTTGTATGTAGCCTACCGGATTAAACTGGCCCCGAAAAACAGGTGTGGGGTCCCCGAAAGAATGATGCGATAAAGATCGCTGTAATGGTATATATGAGGGTTGAGGGTTGAGGGTTGTTGGGCTCATACTCCGGTTGCGGCCCATAAGGGTTAGGAGGTGTTGAACTATGCGAGACCGACCGTCTAGCCGGCTCAAAGAGGTTTCTCCGGTTCTGCCGGGGATCGTCACTCTCCGTTGTAGATGGAGCTCGCACATTCGAAGGTCCAGCTTCATTATCATTGGGGGCAGTGATTGGCCCCTTGCCTCTTCCTCTTCTCCTGAAGAATCTTGGCGGCATTTTCAAATCCTGTCATTATAATATGAGATAACATGAATATATGCAAAATAAAGGACAATACAAACAAAGTGGAATTTGTCCTATGTTATATGTCTAGACTCGAAAGTTTAGAAATGTGCATTTGTGTTATTGAGATTAAACACAAAAGGCTAGTGTTTAATTCACTCAATGTTGGCTCTGATACCAACCTGTCACACCCCGATTTCCACGTGTCACCGGTGGACCCGGTGGGGGATTATCGTGACGTGGTTGGCAACATAATAGTCAAACAACACAATATTTAATATGCACAGCGGAAGCAATTTAAAAGATATAATACAACCGAATTTAATATTGTAATATCACATGTCACAATATTCGGATGTTTATCCACAGATGGATCAGAAACAAAAACATGAGACAATAGTTCAACAGACTTCAGGCATCTTAAGCTTGCGAGACTTCTAATGATGCTAAGGAGAAATCCCAGCCAATTTCGCTTAGTACCTGCATTTAATCTTTTTGGGAAAATACGTCAGTTTACACTGGTAAATACATTCAACTGACTCATTTTGGAAAATGATTGAAAATTGGTTTGGATGCACATGGCATAAACATTTTTATTTAACTTGGGAGAATTATTTAATATTATAATCTTGTGAACGAATTACATGTTCCTTGTGCGTTCAGTAGCCCGGATCTTGTCCGAGTTAAAGATCAATAGACACACCACATTT
Organism: Helianthus tuberosus; assembly: GCA_030545235.1. Classification (NCBI taxonomy): domain Eukaryota; kingdom Viridiplantae; phylum Streptophyta; class Magnoliopsida; order Asterales; family Asteraceae; genus Helianthus; species Helianthus tuberosus. The sequence continues at coordinate 78,528,810 of CM060415.1, forward strand.
ATTCTTTTGTGCGCTGACAGGTGTACGCCTACACCCCGCGCTTAAGTCGTGGCCATTTCGTAAAATGATGCCGAGGATATCCGGGACATGGTCATTAACCCCCCAAAGGCTTTAAGTAACAAGACTGTTTAAACGAGCCGATCAAATTAGTCAATTACCCACTCAACGGTGGAGGATTTGATGCTCGATCAAGCGGTATGCTATATACCGTAACCCAAGCCCGTATAGGGAAAATAAGTTAAAAGTATTTACCTGAGCAAAGTATAATTCACAATTAGCAAAATGCACATAGCTTTTACTGGTCCTCCTAATCTGGAACGAAGGTTTTATAATAACCTATTAGAATCCTAACGGGTCTTTAATTAAGCTTAAGCTTAGACCGGCTAGTTTCAAAGATACGGTTCGTACGCACGATTAAGCGAAGACTGGATAGAATGTGATTTAGACCCGACAAGTTTGAAGACTTGTTTAATATGGGTTTATTATTCACATTCTGGATTTTGAGATAAAACCGTTAAGGTTTGACCCGTTTCGGCTAATTTATGTAAACTTGTTACATAAACCGAACCGTACGCGTAATAAGCGTGACGGGTATTCATGAGAGCTATATACAGGTTTCCTAAGTTAATTATGCCTCAAATATGTTGTGACATCAGTAAGATGTCTTTCATTATGCCCGAAACGTGTTTAAACACAAACTAGGCCCCGTAGGGGTAGTTTGGTCATTTTAAAGGTTGTAAAAGGGTTTAAGTGTTTAACTGAGTTACAGGTCTGATGTAATCAGTAAACATACTCAAATTAATGAGTTATAACAGTAGGATAAAGTACATATGTGAAATTTATCAATTATAACCAAACTATGCCCCGTAGGGGTATTTTGGTAATTTCACATAAGCCGAAAAGCTCAAAACTGAAGTCTGAGTTTAACAACCTTTGCTTACTGTTAAAATATTATAATTTGCCTCAAATATTAGTAGGTATCAACCCTTGTATGTTTAAAATACTTCTAGTACATAATATGCGTTAAAAACGCTTAAAAAGGCGATTAAAGGCCATTTCCGGGTTTGATACTTAAATCTGATATTTTTATATTTCTAGAAGGCTTAAAAAAATTTATTTATCATATGTAATCAGTAGAAAAAGGTTTGGAGTCGTTTAGATATGTAAAACTCATTTTATGGCCCGTAAGGGCAAAACCGACAATTACCGGATTAAGCCTACGACTACTAGTTATGCTTAGCCTAAAATTAATTAAAAATCTTTAAAAATCCCAAAATAATATATTACATCAGTGGGTAAAGATTTTGATATCAAAAGATAGGCTTAAACATGCTATACGCTAATTACGCCAATTAATTAACATAAAGCTTTCATTTTGCGATAACGAGCATAACTCTTAATCTACAATTCAAACTGATGTCAAACTTTGCATACAAGTTTATATATCCGTAATTAAAGTTTCTACTCTTTTACATTTCCAAAAATCACGTTTTAAGGTAATAAGGGCATAATGGTCAACATATGAGCAATTAACGGAAACATGCATATTAATTGGATAACTAATGAACCAAGGTGTATAATCACAGAGGGTTATACTAACATGTAACCTAGTCCAATTAAAGCTCGGAGGCATTTCTAAAATATGCCTAAACGGGTCAGAACTGAAAGTCAAAGTGAAAGTCAAACTATGTGACTTTAGGTTCCGAACCGGGTATTCATAGGAAATTGTCGGGTTGAACATGTTTAGACATGTTCTTACACTTATTACCAAGTTATAACAATGATCCAACATGTTGTATACGATCTATAATTTTAATTATGCATAAATGGCATTTTAAGTATCCTGTTGACTTTTTATAAACTAGTTTGACCCGACTTTTGACCTGGTTAGAGTGGTAATCAGGGGGAACCCTTTTAAGGGTTTATTACCCACATAATTACCTACTTATATCTACTTTTAATTCGAGATATGACTGAGCCATTATTAACTAATCTCGAAGTCAAACCGTAATTACGATGGTTTGACTTTTAGCTAAATAACTAAGCTAAACATAATTTAAAAAGGATTAGCAAACTTACAAGAGTCCTAAGCTTGATTAGTGATCACTTGGAAGCAGACTTGAGCTCCAGGAATGATCAGAAAGCTTGAATGAAGGTGTGAAGACTTGTTGCAAGTTCAAGGCCTTTTATAGTGTTTAATCCACCATAAGAAGTTGACACTTGGGTCTACAACTCTCCACAACTGATAAACAACTGTCCTAGATGTTTAGGGGGTGCCTAGGGGTCAAGCATGAAGAGGCAAAGTCGATTAAAGGAGGTTACAAGGGCTGTGGCAGACAAAGAATCAAACAAGATCAAAATCTGTCCAAATGGGGCAGTGGCGTAGCGCCACTGCATGAGCAGTTAGTGCTCGCGCTACGCGAGCCCCTAGTGTCATCCAACAAAACTTTTATTAATTGCAGTTTTGGTCCCTGGCCCTTCTAAAGGTCGTTTTCATGTCTTGTTTTGCACATTGAGACTTGAAATTATCATATAAGGGCTTTAAGACATTTACCCACTTTGTTAAGTCCCCGGTTAACTTAATTGTTACCCGAAAAGGCCTAACTTTCGACGTTGACGCTTTAACCCCTCGTACACGAATTTGATCATAACTTTCTCATACGTTGACGAAACTTTATGAAATTTTTATCGTGCATTCTAGTGAGCATAATTAATCGTTACAAAGCTTCGGGTTTGTCAAAAGGTCATTCAGAGGTATAAATTAAACATGTTGACACATTTAGTCCCTGTAGTTTGAAATCTCTCACTTTTAGCTTCGTATGATCCATGATTTATTCGTTTGAAGGTATGAGCATCATGTAGGGTTAATATATAATATATTTATTCACTGTTGACATTTAGAATACGTATATTCACATACTTTCCATGTTTGTCAACTTTAGTCCTTCTATAATATTCTTTCACACGTTTTAAACATATGACACGTGTCAACACATTATAGGACGTGAATTTTCGAGGTGTTACAAATATGCCGTCCCCGTGCTTCATAGGGTACCGGGGCCCATTTTTCATGTTTATCAACAACCTCCAACGCCTCAACATGATGAAAACCACTCGGACATTTTGATTGGTAATCTCTTAAAGCCCTTGTCATGACTTCAACGTCGTCACACCCGCTACCACGTATACAATCCTCCATAATATAACAAATATAAACTAAATTATGAAAAAAATTAATGTTATAAAAAATATATTATAAAGTAAAAAAATAAAAAATATAGCGCTTGATGCCAAAGGCCGTTGATGTAGTTCAAATTCTTCAACATAGGGAACCATTTTGAATGTACTTGATAAACGGTTCATGTACTTCCGCTGACCGTTGCGTTGTAACGCTCGAGAACTTTTCTCCAAAGACTGTCCGATTTGTTGTTAGTTGCCTTTTTGGATGTTTAAAAAACAATAAACCCATGCCTAGGCTAAGGACTCTTCTTGTTTTTTCGATCAAGGTTGACGCTCCGCCTTTCCTCCCTTTTATTTCGGCTCATTTGCTTTACCAACATCTTCGTCTTCCACCCAATGTTGTAGAAGGCGCTAGGCGCTAGTCGGGCGGTGAGGTACCGCCTAGGGATTAATCGGGATTAATAGGGATTAATCGGATTGGATTATTTAAGTATAATTTTACAAATTTTTTTATATATATAGATAACTTTATACTTTTTAATAATAAATTTCTAAGTTTAGGAGATAACTTTATACTTTTTATTAATAAATTTAAAAGTTTAGGAACCATATGTAAACTAGTGAAAGATAGAGGGGGTTAAATGTTAAAATACCTAAAATTAAATGTTAAAATAGGTTTATAAGTAATATTTGGGCTGTAAAACAATGGGCCAGATTCAAAAATGGGTTAAATTTTGTGTTTAATGGGCAGTAAAACATGGACCGATTAGTTCGATTTTGACCGCCTGGGACCGATTTTGACCGCCTAAGACCGATTTTGACCATATCCGCCTAATTGGACCGACTAGCTAAAAATTAGTCAGTAACTCACCGCCTAACGTCTAGGCGCCGATTAATCGGCCGCCTAGGCCGATTTCTGCAACATTGCTTCCACCTCATATTCTTCTTCGTCTTCGCCAACTTCTTCATCCAAATGTTATGTTTCGGGGACAACCTATACTGTCACACCCCAACCGATGGCGGAAACATCGGGGCGTGACACTGAGCGAAACAGATTGCCCAGAAGTTTCCATAACAACTATGATTACCAATTATTTAAAGCAACACGTCCCATACCATGTCATAAAAGATAACATAATTATTACAGACAAGATCTAGTCAATTTGTTCTGTTCCGACAACTCAGATTTCAAAATACAGACAATTGTTTATTTGTTTCTAGACCTTTCCTAGCCTCGATTACACAGCAAGCTAAGCAAATAAGCATCCTAAGCACCTGTCACATACGTTAAAGTAAAAGTCAATACACATAGTGCAAAGGTGAGCATACAAGTTTAGTAGATATATTAGAGTTCGAAATCGTTACGCATAACCAGCACGTACACAGTGTAAAATGAGGCATGTTAGTAATCGACATGAACCTATCGATACCAATGACTGCGGGTTGACTGCCCAAGGCAGTTCATAATACACACTCACCACTGTGGGCCATGTAACACACTGTCCTTAACAACCCCTGAGTAAACAGGTGTTGAGTCCAAACAAATAGTACTATCGTTGCTAAGGCAGGTAGACAGCATTCCATGTGTAAACATAACAAACAAGCATTCATTAAGTCACATATAACATGTGGTAATCGGTTAGCGTTTAAAGTATTGCGTAGTGTGTTCGATGTGATTTAGAATAAGTAATGTATGCAACACCCAAAAGTGCGTAAAGCAAAAAGGGATCGAGTATACTCACAGCGATTGATGGATTGAAGGGAGCACTAGAGAGTAAGGTTAGCCTGAACAGATTGATAGCATAACGAAAAGCGATGCGTTAAAATGAAGCAAGAGTTAGTGGGTTGAATAGCAGTTCGATCGGATGGCAGTCCGTTCGGTTAGTCGGTCGTTCGGGTGACAATCCGCTCGGACGGTCATCCGATCGGGTGACCTTTCGAGTGGATTGTTTCTTCCTTTGGGAAGGATGTGTTTGTGTATGATGGCTTGGATTTTGAAGTTTTCGTTGTAGCATTTTGAAAACAGAGACGTATCTCTACCTTTCAGGTCGGTCGATCGGACAGTAGTCCGATTGGACACCAATCCGATTGGCGAGTCTTCTCAAATTGAGAACAAATTCACAGCAGGACGGTCACTCGATCGGATGGCAATCCGATCGGGTGGCAACCCTTGCACATTGAACATGTTGGAAATTGTTTAAGTATTGAAGTTTCAAAACATCACATGGCCGGATGGTCAGTCGATCGGGTAGCAACCCAATCGAACGGCGATTTGTTCGGTGTTCTAAAACTCTTGAAGTTTGAAATAAAATTTAAGTGTGCGGCTGTAGCTTGATGCAAGTTCTTGGTAGCTTTATCCTAGAAGCTAGCCTTGACTCGCTTGTCGTTGATTTCAGCGGCAAGCAAGTAAGTCTCTTCGATTGTTGCTGACTTTGCGGCATGCACAAAATCTGCAACACAGTCTGGCAGAGCTCGAATGTACTTCTTGATTGTCATGCCGGTAGTCTTGACTTGATCGGGGCAGATGATACTGAGCTGCTTGAAGCGAGCAGTCAGGGCAGCGTTGTCACCATCTTTCTGCTTCAGATGCCAGAATTCATCCTCCAGCTTTTGGCGCTCATGGGGAGGGCAGAACTCTTCGAGCATAACGTTCTTCAACTCGTCCCATGACAGACCATAGGCTGCATCATTTTTGCGCTTGTTCCTCTCAGCCGTCCACCAGTCTAGTGCGCGGGTCTGGAAGACGCCTGTAGCGTTCAATGTGCAGAGATTGTCAGGACATCCGCTCTGTCGTAGGGTGACTTCGATCGAGTCGAACCATTGAAACAAGGCTGTAGGGCCATCTTCGCCAGTGAACTCTTTTGGTCCGCACGCCTTGAACTGTTTGAAGCTGAAAGCAGCTTTGGGTGTAGCTTTGGGAGCTTCGGTTCTGGACTCTTCAGACGATTTGCTCACATTCTCATATATTTCACTTACGATCTGGGGAGCAACCTTTGCCACTTGCTTAGCGACGATGGCAGCAAGGCATTTGTCTCTCTGTTCCTGACGAGAAATTCGTGGGTGACGGGTTCCAGATGACGACATTGTCTGCATCAGACATCGCCATATGGCTCAATCACAACATAATCGGATCTCACCTCACACGTCTAATACTACTAGAGCTCAGGAATACGATCATGTAAACACGTATGCACATAACCACAGATTCACATAAGCACAGAAGCACATAAGCATGTAAGGCACAGAAGTTCATAAGCACGGAAGGCACAGAAGCACATAAGAATGTAATTCACCTAGAAGCACATGGGAGCAGTCAGAATACAGAAACCTATTATTCCAAGTTTACGCGCGTTCGAGAAATGGCGTCCGCGATTATCATAGCGAGTAGTATAGTATAATCGATTAACATAGCAAACAATATGGCGTAAGGTCGTTCCACGAATGGTAGCGATTTGTTAACGTTTTGAGATAGGGTGCAGTGCGAGTCGTGTGTGTCGATCAAAGCGAAAGAGAGAAGCGAATAAATCCTCCAAAAATCGTAACACATAACAGATAAAGTCACATAAAACACATAAATCCACTTAAAATCGACATATATCAGAGTCGGCAGTAGCGAGCTCAGAATCGAACACATAAAAATCGAGAAATAGATTGTCTGTGGCTATTTAGACATCGACTAAACCAGAGTGATTCGATTATTCACAAGGACTCTTGGTGCACACTTTGACCTTCAGGACTGTGCTTTTGCCTCGAATCTGGGAGATCGGCACACATCCTTCCAGTCATATCGTGACTTCAAGTCGTTGGAGTCCGTCGAGACTTTGGTGAGAGTTTTGTAAAACCAAGTAAAGGTCAGAACAAGTCGTCAAGGTTCAGGTTTCATCCCTGACTTAACAACTTCGTTCCTGTTTTGATAAAATAAAAGAGAATTATGCGTCAAAGTATGGATTTCACTCCTGATTCAACGCAAACTCTCGTGTTTATAGACAAAAAATACGGGTCGAACAAGCAATTTAGTCGAGAGTTTGCGGTTTTCACACCTAATCTCGGCCTAATCTCTTGTTCATTTTTTAAAACTAAAGTGCAGTGATAGTGTAGCGTAGGCGAGAATAGCGAGAAATAGCAGTAAGCTCGTACATAATCTTTGCAAGATATGCACAAGTCGCTCTGTTGGTTCCTAACTATAAACTAGGTCATTTCAAAGACATCGACCCGGACTAGGTCGACTCTTGCCTAATTCCCTATAGTTATGGCTCTGATACCATTCTGTCACACCCCAACCGATGGCGGAAACATCGGGGCGTGGCACTGAGCGAAACAGATTGTCCAGAAGTTTCCATAACAGCTATGATTACCAATTATTTAAAGCAACACGTCCCATACCATGTCATAAAAGATAACATAATTATTACAGATAAGATCTAGTCAAATTGTTCTATTCCGACAACACAGATTTCAAAATACAGACAATTGTTTATTTGTTTCTAGACCTTTCCTAGCCTCGATTTCACAGCAAGCTAAGCAAATAAGCATCCTAAGCACCTGTCACATACGTTAAAGTATAAGTCAATACACATAGTGTAAAGGTGAGCATACAAGTTTAGTAGATATAATAGAGTTCGAAATCGTTACGCATAACCAACACGTACATAGTGTAAAATGAGGCATGTTAGTTATCGACATGAACCTATCGATACCAATGACTGCGGGTTGACTGCACAAGGCAGTTCGTAATACACACTCACCACTATGAGCCATGTAACAAATTGTCCTTAACAACCCCTGAGTAAACAGGTGCTGAGTCCAAACAAATAGTACTATCGTTGCTAAGGCAGGTAGACAGCATTCCATGTGTAAACATAACAAACAAGCATTCATTAAGTCACGTATAACATGCAGTAATCAGTTAGCGTTTAAAGTCTTGCGTAGTGTGTTCGATGTGATTTAGAATAAGTAACGTATGTAACACCCAAAAGTGCGTAAAGCAAAAAGGGATCGAGTATACTCACAACGATTGATGGATTGAAGGGAGCGCTAGAGAGTAAGGTTAGCCTGAACAGATTGATAGCATAACGATAAGCGACGCGTTAAAACGAAGCAAGAGTCAGTGGGTCGAACAGCAGTAAGATCAGATGGCAGTCCGTTCGGTTAGCCGGTCGTTCGGGTGACAATCCGCTCGGACGCTCATCCGATCGGGTGACCTTTCGAGTGGATTGTTTCTTCCTTTGGGAAGGATGTGTTTGTGTATGATGGCTTGGCTTTTGAAGTTTTCGTTGTAGCATTTTGAAACCAGAGAAGTATCTCTACCTTTTAGGTCGGTCGATCAGACAGTAGTCCGATCGGATAGCAATCCGACTGGCGAGTCTTCTCAAATTGAGAACAAATTCACAGCAGGACGGTCACTCAATCAGATGGCAATCCGATCGGGTGGCAACCCTTGCACATTGAACATGTTGGAAATTATTTAAGTATTGAAGTTTCAAAACATCACATGGGCGGATGGTCGGTCGATCGGGTAGCAACCCAATCGGACGGTGATCCGTTCGGTGTTCTAAAACTCTTGAAGTTTGAAATAAAAGTTAAGTGTGTGGCCAAGGTGCAAGTCGATCGGGTGGCAACCCGATCGGGTGACAATTCGATCGGACAGTAGTCCGATCGGGCGACACTCCAACCTAGTGGACCGGATCGTCTTCTTCCTTGGTCATTTTGATAGTTTGTCGTTTAGACAACAGAAACCTCGTCACGACTTAGTAACATGATCGGACAGGAATCACCCAAATCTGACCAGTTAACTGTTCGAGACGGTGTTCCATGTTTAACCCGAAATCGGTAATCTCGTGGATAGAATCCAGATCTTGAACCAACACAACCACAAGAATGCGTAGAAGATCAGGACAAGCTCCGATTCTAACGGTTTTGAGTGCATTGAGTGTAAAAGAGTTGAAAGAAAGTTGGAAAACCATCTTTCAATCCTTTTCACCTTGATTATGTTCAGATCTATGAAAGATCTTTGTATATTTATGTGGAAATCGTTCAGATCTAAGTTTTTATTGAAGGATTGAAGCCAAATAATCAAGTTCATAAGAATCAACGTGATAACATCATCCTAGAACACCTTAAATCTTGTGATTTCACGGTTAAAAGTTAAGATTCAAAAGATAGAAAAGTGTAGGAGTGCGTGTAGATCAAGAAAGTACAAGATTTAGGTAGAAAACTTACAAGAATCGCCAGAAATCTGAAGAAAAGTGGGCAAGAACGCTGGTCGGACGAGAGGTGCCGAAAATGGTAAGTTTGTGATGTTGACAGGGGTATTTATAGGCTTACCCTAAAAGGAAAGGGGGAGGAGAGGCTGGTCGATCGGGTGGTAACCCTATTGGTTGACTGCTCGATCGAGTGGCACCTCGATCGGGTGGCTGCTCGATCGGCTGGACACTCGATTGGAGGGCACGACACGATGAGTTTTGCTGTTTTGATTGCGATTGCGAGCGTTGCGATGCGATAGAGTTTCCTAGTCAAATTACTTTTAATCCCAACTACTATATCAACATACAATCATCCTTTTTCGTATTTGTTTAGCGTTTGCGATTCGATTTGCGATTTTAGTTTCGATTGAGTTTCGATTAATCACCACACATAAACATAATTAAACATGCACAAGTAACACATAAGGCACACACACACATAGAACAATATCCAGAATGCACAAGTCGCTCTGTTGGTTCCTAACTATAGACTAGGTCATTTCAAAGACATCGACCGGGACTAGGTCGAGTCTTACCTAATTCCCTACAGTTATGGGTCTGATACCAATCCGTCACACCCCAACCGATGGCGGAAACATCGGGGCGTGGCACTGAGCGAAACAGATTGTTCAGAAGTTTCCATAACAACTATGATTACCAATTATTTAAAGCAACACGTCCCATACCATGTCATAAAAGATAACATAATTATAACAGACAAGATCTAGTCAAATTGTTCTGTTCCGACAACTCAGATTTCAAAATACAGACAATTGTAAGGAAGGAAGAGAGAAGATGAGTGAAGTCTTGATGTTGTAAATGAAATGGTTATGATCCTTTAGTCTTACTTATAACCCACTAATCACATTAACCATTGTATAAAGTGTCCTTTTATCCAACAACAATATCAAATATGATAATAAAATATCATGGGAGTGTCTCCACTCCACACAACCGGTTCTAAAAAGAAAGGGGGGTATGGTTGGTTTCCAATTCTCTAGTTAGTTCTTAGTTAGGATATTAATTAGGTTGTTAGTGTGTAGTATAATATAACGGGTGTTAGGGTATTCGGGGACCCTAAATGGCTCAGAAAAGTGCAAACAAGGTTGTTGGCAATATTTTTAGGTTCCGGGTAAAGTCCGGTTGTTCGGTTGGATATTGATCCGTTAAAGTGCTAAATAAGCATTTAAAGTGCCTTTAATATTATTTTTAGTGGCACAACGAATTCCCGACACTTTGAAATGTGTCTAGTATTATTTTCCCATGTTTTTGCACTTTACTAGTTAACTTATATGCTGAATTTTGTAATAAAGTGCAGGATTTTTGTAGTTAAAGCATGTTTTAGGCACATCCGGTCACTATAAATATTACCTAGTGACGCAGTTCTACAATCCTCACCTCCCTACCAGTGTAGTAATCTATTTCCGGCTCATAATGGCCTTAGAGACAGTATTTGTCTAGTGCTGGTAATGTCAGCATGTTTACTGGTTATCCGCTTATTGAGCTACTGTGCTTTTGTGCATCAAGTTTGTCACTATAGTTTTGTGTGTAATAAATGAAGTGACAGTAATAAAGTATGATGCAGGAACAAGTATGTATCAGGAATCAAGAAGCAGTTTATTCGTAATTGTAATCAAGCACTGTAATTAAGCATTAATTAAATATTAATTAATTCGTACGGAAACCTGGTTTGATGAGGGTTGTCACATGAACCTAATCCAATTTAGTTTAATCAAAAAGCTGCTCATGCTTTATTGTCAGTTTTTAATTAGATTCGCCTTAATACTAACATTGCTACAATAATGAAATGATAGAACTCAATATTGCAACTAGAAAATATTAATGATTTTGACAAAACCAAAGGGACCTTAACGGTGTAATTAACTCATTTATTTATTTAAGTAATATCTATTTGATTGAAATTTGGAGTGTTAACAAACCAATATAATTATTATTAAACCCACTAGTATTGTGATATGTTATTACTATATCATATCAAGGGTTATGATATAATAGGAAGTTTATTTGGCTAAGAAGACTAGAAAGTAATCTTAACCATCCATTTAGTTAATCAAGAGCTAAGATTAAATGAGGGAAATTGAAGGGAAGAAAAGAGGCGCGTGAGTTTGTTTAGGGGCATTCTAGTCAATCCAACTCAATAGTTTCTCTCTCTTCCAATTCCCCACATTTTTTAAACGTTAATAACTCTTTCATACGACAATATTTTTTAATAAAAATTGCACAAAAAAAACGAGCGTTTTTTTATCTTTAAAACGAGTATACTATTGCTATATTTTCGATTTTTTTTTTCTAAAACCAAGTTGCGTAAAACGCAATGAAAAAAACCCAGTTGCGTAAAACACAATGAAACAAACCCAGTTGCGTAAAACGCAATAAAAAAAAACCTAAAAAATGACATTTTTCTAAAACGCAAAGCACAAAAAACACAAAAAAATGTCTTATTTGTAAAACGCAATGGCCAGAAAACACAAAGAAATGTCTTATTTCTAAAACACAATAGCTTAAAAACACAAAAGAAAGTGTACTTTCTAAAATGCAATGGACTGAAAACACATAAAAATGTGTTTTACCTAAAACGCAATGCACAAAAAACACAAAGAAATGTTTTATTTCTAAAACGCAATGGTCAGAAAACACTTAAAATGTCTGTTTTCTAAAACGCAATGGACTGAAAACACATAAAAATGTGTTTTACCTAAAACGTAATGAACCAAAAACACAAAGAAATGCCTTATTTATAAAACGGCATGGCCAAAAAACACTTAAAAATGTCTTATTTCTAAAACGCAATGGCCTAAAAAAACAAAAGAAAGTGTTCTCTCTAAAACGCAATAGACTGAAAACACCTAAAAATGTGTTTTACCTAAAACGCAATGACTAAAAACACTTCAAAAATGTGTTTTACCTAAAACGAAATGACTAAAAACTGTTAAAAATGTGTTTTTTCTAAAATACAATGGCGAGAAAACACATAAAACTCTCTTATTTCTAAAACGCAATGGACCAATTTCTGGAAAATTATCTGAATTGTCTACGAATTACTGTCTTCGAAATGAGCCAATTTCTGGAAAATTAAATTTTCTGATGCATTTTTATTAAAGCAATTTAATCGAAAAACAACTCAACCCTAGCCAGGGGCTGCCGCCCCTGGGATAGAGGTGTACAAATCGGTTTTTTTTGGAAAACCGGTTACGGTTAATAACCGGTTCGGTTTTTTTCAGGAAAAAAAACCAGTTTTTAATAACCGGTTACGGTTAATAACCGGTTTTAACATGGATAAACTGTAACCGATCCTAACCGGTTGCAACCGGTTTTTAAAAATACCGGTTTTTTTAACGATTAATAACCGATAGGAGTAAAACCGGTTAAAAGAACCGGTTAACAAAAACCGAAATAAAAACCGAAAAAATAACCGGTCTGCAGAAATATGCAGGAACTTCACAGAATGCTTTTTTTTCATTTTTTTCAACTTTTTGGGCTGTAGACTCGCCAACATGGACCGAATCATGGGCACTAGAGGTTGCCATTGCGTTTTGAGAGTTATCGAACAAGAATAAGAGACTTTTTAAGATTCTTTGAGAGTTCTCAAGTGTTGTGATTGAACCTAAACACCCACAAACCTTTTATACTAGTTGGAGATGAGTTTTAGGCAAAAAAAAAAAAAACACAAAAAACGGCTATATTTGGTCCCAAACGGTCATATGACCGTTAAACACATCTGGGCAAAAAAAACCCGGTTAAAACCGGTTTTTTTAATCGGTTTTTTTCTTTACGTTACCGGTTAACCGGTTATTAACCGGTTTTTTCATTTAATCGATTAATTAACCGGTTTTTTTAAAAACCGGTTTTAAATCCGAACCGGTCCAGAAAATGTGTAACTGATCCATAACCGGTCAAACCGGTTGTAACCGAACCGGTTATAAAAAAAAAACCAGTTTTTAAAAAAACCGGTTCCGGTTTTTTTACCGGTTTCGATTGCGTAATCAGTTTTTTTGTACACCTCTACCCTGGGACCCTGCCCCCGGATCCCTGCCAAGATCGTAAAACGCAATGACTAAATCAAAAACTCAGATCGTAAAAATGAAATTAAAGAATTTCTTACATAGATCGAAGCCGATTTCTTTAACGATTGACGAAATTTGAATGATTGAAACACTTATCAGCGATCGAATCGAACGGATCGAGTGATTATCTTCAAAATCACCGGAAAAAACGAGATTTTGTATGAAATTAAACTGGGTTTTCTTCAAAAAAAAGCTGAAGAACACGTTGATCGGGTGTTTGAATCATTGATTGGTGATGAAAATCGCACTATAATGTAGTGATTATTGAGATAGAAAGTGAAGAAATGGTTGAAGATGGTGGGTTTTGAAAATTGTGGATTTTGATGTTACTGGGAAGAAGAAGGAAGAAGAAAAGGATATGATTGACTAAAATACCCTTCCTCTTTATTTTAAATTTTGCCACATGTCCTAATCCTATTGCTTCCTAGCCAAAATAAACTTACTAAAATATGTTAAATTATACATATATTTTACTCTATAATATCTAAAACTTTTGAAAAAAAAATATTAAACGGATCAAACGAGAAATTGCATTTATTTTAATGCTTACACTTTTATAAATTAAACAAGAGTAAATTACAAAACTCGTCCTTTATGTTGACATTAGATTGCAAAGTGTGTCCTTTGTCTTTAAAAGTGTCGAGTTTCATCCTTTATGTTTGCAAAACGTAACATATTATGTCCTTTACCCAAAAACTCAGTTACATTTTAATGTTAAATCAGGGTATATAGGTAATTTTATTTATTTATATAGAATATATCTAATAATTAAAACAAAAAAAATAAAAATAAAAAGACAAAATATTAAAAAGCAACAAATCAGATTTCTCTTATTCTCTCTCTCTCTCTTACTCTCTCTCTCTCTAACCACCACTCTAACACCACCATAAACAACCTTCCCTCTCCTCACTCACCACCACTCTAGCCACTGCCACCCGGCCACCGCCACCCAACCCCAACCACCACCAGGCTGCAACCAATTCAAACTCTAACCAAACAAAAACCTTAATTCCTGCTCTAGCCTAATTGACTAAAAACCAGATCCAGATACGAACACCCTAATTCAACAAACTGAAAATTATGTTAATTTATAGAGGGATGGGTGGTGGGTGGCGGGTCAACTACCCAAAAGTGAAGCTTTTCTCCTGAAAAAAAAAAACCCAGATAATTCATCTATATTTCTCTAACATCACCACACACTTGGTGTTCCTCATCAGTCTTCACGCATAGCTGACCAAAACACTGCAAGCTAATCCCGATCTGGAATAGGAGCAAGCTAATCCCGATCTACAAATAGGCCAGTACCCGATCTGGAATCCCGATCTGCAAATCGGTCAGTTCCGTCGGTTCAGAGCAAGCTAGTCTAAACCGTTGATTTCTCGATCTGCAAAAACCGTCGATCTGGAATCCCGATATGCAAAAACCAAGTCTAAACCATGGATTTCTCGAAGTACGAACCAGAGAATTGAGTCAAAATCGCCCAATCCGGAGCCATTAAACTGATGATTTCGTGTTCAGATGCATATTATGTTGCGTATGATCTCAAAGTATCAATCTTTTTGTTGAAGTAATTGTAAAATTTTTGTGGGTTTGTTTTGTAAAATTGTGTGGGTTTACAGAGTAACAGATGTAAGATGGGAGGGATGGGTGGTGGGCGGCGGGTGGTGGTTGTGGTTGGGTGGCGGTGGCCGGGTGGTGGTTGTGGCCGGGTGACAGTGGCTAGAGTGGTGGTGAGTGAGAAGAGGGAAGGTTGTTTATGGTGGTGATGGTGTTGTTAGAGTGGTGTTTAGAGAGAGAAGAGTGAATGAGAGAGATCTGTTACTATTTAATATTTTTGTTTTTTTAAATTCTTTTTTGTTTTAATTATTAGAGATATTCTATATAAATATGTAAAATTACCAATATACCCTTATTTAACATTAAAATTTAACTGAGTTTGAGGTAAATGACATACCATGTTACGTTTTGCAAACATAAAGTATGAATCTTGTCACTTTTAAAGACAAATGACACACTTTGCAATCCGATGTCAACATAAAGGACGAGTTTTGTAATTTACTCATTAAACAATTAAGAATATATTATTTTTACACAAATGTTAAGCTTTGCACATCCGAATGAATAAAAATCTATTTTTTTTCAATTACATTTACACACAAGTAGGCAACTAGATCAAGATTACCTAAACAATTCCAACAAGCTTATATAATAGGCTAATAGATATAACCATTTATTATTATTTTTTTTTGAAACAAGGATTCATTTGGGCTTTTCACATTGTTTCAACGCTACCATTTTCAAGAGACACTAGCTCGGTGAGTCGTTGCATAAGCATTTCAAAGTCATCTTGGCTCTTTATGAGACTAAGTCGCGTATAACGATTTTTGGCGCTGAACGTGGTTCCACTACGACCTATGATTTTTGATGCTTCTAGCACTGCACCACAATCATCGTCTTCTTCTCTTTCACATTTTACCCATGCATAAGCTGCAATTATTGTATAGCAAACTATCGTGTATAGCACTAGTATAAAACGGGAGTGTTTGATATTTTGGTTTAAAAATAACTAACAATTTTGAAACATGAAATTATATTACCTGGAGATGGTAGTCTAGTTTCATTATAGAAATTGCAATGTAGTGGATGCCTTTTCTGGATTGAAAATCTTGTTGACTTTGAAAAGATAGAAGTCAACCTATCCCAACGATCCTTCATTATGTTGTAAGCAAATTCAAATAACGGTTTTCCATCTTTTTCAATTACCACTTTTAGAAGCTTTAAGACTCTTAGTTGAGTGTCCTTTGAGATCCCCATATCAGCCACTGAGATATAATTTAGAACCTTCTCATATACATCTTTATCTTTTATAATCGCCCACCTTTAAACAACATATAAATACGTTCATTTAGTTTTAAGTAAAAATATGCAAGAACTTTGTAAACACTTGTATACATACCCAAAACGTACACCAGCATGACCACTGAGCTTAGAAAGAGTAAAGATCATGAGATCATGATCTGAAGGGCCAGGGATTGGTGTAAAATGTGGCCAAAAGTAGGCATGATCATATATCGTCTTCCCTCCAAGAACCGATTGCTTCAACTCCCCGTCTGGATTGTTTGGTGAGGTTACAAATTCAATCACATCCATGTTATTTGTTGAATTATTTGATTGCCATGAGTTTGTGTCTCCTCCAAACTCAAAATTCTCCGAGTTAAATAACACGGTTTGGCCCTTATACATCTATAGATCACCCAAAAAAAAAACAAAAAAAAAAACTAAACTAAATAAAAAATAATAAAAAAATATTAAAATGGTTTTAAATGTTTCAGTAGATATTAAAACTTGTTACCGGATAATACGGTATAGTAGCAAGGACGTTGGATGGTGAAGAAGAGTTTTCAGAGGAAAGAGCATAAAGTGCTGCGGTTAGAAGTTGGGATGACCCAACACCAAAGACCATGTATCGTCCTGCAGTGATTGCATTCCCGACAATAGAATGTAGTTTGTGAATGTAATATTCGAGCTCTGTTGACATCATAGTGTAGTCATCGTATCGATAACTCATACGATGCCACCCTGGTATGAGGATTGAACTATCTGCTACATTTTGCATCCAAAATGGCTCAAGGAATATAGGATCCCCACTGCAAAATGCATATAAGTCACATTTTTAAGAATAAAAATAATGTTAAATGTATATTGCGTATTTACACCCTAAAATCAATTTAAGCATCCCTTTTGTTTAAGTAAAATAGTTGATACATATATTGTGAAGGACTTTATGAAAAACAGAAACACTTATAGATGTTAAGTTCTAAGAACACAATGATAAGTTGAAAAAGGTCAAATAATCAACTAAGTTTACTGTCTATAGCAAGTGTTCACTATATTTAAAACAATTTCATCCCCATGGTCTTAATCAAACTTTGTGCATAAGGTTTCGTGGGGAATTGCTTCCGAAGACACAATAAAGCAACATACACAAAATTCTTTATCATGCGCCCCGTAGTGTTAAGGTGATTGAACTATTAAGTTATCAAGGATTTCGAATAACTAAAATTCATGTTCGGATTCTAATATATATGATCTTTTAGAAATCTGGTATATACGAGAAAGGAAGTTTTGAACAAATGGTTTCGTGACGTTACAACAAGTGACTAAATTGTTGATGCACATCGACTCAATCACCAGCCACTTGTCGCTAACTGCGATTGTATGTTATTTGTTGCCATGGTCGCTTATATATATACTAGGGATTAGGTGATGGTTCATGATAATCACAACGCGTCGCAAGTAACCACCATTTGAACCATCATGACTCATAGGATGGAACAGTTCTAGAATAATTCATTTGTCATAACAAACACGACCAAACAAATCGATCCAACTTAGCCTTTCGAACAAACTAACATGAACTGTCAAGACCCTAAACCTGGTAAGGGGATGTGTGTTTCAGCTCTTAATGGTTCAGACCTCTTCCCGGTTCAGTACTTAATGGTTTGGACTGTTTGTTTCGCAAGCACATGTCTGAATAGTTAAGACATTTGCCCCTGAATGTTTAAGACCGTGGGGTATGGTGGGGCTTGGGTTGGGCATTTGTTGACACGTGGAATGGGAGCCCCCCCACCGCCTGGTTACGTGTCCGCGGGGTATGGCGGGGCGTGGGTTGGGCTTGGGTTGTGTGCACCGCGTGGCAGTAAATTTAAAAAAAAAATTACAAAAAGTTTATAAAAAAGCACACAACATTTATAAAAAAAACCTACAACTTCATTAAAATTTTAAAAATTACATAATCCTAAAAATTACATAATTTCTAAAAATTACAAAATAACAAACCTAGAGCGTTAAATAAATTTCAAAAAGGTCGATCTTGTCGAACGCCTTTTTTTCCTTGCCTCGAAACTCTATGTTCGCCACCGCCACTCGGTCCTCGTGGCTTAACTCGCCACCGGGAACGGCTTCGTAGTAAGCCTTGAAACGCTCGAGCTTGGGCCGTAGCTCGCGCCATTTATGTTGGCACGCGTTGAGGTTGTGTCGGTCGTTACCGACGTTATGTCGGTAGGCTCCGAATGCTTCCAGCCAATATTTTGTTTGGCCCGATGGCCGCCCCTTCATAGCGTCAATGATGCTTGTGACGAGAGCAATTTCTTCTTCATGGGTCCAGGATGCCATAGCGGGGTTGGGTTCGTGGGATGGGGGGGACCAGTGGGTCAGCCGGTGGGGTTGGGTTCGTGGGATGGGGTGGACCAGTGGGTTAGCGGGTTCGAGAGAAGTGGGTAGCCGGTGGGGTTGGGTTCGTGGGATGGGGGGACCAGTTGGTTGGGGGTTACAATATATAGAGGTTGTTGGGAGACCCGGGTGGCGGTTTGAATTTAAAATTCGAAATTTGAAAAGTCCGCTTGACGTGGCGGGGTGAGCGAATGAGATTCAGCCAGCTAGCATGGCCATACCGCCCCACGCCCGGCTTGAAAGCCAAGCCCCAAGGGCCACGCCCCAACCCAAGCCCACCCGGAGTGGTGGCTTGGGCGTTTTCCCCCAACCCACGCCCAAACCCAAGCCCCATACCCCATGGCCTAAACATTATACTGAGTCTGAATGGTTAACGCCTCTCATCTAAATTGGTTCAGATATTTGCATGTGGATGGTTATAACATTATACGGACTCTTAATGGTTTAAACCTCTTGCTTTGCTGATTCAACTCTTAATGGTTCAAATCTCTTACTGGCTGAACACTTACCCTTCGAGGTTGCCAAACAACCCTTTAACACTCTCTGGACCATTGCACCCTAACTCTTAACAACAAAGTCAAGAGAAAGAAAGAAATCACCTGTCAGCATCTGCAACACATTCAGGAGATAATTCAGAGCAATCAGCTCCACCATAACAATCATAGCACTCACACACAGGTTGACCGTCATATATCAAACCTTCAAGGAAAGCTCTACCATGCCCGGAGCATGAGATCGCCGCAACCGCCTCCGCCTCCGCCGCTGCTTTCTCACTCCAACTCAACGACAACTGGTGACTAAGAGCACTCACATTCAATCCATCAAATAATGAGAGGGGAGGTTTTTATATTATAAAGGGTATAAAAAGTGGTTGTGAGTGGAGGAGAGAGAAAATGTTACTGTTCATCTGTATATTTGGGGGGACACTGTTCATCCAGTATAATTTTTTTAATATATATTGAAAGTGGTTGTGAGTGAAGGAGAGAGAAAAATGTAATAATAATATTATTTAATTGAAAGGAGAGAGAAAAAGTATTTGTTTTTAGTGGAAATATATTGATATAGGAGTTGTTTTTTAGTGGAATGTATGTATAATTTGATGGATTGAATGTGAATGCTCTAATATCCTGATTCTTCTCTCCACCTGCATAGATATATATACTAAGTAATATATTGATTGTTATAGAAATCAAGAGACATGTTCCATAACAATATTTCTGCATATTTCAATTAGATTTTGCAGGCTTGAAAAGGGCAAACTTGTCGGTTAAAGAGTTGAATATTGTGCATTATTGTGCTAGGAATACTATAATATTATATATATTGTAGAAGATCAAATATTATGGTGTGCATTTGATGAGCTCTGACATTGTAGGTCTCACACTTAGCTGGAGAGAGAAATATCTTCTTGGCGCACGTGGGTAAATGCAAATGTCGTCAGTGACGAAGATTGAGATATCCGATTGAGTGGTCGAAAACGTATATACCAAAAATTTCTTTAAAACGGGGGGTCAAAATCGTATATACCCAAATATTTTTATACGAAAACTATATACTCTTAACTACTGAGCGAAAAGTTTGGAGGGTCAGCCGCCCCCTCCCACCCCCACAAAGCTACGCCTTTGAATGTTGGTGGATAGTTTTCTGTTTTTTGATATTGTCCTTGATTATATTTTAGGGTAAATTACACTTTTTGTGCTTTATGTTTGTAACGGTTTGCAATAGATGACCTTTAATTTTAATAGTTACAGACATAATCCTTTATTTGGAAAACTCTGTATACCCTACGTCCTTTGACCCTAACCTAGTTAAAACATTCAGTTAAGTATAGTCACATAAGGTTAATTTAGTCTTTATGCCTAATTATTTAAATTATTTAATAAATAAAAGAAATTAGCATTTAATTATTTCATCAATACCCCCTCCACTCTTACTTTCTCCCTCTCTGTTTCTCTCTCTCACGCTTCTTCAGAAAAGAAAAAAAAAACCCAAATCAATAAGAGTGGTGGTGGTTTTTATCAACAGCCCCCAATTCTCCACTTCTCAAAAACAAAAATTCATCATCATACCTTAATATCTTGAAATTGTTGTTGGTTTCTTAATCAACAACCACGACGACACCACGACCAAAAAAATAAAGCCACGTCATACCATCTTCTTTACAACACCGTGTACCCGTTTTACCTCAAAACTATTTGTTGGTTTTGAGCACCAAGTCATCGGGAAAAAAAAGATATTACATTGCCACCGTCGCCCAAAACAAAGAAGACGATTCAGACCGCCCCACCAGCACTACAATTATCTTCAATGGTGTAGCTGATGATAAAGGGCTATCGGCAGCCGTGTTCTTGAGATGTCTAGTTTGATTTTAGAGTTGTTTTCGCTTCGGTTGCTGCAAGATCCTTCTGTTTCTTTTATATTGAGGTTGATTAGCTCTGTTGGCTCCCTATTTTTACTGCCATTATCTGCACAGTTTCAATCTTTTTGGTTGATTAAACAATCTTTAAGAAACTATACATGTACTAATACTTGTTCAAGACAGTGTAACAAAGGAAATACCGCATGATCAGTGAATGAGGTAGGTGTAGGTTTTGGTGGATGGTGGGGTTTGGATTGCAGGTTTGAAGTTTGGAACCCTAATTTGGGAAGGAAAGTGAAAGAGGGGTTTATAAGGTGGGAGGAAAAAGAGTAAAAGGACACGAATGCCCTCACGTGCTAAGCACATGATCAGAGTTAACTTAAATTTCTAACATAGTTTGGGGTAAAGGGCAAACCACGCAATAAGTTTTCCAAATAAATGATTGTTACTGTAATTATTGAAGTTAAAGGTTATCCATTGCATCCCGCTACAAAAATTATAATTAGATAAATTAAGAAGGTATGTAATGCTTTATGTGATAAAAAGTTAAAACAAAAGTTACGTTTAAAAAAGGGTTTTATAATATCCTTTTGCATAAAATGTATATTTTTTCCTTCATATATTCTACTAATTTCAATAAAATAAAATATAGTATACCTATAAAAAGAGTGTATTAATAATAAAATGTGGTGATGATGTGGAAATGTAAGTATTATAAGAATGTTTGTAGGGTTGGAGAGTATAGAAATCTGATGTGGTAGCTATCTGGACTTGTAAATGCATTTAGCCTCTTGCATTAGGGATGGTCTTATGTCTTCATTGCTGCAGTTATTTATTATTTCCCAAGCCTCTGCTGTTGTGGAAAATCATGGTGCTTGACTCCAACGTGTTTGGCAGATTGAATGAAACAAAAGAGTAACAGCAAGCAACTAACACCATTACAAACACGGAAACAGACATCAAACAAATTTCCAGCAATGTGATCATTCTAACCACTTGAGACTCACCCTGTTTTTATCTAAAGAAACGCCATTGCTGTTATTGACTTAATTGATTGTTTTCTTTCATTCTCTTCATTCAAGTGTGAATTGATCGCATTATCACATATTATAATACATACTTAGATCAGTCAAAACAACCTTTGTCTCATATGATTAATCTTCGGTTTGGATTGTTTCAAGCCAAATGTTTTTCTAACTTATTCAAGAAAACTGACATATTTTATATGTATAGCTTGTTTATATCATGAGCATAAACAAACATTGTATTTATATAACTTGTTTATCTCATGAGCATAATGTGACACCTGTGCCTCTACGACCATCATACAAATACAAAACCAATGAAATCTTGTGTTTCATACTTGAGATTCATATAAATATGTGTATCATTTGCACATATCAATTCTTGTTTGATTTCGAGCTTTAAATCGCTTTCTGAAAGGTTATACGTGAACTGATGCGTAAATGTAATCAGTTTAACGCAACAAACACTCCGGAATAGTGACATAGGCTTAACATACCTTAAATAACCCTTACATAACTTAGAAATAAGTTTTGGAGGGTTTGGTGTGTCGAAAACAAGTTTATTCGATCGCAGGGACTATTTACGTCAAACTGCGAAACTATGCCGATTCGTACTGTAACGAATATTCCGGAACTTGATCATAAGTTAAACATACCCTAAATATCCTTTACATAGCTTAGAAATAGGCTTTGAGGGGTTCGGTATGCGAAAATAAACTTTTTGATCAAACAGGGACTAAAAGCGTCAAAAAGTGCATAAGTTTGCATTTACGCGCATATCTTACGTTCAGAACATATCCTGACATCCAAAAATTTTTGTAATCATTAAAATATTTTATTTTAGTGATTAGAATGAAAAAATACCATTCGTTGCGTAATTTGGATCGTTTTCGCGTCCGTTTGAGTTTTCATCGTAATTAACCGAACAACGCGACCGTACGGCCAAACGAACCGACATCCGAGATATTTTCAAGCATATTTCATGTTTCCTATACTTTAACTTCATTGTAGAGCCTTGAAATGGGGTTAACAGAGCTTAAACGCGTCAAAAATGCACCAAAAACCAAGTTTTACACTTGCAGGGGCCATTTCTGCCAAACTGTTAAAGATCCCTCGCGGGGCGCGAAGGACTCAGTGAGAGTCTTCGCGGGGTGCGACTGATGCCCAGACAGAAACAATGAACTTGGTTAATTCAGCTGATTTTGATGGTTTTGATCCCTGATTTGTGATACCATTTGATTGTTTTGATGTTCCCCTTGTATTGTAAACCATGGGCACAAGTGTATGGTGAGATTAGAGCTTTGAATCTTGCAAAAACACATGTCAAAATCCTATGAACCCAAGACTTACTATAAATACCCACTTGATCATTCACAATTCCTCACACATTTGATCTGAAATTTGCTCTAAGTTGAAGCCTTAGCTTCATACCTGAGTATTTTAGATCAAATTCTTCATTGCTTGGACCTTTTGTAAGCTTCTTTCATGCTTTTTATTGCTTTTCAAGCATGAAAGTCAAACTGAGTTTGACTTTCTGCTTTGACCAGACTTTGGTCAACACAAAGTTCGTTTGAACTTTGCAACATGCACGATGGTTATAGTACCTTGTGACTATGCCTACTGATTACCACGTCGATTAGTCGAAGTGACGAGTCAAAGTTTCGGTCAAAATACGTGTTTATGCGTATTTTGCAACGAAGCTATTTTTGGGTATCAAAACACTTTGTTTTGATATCAAACCTGTTTTCTAACTTAGTTAAACATGTCTTAACATGTTTAACTCGTCACTTTTAGTCTAGTGCTTGTATAGGGTCGTAAGTCAAGCGGTTTTGACAACCGCTTAGACTTTCGAACCCGACCCGTTTGGTCAATCATTAGGATCCGACCAAGCAGATATTGTGACCATAGTTGTATAGGGAATAACCTTCCGAGGTTATACCTTATGGTCACTTAGTTTAATTAGTCGTATGATATATAGTTTATATGCCTTAGGAAAATGACCAAAATTCCCTTTTCATGCATAATTTGTATTTAAGCATATGTAACATAACTTTTGTCACTTAAACTGATTATGCAACATATATAAACATGTTAGGGCATATAATACTTGTCATAGGACTAGTTAGGTGCCTCGATTTCAACTATATGATTACACATGCATAGTACTATCTTTTGATGAAATGAACTATTATCCAAGGCTTAAACACTGATTTCAAAAGTTTGTTAGAACTATTTTATCATTTATACTGTTAATTATACATTCATTAACAATGATCAAGCCGATTGGTAGTACGATATAGCGCTATTGGACTAGACACCCCATTCCTGTTGTATGGAATGTCAGAAACCAAATTTTAACCAAATAGAATTTGCCTTTGTGGTATTTCTATAGTCTCTAAAGTGTAGTTTGATGCACTAAGGTTTGAATGTATTGTTAAATCGAGATTTATGGTATATTTCGATATACTACCAACGTGATACTGTTTGCTAAAGCATAATTTGATATGGTATTGTTTACTAAAGTATAATTTGATATACTACCAAACCACGATTTAGATATGTTCCAACATACTACCAACGTGATATTATTTACTAAAGTATAGTTGATATACTACCGACTTTGTCATTTCATGAACTAAAGTATATTTTAATATACTACCAAAGCATACTTGATGTGCTATTTTCAAATCCAAAGCATAAGTTGATATATTATTTACAAAACCAAAGTATAATGTATTATACTTTTGATGTTTTACATTCTTAAACCAAAGTATACTTATGATGTACTACCAAATCTATTATTTCTGAAACTAAAGTATATTCTAATATACTATCTATTTAACTATGTCAAAACTAAAGTATATTTTGATATACTACTTATCCACTTATCTCAAAACCAAAGTATATTTTTGTATATACTACAAACATTTTATCAAAACGACGTATTTTAGAAACAAAACTTTTACAAGGATTCGTGGCTATTTTTGAAAACATAAAACCTTTTCTTGTGTTATCCAAAGCATGAATCTAATTCACAAAATCCTATGTTACTCACATGCATTTTTATGCTGACGTACCTATTTTCACATATGTTTCAGGTGCTGCTATTTGATGATTTGTTGATGCTTGCTACACATAGGATGGACTTGTGCCTTAGCAACTTTAAAACTTGAGAGACAATTATTTGTATTTATCTGATTTGTACTAAAACGATGAGTTCAATAATTCAATAAAACGAAACATTTAATCCATGGTTATAAAACAATGATTCTGTTTCGACACTCCCCGACGTTTCCGCCACGATTTGGTGTTTTCCATGGTCGGGGTGTGACAGAAAAGTTGGTATCAGAGCCAATGGTTATAGGGAATTAGGTTATTAGTAATGCTTTGACCTAGACTATAACCTTCCTAGGACCCTAACACAAGTTATCTTGTGTTTAGTCTTAAAACAATACCGTCGCCTATCTTTAGGTGACAACCAAAACAAGAACACCAATTACAAATCCGTTTTGAAAACCAATCATCTCTTCTTAGATGATTTATTATAAGGTTTTGAACCTTCAAAGTTTTCAAAATCTCGTCAAAGTTTGGGTCTAAATAATGTGAACACGTGCAATCTGGAAGGGTGGATGGCTGGACCTAGAGTTTTCTGTATAAGGCTAGAGTGTTCGTACAAATCCACATAATCGGACCAGTCACTCTTACCTGGGAACTCTTGAGGTGAGTGTCCACTTATAGGCTAAAGCATGTCTTCGCGATACATTAGTATGATCCATATACTTTGATTAGTCACAATGTCATTTGTTTGTTTTAGGTAACGAACAAATGATCACAATCTTCATGCTTTGTCGATATTCTTTTAAGCATTCAATTCTTACTATCCGATAACATCTCACTCGTTTCTTTTCCATGTTTCTTTGCTCTTTTAGAATATGTCTCCTCGACGTGATGCACAACCTCAAAATAACGCCGATCTCGCAGCTGTTATCACTCAGCAAATCGTTGCTGTACTCCCAGACCTGATAACCCAAGTAAACCAAGCAAACAACAACAACAACAACAATGCTCCGTGCAACTATAAACAGTTCAACTCAGCTAAGCCACTCACATTTACTGGGTCTGAAGGGGCCACTGGGCTCCTACAATGGTTTGAGAGTCTCGAAAGTACGTTTCGTCATGTACAATGCCCAAACGAGCGAAAGGTTGAGTTTACATCAAGCGTATTCCAGAAAAGAGCACTTACATGGTGGAACGGTGTAATAAGGGATAGGGGTCCCGACGTAGCATTGGCACAAACTTGGGAAGAGCTTCGAGCTCTAATGATGAAGGAGTTTTGTCCTCGTCATGAACTCAGGGCTTTGGAAAGGGAATTCGACGATCTAAAGCAAGACAGTGGTGAACATCGAGCCTACACTGACCGTTATGAGGAACTGAGCCTGTTATGTCCTACCATGGTTACGCCTTTGGATAAGGCGATCGAAAAGTACATTGATGGTCTCCCTGACCTAGTTCAGGACATCGTTACTGGTAGCAACCCTACTACAGTCAGACAAGCCATTGAACTATCTGCTACCCTGACTGAATCCCGGATCAGGAAAGGTAAGCTTTTCCGAAAGGGCGACCCGAGACCATCTGACGAGTCTACACAAGAAGAACCAAAGGATAAACAGACTGAGTCCTCCAAAAAGTCGAAGAAGCGTAAGGCTTCACAAAACTCTGCAGTAGTTGCTCAGAACAATCAGGTTGCACCAAACCAGCCAGCACAACCTCGTACAAGGAAAAACTATGTTGGTACTGCACCTTTGTGCAACAAATGCAACCGTCATCATCTAGAACAAGCACAGTGCCACAAATGTACCCACTGTGGGCGATTGGGACATTTGGTCAATACCTGCCGTTATGCTAACCAAAACCAAGCTGCTGCAAATCCTGCTGCTGCTCAAGCATAGATTCCACCTGGATCGTGCTATAACTGTGGTGATTTTACTCACTACCGGAACAATTGCCCAAGACTTGTTAACGCAAATCCAGCGCGTGGACGAGTGTTTAACATAAACGAGGCAAACGTAAATGACAATGCAGCAGTGAACAATTAGACTTTTGTATTTTCCTAGTTGTTATCTTTGACTATTGAAACAATTCAGTTGTGATATAAATAAATTTGTTGTTTCACTTTTATTTACAAAACTGATACGATTGTGTGTATGTGTGACATACCTCTACGATGCCGACACCAAGGAACTATGTTCCTTACAAAACAAACTACTCGTATGGTTCTTTCATTTTTTTTATCACTTGTGATCTCCCCGAAAATCCTAAGTACTCGTTTCTTTTAAGAAACAAAGTACAAGGTGCAAGTCACAAGATCCTTAAACAGATACTTAAAATACCATTTCAAATCTTTGATTTGATATCTAAAGGTACTTTCGTAAATCCTTAACTGGATTCCTTGTGTGTTCTAATACAAATGTTACGATACGACAGAAACAAAGCCAAATCCTTAAAAGATCTTCCTATCTTCATAGTTAGATTCTTTGGGATGTTTAAAAAGTATCAATTGAAGTCCTTGATTGGATTTCTGGTATACTTTAAATGCATTGATTCAAATTAATGAACGAGCTGATAACTAAATTAACAAGTACGCGATTATGTGATTATGTGTAATTCTAAAGCTCGCTATCTAAGTCCTGGTAGAATCTTCTGTATTTTCATATGTTAGATTCTCAGA
This sequence comes from Helianthus tuberosus, assembly GCA_030545235.1. Taxonomy (NCBI): domain Eukaryota; kingdom Viridiplantae; phylum Streptophyta; class Magnoliopsida; order Asterales; family Asteraceae; genus Helianthus; species Helianthus tuberosus. The sequence goes on from CM060415.1 coordinate 78,556,661, forward strand.
AGGATACTCAAAGTACTATCTTAAATTCCTTAAGGGGCTTTTCTATGCAAATAGTAAGAACCTTGGATTCCAAAGTGCTATTTCAAAACGATTATTTGATTCTAAGTTACAAAGATCCTTTAGTGGTCTATTTAAAGAGATCGTACGACGGTCTAGTTAAGGAGATCATGTGTTGATCTAGTTAAAAGATCGTTCGTTGATCTAGTTAAAAAGATCCTTTGGTGGTCTAGTCAAGTCATTACATGTTTGTTCAATTTTTCCCATACGCATTATGAAATGAACTGTGCGGACTGTGCAAGGAATTACATAATTATAGATGCATACATAATTATGGAATTCAGTGCACAGAAACCACAAGTTTTGTCATGTGTTAAGACCTATAGTGATAAGAATAACGAAACGGGAACAATGTAAAAAGGGCATGGTGGATACGCCGCTGGTACTTCATATATATAAGTGTTCCTTATTACATTGCGAACGTAGCGTTACTTAAGTTACTAGAAGTCCTGGACCTTGACCAATGTTATTTTATCATACAATCTCCGACTCCGATTTCGAGCATACACAAGCTTCCTAAATAGTGTTCATAGGAAACATTCTCCTATCCATTATTTGAAACTCCATGTTTTGTTACTACAAGGACATCACTTGGATAAATAAAAAATTCGCTAAAAATCCAAACGTGGCCCAGAGTTTTACTTAGGGTGTAACACCTGTGTCATTTCAACCATCAAACAATTTCCAAACCAATGAAATATTGTATTTCATACTTTGGACTTGTATAAATATGTGTATCTTTTTGCACATATCAACTCTTGTTCGATTTCAAACTCTAAATCGCTTTCTGGAAGGTTATACGCGCACTAATGCGTAAATATAACCAGTTTAATGCAACAAACACTCCGGAATAGTGAAATAGGTTTAACATACCTTAAATAACCTTTACATAACTTAGATATAAGTTTTGGAAGGTTTGGTGTGGTGAAATCAAAGTTATATCGCTTACAGGGACTAAAGTTGACAAACTGCGAAAGTATGCCAATTTGAACTGTAACAGACATTCCGGAACATGACCATAAGTTAAACACACCTTAAATATCCTTTACATAGCTTAGAAATAGGCTTTGAGGGGTTCGGTGTGCTAAAATAAACTTTTGTGTCATTCAGGGACTAAAAGTGTCAAAAAGTGCACAAGTTTGCACTTTTACGCATAACTTACGTTCTGAATACATACGGACATCCAAAAATTTATGTAAGCATGACTACATTATATTTTAGTGTTCGCTATAAGAAAAATCCATTCGTCGCGTCATTTGGATCGTTTTTCGCGCTTATGAGCATTCCGTCGTAATTAAGCGAACATCGCGTTCGTACGACCAAACGAACCATCATCCGGCATATTTTTGAACATGTTTTGAGTTCCCTATACTTTAACATCATTTTAGAGCCTTGAAATGAGGTTAACGGGGTTCAAACGCATCGAAAAAGGCCTTAAACACGTGCAGGGACCATTTCTGCCAATTCTGAAACTTTTCTGATTCAGGGGGGTGCTAGCGTAGCGCGAGCCCTATAGGCTTACCCGTCGCGCTACGCGACTGCCTATCAGACCAGATTCAGTGTTTTTAATCACAAGTTGCAGCTGTTTGATCCTCCACCACATGTTCTAAGTTGCTTAGTCAGCGGATAAGAACCATTTTTAGCTACCATGAGTTTCCGACAAGTGTATGGGTTGGATCATGGCACGTTTTCCATGAAACGATCCTAACGGTTACCCGAAAACTATATATACCCCATGCCTTTCATTGTTTTAAAGCACTTGAATTCTGATTTGAGAGCTCTAAGTTGAAACCATTGTTTCATACCTGAGTTCTTGGATCGGGATTAGCATTCGGGGACCCTTCGTAAATATTCTTTCGTTCTTTTATTGCTTTTCGAGTCTTTCGAGTCTGAAAGTCAAACTTTGTTTGACTTTCTACATTGACCAGTTATGGTCAATGCGAAGTTCGTTTGAACTTCGCAACGTGAGTGTAATCACGTTGGTTATATTCCCTTGGGACTATGCCCACTGATTACCACGTTGTATAGGGTCGTAGGGTAGGCGATCTAATAAATCGCCTATACCTTCGAACCCGACCCAGTTTGGTCGATCATTAGGATCCGACCAAATACATTAGGTGACCCTAGTATAGGGCATAACCTTCCGAGGTTATACCCTATGGTCACATCGTTTAAGTAGTTGTATGATAGGTAGTTTATATGCCTTAGGTAAATTACCAGAATACCCTTTTCATGTATAATTGGTAATTAAGCATATGTAACCTAAACCTTTGTCACATAACTGATTATGTAACATGTTTAGGCATATAACACTTGTCATAGGACTAGTTAGGCGGTCCGAGCGCGTTTCACGCGAACGACGCGTTAAAGTAGCATAAGCTTCCTAAACGGGTCGTAATGGGTCGTAAACAATTATGTTAGGTTTCATTTAGTATGTAGGCTTTGTTAAACCAAATGACACGAGTCTCTACACTCGTTTGGTTTACAAACCCTAATGCTACCCGATCTTCCGATCTAGGTCCGGTTAATTAACATAGTTACCTATAGTAGGTGCCGTTTGATTCCGTGATCTCTAGCTTTGCTTGGTGGTTATCCTAGGACTTCTGAGCAATCTCAAGTGAGTACATAGACCCCCCTTTTACTGTTTTCCAAACTGTTTTGGGGTGGAACACATGTGCCTACTTGTTACTTTCATGCTTTCCTGTTTTCACATCATATACCGACTATGTTTGTTAGTACATTATAGTACATGATTTCATTACATCTTATGCTAGGTGTGCCCATTGTGTGCATTACTTAGTACATTGTTTTACATTACATTTCATGCTTGGTGTGCCCATTGTGTGCATTACTTAGTACATTGTTTTACATTACATTTTGTTGCATATGCTCATCCAGTATATGAACACATTATATTACATTTTGAACCGTTTGTATCTGTGAATCGTTGTATCTGTGAACCGTTTGTACCTGTGAACCGTTTGTATCTGTGAACCGTTTGTATCTGTGAACCGTATTTGACCATACATAAACATTTCTACAATTGTTAAACATTACTTTGGTGGTTTGGTTTGATTAAGTGATTAGGTAACGATGCGTGTGTAATATGATACAAGCATGGTGGATACGCCGCTGGTACTTCCTATATATAAGTGTTTGTATGGTATTACATATTGTAGCGTTATTTGAATCATTTCAGTTTGAGACATATAACATTTTATACAAATAACATACTTTTCACAATACATTGTTTTACAAGCAACTTATCTTATACAAACTCAGTTTACATGGTTATTCATTTAACCATACATTATTCACTTATTTATACATATCATCTGAACTCATTGTTTTTCAAATGATTTACAAGACAAAGCAAATTACAAGGTTCATGACTAAACATTTTCTCAAACATAAGTCATGAAACCTATTTTCACAAAACCTATGTATCTCACAGGCATTTTTATGCTGACGTACCTATTTTCACATGTGTTTTTCAGGAGCTGTTGCATAAGATGATCAAGATACACATAGGCAGACTTGGGCTTTAGTGACAATAAAAGATGCAAGACTAGTTAATTATGTTGTATTTCTTTGTTTGTTAAGACATTGTAACACTTGTAATCAATAGAACGAAACTTCAATTGCCATGGATTTGAAACAATTAATTCTGTTACAACACTCCCCGACATTTCCGCCACGTTTGTATGTTCTACGTGGTCGGGGTGTGACATAGGGTACGAAGGATTCATTCAAAAGCGAAACAATCACAGATGTCTTCACAGATTTCCTCGAAGATTAAATTTCGGGACTAAATTTCCTAAAGTAGGGGAGACTGTAACACCTGTGCCTCTACGACCATCATACTAATACAAAACCAATGAAATCTTGTGTTTCATACTCGGGATTTGTATAAATATGTGTATCATTTGCACATATCAATTCTTGTTCGATTTCGAGCTTTAAATCGCTTTCTGGAAGGTTATACGTGAACTGATGCGTAAATGTAACCAGTTTAATGCAAAAAACACTCCGGAATAGTGACATAGGCTTAACATACCTTAAATAACCCTTAAATAACTTAGAAATAAGTTTTGGAGGGTTTGGTGTGTTGAAAACAAGTTTATTCGATCGCAGGGACTATTTGCGTCAAACTGCGAAACTATGCCGATTCGTACTGTAATGAACATTCCAAAAATTGATCATAAGTTAAACATACCCTAAATATCCTTTACATAGCTTAGAAAAAGGCTTTGAGGGGTTCGGTATGCGAAAATAAACGTTTTGATCAAATAGGGACTAAAAGCGTCAAAAAGTGCATAAGTTTGCATTTACGCGCATATCTTACGTTCTGAACATATCCGGACATCCAAAAATTTTTGTAAACATTGAAATATTTTATTTTAGTGATTGGAATGCAAAAATACCATTCGTCGCGCAATTTGGATCGTTTTCGCTTCCGTTTGAGTTTTCGTCGTAGTTAACCGAACAACGCGACCGTATGGCCAAACGAACCGACATCCGAGATGTTTTCAAGCATATTTCATTTTCCCTATCCTTTAACTTCATTAAAGAGCCTTGAAATGGGGTTAATAGGGCTTAAACGCATCAAAAAATGCACCAAAAACCAAGTTTTACACTTGTAGGGGCCATTTCTTCCAAACTGTCAAAGATCCCTCGTGGGGCGCGAAGGACTCAGTGAAAGTCTTCGCGGGGCGCGAATGATGCCAAGACAGAAACAATGAACTTGGTCAATTCAGCTGATTTTAATGGTTTTGATCCCTGATTTGTGGTACCATTTGATAGTTTTGATGTTCCCTTTGTATTGTAAACCATGGGCACTAGTGTATGGTGAGATTTAAGCTTTGAATCTTGCAAAAAACACATGTCAAAATCCTATGAACCCAAGACTTACTATAAATACCCACTTGATCATTCACAATTCCTCACACATTTGATCTGAATTTTACTATAAATACCCACTTCATACCTGAGTATTTTAGATCAAATTCTTCATTGCTTGGACCTTTTGTAAGCTTCTTTCATGCTTTTTATTGCTTTTCAAGCATGAAAGTCAAACAGTGTTTGACTTTCTGCTTTGACCAGTCTTTGGTCAACACAAAGTTCGTTTGAACTTTGCAACGTGAGCGTAATCACGATGGTTCTAGTCCCTTGTGACTATGTCTACTGATTACCACGTCGATTAGTCGAAGTGACGAGTCAAAGTTTCTGTCAAAATACGTGTTTATACGTATTTTGCAATGAAGCTATTTTTGGGTATCAAAACACTTTGTTTTGATATCAAACCTGTTTTCTAACTTAGTTAAACATGTCTTAACATGTTTAACTCGTCACTTTTAGTCTAGTGCTTGTATAAGGTCGTAAGTCAAGCGGTCTTGACAACCGCTTAGACTTTCGAACCCGATCTGTTTGGTCGATCATTAGGATCCGACCAAGCAGATTTTGTGCCATAGTTGTATAGGGAATAACCTTCCGAGGTTATACCTTATGGTGACTTATTTTAATTAGTTGTATGATAGGTAGTTTATATGCCTTAGGAAAATGACCAAAATGCCCTTTTCATGCATAATTTGTATTTAAGCATATGTAACTTAACTTTTATCACTTAAACTGATTATGCAACATATATAAACGTGTTAGGGCATATAATACTTGTCATAGGACTAGTTAGGCGCCTCGAACGCGCTTTCACGCGAACGACGCGTTGAAGTAGCGTATGCTACCTTAATGAGTCGTAACGGGTCATAAGCACTTAGGATAGGTTCTGATTTAGAATGTAGGCTTTGTTAAACCATATCACATGAGTTCCAATACTCATTTGGTTTACGAAACCTCATTCTACCCAATCTTCCGATTTAGATACCGTTTGTTAATATAGTGATTCCATACTAGGTGCCACTTGATTCTTTGATTCCCTAGCTTTGTTAGGACACTTAATCGAGGATACTTACAATCTCAAGTGAGTACATAGTCCCCTCTTTTACGTTTTCAAATGTTTTGGGGTGATTCATATGTGCCTATTTATTATTTTCATGATTTTCATGATTTCAACTATATGATTACACATGCATAGTACTATCTTTTGACGAAATGAACTATTTTCCAAGGCTTAAACACTGATTTCCAAAGTTTGTTAGAACTATTTGTTCATTTATACTGTTAATTATACATTCATTAACAATGATCAAGCCTATTGGTAGTACGATATAGCGCTATAGGACTAGACACCCCATTCCTGTTGTATGGAATGTCAGAAATCAAATTTTAGCCAAATAGAATTTGCCTTTGTGGTATTTCTATAGTCTCTAAAGTGTAGTTTGATGCACTAAGGTTTGAATGTATTGCTAAATTGTGATTTATGGTATATTTTGATATACTACCAACGTGATACTGTTTGCTAAAACATAATTTGATATGCTATTGTTTACTAAAGTATAATTTGATATACTACCAAACCACGATTTAGGTATGTTCCGACATACTACCAACGTGATATTATTTACTAAAGCATAGTTGATATACTACCGACTTTGTCATTTCATGAACTAAAGTATATTTTAATATACTACCAAAGCATAGTTGATGTGCTATTTTCAAATCCAAAGTATAAGTTGATATATTATTTACAAAACCAAAGTATAATGTATTATACTTTTGATGTTTTACATTCTTAAACCAAAGTATACTTGTGATGTACTACCAAATCTATTATTTCCGAAACTAAAGTATATTCTAATATACTATCTATTTAACTATGTCAAAACTAAAGTATATTTAGATATACTACTTGTCCACTTATCTCAAAACCAAAGTATATTTTTGTATATACTACTAACATTTTATTAAAACAACGTATTTTAGAAACAAAACTTTTACAAGGATTCATGGCTATTTTTGAAAACATAAAACCTTTTCTTGTGTTATCCAAAGCCATGAATATAATTCACAAAATCCTATGTTACTCATAGGCATTTTTATGCTGACGTACCTATTTTCACATATGTTTCAGGTGCTGCTATTTGATGATTTGTTGATGCTTGCTACACATAGGATGGACTTATGCCTTAGCAACTTTAAAACTTGAGAGACAATTATTTGTATTTATCTGATTTGTACTAAAACAATGAGTTCAATAATTCAATAAAACGAAATATTTAATCCATGGTTGTGAAACAATGATTCTGTTACGACACTCCCCGACGTTTCCGCCAGGATTTGTTGTTTTCCGTGGTCGGGGTGTGACACATAAACAAACTACGCTCGAATTTTTAAACATTAAAACTAGAGCCAATGTAGATTTATGCAAAACAAGTGCATATCCCAGTTGCCACCAAAATCGATTACGCAAGAACGAAGCATATCCCTTAGAGTTTGGATAGTGGGCTCGGTTTGACCGTCAGATTGAGGATGAAAAGCGGTACTAAGGTTAAGATGAGTACCAAGAGCGGATTGAAACGTTGCCAAAGACGAGAGGTGAAACGACCATCATGGTCTGAGATGATGTCAATGGGGATACCATGATGACAAATGACTTCATCCGTGTAGATACGAGCCAATTTCTCGACTTTGTAATCTTCACGAATGAGGAGAAAGTGAGCGGATTTGGTCAATCGATCAATGATTACCCAAATGTTATCATGACCAGAAGAAGTACGAGGAAGCTTAGTAATAAAGTCCATTACATTACTCTCCCATTTCCAGACAGGTATTTCTGGTTGTTCGAATAGGTCAGAGGGACGTTAATGTTCAGCTTTGACCTTCGAACAAGTGAGACACTTCGAAATGAATGTGGCGATATCTTTCTTCATTCCAGTCCACCAATAAGACGTACGCATATTGTGGTACATCTTATTAGCACCAGGATGAATAGAATATCGAGACTTATGTGCCTCCTTCATTAGGAAATCTCGAAGGTCACAACGTTAGGAATCCAGACACGATTGAGATAGTATAACAACTGCACCAAGTTCAAGGTCATGCGTAGTGTAGTTTTTCTCGTGAATCTTGAGTTGCCTCGATGCGTAAGTGATAACCTTATCCCGTTGCATGAGAACGCAACCAAGACCTTGGTTTGATGCATCGCAATACACAACAAATTCGTCGTTTCCATTGGGAAGAGCAAGGATAGGAGCATTACAGAGCATGTCCTTGAGAGTTTGAAAAGACTCCTCTTGTTCGGGACCCCAAACAAAAGCTTTATCTTTTTGAGTCAATGAAGTGAGAGGAACAATGATATTAGAAAAGTTCGAAATGAAGCGATAATTAAGTAAGCTATTAATGCAAAATGTGGCATGTCCTTCTTTTGGAGGCAACGCTACCCTCGACCATATTGGTTTGAGTCAGCAGGGATACAGTCCCCGCAAGGCCGGTTTAAAGTTTTAATAGTAGTTTATTTATAAGGGATTCAAGCCGTTCTTACTTCCACGATTTGATGCTATCTGCCTCAAAGGAAGTCCTAATAAGCTTGAACCAAGTCCTCGCAGGATCTATATACTGAACGAGGCAAGAACTTTACCCAAACCACCTTCTAACCCCCTTCCATGTTATTAACACGCTTTATATAGACCGTAAAGACACGAATGAGTGAATCAACAAAATATGAAGAAATGATAGAATAAAGTTCACTTTCAATATAAAAAACTAGATATTAAAGTCATTAATACAAACCCAATTAAGAAGTTTACCAAAACTTGAAAATCAAAAGTAATACATAAAAGACTTGTCTTCACCAAATGATGTAAGAGATTAGCCAAGCATTGCCTTTGTTTGAACAAAACTATTACAATCAATCTTGGATCCCGAGACTACTACACACTCTAAAGATGGATGATGGATGAATGTAGTGGAAAATGATGGTGAAGTGGTGGCAGGTGTGAGAGTAGTGGTTTGCCAAGGGATGCCTTGCAATTGAATCAAACATCCCTATTTATAGTTGGAAACAGACAATTTACATGGCCTCATGCCTCCTTCTTCTCTATCTTCATTTAATGAGTTGTGTCAGTCAGGATGCTTGCACGGCCCCGTGTGTCAATGGCACGACCCCGTGGCCATTGTACTTGCTGTACTATCCAAGATTTGCATATCTGGGAGTTGACCACGACCCGTGTGCATCTTCTGATTTGTTGTTTTTGGTCTTGGGGTGAAGCTCAGAGGGTTGGTATGTTGTATCAACTTCCCTTTTTTTGTATTTATGCTGGTTTTTGCCGTTAATTTGTTCATTTTTTACATTTAAGCTCTTTTAATTTTGAAAATCAAAAGTATACAAAGAAACCCACTTTTTTCCAATATTAGTACTAAAAAGGATTGATTTTATACCTTATTTGATACAATTTATATGTTGCATTTGATGCATATCATTAACAACCTAATATTAAAGGTAATCGTAATTCCCTTGATCCTTTATTAAAATGTAACAGATATATATAGAGGATACAAATCAACCGACTTAAGTTATTCTAGGAGATAAACTAGGAAATAAATAATATAAATAATACTCAAAATACTATCCTAAAATACACACAATAATATTCACGGTTAATACACCCCCTCAGTCTGAGCAGAAGAGGATTGAATGCACAGACTGGACTTGAAATGATAAAACAGTTGACGAGGTAGTCCCTTAGTGAAAATATCGGCATACTGGTAATCAGCAGGAATATTAGAACCAGTACTGCTCCAAATTCTAACCTTTTCATGCACGAAATGAATATCCAATTCCACATGTTTTGTACGCTGATGCTGCACCGGGTTTTCAGTTAGGTATACTGCTGAGATATTATCACAATAAAGTAGAGTAGCCTTGTGAGTTAGGACATGTATTTTAGTTAGCAGGTTGTGCAACCAACTCGTTTCAGCCACAACATTAGCTACTCCGCGGTATTCGGCCTCAGCACTAGATCTGGAGATAGTAGCTTGCCGCTTGGAAGACCATGAGACGATATTGTCGCTAAGAAAGACACAGTATCTGGATGTGGACCGTCTCGAGTCCAGACAACCCCCAGTCAGCGCCAGAGTATGCAGTGAGAGCATGAGACTTGGAGGGTCGTATGAACAAACCTTGATCACTCGTGCCTTTTAAATAACGAAGGATACGCTTTAAAAACTGAAAGTGATGTTCACGAGGATCATTCATAAATAGGCAAACCTGCTGCACCAACAAGGCTGCAGTATAAAGACCTGTCTGAAAGAGGCGGTCCAGATGTGGCACTCAATTTAGAGGCCGTATCAACAGGTGTAAAACACGGCTTACAATTTGTCATGTTGGCACGCGCAATAATATCATTAGTATAGTGTTCCTATGAAAGAAAAAGACCACCCTGTTGATGTTTAACTGTAATACCGAGGAACTGATGTAGGGAACCAAGATCCATCATAGCAAATTCCCGTGACAAGGAGTGTATGATGTGACGAAGAAGATTCTCATCCAAAGCAGTGAGTATAATGTCGTCCACATACAAGAGTAGATATGCCATTTGGTGACCATGTTTATAAAAAAACAAGGAGGTGTCACTAAGAGTGCTGGTGAAGCCACACTTTGTAATAAAAGTTGCAAACCGTTGGTACCATGCCCCTGGGGCCTGTTTCAGGCCGTAAAGAGACTTTCGCAACCTGCAAACATGATTTGGTTTAGTAGAATCCTTGAAACCAGGAGGTTGGAACATGTAGACAGTCTCATTTAAATCCCCATGAAAAAATGTGTTCTTAACGTCTAGCTGATGAATCTTCTAATTCCGAGAAACTGCTAGACTAAGAACAGTACGAATGGTGGTTGGTTTAACCATGGGGCTAAAGGTATCATCATCACAATCAACGCCAACCTGTTGAGATTTTCCATTGACAACTAATCGGGCCTTATAGCGTTGTAAAGTTCCATCAGCGTGGAACTTGTGGCGAAACAACCACATACAACGAATGACATGTGCATTCGGAGGTCTACTAACTAATTCCCAAGTCCCATTATCCAATAAAGCTTTGTATTCGGTGTTCATGGCATCGAGCCAATTTGGATCAAGTTGGGCATCAACGTGTGACTTAGGTAATGGTGAGATGAGTGGAGAAGAGACAATGTTTAAGGTGTAAGAAAGGGGTTTTTTGATGGAACCATCTCTAGAGCGGGTGACCATCGGGTGCATCGGTGGTATAGGTGGGGCTGGGTGGAGTGGTGTGGTTATAGGGCCGATTAAGCTGGTGGTAGGAGGGGTTGAAGTGGTGGTTGAAGAACCTGCAGGGGGCTGATGTGAAGGACCTACGGTTAGCATGGGGCTGATGTACAGAAGGCTGATGTGCAGGAGGTTTTGGTCTGCGTTGGTAGGTGTAGGTAAGGCTGGTGGGGGAGGGGAGGGGTGGAGATACAGGCTGCTGTTGTGATGGGGTCAAGGAGAGTGCAGACTGCTGTGTTGATTGGGTATAAGGTTCTGCTTGTGGACTAGACGGGTGTGTGTTAGGATGCGGTATGAAGGCTGGTGGCTGAGTGAATAGAGGAGAGATGCCGGTTTCGAGGAAACCGTGGTCTACTGGTGGAGAATTAGGTTTGGAGAAGGGAAAGACGGTCTCATCAAAAGTGACGTGCCATGACAAGATGACCTTACCAGTGGAAAGGTTAAGGCATCGGTATCCCCGAAAATGAGCGGGATATCCAAGAAACACACATAGGGCAGAAAGTTGGGAGAGTTTGTGAGGACGAGTGGATGAGGTGTTCGGATAACACGCACATCCGAAGACACGAAGGTGCTCGTAGCTTGGTTGGCAACCATAAAGGGTAGCTATGAGGGGTAATTAAACAGAGTTTGGCTGATGGGAGAATGTTATGAAGATAAGAAGCGGTATGGAGTGCTTCCACCCAAAAATTGAGAGGCAGGGATGAATGTGTAAGGAGACAAAACATGATTTCATTTAGGCGACGAATCATACACTCAGATTTCCTATTATGTTGACTTGTATGAGGGCAGGAAAAACGGAAGTGAATACCATTCGAATTGGTAAAGATTTTAAACTGGTGGTTATCAAACTCACCCCCTAAGTCACATTGGAATGACTTAATATTAATATGAAATTGCGTTTTAATATATTTATGAAACTGAGCAAATTTGGAAAATGTCTCAAATTTATACTTTAAAGGAAAAACCCAGGTAAAATTTGTTAGGCCATTTGATCAGGATCTGTTCGGTTGGAACGTGGTTGGATTGATCAGAATCAAGGTGCGGAATCCCTTGATTGAGTCACAGAATCAACAACGACAAATTCAATGTTTAATCCGTCTGAAATCTATTAGAAGATGTGAAAGTACAATAGTTCCGGTAGAAGTTCAGACTGGCAGAGCTTCACTATCAAAGTCAGCAAAAGGTTCTTAATCTCTAACACAAGCTAGCTATTTATAGGCAACACCAGGGAGGCAATAAGTGTCACCCGATCGGATGGTGATCCGATCAGATGGTCATGGCCATCCGATCGGATGACATCAGTCATCTGTCGGATACACTTTTACATTAACGCACCGATCCCTGTGTTTCTTTTACACAAACATACATACATTTACACACATATACAAAAAGACATACACAATACAAAATAAGACTCAATGCTGACGGAAGCTACAGACATATGAACTAACAGACTCCCCCTTGGATGTAGCTGTAGTTCCTTCCAGCATAGTCTTTATTCGGTTTTCCTGCTGCGCCTTCTCTCCTTAGCCCTCTGCCTTCTCTGTTCAGCTTTCTCTTTAACAACCTCAGGTTGAACACTTTTTACAACTGCTTCAGTATGTTGAATGTATTGTTCAAATGTAACTTTAGCCAATTCAACACCTTCTTGAGGAATGTTTGATGGATCTAACACCAGATCATCCACCAACTTTTGTTGTGGTTCAACTGAAGGCCCTACAAAACAAGTATTGATCAATCATTAGAATAATATAACAATTTATGATTTTGCTTCACTTATAACTCCCCCTTTCAACTATACCCTTAATAACTATCTTCGGTGTTGACAATTTTGGAATAGATACAACATGGGATGTCTTTAGAGTTCTCTTTCTTTTCCCATCCTTCACAAACCATTATTTGAGCTTCTTCTCAGTCATCTCCCTTAATCTATCATCCTCACTATTTGAATTACTGTCATCATGTCTCCACGCATCATTTTCAGGAGCAACATATGCTGGATTAGCAATCTTGCAGATCATTCTCTTTGCCATTGTATCAGTGACTTTGGATAATCTGCTTATAGTATCTGGCGTCATGTTTCGTACTCCTAACATATCAGCAGAATCCTTCGAGATATCCTTAAATTGATCATCTATCATCATCTGGATAAACCTAGGATACATGATGTACTTATCACCCTTAATGTTCTCTACCATATGATTAAATAAAACCTGAGATACATTGTATGGTTTATTCAGCACCAGGTAAGTGATAATGTTCATGATATAATCAGAAGTTTCGTCATAAGCTCCCTTCATATGAGATAAAGCATGCACTACACAGTGTATCATGAACTTATAAGGTTTACTGAACATAGTTTTAAGCATTTTCCCATTCAAGTGACCTGTAAACCCCATTCTACACCACATTCGCTTGCACAATCGTTCTGGAATAATAATCAGATCATTGTCAGAATCTCCTAAGTTCAAAACTCTCCTCAAATCACCAACATCAAACTTAATTTCTAAGTCTACGTCCTGACCATTCTCGTTCTTCTTTCTAACTGCAGAATAAATCATCTTCTCTTTCTCCTCATATCTCACCGAGCTCCAAAATCTCCTAACATGAGATTCATATACTATGGTTCTATCAGTTAAGGCTTTATGAATCTTGCTCGTTCTCAAAAATTCTGCAATGTCTTTGAACGGAGTTATATCGGTGTAATGTGCATCTAGCAGACAATAGATGTTATGAGATTTGTCCCAATTAGATCCTTTTGGCTGCAATAAAAAAATTAACTTTTAGCATTTGTACGTTGTTCAAGACAAAAAGTGACAAGTACGAAAAATCTGAAAATTTCAAAAAATTTTCTAACACTTGAAATCTCACTATGTGTAGTACTGAGGGTCGGATGGTGATCCGATCGGATTGCCATCCGATCGGGTGAACCATTTACATTAAAGAACAAGTAATCAACTCATGTGCATATGGATCGGATGACCATCCGATCGGATTGCCATCCGATCGGATTGTCACTCGATCCTTGTGATAAGTCAGAAAGCATTTGAACAATTTTGTCATTTTGTGATGAGGATCGAATGGCTGTCCGATCGGATAGCCACTCGTATAATGACAACTTAGTATGGCACAAATTTCAAGACATGAAGTTCTCTGGATCGGATGGCCATCCGATCGGATTGCCATCCGATCGAGTTGCCAAACTTTCCAAACAACACTTTAACAAAATAATGCACAAATTCCAAGGTACCATTCCAAACAGTTAAAGCACAGATTTCAATGCAACAAACACTTAGAAATTTTAAACATATAAGGTGCAGTGGATCGGATGGCCATCCGATCGGATTGCCATCCGATCGAGTTGCCACTCGATACCTCAGGCATGAAGAACAATCATGAACAAATTATGAACTTCAAAAATTTTCTAGGTTAATCACCAAAATGAACACAGATCTACGTAGAGAATACTGAGGCGATCACAACCCTATGTTCATCTAGTTCTAATTCGGCCTAGATTTGGATTAATTTGACAATAAGTGTACCGATAACCGACACTTTCAATCATCAATTCATCAAATTTTATCATGTTTATACACAAATTGAGACGGTAAACTTATAGATCTAAGGCCCGTGAACAAAACCCTATGCTTGGAATCTAACAAAATTCATTAAAATCTCCTAGATCTAAGATTATCACTCCGACAGTCTCCGACATCAAGAACATACATCAAAATCATCAAATTTAACACTTAAAGTTTGAAATCTTACCTTTCCCATTGTGAGAGTTGAGTGTGCCAACAAACCAATGAATTATGGAAAGCAAAAGTAAAGAATCAAGATCAGAAAAAGTGAGAGTGTATGAGAGTATCGGATGGTCGCTCGAACGAGTAAAGTTTTGACTGAAATATTGACCATCTATTTATAGGGAATGACCGGGTGTCGGATGGCCATCCGATCGGATTGCCACCCGATCCAAACAGTTCTCATTTGACATTAGTTCTTTGACCTTTTGACTTTTTCCCATTTTATCAGATTTGATCAGTTTTAGAAATCCACTTAAGTATCTAGGTCCAAGTTAATGACCCTAGGCACTTAATTTGTCTACCAAGTCCAAGTTAATGACCTTGGTTGACCCGAAACGAAACATAATGACATATTTGATCAATTTTTCAAACACATTTTTCATGAAAATTGTACAAGTGTCAACTTAATGAACTTGCTTTTGACTTTTAATATCTAGACCTTTTCTAAGATTAGCTCACAACCCTGTCATCCAGTTCAGAAACTTCCTGCTTTGCTCCATGACTGCGAGTCTGAAGATCAGCTTTCTACCTTGGTTTGTCAAGAAACTAAAGCATAAATGTAAAATCTTTTTGGGATTTAAAGAAAGTTTACAGACTAGAAAATCTATGAAGTCTTTTTGGGTTTTGAATGCTAAACACTGAAATGAAACGAATTGCAGTAAAAGTAAACTATTTACAAACATATTTTTGGTGAGCGTGTCAGAGGATCATATCAGCTGCTTGACAAGTTACAAGTACCGTTGAGCTTTATTACACACTAAGTATTAAACAATTCACTTAGATTGCCGATATACTGATCCTTTTAATTTCTCACACAAATTTCAACTTATTCAGGATATGAATTAGTGTTTTAAGAGCTTAACTTATACGCGTGTCCCACCTCAGAATATACTCTCGTATCCAGACTCCTATATTCAGTCTTACCGGTGAATGTACAATAATGATATCTGTAACGGGTAATGCGAGGCCATGAGAGCTCATGTTAGAAATTCCGTTCAGACAGAGAGATGATGGCTCGACCTTCGGTGTGTCCCATTTGGGGATCTTTTCTTCAACAGCACATGATTAGCATTTTGCAATGTTTCATCATTTTTTATGCTGAGGGTAGGCTTTAAGATTAAAGCAGTGCAAAGTATTATACGAGGACTAGGCTATTGCTTCCGCAAAATCAGAAGTCCCGGTATAATACCCCAGATATCATCACGCACATACACCTAGTATGTCAGAAATAGAAAGCCCTTCAAACAAGATTTCAGGGATTACCTATATATCCGAGAGATGTTCCCCACGTAATAAGCAAGTTGTAATTTTAGGTTTATATCCCGAAAAATCTACTAAGTGTGCAAAAACCTATCGGCATATCATCAGCGAGACTGCTTAACGTTTTTTAAAACATTACATATTTTTAGCATACCGTAACTGTCTAGCTGATGTACTATCATTTCCTCTTTTTACACAAACTCTTTTTGGGTTTTCTGCTATTTTTAGATTTTTTATTGTTTTTGTATTTTCTGAAAATATTATCTATCTCCCCCTAAATACCAACACAACTAAAAATACGACAAACCAAAGCAGTCTGCTTCTCAACATCATCTGCCTCGGTTTCCTCATCAACGCCAATGATTTTCTCCGCATCCGGCAACAATTTCATACCATTTAGTTTTAAAAGATATTAAAAACGAGCTTTATCGAAAGCTTTGGTATGTAGATCTGCCTTTTGTTCGTCGGTGTGGATTTTGTTAATTGGTATCAACTTCTTTTAATAACAATCGCGTATGAAGTGATGACGAATTTCTATATGTTTGGTTTTAGTGTGATGTACCGGATTCTTTGTTATGTTAATAGCCGCCTAATGTGTGTAAAATGCAACATATAAATTACATCAAATGAGGCATAAAACTAACCCTTTTTTAAGTACTAATGTTGGAAAAAGAGTGTTTTTGTCTTCCTTTTGTATTTTCAGGATTAAATGAGCTCAAATTCACAAAAGAAGCAAAAAGACAGCTAAATCTAACATAAATACAAGAAAAGGAACATAAGTGGACTGCCCGACCCCTCAACGGCATCTTCCCAAGCAAAATAGAGAAGGCAGAAGACTGAACACGCCCCGTGCTCAGCCAGCACGGGGCCGTGCCCAAGAAGCAGCAGAAAAGACAAACCTATAGAAGCTTCTATTGCCCACCACGGGCCGTGTCCAGCGAACACGGGGGCGTGGCGAAAGTACTGCAGGCGCATTAATTGTAATTGCGAATTACAATTAATGAAGAGAGAGAGTGTCAGACAGGCACGGGGCCGTGTCCAGCGGACACGGGGCCGTGCCCAGCCTTCTGTTCAGCCTATAAATAGGAGTGCTTGGTTTCATTTCAACTCATCCCTTGGCACACCACCTCTCTCACACTTCACCCACCATCCACCACCACCATAACACCATCATCTACCACCATCATCCATTGTCCATCGTAGAGTGTGTGAGTCGTCTCGGGATCCAAGATTGATCGTAAGAGTTCTTGACAATCAAGGCCATGTTTGCCTAAGTATCTTACATCACTTGGTGAAGACAAAGTGTCTAGTATAATACTTTTTATTTCTAATCTTTTGCACTTTTTATTTGGTTTTGTATTAATGACTTTAATAACTAGTTACTTATGTTGAAGGTGATCTTTCCTTATCGTTTGTCCGTGGTGTCTTGGCATTATTTTACTGTCTATATAAAATAAAAGATTTTCACCATTCATATCTCCACGGTCTATATGGAGGTATGTTGGCTACCTGGTCGGGGGTTAAGGGAACGGTTTGGTAAAGGTCTTGCCATTGTTCAGCGTTTAGAGGTCCTGCAATGGACCTGGGTCAAATTTAGTAGGACCTCCTTCAATGCTTCACGGTATTGGATGTTTGGGGTCCAAACTCTTTGATCCCCTCATAAGTTAACTACTATTAATACTATAACCCGGCTATTTAGGACTGTATCCCTGCTGACTCAGACTACTTAGTCGAGGGTAACGTCACCGCCAAAAGCGGGGTCTACCATAATATTGCATTAATAACTTAATTCATTATCTTCCAATAATCCACCCTTTTAGGATTGTATCCTTGCTGACTCAAACTACTGGGGTGAGGGTAACGTCACCTTCAAAAGAGGGGCCTACTACAATAACTAAGATAATCTCTTAATTATGTGCAAAAGTGCGGAAATAATCAAAGGTTATACTAGATACGAGTCGGAACCAAGTGATTCATCTTGTCTATCTGTTTTTCTTTTTATTTTATTTTCAGCATTTTAGTTAATTTTTATTTTTCTTAGTTTAAAACCTTTTTTCTAAACTTTTTATTTTGATTAGACGTTGAGGATAAACCGGTATTAAAAGCTCTTGTGTCCTTGGACGACCTCGGTATCTTACCAACACTATACTACGCTCACGATGGGTGCACTTGCCCATATGTGTGTCGAGTGTTAGTAAATATCGTGTTTTATAAATCTAAAACTTGGCTAAAATAAGTGTTAAAAGGGCTTCAAATATACACCTAATATATATAACACTCGACTACGCATCACTGCCTCATTATCAACAAAAATAGGTGAAGTAAGAAATTGCAAACCGTAGTCGTGCATCTGTTGCTGAATCCACAGGATCTGAGAGCAGCAGCTGCTGGCATATATATACTCTGCTTCACATGTTGATAAAGCAACAGAGGTTTGCTTCTTACATTTCCATGTGACCAATCGGGGTCCAAAAAATTGGCATCCTGCAGTTGTTGATTTAGCATTGACTTTGCAGCAACCGAAGTCAGAATCAGAGTACCCTTCAAGTGTGAAGTCACCATCTTTGGGATACCACAACCCCAGTGTTGGAGTTCCTTTCAGGTAGCGTAATATCCTCTTGACGATCAACATATGTGAAGCTCTGGGACTTGATTGAAATCGGGCCGCGAGGTAGGTTGGGTACATGATATCGGGTCTGGATGCTGTCAAGTACATCAACGAACCGATCATTGAGCGGTATAGCGTTTCGTCCACCTTCTCTCCGGTGAGATCAGGGTTAATACCATGATTGGTTGCTAATGGGGTGGATATTGGAGCAGCCTCAGACATCCCAAATTTCTCCAGAACGTCGTAAACATACTTCGTTTGATGAATGAAAGTTCCCTCGGGCATTTGGTCGACTTGCAACCCTAGGAAGAACTTCATCTCACCCATTGACGACATCTCGAACTTCTGCTTCATCACTTTTTCAAAATCTTTGCAGAGTTCTTCATTTGTTGACCCAAAGATTATATCATCAACGTAAATCTAGACAATCAGAAGATGACCATCGACTTCCTTTGTAAAGAGGGTAGCATCCACTTTTCCTCGTATAAAGCTGTTGGCAAGCAAGTATTGAGAGAACGTCTCGTACAAGGCTCTCGGGGCCTGATGCAAACCATACAGCGCTTTGTCTAGCAGGTAGACCTTGTCTTTGTGGATTGGGTCGGTAAAGCCCGGTGGCTGACCGACAAACACCTCTTCTTTCACCTTGCATAGAGAAAAGCCGATTTGACATCTAGCTGATATACTTTGAATCCCTTCCATGAAGCGAAAGCTAGGAAAATTCTGATAGCTTCAAGACGAGCAACCGGAGCATAGACCTCTGTGAAATCTATCCCTTCCTGCTGACTGAAACCCTGGACCATGAGTCGAGCTTTGTTACGAACAATAACCCCTCTATCGTCCCTTTTGCACTTAAACACCCACTTCGTATTTATTTTCCTATGACTGTCAGGTAGGTCCACAAGCTTCCATACACCAAGCTTTTCAAACTGACTCAGCTCCTCTTGCATTGCGTTGACCCATGAATCTTCAGTTAGTGCTTCCTTGTAGGTCCACGGCTCAATCTGTGAAATGAAACAACTAAGTGAAAACTCGGTTTGTAAAGGAGCAACTTTAGTATAAAAGCAAGTAAGGCCATGGTCAATCTGGCTTCTGGTGTGAACGCCTGACTGCAGCTCTCCTATTATCAACTCCTCGGGATGGTATGAAAGAGTCCTTGGCATAACTTCACCAGGAACATCCACCTCGCCTTCCAAGTTAGTGATATTTTGATTCGCAACTTGTTCATTGTCAAGAATTTTCTGATCTGAAGATTGGATTTGCTCCCCCTCGGACTCTGAATCACCACGATCAAATGTTGGCCTATCATCAGAATCTGAAATATCATCATTGACCACCGTCTGATTTTCAGTAGCAAGTTCACGTTCCGAAGTAGTCGGAGGTTGCTGGGCTTCATCATTCTCTCCAGTGTGACTTGGACCAGCTTCATCATTATTGGAAGTTTGTCATTGACGTGTAGAAGACCTTTCTGGAAACCTTCCCTGAGATGCTTCATATTCTCGTAAAATATCCAAATCATCAAAGAACTCTGGCTCTTCTTCTAACTCAAATGAATCCCATAAGGTATCGTAGTTGAATCGCCATGAGTCTGCGGGCTTCTGTGGAGGCATTGTGTAGCCTTGACATTCAACATGTTGTGCTTCGATGATCTTCTTTTGACTTGGAACAAAGACTCTTCTTAGTGGACTTGCATACCCTACGAAGATACCTTCGATGCTCTTTGAACCAAACTTGCCATCTGGATCTAGAAATGTGCAAGAAGACCCGAATGGTTCTTGAAACTCGAGATTAGGCTTGTGATTATTGATCAATTCGAAACATGTCTTGTTGTGCTTCTTTACAGTAAGTACCCTGTTGAGTGTATAGCAAGCGGCTGATACTGCTTCTGCCTAGAAATTTATAGGTAACTTGGAATCAGCTAGCATCATTCTCGCCGTTTCGATCAGCGTTCTGTTCTTTCTTTCTGCGACTCCATTCTGTTGCGGAGTATATGGTGCGCTGAATTCTTGCAATATACCTCGTCGATCAAATAATTCCTCCATTCTGTTGTTCTTGAATTCCGTACCGTTGTCACTTCTTAATCTGCGAATTCGTGTTCGGTACAAATTCTCTATCTTCCTGAATAACCTCAACAAACTCTCAAATGTTTCATCTTTCAATTTCAGGAATGCTACCCATGAGAATCTCGAATAGTCGTTAGTTACCACCAGACAATAAAGATCTCCCGTTATGCTCTTGACATTCAAAGGGCCAAAAAGATCCATGTGAAGTCTCTCCAGCGGTCTCGTGACTGAGTTCATCTTTTTACCAGGATGGAATTTATTTTGTTGTTTTCCTTTGATGCAACTAATACACTCCCCCTCAAGATAAAAACTCTTCAAGTGAACACCTTTTACCAAGTCGTTATGCACCAGGTGGTTCATCTTTCATAGGTGAATTTGACCCATTTTTCGGTGCCACAACTGCGACTCCTTTTCTGTGGCTCTTGACATGAAGCAATGAGTTTGACCTATGGTAGTCGTAGCGACACTCATATCCAACACGTACAGATCATTAACTCGTGGTGCTGTCGTGATGATCCACTCCTCGGGGTTGACAAACCCCGACTTTAGGATCAGACATTCCTTGTCTGTGAAATGCGTCGAATACATTCTATCACAAATTTGAGAAATGCTAAGCAGGTTATTCTCCAGCTCGGCTATGTAATTGACTCTTTCAAACGTAATAACACCATTTGATAACGTCCCTTCACCAATGATACGTCATCCTTGATTACCAGCAAAACCGACGTATCCACCGTTAAAACCTCGAACATCGTACAACAGGCTTTTCTCCCCGTTATGTGCCAGGATGCTCCACTATCCATAATCCAATGTGAGATAGATCTTGGGAGCTCTTGCACATTTTATAAATGTTTAGTTAGAAAGTGAAGCGACCCAAGCCTCATTTGACTCGGGTAGCTTGACATCAATGCGAGTTGTTGTGGTGTACAATGGTGGGAAATTCTTGTCATTCATTTTCAAGCTCTCTTCAGTCCCAACCTTAACCTCTTTGTATAAGAAAAATTCATCTTTTTGAGGTTGACCAGATGGTTGGTTTTTCTTAGGAACATACTTCTTCCCTGGTGGGGTCGAAGTCTGTTTTTCCAACTTCTGGTAATAATCCAAAGGAACATTCATCTTAACCGGTTTGGTTGAAGATGTTTGTTTTTCAGTAACAGAAACCTTTGGTTTTGGAACACTCGATGTCTTTTCCTCAGATTTTGGTGTGACAACTCGTATTTCAGAACCGATCTTTGTGCTAAGAGTAGCATGTTTGAACACTATGTGATTATGTGAACTTTGATGATTAATGAAATGTTATGTTTGATATGTGTTTATTGTGTAACGAATGTATGTATATATTATGATAGCATTAAAACGAGCCCAAACGCACAACACAACTCGATCGTACAAGCCCATTCGGGCTACACTTTTTGTATCCGAACCAAGGGCAGCCCAAAGCTGGGTTCGACCCACTCCATCAACTCGCACAACACCTAGGGTGTTAGTATAAATCTAACACTTCACCAAAACATACAAAGTTTAGCAAACCCTACTTCTCTCCTCTTGAAGTCGACGGCAAACATTCTCATCTCTCGAAGCTTTCTTACTTGGATTGATTCTATTCTTCTCTCAATCAGTTAGTGTTTATATTATCGGTTGTATGTTTGATGGTGTTATGATCTAGGTGTATTACATGATGATTTAGTGATACCTTGTGATTGATTATGATGTAAACGGTTAGGGTTTGGTGTTCATAATAATCGGCTCACATGTGTACTTGATGATATTCATATGATTCGGATTGCTTGATCTAGATTTAGAACCGAATATATATAATCGGCTGTTGTGATTTGATAATCGAAGTGGTTGCATGATGGTTAGGATTGCACATTGATATAAAAGTTCACTAATCTAATGATCCGGATTGAACGTTTGATTATTGCTCATGACTATGATTAATTAGGGTTTATACGAATCACATGATGATTGCTTGATTTGATCGATTATTGGTTTGGATGGAATCTGTTGATTGTGTTGATTGCTAAATTGCAAATATGGAAACTGTTAATTTGGTCAAACGAATTGATTGGAACTAGTAACTGACTTGCATGATTTTAGGGAAACATATAACCAATCGCACAAGTCCTCTCGGTCGCACAAGATCAGGTCACACAAGACCTAATCTGGCCGCACAACACAGTCGCACAAGTCATAGAGTGCAACACCACATTGCATGATCGCACAAGACCTTGTGGATCGCACAAGACGGTGCCGATCGCACAAGGCTTGGGCCACACACGAACCACTTGGACCTTTTTACAGTTGGGCCTCAAAGCCCAATTCCAATCGCACAAGGACTGGTCAGTCGCACAAGACCATCCGGACCGCATAAGACCAATGTTTATTTGATTGGGCCGTTTACATGCTGGACTGCTTTTAATATATTGGGCTGGGCTTATGATTTGATCGCACAACATGTTGTGGATCGCACAAGGTTGTGCTGATCGCACAACATGTTGGTCCGAGTTATGTTTGGACTTCATATGCTAAACAGTATCTTTTTAAGTGTTCTATGTGTATGCCATGTATGCCATGATCGTTACGTGTTCTTGATTTGTTAAATCTGTGTAAACATACGTGCCCCACTTGAACCTAGACCTGACTTGTATGGTAACCATGTTAGGACGTGGTTGACCACTAGGAGCTTAATCGATCTTTACTTATCTGCCGAGCTAACCTAAGGTGAGTTCACACTTTCTACAAAGCATGGGATTCCCAAGGGTTGGGAATGGGTTAAGGAATATGGATTCCTCGTCCTCCTTGGGTAGGACAGTTTGGGTTAAGGAATGTAATTCCTCGTCCTCTTGGACAGTTTAAATTTCACTAGACCAAAACTCTATCACGAAGTCCCTCCTTTTTATATCGACTTAATCGCCGGGCCAATGGCGAGCGGGTCATTAGTTAGATAGCGCTATTTAGGTCTGACAAGCTTCACACCGTGCCGCAGAGGATGGGCGTGAACTAATGGATCTGGGCACGTCAATGATGATAGACATTGACGCTAAGGGCACATAAACATGACTAAAGTCAGTGGTCGATATGGTAACGAGTCTAGTAGTATAATCAAGGGGTAGCCCCCACGGCTGGATTGCCGAAGTAAACAGGATTAAACAAAACACGTTTTCAACTATGGGGTAACCCCCACGGCCAGGATGCCAGTTAAAGGATACTACGTTTTTTGGAATAACTTAAACCAACACCCAACTGTGAACTCGCTCAACTTTGTTGTTGACTCATTACTACATGCTTTGCAGGTCACTAGGTTTAGCAGGAGCTTGCATGGGGAAGAGTCGTTGTGGAGCATGGACATTGAGTGTTCATGATGAACTTAAACATTATTAACTTATGCTTTGGTTTTTGACATTATGCTTCCACTTGCAACTTAAACTATGTTTTGTTTGGACACCAATTGTATTGTGTTGGATTTTATAATTACTTATATGCTTGTTTAATATGATTGGTGGCTTGATCCTGGTCATGTCACGCCTCCAAGCGGTGATACTCCGCATGTGGATTTTGGGGGTGTGACAGATTGGTATCAGAGCCATAGGTTATAGTGAACTTGGTTTTAAAAAGGGACAAAGTTTTTGTTAAAACCTTCGAAGGGTGTGATCAGATTCGACAAGAAAGGAAAGCTCGCGCCTCGATATGTTAGACCCTTTAAGATTCTGGAAAGGATTGGCAAAGTGGCCTACAGACTTGAACTACATCAGAAAGTGTCTAGCCGAGCAGGATTTACAAGTACCACTTGAGGATCTACAAGAGGACGAAACATTACACTTCGTGGAGAAGTCTGTCGAGATCATGGACCGAGAAACCAAGAAGCTCAGGCGCTCACGCATTCCCATTGTGAAGGCAAACGCGACGCAGAGTACACCTGGGAACTCGAAAGTGATATGAAGGCGAAGTACCCGCATCTTTTCGTTATGCCTACAGCCTTAATTTCGGGACGAAATTCCTTAAACTAGGGGAGGCTGTAACAACCCATGTTTTCAAAGTCAAAGTACAAGTCAAAGTCAAAGGAAGAAAAGATTGCTAATTGCGATCTGTCACTCCTTGCTTAATTATTGATTGTGCTTCTTGACTTGTAACCGAATCTTTTAATTTGTTTACTTTAGTTGTATTATGTGGAGTATCTACAATGATTGACGTTTAATCGCATGTTTATCGCTAATCTATTTATCGCATCGCAATCGCATTCACAACTTGATTTATAGGTTCTGTATATTGTTTTACGTGTGTGTGCTACTTATGTGTTACTTGTGCATGTTTATTATATGTTGGTGGTGAATAATCGAAACGCAATCGCAACTCTATCGCAACGCAATCTCATCGCAAACTGGAAACTCAAGTTTAATTATATTATTGTGTGTTAGTTATATTATTTGTGTGGCTATTATTAAATCTATTGCATTGCTTAATCGACACTCGCTTAAACGCATCGCATCGCTCAACGCACGAAATGAAACATCGAAACCACCCTTCGATCGAATGGCCATTCGATCGAATGGTCATCTGTTTGGATGACCATCCGATCGGATGGCCATCCAATCGGGTTGCCATCTGATCCGTTACACTACCTCACCTTTCCTCTTTTGGACATCTATAAATAGCACATGTCACATCACAAACAGTGATGTGACAGCTCTGGTGTGACTCTTCAACTTCTCAGGCTTTTCTCCTTCGATTTCTCACGATTCTTGTAAGTTTTCAACTCAAATCTTGTACATCTATCATCTACACACACTTCTTCATCTTTTTCATCTTTGAATCTTAACTTTTAACCATGAAATCGACTGATTTGAGGTGTTCTAGGATGATGTCATCATGGGGTTCTTATGAACTTCAAGATTTGACCTCAATACACCAAGAACAACTCAGATCTAATGAATTTCAACAATGTCTAAACACTGATTTCGCATAAAACTAAACATTTTCGAGATTAAAAGGGATTGGGAGATGGTTGATAACTTTCTTTCAACTCTTTTACACTCTTGCACTCAAAACCGATGGAATCGGAGCTCGTATAGGCCTTCTACTCGTTTTCTAGCTAAGGGTCGGTCTGAGATCTGATTCCTATCAAAGAGACAACCGATTCCGGGTTGAACATGAACAACTGTCAAGGACCGTTAACTGATCAGAATGGGGTGATTCCCACTTCGATCGGATGACTTGGACTCGATGGGTTCCCGTTGTTTAACACGTTGTCATACCGTCTCGATCAAACTTCAACCTTTCAAACTTAACAAAATATTCAAGTTTTCAAAATGATCAGGTCGTGGAACGGATTTCCGTCCGATCGGATTGCCATCCGATCGAACGACAATCCGATCGGATTGCACTTGGTCTTCAACACTAGAACTTTTCACAAACTTTCAAAAACATAATCAGCTCTAACAGATTGCCATCCGACCGGAAGACCATCCGCTCGAATGACAATCCTGCCGTGAACTTGTTCTCAAAAGATATCTCGTTGGACGGATCGCCATCCGACCGAACGGCTATCCGATCGGATGACCGTTCGGTCGACGACCTGAAAGGTAGAGATACTTCTTTGTTTTCAAAATGCTACAATGAAAACTTCAAAGCCATCATACACAAACACATCCATCCCAAGCGAATGTCAATCCGACTGAGTGGCCATCCGACTGGATTACCATCCGACCGGATTTTCATTCGATCGAATGACCATCCGTTCGGATTGTCATCCGATCGGATGACCATTCGTCACTCAGTTCACTCATCCCCGTTTAACGCGCCGTTCATCGCTTATGCTATCGTTCTGTAATCAGGCTAACTTTCCAGCGCTCCCTTCAATCCAAGACGATGTTTAGTTATTAAACGCTATATGTGAGTATACTCGATCCCTTTTTGCTTTAGGCACTTTTGGGTGTTACATATGTTACTTATTCAAATCACAATCTACACACAACGCAAACACTTTGATACGCTGACCGTTATTGCATGTTATACGTGTTACTCGATGAATGCTTGTATATTATGTTTACACAGTGATTGTTGCCTGACACCTTAGCAACGATAGTACTATAGTTTGGACTCAGCACCCGTCATGGACAGGGGTTGTTAAGGGCTTTACTTCACATGTCACAGTGGTGATATGTGTTGCGCATTCTACAACTCGCAGTCACGTTCGAGACTTGGATCATAAATAAAACTCATATTTTGTTAAATACATGTTATACATACTTTATACATGCTCATACATTCGATTTCGTGAAACAATTGATGCTTATTCGTAATTCTTGGAAACTATAACTTGCAAATATGTGAAACTTATGCATAAAACGTGTCTTGTTCATAAACAATATTCAAATACGACCTTCATATGCTTAATTATACTTGGTTTATGTTCATCATACTTTATTTGGCCTTAAACTATGCTTTAATGGTGAAACTAGCCCCTAAATCACCTAAAAACACAAATTTACAAACTTTAGGGGCCTGAATGAAATTAATTGAAACTTACCCCTCCCCCTTGTCACGGGCCGCGTAAGCTTACCCCTAGGGCTACGCTGGCCGCGAGACAACCCCCAGATTAGTCTCCTTAATCTCCTTCGCGATTATGAGCTCACATTCTTGCAAAGTGGCTGCCCGGATGAATTGCGAACCTTGAACGTAACTGGAGTCTTCCGCTCGAGGGCACTCGAGTGGTGGACCACCGAACGCAACAAGAGGGGAAACGATGTTGCACATGCGTTACCTCGGGATGAGCTTAAGCAGCTTATGAAAGACCACTTTTGTCCTCCTCACGAGCTCCAAAAATTGGAGAACGAATTTTGGAACCTAACGCAAAAGGGGTGCGACATGTATGGTCTGATTACGTGCTTCAAACAGCTCAGTGTCCTTTGCCCTGGACAAGTCGATTCCATCCCTAAAACCATAGCTAAGTTCATTCGTTGTGTTGACCTTCCGTCACCAATCATCTTGCCACTGCTAACCCTAAAACCATAGAGGAAGCCTATACCATAGCCACCGAACTTAACAACAACTGCGTTCTCCATGGAACCTATGACAAGTGTTGGTGTACTAGTGTCTGTTAACTTCGTCTTAATCGAGTCTTATGTCTCGATAGGATAAACGAGCACACAACAGGGTTAGAAATTAGGGTTTTATATGTGTAAGTGGGTAATTCCGCTTGAAAGTGTCAGTGACCAGTTCAAGCGAAATTAACCAAGTTAATTCCGCTTGAAATGGGCAATGGCAGGTTCAAGCGAAATTAGCATCACTATAAATAGATGTTGTGTGATTCCGTTTCAGTGAGTGGTAACATTTGAGATTCAGAGCCGAGGTGCTGCCAATTTGTCAAACGACCTGTAAAAGCTTTGGAATCAATAATAAGAAGATAATTAAGAGGAATCTAGCTATTTTCACGTCTATTTCATTGATTCCGCCTCTGAAATAGATGATAAACTCTTCTGATTGACTCGTTAGGGTCACACGACGATCCAACAAGTGGTATCAGAGCTCAGGACGAAGAGTTTATACCAATTCAGCTTGTTTTCATCACTTCTACTCCTTCTTTTCTGAATTGAACAAAATTTAATGGACAAAATGGCCTAAATTTCACATATGTCATGTAAAACACTGTTTTAAAGAATCCTTGAAAGAATTGGACCAAAATTCGCTCAAAATCCGGGTCAATTTGACAAAATGGTGGCCGATTTGCTGACATCATCCTAATTTCGCTTGAACTTGCATGTGTGATTTCAAACGAAATTAGCTATTTTGGCTAATTCCGCTTGAAACTGTTGTGGATTTCATACGGAATTACCTATTCCATTTGAAAGTTATTGTCTGATTCCGCTTGAAATCATATTCCGTTTGAAAGTTCAAGCGAAATAAGTGATTTCGCTTCAAAGTGACTGATTCCGTTTGAAACTGCCACTGATTTCAAACAAAATTAGATTCCGTTTGAGATTTCAAACGAAATTAGCTATTCCGCTTCAAACCTTATTCTGTTTGAGTGTTATTCCGCTTGAAAAGCAATTCCGCTTGAAAAGCTGATTTCGTTTGAGATAATTCCGTTTGAAACTGTTTTTTTCAAAATCAAAAATTTTCTAAGTGTTTGTTGATCATTTCAGGTACTTGAAGATGGATGAGTTCATGAATCCGTTCTGTGATGTTTTTGCTGGAAACAGAGGAGATGATATTTCAACAGACACATCAAACAACACAAATGAGAAAGCTCCGAATGTGAGAAAGACTCTTTCTGATACATTAAGTGTTGAGAGTGCTTATGGGACGTACAACAAACCTCCCAAGTTGATGGCGATTGAAGATTATAATAAATGGTTGAAAAAGTTTGAAGAATGGCTCAAAGCATTTGCATATCCCAGTTGGAGGATGTTGAAGAATGGTTTTGTTATGGGAAGATCAGATTTTGAAAATTTGACAGAAAATGAGGAGATAGATAGATATGTGGCTGAACAAAAGTGCATTGCACTGATTCATCAGTCTGTGAGAGACGACATAATAGCATTAATTGAGTACACAAATTCGACAGTTCTATGGGCTAAATTGAAAATAAAATGTGAGGGTAGTGCAGAAATAGTCAAAAACAAAAAGAAATTGTTAAGAAAAGAATTTGATCTTTTTGGATGTTTGAAAAATGAGTCTGTTTCTAAGATGATTGAGAGATTTGGACATCTGAAGATGGAGCTGGCAAGACATGGAATCATTTATTCTCATGAAGAACTGGTTGACAAGTTGTTTGACTCCTTGCCGGATGACAAAGACTGGCAATACTTTGCTTTGATGTTGAAGAATACAATCAAGTCGGAGGATCTGACGGTTGATCTATTGATTGAAAGACTGGAGAGTCATGAGCTGGAGATCAAGAAATCATTCAAAGTCAATAATTCTTCATATAAGCAGAATGTTGGGTTGTATTACAGAGGATATGGGATACCGAAGAATGTGTCTCCTAAAACAGCTTTCTCAGCTGAAAGTTCTTACAAGTCAAATCAAGAAAGTCCGAGCAGTGGTTTTCATAGTGGTTCATTATCAACAACTCCAAACCAATCGGTTCCGAAAAATCTGTTCCAATGTAATATTGCAGTGGATCTGAAGAATGCTCAAAACTTCAGTGAGGAATCCGCAAAACAGCAGATGGTGTTTTTAGCGTCTGTTTTAGAGTCGTACGAGAGCCTGGTTGCGGGTAAGATTGGAAATACAAATCTCACCAAGGAGGATTATGACCAGATCGACCCAGAAGAGATGGAGTTGATCGACATCAGGTGGTGTATGGCTAGTGCGGTTAGACGAGCCCAAAGGTTCATGGAGATTACGGGCAGACATACAATTGGCGGACCTTCCACCAAACTTGGTTTTGATAAATCAAAGGTCACGTGCTTCAGATGCAAACAAAAGGGACATTTTAAACGCGAATGTCGAAACGCACCTGGTGATGATACTGCAAATCTGTTCAGAGAGGATTATTACAAGAGAGCTATTTACCATCAAAACAAATCTGAACCACCCAGAATGAAGCAGCTTGAAGATACCCCCAAAGAAAAATCAAGAGCTCTTGCTGTTATTCATGATGATGAGGGATACGATTGGAGTGATGTGCTACCAGAAGAGGATGCAGTGGGCTATGCGTTTGCTGTAATAAAAGAAGTTCCTTTCAAAGATAGCAGGAATGAACAAGAGAAATATAATTATAGAAAGATGAAAGCTCAAGACAGGATGATTAGAATGTCTAAGATTTACAATGAAGCAAAGAGAGCAAAAAGATGGGATGCTGATAGAGAATGTTACCTAGATCCCGATGGTAACATAGCTATTGATTCAAAAACCATTGATGTTGAAGTTCTCACCAAACAAATTGCTGAAGAAGAAGAAGCCAAACAGAGAGAATGGAGGGGAGGAGGAGAAGCTGAAGTAAAAGCTGAAGAAAAAGAAAAGGAAAAAGAAAAAGAGCAGCAATCAAAGAAAATTGATAATGGGATTATTGATACGACACAAGAGTTTACTGCTGAGAATCTGAAGAAAATGGCTGACAAAGTGTTCACTGCGAAAGAACTAGAGGTAGTTTCTGGTTCTGGCACTGAGTCCAAAAACAAGGTCAGTCAGAATGATTCTATCAATGAGTCAGGTAAGAAAGCTAAAACCGAGAGCGACTGCAAAAATTTCATGAAAGACTGCAAGGTTTGTAGTACAATTGCTTACCACAAAGGTGAAAAGATCGAAAAACTGACAAAAAGAGTCAGAGACGTTGAAGATCAGATCTTAAACCGTGACAAAATGCTAAAAGCTTCAAATGATCGATTAAAAGAACTAATGGAGAAAATCGAAAATGATAAAACTGAAGTAGAAAGAATTAGGAAAGAAAACGAAAAGCTAATTCTTGAAAATCGACAAGTTTCAGAAAATTTTGAAAAACTAAAACGCACGGTTAAAGATTCTGATGAAAGAAATGGTAAGACATACACAGAAAATGTGCAACTGTCAGGTGTTCTTAGGGTTAAAGAAGAATTAATCAACCAACAACTGGATGAAATTGCTAAGTTGAAGCTTCAGTTTCAAGAAGCTAAAATTGAAAATGAACGTATTCAGTTGAAATTGAACAGTTACAGCTCCGCAAGTTTTGTTCTTCAACATATTGTTCCTAAACCGATTGGAAAGAACAAAGCAGGCGAAGATGTATATGCTGATGGAACTGGGGTGGGGTATCATCAGGTTCCACCACCTGTTCTAAACAATTATTCAAAGAAAAACTCAGGGTTGGTTAATGATGAAGATAAAAATGAAGTGAAACTTCCAGACACAATCGATGTCACATTCACTTCATCATCCGATGAAGGAAGTGTCCAATATGAAGTTGTTAAAAGTGTGGTTGAAAGTGTTTTGAAATCTGATAGTGACACTACTGAGGATGATGAATGTTTTTTGGACAAATATATTCCAAAATCGAAATCCAAAAACAACTTAAGTGAAGAAACACATCTTGTGATGTACAAGATGGCAGGATCGGATAAGTTGTATTCGGATCTTGATTTTCCTTTGGAGAATGTGAATGTAGGGAAACTGAGAAATGTGTTCAAGTTGATTGAGATAGATGTGTCTGAAATAGAAGGTTTGCGAAATGCAAAAAGACAACTAAACTTTGAAAAAGATAAAGCTTACTACAAAAAGCCTGTTGTACCGCCGCGTTTTTATAACAACAATCAAAACAGATGGTCGGGTGGTTATCAGGATGGTAAGAAATATCAGAGAAAGAATTTTCAAAATAAGAAGTTTGTTGAGAAAAAGGTGTTTGTAAAAAGCTCGAGTTCTCATTCCGAGCAAGAATCTGAGATTTTTTCAAAGTCTAAGGAGGATTTTTTTTAGAAGACAATCCGAAGGCACAAGTCGGGTAGTTGATACTCGTACATGCTTCAAGTGCAACAAAGTTGGGCACATTGCACGAAAATGCACCAACTTAAAGCCTAAGTCTGAAGTTGTTGAGATTCAGAAAAGGAAAGCTGATGCTAAAGGCAAAGTTCCAATGGTTGTTGAGAAAATTTTGAAAAATGAGAACACAAAAGTTAAAATTGAACCTGTTAAGAAGTTGGAAACTAAAAATAACAATATTTACAAACGGGTTGCTTCATCTCAACAAACATGGAAGCCAAAAAGTTTTCCAAAACCAAAGGTTTCAGAGTCAGAAAAACAATCGTCTTCTACCACTCTGGTAAAGATGAATGTTCCTTTGGATTACTATGAGAAACTTGAAAAACATGAGTCTATCACTTCTGAGAAGAAAGTTGTTTCAAAGAAAGACCAATCATCTGGTCAACCTTCCAAAAATGATTTCTTTTTATACAAAAAGGTTGAGATTGGGTCTGAGGAAAGCTTAAAGATGAATGACAAAAATTTTTCGCCACTTTACATTGCAAAATCTCACATCAATGTCAAGTTACCCGAGTCAAAAGAGGCTTGGGTGGCATCAAAATCTCACTAAATGTTTTTGATATGTGCAGGAGTTTCCAAGATCCGTTTCACGATGGATTATGGATAGTGGAGCTTCTCGGCACATGACGGGGAAGAAAACCCTACTGTATGATGTTAGAGGGTTTAATGGAGGATACGTGGGATTCGCAGGTAATCAGGGTGGTCGAATAGTTGGAGAAGGAACTCTATCCAATGGCATTGTAACGTTTGAAAGAGTAAACTACATCGCCGAACTTGAAAACAATCTTCTAAGCATATCTCAGATTTGTGATCGTATGTATACGACGCACTTTACAGACAAAGATTGTTTGATCTTGAAACCCGGATTTGTTGTTCCAGAAGAGTGGGTTATCATGAGAGCTCCCAGAGTCAATGATCTGTACGTGTTGGACATGAGCGTAGCTACTACAACCACGGGTCAGGCTCACTGTTTTGTGTCAAGAGCAACGGAAAAAGAATCAAAGTTATGGCATCGAAAGATGGGCCATATTCATCTCCGAAAATGAATCACCTGGTACATAACGACTTAGTAACTAGTGTTCATGTGAAAGGTTTTCATTTGGAAGGAGAATGTATAAGTTGTGTCAAAGGCAAGCAAAAGAAGAAATCTCATCCTAAAAAGAAAGTTAACTCAGTCTCAAGACCGTTAGAGAGACTCCATATGGATCTGTTTGGTCCAGTAAACGTCAAAAGCAAAACTGGGGATCTCTACTGTCTAGTAGTAACTGATGATTACTCCTGAAAACAAAGGATGAGACTTTCGAAAGCTTGATGGCGTTGTTCAGAAAAATTGAAAACTTGTACCAAACCCGAATCAGAAGAATCAGGGGTGATAACGGTACAGAGTTCAAGAACAAAAAGATGGAAGAATATTGTGATGAGAGAGGCATATTGCAAGAATTTAGCGCTCCTTACACTCCGCAGCAAAATGGAGTAGCTGAAAGAAAGAATAGGACGCTAATTGAAACGGCCAGGACAATGCTTGCTGATTCGAAATTACCAGTCAATTTTTGGGCAGAAGCAGTGTCAGCCGCTTGCTATACACTCAACCGGGTTCTCACTGTAAAGAAATTCAACAAGACATGTTTCGAGCTGATCAACAACCGCAAACCGAACCTGAAGTATCTTGAACCGTTTGGGTCTCCCTGTACAGTTCTAGAGCCTTTTGGAAAATTTGGTGCAAAGAGCATTGAAGGAATTTTCGTGGGTTATGCTAGTCCACAAAAACGAGTTTTTGTTCCAAGCTTGAAGCGGATCATCGAAGCACAACATGTTGAGTGTCAGGGGTATACTATGCCACCTCAGAATCCCGGTTGTTGGACCGTTGTCGTGACCCTAAAAGTCAGTTAAGGCAGTTCATCTTTGAATACGAAGGCGGAATCAACGTATACAAAGTCAAAAACAACTTGTATCCTTTTAACTTTCTTTCTATTACTGATTATGAGCTTTTACAATGTATTCTGACAAAAATTCGGCAGCACCTTCGCTCACACACACATACATGACCGTTTGAAATGAGCATGCACAACACATATATATAGTAGTGACCCTCTCGTTTGAAGGTGACACAGCCTGCTTCAAACGGGACACTCCTCAAACTAGACCCTCTTCAAACTAGACCATCTTCAAACTAGACCATCTTCAAACTAGACCTTCTTCAAACGGTCAGGCCATGTTCAAACGGTCAGGCACTTTAAAACATGATTAAGCCCTAACTCAATCACTGTTGTTCACTCATTTAATCTATCTAGACATAAGACTCGATAAGAGGTAGTCAGCAGACAATAGATGCACCAACAGACTCCCCCTTGGATGTTGACGAAGTCTTTGGCATCGAGTCTTTAGTCTTTTTCTTTTCTCCAACTCTGTCTTCACATCTTAAGCATTCTATCTTCACAGGTTCAGATTATCTTCCTAGCTCCATCTTCAGACTCCCCTTTAACTGTTGATCCAGACTCCCCCTTTCACAGACTCCCCCTCTCAATATGCTAGAATCTGAGGTCTTGATCTGGTTCAAGCTTTGACAATAAGCTTCTGTGGGAATAATGAAGTCCAAAACCTGTGTCTCAAACATCAATCATTACAAACTATCTTTTCAACAATAAATCACAAACTCAATCAGTTTTAGAAATCCACTCAAGTATTCAGGTCTAAGTTAATGACCCTGATTACTCGATTAATCTACCAAGTTCAACTTAATGACCTTAGTTGATCATTTGACGAATCAAACTGAGTTTAAAAACAACAATTTACACATTTTCTGAAAATAACAAGTATCAAGTTAATGAACTTGTTTTTGACTTTTCAAAAATTCAAACTCTATCAATGTAAGCTCTCCTCATTCTTCAGTCCAGAATCTCCTGCATCTGCTTCAATCATCTGAGAATCCAACAATCAACTCTCCACTTTGGTTTGTCAAAAATAAAGCAGAAATAAAATCTTTTAGGATTTTATAAAGTGTTCTAAACTAAGAAATGAAATACAGAAAACTTAAATTGCAGAAAGTAAACAAAGTAAACTATTTACAAACATATTTTTGGCGAGCATGTCAGGGAATCATATCAGCTATCAGACAAATTACAGGTATCGTTAAGCTTCATTTCATACTCAGACTTAAACAATTCACCTCGATTGTCGATATACTGATCCATCTTAAATTCTCACACAATTTTCAGTCTACTCAGGATACGATTTAGATGTCTTATGAACTTAGCTCATTCATGTGTCCCACCTCTTGAATATACTCCCGTATCCAGAATCCCAATTTTCAGTCTTACAGGTGAGTATACTACAATGATATCTGTACATAAATTAGGTAATGCGAGGGCCGAGGGATCTCAGGTCGATACTTCCGTATACGCAGAGAGATATCAGCTTCGACTTTACGGTATGTCCCCTTTAGAGGATCCTTTAGCTACAACAGCAGCGACTATCAATTTTATTGTTTCATCGGCATACTGAGGGTTTATGCTATGTTTCAAGCATATGTGAAAAGTATTATCCAAGGACTAGGTCAGAACTACCGTTCAGCAGAAGTCCCGGAATAATACCCCAGACATCATTGAGTATAAAAACCTAGTATATCAGATTATGAGACCTTTCAAACGAGATTTCAGGGGTTACCTATATATCCAAGTAGTGTTCCCCACGAATTTCACAAGTTTGAAATTTTAGGTTTATATCCCGAATAAATCTACTAAATGTGTGAAAACCTATCGACACATCATTAGTGAGACTTGTTTAACTCATTTAAACTTTACAAATCTTTAGCATACTGTAATAGTCTAGCCGATGTACTATCATTTTCCCTATATACACAAGCTCTTTTTTCAGATTTTATCATGTTTTTGTATTTTTGCTTTTTTTACTGTTTTTGTATTTTCTGAAAAAAAAACTATATACAACTATCTACTCCCCCTAAATACCAAAACAAGTAAAAATCGACAAACCATTGCAGATTGTTTCTCGTCTTCATCCGCAACAGTACTATCATC
Organism: Helianthus tuberosus; assembly: GCA_030545235.1. Taxonomy (NCBI): domain Eukaryota; kingdom Viridiplantae; phylum Streptophyta; class Magnoliopsida; order Asterales; family Asteraceae; genus Helianthus; species Helianthus tuberosus. The sequence goes on from CM060415.1 coordinate 78,593,117, forward strand.
AACGCCCACAATTCCATCCAACACCGAAAGAAGCTTCATACCATTCAGTTTTAACAAATATTTAAACCGATTTTTATCAAAATCTTTGGTATGTAAATCAGCTTTCTGTTCGTCAGTGTGGATTTTCTTAATTCGTATCAACTTTTTTTCAAAGCAATCACGAATAAAGTGATGACGAATTTCTATGTGTTTAGTTTTAGCGTGATGTACTGGATTCTTTGTTATATTTATTGCGGCCTCATTATCAACAAAAAGAGGTGTGTTAAGAAACTGCAAACCGTAGTCGCGCATCTGTTGCTGTATCCACAGGATCTGAGAGCAGCAACTGCTAGCAGAAACGTACTCCGCTTCACATGTAGATAACGCCACAGACGTTTGTTTCTTACACTGCCAGGTAACCAATCTAGGTCCAAAGAACTGGCATCCTGCAGCATCCGAAATCCGAATCAGAATACCCTTCGAGCGTAAAGTCGCCTTTCCTAGGATACCACAACCCCAATGAAGGAGTTCCTTTCAGGTAGCGCAATATCCTCTTGACAATGATCATATGCGAAGCTCTCGGGTTAGATTGATATCTTGCTTCGAGACACGTTGGGTACATGATATCAGGACGTGAAGCAGTTAGGTACATTAAAGAACCTATCATGGATCGGTAAAACGTTTCATCAGCCCTGTCTCCGGTGAGATCTGGGTGAATCCCATGATTTGTTGCAAGTGGGGTAGCAGCTGGAGTAGAACTTGACATCCCAAATTTCTCTAGAATATCATGAACGTACTTTGTCTGATGAATGAAAATTCCCTCAGGAAGTTGTTCAACTTGTAGACCCAGAAAGAATTTCATCTCCCCCATTGATGACATTTCGAACTTTTGCTTCATCACTGATTCAAAGTCTTTGCACAGACTTTCATTCGTTGACCCAAAAATTATATCGTCCACATAAATCTGAACTATCAGAAGATGACCGTCGACCTCTTTAGTGAAGAGAGTGGCATCCACTTTTCCACGAATGAACTTGTTGGCTAGTAGGTGTTGAGACAAAGTCTCGTACCAAGCTCTCGGGGCCTGGTGTAAACCATACAGCGCTTTGTCCAATAAGTAGACCTTGTTTTTCTGGATTGGATCGGTGAAGCCCGGCGGCTTTCCGACATAAACCTCCTCTTTGACCTTCCCATAAAGAAACGCCGATTTTACATCTAACTGATATACTTTGAAGTTCTTCCAAGACGCAAATGCAAGGAAAATTCTGATTACCTCTAGTCGTGCTACAGGAGCATAGACTTCTGTAAAATCAATCCCCTCCTATTGACTAAAGCCCTGAACAACGAGTCGAGCTTTGTTCCTTACAAAAACTCCTCTGTCGTCTCTCTTACACTTAAATACCCATTTTGTATTGATTTTTCTATGACCATCCGGCAAATCAACTAACTTCCACACTCCCAATTTCTCGAATTGACTCAATTCCTCCTGCATTGCATTGACCCAAGAGTCTTCTGTAAGCGCCTCTTTGTAAGTTCTTGGTTCAATCTGCGAGATAAAACAACACAATGAGAATTCAGTTTGCAAAGGAGCAATTGTTGTATAAAAACATGTAAGCCCTTTATCAATCTGTCTTCGAGTGCGAACGCCTGTCTGCAATTCTCCTATGATCAACTCCTCTGGATGATATGAAAAAGTTCGCGGCATCACTTCGCTTGGAACATCTACATTGCCCTCCAGATTAGTAACATTCTGATCTGCATCTTGTTCACCAACTTGGTTTGTTTAACTTGAAATCTGAATTTGCTCCCCCTCAGAATCTGAATCACCATGATCAAAGACTGGCATGTTTTCAGCTTCTTTATTATCATTCTGAACCGACTGATTATCCTGAGCAACTTCATTCTGTTGGACATCATCATGTTCACCAGCATTACTCGGACCTGCTTCATCGTCATTTGAAGTTTCCCGTGGTCGCCTCGAATACTCAGCTGGGAACCTTAGCTGTGACTCATATTCACGCAAAATATCCAACTCATCAAAGAAATCTTCATCTTCCTCTGATTCTTCTTTCATGTCAAACGAATCCCACAGTTTGTCATAATGATAACGCCATGAATCACCAGGATTCTGCGGCGGCATAGTATAACCTTGACATTCAACATTTACAGCTTCAATAATCCGCTTCTCACTTGGAACGAAGACACGTCGCATCGGATTTGCATAACCAACAAATATTCCCTCAATGCTCTTCGGACCAAACTTTCCATGAGGCTCTATAACAGTACAGGGTGACCCGAATGGTTCTAGATACTTCAAATTCGGTTTACGGTTATTGATTAGCTCAAAGCATGTTTTGTTGAACTTCTCGACAGTGAGAACTCTGTTGAGCGTATAGCCTGCGGCGGAAACAGCTTCAGCCCAAAAATTTATCGGTAACTTTGAATCTGCGAGCATAGTTCTAGCCGTCTCGATTAGTGTCTGGTTTTTGCGTTCTGCAACTCCATTCTGCTGCGGAGTGTACGGAGCACTAAACTCATGCAATATACCTCTTTCATCACAAAATTCTTCCATCTTTCTGTTCTTGAATTCAGTACCATTGTCACTACGAATTCTTTTGATACGCCTTTGGTACAGATTCTCAATTTTTCTGAACAACGCCATCAAACTATCAAACGTTTCGTCTTTCGTCTTTAAGAAAGAAACCCACGAAAATCTGGAATAATCATCAGTAACGACCAAACAATAGTAATCTCCTGTAATACTTTTGACATTCACAGGACCAAACAAATCCATGTGAAGTCTTTCCAAAGGTCTCGAAACTGAATTGACTTGCTTTGTAGGGTGTGACTTTTTCTTCTGCTTGCCTTTAACACAGCTAATGCACTCCTCTTCCAGATGAAAACCTTTGACATGAACTCCAAGAACCAAATCATTGTGCACCAAGTGATTCATCTTCCTTAGGTGAATATGCCCCATCTTGCGGTGCCACAATCTCGATTCTTTCTCAGTTGCTCTAGACACAAAACAATGTGCTTGACCAGTAGATGTAGTTACTACACTCATATCTAACACATATAAATCATTCACTCTAGGTTCCCGCATGATAATCCATTCTTCAGGGATAACAAATCCTGGTTTCAAGATCAAACATTCTTTGTCTGTGAAGTGAGTAGTATACATATTGTCACAAATCTGCGAGATACTCAGCAGATTGTTCTCCAGCTCAGTAATGTAGTTAACTCTCTCAAACGTCACAATCCCGTTGGATAACGTTCCTTCACCAATAATTCTACCACCTTCATGACCAGCAAATCCCACATAACCACCATTAATGTTTCTAACATCATACAGCAATGCAGTCTTCCCTGTCATATGTCTTGAAGCTCCACTATCCATGATCCATCTGGATACAAGTTTTGGAAGATCCTGCACATAACAAAATATGACTTAACCAACTTCAATAAAGATGCCGCTTCATGCTTCGCGATCCAGGAAGCTCCGGCAATTCAAACTGTTTAGTCGAACATGGAGTCCACCTAGGCCTCATCAGCCTTAGGTGTAACCTTGACTCTCGCAATTTGAATTTTGAAGTTTTCAGCCTTCAAAGGTGGAAAATTTGCATCATAATCAATTTGAATTGAATCCTCAGAAGGTGAAATCTTTTTCTCACTTTTTGGTTTCCAAACCTTTTGAGATAATGCAACCCGATTGTAAAATTTGTCATTTTAGTTACCACTTTCTTTACGGGTTCATTTTTCACTTTAATGTTGTCATTTTTCACACTCTTTTTCTCAACAACGATTGATGCTTTACCCTTCACCTCAACTTTCTTCTGTTGAATCTTCACAGTTTCAGTCTTAGGCTTCACATTGGTACACTTTCGTGCAATGTGACCAACTTTGTTACATCTAAAACATGTACGAGTATCAACAACTCGACTTGTGCGTTCAGATTGAGACTGTGAAGCTCTTTTCTCAAAGAACTCTTCATTCGATTTTGAAAAAATCTCTTTCTCTTCATCAGCAAGTAAACTCGAACTTTTCACAAACTTTTTCTTTTCAGCAAACCTCTTGTTTGGAACATTTCTTCTCTGATAATTTCTACCACCCTGATAACCACCCGACCAGTTATTTCGATTGTTATTATAAAAACATGATGGATTAATAGATTTCTTGTAGTATGATTTATCTTTCTCAAAACTCATTTTTCTCTTTGTTTGACTCAGATTGTTCACTTCTGACAACTCAACTTCGACCAACTTGAAAACATTTGTCAATTTGTTCATATTAACATTCTCAATCGGAAACTCAGAATCCGAAAACAACTTATCTGAACCCAACATCTTGTACATGACAAGATTTGATTCTTCATTTAAGTTGTTCTTGGACTTTTGTTTCGGAATGTATTTTTCCAAGAAACACCCATCTTCCTCAGTAGTGTCACTATCCGTTTTTAGCACATTTTCAACAACACCTTTTACAATATCATTTTGGACACTATCGTCATTGGAAGATGTGAACGTGACATCAATTGAATCCGGAAGATTCATTTCACTTTCTTCTTCAATTTCAACCAACCCAGATTGCTTTTTCGTGTAATTATCCAGAACAGGTGGTGGAACTTGATGAAAACCCACCCCAGTTCCATCAGAGTAAACATCTTCGCCTGCTTAGTCTTTCCCGATGGGTTTGGGAATAATGTGTTGCAAAACAAAGCTTGCGGAGCTGTAACTGTTAAGCTTCAACTGGATTCGCTCGTTTTCAATTTCAGCCTCTTGAAATTTAAGTTTCAGTTTAGCGATTTCATCCAGTTGTTGGTTGATTGATTCTTCTTTTACTCTAAGCACTGCTTTTAGTTGAACGTTTTCTTTATAAGTTTTACCATTTCGATCATCATTATCTTTCATTGTGCTTTTGAGTTTTTCAAACTTTTCAGAAATCTGACGATTTTCAAGAATTAACTTTTCATTTTCTTGTTTAATTTTGTCATGATCAATTTTATCATTTTCAATTTGGCTAGTTAATTCTCTTATTCGTTCAGTTGAAGCTTTAACTGTTTTGTCACGATCAAGAATCTGATTCTCAACGCTTCTGACTTTTGCTGTCAGATTATCAACTTTCTTTCCGTTGAGATACGTGACTGTGTTACAAAATTTGCACTCTTTGTTGCAATTTTTGCAATCAGCATTTCCATCAATTTGTTTACCTGACGCATTTGTTGACAAGTTTGAACTGAGCTGGCTTTTGGACTCAGACACGGAGTTAGAGTCTACCTCAAGTGCCTTAGCAGCCAGCACTTTGTCAGCCATTTTTCCCAGGTTCTCTTCAGTCAACTCCTACGTTGTGTCAATAACTCCAGTATCAACTTTCTTTGATTTCTCTATCTCTTCATTCTCCTTTTTCTCTTTCTCTTCTTTTTCCTTCTCGTCTCCAGTTCCCCACCATTTATTCTGCCAATACTCATCCTCATCTTTGATCTCCTTGATTATGGCTTCCAGATCAAGAGTTTTGTCATCGATCGCAATATTTCCATATTCATCAAGATAACACTCTCTGTCCGGATCCCATCTTCTCGCTCTCTTCGCTTCCAAATAGATACGAGATATCCTAATTATTCTGTTTTCAACCAACATTTTTCTGTATCTATATTTCTGCTCTTCAGTTCTATCGTCTTTCCACGGAATAGGTTCGTCATTTTTCGCCATGAATGCGTAACCAACTGCATCTTCCTCCGGTAGAATCTCTTTACTCCAATCATACCCTTCATCATCATAAATCACCGCAAGAGCTCTAGATTTCTCTTTGTTGTCTTCAACCTGCTTCAATCTAGGTGGCTCGGATTTATTCTGATGATAAATTGCCTTCTTGTAGTAATCATCTCTGAAAGGATTCTCCGACTCATCAGCATAAGCGTTTCTGCATTCACGCTTGAAGTGACCTTTCTGCTTACACTTGAAGCAAGTCACCTTGGACTTATCGAACCCCAATTTGGTAGATGGACCACCAATTGTCTTCCTGCCGGTAATTTCCATGAAACGCTGTGCTCGACGAACAGCACTGGCCATAGCCCAACGAATATTGATCAGCTCCATTTCTTCAGGATCTATCTGATCATAATCTTCCTTCGTTAAGTTGGTGTTACCTATCTTCCCAGCTACTAACCCTTCATACGATTCCAACACCGATGCTAGGAAGATCATCTGCTGTTTGGCCGACTCCTCATCAAAATTCTGAGCATTCTTCAAGTCTATTGCAATGTTGCATTGAAAACGATTCTTTGCATCAGAATGACTTGCAGATGATGAAGATCCACTGTGATAACCACTGTGATTTCCACTGCTTTGACCACTTTGACTTTCTTTGCTTGATGTGGATGCATTCTCAGCAGAAAACGCAGTCTTGGGAGAAGTTGCTTTTGGCATCATGCTTTTTGGATAATACAAATCCAAATTCTGCTGGTAAGATGAGTGATTGACTTTGTATGTCTTTTTCAGTTCCAACTCGTGACTCTCGAGTTTCTCAATCAGCAAATCTAATGTCAACTTTTCTGGTGCCTTGATGGTATTCTTCAGCATCAACGCATAATATCTCCAATCCATCTCGTCAGGTAACGAATCGAACAATTTGTCGATAAGATTATCTTCAGAATATCTGATATCATGTCTTACTAATTCCAGCTTCAGATGACCAAACCTTTCTATCATTTTACAAACTGACTCGTTCTTTAAACACCCAAACATATCAAACTCTTTCTTAAGTAGTTTCATTTTGTTTTTCTTGATTTCTTCACTACCTATACATTTCTTTTCTAACTTTTTCCAAAGATCTTTTGCATTTGAATAATCGATCAATGAGATTATGTCTTCCCAAACTGACTGAAATAACAATGCCACACATTTTTGTTCAGCTACAAATGAATCAATCTCATCAGCTGATCTTAAAGTTTCACCATTTTTGTTTCCATTTTCATAACCGTTTTTCAAACTCTTCCAGCTGGGAAATGCGAATGCCAACAACCAGTCTTCAAACTTTCTTGACCACCGACTGTATTCCTCGATAGCCATTAGCTTTGGAGGTTTATTGAATGTCCCAAAGGCACTTTCAGATTCCCAGGCTTCCTTTTTCCTCTCTTTCGGCGGATTCTCATTCGTATCGCTAGACGAAGAATCATCATTTCCGGAATTTCCAGCGAATGCGTACATGTTGCTAAACGGGTTCAAGAAAATGTCATCCATCTTGAGTGTACCTGCAAAATCAACAAACACTTAGAAAGTTTTTGGTTTTGAAAAATGACAGATTCAAACGGAATCTGTTCAAGCTTAATGGTTCAAACGGTATAGTTTTTCTAACGAAATGGCTCTTCTCAAACGAAATATGTTATTCCATTTGAGACAACACTAATCAAGTTTCAAACGTGATGTTACTTTCAAACTTGATGTTACTTTCAAACTTGATGTCAATTTCAAACTTGATGTCACTTTCAAACTTGATGTCACTTTCAAACTTGATGTCAATTTCAAATGGGAACCACTTTCAAACTTTAAGCCAGTTTCAAACTTGAAGTGTCAGTTTCAAACTTGAAGTGTCAGTTTCAAACGGGATGGTTCAGTTCAAACTAGATGGCGTCAGCATTTTGCGAATAGTTTCAAACGGTATGGACATTTTCAATCAGTTTTAAGTCGAGTTTAGATTTCAAATTCTCAAGGATTTGTTAATAGTGTTTTTCGTTTAATATGTGAAGTTTTCAAGCCATTTCAACCGTGAAATATGTCCGAATCAGAAAAATATGAGAGAAAGTGAGTAGAAGATAGAAAATCCGGTAGAATCAAGCTGAATTTGGTATGAACTCCTTGTCCTGTGCTCTGATACCACTTGTTGGACCGTTGTCATGACCCTAAAAGTCAGTTAAGGCAGTTCATCTTTGAATACGAAGGCGAAATCAACGTATACAAAGTCAAAAACAACTTGTATCCTTTTAACTTTCTTTCTATTACTGATTGTGAGCTTTTACAATGTATTCTGACAAAAATTCGGCAGCACCTTCGCTCACACACACATACATGACCGTTTGAAATGAGCATGCACAACACATATATATAGTAGTGACCCTCCCGTTTGAAGGTGACACAGCCTGCTTCAAATGGGACACTCCTCAAACTAGACCCTCTTCAAACTAGACCATCTTCAAACTAGACCATCTTCAAACTAAACCTTCTTGAAACGGTCAGGCCATGTTCAAATGGTTAGGCACTTTAAAACATGATTAAGCCCTAACTCAATCACTGTTGTTCACTCATTTAATCTATCTAGACATAAGACTCGATAAGACGTAGTCAGCAGACAGTAGATGCACCAACACCGGTGACTCATGGCGTTTTAATTACGATAATTTGTGGGATTCGTTTGACATGATTGAAGAAGAACCGGATTTCTTTGACGAGTTGGATATTATGAGAGAGTATGAAGAATCGCAGGAAAGATTCCCAGCAGAAACTTTCAGTCATCAACGACAAGCTTCGAACGATGATGAAGCAGGTCCAAGTAATGCTGGTGAACATGATGATATTAAGGAATCTCTTGACAATTAGACGGCAGTCAACGATAATCAAGAATCTTATGATAGACCAGTCTTTGATCATGGTGATTCAGATTCTAAGGGGGAGCAGATCCAGATTTCGAGTCAAACAATTCCAGTCGATGAACAAGGTGCAAATCAAAATGTCACAAATTTGGAAGGCGAGGTATATGTTCCAGGCGAGGTGATGCCGAGAACTCTTTCATACCATCCAGAAGAGTTGATTATTGGAGAATTACAATCAGGCGTTCGCACTAGACGCCAAATTGATCAAGGCCTTACTTGTTTTTATTCAACAGTTGCTCCTTTACAAACCGAGTTTTCACTAAGTTGTTTTATTTCGCAGATCGAACTGCGAACATACAAAGAGGCGCTAACTGAAGATTCTTGGGTCAATGCTATGCAAGAAGAGTTGAGTCAGTTTGAGAAGTTAGGTGTGTGGAAGTTAGTAGACTTGCCGATGGTCAAAGGAAGATAAACACCAAGTGGGTGTTCAAGTGTAAGAGAGATGATCGAGGGGTTATTATTCGTAACAAAGCTCGACTCGTAGTCCAGGGTTTCAGTCAGCAGGAGGGTATAGATTTCACTGAAGTATATGCTCCAGTTGCTAGACTTGAAGCGATCAGAATCTTCCTAGCATTTGCATCTTGGAAAAACTTTAAAGTTTATCAACTAGATGTTAAATCGGCGTTTCTCTACGGGAAGGTAAAAGAGGAGGTATATGTCGGACAGCCACCGGGCTTCACCGATCCAATCCACAAAGACAAGGTCTATTTACTGGATAAAGCGTTGTATGGTTTACACCAGGCCCCGAGAGCTTGGTACGAGACATTGTCTCAACATCTACTAGCCAACAGCTTCATCCGTGGAAAAGTGGATGCCACTCTCTTCACCAAATATACGTGGACGACATCATATTTGGGTCAACAAATGAAAATCTGTGCAAAGATTTTGAAAGAGTTATGAAGCAGAAATTTGAAATGTCATTGATGGGTGAGATGAAATTCTTTTTGGGACTTCAGGTTGATCAATTACCAAAAGGAATATTCATACATCAAACGAAGTACGTTCATGATATCTTGGAGAAATTCGGGATGTCAGGTTCTACTCCAGCTTCCACTCCATTAGCGACGAATCATGGGATAAACCTTGATCTCACCGGAGAGAAGGAAGATGAAACGTTGTATCGTTCTATGATCGGTTCGTTAATGTATTTGACAGCTTCAAGACCCGATATCATGTACCCAACCTGCCTCGCAGCGCTGTTTCAATCTAATCCTAGAGCTTCGCATATGGTGATTGTGAAAAGGATATTATGCTACCTGAAAGGAACTCCATCATTGGGGTTGTGGTATCCAAGAGAAGGCGATTTCACGCTTGAAGGGTATTCTGATTCTGATTTCGGATGCTGCAAAGTTAACGCTAAATCAACAACAGCGGGGTGCCAGTTTTTCGGAACACGATTGGTCACCTGGCAATGCAAAAAGCAGACCTCTGTAGCTTTGTCCACATGTGAAGCTGAATATGTATCTGCGAGCAGTTGCTGTTCTCAGATCTTGTGGGTCCAGCAACAGATGCGCGACTACGGTTTGCAATTTCTTAACACCCCTATCTTTGTTGATAATGAGGCAGCGATAAACATTACTAAAAATCCTGTTCATCACGCTAAAACGAAACACATTGAAATTCGTCATCACTTCATCCGAGATTGCTTTGAGAAGAAGTTGATACGAATTGAGAAAATTCACACTGACGAACAAAAAGCTGATTTACATACCAAAGCATTTGATAAAACTCGTTTTCAATATTTGCTAAAACTAAACGGTATGAAGCTTTTATCGGTGTTGGAGGAGATTCTTGGCGTTGATGAAGGAGACATTGTAGACGATGTTGAGAAGCAATCTGCAATGGTTTGTCGATTTTTTACTTGTTTTGGTATTTAGGGGGAGTATAGGGTAATATTTTTCAGAAAATACAAAAACAGTAAAAAATTTCAATAATACAAAAACATGAGATATTTCAAAATCCAAAAAACAATAAAAAAACCAGAAAAGAGCTTGTGTAAAAAGGGAAAATGATAGTACATTGGCTTGACAGTTACGGTATGCTAAAGATATGTAAAGTTTAAAAGTATTAAACAGTCTCGCTGATGATGTGCCGATAGGTTTTTACACATTTAGTAGGTTTGTTCGGGATATAAACCTAAATCTTTATTTACTTATTTCGTGGGGAACACTAGTTGGATATATAGGTAACCCCTGAAATCTTGTTTGAAAGATCCCTCTTTCTGAGATACTAGGTCTTTATACTCAGTGATATCTGGGGTATTATCCCGGGACTTCTGATTTTGCGGAGGCAATGGCCTAGTCCCCGTATAATACTTTACCGCTTACTTGAAATATAGCACCGCCCTCAGCACAAAAATGATGAAACATTAAAAATGATAATCATTGCTGTTGTAAAAAAGATCCTCTAAAGGGGACCCACTAAAAGTCGAAACCGTCATCTCTCTGCTGAACGGAAGTTCTGACCTGAGCTCTCACGGTTTCGCAATTTAACCCCTTACAGATATCATCTGTGGTATACTCACCTGTAAGACTGAATATTGGGATTTGGATACGGGAGTATATTCAAGAGGTGGGACACATGAATGAGTTTAAGTTCTTAATACACTTAATCCGTACCCTGGACAGATTGAAATTTCTGTGAGAATATAAGTGGATCAGTATATCGACAATCTAAGTGAATTGTTTAATTCTGAGATGAAATTAAAGCTTAACGGTACTTGTGACTTGTCGAATAGCTGATATGATTCCCTAACACGCTCACCAAAAATATGTTTGTAAATAGTTTATATTTACTGCATTGTATTTCTGTAATTCATTTCTAGTTTAGAAGCTTTATTAAAAATCCAAAAATATTTTATACTTCTGCTTTATTTTCCGACAAACCAAAGTGGAGAGTTGATCTTCAGATTCAGAAGGTTGGACCAGATGCAGGAAGTTTCTGAGCTGGATGATGAGTTTGGAGCTAAATATGTTAAACTTGAAAAAAATTGAAAAGTCAAAACAAGTCATTAAGTTGAAACTTGTAAATTTTTCAGGAATTGAAGTGAACAAAGTTGAATAAAAGTCAGTGTGATTTATCTTAGGTCAACCAAGGTCATTAATTTGGACTTGGTAGACAAATTTGGTAATCAGGGTCATTAATTTGGACTTGGATACTTAATTGGATTTCTAAATTCTGATAAGACCATCAAATGAAGTTGAATGGTAAGTTTGGATTGAAACTGTTATTGTCATATATCTTATATTTGGGTAGAGATTGTGCAGGTAACATGTTTGAATTGAGAAAGCGGCTAAGCTATATTCCAGCCTACTGATAGGGGGAGTCTGAAGACTTAAAGTCAGATACAGTTCTTGGATCTACATTCAAGGGGGAGCTTGAAGGTTAATAAAGATTCAGTTTCTGTGATTTATGCTAGCTGTTGATTGAAGAAAAGAAGATTTGAAGGAAGCAATGATTGTTAGACAAATTGGAAAGAGACAAAGACTAAAGACTCGACGTCGAAGACTTCGTCAACATCCAAGGGGGAGTCTGTTGGTGCACTAGTGTCTGTTAACTTCGTCTTAATTGAGTCTTATGTCTAGATAGGATAAACGAGCACACAACAGGGTTAGAAATTAGGGTTTTATATGTGTAAGTGGGTAATTCCGCTTGAAAGTGTCAGTGACCAGTTCAAGCGAAATTAACCAAGTTAATTCCGCTTGAAATGGGCAATGGCAGGTTCAAGCGAAATTAGCATCACTATAAATAGATGTTGTGTGATTCCGTTTCAGTGAGTGGTAACATTTGAGATTCAGAGCCGAGGTGCTGCCAATTTGTCAAACGACCTGTAAAAGCTTTGGAATCAATAATAAGAAGATAATTAATAGGAATCTAGCTGTTTTCACGTCTATTTCATTGATTCCGCCTCTGAAATAGATGATAAACTCTTCTGATTGACTCGTTAGGGTCACACGACGATCCAACAACAAGGTTTCAACGAAGAATGCAAACCAAGCTACAACCGACACTACAACTGTTGAGCCCTGACCCTCCCAATCGTCCAAGAAAAACCAAGGCAAGAAGCGGAAGGCTTCAAGCCAAAATTGTGCGGTCGTCACTCCGCCAAACCCACAACCCTTACAAGCTTTAGCCGCCGTTGCACCCGCAAACACCGAACCACCAAGACAAGGCTATGTTAGATCTCATCCCAAATGTACTACCTGTTTGTTTCATCATCCTACCAACGTACCCTGCGCAAATGCGCCAACTGTCATAGGTATGGTCATTTTGCTAACCGATGTCAAAACTTCCCTCAAGCCCAAAACAACCAGAATCAGGCTAGCTGCTCCTGTGCGAGCATGCTTCAAGTGTGGCGATCTCAATCATCTCGCCAATGTTTGTCCCCAGCGTTATCAGCCTTAGTAACAGCAGCAGCAACAACAACAACCGCCACAACAGCAGCAACATGCTCAACAACCTGCTAGAGGCCGAGCTTTTGTCATCACTTCCGCTCAGGCTCAGAACGCAAACGATGTTATCACTGGTACGTTTCTTGTGAACCATGTTTATGCTTCTTGTCTGTTTGATACTGGTGCCGATAAAAGTTTTGTGTTGCTAGAATTTGAACAATTGCTTAAGTGTAAACGCTCTAAGTTGCCAAAATCTTTCGCTGTCGAAGTCGCTAATGGCAAATCCCTCACTTTCGATTCCGTTCTTTCCAATTTCTCCTTGATTCTCAACGATCATACTTTCTCAATCAACCTTATACCTATGCAAATGGGTACTTTGACATCATAGTAGGCATGGACTGGATTAGGCGAGTTCGTGCTGAAGTTGTTTGTTCTAAAAAGTTTATCCGCCTTCCTCTTCCAAACGATGATTCTCTACACGTGTATGGCGAGAAACCTTCTCAAGGTCTCAAGCTTATGTCGTGTATCCAAGCAAACAAAAGCTTACGCAAGGGTACCTTCGCCTTTCTTGCCCATATTGTGGAAAAGAAGGATAAAGGCCCAAGCATAAGCGACGTCCCTGTTGTACGTGATTTTCCCGATGTGTTTCCCGACGATCTTCCTGGTCCGCCTCCTTCTCATTCCTTCGATTTCCGCATTGATTTAGTGCCTGGCGCTATGCCTATCGCTAAGTCTCCTTACCGTTTAGCACCCTCTGAGATGCAAGAACTCTCGAGTCAACTTCAAGAGCTTCTTGATAAAGCCTTTATACGCCCTAGTACTTCTCCTTGGGGCGCTCCTGTTTTGTTTATTAAAAAGAAAGATGGGTCATTCCGTATGTGTATTGACTATCGTGAGCTCAACAAGCTTACTGTTAAGAACCGATACCCTCTACCTCGCATCGATGATCTCTTCGATCAATTGCAAGGCGCGACCTGCTTTTGAAAGATCAATCTTCGTTCTGGGTATCATCAACTTCGAGTCCTCGAAGAAGATATACCTAAAACTGCCTTTCGTACACATTATGGTCATTACGAGTTCGTGGTCATGCCCTTTGGTTTGACCAACGCACCTGCTGTTTTCATGGATTTGATGAACTGCGTGTGCAAAGCGTACTTGGACCGTTTCGTGATCGTTTTCATCGACGATATTCTTATATATTCCAAGGCACAAGAAGAGCACGAGCGACACTTGCGTCTTATCCTTGAACTTCTTCGTACTAAACGTCTATATGCCAACTTCCCCAAGTGTGAATTTTGGTTAAAAGAGGTTCAATTCCTTGGTCATACTGTCAACGAACTTGGTATTCACGTTGACCCCGCTAAAATCGAAGCTGTGTAGAACTGGATCGCACCTAAGTCTCCGTCTGAAATTCGTTAGTTTCTTGGTCTTGCTGGCTATTATCTTCGTTTTATCTCTAACTTTTCAAAGATCGCTGTTCCTTTGACCTCTTTGACTCAAAAAGAGAAACCTTTTGTTTGGGGTCCCGAACATGAGGAATCTTTTCAAACGCTCAAGGAGATGCTGTGTAATGCTCCTATCCTCGCGCTTCCTGATGGTAACGATGACTTCGTCGTATATTGCGATGCTTCACACCTTGGTCTTGGTTGTGTGCTTATGCAACGAGACAAGGTCATCGCTTATGCATCGAGGCAACTCAAAATTCATGAGAAAAACTATACTACTCACGACCTTGAACTTGGCGCAGTTGTTTTTGCGTTGAAGATTTGGCGACATTACCTTTATGGTACTAAGGGTGTGGTCTTCACCGACCATAGGAGCCTTCAACATATCTTCGACCAAAAGGAACTGAACATGCGTCAACGTTGTTGGGTGGAACTGTTAAACGACTACGACTGCGAAATCAAATACCATCTAGGTAAAGCGAATGTAGTAGCCGGCGCGCTTAGTCGTAAAACTCATGTGAAGAGTGTCCGTTGTCTCCAACTCGTTAACGATCTTCAAAACCGCATTCGTGAAGCCCAATATGCCTCTATTAACGAAGGTAGTCTCTCTGTTGAAATACGAGGCGCTAAGGAACATGAACTCGTGTCTAAATCTGATGGTATTCTATACTATCTCAATCGTATCTGGATCCCTAATCGTGAGAACCTTCGAGACTTTCTGATGAAGGAGGCACACAAATCGAAGTATTCTGTTCATCCTGGCGCTGACAAGATGTACCATGATATGTGTACGTCATACTGGTGGCCTGGGATGAAGAGGGATATTGCCTCCTACGTTGCAAAATGTCTCACTTGTTCGAAGGTAAAAGCTGAACATCAACGTCCCTCTGGCTTACTCGAACAACCAGAGATTCCTGTCTGGAAATGGGAGAGCATTGCCATAGACTTTATCACTAAACTTCCTCGTACTTCTTCTGGTCATGACAGTATTTGGGTGATCGTTGATATACTGACCAAATCAGCTCATTTTCTTCCCATTCGTGAAGATTTCAAAGTCGAGAAATTGGCTAGAATCTACACTAATGAGATCATCAGTCGTCATGGTATCCCCATTGACATCATTTCCGATCGTGATGCTCGTTTTACGTCTCGTCTTTGGCAAACTTTTCAATCTGCTATGGGTACTGTTCTTAACCTTAGCACCGCTTTCCATCCTCAGTCAGACGGTCAAACCGAGCGTCCTATCCAAACTTTAGAGGATATGCTTCATTCTTGCGTAATAGATTTTGGTGGCAACTGGGATTCACACTTGCCTTTGATCGAATTCTTGTACAATAACAATTATCATGCAAGTATTCAAATGGCACCTTTCGAAGCATTATATGGTCGCAAGTGCCATTCGCCTATTTGTTGGCACGAGATTGGTGAATCTCAATTCACTGGTCCCGAGCTTATACAAGAAGCAACGGACAAGATTTTACAGGTTCGAGACAATTTACTGAAAGCCAGGAGCCGACAAAAGAGTTACGCTGACAAGCGTCGCAAACCCTTGGAATTCGAGACAGGTAACTTGTTACTTCTCAAGGTATCCCCTTGGAAGGGCGTGGTTCGATTTGGTAAGAAAGGGAAACTCGCACCTCACTACGTTGGTCCTTTCAAGATACTCGAAAGGGTTGGCAAGGTTGCGTATAGACTGGACCTACCTGAAGAACTCAACAATGTACATCCTGTCTTCCATGTGTCAAACTTAAAGAAGTGTCTAGCTGACGATTCCACTCGAGGACCTTCAAGTCAACGAGACCTTGCACTTTGTGGAAAAATCCGTCGAAATCATGGATCAAGGAGTCAAGTTATTGAGGCGCAGTAAAATTCCTATCGTCAAGGTTCGATGGGAAGGTAAACGTGGCGCTGAATTCACTTGGGAACTCAAGAGTCACATGAAGACGAAGTATCCGCATCTTTTCCCTACATTTTCCTAAATTTCGGGACGAAATTCCCTAAAGGAGGGGAGACTGTAACGCCCTGCTTATTTGTACTTTCCATTTATAGCAAGTCTTGTTCGTATTTCTATTTTTGGAAGTCTTGTGTTCTTGTAATCGTTCTTTCTTTGTAACCGTTGTAAAATCCGAGACTTGAATCATAAATAAAACTCATATTTTGTTAAATACATGTTATACATACTTTATACATGCTCATACATTCGATTTCGTGAAACAATTGATGCTTATTCGTAATTCTTGGAAACTATGTGCTAAACTTGCAAATATGTGAAACTTATGCATAAAACGTGTCTTGATCGTAAACGATATTTAAATACGACCTTCATACGCTTAATTATACTTGGTTTATGTTCATCATACTTTATTTGGCCTTAAACTATGCTTTTATGGCGAAACTAGCCCCTAAATCACCTAAAAACACAAATTTACAAACTTCAGGGGCCTGAATGCAATTAATTGAAACTTACCCCTCCCCCTTGTCACGGGCCACGTAAGCTTACCCCTAGGGCTACGCTGGCCATCAGAAAACCCCCAGATCAGTCTCCTCATTCTCCTTCATGATTTTGAGCGGGATTTGGTTATTTTTAAGTTTAAAACCGGGTTTTTGGCAATAAGTACACAACTAACCCAACCTTAAATCATTCCCTATATAAACCCACACTACTCCAAGCCATTTGTACTTTACAAACACTCTCAAATCACTCTCAAGCTCCCAAAATCGTAGCTGCAAGTTCAAGTTCGGACAGAAACATCAAGCTCCACTAAAGTGAGCATACCTTCTTCATTTCTTGTCCGTTTGAGCTCATTCTTTTTCTAGAACACTTGGATCGACCTTAGCTTCGATTCCATGGGTATTCCACAGTGAATAAGTCCCTGGAAATCCGGCAAATAGGCTCCAAAGTTCACTGTTTGAATCTGATTTCATTTATCTTTACTAATACTTGCTTAAACTTGAGTTTAACTCACTCAAACCCACATCCTTATGCGCATAAACACTTGTATGGTTAGTTGTGCTTAAAAACGGGGCAGAGACATACAAAATCAGAGGTTAAACCTCATATACTTTCTGTTTTGTTTAGGGTTTTGACCCACAAGTAATGTTCAACCTTCAAGCTTGATGAAGGTGTGATTATGGACTAACTTGGGTTGTCCAACATAAAATCCCCACATTGCTTGATGATTTCTCATAGTGTAGTTGTTTACATTCTTGTATTAATCTTAGTTCATGACCCTCCTTGTATGTTTTTACATCAAGTGTAGTGGTGAACACTAGGGGTACCTAAATGGAAGCTTGTTCTTCCTACCTCCTACATGATTTCCATGATACATTAGAGGTACCTAAATGAAGATTAAATCTTCTACCTCATGCTTGAAATATTGGACATAATGATATATACTCTCTCTAAATAATACTTATATGTACGTAATATTCAATATTCGGACCTTGATGGTGAACTTGTGTTCATTCGTCAAAGTTTTGGAATAACATCATCTAAGACATAAGACTTGTACGATTCTAATGAGTATACCACTCATGAAAACATTAACCCTTGAGGTTTCATAGTGTCAAAACAAGTACTTTATGTTCAATAATGATTACTTTCGTATACATATGTTCTTGTGATTTAAATTCCGAAATCCCTAATATACCGTTAATCTTTGAAACTCATACACTTCATTTCTTCGTGTAGAAGGACTTGGTGTTCCAATCTCCTAACCAACAACCCACTCGCGGATTCAAGTAGAAGACTTGCAAAACCGTGAGTATACTCGCAACCCCCTTTTTATGTTTACCACTTTTGGGGTGTAACATGTTTAACTATTAAACTACACTTAAACTTATTCTTTATGCAATGCACGAAAAACAATCCTTATACATGAATACTATGTTGTTATACTTGATGCTTATACGTGGACCATACTTATGTGATATGTTTTAGTCATTAGCTTTCACGAGCCTCCATTTGACATGTATAGCGCTATAGGAGTAACGCACCGCCCGTAGACTAGTGGTCAAGTTGAATTATATCATTTTGCGTAAACAGAGAGTTGACTAGAAATATTGCATGCCATGTTAGGTTGATCTTGTATAAACTAAGTTGCCATGTGGATTCGTTTTTAAACTTTTATACTTATACTTATTCTTAAACTTGTATACTCGCCTTTGCTTTTGCATTGAATTGTATTTTAAAAATGTTACAGGTTGAGGATTGATGATGCTATGAAAATGGACTAGCAAAGATGCCTAGATACTCACTTAGACGTTTAGGTTTAAAGTGTTGTATCAATTTTGTTATTATCATGTTTGAACAATGTTGTTATTTGAGTTTCTTTGTAATATTTGACAATTTTGCTATGAAATGAAATCGATTGAATTAAATATTGTCACAAATAGTGTTATGAAGTCTCTTACAATCTCGAACTAGTCCCACTCTGATGATTCCGCCATTGGTAGGGGTGTGACATTTACTAACACATGTGCATTGTTTAATTTTAATAAATAATAACCAGGAAAAACAACAGGAAGCTATAATATTACCAGGAAGCCTGCAGGAATACCTAAGCCTACAAATGTGAGTACATCTACTTTTCATAAACTGTTTTTATAAAACCACAATTATTTTAAAGTATAATTAACAGTGATTGAGTATTTGTATTCTACAATTACTGTCGGTATGTTGGGATTTTGTATACATTACTTGTTACTACACTGTGAGTAGTAAGAATGACCACAAGTCAGGATTGACAGTACCGTGGGTGGTAATTGAGTAGATATAAACAAATGTAATTGCAGGTTGCCCTCAATACTGTACAATGATAAAACTGTTTTGATTAATCTGAGATGCACTCACCAGTATTTCTTGCTGATAAAATGTTTTTAAAACGCGTTTCAGGTTACACAATGTGAAAGCTAATAAAAGCCAGCTGGAGAGCACTAAAGGCTTAGAAAGTGGCTATAAAAGTTACCTAAATAAAAAGTAGATCATGTTTTTAATAATTAGGGTTTACCCCTATAAATATATTACAAATGAAAATCGGGATTTGTCTCACTTGTTTATTATAAATGTATTATCAGAAAAACTTGGGTTTTATCCCATTTATCTATTTTAAACATTTTGGTGTTTAACTCTGATAAAACTATTTCCTGACTACGGTCCTGATGAAAATTTCCGCTGCCAAATTAATAAACAACGATACCATCTGATTAGTTCGCGGCTCCCGCTCCCAGGGTGGGGTCGGGGGCTGTGACACTTCTATGTTCAAGGCTTGAAAAGCTTCTCCAAAAGCAGCAGGATCCATTGGATTGATTTCAGTTAAATGGGCTTGAGGAGTATTAGCCGAAGGTGATTGGGCTTGGGCTGATGGGCCGTATCCAATGGGCCAAGGTGAGGCCCAACCCTGCATAGATGGGTACGGGCATGGGGGTAGAGGATACCAAGGGGCCATTGACTGGGCCATCCACCAGTTGGGCCAAGGCCCAGAAGAGGGATGGGTTCGTCTATTGGGATGGTTGTTCCAACCGTTGTTATTGGGCTGGTTTGTAGCAGAAGTGGGTTGGTTTGTACCAAATCCTGAAGGCCCACGAGTGTTTGACTGATTGGGCCAACCAGAACGGCTTTGTTGTTAACCACCACCACGGTTGCGGGTAGGGTTTCCCCGACTGCCACCGCGATTTGAGCCCCCACCACCGCGAGATTGTTGCCTATGATTATTAGCCGGTGGTGGGTCTTGATTGACTGCCATAACTGTGGGAGAAGAGATGGGTTCCTGCGCATCTTGACGTTGTAAATCAGACTAGAGCGTACTTAGAGCTGTTTCCCAAGTGGGGATCTATTGATTAATAAGAGCTGCAGTTGTGTCAAATTCGGGTGGGAGACCGCGTACCAACTGCAAGATTAAACGTTGATTAGTAATAGGGTGATCCACAGTAGAAAGTTGACCAACTAATTCTTTTAAACGATTACAATAGGCTTCTAGGGAAGGCATGGACTTTAAAGTCAAATTGATAAACTGGTGTTCTAGAGCAGTAGCACGAGACCCCTTGTTGTTGGTGAAGCTCTCCTTGATACGTAACCTAGCCTCTAATGCAGTAGAATCAGGTTCCAAAACACGAACAAACAAGTCATCAGACAACGTACTGTAAATCCATTGCAGTACAATTGCATCAAATTCCATCCATGACTCATAGTCTGGATCAGTTTTAGCTGGGGGAGAGTGCCGTCGATGTGGTGTGTGACCTTGTAACCACGAGCATTTAATTGAAAGAGTTTCACCCAAGAGGAGTAGGTGACCTTGGTACCATCCAGAACACGCACCTTGTTCTGGATATTTGTAACTATGTAAACATGATGCAGGGTAGTCGGTTTGGGATTGGAGGATGAACCAGCATCAGTTGTTTTGACATCATCGCCCATGGCTGGTGTGTGTGTGGGGAACAAAAGGGACCAGAGAAAAAGAAAAGAAAGGACAAGGAGGGAGTTGCAGGCCGTACTCTACAATTTATTGAATGCTAGGGTTTAGAGCAATATAGCTCTGATACCATAAAGGTAATCGTAATTCGTTTGATCCTTTTAATATAACAGATATATATAGAGGATAAAAATCAACCGACTTAAGTTATTCTAGGAGATAAACTAGGAAATAAATAATACAAATAATACTCAAAATACTATCCTAAAATACACACAATAATATTCACGGTTAATAAATAATTAAATAAATAACTAATTAAATTGAGTTCAATTGTGAATTTATTTATACTTGAAAAATTATATAATATCTATGAATTTTATAACAAAAACATATATTATTTTTACACACACATCCAAATGAATGAAGATACTTTGTTTCTACATTTACACACAAGTAGGCAACTGGATTATGATTGCCTAAACAATATTCCAACGAACTTATATACCATGCAAGACGAGAATAGATATATAACAACTTTTTCTTTTCCTAAAACAATAATTCATTTGAGCTTTTCACATCGTCTCAATGTTACCATTTTCAAGAGACACTAGCTCAGTGAGTCGTAGCATAAGCATTTCAAAGTCATCTTGGCTCTTTATGAGACTAAGTCGCGTATAACGATTTTTGGCACTAAACGAGCTTCCACTACGACCTATGATTTTTGATGCTTCAAGCACTGCACCACAATCATCGTCTTCTTCTCTTTCACATTTTACCCATGCGTAAGCTACAATAACGCCGGTATAAATAGGGAGTGTTTCATATTGCGGTTTAAAAAGGATTATCAAAAAATTAAATGTAACATGAACTATAAAAAGTTAGATAATCGAAAAAAATTACCTGGAGATGGTAACCTAGTTTCGTTGAAGAAATTGCAGTGTAATGGATGCCTTTTCTGGATTGAAAATCTTGTTGACTTTGAGAAGACAGAAGTCAACCTATCCCAACGGTCCCTCATTGTGTTGTAAGAATATTCAAAAAGTGGTTTTCCATCTTCTTCAATTGCTACTTTTAAAAGCTTCAAAACTCTTAGTTGAGTGTCCTTTGAGATCCCCAAATCAGCCACCATGATATAGTTCAATAACTTCTCATATACATCTTTATCTTTTATAATCGCCCACCTACAATCAACATATAAATTGTTCAATACAAAATCAATTTTAAGTAAAAGATCTCGTTTAAATATATACCCAAAACGTGCACCGGCATGACCAGTGAGCTTAGAAAGAGTAAAGATCATGAGATCTTGATCTGAAGGGCCTGGAATCGGTGTAAAATGTGGCCAAAAATAGGCATGATCATATATCGTCTTCCTTCCAAGAACCGATTTCTTCAACTCCCCATCTGGATTGTTTGGCGAGGTTACAAATTCAACCACATCTATACTATTTGTTGAATTAATCGATTGCCATGAGTTTGTGTCTCCTCCAAACTCAAAATTCTCGGAGTTAAATAACACGGTTTGGCCTTTATACATCTATACTTCCCCAACAAAAACAACAAATCTAGTTAAAAAAAGATCAAATGAGAGTAAATATTTCTGTAGATTTTAAGACTTGTTACCGGATAATACGGTATGGTAGCGAGGACTTTGGATGGTGAAGAAGAGTTTTCGGAGGAAAGCGCATAAAGCGCTGCGGTTAGAAGTTGGGATGACCCGACACCAAAGACCATGTATCGTCCTTCAGTGATTGCATTCCCGACAATGGAATGTAGCTTGCGAATGTAATATTCGAGCTCGGTTGACATCATTGTGTAGTCATCGTATCGATAACTCATACGATGCCACCCTGGTATGAGGACTGAACTATCGGCTGCAGTTTGCATCCAAAATGGCTCAAGGAATATAGGATCCCCACTACAAAATGCAAAAATAAAAGTCACATATTTAAGAATAAAAATAATGTTAAATGTAGGATTAGGATCAAATACAAAGACTCGTGTAAGAAGGGTACAAAGGCTCCTAAAAAAACCCACTAAAAAAAAAAAAAAACCTTAAACATCCACCATCACCCAAAAACCTAAACACCCCCCTCCCCCATCACCCACAAAAAAAAAAATATTTTTTTTTTGCCGAGGGGGTGGGGGTTTAGGTTTTTGGGTGGTGGTGGGGGTGAGTGTTTAGTTTTTTTTTTAGGTTTTTTTTTTTTTTTTTTTTGTGGGGGGGGGGGGGGGGGGATGGGGTGTTTAGGTTTTGGGTGGTGATGTAGTGGGTTTAATTTTAGGTTATTGGACAGTTGTCACTCTATAAATCATTTTTACACTTCTTACAATTAGGAGCCTTTGTAGAATAACTTGACCTGTTAAATGTATATTGCGAATTACAACCTTAAATCAATTTAAAAATTCATGTTCGGATCCTAATATATATGAGATAGGGAGTTTTGATTAAATGGTTAGTGACTATAAATTGTTGACGTATGTAGACTCAATCATCGACCACTTGAATGGTCAATGAACTCTAATCAACTCAAATGACGAGAGAATAATAAGATTGTTGTCACTAACTGTGATTGTATGTTAATCGTTGCCATGGTCGATTATATATGCTAGGGATTTAGTGATGATTCGCGATAATCACAATGTGTCGTAATTAACCACCATTTGAACCATTGTGACTCTTAAACCAAGAATCATGGCTCGGTAGCAAATACATTTTTTTCTTACTGGGAACAATACGAGTCGGCTAAAAATGAGCTCTTTTATATTTAAGAAATTGTTAAGAGTTCCTAGACGAAAAACAAATATAAATTAACATACACCAAATTAGGAGCAATCACAAATTAAAAATCCCTATTATATTTATGTGAAGAAAACACCAAATTAGAGCAATCACAAATTAAAAAAACCCTAGAAATTAGAAATAAGTAAGTTGATCACTAAACTATGGCAATCGCAAATTAAAGACACTAGAAATTAGGAATCAATCAATCTCCTAAATAAAAATAAGTTTATAAAATTAAGTCATAACTAGGTTTATTACCGTCGCCGCGTTGCGACGAACTTCTTTTGTTATTTAGTGTGTGTTTACATGTGTTAAAATAACTACGAACGTGTTACGCACGAAATCGCTAACAAGAATAAAGAAAATATAGAAATAAACACTAAAATATAACCCAAAAGAAAATCAACCCAATATGCTTTAACTATAATTCTTTCATTTTTAAAGATCAAGATATATTTATAGGGGTGGAGATACAATAGAAAGTTTATTTGGCTAGGAAGGATAGGAAGTGATCTTGACCATCCATTAAGTTAATCAAGGGCTAAGATTAAATCAGGCAAATTGAAATGAAGAAAAGAGGCGCGTGAGTTTGTTCAAGGGCATTCTAGTCAATCCAAGCCAATAGTTTCTCTCTCCTCCAATTCCCCCCCATTTTTTAAACGTTAATAACTCTTTCATACGACATTATTTTTTTTATAAAAATTGCACAAAAAAAACGAGCGTTTTTTTATCTTTAAAACGAGTATACTATTGCTATATTTAAAAAAAAAATTTAAAACCCAGTTGCGTAAAACGCAATAGAAAAACCACCAGTTACGTAAAACGCAATGAAAAAAAAAACCTAAAAATGACATTTTTCTAAGACGCAATGCACCAAAAACGCAAAGAAATGACTTATTTGTAAAACGCAATGGCCAGAAAACACATAAAAATGTGTTTTACCTAAAACGCAATGCACAAAAAACACAAATAAATGACTTATTTGTAAAACGCAATGGCCAGAATACACTTAAAATGTCTGTTTTCTAAAACGCAATGGACTGAAAACACATAAAAAAGTGTTTTACCTAAAACGCAATGCACAAAAAACACAAAGAAATGTCTTATATGTAAAACGCAATGGCCAGAAAACACTTAAAAATGACTCATTCTAAAACGCAATGGACTGAAAACACCTAAAAAATGTGTTTTACCTAAAACACAATGACTAAAAACACTTAAAAATGTGTTTTTTTCTAAAACGCAATAGCCAGAAACCACATAAAACTCTCTTATTTCTAAAACGCAATGGACACATAAAACTGTCTGTCACTGTGAACTGTCTGAATTGTCTCAACCCCAGCCAGGGGCTCTGCCCCTTGGACCCCGCCAGGGGCTGCCGCCCCTAGGACCCCGCTACCGGGGGCTGCCGTCCCCGGACCCCCGCAAAGATCGTAAAACGCAATAACTAAATCAAAAACCCAGATCATGAAAATGAAATTAAAGAATTTCTTACATGGATCGAAGCCGATTTCTTCATCAATTGACGAAATTTGAATGATAGAAACACTTATCAACGCTCGAATCGAACGAATCGAGTGATTATCTCCAAAATCACCGGAAAAAACGAGATTTTTTTATGAAATTAAACTGGGTTTTCTTCAAAAAAAAGCTGAAGAACACGTTGATCGGGTTCTGAATCATTGATTTGTGATAAAAATCGCACTATAATGTAGTGATTATTGAGATAGAAAGTGAAGAAATAGTTGAAGATGGTGAGTTTTGAAAATGATGGGTTTTTGAATTTACTGGGTTTTGAAAAAGGAGGAAGAAGGAGTTGGATTGACTAAAATACCCTTTCTCTTTATTTTAAAATTTGCCACATGTCATAATACTATGTCTTCCTATCCTTCCTAGCGAAAATTAACTTCCTATTTGATCTTTACTCATATTTATAGTTAAAAAAGTCAACCCACAAGATCAATTTTGAAACACATCTATTTACATGGATGCAAATTTCCAGGTCTTTGGGATCTGAAACAGCACTTAACAACAAAGTCAAAAGAAAGAAAAAAATCACCCGTCAGCATCTGCAGCACATTCAGGAGATAATTCAGAGCAATCAGGGCCTCCATAACAATCATAGCACTCACACACAGGTTGACCGTCATAGATCAAACCTTCAAGGAAAGCTCTACCATGCCCGGAGCATGAGATCGCCGCAACCGCCTCCGCCTCCGCCGCTGCTTTCTCCGTCCAAGTCAACGACAATCGGTGACTAATCTCCTGATTCTTCTCTCCACCTGCATAGATATATATACTAAGTAATATATTGATTGTTATTGAAATAACGAGACATATTCCATAACAATATTTCTTCATATTTCAGTTGGATTTTGCAGGCTTGAAGATGCGGAATGAAAAAGGGGAAACTTAGTGATTGTACGTTTAAATATTGTGCATTATTGTGCTAGGAATACTATAATATTATATATGTTCTAGACGATCAAAGTTGAGTCGTCATTGCTATTTGCTACAATTATTTATTATTTCCCATGGGTCTGCCGTCGTGGAGAATCATGACTTAAATGTTACTCTTCCATTTTCTTCATTCTAGTGTGAATCACATACTTAAAACGAGTCTAAACAAACCTAAGGTTGTATGATTAAACTCGAGTTGTTTCAAGCCTAATGTGTTTGTAACTTGTTTGTCTTAATTAAGAGCCTAAATGAACTATGCTTGAAATGTTAAAACTAGAGTTTGTTTATATATTTCGATCTCGTTATGGGCTTCTCAGTCATGATATATACTGCTTTTCATAAAAATATGCATACATTATATATAATGTTATTAAAACATTGTGGAAAAGAAAATATTAAGTGATTGAAATACAAAAAAAAAAAAAAAAAAAAACTCTACAGAAAAAACACCTTTTCAACACGCATTGCGGGTTATAAAAGGGTACTTATGACACACGAAAAAATATCATTGAAGGGGATGTCATGAAAATATCATGACACGTGTTTGTGTATCATCTTTATATGACACGTATTTATGACACATTTTTATAACACGTTTTTATGACGTACATTTTTTTTGAACGTCCAACTTAAGCAACGCCGGGTACTATGACAACTCGAACTTTCAAGGTCTTTCCTCTGCGTGATACTTGTTCGCACCGGTGTTTTTATAATTCGTTCTGCATTATAACTTGTCTATGTTTAGTATATGATTAATGTGTTTAATGTGTTTAGTTTTATAAACTTTTGATCTGTTTAAAAGTTAATCACCATACTTGATGAAACATTAGGTGTCGCCACTAGCAAACCCGACGAAACATAAGTGTTTCGTCATTCCCTCTACTTGACGAAACTTGGGGAGTTTCGTCACCCCCTTTGATGTTTCGTAGAGATGGGCTTTCGGCCCAGTGAGGCCCAATGTTCTAATATAAATTAAGTTACGTTCTTTGGCAAACCCTAAAACACTATTGTTCTTTCCCTCATAACCGACGGCTGTTTCATATAACTCGAAGTCTCCGGCTCTTGATCTTAGTAATCCATTCGATTTCACGGCTAGTGAGATATCATATCCTATTTCTGTAAAACCAGTGATTGTCTTGATTGATGCATGAGTGTTAGGGTTGAACATGTTTTAGTATAATGATGCATATTGATCCACGGTAGCATGAGTTGTTGGTTAATGGTTAGGGTTGTTAGCAATCGTCATGAATGTTATACATGGAAGGATTTGTGTGTCAACTGCATGAATTACTTGTGCTGCACATGTCTTAGGGTTTCGGCTTTGATAACTTGAGTATGTGATTCATTAATAAGGAACAGTAACTGTTGCGTTCAAATATATGGATTTGCTGTTGATTACGTTGAATGTTACTGTGGCACGATTAGAACTCATGTGATACCGTTATCTGCATAATTGAGTCATTGGGATCGTGTGTGATTAGGGTTGTAACTGTTGGTGTGTGCGGCGAAGGTTTACCCCGACAAAGGACCAGGGTTTCGTCGACTAGTATCTCGACGAAACATGAGTTTCGTCACATCTCTCACGATGAAACATGAGGTGTTTCGTCAAGGTTGGACCTCGACAAAAGTTGATCTTTCGCCGTAGGGGTTATGACTTGAACAGTGAGTGATGTGGTGCATGTTATTTTACAGTTATGCTTGCTGTATGAAGTTAGACTATCTAGAAATAAGGTACTTGTTTAGACTGTTATGAGTAGTCAAATGTAAACTGTTTAATGTGAATAACTGATGCTACTGTGAATGGTACTGCATGATATACATAAGGATGTGGACTGTTGTGTGAAATGTAAACTGTGTAATTACATAAAGTAATGTGTTTCGAAACTGATATTGATTGATAATCACGATAGGGTTGTTTGACGAACTGGAACGGGTAACTTGTTAAATACCGAGCAAATCAAGGTGAGTTCACTACACTTGAGCATGAATCCCGGTGGTTGGGACAGTCAGTGGGTATCCCGGGGAGGGATAAGTCTTTTGGGTAAAACTGGGATGTTGGATAATAATCTCACTCTATCACTCTTAAGTCCCATCTTTTTGTTACCGGAGAGGTAACGGGGTATTAGTTGGTAGCGCTACTTAGGTTTGGCACTCTCACCCCGTACCGGAGAGGACGGGTGTGAACTAATGACCCAGTCATGCCCAGTGTTTTGATAGGAGCACTGGGGAACGGGTAAAACATACATCAGGAGCCGTCTTGTTCATTATCGAGATATTATCAACATTACTTTCGGATTTGTTAACAAACTGGATTAAACACTTGGTAATTAACGTTTTCGTAAAACTGTGAACTCACCAGCGTTGTCTGATACACTTGTTGCATGCTCGCAGGTCGTTAGGTACTTTGGATGGGAACTTGCTATCTGGATGGCTGGAGTGGTCATGGTCATGTCGCTGAAGATTGCTTGCATGTTATTTAAACACTATTACATTTGGTTTTGGGAATACCTTAAACATTATTTTGTCATTTGCTTCCACTGAATCTGATAACTCTTGTTTGACAATTTTGATTGCATGATTTAATAAACATAAACTTGGTAATGATTTATTATTGGTTCAATGTGATTGGTGGCTTGGATCCTGGTACGTCACACGTCCCGCGGTGTATTTGCATGTGGTTTTTGGGGGGTGTGACAGTTTGGTATCAGAGCCACTGGTTATAGTGAACTAGGTTTTAAAACGTTTTTATAAAACCAGACTATAACCGAACACTTTAGAAAGCGACCATGACACTCAGCTCCAGATTGCAAGGTTCGTCTCTCGTTTACTTATTGCATAGTATATCTAGTACACACTTATGTACGATATTGCATGTGATTGCACACACTTAGCATTTCAGACTGAATACATGTGCATTTACTTGAGTTATGTGATTGATAGAGTCACAGTGCAATATCCTGTTAGCTTTTCGTGGTTTACGTTGTGGTGTTTTGTTTTCTTGTGAGAACTTGAGGAACCTTTTAGCATGAGTTGGGAGGAGCTGAGATAAACATGCAAATCGCATTATTATTGTGGGTGCACACATATTAATAAAGTGGGGTGCATGCGAGTCCCAGTGAGATCTAACGAGTGTGAAAAGGGTTCCGCTTTGTTGTCTGATACACTCTGTAATCTGTAGAAGTTGTTGTGAGTTTAACTCCTACTTTATATCGACTCTTGACCTTTCCCTTCTCTTATATAGAATCATGAGCGGACGAGGTCACGGACGTGGTCACATTGCGATGACCCAGGCTGAGCTGACAAACTTGATTAACACACGTGTGGCTGAGGCTTTGGCAGCCTACCAAGCTGGTACGATATGTGCCAATTACCCTTTATTCTTGTGTCGCGTACACAACTCTTACCCTTGTGTTGTATTTTCTTTCTTCCATTAGGTCAGCAAGCGCAACAAAATCAAAACAATCCACCTGCTTGTACGTTCAAGACGTTCATGGATTGTAAGCCACAGACCTTCAGTGGGACTGAAGAGGCTGTAGGATTCCTGCGTTGGTTTGAGAAAGCAGAATCGGTGTTTGCGATGTGTAACTGTCCTGCTGGGGACAGAGTGAAGTATGCTACAGGCACACTCGAGGATGGTGCCCTGATATGGTGGAATGCCCAAGTTCAGATGTTGGGCATTGAGATGGCAAATGCCACTACTTGGGACGATTTTAAGGAGTTGATGAGGGAGGAGTATTGTCCTCGTGATGAGATTCAGAAACTGGAGAATGAGTATTATGATCTGAAGATGGTGAGGTCGGAGATCCATGCATTCACAAAACGATCTCACGAACTAGCAATTTTGTGCCCTAACTTGTCACGACCTCCACACCGAAGAATCGAGCTGTATCTAAAGGGATTAGCCCCGCAGGTTAAGGGCTTCGTTACTGCAGCGAGCTTCGCTACCACCGCGTGTTTCTGCCACTACTGCTGCTGCC
The DNA here is from genome assembly GCA_030545235.1 of Helianthus tuberosus. Taxonomy (NCBI): domain Eukaryota; kingdom Viridiplantae; phylum Streptophyta; class Magnoliopsida; order Asterales; family Asteraceae; genus Helianthus; species Helianthus tuberosus. The sequence goes on from CM060415.1 coordinate 78,623,208, forward strand.
ACCACAGCTACTACGCCCGTACTGATAGCAAGCGGAAATGGAATGATGTAGATAAGGTGACGAACTCGAATCAGTCACAGAAGTGGCCAGACAATAACATGAATCACAACTTCAGTCAGTCCTCCGTTAATCAAAGCCAGGGAACAGTTCGGGTCAGGGTTCTTACGCGGGAAAACTACCAAAGTGCAATAAGTGCAACTATCACCATCGGGGACAGTGTACCCGAGTATCTCACCAGTGCAACAAAGTGGGGCATATGGCCAGGGATTGTAGGGTTTCACTTCCGAACCAGCAGCAACAACACACTCCGCAACAACAACAACCACAACAGCAGGAAAGGCAACAGCCCCAGCAAAACCGTGGAGACTGTAAGGGATGCTTTCAGTGTGGAGCCGAGGGTCACATCAGGCAAGACTGCCCTCAACTAAATCAGAATGCTGGTGGCAACAACAATGGGAACAATAACAATAGAAACAACAACAATGGGGGAAATGGTGGAAATGGCGCGCACGGGAGAGTGTTCACTATTGGAGCTGGGGAAGCTCGTAATGATGGCGATGTTGTGACTAGTACGTTTTCTGTGAACAATCTGATTGCTTCTGTTTTATTCTACTCTGGTGCCGATTAGAGTTATGTGTCTTTGGGGTTCAGTCGTCAGTTAGGGTTGACTCCCACACCTCTTGTAAATAAGCATGTAGTAGAATTAGCTGATGGTAAATCGATAGAAGCTTCTCATGTTCTGTTTGGCTGTAAACTTGATCTCATGGGTCAAGTGTTTGACATTGACCTACTCCCCGTTACTCTTGGAAGTTTTGATGTGGTCGTTGGCATGGATTGTTTGTCTAAGAATCAAGCGGAAATTCTCTGTAAAGAGAAAATCGTGCGTATCCCTCTCCTCAGTGGGGAATCCTTGTCAGTACAATGTCATCGTAGTGGTGCCATGGTCGGCATCATCTTAGTCATGAAAGCCCAGAAGTGTCTACGAAAGGGCTACCCTGCTATTCTAGCTCTTGTCACCGATTCGCAACCTGAAGAAAGGAAGATCGAGGATCTTCCAGTTGTTCGTGAGTTCTCTGACGTGTTTCCTGAAGAGTTACCTGGTTTACCCCCACATCGTCAGGTGAAATTTCAGATTGACCTTATGCCAGGAGCAGCTCCAATTGCTCGTGCCCCTTATCATCTTGCACCAGGAGAGTTGCAAGAGCTATCGAATCAACTCCAATAGCTATTGGATAGAGGTTTTATCCGACCTAGTTCTTCGCCTTGGGGAGCCCCAGTTTTGTTTGTAAAGAAGAAGGACGGGTCCTTCCGTATGTGTATAGATTATCGAGAACTCAACAAGGTAACAGTTAAGAACCGCTATCCTTTGCCGCGTATCGACGACTTGTTTGACCAGTTGCAGGGGTCAAGTTTCTACTCGAAGATCGACTTAAGATCGGGCTATCATCAGATGAGAGTCCGAGAGGAGGATGTCCCTAAAACAGCTTTTCGAACACGATATGGTCACTATGAGTTTTTGGTTATGCCATTTGGGTTGACAAACGCACCAGCGGTCTTCATGGACCTCATGAACCGTGTATGCAAGCCGTACCTTGATGATTTCGTTATTGTGTTCATCGACGACATTCTGATCTACTCGAAGAGCAAGGAGGATCACAAGCGACATTTGCGTCTTATTTTGGAACTCCTGAGGAAGGAGCAGCTCTACGCGAAGTTTTCTAAGTGTGACTTCTGGATACGAGAAGTGCACTTCCTTGGCCACATCGTCAATGAATCAGGGATACACGTGGATCCTGCTAAGGTTGATGCTATCAGGAATTGGGCGGCACCAAAGAATCCTTCGGAGGTGCGATAATTTCTTGGTCTCGCTGGGTATTATCGAAGATCAAGGATTTCTCAAAGATCGCTCAACCTCTCACCTCGTTGACACAGAAAGGTGTTGTGTATTCTTGGGGAAGCAAGCAGGAGGATGCTTTCCAACTTTTGAAACAGAAACTCTGCAGTGCACCGATTTTGTCTCTACTTGAAGGTACCGAGGATTTTGTGGTTTATTGTGATACTTCCATTCAGGGTCTTGGTTGTGTGCTGATGCAACGCAACAATGTGATAGCCTATGCTTCTCGACAACTGAAGGTTTATGAGAAGAATTACACGACTCACGACTTGGAGCTGGGAGCTGTGGTTTTCGTGTTGAAAATCTGGAGGCATTACCTGTACGGTACCAAATTCACTATCTACACCGATCACAGGAGCCTTCAACATATTTTCGACCAGAAGGAATTGAATATGCGACAGCGGCGCTGGGTAGAACTACTGAACGACTACGATTGCGCCATCAAGTATCAGCCCGGTAAAGATAACCTTGTAGCTGATGCCCTTAGCCGAAAGGAATCGAAACTGAAGCGTGTGCGAGCCTTACAGCTTACCATTCATTCAAACCTTCCTGATCAGATTCGTTCGGCTCAGATTGAAGCATTGAAGGAAGAAAACATCGAAGCTGAGAATTTACGAGGCATGGAGAAACGACTCGAGAAGAGATCTGATGGCATCTATTATTTTATGGAAAGGGTGCGGGTCCCCTTGTTTGGTAACCTTAGAGAGCTTGTGATGGGCGAAGCGCACAAGTCTCGATACTCTGTTCACCCGGGTTCGGATAAGATGTATCAGGATCTTAAGGTCTTGTATTGGTGGCCGAAGATGAAAGCTCACATCGTGACTTATGTGAGTAAGTGTCTGACTTGTGCTAAAGTTAAAGTGGAATATCAGAAACCGTCTGGGTTGCTGCAACAACCAGAAATACCCATGTGGAAATGGGAGCAGATAGCAATGGATTTTGTCACTAGTTTGCCGAGAACTCAAAACGAAAACGATACCATTTGGGTGATCGTTGACCGCCTTACAAAATTTGCACACTTCCTCGCGATCAAGGAAACGGATAAGTTCTCTCAACTCGCTGCTGTGTATCTGAAAGAAGTGGTTTCTAGGCACGGGGCGCCAACCTCTATTATCTCTGACCGCGATTGGCGCTTCATATCTGAATTATGGCAGTCAATGCATAAATCGTTCGGCTCACGTCTCGACATGAGCACTGCGTATCACCCACAGACGGATGGTCAAAGTGAGCGAACCATCCGGACACTTGAAGACATGCTGCGAGCATGTCTGATTGATTTTGGTAAGGGCTGGGAGAAACACTTGCCACTGATCGAGTTCTCCTACAACAACAGTTACCACTCTAGCATCCAGGCAGCTCCGTTTGAAGCATTGTACGGTCGGAAATGTCGTTCTCTTCTTTGTTGGGCTGAGGTGGGTGACAGCCAAGTCACAGGCCTAGAACTTGTCCTTGAAACTTTTAAAAAGATTGTGCAGATCAGGAACCGTATGGCAGCAGCACGCGACCGTCAGAAAAGCTACACTGACAAGCGTAGGAAGCCTTTGGAATTCGCAGTTGGTGATCGTGTTATGTTGAAAGTCTCACCCTGGAAGGGTGTGGTGCCTTTTGGAAAACGCGGCAAGCTTAACCCAAGCTATGTTGGCCCATTCAAAGTCTTGGAACGCGTTGGTAAAGTGGCGTACAAACTTGAGTTACCTGCTGAGTTGGGTAACGTGCATGATGTGTTCCATGTGTCGCAACTGAAGAAGTGTTTGTCCAACAAAACACTTGTTGTAGCGTTTCAAAAGCTGAAAATAGACGACAAGTTGCAGTTTGTCGAAGAACCAATAGAAATTATGGACCGGGAGGTCAAGGTCCGTAAGCATAGCCAAATTCCAATCGTGAGAGTTTGTTGGAACTCAAGACGCGGACCGGAGTTCACATGGGAACGTGAGGATCAGATGAAGCTCAAGTACCCACATTTATTCCTAGATGTCAAGTCCAAGTCTGGCAAATCTAAGTCTAGCACAACTAGTGAATTTAGGGACGAAATTCCCTTTCAAGTTGGGGATGATGTGGTACCCGCGGAAAATCCACAGTCATCCTGATTTGACACTTCACCGCTTTCGGAGTACTTATCAAATTTCGGGACAAAATTTCTTTCAAGTTGGGGATGATGTGACAACTCAAACTTTCAAGGTCTTTCCTCTGCGTGATACTTGTTTCGCACCGGTGTTTTTATAATTCGTTCTGCATTATAACTTGTATATGTTTAGTATATGATTAATGTGTTTAGTTTTATAAACTTTTGATCTGTTTAAAAGTTAATCACCATACTTGATGAAACATTAGGTGTCGCCACTAGCAAACCCGACGAAACATAAGTGTTTCGTCATTCCCTCTACTCGACGAAACTTGGGGAGTTTCGTCGCCCCCTTTGATGTTTCGTAGAGATGGGCTTTCAGCCCAGTGAGGCCCAATGTTCTAATATAAATTAAGTTACGTTCTTCGGCAAACCCTAAAACACTATTGTTCTTTCTCTCATAACCGACGGCTGTTTCATATAACTCGAAGTCTCCGACTTTGATCTTAGTAATCCATTCGATTTCACGGTTTGTGAGATATCATATCCTATTTCTGTAAAACCAATGATTGTCTTGATTGATGCATGAGTGTTAGGGTTAAACATGTTTTAGTATAATGATGCATATGGATCCACTGGAGCATGAGTTGTTGGTTAATGGTTAGGGTTAGGGTTGTTAGCTATCGTCATGAATGTTATACATGGAAGGATTTGTGTGTCAACTGCATGAATTACTTGTGCTGCACATGTCTTAGGGTTTCGGCTTTGATAACTTGAGTATGTGATTCATTAATAAGGAACAGTAACTGTTGCGTTCAAATATATGGATTTGCTGTTGATTACGTTGAATGTTACTGTGGCATGATTAGAACTCATGTGATAACGTTATCTGCATAATTGAGTCATTGGGATCGTGTGTGATTAGGGTTGTAACTGTTGGTGTGTGCGGCGAAGGTTTACCCCGACAAAGGACCAGGGTTTCGTCGACTAGTATCTCGACGAAAAATGAGTTTCGTCACATCTCTCACGACGAAACATCAAGTGTTTCGTCAAGGTTGGACCTCGACGAAAGTTGATCTTTCGTCGTAGGGGTTATGACTTGAACAGTGAGTGATGTGGTGCATGTTATTTTACAGTTATGCTTGTTGTATGAAGTTAGACTATCTAGAAATAAGGTACTTGTTTAGACTGTTATGAGTTGTCAAATGTAAACAATTTAATGTGAATAACTGATGCTACTGTGAATGGTACTGCATGATATACATAAGGATGTGGACTGTTGTGTGAAATGTAAACTGTGTAATTACATAAAGTAACGTGTTTCGAAACTGATATTGATTGATAATCACGATAGGGTTGTTTGACGAACTGGAACGGGTAACTTGTTAAATACCGAGCAAATCAAGGTGAGTTCACTACTCTTGAGCATGCGTCCCGGTGGTTGGGACAGTCAGTGGGTATCCCGGGGAGGGATAAGTCTTTTGGGTAAAACTGGGATGTTGGATAATAATCTCATTCTATCACTCTTAAGTCCCATCTTTTTGTTACCGGAGAGGTAACGGGGTATTAGTTGGTAGCGCTACTTAGGTTTGGCACCCTCACCCCGTACCGGAGAGGACGAGTGTGAACTAATGACCCAGTCATGCCCAGTGTTTTGATAGGAGCACTGGGGAACGGGTAAAACATACATCAGGAGCCGTCTTGTTCATTATCGAGATATTATCAACATTACTTTCGGATTTGTTAACAAAATGGATTAAACACTTGGTAATTAACGTTTTCGTAAAACTGTGAACTCACCAGCGTTGTCTGATACACTTGTTGCATGCTCGCAGGTCGTTAGGTACTTTGGATGGGAACTTGCTATCTGGATGGCTGGAGTAGTCATGGTCATGTCGCTGAAGATTGCTTGCATGTTATTTAAACACTATTACATTTGGTTTTGGGAATACCTTAAACATTATTTTGTCATTTGCTTCCGCTGAATCTGGTAACTCTTCTTTGACAATTATGATTGCTTGATTTAATAAACATAAAGTTGGTAATGATTTATTATTGGTTCAATGTGACTGGTGGCTTGGATCCTGGTACTTCACACGTCCCGCGGTGTATTCGCATGTGGTTTTTGGGGGTGTGACAGGTACTACGTACGCGGCACCCATCGGCCGAAAGGTAGCCCCATGGCAGCCCCACCTGCACGCACGGAGCCCCTAGCCCACCAAGCCACCAGTTTCGGAGAAAACCCGACCCTTCACCCACTCGAGGGCACGACAATGAAGAACCGGTAAAACCCGAAGGGATCAGGAATCGAACTCAAGACCAAAGGCCATGAGTCTTCCCTCATTTCCCATGACCACTGAGCTATAAGCCCAGGGTCTTTTTATGACGTACATTTATGTCACACTTTTTTGACGCACTTTGGTTAAACTCTTTTTTACGTGCTTTAATGACACACATTCATGACGTTTATTTATGCTATGTCATGGTTCTTATTTTTTTTTTAAATTATATTGAATTACTAATTTACACCTAAATACGTAAACAATAACCAAATCAATAAATCCATTTGTTAGTAAAATACATATATATATATATATATATATATAGAGAGAGAGAGAGAGAGAGAGAGAGAAAGTATATCGTACATTACGGCTTAACATACTTCACGTACGACAACGTGCGTGATTTGTTCTATAACATGTGTGATTATTGTGTTTCAACATGCGTGATTTTGGATTTTTGAGTTATAACGTGCGTGATTTTAAAATGAACGTGCGTAATTACCTGTCGTACGTGATGTACGTTAAGCCGTAATGTACGTTAACCTTCCTATATATATATATATATATATATATATAAATCATTGCATAATCATCTACCATTTAGACCATGGCTAGTGCAAAGCATTTAGTTTACATTTGGATTTGGCTTATGTGGATTTAGCATTTGAGTGAAATGTATTGAAGGAGTTTGCATTTGAGTGAAATGTTCTTGGAAAAGAATGATGCATTTGGTGGGTTGGTGGGACCCTGTGTTTGTTTTGTATCTATTTTATTCTTTTCTTGTTTTAATTCTTTTGATATGCATAAATAAGTTGTACACTATAAACTTTAGTGACTTGTATATCATTTTTTTCATTTCAAATATAGTAATCGGACAAAATAACAAAAAAATGTATTGTTTTTATTTTAAACATAAGTTTATTAATGCTACTGTAATAAAAAAAATAATACAAAAGTTTACAATACGTATATATTAACGTTCGTGTTTAGAAGTTTAATGTTTTGTTTTTATAACTTTCGATATAGATAATACGAAAATAAAAAAATGTATATCGATAGAAATAAATTAATTATTAAGAATTGTATATTGACAGAAATAACTTAATTATTAAAAATAAATGCAAAAGTTATGATGATGTGGAAATATAAGTATTGGTAAAGATATTTGTAGGATTAGAGAGAAAATGTGTATGTTTAGTGTATTTGTGGAAATTTGATGTGACAACTGACTAGGTACGTTTGTAAATTCATTTATCATCGTGCATCGGTGATGGTCTTATGATGCAATTATATTAATGTTAACAAAAATATTGCTTGTCAACATCGATTGACATCTAAAATAGAGTTTGTCACTTAAAAATTAAAAATAAAGGTGGCTACATTTAATTTCACGAATGTCAATCATATCTGCAACCAAGTATTCCTATACTCTTTCCCCAGCCTGAGACAACAATTAAATAAAATAAGCCTTAAAATTTAAAATTTAAATTTGAATCTATGAATTTAAGCATTTGTTTGGACATAAATGTCATATTTATCTGATTAAATTACAAAAAAATGTCTTTTATGTTTATACCAAATTGCAATCTTCATCCTTTGTCTTAAAACTGACGAGAATCGTACTTAATGTTTACAAATCTTGCACGCTACGTCCTTTGCCCCTAACTTAGTTAATTGTTATCCCTAAATCATGTCACATGAGGGTATTTTAGACTTTTTACTCATTTATTTAAAAATATGATAATAAATAAACAAAACTAAATTTAAAATATTAATATAGGTAACACACTCTCTTTCTCACAATCCTCTCTCGCTCAACCTCTCTCACTCTTCTTTTGTTCTCCACCACCTGCCACCCCCTGCACCACTGTCAACATCATCACTAGCGGTCACTTATCTCTTTCTCTATTTCAACTCTCTCTCAATTTCTCTATCTCTGTTTAACTTATGGTGGTCCGGCTGGTGGTTTAAGGCGACCACGACTGCAGACTCAACCACAAGTGCTGACGAGGGCCAACAGTTACTACAGTGTCTCTGCGGCGAAGACACTGCTCATTTCAACCGATCTAGAACGAGTGCTGACAACGGCCCATAGTTACCATAGTGACGACATTAGGGTGGTTCAGGTGGGCGACAGGTTAGGTGACGGTGGGTGGTAGTGGTTGTGAGCGGTGGCAGCCGATAATGTTTTAGGGCTCCGATCGCGGGTGGTGGTTCAGATGAGCGAGAAGTTAGGTGATGGTGGATGGTAGTGGTTGTTAGGTGTTAGGGTTTGTGAATGATATTTGTCCTAATTTTGTTCTCTGTGATGGCTTCTGATAAAACTCTAGGATGTGGTGGTGAATCCTTCGATGGAATATAGGTATGCATACTTCAATTTGGATCAATTTTGACTTTTGAAAACAAACATCGGAGAAATCTCGCTGGCGTCTGTAATCGGGGTAGCGGTGTTTCTAGTCGAGGGTGACACAGTTCTTCTAGGTTGCCGCCGTTCTGCAGCCGCTCACAACAACACTTATTTGGTTGTTTTTTTTAATTTGCATCTCACACAATGATGGGGTTTGTTTAGAATAGGTGTTATTAGAGATGCATATTGAAATTTGTAGTCCAGTGAGTTAATTTTGCATCTCAAATGGTGGTGGCGTATTTTTTGTTGTCGGATTTGGTGGTTGGTGATGGTGGTCGTCACAAGTAGTGGTGGGTGTTAAACTGTTAATGAAGTTGGAGATGACCCTACTTAATATAGTTTAGGGGAAAAGACTAAACTGCTCCGTGTGCCTTGCACACGACCCAATTTAATGATAAAAATTAACTAGGTTGGGTACAAAGGAAGTAACACACAAGATTTGCAAGTATTAAGTACGATTTATGTTAGTTTTAAAGGTAAAGGAAAAGACTTGTAATTTGGTTTAAACATAAATGATGAATTTTGTAATTTACTCTATTTATCTAACATGTAGGCTAAAATTTCATAAACTTACATTGTCATTGTTCAATATTTCAACTCCTTTGTAAGCTATCTCTCTCATGAACTTCATCACATAGTAGCTACATTCAATACTTCCTGGTAGACATGGACACTACACATTCGGTACTTACGGGCTAACATAAACACTACAAATAAATACCATTTCACTCATGCAAAACAAATTGACGATGTGTGTAGAGGAATTTTTATGAAAACACTTACATTGCTTAATGAACTCCAATGGGTTTATCTTCAAGCTTGATCACTAAAGTTCTTAACATCATCTTTGATTATAATAGATAATACATTTGTAGATATTATTTTGTAATTATTATTGTTTCCATATTCATTGTAATCATCCCTAATTTACGGGATTGTAAATTTCTATATAATGGAAACCCTAAGAGGGAGAAGGATCAAGGATCCTATTGTTTCATGGTATCACGAGACCAGGAAACTTCTTTCCCTAAAGCCGCCGATCTCATCTTCTCCTCTTCTTGAAGTTTCGGCTACCCCTTCTCCCTCCCCTCACCTCTGTTTTGCCTACTGCTTCTCTCCCTCACACCTCATCCCTCATGGATAATAAACTACACCCGGCCATCCCGGACTCCAACATCAAAACCGCCATCCCTGTCACCCTTGAGCTGGAAACCGACCACTGGTCTACCTGGTCGGAACTCTTCAAGCTCCACTGCAAAGCGTTCCAAGTTTTTTATCACCTTTTGCCACGCTCCCCACCCGCCGCAACTCCCTCCACTGACAAAGACAAGGCTCCTGCTGATTCATCTACAACTAAAGAAGTCTGGGAGCGACTTGACTCCATTGTCCTTCAATGGATTTATGGAACAATCTCTCAAGACCTTGTTCACACCATCATCAAACCCTGTACTACGGCACATCAAGCATGGACCACTCTAGAAAATCCGTTCTAGGACAACAAAAGTGCACGGGCCCTCCATCTTCGCCACCGATTCACCAATACCCGACTTGAAAACTTCACCAACGTCTCAGCTTATTGTCAAGAATTGAAGGTTTTGTCTGATCAGTTGGCCAATGTGGGTCATCCTGTTGATAATGATGAACTTGTTCTTCAATTAATCGCGGGACTTACGGAACAATATGAACTTGTTGATAATCATGCTTCAAGGTCAGGACCCACTGCCACAGTTTGCTATGGCTCGCTCAAAGCTTTGTCTTATCGAGTCACGCAAGCAAGAAAAAGCTCTACAGGCTGCCAAATCTATGGGTACAGCGATAACTACTTCCACTTGTCCTTCCTCGTCCCACTAAGCGACAGAGCCAACCAATGACCGCTCTCGCGGACGCGGTCGATCTCGAGGCCGCGACAGGGGACGCGGCAGACAATCATGGGGTCACGGTCAGCCCACTTACAGCCCATGGCCCAACTCTCATCACTCCTATTGGCCACCTCCCTACGGCCCATGGCCCAACCCACCTAACCAACGTTCATATCCGACCCATTGGGCCCCACCCCTTTGCCCGTACCCCACTTCTAACCCTCGGCCCGCTAACAATTCCTGCGAGGCAGGGATTCTCGGGTCCGTACCAACCCAGGCTCACCATATAGCATACACTCCCACCGACATAGATCAGGCTCTTCAAGCAATGTCTCTCAATCAGCCGCAGGAACCCACTGGCTACATGGACACCGGTGCGACAGGTAACATGTCTAACACCCCTGTTAATTTTGATTCTTTTTCTAATAATAGCATTGGACATCAAATAATCGTCGGTGATGGCTGAACCATCCCGGTACTTGGACATGGCAACCAAACCTTACCACCACTTTCCCCCCTTGTTCTTAAAAACGTCCTATAGGCACCAAAATTACTCAAAAACTTAATCTCTGTTCGTCGGTTCACAACCGACAACTCTGTTTCTGTAGAATTTGACCCTTTTTGTTTTCTTGTGAAGGACTACAAGAGTTGGATCCCTATCCTCCGGTGCAACAGCAGCGGTGACCTCTACCCACTCGTGCTTGGACCTGGAACCACTTTTTTTTTTTTTTTTTTTTTTTTTTTTTCCATCCACCTTTGCTGCTATCACTGCCAGTCTATGGCACCAACGTCTTGGACATCCTGGCCGTGCACCGTTACAGTCATTAAAATCTTCTAATATTTTTCAGTTTCCATGTTTTCATAAAGACGTTTGTCAATCTTGTGTAATTGGCAAAAGTATTAGACTACCATTTACCAAGTCTGATACTCGTATTTACTTTCCTTTTGATCTCATTCATAGTGATTTATGGACTTCTCCCATTTTGAGTTCCAATGGTCATAGATATCACATATTATTTGTTGATGATGTTACTAATTTTTTTATGGACAAACCCCTTGTCAAACAAATCACAAGTATACACCATTTTCTTTCAATTCCACAAACAAATTACCACTCAATTTGAATGACCCGTCAAAACCTTCCAAAGTGATAACGGCACCGAATACATAAACTCCTCGTTTCAATCCTTCTATTCTTCCCATAGCATACTTTTTCAACGCTCGTGTCCACACACGTCGTCTCCAAATGGTAAAGCGGAACATATGATTCAAACCATTAATAATATGATCCACACCATCCTCAACCATGCCTCCCTACCCAACATTTTTTGGCATCACGCTCTTGAAACCGCCATTTACATACTAAACATCCAACCTGTTAAACAACTTCAAAACAAAACTCCTATACCATCGCACACCCTTATACGACCACCTACGCGTCTTCGGGTGCCTTTGTTATCCGTTGACCCTCGCCACCACCATTCACAAACTTGACCCGCGATCCACTCCATGTGTCTTCTTGGGCTACCCTTCTACACATCGCGGCTACAAGTGTTTTAACCTCAAAACTAAACAAATAATAATATCGCGACATGTGGCCTTTGACGAAACCACCTTCCCCTTTGCTAACACCATTAACCCACCTCCATCTAACGACTTCCTCTTGGTGTTCCCTCCTGTCTTTTGGCCTCATGTCGACCTAAATACCCGCACCACTACTCCACCACACCCCACGACCCAGCACCAAATATCCAGCCCCTTATCACCCTCGGCCCAAACCACCTCACCTGATAACCTCTTGGCCCACATCCCTCAAATGCCCCCACCGGCCCACTTGACTACCCCTACCACACCAACACCATCAGCCCAACAACAACAGCCACTAACCCCGCCAGCCGCACCCTCAATCCAGCCTACACCCTCTGCCCCGACCACCTCCTACCCATCACCAAACATCCAACCCACCACCCGCACCATGCGCACACGCGCCATGGATGACATCACCAAACCCAAGACCCGTCTTAACCTTAACGCCTCAACCATTGTCCCTATTCCCAAATCCCCGATCGATTCCTTGTCCATACCGGTTAGGCATAAAGCCATGACTAATGCTCTTATTAAGAACGAAACTTGGGAAATAACAATGAGGTTGCCAAACATGAATGTTATTTGAAGCATGTGATTATTCAAACACAAGTTCAAATCCGATGGGTCCTTGGAATGGTACAAGGCGAGACTCGTTTGTGATGGTCGCCTTCAGCAGCTTGGTATTGATTATGGGGAAACTTTTAGTCCTGTAGTTAAGCCTGCCACCATACGTACGGTTCTCTTAATTGCGTTATCATAGAATTGGCAGATACGTCAGCTGGATGTTACAAATGCATTCTTGCATGGTCACTTACATGAGACTGTATACATGTATCAACCTATGGGGGTTCGTAGTAAAGATTTTCCGGATCACGTTTGTCGACTAAAGAAGTCCTTATACGGGCTAAAACAGGCTCCGCGGCATGGTATCAAAGGTTCACCGATTTTGTATTGACATTAGGGTTCGTCCAAAGTATATGTGATCCATCTCTCTTCATGTTTCACCAGGGTCCTCAGGTGGCATATCTCCTTCTCTACGTTGACGACATCATCCTCGTCACCTCTTCAGAAAAGTTACTAGCCACTCTCATGTCTCATCTCGCGGCAGAGTTTGCTATGAAAGACCTCGGGCCTCTCAGCTTCTTCCTCGGCCTTTCTGTTAAAAGATATAAAGACACCATGTTTCTCTCACAACAGGCTTACGCACTGGAAATCATTGAACGAGCTGGCATGTCCTCGTGTAACCCAGTACAAACTCATGTTGACACTCATTCTAAGCTTGGTTCGGACTCTGGCACCGATTTCCACGACCCAACTCTGTACCACAGCCTTGCGGGTGCTCTTCAGTACCTAACTTTCACCAGGCCGGACATTAGTTTTGCAGTCCAACAAATATGTATCCACATGCATGTACCGAAGACCGATCACTGGAATGCTCTGAAGCGCATAATTCGGTACATTCGTGGTACTAGTGATTTCGGGCTTACACTCAGCACGTCTAAGGACCCACATTTAATTGCCTATTCTGATGCTGATTGGGCAGGTTGTCCGGACACGTGTCGTTCCACTAGTGATTTTTGCATTTATTACAGAGATAATTTGATTTCTTGGTCGTCCAAACAGCAGGCAACCGTTTCCCGATCTAGTGCGGAGGCTGAGTATCGTGGCGTTGCCAACGTTGTCGCTGAAGTATGCTGGCTTCGCAACCTTCTTCTCGAGCTTCAGCGACCTCTCACAACTGCCACCATTGTTTATTGTGACAACATTAGCGCGATCTATCTATCTGACAATCCAATTCAACATCAACGCACCAAACATATCGAACTAGACATCCACTTTGTTCGGGAAAAAGTTCAGAAAGGTCAAGTCCACGTTCTTCATGTTCCTTCTAGATACCAGATTGCTGATATATTTACCAAGGGCTTGCCATGGGTGCTCTTTGAAGACTTTCGATCCAGTCTCAGCCTTCGTTCACCTACGGCTTCGACTGCGGGGGTGTAATAGATAATATATTTGTAGAGATTATTTTGTAATTATTATTGTTTCCATATTCATTGTAATCATCCCTAATTTACGGGATTGTAAATCTCTATATAATGGAAACCCTAAGAGGAAGAAGGATCAATGATCCTATTGTTTCAGATTATCAATGTTAATCCATGTACACGTATATACATATCTATCAAAATACTTGTTTCTTTTAAATCCGTTCATAAAAGTTTGTTCATAAGTTCATCTAGTAAAGAAATATTGATTACAAGTTCACTTTACTCACTTCAGACTACTAGAATTTAACTGTTATTGGATTGCTTCCTGATAAGTGTAAAGAAACAAGTTATATTTTAAAAAAGAGTTAAATACTATTTTAGTCATTGTAGTTTGCTTAAAATATATGTTTTAATCCAAAATATTTTTTCTGACTTTTTAGTACAATAGTTTGCTTTTCATATCAATTTAGGTTCAATCCACTTAGGGCTCTTCACGAGCCGAATCGAGCGGAGCTAGGTCAAAACTCGGGCTTGGCTCGGCTTGGATTTGAAACCGATCTGGAAATCTAAGCTTGGGCTCGGCTCGGCTCGGCTTGGCTTGGATTGACTCGATTTTGAAAAGAAAAAAAATAATACATAGCTCTCAAAATTCAGTAATCTAAAATATTATTCAATAATTTAAAAGAACATATCTAAAATAAGCTCAACCTAATAAATTACAAGCCAAAATCAAGTTTAACAACCCAAAATATGTTCTTAATTTCAACGAAATACAATATAGATTCATTAGCATGGTAATCAACATTTAAATGTGGTATAGATATCAAATTACACTCCCAGTCACATTTAATATTAATCAGTTTTTGTGATATATTATAATCTATATAAAAATAAATTATATTAGCAGTAAAATAATTCGAGCTAAGCCGAGCCGAGCTGGTGTGCGAGCCAAACCGAGCGAATCCGGCTCGTTACGAGCTGAGCTATACTCACTTTCTAACCGAGCCGAGCCAGCTCGGCTCACTTTGAAACCGAGCCACATCGAGCGAGCTTTTTCCGAGCGAGCTTCGAGCCGCGAGCTTATTGGACAGCCCTGCGTCCACTAAGTTCATCCAAATTTTATGTTAATTTTTCATAAAAAATAAAAATACCATTAGCCCATTTCTAAACTAATACTATATATTTCAGTGCGTAAATTACGTTTTTGGCCCCTGTGGTAATATCACTTTTACTATATTAGCCCAAAATAAGAATTTTTAACATATCTGCCCCCATGGTCTCTATAACTAACCATTTTGGCTACTAAGTCTAACCAAACCCCAAACTCAAGTTAATTAATTCTCACATGCCTGGCACATGATGTCTAAAATTGTAATTTCCCCTCCCCCCTTTATAAATAAAACCCAAGATTTTTTTTTGCCACTTCATCTTCTCCATGATTTCATCTTCTTCCTGATTTCTTCTAAAACCCCCTCCTTCTTCTTCTTCTTCCTGCAACTTCTCTCTCTCTACATTCTCCCTCTCCACCTGAAATCAAAAGCCACCATCATCCCTGCCATTCGCCAAATCAAAAGCCACCATCGCCACCAAATCTAGCCAAACCACCACCATCTCACGTAAAAAAACCCATTCGTTCCCGGCGGTTCCACACCCCTATGGCACGTGGGTATATTGGTTGTTATCGATGAAATTTTAGGTGGATGTGGGTTGGGCGGAAAATGTTAGTGTTTATCGTTTGATTTTAGGTTTTTGGTTGCTAGATTGATTTTGGGTTTTTGGTGGTGGTGATGGTTGTGAACAATATTGTCGATGGTGGTGGTCTGAGATGGTGGCTGATAGTCGTGGCGTTGTGATGGTGGTGGAGGTTGACGACGGTTTAGTGGTGGTTGGGTGTCATCAGAGTTTAGGTGGGTGGTGAAAGGTGATGGTGGTGTACAGAGTTGCAGTGTTGGTGTAATGGTGGTATTGGTGGTGGTTAAACCAATGTGGTGGAGGTTGCAGTGGTGGTTTAGTGGATGTTGCAGATGTGGTTTGGTGAATTTGGGTTTTGAAAATTATGGGTTTAATTTGCTAACTTTTAGGGAATTAGAACTTAATCGAAGCTGCTTTATTGGGTTGGTGGGGTGATGATGTTCATCATAATGTTCACCGGACCTATTCCGTCGGAGATCGGAAACATCTTCTCGCCTGATTTGTTCTTGTTCATGAAGATCTGAAACTGAAATGTGGGTTTTGGTTAGGGGATGATGATGATGGTTGAAGGGGGTCATGTCCTTGAAGATCTGGGTTTGAAAATGATGATGTGTTCTTGAAGATTTGGGTTAAGAAGACGATGATGATGTGTAGATGATAATTATTGTTTTATTTTATAAAGTCAGTAAAAGTAAGGGGGGGGGGGGGATTACCAATTTACCCATCATGTGCATGTCATGTGACTAATAATTAACCAAATTTTGGGGTTTGGTTAGACTTAGGGGTCAAAATGGTTAGTTAGAGAGACCATGGAGGCAGATATGTTAAAAATTCTTTTTTTGGGCTAATATGGTAAAAGTGATATAACCACAGGGGCCAAAAACGTAATTTACTCTATTTCAATAGTAATATTTGAAAATATTGTTCTACATATGTCATTCGTTGATGCCTTATCAGAATGCAATACTTTTTATACACGTTATACATATAGGGGAAGGATAAAACGAAAACCCACTTGAGTTGATAAAACTCAAAAAAAAAAAAAAAAACCTTAGTAAAAATCTCATGTAACATTTTTATAAAAGAAAAAAAAAGCGCCAAGTAGTTGGTTTTTTTAAAAAATGTTAAAAATTTCAAGTTACATAATATATGTCCTACAAAAAATGTGACATATAAATTTTGAACATTTAAAAAAAACAAGTAGGCACTTTCTACGTTTTTGTATAAAACTTGTTCAAGAACATTTATGTTACATTCCCTTGTTTAAAAAAAAATGTTACATAGGGTTTTCTTGAATTATCTCAACTCAAGTGGGTTTTCGTTTTATCTTTCACCTATATATACATATATGTGTGTGTGTTTATCTGTGTATGTTACTCGAAACCGTTGATATGTCTTATGAAAATCGGAAAACAGTTATGATTGTGATAAGAGTGTGTGTCAGTTTGTTGTGAAAAAAAGGTTTTTAAACCAGATGTAGTAATTGTTGAATATTCATCTGATAGTGAAAATGAGGGAATTGTTAAAAAGAACAAGAACGTTCCATTAAAGAATCATATTTTGTATGATCCAGATAACTTGATTACCATGTACCAAAAGGTCGGATCAGACAAAATATATTCAAATTTGGACTTTCCAATTAAAAATGTGAAAGGGATTTGATTGCTAAAACATTTAAACTAGTTCAAGACGTTGTTGTGAAAGTTAAAACTAGTAAAAATGTTGTTCCACAGAACAGAAAACAAAATTTTAAATACAAATGGAACAATGAAAAACGTTTTGCTAAAACCAATTATTACCAATCTCAAGATGCGTTTAATAATAAGAAATTATATACTGAGGGTGTGAGAAATGACTCAAATGGTTACCAAATCAACAGGGGTCATCATGGTAACTAGAATAACATTTTGGACAATAATGATGGGAACATATTGAGAAATAACAACAAAAATAATGCTTATCATGGTAAATCTAAATATCTGAAAAATGTTAATTTGAATCTGGATCTAAGAGTTTTTGGGAGGGTGAGGGGAGGGAAACTAAACTCCTAGTGGGGAAAATCACAGCTGAGCGGGAAATTGTTTTTTTTTAAAAGAATGAAAAACATAAAGGGTAATTGATGTTTTTATGTATTTTAATTATATAGATTATTATCAATTTTTTACAATGATAAATAATTATTTAAAAATAGAAATTAGTTACACAAAAATTAATACATACAAGCTTTAGCACTTTACTATGTTATAATAATAATAATAATAATAATAATAATAATAATAATAATAATAATAATAATAATAATAATAATAATAATGAGGAGGAGGAGGAGGAGGAGGAGGAGGGAAAGAGGAAAATTAGATTTGTTTTGGTCAAAAATTACCGAAGCAATTAAGTGATCAAATTAGTTAAATGAGGTAGTGTGCTAAAAAGTGTGTTGGAAATATGCTGGTTAAGTTGTTTGAAAAAACAGTTTTCAGGATACGGCTCAGGATATCGAGCTGTATCTACGATCAAACTATGAGCAAAAAGTAAAGGGAATGACACGAGATGTACGAGGAAAGCCCTTGATCAATCTAGATCGCCGGCATAAAACCTCGGGAGCTGACAATCGCAGCTCCCTAGTTCTTCTTATTGCTTCAAACGTCAGGATACAGTGCAGGATATTGATGAGATCGCTAAGTGTTACAATGCTTTCTGTGAAAGTGAAAGTTGCGAGAGAACAAGTGTGAGTGAGTAGTGAGTGTAGTTGTGATGTCCTATTGATTTGATTTATCCATCTATTTATAGTTACGAAATACAAACTAAAATTCCTATAAATGTGGGATGCTCCCGAATATTCCATTATTAACGTTGTGGACCGAGTAAAGCGGCTTCAACATCTTCATTTGAACGACTTGGACCGAGTCTTGCGGAGAAAGGGTCTTCGTGAACGTTGGGAACTTGGACTCGTACTCCTGCACACAATCCGTCAGTAACCTCAGGATACCATTCAGGATGTTACCAATATCCTGAATGAGCACCCCGGGCATGAACATGTATCATACAATCAAGATATTTCCGAGGATATGGGCTCAGAATTTCACCCATAACAATTGTCCCCAAAAAATGTTACCGTTTAGTATCCTGGCACTAACGGTTATATTTTTTACGAAGAACGAGGCAATTAAGAGATTAGACCCATGATGTGACCGTTTGTAACCGCGCAGCCTATATTTACTCATTACTCCCTATATCTTCTCATACTTATCCCATTTAATCTTTACCGAAGAGAAAAAGGTAAAAACTTCTCTCTCTATTCCATCTTCTTCTCTCATTCTGTTCAGCATTCCGGCGAGAATATGACAAGGCAAACAAGATCAAGCTCCGGTGACCCCGCCCCCTCATTTATCCAGCAGAATCTTCTCTAAGAACCGGAGAAGGAGATATGCTCCTTTGATAGTGCCCACTTGTCGGCTCTCAAATCCTCCGGTATCTTTCCGGAAGGGACGGTATTCCGGCCGTTTGACCGGGAAATCCGGTCGGACATGGTTTCCGACGAGTGGTTGTGTTTTAGTGCCTTTCCTTTCACCTTAGGACTACGGTTCCCCTTTCCAGACTTTATCACTGAGTTTTTCAATATTACAAAAATCTCTTTTAGCCAAAAAATGCCGATGCTTTGGCGAGTCTTATCCGTTCTTGACCAGATCAAGAAGAATCACATTCCTGATCTTTCCATTCATGACCTTCCTTTAGCATATCGGCTTAGATGCCACGGATCCTGTAGATTTTTGTTTTATTCCACCTCCGGCGATCCGCTGATACTTCGTGCCACCAGGAACGAGGAGAAATGGCAATCTAAGTTCTTCTTTGTAAAAAGAGACTGAATCCCTGGTAGAACGGAATATCCGGTGAAGTGGTTGAGAAAGGGTAGGATTTAGGGTTCAAGGATGATCCTGCCTTTTATCCTGTTTCATATCCTGAGCTGATCAACTTTCTTTTTATTGTTTTGTACACAGCTGATTTTAGGAAGCTTGCACCTCCCCTTGCTGATTCACAGAAGAGGATCGACGCTATCAGACTCCTTCCAGAGGCTGAAAGAAGTTTTAACCCGTCTCCACTGTTGTGGGCTAATTTCTGAGCTCATATCCTGAGAAATATCTTGGCTTTTATCTTGATTAAATAATATCTGTTCATATCCGGGGTGCGGATTCAGGGTATTGGTAATATCCTGAATGGTATCCTCAGGATCACTAACGGATTACGTGCAGGTACGTGGGCTGGAAGCTAGCAACGTTCGCAAAGACTTGTTCTGCGAAAGACTCGGTCCAAACCGTTCAAAGAAAGACGTTGAAGCCTTATTACTCGGTCTACAACGTTCGTGATGGAATATTCGGAGCATCCCATATTTATAGGGATATTTGTTTGTGTTTCGTTACTATAAATAGGAGGAACACCAGATCGAATAGGACACAACAATTTCACTGCAATCACACTCACTACACACCAACACTTACTCTCTCGCAAATTGTACTCTCACACGAATTAATTGTAACACTTAGAGATCTGGTTGATATCCTACACTGTATCCTGAAGTTTAAAGCAATAAGAAGAACAAGGCAGCTGCGATTGTCAGCTCCCGAGGTTTTATGCCGGCGATCTAGATTGATCAAGGGCTTTCCTCGTACATCTCGTGTCGTCTCCTTTACTTTTTGCTTATTATTTGCTCACTGTTTGATCGCAGATACAGCTCAATATCCTGAGCCGTATCCTGAATACTGATTTTCTAAATAATTCAACAAGCATATTTTCCATAAACTTTTTAGCACACTACCTCACATTACTAATTTGATCACTAAATTGCTTCGGTAATTTTTGACCAAAACAATTTGGCGCCCACCGTGGGGCAAGTGGTGCTCTCTTTACCAAAGATTTTTGTTAAATCGCTAATCGGTTTTTTATTTTCAAAACTTTTTGCCGCATTGTCCACAATGGCCTCATGATCAAACATGAGTTCCTCTACTATGTCTGCTACGACTTCTGCTACTACAGGTTCGGTGCTTCCACCACCTCCTCCAAGAATGCCAGCCTCTACACGACCTCAGGATATTATCCCTACTCGCACTGTTCAAGAATCTGCCCCTGTTTTAGCATCTAACGACGAAATTTTAACCTTGTTTGGAAGTGTGCAGGAACAAATGAGGCAGCAGCAGGAAACAAACCAAATGCTTTTAAGGGAAATACAACTCCTGAAGTCTTGCTCGAGCAGATCCGCTGAGGATATTGTCACTCCGTTACAACCCAGAGCTTTGAACTTCAGTTCAGCCGTGTATACAGAGGATAACAGGGGGAATATTGTGCCCAGCCTCCCTCAGAATCATACTCCTGAAATACCCTCCTCGGTCAGGATATCGACCATAAGGAGCTCAGGATATGCCTCAGGATATGGGCAGAATCCTCCAACGAGTAACATATTAAATAATAATAATACTCATGCTACTAACAATAGTGGATCCTTGCAGGATACAGGTGTGACGTCAGCACTTACCAGGGAACTTCAAAAGTTGAAGGACATGATATCAAGTGTACCCGGGGTGGTCCAGCCAATCCCGGAAGTGTCTCAAGATAGCCATAAGATATCTCGCTTTGCATATCCTATCTGTGATGCTGAGATTCCAAAGAGGTTCCAAACCCCCAACATGAAGCTTTACGACGGAACGACGGATCCTGAGGAGCATATTGCTCAGTATAGGGAGAGGATGGAGATCAACCCTATCCCTCCGGATCTCAAAGAAGCATGCTTGTGCAAGGGTTTTGGTTCAACCTTGACAGGATCAGCTTTGAAGTGGCTCTTGAATGTTCCTCCACATTCAATTACATCTTTTGCTCATTTAGTAAATTTATTTAATAGTCAGTTTTCTTGTAGTAGGAGCTTTGAAAAATTAACAAGTGATCTCTACAGGATAACGCAGGGGCCTCAGGAATCCCTTAGGGATTATGTGAACAAGTTTAGCCGAGAATCACTAGACATTCCTCATCTTGATGTTGCAACAGCTGTGCAAGCTTTCAAGATGGGGTTGCAAAAGGATTCTCAATTCTACCAAGACCTTGTAATGAATCCATGCAGGAACCTGGATGAAGCTCGGAACAGGGCCCTAAGATACATTCGATTGGAAGATGACAGAAAGATGCAAGAAAGGATGAACTCATCCAACACTTATGAGTCAACTAACAGGAAGTCGGAATCCTCATTCAAGTCGTATCGGTCCAAGCCATATGGCAGGAATGAGAACAAGAGAGTGAATGCTGTTGATGATGAGGATCCTGAAGAATATCCTGAATTATCTGAATATTGCTTTTCTGTTAACATTCCTGAATTGATGTATGCCATGCAGGGTCTAGGGGACAAGGCAAGATGGCCTCGGAAGAATCAACAAAAAGCGGATTGGAAAGACAAATCAAAATGGTGTGCTTTCCACGAAGATTTCGGACATATGACCGAGGATTGCATTGCTTTGAGGAAAGAGATAAGCTATCTTCTAAGCAAGGGATATTTGAAAGATCTCTTGGGAAGAAAGAAGAATAAGGGTCAGGATACTGAGAAGGATCCTGAGCGAGCAGCCTCACCTCCCGCGGATGCCAAGATAATTAACTTCATCTCGGGAGGATCCGACATTTGTGGGACTTCGTATTCGGCAGCAAAGAGACATGCAAAAGAAGCTAAGGCCGAAAGGGGAGACAAACCTGTCAGGATGACTACACTCACAACTGACAAAGTGATCACATTTGATGCCGACGACAGGGATACTGTCCAGGATCCTCACCATGATGCTCTAGTAATAACGTTATATGTGGCTAACCATTTTGTACGCAGGATATTAGTTGATAATGGCAGCTCCGTCAACATAATCCAACTAGAGACGCTTAAAAGAATGAATGTATCTCCAATGGATATCACTTCGAAGTCCACCGTGCTTGTTGGGTTTAGTGGAGAGGCCAGAAACACAGTAGGAGAGATAAAGTTGCCGGTGTATGTTGAAGGAGTCAACTCGATACAACATTTCTGTGTAATGGACTCTCTATCCTGCTATAACATTATATTGGGAAGACCGTGGATTCACGATATGAAAGCCGTGCCATCAACATATCACCAATGCATCAAGATACCTACCCCCTGGGGAGTTGTTAAAGTTGATAGCGATCAGCAGGAGGCGAAAGAATGCTACTCATCCTCAATGAAATCCTCAACTAAACCTAGTGCAGCATAGCAATTAAAGATGCGGGCCCAGGATATCGTGGAGGATCCGGAGCAGGATGTGAAGAAAATTGTCCTGGACCAGGATAATCCCGATATTTCGGTGCTCGTGGGAACCAATATCCCTCAGGATATTGAAGAACAATTAATTAACTTTTTAAAATGCAGGATGTCGACGTTTGCATGGAAGCATGAGGATATGACAGGCATATCCAAAGATATTATTACTCACAAGCTTGGAATTGATAAATCATTCAAGCCCGTGCAACAAAAAAGAAGAAAGTTTGCTCCTGAACGCAATACAATTATTCAAGAAGAAGTTGAAAGATTGTTGAAGTCCAAAATGATTAGAGAAGTCAAATTCCCAAGGTGGCTAGCAAACGTGGTAGTGGTACAGAAGAAGAAAGAAAAATGGAGAGTCTGTGTGGATTACACAGACTTGAATAAAGCTTGTCCTAAAGACCCATTTCCCCTTCCCCATATTGATGCGATGGTAGATGCCACTGCTGGGCATGAAATGCTGACTTTCATGGATGCATCCTCAGGATTTCAACAGATCCAAATGGAGCCTTCTGACCAGGAGGATACTGCCTTCATGACACCAACAGGTATTTATTGTTACACAGCTATGCCTTTTGGTTTGAAAAATGCAGGTGCAACATACCAAAGATTGGTAAACATGATGTTCAAAGACAAACTGGGGGACACCATGGAAGTGTACATTGACGATATGGTAGTAAAGTCAAAGAAAGCTCAGGATCACCTCCAGGATATTAAAGGAGCGTTTGATATCCTGGATCAGTATAATTTGAAGCTGAATCCTGCTAAGTGCCATTTTGGAGTGGGGGCAGGAAAATTTCTAGGATATATGGTGACCAAAAGAGGAATAGAAGCAAGCCCGGAACAGATCAAAGCCATCTTGGATATTAAATCACCCTCAAATATGAAATATGTTCAACGATTAACGGGGCGAGTGGCAGCATTAAACAGATTTATCTCAAGATCCTCAGAGAAATGCAAAGATTTTTATGATATCCTGAAGAAGAACAAAAAATTCGAGTGGGGTGAGAAGCACGAAGCGGCCCTACGAGAGTTAAAGCAATATCTTTCAACCGCACCTCTACTAATGAAGCCTGAGAATGGTGAACCATTATCCCTATACCTCGCGGTATCGGGGAACGCTGTAAGTGCCGTCCTTGTAAAGGACCATGAAGGTCAGCAATATCCTGTTTATTATGTTAGCAAAAGTTTGTTAGATGCTGAAACTAGGTATTCTCACTTAGAAAAATTAATACTAGCATTAGTCATGGCATCAACAAAACTTAGACATTATTTTGAGACTCATAGGATTCATGTTAAAACAAATTATCCTGTCAAGAATGTGCTTAGAAAACCAGAGATGTCAGGCAGGATGGGTAAGTGGTCGGTAAAGTTAAGTGCCTATGATTTAGTATATGAACCTAGGAATGCCATAAAGTCTCAGGCTTTAGCTGACTTTGTGGCTGATTTTAGTAGTGACATCCAGGATGAGGCAGACCTAGAAGTTCAACAATTAGGAGAATCCTCAGGATCCTGGACATTATATACTGATGGTGCATCTAATATAAGAGGAGTAGGATTGGGAATACTACTAAAATCACCACAGGGGGACATATTACCCCAGGCTATTAGGTGTGAATTTCCTGCTACCAATAATGAGGCAGAATATGAAGCTTTAATTGCAGGATTAGAACTAGCTAAAAGTATGAATATCAAGAATTTGCAAGTATATGTTGACTCCTTGTTAATTACTAATCATTTTAATGGATCCTATGCAGTTAAGGGTGAGAAGTTAATCGAATACCTCGATATTCTCAAAAAATTAGCAGGATATTTCGATGTTTTTACACTTGAATAGGTACCAAGAGAGGATAATGCTGAAGCGGATGCCTTAGCAAATCTGGGATCATCAGTCAGGATACCGGAAGGGACCCAAATACCAATAATACATGTTTTATATCCTGCAACGAATCCTCAGGATACA
Organism: Helianthus tuberosus; assembly: GCA_030545235.1. Taxonomy (NCBI): domain Eukaryota; kingdom Viridiplantae; phylum Streptophyta; class Magnoliopsida; order Asterales; family Asteraceae; genus Helianthus; species Helianthus tuberosus. The sequence continues at coordinate 78,648,233 of CM060415.1, forward strand.
GAAGTAGCGGATATTCGGGATCCTGGAGTAGAATATCCTGAACAGTATCCTGAATCCTGGACAACTCCAATTCTGAAATATCTTAAAGATGGACACATCCCCGAAAATGAAAACCCTAAGGCATTTAGGATGAAGGTATCACGATTCACTATTATAAATAATATTCTATACAAGAAATCTCTTGCAGGACCATATTTAAGGTGCTTGGAGGATCATGAAGCCAAAGAAGTACTTCAGGATATACATGAAGGGGACTATGGTAATCACACTGGGGGCAGATCGTTATTCTCGAAAGTATTGAGGACAGGATACTTTTGGCCAACAATGAGAAAAGATGCTGCAGAATATGCTCGAAGATGTGATGCATGTCAAAGGCATAGTAATATACTACATCAACCAGCTGAACCACTATATCCTGTAGTTTCCCCTTGGCCATTCATGAAGTGGGGGATGGATATAGTAGGGAAGTTACCAAAGGCTCCGGGAGGAAAAGTATTTATGTTAGCAATGACGGATTATTTCTCTAAGTGGGTCGAGGCTGAAGCATTCGTTCAAGTAAGAGACCAAGAAGTAGTATCCTTCATAAAGAGGAATATCCTGACTAGGTTTGGAGTACCAGCTGAGATCATTTGTGATAATGGGTCCCAGTTTATAAGCAAAAGGACTACTGACTTTTGCAAAAGTTGGGGAATCAAAATGATCACATCTACTCCGGTACATCCTCAAGCGAATGGACAAGCCGAATCCTCGAACAAGATAATAGTCAATAACTTAAAGAAGAGACTTGGAGCCAAAAAAGGAAGATGGGCGGAAGAGTTACCCTTTGTTTTGTGGGCTGATAGGACTACGGTGAAGAATGCAACTGGCCAAACCCCGTTTTCCTTGGTATTTGGAGCAGAGGCAATGATTCCAATAGAAATGACGATACCTACTGCAAGATCTATGTTACAGGATCCTGAACAGAATCCTGAAGTCTTATGTCAGGATCTGGATACTATAGATGAAAAAAGAGATGCAGCAAGGCTGAGGATAGCAGCATATCAACAAAGAATATCCAGAGCATACAATAAGAACATAAGGACTTGAAGATTTCGAGTTGGTGATTGGGTGCTGAGAAAGGCTTTTCAAAACACCACTAATCCTGCCAATGGCAAGTTAGCTCCGAAATGGGAAGGACCTTATGAAATCGAGTCAGAAGCAGGGAAAGGAGCATATCGACTCAGGAATGTGGAAGGGGATATGCTACCAAGATCCTGGAATGCAATACATTTGAAGCTCTATTTCAAGTAAGAGTAGAATTTATTTTCTATCTCGGAATGGTATGTGTTCTATCTCTTTAAAATATATTTGTTTATTATCTTGAACCCAATACTGACTTAAGCATCGGAGGGGTGTTAGCCAAGCTAACACCCACCTTAGTTTAGAACTGTTTTGCAGGATATGTTTCAGGATATAGCTCCAGGATATATACTCAGGATAAGTCGAAAGATTAGAGGATTGGCCCCCTCTCTCACGATTAAGGGATCCTGATCCCTTCAAAGGTTTAAAGGTATTCACCTTTCTTTCGAATTGGGTTTAAACACCTCGCCTGGAGCGCAAGTTATCTAGTTGTAGTTCAAGGTAGCGGGACCAGTTCATGTAAAAGTGGCTGACAATTTCGTTACTGTTGGCTATATCCTGGATCCTAAAGGTATATGAGGATTGATCACCCTCTCTCACGAAAGAGTATTTTCATACTCTCAAAGGTTTAAAGGTTTTCACCTTTCTAAGTCTAGGAGTTTATACACTCTCGCCTGTAGCGCATGAAATTCAGGGTTTATCCCCAATATGCTAAGGATTCTTTTCAGGATATCAGGGGTTCTGCCCTTGGGCATTCGGAATTCATTCGAGTCAAAAGGTAAATACATTTGTGTCTTTGTCAAACGCAGGGGACAATCATTATTCTAATTCAAAGGATGGATCCAAGTTTATAAGTATGCACTGGGGACAAATTTATGATAAAGGATTGGAACTGATTCTCTAAGAATCTCTGGTATGATCTCTCCTTTTTGTTTGGACAATTTATAGATTATATTTCAATACCCCTTTTAAGATATCTTTCAGGATATCTCCCAGGATACATTTATGATATGTGTTCCTAAGAGTGTTCAAACCAAACAATTTTCACAAGTAAAATTTGTATGACAATAACAATAAGGTCAAGAGGATAGTCATATTATTAACATACCAAAAGATGTGCTCTTTGTTTCACCTCAAAACAAGGCCCATCCACTAAGAGCACTAGTAGTTCATAACCATATTCACCCAACAGTTGAGGGCTTCATCTCAAACCGAGACCCATCCACCTTCAACTGTTGTATTGTTCAAAAAGCATGCAGGAAATATAAATTGTTCAGGTACGGAAAAGTAAAGTGCGGAAAAGTAAATTGTTTGTGGGACTACAAACCAACATTCAAATTCAAAAAGGTGGGCTCTGGCCTTGGCACGTATATCCGTCATCGCCCACCTAAATGCCCTCACACAGCGGCATCGCCTCCAACCTTCTCAGACTTCTCTGCTCCAGCATTTTTACCAGCATCCTGCGCAGCATCCTGACCAATGTCCATCTCAGCATCACCTCCAGCATCCTTCTTCTCTCCAGCTTGGACCACTACCTCCGTTGACTTGGAAGACTCACCGGCTTCAGCAGGAAGTGGCACAGCTTTGCCTCCGAGCTCCTTCAACTTGGCCACCCAGGATTCAACTGGCCAAGATGGACAAACAAGGCCTGTCTCCTTGGCCTCGTAGGCCATCTTGATGCGTGCTTGTAGCAGGGAGACGATAGCAGAAGCCTTGACTCCCTCTCGAAAGCTGATTAAGGCCTGATCATGGTCCATTTGAACACTGGCAAGTTTGACCTCAGCATCTTGGGTGACCTTCTTTAGCAAGCTTTCATAGTGCCGGCTCTTTGCTTCGGCGATAGCACCTTGGTCGGCAACGGTGCTCTCAAGCTGCTTGATCCTGGCTTCATGAAGTGCCACAGTGCCACAAGCGTCATTGTACAAGTGGAGCAAATGCTGGAGGCCCTGTACATTGATCACAGGTATGGGGTTAGAATATATGCTGACTAAGACGTCCTACCAGGATATCCTGTTAGGATATACGTGCAGGATATGTGTGCAGAATATACATGAAGGATATGCGGCAGGATATTACCTTGTTGAGGAAGGATGTCATTGGCTATAAGGAGTCGGAGAAGCTGAGCTCATCATATGAGAACCCTTCAGAGCCTGGAGTACTGACCTCAAGGCCCTTTCTCTTTTTCGCTGCGGAAGCACGGGTTCTTGGATTGGTCTTGGGAGCCGGGAGTGGCTTGGAGCTGGTGGTAGCAGGAGTCTCCTTCTTGACTATGGCTGGAGTTGGATAGCTGTCAAGTTCGTCCAGGTCTAGATAGACTGGGACTTTGCTGGAGTCTGCACACAGGGAGTAAATTCTAAATCCCTCCTATAAATAACAGATAAGAGGCATATGTGTGCAGGATATCTTGCAGGATCCTTACCAGACATGTTGGCACTTGAAAGAGGACTTGGAGTTGGTGGAGAAGGGTTGAAACTTCTTTCTGCCTCTGGGAGAAGTCTAATGGCGTCTATTCTTTCTTGAGAATTGGCAAGAGGAGGAGTAATCTTCCTGAAATCAGCTGCACAATAAAGAAGATAAGTTAGTTCAGGATATGGAACAGGATAAGCGACAGGATCATTCTTAAACCCTAAATCCTACCCTTTCTCAACCATTGTACCGGATATTCCGTCCCACCAGGGATTGAGTCCCTTTTTACGAAGAAAAACTTGGATTGCCAACCATCCTCGTTCCTGGTGGCACGAAGTATCAATGGGTCACCGGAAGTAGAATAAAACAGAAATCTACATGATCCGTGGCATCTAAGCTTGTAAGCCAGGGGGAGATCATGGATGGAAAGATCAGGAATGTGGTTTCTCTTGATCTGGTCAAGAACAGTTAAGACACGCCAGAGCATTGGCATTGTTTGGCTAAAAGAGATTTTTGTGATATTAAAGAACTCGGTGATGAAGTCCGGAAAGGGGAATCGTAGCCCTAGGGTAAAAGGGAAAGCATTAAAGCAAATCCACTCGTTGGAGACCATATCTGACCGGATTTCGCGGTCAAACGGTCTAAATATGGTTCCTTCCGGGAAGATACCGGAGGATTTTAAGGTAGACAGGTTGGCACTATCAAAGGTACAGGCTTCCTTCTCCGGTTCTTGGAGAAGGTTTTGTTGGTAGAACGTAGGGGCCGAGTCACCTGAACTGGATCTTGTTTGGCGCGGCATTTGATCGACTGAATTTTTCGCCGGAGAGAAAAGATGAAGATAAGTATGAAAGATAGAGAGAAAATGTACCTTTTTCCTTGTCGATTATGATTAAAAAAGAAGATGAGGATGAGAAGATATAGGGTATGATGAGTAGATATAGGCTGGGTAGTTGCAAACGGTCACATCACAGGTCTTATCTCTTAATTGCCTCGGTTTGCGTAAAAAATGTAACCGTTAGTAATGAGGATACTAAACGGTAACATTTTTGGGGACAATTGTTGTGGGCTAATTTCTGAGCTCATATCCTGAGAAATATCTTGGCTTTTATCTTGATTAAATAATATCTGTTCATATCCGGGGTGCGGATTCAGGGTATTGGTAATATCCTGAATGGTATCCTCAGGATCACTAACGGATTACGTGCAGGTACGTGGGCTGGAAGCTAGCAACGTTCGCAAAGACTTGTTCTGCGGAAGACTCGATCCAAACCGTTCAAAGAAAGACGTTGAAGCCTTATTACTCGGTCTACAACGTTCGTGATGGAATATTCGGAGCATCCCATATTTATAGGGATATTTGTTTGTGTTTCGTTACTATAAATAGGAGGAACACCAGATCGAATAGGACACAACAATTTCACTGCAATCACACTCACTACACACCAACACTTACTCTCTCGCAAATTGTACTCTCACACGAATTCATTGTAACACTTAGAGATCTGGTTGATATCCTACACTGTATCCTGAAGTTTAAAGCAATAAGAAGAACAAGGCAGCTGCGATTGTCAGCTCCCGAGGTTTTATGCCGGCGATCTAGATTGATCAAGGGCTTTCCTCGTACATCTCGTGTCGTCTCCTTTACTTTTTGCTTATTATTTGCTCACTGTTTGATCGCAGATACAGCTCAATATCCTGAGCCGTATCCTGAATACTGATTTTCTAAATAATTCAACAAGCATATTTTCCATAAACTTTTTAGCACACTACCTCACATTACTAATTTGATCACTAAATTGCTTCGGTAATTTTTGACCAAAACATCCACCATCTCCAAGCCCCCTTTCTAGTGCAAACATGTCTGGTAAGGATCCTGCACGATATCCTCCATACATGTATTTAGTTGAAGTATTTGAGAAAGAATTTTACTCCCTGTATGCAGACTCCAGCAAAGTCCCAATCCTCCTTGATCTTGACGAGCTTGACAGTTACCCCACTACAGTCATGGTCAAGAAAGAGACCCCTGCTGCCACCAGCTCCAAGCCGCTCCCGGCTCCTAAGGCTAATCCGAGGACTCGTGCTTCCACCGCAAAAAAAGAGGAAAGGTTACAAAGTTAGTGCCCCAGGCTCTGAAGGGTTCTCCTATGAAGAACTCAGCTTTTCTGACTCCTTACAGCCAATGACATCCTTCCTTAACAAGGTAATATCCTGCACATATATCCTGCAGATATATCCTGATAGGATATCCTGACAGGATATCCTGACAGGATATCCTGGTTAATATATTTTGACTTATACCTGAATTTTGACGTGCAGCGCCTCCAGCATCTGCTCCAGCTTTACACTGATGCTTGCAGCACGAACGTGTTCCAAGAAGCCAGCCTCAAGCAGCTTGAGACCACTGTTGCTGACCAAGGGGCCATTGCTGAGGTGAAGACCCGGCACTATGAGGACAAGCTGAAGAAAGTAACCTAGGATGCTGAGATCAAGCTGGCCGCCGTCCAAATGGAACATGAACAGGCCATGGTTTCTTTCCGGGAAGGAATCAAAGCTTCTGCCATCGTCTCTCTGCTACAAGCTCGTATTAAGATGGCTTATGAGGCCAAGGAGACAGGCCTTGAGTGCCCATCCTGGCCGGTCGAATCCTGGGTGGCAAAGCTGAAGGAGCTTGGAGGCAAGGCTGTGCCCCTTCCTGCTGAAGCTGGTGAGTCTTCTAAGTCGGCAGAGGTGGCAGACAAGGCTGGAGACAAGAAGGATGCTGGCGAGGATGCTGCTCAGGATGCTAGAACTGATGCTGAGGCCGAGAAGGTGGAGAAGGCTGGTGAAGATGCTGTTGTGTGAGAGCATACAAGTGGGCGATGATGGATATATGTGCCAAGGCCGGAGCCCACTTTTTAAATTTGATCGTTGGTTTGTAACCCCAAAACAATTTACTTTTCTTGAATTTTAACTTTCCTGCATTAGAACAATATGATGGCCAAAGGTGGAGGGATCCTGAGTTTCAGGACGAAGCCCTTGGTCATCAACGTTAATATGTCCTTTCTTTTAAACAATATAACAGTTGGAGGTGGATAGGCCTTGGTTTGAGACAAAACCTTCAACTGTTTAGTAAATATGGTATGGGACTAATTGTGCTTTTGGCGGATGGTCCTTGGTTTGAGATGAAACCAAAAGCACAACTTTTGATATGTTAATAATATAACTTCCTTTTGCCTTTATTTCTGTTGTTACTACCTTAGTATTTAAACTTATGAAAATAGTTAAATTTGGACAATCTTGGGAACATATTGCAAGAATATCCTGAGAGATATCCTACTCAGGATACGGCCTCGCAACTTATAAAACTTAAGTTATAAAAAGGAGAGATCATACCAAATACTCCCAGAGAGTCAATTCCATCCTTCAATCACAGGAATGTCCCCATTGCATAAATTTAAATCCATCCTTCAAATTGTATGATGTATGTCCCCTGTGTTTAACATGGTCATACTTTAGTTTGACTGCATAAACCTTGAATATCCTGGGTAAACCCTTAATATCCTGGGATGAACCTTGATATCCTGGGGATAAACCCTGATATCCATGCGCTACAGGCGAGAGTGTATAAACTCCAAAACTTAGAAATGTGAAAACCTTTAAACCTTAGAGGGTATGAAAATACCCTTTCGTGAGAGAGGGTGATTGTTTTGGTCAAAAATTACCGAAGTAATTAAGTGATCAAATTAGTTAAGTGAGGTAGTGTGCTAGAAACAAGTGTAGAAAATATGTTAATTAAATTACTTGCAAAAACAGTTTCAGGATACGGCTCAGGATATAGAGCTGTATCTGTGATCAAAAAATGAGCAAAAAAGTAAAGGTTGACACGAGATGTACGAGGAAAGCCCTTGATCAATCTAGATCGCCGGCACAAAACCTCGGGAGCTGACAATCGCAGCTGCCTTGTTCTTCTATTACTTCAAATATCAGGATACAGTGCAGGATATGGCGCAGATCAATGCTAAGTGGTACAACGATTACAAGTGTTGAGTGTTTGTGCGTGATAGAAAGAAAAAAGAAGTGTGAGTTCGAGTGTAGAGAGTGAAGTGTGTGTTCCTATTGATCTGGCCTCCTATTTATAGTTACAGATAACAAACTAACTCTCCTATTATTCCGAGATGCTGGGAATATTCCATTCTGAACGTTGGGGGCTGCTTCTACTCGTTTTCCACGTGCTTATTGACTACAAAACCGGGTCTTCAGCTCATATAACCGTTACAATGTCAATAACATTAACCAACATCCGATATTCGCGCGGAATATGCCTTTCTGACCGTTACAAGACCCATCCTTCCACCATCAACGTCCATTTTTCAACCACCTTGAGCGAATCTTCAGGTAGATCAAGTCTTTTAACGTTGGTACCTTGCAACCAACGTTTTACAAGCCAATCGTTAGTAATAGTCAGGATACTGCCTCAGGATATTACCAATATCCTGGCCCGGTATCCTGATACGGTATCCTGATCCGGTATCCTGATCTGGTATCCTGATCATATACAACTAATAAAAAATCAAGATACAAAATCAGGATATGGGCTCAGAATTTCACCCATAACAATTGTCCCCAAAAATATAACTGTTGGATATCCTAATTCCAACAGATATATTTTTCAGTCATTCCAATACGTCCGGTAAGTATATCTGTTTTGAACATTCCTGCATATGTTTGGTTAATCAGCACATAATATGATAAGATTGAAACTACTCCCTTTTCTGTAGACTTTGCTAAGGTCCCTGTTGTCTTCAATCTTGAGGTGCTTGACAGTTACCCCAAGTCTGTCCTGGTAAAAAAGGAACCATCTGTTGGCACCAGCTCTAAGCCCTCCGCTGTTGCTGCCGAAAGTTTCTGTTATGATGACCTTGGTTTCATGGAATCCATCGAGCCCATGAACTCCTTCCTTAATAAGGTAAATATCCAAATCTTGTATCCCGTACACATACACTGAACCTGTATCCTGGTTAGTTTGTCTTTAATGATACCTGTATTTTGCTTTGTAGGGTTTGAATCATCTGGTCGTCCTGTACTTAGAACAATTTATATTTCCTGCATTTAAGACAATACGATGGCCAAAGGTGGATGGGTCCTGAGTTTCAGGATGAAGCCTTTGGTCATCAATCAGTATGGTTTATTTTGAACAATATAACAGTTGAAGGCAAATGGGTTCTCGTGTTTTCAGGACGAAGCCTTCAACTGTTTATGTAAATATACTTTAAAAACTTAATTGTGTTCTTGGTGGATGGGTCTCTTTTTGAGATGAAACCAAGAATACAATTAATAATAAACTAACCTTTTAACCTTACATGTTGTTATTTGTTATGCATTGCTTAGTCTGAATTCCAATGTTCCAAACTTAGTGCAATTATTACTTTTTATGAAAATATCTTGATCAGTATACTCGCAAATATCCTATTAAGACTTCCGTCAAATAGGGTTTTTATAACTCAAGCAATTCAGATAAAGTTTTTAGAGAAAGAGGACAGTTCATTTTTATTTTACAAAGTTGGTTTTGAGAACACTTGTTTGACTAGAACACAGTTTCAGTTTTCAATCCAAGTATCCTGAAGTATATCCTGAGAATACATCTTGAGAATATATCCTGAGAACATATCCCGACCAGGATACTCATAAGTGTTATAGTTTCAGAAATTTAGACAATCTAGATAAGGTTTTTTAAAGAACAAAAATAGGAAAGATCATACCGAAACAGAAGACATCTCAATCCTTTCATTCCAGTCCTTTCGCAACCATTCCACCGAAGGTGTCCCCAGTCCAGGATACTTGGCGAATTATGCCCAAACTTGATCCTTTGAGTTCCTCACAATGCCTTAGTGGGATATAGTGTTGGCATAGGTTTCCTTCTTGCTCCAGCATAAATGTCCCCAGTAGGATATAGTATCAGCATACATCATGTTCTATCACGGATGTCCCCTGTCTGTGCAGGACCAGTATGTTGTACCAGGATATGATCCTTTAGCAATTCTTCAACCAGTTGTTTAAACTTGGCAATCTTTTTTCAAAAATTTATGTAGACTTGTAAATGATTATGTTTTTTGAAAATATACTTTGGGATTATCCAAAAACTTTGTATTTTATTGGGACTAAACCCATTTTCCAGGCATTTAAGCCGGAGTATAAGAACCTCAAGACTTGAAAAGGTGAAAACCTTTAAGTCTTTGAGTTTTGCTGGGGATTTTACCCACGTTTCGTGCGCTACAGGCGAGGGTGTGGAAACCCCAAAACTTAGAAAGGTGAAAACCTTTAAACCTGGGGAAAATCCCAAATTTTCATGCGCTACAGGCGGGAGTGTATAAACTCCAAGACTTAGAAAGGTGATAACCTTTAAACCTTAGAGAGTATGAAAATACCCTTTCGTGAGAGAGGGTGATAAATCCTCATATACCTTAAGGATCCAGGGTATAGCCAACAGTAACGAAATTGTCAGCCACTTTTACATGAACTGGTCCCGCCACCTTGAACTATCCCTGGATAACTTGCGCTCCAGGCGGGGTGTTTAAACCCAATTCGTGAGAAAGGTGAATACCTTTAAACCTGTGAAGGGATCGGGATCCCTTATACGTGAGAGAGGGGGCCAATCCTCTAATCTTCTGAAGTATCTTGAGTGAGCATCCTGGAGCTATATCCTAGAACATATACTGCAAAACATCCTTAAACTAAGGTGGGTGTTAGCTTGGCTAACACCCCTCCGATGCTTAAGTTAGTATTGGGTTTCAAAGAATAAATTAAACCAAACATATTTAAAAAAGATAGAATTCATACCATCCTGAGTTAGAAATTAAATTCTAAACTCACTTGAAATAGGCTTTGAGATGTATAGCATTCCAGGATCTTGGTAGTATATCCCCTTCCATATTCTTGACTCTATATGCTCCTTTCCCTGCTTCTGATTCAACCCACTTGGAGAAATAATCCGTCATTGCCAACATGAAAACTTTTCCTCCTGGAGCTTTTGGAAGCTTTCCCACTATATCCATACCCCACTTCATAAACGGCCAAGGGGAAACAATAGGATACAGCGGTTCAGCAGGCTGATGTAATATGTTACTATGTCTTTGACATGCGTCACATCTTCGAGCATATTCTGCGGCGTCTTTTCTCATGGTCGGCCAGTAATATCCTGTTCTCAACACCTTCGAGAACAGAGATCTGCCCCTAGTATGGTTACCACAATCTCCTTCGTGTATATCCTGAAGTACCTCCTTGGTTTCAGGATCTTCCAAGTACCTTAGGTACGGACCTGCAAGGGATTTCTTATACAAAATATTATTTATAATGGTGAATCATGATACCTTCATCCTAAATGCCTTAGGATTTTCGTCTTTAGGGATATGTCCTTCCTTGGGATATCTTATGATTGGAGCCATCCAGGATTTAGGATCCTCCTCAGGATACTCAGCAACATGATCCTGGATACTTATTACTTCTTTGTCCGGAGGATTCGTTGCAGGATACAAGATATGCAATATTGGTATTTGGGTTCCTTCTGGTATCCTGATCGATGATCCCGGGTTTGCTAGGGCATCTGCTTCAGCATTATCTTCCCTTGGTACCTGTTCAAGTGTAAAAACATCGAAATATCCTGCTAATTTTTTGAGAATATCGAGGTATTCGATTAACTTCTCACCCTTAACTGCATAGGATCCATTAAAATGATTAGTAATTAACAAGGAGTCAACATATACTTGCAAATTCTTGATATTCATACTTTTAGCTAGTTCTAATCCTGCAATTAAAGCCTCATATTCTGCTTCATTATTAGTAGCAGGAAATTCACATCTAATAGCCTGGGGTAATATGTCCCCCTGTGGCGATTTTAGTAGTATTCCTAATCCTACTCCTCTTACATTAGATGCACCATCAGTATATAATGTCCAGGATCCTGAGGATTCTCCTAACTGTTGAACTTCTAGGTCTACCTCATCCTGAATGTCACTACTAAAATCAGCCACAAAGTCAGCTAAAGCCTGAGACTTTATGGCATTTCTAGGTTCATATACTAAATCATAAGCACTCAGCTTTACCGACCACTTAGCCATTCTGCCTGACATTTCTGGCTTCCTAAGTACATTTTTAACAGGATAATTTGTTTTAACATGAATCCTATGTGTCTCAAAGTAATGTCTAAGCTTTGTTGACGCCATGACTAGAGCTAATATTAATTTTTCTAAATGAGAGTACCTAGTTTCAGCATCTAACAAACTTTTGCTAACATAATAGACAGGATATTGCTGACCTTCATGATCCTTTATAAGGACGACACTTACAGCGTTCCCCGATACTGCGAGGTATAGGGACAGTGGTTCACCATTCTCAGGCTTCATCAATAGAGGTGCAGTTGAAAGATACTGCTTCAAATCCTGCAGGGCTGCTTCATGCTTCTCTCCCCATTCGAACTTCTTGTTTTTCTTCAGGATATCATAAAATTCTTTGCATTTCTCGGAGGATCTTGAGATGAACCTGTTCAATGCTGCCACTCGGCCTATCAATCTTTGTATATCTTTCATGTTGGAAGGTGATTTGACGTCCAATATGGCTTTGATCTGTTCTGGGCTTGCTTCTATCCCTCTTTTAGTCACCATATATCCTAGAAACTTTTCTGTCGCCACTCCAAAATGGCATTTGGCAGGATTCAGCTTCATGTTATACTGATCTAGGATATCAAATGCTCCCTTGATATCCTGGAGGTGATCCTCAGCCTTCTTAGATTTTACTACCATGTCATCATGTTTACCAGCCTCTGATATGTTGCACCTGCATTTTTCAAACCAAAAAGGCATAGCAGTATAACAATAAATACCTGTTGGTGTCATGAAAGTAGCATCCTCCTGGCCCGAAGGTTCCATTTGGATCTGCTGGAATCCTGTCATGTCTTCGCGTTTTCATGCAAACGTGGATATCCTGCATTTCAAAAAGTTAGTAAGTTGTTCCTCAATATTCTGAGGGATATTGGTTCCACCAAGATATCTGGATTATCCTGGTCCAGGATAATTTTCTCAACATCCTGCTCTGAACACTCCGTGATATCCTGGGCTCGTATCTTTAATTGCTATGCTGCATTGGGCTTGGTTGAGGATTTCATCGAGGATGAGTAACACTCCTTCGCCTCCCGCTGATCACTATCAACTTTGACACCCCCCAAGGGGTAGGGATCTTGATGCACTGATGATAAGTCGATGGCACAGCCTTCATGTAGCGGGATAAGGAGTCCATGACACAGAAGCGTTGCATTGAGTTGACCCCTTCAACATACACATGCAACTTTATTTCTCCCACGGTACTCCTGGCTTCTCCACTGAACCCAACAAGCACAGTGGATTTCGAAGTAATATCCATCGGGGATACATTTATCCTCCTCAGTGTTTCCAGCTGAATTATGTTGACGGAGCTGCCATTATCCACCAGTATCCTGCGCACAAAATCATTAGCAACATATAAAGTTATTACCAAAGCATCATGGTGAGGATCCTGGACAGTATCCCTGTCATCACTGCCGAACGTGATCACTTTATCAGTTGTGAGGGTTGACATCCTGGTTGGCTTATCTCCCCTTTCTGCCTTGGCCTCTTTTGCATGTCTTTTTTGCTGCAGAATAAGAGGTCCCACAGATATCGGATCCTCCTGAAATAAAGTTAATTATCTTGGTATCTGCAGGAGGTGATGCTGCTCGTTCAGGATCCTTCCCAGTATCCTGACCCTTATTCTTTTTTCTTCCCAGGAGATCCTTCAGATATCCTTTGCTCAGCAGATAGCTTATTTCTTTCTTCGGGGCAATGGAATCATCTGTCATATGCCCAAAGTCTTCATGGAAGGCACATCATTTAGATTTATCCTTCCAACCTGTATTCCTTGGATTCTTTTTCGGCCACCTATCTTTGTCCCCCAGTCCCTGCATAGCATACATTAACTCGGGAACATTTACAGAAAAACAATACTCTGGGATTTCAGGATATTCTTCAGGATCTTCGTCTTCAACAGCATTCACTTTCTTATTATCGTTCTTAGCATATGGCTTTGAACAATACTGTTTGTAGGAAGATTCCGACTTCCTATTCGTCAATTCATATGTTGAAGATGTGTTCATCCTCTCATGCATTTTCTTATCATCTTCAAGCCTTATGTATCTCAAAGCCCTATTCCGAGCTTCATCTAAATTCCTGTAAGGATTCATTACAAGATCCTGATAAAATTGACAATCCTTCCGTATCCCCATTTTGAACGCTTGTACTGCCGTAGCAATATCAAGGTTCGGGATATCCAGGGATTCTCTACTAAATTTGTTAACATAATCCCTTAAGGATTTTTGTGATCCTTGTGTTATCCTGTAAAGATCACTTGTTAGTATCTCAAAGCTCCTGCTACAAGAAAATTGACTGATAAACAAATTAACTAAATGAGAAAATGATGTAATTGAATAAGGTGGAACATTTAAAAGCCATTTTACGGCCAATCCTGTTAAAGTTGAACCGAAGCCTTTGTATAAGCATGCTTTCTTAAGTTCTGGTAGGATTGGATTTATTTCCATACTATCCCTATTTTGGGCAATATGCTCCTCAGGATCTGTCATCCCATCATACAACTTCATGCTGGGAGTCTGGAATCTTTTTGGAATTTCAGCATCACAAATTGGATGAGCAAATCAGGATATCCTGTGATTATCCTGAGATACTTCCGGTATAGGCTGCACTACTCCAGGAACGCTTGATATCATATCCTTCAATTTTTGAAGTTCCCTGGTCAATGCTGGTGTTACACCTATATCCTGCAAAGAATCATAATTATTAGTAGCAGGGATATTGATATTGGCAAACATGTTACCAGCCTGTTGACTTTTGCCATATCCTGGGCCATATCCTGGATCATATCCCGGATCCCTCACGGTCGATATCCTGGCGGACGATGGTATCTCCAGAATGTCGCTCCGGGACTGACTTGGTATCATGTTGCCTTGATTATCCTCGGTAAATGTTGCTGAACTAAAGTTCAGCATCCCGGGCTGTAGAGTCTCCCTATACTGGGCAATATGCTCCTCAGGATCCGTCGTCCCATCACACAGCCTCATGTTAGGGGTTTGAAATCTCTTCGGGATCTCAGCATCACAGATAGGATGTGCGAAACGACATATCCTGTGGTTGTCTTGGGACACTTCCGGAATTGGCTGGACCACTCCATGTACACTAGATATCATGTCCTTCAACTTCTGAAGCTCCCTAGTAAATGTTGACGTCATACCTGCATCCTACAAAGATCCACCATTATTAGTAGCATGAATATTATTATTTGACATGTTACTCGTCTGAGGATTCTGGCCATATCCTGAAGCATATCCTGAGCTCCTCACAGTTGACATCCTGATCGAGGAGGGTATTTCAGGAGTATGATTCTGGGAATGGTTAGGCACAATATTTCCCCTATTATCTTCAGTATACACAGCCGAACTGAAGTTCAAAGTTCTGGGTTGTAAGGGAGTGACGATATCCTCAGCAGATCTGCTCAAGCCAGACTTCAGGAGTTGTATTTCCTTCAACAGCATTTGGTTTGTTTCCTGTTGCTGCCTCATTTGTTCCTGCACACTTCCAAACAAGGTTAGAATTTCATCATTAGAAGCTAAAATGGGAGCAGATTCCTGAACACTCCGAGTAGGGATAACATCTTGAATAAATGAAGAAGCTGGAATCCTTGGAGGAGGTGGTGGAAGCACCGAGCCAATAGTTGCAAAAGTTGTAGCCGACACGGTGGAAGAGCTCATGTTTGATCTAGAGGCCATTGTAAATGATGTGGCAAAAAGTTTTGAAAACAAAAAACCGATTAACGATTTCACAAAAATTTTTAGTAAAGAGAGCACCACTTGCCCCACGGTGGGCGCCAAATTGTTTTGGTCAAAAATTACCGAAGTAATTAAGTGATCAAATTAGTTAAGTGAGGTAGTGTGCTAGAAACAAGTGTAGAAAATATGTTAATTAAATTACTTGCAAAAACAGTTTCAGGATACGGCTCAGGATATAGAGCTGTATCTGTGATCAAACAATGAGCAAAAAAGTAAAGGTTGACACGAGATGTACGAGGAAAGCCCTTGATCAATCTAGATCACCGGCACAAAACCTCGGGAGCTGACAATCGCAGCTGCCTTGTTCTTCTATTACTTCAAATATCAGGATACAGTGCAGGATATGGCGCAGATCAATGCTAAGTGGTACAACGATTACAAGTGTTGAGTGTTTGTGCGTGATAGAAAGAAAAAAGAAGTGTGAGTTCGAGTGTAGAGAGTGAAGTGTGTGTTCCTATTGATCTGGCCTCCTATTTATAGTTACAGATAACAAACTAACTCTCCTATTATTCCGAGATGCTGGGAATATTCCATTCTGAACGTTGGGGGCTGCTTCTACTCGTTTTCCACGTGCTTATTGACTACAAAACCGGGTCTTCAGCTCATATAACCGTTACAATGTCAATAACATTAACCAACATCCGATATTCGCGCGGAATATGCCTTTCTGACCGTTACAAGACCCATCCTTCCACCATCAACGTCCATTTTTCAACCACCTTGAGCGAATCTTCAGGTAGATCAAGTCTTTTAACGTTGGTACCTTGCAACCAACGTTTTACAAGCCAATCGTTAGTAATAGTCAGGATACTGCCTCAGGATATTACCAATATCCTGGCCCGGTATCCTGATACGGTATCCTGATCCGGTATCCTGATCTGGTATCCTGATCATATACAACTAATAAAAAATCAAGATACAAAATCAGGATATGGGCTCAGAATTTCACCCATAACAGTGATCAATCCTCATATACCTTCAGGATCCAGGATATAGCCAACAGTAACGAAATTGTCAGCCACTTTTACATGAACTGGTCCCGTTACCTTGAACTATCCCTAGATGACTTGCGCTCTAGGCGGGGTGTTCAAACCCAATTCGAGAGAAAGGTGAATACCTCTAAATCTTTGAAGGGATCAGGATCCCTTATCTGTGAGAGAGGGGGCCAATCCTCTAATCCTTTGAGATATCCTGAGCGTGTATCCTGGAGCTATATCCTGAGACATATTCTGTAAAACAACCTTAAACTAAGGTGGGTGTTAGCTTGGCTAACACCCCTCCGATGCCTAAGTCAGTAATGGGTTTAAGATAATAAACGAATTCAAATATATTTTAAGAGAGATAGAATACATACCATTCTGAGATAGAAATTAAATTCTATTCTTACTTGAAATAGAGCTTTAAGTGTATAGCTTTCCAAGATCTTGGTAGCATATCCCCCTCCATACTCCTGAGCCGATATGCTCCTTTTCCTGATTCTGATTCAACCTCATATGGTCGTTCCCATTTCGGAGCCAGCTTTCCATCGGAAGGATTAGTGGTATTTTGAAAAGCCTTTCTTAACACTCAATCTCCAACTTTGAACCTTCTAGTCCTTATATTCTTGTTGTATGCTCTGGATATCCTTTGTTGATATGCTGCCATCCTTAGCCTTGCTGCATCTCTCGTTTCGTCTACGGTGTCCAAATCTTGGCACAAAGCTTCATGATTCTGCTCAGGATCCCGGAGGATAGATCTTGCAGTAGGTATCACCATCTCTATTGGGATCACTGCTTCTACTCCAAATACTAAGGAAAACGGAGTCTGGCCAGTTGCATTCTTTACCGTTGTTCTATCAGCCCACAAAACAAAGGGTAGTTCTTCTGCCCATCTTCCTTTCTTGGCTCCTAGTCTCTTCTTCAAGTTGTTGACAATTATCTTGTTTGAGGATTCAGCTTGTCCATTTGCTTGAGGATGTACCGGGGTAGATGTGATCATTTTGATTCCCCAACTTTTGCAAAAGTCAGTAGTCCTCTTGCTTATAAACTGGGATCCATTGTCACAAATGATTTCAGCTGGTACTCCAAACCTGGTCAGGATATTCCTCTTTATAAAGGATACTACTTCTTGGTCTCTGACTTGAACAAATGCTTTAGCCTCCACCCATTTAGAGAAATAATCAGTCATTTCCAGCATAAAGACTTTTCCTCCTGGAGCTTTTGGCAATTTCCCTACTATGTCCATCCCCCATTTCATGAATGGCCAAGGGGAAGCTATAGGATATAGTGGTTCAGCTGGTTGATGTAGTATGTTACTATGCCTTTGACATGCATCACACCTCCGAGCATATTCTGTAGCATCTTTCCTCACCGTTGGCCAAAAGTATCCTGTTCTCAATATTTTTGAGAATAATGACCTGCACCCAGTATGGTTACCACAATCCCCTTCATGTATATCCTGAAGCACTTCTTTAGTTTCGGAATCCTCCAAGCATCTTAGATATGGTCCTGCAAGAGATTTCTTATACAAAATATTATTTATAATGGTGAATCGTGATACCTTCATCCTAAATGCCTTAGGATTTTCGTCTCTAGGGATGTGTCCTTCCTTGAGATATCTTATGATTGGGGCCGTCCAGGATTTAGGATCCTTCTCAGGATATTCAGCAACAGGATCCTGGATACTTACTGCTTCTTTATCCTGAGGATTCGTTGCAGGATACAAGATATGCAGTATTAGTATTTGGGTCCCTTCTGGTATCTGACCGATGATCCTAGATTTGCTAAGGCATCGGCTTCAGCATTATCTTCCCTTGGTACCTGTTCAAGTGTAAAAACATCGAAATATCCTGCTAATTTTTTGAGAATATCGAGGTATTCGATTAATTTCTCACCCTTAACTGCATAGGATCCATTAAAATGATTAGTGATTAACAAAGAGTCAACATATACTTGCAAATTCTTGATATTCATATTTTTAGTCAGTTCTAATCCTGCAATTAAAGCCTCATACTCTGCTTCGTTATTAGTAGCAGGGAATTCACACCTAATAGCCTGGGGTAATATATCCCCCTGTGGCGATTTTAGTAGTATTCCCAATCCTACTCCTCTAACATTAGATGCTCCATCAGTGTACAATATCCAGGATCCTAAGGATTCTCCTAATTGTTGGACTTCTAGGTCTACCTCATCCTGAATGTCACTACTGAAATCAGCCACAAAATCGGCTAGAGCCTGGGATTTTATGGCATTCCTAGGTTCATACACTAAGTCATAAGCACTCAATTTCACTGACCATTCTCAGGCTTCATCAATAGAGGTGCCGTTGAAAGGTATTGCTTTAAATCCTGCAAGGCTGCTTCATGCTTCTCTCCCCATTCGAACTTCTTTTTTTCTTTAGGATATCATAAAATTCCTTGTATTTCTCGGAGGATCTTGATATAAATCTGTTCAGTGCTGCAACTCGCCCTGTTAACCGTTGAACATCCTTCATATTTGAAGGTGATTTGATATCCAAGATGGTTTTGATCTGCTCCGGGCTTGCCTCTATTCCTCTTTTGGTCACCATATATCCTAGAAACTTTCCTGCCCCTATTCCGAAATGGCACTTAGCAGGATTCAGCTTCATGTTATACTGATCCAGGATATCAAATGCTCCCTTAATATCCTGGAGGTGATCCTCAGCCTTTTTAGATTTCACCACCATATCATCGATGTATACCTCCATTGCATCCCCCAGCTTATCTTTGAACATCATGTTCACCAATCTCTGGTATGTTGCACCTGCATTTTTCAAACCGAAAGGCATAGCAGTATAACAATAAATACCTGTTGGTGTCATGAAGGCAGTATCCTCCTGGTCCGAAGGCTCCATTTGAATCTGCTGAAATCCTGAGGATGCGTCCACGAAGGTTAACATCTCATGCCCGGCAGTAGCATCCACCATTGCATCAATATGAGGAAGAGGAAATGGGTCTTTAGGACAAGGCTTATTCAAGTCTGTGTAATCTACACAGACTCTCCATTTCCCATTTTTCTTCTGTACTACGACTACATTTGCTAGCCATCTTGGAAACTTGACCTCCCTGATCATTTTGGACTTTAACAATCTTTCAACTTCCTCTTGGATAATCGTATTTCGCTCAGGGGCGAACTTCCTTCGCTTTTGCTGTACAGGCTTGAATGACCTGTCAATTCCAAGCTTGTGAGTGATAATGTCTTTGGATATACCTGTCATATCCTCGTGCTTCCATGCAAATGTTGACATCCTGCACTTCAAAAAGTTAGTTAATTATTCTTCAATATCCTGAGGGATATTGGTTCCTACGAGCACCGATATATCAGGATTATCCTGATCCAAGATAACTTTCTTCATATCTTGCTCTGAAGCCTCAAAGATATCCTGGGCCCGCATCTTTAATTGCTATGCTGTACTAGGCTTGGTTGAGGATTTCATTGAGGATGAGTAACATTCTTTCGCTTCCTGCTGATCACTATCAACCTTGACAACCCCCCAAGGGGTAGGGATCTTGACGCATTGATGATAAGTTGATGGCACATCCTTCATATCATTAATCCATGGCCTGCCCAGTATGATGTTATAGCAGGATAGGGAGTCCATCACACAGAAACGTTGTATCGAGTTGACCCCTTCAACATATACTGGTAACTTTATTTCTCCCACTGTGTTCCTAGCCTCTCCACTGAACCCAACAAGCACGGTGGATTTCGAAGTGATATCCATTGGAGATACATTCATTCTTTTCAAAGTCTCTAGTTGGATTATGTTGACGGAGCTGCCATTATCCACCAATATCCTGTGTACAAAATGGTTAGCCACATATAATGTTATTACAAGAGCATCATGGTGAGGATCCTGGATAGTATCCCTGTCATCACTATCGAAAGTGATCACTTTATTAGTTGTGAGGGTAGTCATCCTGGCTGGTTTGTCTCCCCTTTCGGTCTTGGCCTCTTTTGCGTGTCTCTTGGCCGCATAATACGAAGTCCCACAAATGTCGGATCCTCCCGGAATAAAGTTGATTATCTTGGCATCCGCAGGAGGTGATGCTGCTCGTTTTGGATCCTTCTCAGTATCCTGACCCTTATTCTTCTTTCTTCCTAAGAGATCCTTCAGATATCCCTTGCTAAGAAGATAGCTTATTTCTTTTCTTAGAGCAATGCAATCCTCAGTTATATGTCCAAAATCTTCGTGGAAGGCACACCATTTCGATTTATCCTTCCAATCAGCTTTTTGTTGATTCTTTCGAGGCCACCTAGCTTTGTCTCCTAAACCCTGCATAGCATACATTAATTCAGGAATGTTAACAGAAAAGCAATATTCGGATAATTCAGGATATTCTTCAGGATCCTAGTCTTCAACAGCATTCACTTTCTTGTTTTCATTTCTACCATACGGGCTTAGAGCAATATGGTTTAAATGAGGATTCTGACTTCCTATTAGTTGACTCATAGGTGGTGGATGAGTTCATCCTCTCTTGCATTTTCTTATCATCTTCCAGCCTGATATATCTCAAGGCCCTGTTTCGAGCTTCGTCCAAGTTCCTGCAAGGATTCATCACAAGAACTTGATAAAACTGGGAATCCTTTTGTAGTCCCATCTTGAATGCCTGGACCGCTGTAACAACATCAAGGTGTGGGATATCCAAGGATTCCCTGCTGAATTTGTTCACATAATCCCTTAGGGATTCCTGAGGTCCTTGAGTTATCCTGTAAAGATCACATGTTAGTTTTTCAAAACTCCGACTACAAGAAAATTGACTGTTAAATAAATTCACTAAGTGAGCAAATGATGTAATCGAATGCGGAGGAACATTTAAGAGCCATTTCAGGGCCGATCCTGTTAAGGTAGAACCAAAGCCCTTGCATAGGCACGCTTCCTTGAGCTCCGGAGGGATAGGATTAATCTCCATTCTTTCCCTATACTGGGCAATATGCTCTTCAGGATCCATAGTCCCATCATAGAGCTTCATGTTGGGGGTTTGAAATCTCTTCGGGATCTCAGCATCACAGATAGGATATGCGAAACGAGATATCCTGTGGCTGTCTTGGGACACTTCCGGAATTGGCTGGACCACTCTAGGTACACTAGATATCATGTCCTTTAATTTCTGAAGTTCCCTAGTAAATGTTGACGTCATACCTGCATCCCTCAAAGACCCACCATTGTTAGTAGCATGAATATTATTATTTGACACGTTACCAGTCTGAGGATTCTGTCCATATCCTGAAGCATATCCTGAGCTCCTCACAGTTGACATCCTGATCGAGGAGGGTATTTCAGGAGTATGATTATGGGAATGGCTAGGCACAATATTCCCCTTATTATCCTCAGTATACACAGCCGAACTGAAGTTCAAAGTTCTGGGTTGTAAAGGAGTGACAATGTCCTCAGCAGATCTGCTCGAGCTAGATTTTAAGAGTTGTATTTCTCTTAACAGCATTTGGTTTGTTTCCTGTTGCTGCCTCATTTGTTCCTACACACTTCCAAATAAGGTTAGAATTTCATCATTAGAGGCTAAAACGGGAGCGGATCCCTGAACACTCCGAGTAGGGATAATATCCTGAGGTTGTGAAGAAGCTGGCATCCTTGGAGGAGGTGGTGGAAGTATCGAACCAGTAGTAGCTGAAGTTGTAGCAGACACAGTGGAGGAGCTCATGTTTGATCTTGAGGCCATTGTAAACAATGTGGCAAAAAGTTTTGAAAACAGAAAACCAATTAACGATTTCACAAAGATTTTTAGTAAAGATAGCACCACTCGCCCCACGGTGGGCGCCAAATTGTTTTGGTCAAAAATTACCGAAGCAATTAAGTGATCAAATTAGTTAAGTGAGGTAGTGTGCTAAAAAGTGTGTTGGAAATATGCTGGTTAAGTTGTTTGAAAAAACAGTTTTCAGGATACGGCTCAGGATATCGAGCTGTATCTACGATCAAACTATGAGCAAAAAGTAAAGGGAATGACACGAGATGTACGAGGAAAGCCCTTGATCAATCTAGATCGCCGGCATAAAACCTCGGGAGCTGACAATCACAGCTGCCTAGTTCTTCTTATTGCTTCAAACGTCAGGATACAGTGCAGGATATTGATCAGATCGCTAAGTGTTACAATGCTTTCTGTGAAAGTGAAAGTTGCGAGAGAACAAGTGTGAGTGAGTAGTGAGTGTAGTTGTGATGTCCTATTGATCTGATTTATCCATCTATTTATAGTTACGAAATACAAACTAAAATTTCTATAAATGTGGGATGCTCCCGAATATTCCATTATTAACGTTGTGGACCGAGTAAAGCGGCTTCAACGTCTTCATTTGAACGACTTGGACCGAGTCTTGCGGAGAAAGGGTCTTCGTGAACGTTGGGAACTTGGACTCGTACTCCTGCACACAATCCGTCAGTAATCCTCAGGATACCATTCAGGATGTTACCAATATCCTGAATGAGCACCCCGGGCATGAACATGTATCATACAATCAAGATATAAATCAAGATATTTCCCAGGATATGGGCTCAGAATTTCACCCATAACAAGATTCATTTGAAATTTTAGTGGTGACTGTTAAATTGATGATATAAAAGATTTATTGTCACTAAAACACTATGCTAAGCAAGTATAACATATTCAAAGTTCCATTTAAAACCTAAATTACCAGCACAAAAGCTAATGTAACTAAAAGTATGTGCTAAGCAAATATGGCATGTACAAAGTGCCAGTGAAAAGGTAAATTAGTGGCACAAAAGTTAAATGTCACTAAAAATGTGTGCCACTAAATGACATTTTTTTGTAGTATGGCCATCCTGAGAATTGATATTTGTTTGCATCATTGGGCTTCTTTTCCATAATGTGGTTTATGTGATCTTCCCTTAACACCTTATGTATGTGTGTGTGTGTGTGTGTGTGTGTGTATATATATATATATATATATATATAGTAGGGATCCTGTACATTAATCCAGAAGTGTGAGAAGTGTATTATAACACTATATATAACACTATATAACACTATATAACACCATATAAACACCGTATAACACTATGTAACACCATATAACACTATTTAACACTATATAACACTATATACAAATATAACACTATACATCTATCATAGACTTGCTATCAGACAAAATATAGTGTTATATTTGTTACATAGTGTTATATAGTGTTACATGGTGTTATATGGTGTTATATGGTGTTATACGGTGTTTATATGGTGTTATATAGTGTTATATATAGTGTTATAATATACTTCTCACACTTCTGGATTAATGTACAAGATCCTATATGTATGTTGTGATTAGCATCTGCAGACTTTTTGAAGTTGAAGATAGGATTGGGCATAAAACCAGATCTTTTCTGCAAGTTCTGCATTAGTTAGTGCAGGCTTAGAGTATTGTACCAGATTGGCTACCATGTCTTTGATATGATCAATTGAAGATTCCAATTTGGTTACTCTGCCCGTCAAATCGTTATATTTTAATTCATCACCTAAATGTATAGGATTATTTGAATTCCCACCAGAGGTGGTTGTATATTGTTTTGAACCAAGTGCCCCTTGTTCTTGGTACTGGGAACTTGCAACTGCTATCGAATGAACTATTGTTGATTTAACAATTCTTGCCTTAAAGGAGGTCTTAGATATGTAACTACTGTACAATTGTAAGACTGTTGTCTCAACAGTTGTAGCACCTGCCTCACTTGAACAACCACCAAGTGTCACTTGTGACACATGGTGTTTAACCTCTGTTTGTGGGTTAGAAAAGACATGACATGGCCCAGTCCCTTGTAGTGGTGTACTCCTAGTGATAGGTATATGGGAGGCACTAGGTCTGTCTAAGTCACTTTGGTCTATTGCATCAGACAATGGTTGGATAATGGATATGACACGTTTTGTAGGTGGTGGAGTGAGTAGAGAAGCGAAATTGGGAGAGGGGATTGAGGAGAAATGTTCAAATGAATCATCTCCCTCTTAATTTGATTCCCCTATGTTTACGACACTATACTTTTGTGAGGATATTTGAGGATTTTGACTGGGTAGAGATATTTGCATCTGTTGGGAGGAAGTAACAACATATGTTTGCTTCTTTTGTGTTCAGCAGGTTCCTCTGCCATCTCAACCTCTAGAGTGACATTTTATTGTTTTTCTTTTGGATTTAGGATTTTGGGTGGAAGTAGTCTTTGTGGAGATTGTTGGTGTGTGTTCCAAAGTGCTGAGTTGTGCATTGTGGTCACAAGGAGCAGTGGGCTCAACAACAAATGTTGTAACATATGTTTCTTGATTTTCAAAAACATTTTCTTCATCCGCACTTTCTTGACTATTGGTCATCATGCGGGTAAATGTTTCATTTGAAAGACTTTTAATTTATAGGGCTTCACCCTGTGCAAAAATGTTTTGTGCCAAGACCCTTTGTAAAATGTAGCTTAAAAGTCTTGGGTACACGAGAAAAGCTTTAACTTTACCTCCCTTCTTGGCTTTTAAGTTTGCTACCATATCTAGAAACAGATTTTTGGATATCATATAATTTGTATTTGTTAAAATAATATATCCCAAGTATTGTGTTTTTAATGACATTTCATTGTATCATGTGGTTTTTGCTGACAGACATATGGTAGGGCATGAAAAAAAAAATTCATTGTAGGTGGAATTTTTGGCTTAAAAAGTCTTGCCCCTACCACTTGAGCATATACACCCTCTCTATGAATTCAGTTTGGAGCTCAGTTTTAGAGAATATCTCTGTACATGTCTCATCATTTAAGGCGAAGGTTGTGGAGATTAGCTCTTGAGTGATCTGGACATCAACGTTTTTGAATTTTGAGGTGATTATAGTGGGCTTTTTGTCGCGAAGCAAGAATTCTGAATTTGCCCAAAATTCATGATGTATGTCCAGGTGTATAGGTGCATCAGCGATGAGGATGGTGTGGTATTTTGAAGAGGTGAGAAGATCAATTATTGTATGAAATTCTATGCTGGCGTCAGTTTTAACAAGATATTGAAGGTAGTTGTGTGGTAGTTTTAAGTTGAGCGCCATTGTGAAAATGGAATCTTTTTGAAAATCCTTTGAATATATAATACTTTTAGATTGAGAGAAGATGGAGATGGATACACCTTTCAGATAATCTTTAGAGCAGATGATCTTTTTGATTGTTGTGATGATTGTAGATTGCAATTCCGGAGTTTTTCTCTTTGTTAAATGCTTTGATTTTGAGAATTCTATAGTGGTAAATATAAGCTCTATTTGGCTAGGGCTTTTATAAGGTTGTGTAACAGTGGTGATGTTGTGGCCAATGTTACTTTTTGAGTGACATGGCAATTCTTTATTTGTTAAAGCAAAGCTTTGTTTATCAAAGCACTATTTTAACATGGATTGGGCCCCACTGAGAAAACCCTTTGGTGAAGTAATGTAAGGTCTGTTTTGAAAAACTATTTGTTTTAAATAGACGATTGGGTGTATGAAACATTGGTTTGTAAATCTATTTGGAACCACTATTGGGTTAAAAACAGAGTTTTGGAAAGAACAGTGGTTGTTTTTGCAAAATTAATGGTTATGTTTGACCTTTTTAGTAAAACAGTGGATAATAAATCAGTGGTTTTATGTTGCAAACACCGGTTAAAAAGGTTAAACAGACTTTTGAGCCACTGAAACAGTTGTTTCACTCCATTGAATAGAGTTTTATTTTTGGTGATTGTTGAACAATCTTTTAATGATATAAAAACTTTTTTTTTTTTAATTTCAAAGCCACACATTAATGTTTTATTGAGAATGACTAAAAATTTTCTTTTAGTCCATGTTTAACATCCCAATTATGGAGATTAAACTTTCAAAAGTCGATGTATCTAATGCTTTGTGAACACATCTGCTAATTTATCTTTAGTGGGAACATGAGGAAGAGAGACCAAACCCTTTGCGTAACAATCTCTTACAAAGTGATGACGAATATCAATGTGCTTTGTTTTTGAATGTGACACGGGGTTTTTGATAATGCTTTCAGCTGCTTGATTGTCACGCTTTAGTGGTGTCTTTAGAGCAGTTATACCAAAATCAAGCAATTAGTTTTGAAGCCATGACGTGACCGTGTCGTCCCAATCAGTCAAAAACCCAATTAAACCTAGGTAGCTAGGGTAAGTCGGGTATCGTATCCACGAAGAGCAAGTGGTCAGTATCGCAAGTCCCGTTCGATCAGTTAAACTATTTACAAAAATGTACAATGTGATTATGAAGTTTGCTAATTTTATAAATTTATTTGGTTGGAAAATGAATCGGAGTGAACCGATATTTGGTTTTTATCAAAATCAAATACTTACTAACTAAGATTGCAAAACCAAATTACTAAATTGAAAACAAGAATTGGGAAAACGGATCACACCCGGTTCGATAATTGTAAGACCTAGGGTTCCTACATGTTTTAACTTGATTCAATTGCATATAGTGATTAACGGATTACTATCACGAAGCTTAGGTGCCAATTGCTATCAACGTCATAGTCAACGGACCGTAATGCACTTCGTTGCCTCGGACATGTAAATCCTAACCTAAGATAAGGCATAAGTGCACAAATTCATTTCGCAAAGTCATAACTTTGTCATCGTTCGACAATTCACAAATTCAATTCAAATGCACGACAATTATCATAAGTTTCAAATACTATACAATTTGTCACAAAACCAAATTAAAATACAAATGTATAAACCCTAGAAATCTTACAACATCTACACCGGGGTGAAACCGAAGAGACTAGCTGCTCATGGTTGGATGGACGCGATCACCGGGCAATGAACACGAGCACGGAGCCATGACCTTGAGTCTTGAGGAATGGTGGAAGTTAGGGTTTGAATGATGATGATGTTTGGTGTGGTTAGAGATGAAAGAGATGTGTTAGATAGTCTTTTCTTTTCAAAAAAATGGGATTTGAAGGAATAATAAAGTGTAACTCCCCTTTTTCCAAAATTGACCTTTCTCTAAAAAAATCCCGTTTTTACTAATCAGCTGGTGTGCAGCAGATAATGCGTCAATTTCTGGCCTTTCAAAACCTTATATTTTGATTCTTCTCGCCGAGCTACCCCAAATGCATATATTATAAGCCCCGAAACTCATTTTCTAGCTCAAGATAAGCCAAAATGAAGTTTGGACTATTTCGGGCGCATAGTTCAGCTCAGTTTTGCCTCTTTTTGCATTTTCTTCAATTATGTTCTCTTTAGTATCCACCCAAAGCTTCAGTAAATCTCCAAAATGCACCTTAAACCCGTCAATGCCTGCAAAACACAAACCATATCAAAGTAGTGTATTTCTAGAAAGTAACTTCGTGTAATTAACCGAAATTAAAACCATTAAGCTATGAAATTTTACCAACCCATCACATCCCCACACTTGTCTTTTGCTTTCCCTCAAACAAATCTGTTTTTCACTTTCACGTGGGTCGAACGAAAAACACACTCCCCATTCCCGAGACTAAGGTTAAGGTCTATTGTCATACCCGGTTCAAACTTTTTACAATTTTCAACATATTTAGCAATAATTGATTAATTATGTAAAAAGTAGTTATCCAAGATTAACCCGCCCGTAAAACTAACAAGTCATGCACATCCCTCACAATGTTCTCTCCACTCGGTTTATAAAATTTGGCTAATTAGTTAATGAATTAGCACTTTCTAGGTAATCACTCAAAATCGATTAGAACACGTACCCGCATAGGCTTGCAACTCAATCATTCTCCACCACCGAACATGAATACTAAGCACAAGTCAAAAGGGCTTTGAAGGGTTGTAACGGGGCTAGGTTAAGGGTATGTAATATGATGTTTTTAAGTGGCGAAGGTGATGAAAAATTTGATTTTTATTACAAACGACTATGCTAAATAAAACTAACTATAAACATCAACTACGAGGCAACGGTTTTCGCTTTTTATTCAACAAACTAATAATTCATATTTTTGTATTTTCTCAACGATTTTCTATTCTCTTTTTTTTTCACAACATTTTATGATTGATTTTTTTTTGCAAACACAACTATACAAACAAATAATCCTACAATCGAATTTTCATCACACGGGTTTAAAAGAAAAGTTTTAACGGTTATAGGCTAAACGGGTTGTCAAACGAAAGGTTTAGGCTCAAAGTGGGTGACTAGGGGATTTGTTTGGGTAAGGATAAATAATTGGTTTTAAAGGAAAAGGTTCACCTAATGCCATAATCATTCTAGTGCTTGTATTCGGTCTATGGTCTCAAACGTATCAAAAGTTGCAAGTTCTACAATACATGACTAATGGTCCACTCAAACAAAGAAACATAAATATGTAATTCTATGATGTAAAAGTGGCTCAAAACCTCACATATTTAAAGGGTATGGTATGTGACATGCATGATGTGCTAGTTTCTTAGGCGAATTACTCCCAAATAACCACCCGCTAAGTACCCGTTATGCTATTAACTTGAACTTGACCATGACAAAAGACCAAATGGGTTGTGTCATCCCTCGTTAACTTAGTTACTTGTGCTTTTTAGATCGCTTCAAACAAAGACATTTTTGAAAATTTTTTGAAATTTTTCCCCACATCCCCACACTTGAGGTAAACATTGTCCTCAATGTGTAGTGTTTAAATGAACGAGTCAAAAATAAAAAAACTTTTACTTCCCCATCCCCACACTTGAGGTAAACATTGTCCTCAATGTGTAAGAACTAGAGTTTTTAAATCGCACAAGGGATGTGACACGGCTAACTCCCCAAAAATTTCACCCCGGAAAATAATATACAATTTACAATCCACTTATTTGCTAACTAAAAATCAAAAGTAAAAAGAAACGTATGCACCTGATTTTTGAGCTCATTCCTCGTGTGCCCTTCTTCTCTTCAAGAAAGCGGTTGTCCCACGAACACAATGTACCTACAAATCTTAACCCTTGTGTAGAAGCATGCTTCTCACAACCATCAAAATTTGTTAGTTACCTAGTTTTACCACTTTTATGAAAATATTACCAAGCCATACGTTATTTCACTTTGATTTATGTGGAAAAATAATTTACAATAACATCAAACCTAACTCACTTTCGTAGGAATCACGATTGCATTTAGCGTATGCAACAAGCCCTTTTAAACCTCCCGATAGCTCGGGAGGACGAGTAGGTCTCGTGAGGGTTATATAGGGAACACACTGTGACACCTGGGTCACTGTGACCATCAAACAAATACCAAACCAATGAAATATTGTATTTCATACTTGGGATTTGTACAAATATGTGTATCATTTGCACATATCAATTCTTGTTCGATTTCGGGCTCTAAATCGCTTTCTGGAAGGTTATACGCGCACTAATGCGTAAATATAACCAGTTTAATGCAACGAACACTCCGGAATAGTGAAATAGGCTTCACATACCTTAAATAGCCTTTACATAACTTAGAAATATGTTTTGAAGGCTTTGGTATGACAAAATCTAGTTTAATCGCTTACAGGGACTAAATTCGACAAACTACGAAAGTATGCCGTTTTGAACTGTAACAGACATTCTGGAACATGAATATGAGTTAAACATACCATAAATATCCTTTACATAGCTTATAAATAGGCTTTGAGGGGTTCGGTGTGCTAAAATAAACTTTTGGGTCATTCAGGGACTAAAAGCGTCAAAAAGTGCACAAGTTTGCATTTTCGCGCATAACTTACGTTTTGAATACATTCGGACATCCAAAAATTTATGTAAGCACTAAAATATTTTATTTTAGTGTTTGTTATAAGAAAAATCCATTCATCGCGCAATTTGGACCGTTTTTGCGTCCGTTACGACTTCCGTCGTAATTAACCGAACAACGCAATCGTACCGCCAAACGAACCGACATCCGAGATATTTTTGAGAACATTTTAAGTTCCTTATACTTTAACTTCATTTTAGATATTTGAAATGGGGTTAACGGGCCTTAAACATGTCGGAAATAGCTCTAAACACCAACAGGGACTAAAACTGTCAATTTGCCAAAGTTACTGGCTTACGAACAGTAAGCCCTCACCCTTACGGTCCGTAAGGCATCCCCAGAACATCAGAAAGTGGTTAACAGCTGTTTACAGCTGTTAAGCACCCATAAACCCAATTCCACATGTTGATACCTGATCATGGGGGGGCCAATTGAAGTATCCTTAATGTTCCAACACATGTACGGATGAGATGTAAGCACGGTTTTCAAGAAACGATCCTAACGGTGGTCCATTTCCTATAAATACCCACCTTAATTTCTATTCTTCCTAACAAAATCTGATCTAAAGTGCTCTAAGTTGAAGCCCTTGCTTCATACCTGAGCTATTTGGATCGAGATTAGCATGCGGGGACCCGTTGTAAGTGTTCCTTCGTTCTTGTATGTGTTTTTATCGCTTTTCGAGTCCGAAAGTCAAACTATGCTTGACTTTCTGCATTGACCAGTTTATAATCAATGCGAAGTTCGTTTGAACTTCATAACGTGAGCGTAATCACGATGGTTATAGTCCCTAGTGACTATACCTACTGATTACCACGCTATCTAGGTTCAGTGACGAGTCGTAGTTTCGGCCAAAATGCGCATTCTTGCGTATTTTGTAACCAAACTACTCCTAGGTATCAAAACCATTTGTTTTGATACCAAACCTGTTTTCTAAACTTAGTTAAGCATGTTTTAACATGCTTAGCTCGTCACTTATAGTTTAGTGCTTATATAGGGTCGTAAGGTAAGCGATCTAAACAATCGCTTATACTTTCAAACCGGGCCATTTGGTCGATCATTAGGATCCGATCAAACATATTAGGTGACCATAGTTGTATAGGGAATAACCTTCGGAGGTTATACCTTATGGTCACATCGTTTGAGTAGTTGTATGATAGGTAGTATATATGCCTTAGGTAAATTACCAAAATGCCCTTTTTACGCCAAAATTCATTTTAAGCATATGTAACATAACTTTTGATATCTAAACTAATTTGGCAACAATATTAGACATGTTAAGGCATATTTTACTTATCATAGGGCTAGTTAGGCGTTCTGAACGCGTTTTGCGCAAACGACGCGTTAAAGTAGCATAAGCTACCTAAACGGGTCGTAATGGGTCGTAAGCACTTAGATTAGGTTTCATTTTAGAATGTAGGCTTTGTTAAACCATATTACTTGAGTTCCCATACTCATTTGGTTTACGAGCCCTCATTCTATCCAATCCGCCGATATAGGTCCGGTTATTAATGTAGTTACCTATATTAGGTACCGTTTGATTTCCGTGATCTTCTAGCTTTGCTTGGTGGTTATCCTAGGACTTCTAAGAAATCTCAAGTGAGTACATAGACCCCTCTTTTACCGTTTTCAAACTGTTTTGGGGTGAAACACATGTGCCTACTTGTTACTTTCATGCTTTCCATGTTTTCACATCATATACTTGCTATGTTCATTAGTACATTTATAGTACATGATTTACATTACATTGTTTTGCTATGTATGTCCATTGTGTGCATACTTAGTACATCGTTTTACATTACATTTCATGCTATGTATGTCCATTGTGTGCATATGTCCATTGTGTGCATACTTAGTACATTGTTTTACATTACATTTCATGCTATGTATGTCCATTGTGTGCATACTTAGTACATCGTTTTACATTACATTTCATGCTATGTATGTCCATTGTGTGCATACTTAGTACATTGTTTTACATTACATTTCATGCTATGTATGTCCATTGTGTGCATACTTAGACATCGTTTTACATTACATTTCATGCTATGTATGTCCATTGTGTGCATACTTAGTACATTGTTTTACATTACAATTTGTTGCATATGCTCATCCAGCATATGAACACATTATATTTCATTATGTGAACCATTTGTATCTATTGAACCATGTGAACCATTTGACAATAGATATTTGACTATACCTAAACATTTCTACAATTGTTAAACATTACATCGTGATGGTTTGGTTTGGGTAAGTGATTTAAGTAACGAGGCGTGTGTAATATGATACAAGAATGGTGGATACGCCGTTGGTACTACCTATATATAAGTGTTTGTATGGTATTACATATCGTAGCGTTATTTGAATCATTTCAATTTGAGACATATAACATTTTATACAAATAACATACTTTTCACAAGACATTGTTTTACAAACAACTTATCTTATACAAACTCGTTTTACTTGGTTATTCATTTAACCATACATTATTCTCTTATTTATACATATCATCTAATCTTATTGCTTTTCAAATGATTTACAAAAAAAAAATCAATTTACAAGGTCCATGGCTAAATTTTATTAAACTTAAGTCATGAATCTTATTTTCACAAAACCTATGTATCTCACAGGCTTTTTTATGCTGACATACCTATTTTCACATGTGTTTTCAGGAATTGATGCATAGGATTGATCAAGATACACCTAGGCAGACTTGTGCCTTAGTGACTTAAAACGAAGCAAGAACTAGTTAATTTGTGTTATGTACTCTTTGTTTATTGTTTAAAACGATGTAAACTCTCTTGTTTGATTAATAAAACGAAACTTTAATTTCCATGGATTTGAAACAATTAATTCTGTTACAACACTCCTCGGCGTTTCCGCCACGTTTCGTTGTCTCACGTGGTCGGGGTGTGACAGAAAAGTTGGTATCAGAGCCAATGGTTATAGGGAATTAGGACCCCAATGCTAGTTATCTTGTGTTTAGATCTTAAAAGATGCACGTCACCTATCCTTAGGTGATAACCACGACGAGAACATCAATTCCGAATCCGCTTTGAAAATTAATCATCTCTGTTTGGATGATTGATTACTAGGTTTTGAACCCTCTATTGTAAGGTTTTGAACCCTCTGTTATAAGGTTTTGAACCCCTTTGAGTTTTCAAAATCTCGTCAAAAGTTTTTGGGTCCTAAATAGTGTGAACACGTGCAAACTGGAAGAGTGAATGCCTGTACCCTGGGTTTTCTGTCTAAGGCTAGAGTGTTTGTACAAATCCACATAATCGGACCAGTCACTCTTACCTGGGAACTCTTGGGGTGAGTGTCCACTTATAGGCGAGCATGTCTTCGCGATACATTATGCGGATCTAATTGCTTTGATTCAGCCTTTGTGTGTCATTTGTTTGCTTCGTGGTTCAAACAAATGACCATCACCCATGATTTTGGTCGGTAATTGTAACATCCTATTCTTACCAAATGCCATTTCATTTGTTTTC
Source organism: Helianthus tuberosus (assembly GCA_030545235.1). Lineage (NCBI taxonomy): Eukaryota > Viridiplantae > Streptophyta > Magnoliopsida > Asterales > Asteraceae > Helianthus > Helianthus tuberosus. The sequence goes on from CM060415.1 coordinate 78,681,808, forward strand.
TCTCTTGTTTCCCCTTTTAGAATGCCTCCACGACGCGAAAATCAGGTATCTATTGAAGAGCTTGCAGCTGTCATTACACAACAAATGACTGCTGCAATCCCGAACATCGTTGCTCAATGTAACCAAGCTCTCAACAACAATAATGCCCCCTGCAACTTCAAGACATTCAACTCAGCTAAGCCATCAAAGTTTTCCAGGTCTCAAGGAGCGACTGCACTTCTGCAATGGTTCGAGAGTCTAGAGAGCACCTTCAGACATGTTCAATGTCCAAACGAGCGAAAGGTAGATTTCGCATCTAGTGTCTTTGAGAAACGAGCTTTGACGTGGTGGAATGGTGTGATGAGAGATAGGGGTGCCGATGTGGCACTGGCCCAAACGTGGGAAGAGCTTCGAGCTCTGATGATGAAGGAATTCTGCCCTCGTCACGAGATCAGGGCCTTAGAAAGGGAATTCAACGATCTTAAGCAAGACAGCGGTGAATATCGAGCATACACCGCTCGATATGAGGAGCTGAGCCTGTTGTGTCCTACCATGGTTATGCCTTTGGATAAGGCGATCGAAAAATACATTCATGGTCTCCCTGACTCAGTTCAGGATATTGTTACTGGTAGTAACCCCACTACGGTTAGGCAGGCCATTGAGCTATCTGCTACCTTGACTGAATCTCAAATCAGGAAAGGTAAACTTTTCCGAAAAGATGATAAGAAACCAATCGAGGAATCAAAGACCATGGATGAAAAGACTGGATCCCCTAAGAGGTCAAAGAAGCGAAAGGCTTCTCAAAACTTCGCCGTGGTCCCTCACAACGGTCAAGCCGTCCCCAACCAACCAGCTCAACCCCCTGCTAGGAAGCCATACAATGGAACTTCACCCTTGTGCAACCAATGTAACCTTCATCATCATGCTAGGGTGAAGTGCCGCGAATGCCAAATTTGTGGACTTAAAGGTCATACAGCAAAAGTTTGCCAAGTTGCAGTTGCACCAAATCAAGCTGACGACAATCCTGCTCAAGCTCGCTTTCCACCAAGTTCTTGCTACAATTGTGGCGAGATGGGTCATTTCCGAAGAAATTGCCCAAAGCTTGCTAATGCAAATCCAGCACAGGGATGAGCATCTGACCAACTAGAAGACAACACCCTTTAGAAATAATCACGTCTTATGTACTATTTTCTTTTGTTGCCAAGGTCTATGAAACAGTTGTTATCATTGTTTATAAATAAATCTTTTATTTACATTGCAATGTATTTATGTGGTTATATGTATAAACAACATATCCCCTACAATACCGACAATCAAGGAATCGTATTCCTTGAAAAGCAAACCACCCCCCCCCCCCAAATTTTTTTATTCTATTTTTTGATCTCTTGCGCTTTCCACAAGATTCCTAAGTACCCGTTTCTTCCAAGGAAACGAAGTACAAGGCGCAAGTTACAACACTGGACGAATACCCAAAGTACCACTATAAATCCTTAATAGGGTACCTAAGGGTATTTCCGTAAATCCTAAAATTGTTGTGTTCCTTAATTCGAATATTACGTTTCTTTGAAAACAAAATCGAATTTTTGGGAGATCTTCCTATCTTTTCAGATAGATCCCAGAGGACATTGAAGTCCATCGACTGGTTTCCATATCCATTTTCAATCGATAACAAGTTACTAGCAAACTAATAATCAAGTTAAACAACTATGTGATTATGTGCTTATGTGTTCCCTTTTATGTTTTTGTGTAATCCAAGTTTTGTTATCCAAATTCTCGTAGAATCTTCCATATCGTCGTATAAGGGATTCATAGTAGGATACCCAAAGGTACTACCTAAAATCCTTAATGGACTTCTACGTTGTAGTTAAGTCCCTTGGATTATAAGGTACTACTCCACAATTAGACCCCTTGAGTGGTCTAGTTAAACAGATTGATCCAAAAATCTGGTTAGGAATATCATGTGATGATCTAAGGACTCCTTGGTGGCCTAATTAAAAAGATCATCTGTTGATCTAATTAAAAGGACCCTATGGTAGTCTAGTCACCCTCATCACAGGTTTGATTTTCCTCCCCTAAACATTACAAGACAAACTGTGCGGACTGTGCAAGGAATTGCGTAATTATGGATGCATACATAATTATGGAATTCAGTGCACAGAAACCACAGCAAGTTTAGTCGTGTGTCTAGAGTTCATTCCATGCATTTTCGTTTCTGAAGAAATTGTGGAAAATGACTCATTTCGTTCATTTTCGTTTCTGAAGAATACCCATTAAGGAAAATGACTCATTCCATGCATTTTCGTTTCTGAAGAAATTGTGGAAAATGACTCATTCCGTTCATTTTCGTTTCTGAAGAAATCATGGAAAATGACTCATTCCGTTCATTTTCGTTTCTGAAGAAATCGTGGAAAATGACTCCTTCTGTTCATTTTCGTTTCTGAAGAATACCCATTTAGGAAAATGACTCATTCCGTTCATTTTCGTTTCTGAAGAAATCGTGGAAAATGACTCATTCCGTTCATTTTTGTTTCTGAAGAATACCCATTAAGGAAAATGACTCATTCCGTGCATTTTCGTTTCTGAAGAAATTGTGGAAAATGACCCATTCCGTTCATTTTCGTTTCTGAAGAAATCGTGGAAAATGACTCATTCCGTTCATTTTCGTTTATGAAGAAATCGTGGAAAATGACTCATTCCGTTCATTTTCGTTTCTGAAGAATACCCATTAAGAAAATGACTCATTCCGTGCATTTTCGTTTCTGAAGGATACCCATTAAGGAAAATGACTCATTCCGTGCATTTTTCATTTCTGAAAATTTTCCATCAAAGGGAAATGAATATCCCTGATTCTTACTTCATTTCCATTTCTGAATAAATGTCCATTAAAGAGGAATATCAGGATGATGCCTTATCTTTGATGATTATTTGACTGAAAGTCACAGACAGACTCCTACGAATAAATTTCGAGACGAAATTTTCTAAAGTAAGGGAGACTGTGACACCTGGGTCACTGTGACCATCAAACAAATACCAAACCAATGAAATATTGTATTTCACACTTGTGATTTGTACAAATATGTGTATCATTTGCACATATCAATTTTTGTTCGATTTCGGGCTCTAAATCGCTTTCTGGAAGGTTATACGCGCACTAATTCGTAAATATAACCAGTTTAATGCAACGAACACTCCAGAATAGTGAAATAGGCTTCACATACCTTAAATAACCTTTACATAACTTAGAAATAAGTTTTGAAGGCTTTGGTATGACAAAATCTAGTTTAATCGCTTACAGGGACTAAATTCGACAAACTACGAAACTATGCTGATTTGAACTGTAACAGACATTCCGGAACATGACCATGAGTTAAACATACCATAAATATCCTTTACATATCTTTGAAATAGGCTTTGAGGGGTTCGGTGTGCTAAAATAACTTTTGGGTCATTCAGGGACTAAAAGCGTCAAAAAGTGCACAAGTTTGCATTTTCGCGCATAACTTACGTTTTGAATACATCCGGACATCCAAAAATTTAAGTAAGCACTAAAATATTTTATTTTAGTGTTTGTCATAAGAAAAATCCATTCGTCGCGCAATTTGGACCGTTTTTGCGTCCGTTACGACTTCCGTCGTAATTAACTGAACAACGCAATCGTACGGCCAAATGAACCGACATCCGAGATATTTTTGAGGACATTTTAAGTTCCCTATACTTTAACTTCATTTTAGAGCTTTGAAATGGGGTTAACGGGCCTTAAACATGTCGGAAATAGCTCTAAACACCAACAGGGACTAAAACTGTCAATTTGCCAAAGTTACTGGCTTACGGACCGTAAGCCCTCACCCTTACGGTCTGTAAGGCATCCCCAGAACATCAGAAAGTGGTTAACAGCTGTTTACAGCTGTTAAGCACCCATAAACCCAATTCCACATGTTAATACCTGATCATGGGGGGCCAATTGAAGTATCCTTAATGTTCCAACACATGTACGGATGAGATGTAAGCACGGTTTTCAAGAAACGATCCTAACGGTGGTCCATTTCCTATAAATACCCACCCTAATTTAATTTCTAAGTTGAAGCCCTTGCTTCATACCTGAGCTATTTGGATCGAGATTAGCATGCGGGGACCCGTTGTAAGTGTTCCTTCGTTCTTGTATGCGTTTTTATCGCTTTTCGAGTACGAAAGTCAAACTATGTTTGACTTTCTGCATTGACCAGTTTATGATCAATGCGAAGTTCGTTTGAACTTCATAATGTGAGCGTAATCACGATGGTTATAGTCCCTAGTGACTATATCTACTGATTACCACGCTATCTAGGCTCAGTGACGAGTCGTAGTTTCGGCCAAAATGCGCATTCTTGCGTATTTTGTAACCAAACTACTCCTAGGTATCAAAACCGCTTGTTTTGATACCAAACCTGTTTTCTAAACTTAGTTTAGCATGTTTTAACATGCTTAGCTCGTCACTTTTAGTTTAGTGCTTATATAGGGTCGTAAGGTAAGCGATCTAAACAATCGCTTATACTTTCAAACCCGACCCATTTGGTCGATCATTAGGATCCGATCAAACATATTAGGTGACCATAGTTGTATAGGGAATAACCTTCGGAGGTTATACCTTATGGTCACATCGTTTGAGTAGTTGTATGATAGGTAGTATATATGCCTTAGGTAAATTACCAAAATGCCCTTTTTACGCCAAAATTCATTTTAAGCATATGTAACATAACTTTTGATATCTAAACTAATTTGGAAACAATATTAGACATGTTAAGGCATATTTTACTTATCATAGGGCTAGTTAGGCGTTCTGAACGTGTTTTGCGCAAACGACGCGTTAAAGTAGCATAAGCTACCTAAACGGGTCGTAATGAGTCGTAAGCACTTAGGTTAGGTTTCATTTTAGAATGTAGGCTTTGTTAAACCATATTACCTGAGTTCCCATACTCATTTGGTTTACGAGCCCTCATTCTATCCAATCCGCCGATATAGGTCCGGTTATTAATGTAGTTACCTATATTAGGTACCGTTTGATTTCCGTGATCTTCTAGCTTTGCTTGGTGGTTATCCTAGGACTTCTAAGCAATCTCAAGTGAGTACATAGACCCCTCTTTTACCGTTTTCAAACTGTTTTGGGGTGAAACACATGTGCCTACTTGTTACTTTCATGCTTTCCATGTTTTCACATCATATACTTGCTATGTTCATTAGTACATTTATAGTACATGATTTACATTACATTGTTTTGCTATGTATGTCCATTGTGTGCATACTTAGTACATCGTTTTACATTACATTTCATGCTATGTATGTCCATTGTGTGCATACTTAGTACATCGTTTTACATTACATTTCATGCTATGTATGTCCATTGTGTGCATACTTAGTACATCGTTTTACATTACATTTCATGCTATGTATGTCCATTGTGTGCATACTTAGTACATTGTTTTACATTACATTTCATGCTATGTATGTCCATTGTGTGCATACTTAGACATCGTTTTACATTACATTTCATGCTATGTATGTCCATTGTGTGCATACTTAGTACATTGTTTTACATTACAATTTGTTGCATATGCTCATCCAGCATATGAACACATTATATTACATTATGTGAACCATTTGTATCTATTGAACCATGTGAACCATTTGACAATAGACATTTGACTATACCTAAACATTTCTACAATTGTTAAACATTACATCGTGATGGTTTGGTTTGGGTAAGTGATTTAAGTAACGAGGCGTGTGTAATATGATACAAGCATGGTGGATACGCCGTTGGTACTTCCTATATATAAGTGTTTGTATGGTATTACATATCGTAGCGTTATTTGAATCATTTCAATATGAGACATATAACATTTTATACAAATAACATACTTTTCACAAGACATTGTTTTACAAACAACTTATCTTATACAAACTCATTTTACTTGGTTATTCATTTAACCATACATTATTCTCTTATTTATACATATCATCTAATCTTATTGCTTTTCAAATGATTTACAAAAACAAATCGATTAACATTTTCTTAAACTTAAGTCATGAATCTTATTTTCACAAAACCTATGTATCTCACAGGCATTTTTATGCTGACGTACCTATTTTCACATGTGTTTTTAGGAATTGATGCATAGGATTGATCAAGATACACCTAGGCAGACTTGTGCCTTAGTGACTTAAAACGAAGCAAGAACTAGTTAATTTGTGTTATGTACTCTTTGTTTCTTGTTTAAAACGATGTAAACTCTCTTGTTTGATTAATAAAACGAAACTTTAATTTCCATGGATTTGAAACAATTAATTCTGTTACAACACTCCCCGACGTTTCCGCCACGTTTCATTGTCTCACGTGGTCGGGGTGTGACACACACCCACAACTTTCATTTAACTACTAAAATAAAATAAAACAAATAATAATACAAACTCTACAACAATTATACCTGGTTTATCTCTCATGGTGGTCGAAGTGAACATTTGCCTACCGAGTTTCCAACATACGCTCGGTAATTAGCATGCCGAATCCATACTCTTTTTATTATATTCGGCATACGCAATGTACAACTTCGGGGTCGTCTCTTAACAACATGGCCAGTGTCTTGCAACGCCACCCTTTGAATCCTTATGCCCGAACCCGCATCCCCAACTTTGTTGGTTGGAGTGATAAGTTTGGGAGAAGGATGAATATGAATGTGAGCTTCTTTCAAATCCGATTCGTCTTGCGGTGTCATGTCTTCCGCTCGGTTCAAACATTCAACTTCTTGCTCCGAAAGATCTCTAACCTCTTCCACCACATCACCATCCACCATTGTACCACTAGCCAACACCTCTGGGTCTTGTCTAAGTTGAGCCAATTCTTCAACGAGTTGACCCACTTTCTTTGCCAAGGCTTCATTAGCTTTATCTTTCGCCTCAAGTTCCTTCTTCAGTTCCATCTTAATCTCTTGATTTGAAGTAATGATAGCATTCATGATTGCATCGAGCTTGGAACTTATTGAATCTTGAGGTTCTTCAGATTCCGGTTGAGGGTATTCATTATAATAATCATCATACTCCTCCCGGCAACTTGAGAAATGTGGCAATTCGGGTTCATAATTGTTGTAATCCCGCTCTTGCTCATAGTGGCAATTCATCTCTAAATGGTAGTATTCTTGATATGAAGGTGGCTTGTAACCGGACTTTATTTTTTCTTTCCAAAACACCGGATCTTTCCAAAACACTGGACAATCTTCATGTATGTGAACTTTTCCACAACAAGGGCATGACTTTTCTTGCTCCGGTGGTGGAGGTGGTCTAGTGTATGGATAATGTGAGGATGAACCATTGAAATCTTCATAATCCGCCCTCATATAATCATACAATCCGCTGAGGTAGTCTTCCCGATCCTTGTTGGCTTGAACTTTTTCGTAGAAAACAGCGCAATCCTCTAAATAATGCTCTCCGCTTCCACAACACTCACACGGATCATCATCTACCCAATTCATATCGAAAGATGATACCTGCAAAACATGTACCTGCACAAACAAGCTCGACCACCCAAAGTAAAATCACAAAAATACAAGAAAGAAAACTAACATTAAAACCGAACAAGTAATGAAATACTAAGCGCACTAGCTCCCCGGCAACGGCGCCATTTTGACGTGACCGTGTCGTCCCGATCCGTCAAAAACCCAATTAAACCTAGGTAGCTAGGGTAAGTCGGGTATCGTATCCACGAAGAGCATGTGGTCAGTATCGCACAACCCGTTCGATCAGTTAGACTATTTACAAAAATGTACAATGTGATTATGAAGTTTGCTATTTTTTATAAATTTATTTGGTTGGAAAATGAATCGGAGTGAACCGATATTTGGTTTTTATCAAAATCAAATACTTACTAACTAAGATTGCAAAACCAAATTACTAAATTGAAAACAAGAATTGGGAAAACGGATCACACCCGGTTCGATAATTGTAAGACCTAGGGTTCCTACATGTTTTAACTTGATTCAATTGCATATAGTGATTAACGGATTACTATCACGAAGCTTAGGTGCCAATTGCTATCAACGTCATAGACAACGGATCGTAATGCACTTCGTTGCCTCGGACATGTAAATCCTAACCTAAGATAAGGCATAAGTGCACAAATTCATTTCGCAAAGTCATAACTTTATCATCGTTCGACAATTCACAAATTCAATTCAAATGCACGACAATTATCATAAGTTTCAAATACTGAACAATTTGTCACAAAACCAAATTAAAATACAAATGTATAAACCCTAGAAATCTTACAACATCTACACCGGGGTGAAACCGAAGAGACTAGCCGCTCATGGTTGGATGGACGCGATCACCGGGCAATGAACACGAGCACGGAGCCATGACCTTGAGTCTTGAGGAATGGTGGAAGTTAGGGTTTTAATGATGATGATATTAGGTGTGGTTAGAGATGAAAGAGATGTGTTAGATAGTCTTTTCTTTTCAAAAAAATGGGATTTGAAGGAATAATAAAGTGTAACTCCCCTTTTTCCAAAATTGACTTTTCTCTAAAAAAATCCTGTTTTTACTAATCAGCTGGTGTGCAGCAGATAATGCGTCAATTTCTGGCCTTTCAAAACCGTATATTTTGATTCTTCTCGTCGAGCTACCCCAAATGCATATATTATAAGCCCCGAAACTCATTTTCTAGCTCAAGATAAGCCAAAATGAAGTTTGGACTGTTTCGGGCGCATAGTTCAGCTCAGTTTTTCCTCTTTTTGCATTTTCTTCAATTATGTTCTCTCTAGTATCCACCCAAAGCTTCAGTAAATCTCCAAAATGCACCTTAAACCCGTCAATGCCTGCAAAACACAAACCATATCAAAGTAGTGTATTCTAGAAAGTAACTTCGTGTAATTAACCGAAATTAAAACCATTAAGCTATGGAATTTTACCAACCCATCAAGCCACATGAGTTGTGTTGTGCAGCTTGCAGCAAAATTAGACACTGTTGTTTGCTTTTTTGCTTTGCCATGAGACCATGGCATTCCCAAGGAATTGGTAACCTCTAGATGTGGACGTCTTCTTGAATAGCAACCAACAAAATCTCTATCTGAATAACCTGAAATCTCAATATTTCCATTAGCAAGATACAAGATACCAAGTGTGGGAGCACCTTTGAGATATCTTAATATCCTTTCTATTGCTACTAAATGAGACTTTATAGGGGATGCTTGATATATTGCACAGACACAGGTTGCAAACATAATATTAGGTATTGATGTATTTAAGTACATCAGTGACCTAATCATGCATTCGTAAAGTGTCTGATCTGTCAAGTCGTCCTTTTCATTAGAAAAGAATGGTTTTCTTGTACTTATGGGAGAGCCACATGGTTTACAGTCATCCATGTCAATTTTTTTCAAAAGTTTTTTAACATATCTACTTTGATTAACGAAAGTTCCATTTCAAGTTGTTTTACTTGAAGACCAAGAAAACACTGTAACACTCCCATGGCACTAATTTCAAATTGAGTCATCATCAATTTTTTGAATTCTTCACACATTTTATCACATGTGGATCCAAAAATAATATCATCCACATAGATTTGTACTATGAACAAATCATTCCCTTTCCATTTTAGAAACAAGATTTTATCAATTTGACCTCATTTAATTTCATTTAAAAAGAGAAATGGATAGAGTATCATACCCGGATCTTGGTGCTTGTTTTAGTCCATACCGAGCTTTGTTTAGCTTGTAGACATAATCAAGATGGAATGTGTCTTCAAATCCAGGTGGTTAACACACATAGACCTCTTCTTGGATTTTCCATATAGAAAAGCACACTTTATATCTATATGATACACCTTGATGTTGTGGTTGTCGGCAAAGGCCAAGAAGAGTCTTATTGCCTCAAACCTTGCTATAGGAGAAAAAGTTTCATCTTAATCTATTCCTTATTCTAATTTGTAACATTGGATCACAAGCCTGGCTTTGTTTTTCTTTTTATATAACAACGCCCCTTTCATCAGTTTAGTTTTTAAAGACCCATTTTGTATCAATTGGACTTGTATCCTTTGGTAATGGAACAAGTTCCCATACTTTTTTTGTCTTTTAAACTGAAGGAGCTCTTCCTGCATACCCAACTGTTGTCTCTTAATGCCTCTTGGTATTTTATAGGTTGGGTTAGTGACATAAAACCAGCAAAGAGGCAGACATTTGAGGTTTAGCTTCTTGTGAGCACTCTTTCAGTGATATCTCCTATGATTAGTTCTTGTGGATGTGATCTGAGGAACATATTGTTCCCAATGTAGAGAATGATGGAATTTTGTGGTGAAGGGCATAATTGGGAATTATCTGGTGAAACCTCTGTTGCAATTGTATTTTTATAAACAGTGGTTTGTAAAGGAGGTGATGGAATTTGTCCAAGTGATGAATTTGTTGTGGAAGATAGATCAGTGGTTTGACCACATGTACGATCAGTGGTTTGACGTTGACTTTGGTCAACCGTGGTTTCAGTTGTTGTTGATTGACTATTGTTCTGTGCAGATTAACTTTTTAGATCAGAAGCGACTTTGTATTGAGATGACATCTCATTGTCAACTCTGTAATCATGTTGTGCTGCTTTTGGTTTACTTGTATCAACATCAATGTTTGCAGTAACTTCTTCAAATTTGAATTTATCAAGATCAAAAAGTTATGCTGGATTTTTAAGGAAGAAAGTTCACTAAACTACATTTAATGTTTCTTCTATAGTCATGGTCCTTATGTTAAACACTTTATAGGCCTTGGTTGTAGAAGAATATCCCAAGAAATAATCACAATCAACTTTGGATGCAAATTTTGAAACTGGAACTTTAAGATTCGGGCAGGCAAAGATTTAAAAAAATGAGATTAGTGGTTTGATATTGAAAAAAATTTCATAGTTAAATCTGTAATCCTGTTGTGCTGCTTCTGGTTTACCTGTATCAACATCAAAGTTGGCAGTAACTTCTTCAAATTAGAATTTATCAAGGTTAAAAAGTTATGTTGGGTTTTTAAGGAAGAAACTTCACTGAACTTTACATATAATGTTTCTTCTATAGTCATGGTCTTTATGTTAAACACTTTATAGGCCTTGGCTGTAGAAGGATATCCCAAGAAATAATCACAATCAACTTTGGCTGCAAATTATGAAATTTAATCTTTAAGATTCAAAATAAAACTTGGACATGTAAAGGTTTTAAAAAAAAGAGATTAGTGGTTTGATATTGAACAAAATTCCATAGGAAGTATTTGATTCCTAGGATTAATTAAGACTTTATTTTGAACATAGCATGCGACATTTACAGCCTTTGCCTAAAAGGACAATGGAAGGCCAGAATCTGCAAGCATACTTCTTGGAGCCTCAATTAGGATTCTGTTTTTCCTTTTAACAACCCCATATTTTTCTGGTGTTCTAGGTATATTGAATTGTCTCACTATTCCTTTAGATACAAAGAATTCATCAAATTCTTGGTTTCTGAATTCTATCCCATTGTCATTCCCGAAAATCTTCATAGGCAGATCATTTTATTTTTCAACTTTTATGAAAATTCCTTTAGGATACCATCAGTCTCATATTTGCAGTGTGAAAAATAAGTCAATGTAAACCTAGAGAAATCATCAACTATTACCGAACAATATCTCTTTTTCCTTAAGTTCATGATTTTTACTGGGCTAAACAAGTCCATATGCAACATTTGTGGGCATTGGGTTATTTTGGACTCTTCAATGGGTCCGTATGATGCTTCGTGTTGTTTGTCTTTCAAGCAAGAAACACAATGTTCATCACACTTAAATTGTTTGATTGGTAGACCTCTGACAAGGTTTCGTTTTATTAGAGAGTTAATTGTTTATACGTTAACATGTCCGAATCTTCTATGCTATAATACTATTTCTTTTGTTAAAGTAAAAGAATATAGGCATACATCTAACTTAGGATTATCTTATAATATGTCCACTACATAAACATTGCCACTTCTGTGAGCAATGAGTTGTGTAGTGCTTTTAGCTATGATGTTGTTAATCTTTTTAACTACATCAGGTCCAACAATTTTACATGTTTTATTAGTAAAAAATGAGCTATAGCCTTTATCACTCATTTGTAAAACACTGAGTAGATTGAATTTCAAATTATTAATAAGATTAGCATCTTCAAATTTTAGCCTACCAGCTTGGAAAATTCCTGACCCCAAGACTTTAACTTTTGAGTTATTTCCAAAAGATATATAACCTCCTCCACGTGTAAGGAAGTTTGTTAGTAGAGCTTTGCATCCAGTCATTTGTATGGATCCTCTACTAACTGTATACCATAGACATGTAAAGACTGCGATTTTGATAGCCATTAATGCACATTCACAATCACTCTCATATTTAGGTGAGTTCTAAGGGTCATTGCTTTTTACAACTTTTGCATCAACCTTTTCACAAAGTGTTGTTTGTACAGTGTTAGATGCACTCTCAATATCTTGTTTATTGAGAGTATCTTGCGTTTTTTTAACAATTCCCTTGGTATTATTGAATTTTTCTTTTAACTCATCCCATAGCTCTTTTGCACTATTACAATGTAATAACTCAGCATAGATCGCATCTGGTAGAGCACTTACAACAACATTAAGTGATTTTGCATCTATCTCAAACTTTTAAAAATCTAGCTTATAGTAATTTTCCGGATTCATTGGCTCTTGAACATTTAGATTTTCGGCACTAGGTACCACTTGTCACACCCCAACCGCGTAAAACAACAAATCGCGGTGGAATCGTCGGGGAGTGTTGTAACATAATCATTGTTTCATAACACACGGAAATTTGAAGTTTTCTTTTATTTAAAGATTAAACATTTACATCGTCTTGAAATCTAAACAAACAAGTTAAACATAGTCTATCATTGTTATTAAGTCACTAAGGCCATCGTCCAGTCCTATGTGAGCATGCATCCTAGCAATCAACATCATTCAACAACACCTGAAACATATGTAAAAATAAAGTCAGCAAAGAAATCCTGGCGAGCACATAGGTTTATGAGAGTGTCGGATTCATGGCTAGTTTACATGTTGCAATACCTAATTAAAAACCCTGTTTTGAAAAAGTGTATAGTATTTCAACATAATTAACCAACTCAAATCAAGTTGGTTATAATTTGTAAAATCTCGTAGCCATGCTTCTTAACCCCAAAACATTTGTTTAATTAAATCAAATTGTAAAACATCTCGTAAAAACTCGTTAATAAAACTCGTATAGTTTATATTATTTAGAAAACATCGTTGTGTGACATCGTTTCAAAATCGTTTACCCAAGTGAACTAAATAATGCCACGATATGTAATATGATGAAAACACTTATATATAAGAAGTACCAACGGCGTATCTACAATGTTTTCATCACATTACACCCGTCCCGTTATCTAAACACTAACCAAAAACCAATCGTTTACCCAAATTGTTTAACTCGTTAAAATCGCTTTAGTCGTTTAAATCATTCTCTTTTTAATTGTGAAAACTACTTTTGGTCGTCTCGCTAATAACATCCAAACCTTCGCGACTCGACTATCTCGAAACTCGCATTAATAAACCACCAAAGGGTAAATTAACAATAACAGATTCAGTCGTTACCTACCTAACCCACACATAACCATGGGTTTAGTCTGATAACGGGATTTGTCAGATCCTATGGTACCATAACCTAATACTGGTCGGTTCGGCCAAAACTAATGAATGCTATTCGTTATGTAATTACAACCAACAAGTTTATCCACATTTTCGAAATCGTTATTAATTTAATATAAACCATTTTAATCATTTTCAAAACCATCGTTAAAAATATCGAAATCATTTAACACATATGAATCACCCCAAAACAATCGAAAACAGTAAAATAGGGGAACTATGTACTCACTTGAGAATGCTTAGAAGTCTTGAATAACAACCAAGCAAGCTAGAGGGAACCCGGAAATCAATCGGCACCTAATATAAGTAACTATGTAAATAAATCGGACCTAAATCGGAAGATCGGATAGGATGAGGTTTCGTAAACCAGATGAGTATTGGAACTCATATGACATGGTTTAACAAAGCCTACATACTAAGTCGAAACCTAACCTAAGTGCTTACGACCCATTACGACTCGTTTAGGTAGCTTACGCTACTTTAACGCGTCGTTCACGTAAAACGCGTTCGGACCGCCTAACTAATCCTATGACAAGTATTATATGCCTTAACATGTCTAATAATGTTACCAAATCAGTTTAGATATAAAAATTTAGGTTACATATGCTTAAAATGAATTTATGCGTAAAAAGGGCATTTTGGTCATTTTCCTAAGGCATATAAACTACCTATCATACAACTAACTAAGCGAAGTGACCATAAGGTATAACCTTGGAAGGTTATTCCCTATACAACTATGGTCACAAAACATGTTTGGTCGGATCCTAATGATCGACCAAATGGGTCGGGTTCGAAAGTCTAAGCGGTTGTTTAGACCACTTATCTTACGACCCTACATAAGCACTAAACTAAAAGTGACGAGCTAAACATGTTAAAACATATTTAACGAAGTTAGAAAACAAGTTTGATATAAAAAAACAGTTTTGATACCCAAGAATAGTTTGGTTGCAAAATACGCATGAATACATATTTTGACCGAACCTATGACTCGTCACTACACCTAATCAACGAGGTAATTAGTAGGCATAGTCACCAGGGACTATAACCATCGTGATTATGCTCACGTTGCGAAGTTCAAATGAACTTCGTGTTGACCAAAGGCTGGTCAAAGCAGAAAGTCAAACAGTGTTTGACTTTCGTGCTTGAAAACGCGTAAAAGAACAAAAGAATACTTACCAAGGGTCCAAGCTAGGAAGATCTTGATCCAAATTGCTCAGGTATGAGGTGTTAAACCCCAACTTAGAGCTATTTGAATCAGATTGTGAGGAATGAGAATGAGGGTGTTGGGTATTTATAGATTTCAGAGAACCGTTAGGATCGTTCCTCTCAAAACGTTCTTCGATCTTGACCCTCCATGTGGGCACATGGTATTATAATACAAGGAGCACACTAAAAACCATCAAATCTAGCCTATAGAGTGCAAAACCTTGGGTTAAAACCATAAAAAAACATGTTGGAATGGCCAGGTTCATTGTTTTTGATCTAAAGGTCTGTCACGGGCCGCGTAGACCCAGACACAGTCTTACGCTCCCCGCCTGGCATCTTTGCCAGAATTACAGTTTTAGCCCCTGAACTTGTAAAACTTGCATTTTGATGCATATTTGACACGTTTAAGCCCCGTTAACCCCATTTCAAGGCTCTAAAATGAAGTTAAAGTATAGGGAACTCAAAATATGCTCAAAAACATCTCGGATGTCGGTTCGTTTGTTCGTACGGTTGCGTTATTTGGTTAATTACGACAGAAATCGTAACGAAAGCAAAAACGATGCAAATTACGCGACGAATGGAATTTTTATCATGCCAATCACTAAAGTAAAATATTTTAATGATTACATAAATTTTGGATGCCCGGATATATTCAGAACGTAAGTTATGAGCGAAAATGCAAACTTATGCACTTTTTGATGCTTTTAGTCCCTGTTGATCAAATAAGTTTATTTTTGCGCACCAAACACCTCAAAGCCTATTTCTAAGCTATGTAAAGGATATTAGGGCATGTTTAACCTATGATCATATTTCGGGATGTTTGTTACAGTACGAATCGGCATACTTTCGCAGTTTGTCAAAATTAGTCCCTGTAAGCGAATAAACTTGATTTCGACACACCAAACTATCCAAAACTTATTTCTAAGTTATGTAAAGGTTATTTAAGGTATGTTAAGCCTATATCACTGTCCGGGAGTGTTTGTCGAGTTAAACTGATTACGTTTACGCATCAGTTTGCGTATAACTTTCCAGAAAGCGCTTTAGAGCTCGAAATCGAACGAGGATTGATATGTGCAAATGATACACATATTTATATAAATACCAAGTATGAAACACAGTATTTCATTAATTTGGTATTTATTTGATGGCCGTGGAGGCACAAATGTCACACCACTAGAATGTGAGGTCTTAATATAACAGACTTCCATCATCCTATGTTCTATTGAGCAAGTATGTGTATCATCAGACATTGCAAGATATTATATTTTGATCTAACAAGCATCGGTGGTTTGCTGTTGTAACTGGAAAGATGGGAATTCATGATTATTATGTGCCATTTCTTTTGATCTTTTGTGAAAACAAAGTACGTAAACTTTTATTAGTTATACTCTTGACTCTGAATACAGATACAATGAACAAATTGGATCTCTTTCTAAGCTGATCTTTGAATATTAAACTGATTGTGAAATCATGTTTAATGTGACGAAGCTCTTATACCAATTGTAGGATCATAATTTAATACTTGTGGTTTTTAAGCAAATTAGGAATAGATAAATTATAAGTCGAATGACAAATAACGCAAAGGCACAAGCAGAAAGATACATCAACAATTGTTTTAATTTTCATTGAAATCGAATGATTACAATTACAATATGATGATCAAACAATCTCCCCCTCAGCCTGATCACTCACTTTACTTTTCGTACAAAGGAATGGAAGTGATAATTAGATCTCTAAAAAGTGAGATCTATATATACAAATACGAAAGCTTTGTTTGTGATCATGTGATAGTGATTAACAACACCCAAACACCTATTGATTAGGTGTTTGAAGGATGAAAAGTAAGAAAACAAGATGAATGTGAAGATTCTTGACCAAGACCTAATCAACTAGTGTTGATTTGTAATCCCACAATGTTGTAATCTACAAAGATCTTAGATATTCTAATCAAGAACAATAGTTAGAGCACAAGTACAAGATGAACAAAAAATGCCTTAGTCTAAGAAACTTGGAGGCTAAGGGTTACAATGCTTCATATATATAGAACTGACTATCCAGCTTATTTAACAAATACGCTGGAACCACAAATACGCCGCCACTTTTCTAAATTACAGGAATTGCACTTTCAACCCCTGTAACTTTCTAACTATTACAAAGAAAACCTAAAACCAATAGACTTAAGTACCGACGGTCTCAAATAGTCTAACAATTTCCCCCCTAGACTGTTGCGTACTTGAGCGTCTTCAATCTTTGGCTTCAGTTTCAGGATTTGCTGTGGCTTCTTCAACGATCTGTTGCGGTGGAGTTTGGTTGACATCTGCTTCACTCGATCTTGGTTGATCCTCCATTGTAACTTCATATGTGGATGAAGTCGGAGGTTGAGATTCTTGCACTTCAGGTGCAGGTGATGGATCTTTCTTTTGAGTATGAGACTATTGTTGTTTCTTTTCTTTGCTTTTGTTTTTTTTTGGCCTGGTCTCGCTCTTTCTTCTTCTCAATTCTATTCAAAATCTCTATCATCTCATTCTTCCTCTCCCTAGCTCATTCCACGACATGTTGGAATAACATTCCTTCTTCTGTATACTCGTTTCCAGCTCCAACACGGATTTTGTGCCCATATAGAATGTTGAGATCAGACAGGCAGAACATAAAAACATCCATCAGATCGAGGATACAAATGTCTTCATTTGAGTTCGATCGGATGACAACTTCACCAGTTTTACCGTCATAGAACCACTTCTTAAAGTTGTTGAGCATCACTGGATGTTCGGGAGGAATTTTGACTTTAGTTACCACTTTTGCAGGATCTATAACCCATGTAACCTTGCCCTTTCCGGTGATAGGATCCTTGGTTGTCTTGGAAACCCTTCTTCATGGACGTCGAGGCTTGAAGATGGTGAATCCACACATGCATTCGTGAAGTATAAGTCTTTCAAAGTCGGCACCAATGCTGTTGTTAGTAGGATTAATCAAGTCAAGTCTTCCTATTTAACGAATGTCCCATCTTGGTAAGCTTTGCATATCGAGACCTATCTTAAAATGTTGGATCACACCACCTCGATGTTTCAAGTGAACATCCCTTTCTTGTCACAGTACTTCCAGTTGATGATTTTATAAGTAACTTCTGTTTTCTCCACAGTTACTAATTGATAGAATTCGGGAAGCTTTTCACGTTTCTTCTTAAACCACTCGGGGTGTTGAGGGGCAGCCTCCTCACCTATGTCTGTCTTGTACATAACTTCATCTTCCAAACTCCACTCTATGAATCGTGCCGGGCATCTCTACTCTGTCAACTTCTTCCCCTCACTTTCATCGTCTTCATTAACGTTTACCGCTGATTCAAGTCTTCTTTTCTTTCTCTCAATGTCCTCGGCTTTACGTTTCTCTTATTCTTCCTTGAAGCTATCGAATCAGAAGAGATCTTCAGATGAGTATCTTGGCTCAATTTCTGCTTTGGCGTATAACTCTTTGAGCATCTAGTACATCTTCGTCATTCCATCCTGCTGGAATTGGAATCTGATAAATCGGGTCTGTTCAGTTACGAACGCGTGAAGCTCTTTATTCTTTTTCCTCTTTTCTTTTAGCTTCTCCCTCAATACGTTCGTGTCATTGATTTGATGTTTAAGCAGATAGAATTCTCTTGTAGGGCCTGCCCCGATGTCTTTGGATAAACGATCATACAAATCTTGGAAAGGACGTGGCTTTCTTGGAGCTTGATGCAGAGGTGGTCGAGTGACAAGGGTTGGTTTTGCTAGAGCATCTTGTGGATCAACCAACATTTCTACAACAAACGCATCTAACTGTTCTTCCTCAGTTGTAACCACCACCGGAGTTTCAAAATCTGTCATTTCTCGTCTTTTCAAACTTCTTCCTCTCTTCTCAGCTTCCTTGTTGGATCTAGTGGACCTCACAAAAGAACAGATGATTGGAAAGGCAAAATAATCTACAACTTCTTATTACAAATAGTAGTGCTTTGAAGATCTGCTCCTCCCAAAGACAAAGACTCAATATCTGCTTTCTCTAGAGTCTGCTAAAGCCAAAGTTCTGCCTAAGAGAACCTCTGCTGATGAAGACTAAGTCTGTTGAACCAAAGGTCTGCCAAAGAAAACCTCTGCTAATAAAGACAAAGTCTGTTGAAGCATAGGTCTGATCACCCTATGCTTTGAAGAAAGCTAAGGTCTGATGTGGATCAACTGATGATAAAGTCCAATAGATGATTCTTCAACAGATAATTGTTCAAGTATTATCAATGTAACAGTGCTTAGGCTCTAGTTGTCGCAACCCCCGACCCCTGCCTCGGGAGGCGTGCGGCCGCGGCCTACTCAGAGATGGTGGTATCGGTGTTTATCATTATTTGGCAGCGAAATTTACATCAGGACCGTAGTTAGGAAATATTTTATCAGAGTAAAATACCACATTTTCATAATAGTAAACACATGGGAATTTCCCAAGTTTTCATTACAACATGTTTATAGGGATAAACCCTAATTTATTAAATAAAACATCTTTCTTTATTTAGGTAACTTTTATAGACACATTTTCCAAGCCTTCAGTGCTCTCCAGCTGGCTTCTATTTTGGCTTTCACATTTTGTTACCTGAAACGCGTTTAAAAACATTTTGTCAGTGGTAAATACTGCTGAGTGAATCCCAATTTAATAAAGACAGATTTTATCCTTGTACAGTATTGAGGGCAATCAACAATTACATTTGTTTATTATTCTACCTTAATTACCACCCACGGTACTGTCAACCCGAGTTGTGGTCATGTTACTACTCATAGCGTAGTAACAAATTTTGTATACATGTGTTTTTTTATTACACGAAACAAAAATATGTGGCCATAGATCATATTTGGCCACACATTTCAAGTTGTGGCTATATTTTTGTTAAAAGTGTATGTTATAAATGGTCACATCAATAATAAAATGTGTTGCTGAAGGTGTTTTAAAATGTGAAAAAAATGACCTTTGGCACACATTTTTTCAAATATGTGGCAGGGCGGTTTTGCCAAAAGTGTGACCGTAGCCCTTTTTTCACGTAGTGTATTTTCGTATGTCCATTACCCGAAAATTGAAATTTTAATTAACAGAAAATCTTTTTGGTGGGCACCGTTTGAAGACACTTGTTTTACTTTAAAAGGGCGTCTTTTTTTAATAAAAACTAAACGATAGAGTATGTACAGACGATGAAAACAACAAAGTTCATTTCCATTCAAAGAAATTGATCATTTCCAATCAAGTTACCAACTAGTTGAAACGAGTCTTATCAAATGCTTTCGTGAAGATGTTGGCCTTCTGTTGTGTTGTATCCACTGGCACCACTTGAATATTTCCTTTTTTGTACGCATCTTGAATGGTGTGAATGCGAATCTTGTTATGTTTTTTCCTCGAGTGGTGGATTGGATTCTTCACAATTCCTAGACACACTTCATTGTCGATGAATATCGGAGTCTTCATGATGTTGATTCCGTATTCCAGCAACTGATTTTGTATCCAGTGAACTTGTTAACAGCACATGTAGGCCGCCGTGTATTCAGCTTGAGAAGTAGAGGTGGAGACTGTTGTTTGCTTTTTGCTTTGCCACGAAATGAGACGATTTCCTAAGAATTGACATACTCCTGAAACTGATTTGCAATAAACTTTGCAACCTGCATTATCACTGTCAAAATAAGTAATAAGTTCAAAATTACTATCTTTAGGATACCAAAGACCGAGTTTAGGTGTTCCTTTTAGATAGCGAAAGATTTGTTTGACCGTAGCTTCATGAGATTCTTTAGGATTTGTCTGAAAATGAGCAAAAATGCAAACAGCCACATAATGTCAGGCCTACTTGCGGTAAGATACATCAATGAGCCTATCATCGAGCGATAAAAGGACTTGTTCATGGGTTTTCCTTGAAGATCAAGAGTGAGCGCGGTCTGAGATGCGGATGGTGTGCTTGCGATTTTACAGTCGTTCATACTGTATTTTGCAAGAATATCCCTGATGTATTTTGCTTGATGAATGAGGATCCCGTCTTCTCTCTGCTTCACTTCCAATCCCAAGAAAAATGTGAGCTCTCCCATCATGCTCATTTTGAAATTTGCTTTCATCACCGTCTTGAATTCTTTGCACAATGCTTAATCTATTGACCCATAGATGATATCATCAACATAGATTTGAACTAGCATTACATCATCACCAATCCTTTTTGTGAAAAGAGTCATGTCGATTTTCCTCTTGTGTAACCACATTCCAGAAGATATGCGGACAAAGTCTTTTATCAAGCACGAGGGGCTTGATGTAGACCACAGAGAGCTTTGGCCAACTTATAGTAACGCTTAGGGAAGTGTGGATCTTCAAAGCCAGGAGGTTGACATACATAAACTTATTCCTTAACCACAACACGATCATCCATCTTGTTGCGAAAAGGCCATCTTATTCAAATTGGATACTTGCCTTCAGGTAGATCAACAAGTTCCCATACCTTAAGCTTTCGGAACTGAGATAGTTCTTCTTGCATGGCCTGCACCCAGCTGAAGTCTTGGATTTCTTCTTCTATATAATTTGGTATAGATTGTGAGATAAAAGAAACGTATAATCCTTTATTGATGTCGTATGTCTGTCGACGAGTTCGTACGCCATCTTCCACAGAACCAATGACATTTTCAAGAGAATGATTTCGATTTTTCTTGTAGCCTGCGTTGGTTTGGGTTTCAATTACTTGGGGAAGATTGGTAAATTGTTCATCGACATATATTGTTGGCAATCCATCTTCTTGAGTTGGTTCATCCACATTTGTCTGTGAAGAAGAAGCATCATTTCCAGATGTATTCTCGGCCGAAGTATCACCATTTGCTTCTTCAACGAGAAGAATCGAATCAGCTGCGAAGGGAGTGAAACGGGTAGTGAAAGGAGTGAAACCAATGTCTGACAAGTCAAATAGTGGTTTAATTGGAGTGACCTCAGTAGGTTCGGTTTCAGAAACGGTTTCGGGAATATCGAAAGTATTGAATACAACTCCCACATTGTAAAACCAATCGGGAGCACTTCCAATGTTGGTGTAGTTTCCTTCTTGAAAGTCAACATAATAGGATTCAATCACCATCTTGGTTCTCTTGTTGTAGACTCTATGCCTTTTGAGTAGATGAATAGCCCATGAAATAACACACATCACCGACTGCTTCGAACTTGATTAGATTTTCTTAAGTGTCGAGAAGAGTGCATGAGCATCCAAATAATCTAAGAAATCTATCAGAGGCTTTCGTTTGAAAAGAAGTTGGTAAGCCGTTTTTCTATGAGGTTTAACAATTAGAACACGATTCAAAACGTAGCATGCTATGTTAACTGCTTCCGCCCAGAAGATGATTGGTATCTTGGAGTCCATGAGCATAGTTCTAGTAGCTTTGATGAATGTTCTGTTCTTACGTTCTACTACCCATTTTGCTGAGGAGTTCTGGCTGGGTTGTATTGAAGGTGAATTCCTTTTTCTTCACAGAAGGATATAAACGTTTGAGTTTTGAATTCAGATCCATTATCACTTCTGATTGATTTGACCTTTAGTTTGGTAACATTCTCAATCAAATGAATGAAAGACTTGAGGATGAAAGCGGCTCCCTTTTAGCTTCATGAAAATAAACCCATGAGAAATGAGAGAAATCATCTGTAATCACCAAGCAATAAGAACTTTTAGCTAAACTTTTAAAACTTATGGGACCGAAGAGGTCCATGTGCAATAATTGCAAAGGTGTAGTTATCGCATTCACTGCTTTGGACTTGTGCGGCTTTTTGTGTTGCTTGCCTTGGGCGTGTGAGATACAATTTTCTGAAAAAGCAAATTCTTTTATCGGCAAACCTCTTACTAAGTTTAACTTAGAAACTTTATTCATATTTTTGAAGTTCACATGCCCCAATCACATGTGCCAAAGTAGTGATTCCGATTTTGATGCCTTAGAGATCAAACAAGTCATTTGCTCAGCGGTTATGGCATTTTCCATATTAAGGACATATGTATTGTTTTGACGAAGAGTTGTGAGCATAATCATTTCGGGAGGAACTAAGTAGCCAGGCTTGAGAAAGATGCATTCTACGTCGTTGAAGAGCACATACATTCCTTTGTCACAGACTTGTGATACACTCATAAGATTGTAACACAATTGTGGTACATAATTGACATCTTCTAATGTAATAGCATCCGAGAAAACATCTCTAAGTCGAACTATTTTCCCTCCTTTTTATCTCCGGAAAAAGATATGAAGTCACCATCAATGAATTAGAAGTTCTTAAGTAGTTCCTTTAACCCCGTCATATTCCTCAAGCATCCACTATCCATATACCAAATGTATTTCATGAGCATCGAAGCCATTTCTGAATTTTATTCTGTTATACAACAACAAACAAAAACTATATACAAGTTAGTTAGATTTCGGAACCCAGACTTGTTTTGTTTTTAATCTATCATGATTTTCTATGACAATATCTTCTTTTCATTTCCAAAAACAAGTTGTGTTAACGAGGTTTTTGACCGATTTCTTAAAATTATCAAATTGCTCTGGGAAATTTTTGGCAAAATTTTGTTCGGGTTTAGGAAATTTCTTGCTTTTGCAATGTGTCCTAAATGACCACAACGAAAGCATATGGTGCAATGAGCCTTTTTCTTTTTAGAGGTTGACGCGTTGGAAGATGATGTATGTGATGAGAGTCTTGATCTGCATGATGCGTTATCTGATGATGCAGCGGTGCTTGAACTTTTGACTTTCTTCATTTTTTATCAAGACGACTCTTATCTTCTAAGCAATCTTCATCGTTATCGATATCGATATCTGATGAAGCATCCGATCCTTGATCTTTACTTAAATTATCTGAACCTTGACCCTCACTTGAGCTTCCTACGCCATTCTCTAAAGTTGTGATGCTTGAGTTTTCAGTGCTGCTTTCTCCATTTAGCTCTTTCTCCGACTCTGACGTACCTGTGTGAGATGGAACAAATTTTGGAATTTCCTCAGTGAGAAATTATCCGAATTTGTTTTGTTTCAATTCTGGAACAAACACAGGAGGTTCACACACAACTTTTTCATCACAAAAAAGAAGAATTCAAATCAAAACATTCAACCACTACATTATCTTGGTTGTGGGTCATAGGTTTAGGCACATGCCCATTACAGTCATCTCGAATGTTTAAACTAGGTTTAATACACTCATCCATCCTAAATAATTATTACATTCTTCACGAATAGAAGTTTTGATCGTCTTACCACAATTCCAAGCGAACTAGTTAACAGTGTGTTGGATCGATGTGTGACCCTAACGAGTCAATCAGCAGAGTTTATGATCTATTTCAAAGGCGGAATCAGAGAAATAGACGTGTAACAGCTTGATTCTCCTTAATTATCTTTCTTTTTATTGATTCCAAAGCTTTTACAGATCGTTTAACAAACTGGCAGCACCTCGGCTCTGAATCGGAAAAGTTACAAATGAACTAGCAACACAAGTATTTATAGTTGTGGTAATTCCGTTTGAAAGTGGCATGGCCATTTCAAGCGGAATCAGAAAGTCTGATTTCGTTTGAAATGGTCAGAACCATTTCAAGCGAAATTACCCAATATCACACAACCTAACCCTAGCTTCTAACCTGTTGTGTGCTAGTTTATCCTATCTAGACATAAGACTCGATAAAGACGAAGTTAACAGACATTTGTGCACCAACAGACTCCCCCTTGGATGTTGACGAAGTCTTCGACGTCGAGTCTTCAGTCTTAATCTCTTTCCAGTTTATCTAACAATGTAAGCATCCTTCAAATCTTCTCTTCTTCCATCAACAGCTAGCATGAATCACAGAAACTGAATCTTTAACAACCTTCAAACTCCCCCTTGAATGTAGATTCAGGAACTGTTTCTGACTTTTAAATCTTCAGACTCCCCCTATCAGTTAGCTTGGATTTTGCTATGCTGCTTTCTCAATTACAAACCTGTTACCTGCACAATCTCTACCTAAACATAAGATTTATGATTATGACAATTTCAATCCAAACTTACCATTTGACTTCATTTGTTGGTTTTGCCAGAATTTAGAAATCCACTTAAGTATCCAGGTTCAAATTAATGACCCTAAGTACTTAATTTTGTCTACCAAGTCCAACTTAATGAGCTTGGGTGACCTGAGACAAATCACACTGACATTTTGTACAAACTAGTTCAAACAAATTTCTGAAATTTACAAGTTTCAATTTAATGAACTTGTTTAAACTCTTCAATTTCAGGTATAACAAGATTAGCTCACAACTCATCTTCCAGCTCAGAAACTTCCTGCATCTGCTTCAAATTTCGAATCTGAAGATCAGCTTTCCACTTTGGTTTGTCAAAAATAAAGCAGAAATGTAAAATCTTTTTGGATTTTTAATAAAGTTTTTAGACTAGAAATGAATTACAGGAATGAAATGCAGTAAAAGTAAACTATTTACAAACATATTTTTGGTGAGCATGTTAGGGAATCATATCAGCTGTCCGACAAGTCACAAGTACCGTTAAGCTTTGATTTCATACTCAGAATTAAACAATTCGCTTAGATTGTCGATATACTGATCCACTTAAATTCTCACACAAATTTCAATCTGTCCAGGATACGAATTAGGTGAATTAAGAACTTAAACTCATTCATGTGTCCCACCTCTTGAATATACTTCCGTATCCAGTTCCCAATATTCAGTCTTACAGGTGAGTATACCACAGATGATATCTGTAAGGGGTTAAATTGCGAGGGCTGTGAGAGCTCAGGTCAGAACTTCCGTTCAGCAAAGAGATGACGGTTTCGACTTTTGGTGTGTCCCCTTTAGAGGATCTTTTCTTCAACAGCACATGATTAGCATTTTTCAATGTTTCATCATTTTTTATGCTGAGGGAGATGCTATGTTTCAAGCAAGCATATAGTATTATACAGGGACTAGGCCATTGCTTTCGCAAAATCAGAAGTCCCGGGACAATACCCCAGATATCACTAAGTATAAAGACCTAGTATCTCAGAAAGAGGGATCTTTCAAACGAAATTTCAGGGGTTACCTATATATCCAAGTAGTGTTCCCCACGAAATAAGTGAGTAAAGATTTAGGTTTATACCCCAAACAAACCTACTAAATGTGTAAAAACCTATCGGCACATCATCAGCGAGACTGTTTAAGACTTTTTAAACTTTACATATCTTTAGCATACCGTAACTGTCAAGCCAATGTACTATCATTTTCCCTTTTTACACAAGCTCTTTTCTGGTTTTCTATTGTTTTTGTATTTTGAAAATATCTTATGTTTTTGGATTTTTGAAAATTTTTACTGTTTTTGTATTTTCTGAAATATACCCTATACTCCCCCCAAATACCAAAACAAGTAAAAAATCGACAAACCATTGCAGATTGCTTCTCAACATCCTCATCTACAGTGGTTCCTTCAACAACGCTTATCGTCACGGGCCTGTTAACAACGCCATTAGTCACCGACACCAACCGATCAACAGTCAATCAGAAGAGTTTATGATCTATTTCAAAGGCGGAATCAGAGAAATAGACGTGATACAGCTAGATTCTCCTTAATTATCTTTCTTTTATTGATTCCAAAGCTTTTACAGATCGTTTGACAAACTGGCAGCACCTCGGCTCTGAATCAGAAAATGTTACAAATGACCAAGCAACTCAGCTATTTATAGATGTGTTAATTCCGTTTGAAAGTGGCAAGGCCATTTCAAGCGAAATTACATTGTTTAATTTCGTTTGAAATAGTCAGTACCATTTCAAGCGAAATTACACAAACACATACATACAAACCCTAGTTTTTAACCTGCTGAGCACTGGTTTATCCTATCTAGAGACAAGACTCGATAAAGACAAAGTTAACAGACATTTGTGCACCAACAGACTCTCCCTTGGATGTTGACGAAGTCTTCGGCGTCAAGTCTTCAGTCTTAATCTCTTTCCAGTTTATCTAACAATAAAAGCATCCTTCAAATCTCCTCTTCTTCTATCAACAGCTAGCATGAATCACAGAATCTGAATCTTTAACAACCTTCAAACTTCCCCTTGAATGTAGATCCAGGAACAGTATCTGACTTTAACGCCTTCAGACTCCCCCTATCAGTTAGCTGGGATTTTGCTTAGCTATTTTCTCAATTACAAACCTGTTACCTGCACAATCTCTACCTAAATATAAGGTTTATGATTATGACAATTTCAATCCAAACTTGCTATTTGACTTTATTTGTTGGTTTTGTCAAAATTTAGAAATCCACTTAAGTATCCAGGTTCAAATTAATGACCCTAAGTACTTAATTTTGTCTACCAAGTCCAACTTAATGACCTTGGTTGACCTGAGATAAAGCACACTGACATTCTGTACAAACTAGTTCAAACAATTTTATGAAATTTACAAGTTTCAAATTAATGAACTTGTTTTGACTTTTCAATTTCACATGTATAACATGATAAGCTCCCAACTCATCTTCCAGCTCAGAAACTTCCTGCATCTGCTTCAAATTTCGAATCAGAAGATCAGCTTTTCACTTTGGTTTGTCGGAAAATAAAGCAGAAATGTAAAATCTTTTTGGATTTAATAAAGTTTCTGGACTAGAAATGAATTACAGGAATGAAATGCAGCAAAAGTAAACTATTTACAAACATATTTTTGGTGAGCATGTTAGGGAATCATATCAGCTGTCCGACAAGTCACAAGTACCATTAAGCTTTAATTTCATACTCAGAATTAAACAATTCGCTTAGATTGTCAATATAATGATCCACTTAAATTCTCACACAAATTTCAATCTGTCCAGGATACGAATTAGGTGAATTAAGAAGTTAAACTCATTCATGTGTCCCACCTCTTGAATATACTTCCTTATCTAGATCCCAGCATTCAGTCTTACAGGTGAGTATACCACAGATGATATGTGTAAGGGGTTAAATTGCGAGGGCCGTGAGAGCTCAGGTCAGAACTTCCGTTCAGCAAAGAGATGACGGCTTCGACTTTTGGTGTGTCCCCTTTAGAGGATCTTTTCTTCAACAGCACATGATTAGCATTTTTCAATGTTTCATCATTTTTTATGCTGAGGGAGATGCTATGTTTCAAGAAAGCATAAAGTATTATACGGGGACTAGGCCATTGCTTCCGCAAAATCAGAAGTCCCGGGATAATACCCCAGATATCATTGAGTATAAAGACCTAGTATCTCAGAAAGAGGGATCTTTCAAACGAAATTTCAGGGGTTACCTATATATCCAAGTAGTGTTCCCCATGAAATAAGTAAGTAAAGATTTAGGTTTATATCCCAAACAAACCTACTAAAATGTGTAAAAACCTATCGGCACATCATCAGCGAGACTGTTTAAGACTTTTTAAACTTTACATATCTTTAGCATACCGTAACTGACAAGCCAATGTACTATCATTTTCCCTTTTTACACAAGCTCTTTTATGGTTTTCTATTGTTTTTGTATTTTGAAAATATCTCATGTTTTTGGATTTTTGAAATTTTTTAGTGTTTTTGTATTTTCTGAAATATACCCTATACTCCCCCTAAATACCAAAACAAGTAAAAAATCGACAAACCATTGCAGATTGCTTCTCAACATCATCATCTACAGTGGTTCCTTCATCAACGCCAAGAATCTCTTCCAACACTGATAAAAGCTTCATACCGTTCAATTTTAACAAATATTGAAAACGAGTTTTATCAAACGCTTTGGTATGTAAATCAGCTTTTTGTTCGTCAGTGTGGTTTTTCTCAATTCGTATCAACTTCTTCTCGAAACAATCTCGGATGAAGTGATGACGAATTTCAATGTGTTTTGTTTTAGCGTGATGAACAGGATTTTTTGTAATGTTTATCGCTGCCTCATTATCAACTATGATATGGGTATTAAGAAATTGCAAACCGTAGTCGCGCATCTGTTGCTGGATCCACAAGATCTGAGAGCAGCAACTGCTAGCAGATACATACTCGGCTTCACATGTGGACAAAGCTACATAGGTCTGCTTCTTGCATTGCCAGGTAACCAATCGTGGTCTGAAAAACTGGCACCCCGCTGTTGTTGATTTAGCGT
The DNA here is from genome assembly GCA_030545235.1 of Helianthus tuberosus. Lineage (NCBI taxonomy): Eukaryota > Viridiplantae > Streptophyta > Magnoliopsida > Asterales > Asteraceae > Helianthus > Helianthus tuberosus. The sequence goes on from CM060415.1 coordinate 78,710,722, forward strand.
TAACTTTGCAGCATCCGAAATCGGAATTGGAATAACCTTCGAGCGTGAAATCACCTTCTCTTGGATACCACAACCCCAGTGATGGAGTTCCTTTCAGGTAGCGTAATATCCTTTTCACAATCACCATATGCGATGCTCTTGGGTTAGATTGAAATCTTGTTGCGAGGCAGATTGGATACATAATATCGGGTCTTGAAGCTGTAAAATACATCAGCGATCCGATCATGGAACGATACATCGTTTCATCTACCTTCTCTCCGGTGAGATCAGGGTTTATCCCATGATTCGTTGCTAATGGGGTGGAAGCTGGAGTAGAACCTGACATCCCAAATTTCTCTAAGATATCATGAACATACTTTGTTTGATGTATGAATATTCCCTCGGGCAGTTGATCAACTTGAAGTCCCAAAAAGAATTTCATCTCACCCATCGATGACATTTCAAATTTCTGCTTCATAACTCTTTCAAAATCTTTGCACAGATTTTCATTTGTTGACCCAAATATGATGTCGTCCACGTATATTTGAACAATCAGAAGATGTCCGTCGACCTCTTTGGTGAAGAGAGTGGCATCCACTTTTCCTCGGATGAAGCTGTTGGCTAGCAAGTGTTGAGACAATGTCTCGTACCAGGCTCTCGGGGCCTGGTGTAAACCATACAGCGCCTTATCCATCAAATAAACCTTGTCTTTGTGGATTGCATCGGAGAAGCCCGGTGGCTGTCTGATGCGTGTGATGTGTTATATATATTTAGGTGTATATTTTAAGCCCTTTAACACTTTTTTTAGCAAAGTTTTAAATTTATAAAAAACGATATTTTACTAACACTAAACACACATATGGGCAAGTGCACCCATCGTGAGCGTAGTATAGTGTTGGCAAGATACCGAGGTCGTCCAAGGACACAAGAGCTTTTAGTACCGGTTTATCCTCAACGTCTAATCAAAACAAAAGTTTAGAAAAATGTTTTAAACTAAGAAAAATAAAAACTAACTAAAAATGCTGAAAATAAAAATAAAAAGAAGAAACAGATAGACAAGATGAATCACTTGGTTCCGACTCGTGTATAGTGTAACCTTTGATTATTTCCGCACTTTTGCACTTATTTAAGAGATTATCTTAGTTATTGTAGTAGGCCCCTCTTTTGAAGGTGACGTTACCCTCAACCCAGTAGTTTGAGTCAGCAAGGATACAATCCTAAAGGGTCGGATTATTGAAAGATAATTAATTAAGTTATTAATGCAAATTATGGTAGGCCCCTCTTTTGGGGGTGACGTTACCCTCGACTAAGTAGTCTGAGTCAGCGGGGATACAGTCCTAAATAGCCGGGTTATAGTATTAATAGTAGTTAACTTATGAGGGGATCAAAGAGTTTGGACCCCCGCCATCCAATACCGTTAATTATTGAAGGAGGCCCTACTAAATTTGACCCAGGTCCATTGCGGGACCTCTAAACGCTGAACAATGGCAAGACTCTTACCAAACCGTTCCCTTAACCCCCGACCAGGTAGCCAACATACCTCCATATAGACCGTGGAGATATGAATGGTGAAAATCTTTTATTTTATATAGACAGTAAAATAATGCCAAGACACCACGGACAAACGATAAGGATGAATCACCTTCAACAAAAGAAACTAGTTATTAAAGTCATTAATACAAAACCAAGTAAAAAGTGCGAAAAGATTAGAAATAAAAAGTATTACACTAGACACTTGTCTTCACCAAGTGATGTAAGAGACTTAGGCAAACATGGCCTTGATTGTCAAGAACTCTTACGATCAATCTTGGATCCCGAGACGACTCACACACTCTATGATGGACAATGGATGATGGTGGTGGATGATGGTGTTATGGTGCTGGTGGGTAGTGGGTGAAGTGTGAGAGAGGTGGTGTGCCAAGGGATGGTTTGAGCTTGAGCCAAGCACTCCTATTTATAGGCTGAATAGAAGCTCGGGCACGGCCCCGTGTCCAGTGGGCACGGCCCCGTGTCCACATCCTTCTCTTTCTTCATTTAATGCAGCTTGTCTTATTAGTTGACCACGCCCCCGTGTGCGCTGAGCACGACCCCGTGTGCAGAAGAATCTTTGTACTATGAAGATTTGCCTGGATTGTGCGAATCTTATAGTTGACCACGGCCCCGTGTCCGCTGAGCACGGCCCCGTGGTGGGCAATAGAAGCTTCTACCATTTTGTCTTTTCTGCTGACACTTGGGCACGCCCCCGTGCTGGCTGAGCACGGGGCGTGTTCAGTCTTCCGTCCTCTTGTTTTGCTTGGGAAGATGCTGTCGTGGGGTCGGGCATGTCACGTCTTGTTCCTTTTCTTGTATTTATGTTAGATTTTGATGTCTTTTTGCTTCTTTTGTTAATTTGAGCTCATTTAATCCTGAAAATACAAAAGGAAGACAAAAGCACACTTTTTCCAACATTAGTACTAAAAAAGGGTTAGTTTTATGCCACAATTGATGTAATTTATATGTTGCATTTTGCACACATCACTGTCCGACATATACCTCCTCTTTTACCTTCCCATAGAGAAAAGCCGATTTAACATCTAGCTGATAAACTTTAAAATTTTTCCAAGATGCAAATGCTAGGAAGATTCTGATCGCTTCTAGTCTAGCAACCGGAGCATACACTTCAGTGAAATCTATACCCTCCTGCAGACTAAAGCCCTGGACTACGAGTCGAGCTTTGTTACGAATAATAACTCCTCTGTCGTCTCTCTTACACTTAAACACCCACTTGGTGTTTATCTTCCTTTGACCATCAGGCAAGTCTACCAATTTCCACACTCCTAACTTCTCAAACTGACTCAGCTCTTCTTGCATCGCATTGACCCAAGAATCTTCAGTTAGCGCCTCTTTGTATGTTCGCTGTTCGATCTGCGAAATAAAACAACTAAGTGAAAACTCAGTTTGTAAAGGAGCAATTGTAGAATAAAAACAAGTAAGGCCTTGGTCAATTTGTCGTCTAGTGCGAACGCCTGATTGTAATTCTCCAATTATCAACTCCTCTGGAAGGTATGAAAGAGTTCTCGGCATCACCTTGCCTGGAACATCTACCTCGCCTTCCAAATTTGTAACATTCTGATTTGCACCTTGTTCACTGACTGGAATTGTTTGACTTGAAATCTGGATTTGCTCCCCCTCAGAATCTGAATCTCCACTATCAAATATTTGTCTATTATCAGATTCTTGATTATCATTGACTGTCGTCTGATTTTCCGGAGCTTGTTCTTGTTCTGAAGATTGTTGATCATCATCATGTTCTCCAGCATTACTTGGACCGGCTTCATCGTCATTTGAAGTTTGCCGTCGACTTGTAGTATATTTAGCTGGAAATCTTTCTCCTGATGACTCATACTCTCTTAGAATATCCAACTCATCAAAGAACTTTGGTTCTTCTTCTTCCATGTCTAACGAATCCCACAGAGTATCGTAGTTAAAGCACCATGAGTCGCCTGGGTTCTGTGGTGGCATTGTATAACCTTGACATTCAACATTGTGTGCTTCAATAATCCGCTTCAAGCTTGGAACAAAGACTCGCTTTAATGGACTTGAGTATCCTACGAAAATTCCTTCAATGCTCTTTGCACCAAATTTACCAAAAGGCTCTAGAACTGTGCAGGGAGACCCAAACAGTTCTAAATACTTCAGGTTCAGTTTGCGGTTTGTTGGACCGGTTTGCGACCCTAAACAGTCAGTTGAGAACGTTCATCTTCACATACAAAGGCGGAATCAATGCACATGAAGTTACACAGCTTTTCCTTTTCAATTCCTTCTCTAGTTATGCTTTCTAAATCAATTTTGACAGAGTTCGGTTACATAAAGCATGACAAGGTTCCGCTCCAACGTACACAAATGAAGACACACATCAGGTATATATAGGTGACTGATTTCGCTTATATGGCAGTCCTTATAAGCGAAACCCTATGTGTACTTATAAGCGAAACCTCCTAGTGTATCTATGACCGAAACCCCCTAACAATGTACACAAAAGCGAAACCTCAACATAAAACCCTAATTCTAACTATCAAGCTCCTATGTTGACCTATCTTGACCTAAGACTTAATATAGACGTAGTCAACAGACATCTCATGCACCAACACGGTTGTTGATCAACTCAAAACACGTCTTGTTGAATTTCTTCACTGTGAGAACCCGGTTGAGTGTATAGCAAGCGGCTAATACTGGTTCGGCCCAAAAATTGACTGGTAATTTGGAATCAGCAAGCATCATTCTAGCCGTTTCAATTAGCGTCCTGTTCTTTCGTTCAGCTACCCCATTCTGTTGTGGAGTATAAGGAGCACTAAATTCTTGCAGTATACCTCTCTCATCACAATACTCTTCCATCTTGTTGTTCTTGAACTCTGTACCGTTGCCACTCCTGATTCTTCTGATTCGAGTTCGGTACAAGTTTTCAATTTTTCTGAACAACGCCATCAAACTTTCAAACGTCTCATCTTTAGACTTCAAGAATGATCCCCATGAAAATCTGGAATAATCATCTGTTACTACTAGACAGTAGAGATCTCCAGTTATGCTTTTGACGTTCACTGGACCAAATAGATCCATATTGAGTCTCTCTAACGGTCTTGAGACTGAGTTGACTTTCTTTCCAAGATGTGATTTCTTCTTTTGCTTGCCTTTGATGCAGCTAATGCACTCCCCCTCAAGATGAAAACCTTTCACATGAACACCAGTAACTAAGTCATTATGCACCAGGTGATTCATTTTTCTTAGGTGAATATGGCACATCTTTTGATGCCATAACTGTGACTCTTTTTCTGTTGCTCGTGACATAAAACAGTGAGCCTGACCCGTGGTAGTAGTTGCTACGCTCATGTCCAACACGTATAGATCATTCACTCTAGGTGCTCTCATGATAACTCATTCTTCGGGAACAACAAATCCTGGTTTCAAGATCAAACATTCTTTGTCTGTAAAGTGCGTTGTACACATACGATCACAAATCTGAGATATGCTTAGAAGATTTTTTTCAAGCTCGGCGATGTAGTTAACTCTTTTAAACGTGACAATTCCATTTGATAAAGTTCCTTCTCCAATTATTCGACCACCTTGATTTCCCGCAAATCCCACGTAACCTCCATTAAACCTACGAACATCGTATAGTAGGGTCTTCTTCCCCGTCATGTGCTGAGAAGCTCCACTATTCATAATCCAACGTGAAACGGATCTTGGAAGCTCCTGCACATTTCAAAAACACTTAGTTAGATTTTGATGCTACCCAAGCCTCTTTTGACTCAGGTAGGTTGACTTTGATGTGAGTTTTAGCAGTATAAAGTGGTGGAAAATTCTTGTTATTCATCTTTAAGCTCTCCTCAGATCCAATCTCAACCTCTTTGTATAAAAAGAAATCATTTTTCAGAGGTTGACCAGATGATTGATCTTTCTTTGGTACATACTTCTTCTCAGAAGTAGTAGCCTCTTGTGGTTCAAGTTTCTCATAGTAATCTAAAGGAACATTCATCTTTACCGGAGTGGTAGAAGACGATTGTTTTTCCATCTCAGAAACCTTTGGTTTTGAAGAACTTGATTCCTTTTCAACTGATTTTGGTTTCCATGCTTGTTGAGACGAAGCAACCCGTTTATAAAACTTGTGAATTTTAGTTTGCAACTTTTTAACATGTTCAGTTTTGAATTTTGTGTTCTCATTTTTCAAAATTTTCTCAACAACCATTGGAGCTTTGCCTTTTGCATCAACTTTCTTTTTCTGATTTTCAACAACTTCAGACTTAGGCTTTAAGTTGGTGCACTTTCGTGCAATGTGTCCAACTTTGTTGCACTTAAAGCATGTACGAGTATCAACTACCCGACTTGTACCTTCGGTCTGAGGCTGTGATGCCTTTTCCTCAAAGAACTCTTCGTTTGATTTTGAAAAAATTTCAGATTCCTGCTCAGAATGAGAACTCGAGCTTTTTACAAACAACTTTTTTTCTACAAACTTCTTGTTTTGAAAATTCCTTCTTTGATTTTTCTTACCACCCTGATATCCACCCGACCATCTGTTTTGATAGTTGTTAGAAAAACGCGGTGGTACAATAGGTTTTTTATAGTAAGCTTTATCTTTTTCAAAATTCAATTGCCTTTTGGAATATTTCAAACCTTCAATCTCAGATACATCAATCTCAATCAACTTGAACACATTTCTCAATTTACCAATATTCACATTCTCCAAAGGAAAATCACGATCCGAATACAACTTATCAGATCCCGCCATCTTGTACATCACAAGATTAGGTTCTTTATTTAAGTTGTTTTTGGATTTTGATTTTGGAATATATTTCTCCAAAAAAACATTCATCATCCTCAGTGGTGTCACTTTCAGATTTCAAAACACTTTCAACCACACTTTTAACAACTTCTGATTGAATACTTCCTTCATCGGATGATGAAGTGAATGTAACATCAATTGTGTCTGGAAGCTTAACTTCATTTTCTTCTTCATCATTAACCAACCCTGATTTTTTCTTTGAAAAATTGTTTAAGACTGGTGGTGGAACCTGATGATACCCCACCCCGGTTCCATCAGAGTATACATCTTCGCCTGCTTTGTTCTTTCCAATTGGTTTAGGAATGATATGTTGAAGAACAAAACTTGCAGAGCTGTAACTGTTCAATTTCAACTGGATGCGTTCATTTTCAATTTTAGCTTCTTGAAACTGAAGCTTCAACTTAGCAATTTCATCCAGTTGCTGGTTGATTAGCTCTTCTTTAACCCTAAGAACACCTGACAACTGCACATTTTCTGTGTATGTCTTACCATTTCTTTCATCAGAATCTTTAACCGTTCGTTTTAGCTTCTCAAAATTTTCAGAAAGTTGACGATTTTCATGAATTAACCTTTCGTTTTCTTTCCTAAATCTTTCTACTTCAATTTTATCATTTTCAATTTTCGCAGTTAATTCTTTTACTCGATCATTTGAAGCTTTTAGCATTTTGTCACGGTTTAAGATCTGATCCTCAACATCTCTGACTCTTTTTGTCAGCTCTTCGATCTTTTTACCATTGAGGCAAGCAATTGTACTACAAACCTTGCAGTCTTTCATGCAATTTTTGCAGTCTCTCTCAGTTTTAGCTTTCTTACCTGACTCATTGATTGCATCATTCTGACTGACCTTGCTTTTAGACTCAGTGCTAGAACAAGAAACTACCTCTAGCTCTTTCGCAGCAAAAACTTTGTCAGCCATCTTCTTCAAATTTTCAGCAGTAAACTCTTGTGACGTGTCAATAATCCCTTCATCAATTTTCTTTGACTTCTACTCTTTCTCTTTTTCTTTTTCTTTAGCTTTTTCTTCAGCTTCTCCTCTTCCCCACCACTCTCTTTGTCTGGCTTCTTCCTCTTCAGCAATTTGTTTGGTGAGAGTTTCAACATCAAGAGTTTTTGGATCAATAGCAATGTTTCCATTTGGATCAAGGTAACATTCTCTATCAGCATCCCATCTTTTCGCCTGTTTTGCTTCTCTGTATATATATAACCGGCTTTAATAATCCTGTCTTGGGCTTTCATCTTTCTGTTGATGTATTTTTCTTCTTCGTTTCTGCTATCTCTGAAAGGAACAGCTTTTTTCACAAACGCATAACCCACTGCATCCTCTTCCGGTAACAGTTCACTCCAATCGTATCCCTCATCATCATGAATAACAGCAAGAGCTCTTGATTTTTCTTTGGGGTTATCTTCAAGCTATTTCATTCTGGGAGGTTCAGATTTGTCTTGATGATAGATAGCTCTTTTGTAATAATCCTCTCTGAATGGATTGGCAGTATCATCAGCAGGTGCGTTTTGACATTCACGTTTAAAATGTCCGTTTTGTTTACATCTGAAACATGTGACCTTTGATTTATCAAACCCGAGCTTTGTGGAAGGTCCGCCAACAGAATGTATGCCTGTTATCTCCATGAACCTTTGAGCTCGTCTAACTGTACTAGCCATACACCACCTTATATCGATCAATTCCATCTCTTCTGGATCGATCTGGTCATAATCCTCCTTAGTGAGATTAGTGTTTCCAATCTTGCCTGCAACAAGGCTCTCGTATGATTCAAGCACAGATGCTAAAAACACCATTTGCTGCTTTGCGGATTCTTCACTGAAATTTTGTGCATTCTTCAGATCCACAGCAATATTACATTGGAACAGATTCTTTGAAGCTGACTGTTGTTGTTGACTTGCAGCAGTTGATGATGACCCTCCATGATAGCCGCTGCTTGGACTTTCTTGACTTGTTATGTTTGCATTTTCTGCAGAGAAAGCTGTCTTTGGTGACACGGTTTTTGGGATCATACTTCCTCGATAATACAACTCTACATTCTGCTGATATGAGGAATGATTGACTTTGTATGATTTCTTGATCTCCAGCTCATGACTTTCCAGTCTTTCAATTAATAGATCAACCGTCAGTTTCTCCGACTTGATTGTATTCTTCAGCATCAAAGCAAAGTATTTCCAGTCTTTATCATCTGGCAGTGAGTCAAACAGTTTGTCAACCAATTCTTCTCGAGAATAAATGATTCCATGTCGTGCCAGATCCATCTTCAAATGCCCAAATCTTTCAATCATCTTAGATACAGATTCATTTTTTAAACATCCAAACAAATCAAATTCTTTTCTTAACAATTTCTTTTTGTTTTTAACTATTTCGGCACTACCCACACATTTCACTCTCAGTTTCTCCCATAGATCTTTTGCATTTGTGTACCCAATCAACGATATTATGTCATCTCTCACAGACTGATGAAGTAATGCAAGGCACTTTTGTTCAGCAACATATCTCTCTAACTCCTCAGCTTCTGTCAAATTTTCAAAAACCGATCTTCCCATAGTGAAACCATTTTTCAACATCTTCCAACTAGGATATGCAAACGCTTTTAGCCATTCTTCAAACTTTTTAGCCCATTTATTATAATCTTCAATCGCCATCAGCTTGGGACGTTTGTTGTACGTTCCATAAGCACTCTCCACACTTAAAGCATTAGAAAGAGTTTTCTTCATACTCGGATTAGAAGTATTCTCATTTGTGTTGTTTGATGTATCATCCCCGCTGTTTCCCGTGAAAGCAAAAACATCACAGAACGGATTCATGAACTCATCCATCTTTACGTATCTGAAACAATCAACAAAAACTTAGAAAAATTATGAATTTTAACAAAAATAATTTCAAACGAAATCACTTCACACGAAATCAGTTTTCAAACGGAAACAAATTTCACGCGGAATAAGCTTTCAAGCGAAATGCACCTCAAACAAAATCAAGGTTTGGTGCAGAATAGCTAATTTCGTTTGAAACTTTCAAACGGAATCTGATTTCATGTGAAATCAGTAGCAGTTTCAAACGGAATTAGTTATTTCGTGTGAAATAACAGCACTTTCAAACGGAATTAGTCACTTTGAAGCGAAATAGCTAATTTCGTTTGAACTTTCAAACGGAATTAGTGATTCCGTGTGAAAACAAAGCAATTTCAAACGGAATTAACCCACAAAAGCTAATTCCGTGCGGAATTACACATGCTATCTCGAGCGGAATTAGGATGACATCATCCTGTCGGCCACCAATTTGTCAAATTGACCCTGTTTTTGATCGAATTTTGGTCCAATTCTTTCAAGGATTCTTTAAAACAGTGTTTTACGTGATATATGTGAAATTCAGTCCATTTTGTCCGTTAAATCTCGTTTAATTTTGAAAGAAAGGTGTAGAAGTGAGAAATTCAAGCTGAATAGGTATGAACTCTTCGTCCTGAGCTCTGATACCACTTGTTGGATCGATGTGTGACCCTAACGAGTCAATCAGAAGAGTTTATGATCTATTTCAAAGGCGGAATCAGAGAAATAAATGTGATACAACTAGATTCTCCTTAATTATCTTTCTTTTATTGATTCCAAAGCTTTTACAGATCGTTTGACAAACTGGCAGCACCTCGGCTCTGAATCGGAAAACGTTACAAATGACCAAGCAACTCAGCTATTTATAGATGTGTTAATTCCGTTTGAAAGTGGCGAGGCCATTTCAAGCGAAATTACATTGTTTAATTTCGTTTGAAATGGTCAGTACCATTTCAAGCGAAATTACACAAACACATACATACAAACCCTAGTTTTTAACCTGCTGAGCACTGGTTTATCCTATCTAGACATAAGACTCGATAAAGACAAAGTTAACAGACATTTGTGCACTAACACAGTGGAGTAACTGTCGCCTGAATACCGTATCCCTATTTTAGATCCTCCACAGTCCTTATTGCACACATCTTCCTCACGCTCAAACACATCTGCATTGCTTTATGAAATGTTAGTAACTTTATCATTTTCGCAAGTGACATTTTGAGCAATTAAATCATTTTCATCAATTAAATAGTTATCAGGATGAGAAGATGGCGTTGGTACTTAGTTTTTGCTGTGAGGAGGAGGAAAGAGTTTTCTTTCATTTCCAAGCTTATGTTTGTACCCAATTCCATCCTTAATGTTTGTCGGCCGTTGGCTGTTTTTAATATCAACCAGTGCCCTTTTGCTCACATTCCATTTATCGATCGTGATTTGCAATCTATTGTTTTCATTTTTATATTTTTCTAATCTTTCTGTTAAATCATTTATGACAAAAACTTTTCTGAAAACAAATTCCTTCAAGGTTTGCATTTCAACTAAAGTTGAATTTAACTCTCTCTGATATGCTGCTTCGTTTTGCTTCAATTCTTTGTTAAATTGCAAAACTTTTTCTTTTTCTCTAACCAGGTCACGGTTGAGGGATTTATAAAGTGCCATGACGTTGACACACGTTTGGGAGCATAGTTTAACTTTAAATTCATAGGGTATGTTGTTTACCGAATCCTTTTCCTCCTTTTCCTTTGCAGATTCGGCTTTCATTGTTGCTGTGGGAGCTTGTGCCTTCTCTTTCTTGGTACTGTTGGTAGCTTCTTGGGCCTTCTCTTTTGGCTCAGATTTCTCAGCTTCTCTCTTTCCTTTATCAGCTGTAGGCTTGGTCGGGTTGACGATGCTTTTCAATCCTTTGTCTGTAGCTTGATCTCCCTTAGGAGTACCTGCAACTTGTTTCTCAATGAAGTTTGATAAAGATGGAGCTGATCTAGTTGAAATATTTTCCATGAGAGCTTTGTTGACTTCCTCTTTCGCTTCAGTGATTTCCTCAGCCCAAGCGTAGTCTTCTACGACCAACACCTTTGGAGTGTTAGTAGCAGAGTTGTCATTTCCTTCAATTACGATCGTCCTTTTGGCTGGAGCAGCTTCAGTGTTTTCATTTTTGAGAAGAGGACAATCTCTTTTGAAGTGCCCAAGGTTCTTGCATTTGTAGCAACGAAGCTTGGATTTATCAAAGCCAACATTCCTGAGCAACAATCTCTTTCCTATCTTGTCTTGGAATTTCTTAAACCTCAAAGTTATCATAGCCATCCGCCACTTCAAATCCAACTCCTTCATATTATCTGGGTCCACCTGATACATGTGTTCAGTGGTTAAAATGTCTCCTTTAAACTCTCCTGACATGAGGGCTTCATAACTTCTCAGAACCGTGTTAAACAGAGCCACATATTTTGTTGAAATCTTGAGGGCTTGAGCATCCCCGAACACAGTTGCTTTATCGTTAGACTGTGGAGCCTTTGCAGCGCTTGCGGAAGCATTGAAGTATGAAACATTTGCAACTTGTGGATTTGAACCCTCTTAAGCAAGAAACGCTACATTCTTGAAACCAACAGTTGATTGAGTGGATTTCTGAGAATATCCAACTTGATTAATTTCTCGCTTATTGACATCCATTTAGAAGGATTTCAGAGTGTTGATCATATATGAGAGTGTGACAGGATTCGGGCTGTTCAAGAAATCTCTTTTAATCATCATGCATTAAAGGCTCCATTCTTTTGGAAGAGAGTCCAAAAGTTTCTTGATTGCAGCTCGGTTGGTGATGGGGTTACCAGCCTTCTTCAAGAATCGATTGATGTGATCCAATATGCTTTCTCCAAGAATGCTACCGAACATGTTATATTCTTTTTGGACCATGTCTCTCTTGTTCGGAATCAGTTCTGTTCGGTTTTTCACATGTTTATCAAAGTGATTTTATCCATATAAGATCAAAATGCAGCGGAAATATTATTTAAAACATGTTACTTATAAGATATAAAACTCATTTTATATGTAAAACCCAATACCCGGATCCGTATATGAACATGCATGCTATCAAACACAATCATAGGGTGTTTTAGAATACTACCTTCCTGTAGTAAAAGATATGAAGAGGATGATGCTTCTTGAATGGAAATCTTCAAGAGTAGAAGACATCAAGCTTGTATACTCCAAGTCTTCCAACAAACACTTTGATTTTAGCTAGGATTTTACACCTAAAACTCATTTGAAAAATCCCCTCTTGATCAACCATACCATGGCCGGAATTTTGAGAGCTTTTTCTAGAGTTCTTGCACCTGTAATCAAACTTGAAAAACTCTTGGACAACCACACTAAGTTGGCCGAAATTTTGAGAAGAAAATCAAGTTCTTACAATTGATTTTCAAACTTGAAAAACCTCTTTGATGGCACAGCCATGGCTGAAAATTTAGAGGAGTTTTTTCAAGTCTTTTCATCTATTTTTTGTCATACAAAAATCTTATTAAAAGTGTAGGAGATATTGCCACCTACATCACCCAATGAAAAATCATCTAGCATGACAATTGCATGAAATGTTATTGGAACAAAATTGGTCTTTGGAAGACTCGGGGGGGGGGGGGGGCACATATGTGTTTTAAAAAAGAATTCAAAAATTCTTTTAACAATTTATCTCTTGTTTATTTTATAACTTTTATAAAATTATAACATCATATGTTACAAGACTTATAAAATATCTCACAAGCTTTTATAATGTTATTTAACACATTAAATAACAAGATAAAATATTCTCTCAAAATAAATTATCCATATAATTTATTAGTTTCTCAAGTGCAATTATTTAGAAAACGAATTTCTAAATATTCTAAGTGTAAATATGTATTTGTTTGATCATATCATAAATAAATATTATAAGTGTTTGTCTAGCTTGTTATTGGGTATGACCCGACTTGGATCATAACGTACCAGCCCCATCAATTTAATATGTGTCTTGGGCATACAGAGTCCAACAATCTCCCACTTGCACAAGATGCATAAAAGATTGATGCAAGCAGTAAATACCACCTAACTATAGTTTACTACCCCTAACACGTATGACTTAGTGCCATTCAATAACATCATCCCCTTCAAGTCCTTTACATAAGCATGATTTAGGTGAATCTATCATTTATCCTTTCATTACATATGTCATGTTAAATCTAGAGACATAGAGGGAACACTCTCTGTTGATTTAACTTTTAGCAGGCCTTAGACAACTTACTCTCAATGAATAAGAGGAATAAATCCCTTCTTGACTTCATACATCTCTCACAATCACCTTGTACCACACCTGAGCTTAGCCTTATATAATGTCTTATTACAGACAGCGAAGAACTAGGTCAAGGTATAATATTTGGTGAATATCAAGACCCAATATGTATCTTAGGTCAGAGGATACTATGATATTCTCCTTTACTCAAATTTACTTATGATCAATCACAAATGATTCCATGCAGTAATATTTGAGAGTGGGTCAGTCCAATATTTGTATCCCACAAATATCTATGAACCTTGGCAGCAACACTTTGCTATATATTCATACCTAATGAATATCCACCAATCCAAGTTCATATAGTCTTACATTCATATTTGTTCCCACAAGTATGATCGACTACGGACATTTAGAATAAGTAACTTATTCATGGATTTAAACATGCTAAAATGGAACATAACTCAAAATACCATAAAGAGTTATAATAACAATTGTTCCAATATCCAAATACAAAATAGATCAAATCCAGTCACTAGAATATCGAAGTCCTAAGGCACAAGTATGACCCACCATGCTTTGCTCGTTCAAGGAGCTTCGTGAGTGGATCCGTGATATTTTAATCAGTGTGAACTTTGCGAATACATATCTTTCCTTTTTCAACTTCATCCCTTATGTAGTTGAAACTCCGCTCAATGTGCCTAGTCTTTTGATGTGCACGAGGTTCCTTGATTCGAGCAATCGCACCATCGTTATCACAAAGATCTCTAAGGGTCCTGAATGGTAGGGACTACCCCTAGATCGACAATAATTCAAGTGACAGATCCACATGAATCATCTCGATCAATGAAGAAGGGATGTATTCTGATTCTGTAGTGGACAATGCTACCCCGATTGTGATCGAGAATCATCTCGATCAGATTGGAAATTCGTATCCGTGTAACCCTTTACAACGAGCTCCGAAACTTGCATCCCTGTAACCCTTTACAACGAGTTCCTCTTTACCAGATCCATATATTAGAAACATATCCTTAGTCCTTCTAAGGTATTTTAATATACTTTTAATAGTCATCCAATGACCGTTTGTTGGATTTCGCTGGTATCTTCTCGTCATGCTTAAAGCGCATGACATGTCCGGTCTAGTGCATATCATTACATACATAATGGATCCTATAGCAGACGCATATGGGATTCCTTTCATTCTTTCTTGCTCATCTTTTGAGCTTGGACATTGAAACGCTTTCAATATTGTCCCCTTTTGAACAGGTACCAAACTTTTCTTAGAGTTCTCCATCTGGAACCTTTTCAAGACTTTTTCAATGTGTGCACTTTTGTTTAAACCTATCAAGCGCCTATATCTATCCCTATAGATCTTTATTCCCAAAATGTAGGCGACTTCACCTAGATCCTTGATGGAAAAACAACTTCCAAGCGAGGTTTTTACACCTTCCATGGTTGGAATAACATTTCCAAATAGTAGAATATCATCGACATACAATACTAAGAAAGTGATGATGCTCCCACTAGCCTTCTTATACACACAAACTTCAACGCCGTTCTTGATGAATCCAAAATTCCTAATATCTTCATCAAAACGGTGATTCCAACTTCTCGATGCTTGTTTCAATCCATAGAGAGATTTCTTTAACTTGTATACTCTGTTAGGATGTTTTTGGATCGACAAAACCTTCAAGCTAAACCATATAGACATCTTCCTCAAGATATCCACTAAGGAAAGCCGTTTTTGATATCCATTTGCCAAATTTCATAATCATATTATGCAGGTATGGCAAATAATTTCCTAATTGAATTTAGCATCGCCACGGGCGAGAAGGTCTCATCATAATCAACCCCTTGCGTTTGAGTGAAACCTATTGCTACAAGTCTCGATTTATAAGTATCCAAGTTACCATGCATATTAGTTTTCTTCCTGAAACCCACTTATTTCCAACTACTTTGGAGTTAAGAGTCGGCACAACCAATTCCCATAATTGGTTGTCATACATGGATCGCATCTCTACGTTCATGGCTTCAAGACATTTGTCGTAATCGGATTTTGACATTGCATCATGGTATGTGGTTGGTTCACCCGAATCTACCACATAACATCCATCCATGAAAAATACATATCTTCCAGGTGGATTACTAATTCTACCAGATCTTTGAACGTTTTGTGTGTATTGATAAACCACTTGATCATTTTTCAACAACCTCTTGTTGAGTGCTAGTATCAACCAAACGTGTATCGGCTTGTGGTTCTCGATCCTCTTCAAGTTCCACTTTTCTACTAGCTCCTTCCATAAGGAACTTAGGTTCGAATAACTCAGCCTTTCGAGCAACAAATACCTTTTGCTATGTTGGATCGTAGAAATAATATCCTATATCATTTTTAGGATATCTTACGAAGATATACTTAGTGGATCATACTTCTAATTTATTTTGGGGTGTATTGCTTCACATAAGCTTTACAACCCCATATCTTCAAATATAATAATGATGGAGCCCTTCCATGCCATATTTTAAAAGGTGTCTTATCCACTTTCTTGGTTGGGGCCATACGGGCCGCGGAGAGCAAAGCGTAACGCCAAAATGATAGAGATAATGCGCTCCTAGCCATCATAGATCGAACCATATCTAATAGAGTTCGATTCCTTCTCTATCGAAACGAAGAACTTTGATTGTCTTGGTGAGTTGATTCTCTACTTCACTTTGAAGACTTTGAACGTTTCAAAACTTCAATTTTGTGTCTTAGCAAGTACACATAACTATAACTACTATAGTCGTTGGTAAAACTAATGAAGTATCTTTCACCATTTCTATTCATTGGCTTTAAAGGATCACATACATCCAAATGTATAATTCCTAATAAATCCTTTGCCCTGTCCCACTAAAGGGTTCCTTAGTCATTTTACCTTGTAAACAAGATTCACATGTATCAAATGAACCAACTTCATTTGTCTCCAAAAGACCATTCTTTTGAAGTGTTTGCATGCGACTTCTATTTATATGACCAAGGCGATAATGCCAAAGATAGGTCTCACTCAAATCCGTTTTGAGTTTCTTGGTGATTGCGTAGTACATTAAACTATCAAATGATGTATTATCATGAACCAATTCATAAATACCATTTGAAAGCATAGCTTTAAATTAAAACATGTCATTCATCGGAGTAAATTACAAGTTTTGTCCTTTATGTTTGTCCAAAATTTCAAGCGCTGTCCTTTACCTTTAAAATTGATGAGTTTTGTCCTCAATGTTTCCAAATCGTGCACGTTATGTCCTTTAGACCAAACCCAGTTAATTTTTTTTGTTAAAACTGGTCATGTGCAAGGCATGTGAGGGTACTATTGTAATTTCATTGTCCAAGGACTATTGTGTAAGATAAATTATATCAAGGGGCTAATATGTAAAAATAAAACAAAATAATTTAAAATATTATTTTTGTAACCATATATATATATATATATATTTTTTTTCTGGAATTAGCAACCACCTATCACCACCATCCTGCACCTCCACCACCACCCCCCTTCACCGCCACCACTACCTCTACCACCCTTCATCATCTACAACCACCATCTTCAAATCAACCACTACCAATTGTAATTGTTTTATAAATCAAATTCGAGAACGGGCCATTGATGCAGATCTTCTTCAAGACTCACCACAGCTTCAACTCCATATCCATCTGGTAGAAACTTTATTAATCAAGCTGTATAAAATTAATCTAATAATCACCATAAACAATAAATTCAACTAATAATCACAAGAAACTGTATAAAATCAAGCTGTATAAATTAATTTAATAATCACCAGAAACTTGATGAAACAAGATTTGAAGTTGTTAAATAAAAGAAAGAACAATAAAAGATAAGCTAGGTAGCTTGTAAGAAGCTTTGACCAGCTAACCTCCGGCAACAAACTTCTTCAATTGAGTCAACGTCTCGCTGGAAGATTCTTCATTTCTTCTTCTTCTCTTCCATAAACTTCGCGCATACTGACTCAATCCGTATCTCTCCTTCAACGTCACAATCGCTTCCTTAATCATCTACACAATCATTCAATCAATCAATTACTCAACAGTTCACATTGATCGTCAAATATCTCAAATCGAACAACAAATTCACATCAATTATTCAAACAATCAACAGTTTCAGATCGATTACTCAATCGAACAACAAATTCAGTTCGTTTATTCAATAGATAACAACTAACACCACCTCCACCACCGCACCTAACCCACCGCCGCCGCACCTTCACCACCGCATCTCCGCTGCAGAAAGAGGGGTTTCAGAAAGAGGTGATGGTGTGTTTATATGTTTCTGTTTCCGGCTATCCACCACCGAATCTCTGCCGCAGTTGGTCACCATCCACAACCCACCACCACTCCGGCCACCACCACCTCTAACCGCCCCTAACACCACCTCCACCACCACTTCGACCACCACCACCTGCAACCGCCCCTAACACCACCTCCACTACCGCTAACCCACCTTCACCATCCACCACAACCTACTACCGTATCCACTATCACAAACCCACCACCACATCCATCTTCACCATCCACAAACCCACCACCACAAAAATCCAGATCTACGAAAACACCTCCACCGTTGCTGTCGTTCTCAAACACCTCCACCATCACCGTTGGATTCACAGGTCAGATATACTGAGAGAAGAGAGAGACAGAACATGAGAGAGAGAGAGAGAACATGAGAGAGAAAGGGAAGATTCTTTAAATTTTTTTGTTTTATTTTTACATATTAGCCCCTTGATATAATTTATCTTACACAATAGTCCTTGGACAATGAAATTACAATAGTACCCTCACATGCCTTGCACATGACCAGTTTTAACAAAAAAATTTAACTGGGTTTGGTCTAAAGGACATAACGTGCACGATTTGGAAACATTAAGGACAAAACTCTTCAATTTTAAAGGTAAAGGACAGCACCTGAAATTTTGGACAAACATAAAGGACAAAACTTGTAATTTATTCCATTCATCGAAACATAAATGTCATCGTTTACAAACTTTAAATTAAAACCTTATTGTCTTAAAAGGGAAATTGAAATAATGTTCTTAGTCAAACTAGGAGCATACAAAACATTTTTCAAAATGATTTCCAAACCACTTGGAAGTTTCAAACATAGTCTCATCGGGCTTCAATTTGAACTTTCGCTCCATTACCCATGAAGAGACTAATGTCTCCCTTCTTGTAATGCTTATTTCTTTTGAATCCTTGCAATAAATTTCAAACATGAGTTCCACATACGGTATCTAATACCTATGTGTTTGAAGAAATACCATTAAGGTCAATATGTATCATAAAAATTGTACCTGAGGTTTGCCCCACATCCCTCTTGTTTTTCAACTCCTTGAGATCGTTCGTGGTAACCTTTGTCTTCTTTTCTTTTGGTTTCGGTGGTTCTGCTTTAGCCTTTCTTTTATTTTCCCTTTCTAATGCCCCTTTCCTTTTGCAAAATTTTCCTTGGAGTCGGGATGATGCCCTTTCTTTTTGCCACCCTCATTGATCGTTAGAACGAGTAAAGCCCTTTTACCCATATCGAGCCTTTCGAGGTGATCAATGTGGCTTTTCATCTTAAGGACATAAGGTGATACCGATTGGGTTTCCTCCATTCGACATGTACGAAGCGCCCGAACCGTTTCAAAGCGTTCTACCCTTGCTTGTTGTAGGAAAATTTCCTTCAATTGGGTAATCATGTCGTATGCCTCGTGATGTTCAAAATTCCCTTTCAATCTCGGGAATCATAGTTCCCAACATGAGACAAGAGGCTTGCATAGTATCCTTGGTATACTTAGTCCAATCGTTATAGGCATCCTCATCTTCCATAAGATGTTCATCGGGAATAGGATCGTTCAACACATAGGATATTTTCTCTTGTTTGAGAACGATTCTCAAGTTTGGATACCAATGTAAGAAGTGTTATGATTGAGACGATCCTTTTTCAAGGATTGTTCTTAGTGATCGGTTACGGACGGTTTTGGGTAATTGTTATCGGCCATCTACAAAAGTTAACAAGGTTTAATTTTAGTATTTTCGATATTATTATATTTTAATCATTAATGCCCTTTTACGTCTCATAGACAATCAATAATTAAAATCTAGAATCCAATGTTACATTTAAATATTGGTTAGGTGACATTTTTCCCATTATTTAAATTAACAAGGTAGTCAACGTTTGACGATTGCAACTCTTTTCAATTTCTAGCCATATGGGATCGGTTAAACATCTTTATGTTTAGTTGGCATGTTTAATCCCATCAACACCTTTGTCCGCCATGCTTCAGTGACCCTAAGCACATTGTTTCCAAATCAAGTCGTCCAACTTACACAAACCTGTGAGTTTATACATATAAGTGGTTAGGTGATCTTTATCCCACAAACATGGTAAGCATACCTCGAACATACAAGTTCCCTCAAATGTGGTTAGGTGACCCTTATCCCACAAACAAGTTCCCAAGTGATTTGAGTATTGTATAAAAGGATGCTTTTGACTTGTTTTGTAAAAGGGGTTTTTAATATTTCAAAATTCTAGTTTAGAAAATATTATGTACCATACATTTGCATGCATTCAAATCCTTGGTACTTTATTGAAAACCAATTTTCTATGTTCTTTCAATAAAACCCATTTTATTTTAAAATCATTAACTTTTAATAAAAACCTTTTATTAATCACTTTAATGATTTTGTTAAGAACCGATTATAAGCTTGTTGTTGATTATTAGTTGGTTAAGCATACATATCGACATATCATCCAAACAACATAAATAAGCAACCACACAAGCACAACACACATATCAATAGGTGCATAAACATAGCCAACTATTTTTGACAATACTTGTTAGCCAAAACAAGTGTGCCAAAAGGTCCTTCCTAAGGGGTGAATATTGACACAAGTAATGTGTCGTTGAACTCCCACTTGATCCTGCATCCAAATGCTTCAAGTCTTCTTCTTGTGTTGTGATTTCTTCACTTTCTTTGGGCCTCCAAAATGTCTTTAAATTCATCTCCAAACTCTTTTGGGCTTCAAAATGTGTTTTGATTATTGGGCTAAAATCCCGTTAAGAATTATGAAGTCATTTAGGCCCAAAATTAGCAAAAACCAAAAAACACATTTTTGTGTGCATCTTCTTTTACATTAAAGTATCCTAATACATGTTTTCTAGTAAAATAAAATGCACCTAATCTATTTACTTACATACCAAATGAAAAAAAAAATACATACTTTTCAAATGGAAGAACTTAATTATTACAGCCCATTAAAATAATTAAATATAAATCACAAACACAAACATTCAACATATACAAACACAAGGTCATGACTAGGTCATGAACACCAAAATATATATGCACATATATAAAATTCAAAAAGCAAAAATGGTTCCCCTTATAACCTACTTTTCGGCCAAGAATGAAAAAACCGAAAAAGTGGGTTTTTGTTCAAACAAAACAAATATCCAAATGACATAATTTTTCAAGATACTTTATGCATGTAAAAAAATAATCTTAAAAAACAAAAGGAGAACCATGATGAAAAATTTCAGCCATAGGGTTTCTCCAAACCCGAAACCTGAAAATTTCAAATCCTATGATGCATGCACTCATATAAGCGGCTCTTGATGCCATTGTTGGGTTTTTCACATGTTTATCAAAGTGATTTTATCCATATAAGATCAAAACGCATCAGAAAAATTATTTAAAACATGTTACTTATAAGATATAAAACTCATTTTATATGTAAAACCCATTTATGCATGTTATCAAACACAACCATAGGGTATTTTAGAATACTACCTTCTTGGAGTAAAAGATATGCAGAGGATGATGCTTCTTGAATGGAAATCTTCAAGAGTAGAAGACCTCAAGCTTATATACCACAAGCCTTCCCATAAACATTTTGATTTTAGCTAGGATTTTACACTTAAAACTCACTTGAAAAATCCCCTCTTAATCAACCATACAATGGCCGAAATTTTGAGAGCTTTTTCTAGAGTTCTTGCACTTGAAATCAAACTTGAAAAACTCTTTGACAACCACACTATGTTGGCCAAAATTTTGAGAGGAAAATCAAGTTCTTACAATTGATTTTCAAACTTGAAAAACCTCTTTGATGGCACACCCTTGGCCGAAAATTTAGAGGAGTTTTTTCAAGTATTTTCATCTATTTTTTTGTCATACAAAAATCTTATTAAAAGTGTAAGAGATATTGCCACCTACATCACCCAATGAAAAATCATCTAGCATGACAATTGCATGAAAAGTTATTGGACCCAAATTGGTCTTGGGAAGACTAGGGGGCGGCCCACATATGGGTTTTAAAAAAAAATCAAAAATTCTTTTAACAATTTAAGTCTTGTTTATTTTATAACTTTTATAAACTTATAACATCATCTGTTAAAAGACTTATACAATATCTCACAAGCTTTTATAATGTTATTTAACCCATTAAATAACAAGATAAAATATTCTCTCAAAATAAATTATCCGTATAATTTGTTAGTTTCTCAAGTGCAATTATTTAGAAAACCAATTTCTAAATATTCTAAGTGTTAATATTTATTCGTTTGATTATATCATAAGTAAATATTATAAGTGTTTGTCTAGCTTGTTATTGGGTATGGCCCGACTTGGATCATAACGTACTAGCCACATCAATTTAATATATGTTTTGGGCATACAAAGTCCAACAAGTTCTTCATTGCCTTCATAGAAATCAATCAACGCTAACCAAAGTTCATTCGCTGTCGTGTATTCTTCAAACATGTTGCAGTGTGTCCGTTGACAAGGCCATTGTTAAAGCAACGTGAGCTCAGAGGTCACGTTGGATCAATGCCTTGTCTTCATCGGTGTAGGGTGAGGGATCGTTGTTGACCACACGCATGTCATCACGAACGATCATTTGGACGTGGGGTCCGACAGTGATCGAGATCCATTGGTTATAGTCCGTATACTTGAAGAAGGACTTAATTCGGTTCTTCCAGCTACAAAAATCAGCTGATCCTTTCAACTATGGAGGTCGGGTAGCAATTCGGGTCTCGAATTCAGCTTGAGCAATCGGATTAAGTTGATTAAGTGACATTTTGGTTTATTTTAATTTAAAATTAAAATCAGAACGTCAAATACGCTGGTTTTGATGATCTGGGCACAATTACTCTGATGAAATTACCGCCGTATTTGCAAATACCCGACCTTCAAGCTCAAATACGTTAACTTCAAAGTGATATATGCTGACTTCAACAACAAATACGCCTAACAGGGTTTTAGTACGAAAAAAACCCACTAATCACCCCATAACAGCCCAAAAACTACGATTTTTGCATCAAAATTACCCAAATGTTTATCTAAACATTGATTAACAACAACCTAATCACTAAACACCTGATCATGCCATTTAAGTCCGAAAATTTGAGAAACTTGAAAACTTTGAAAAACCTTCAAAACTTGAAACCTTAACAAAACTTAGTCAATCAAGAGCACAAAGCCTTTGATACCAAATTGTGATTTCCAAACAAGATCTAGATCACAGTGATAGTGATTGACAACACGCAAACACCTATTGATTAGGTGTTTGAATGATGAAAAGTAAGAAAACAAGATGAAGGTGAAGATTCATGACCAAGACCTAATCAACTAGTGTTGATTTGTAATCCCACAATGTTGTAATCAATAAAGATCCTGGATATTTGAAATAAGAACAATAATTAGAGCACAAACACAAGATGAACACAAAATGCCTTAGTCCAAGAAACTTTGCGGCTAAGGGTTACCATGCTTCATATATATAGAACTGACTTTCTAGCATATTTAACAAATACGCTGGAACTACAAATACGCAGCCACTATTCTAAATTACAAGAATTGCACTTTCAACCCCTGTAACTTTCTAAGTATTACAAAGCAAAACTAATAGACTTAATTACCGACGGTCTCAAATGGTCTAACACTAACATCTAATCTAATATACTAAAACTCTGTTACAAGCAAAATACTGTTACATTGATCAAACTGTTGATCTTCAAACCGCTGTTGCTTTGTTGCAAATATTTGTTTACCCTGAACAGATGTTTGGTCTTCTTGAATAGATCTTTCCTTCAACAGGGCTTTGGCCTTGATTATTGTTTGGTTCTTCTTCAACAGTGGTTTCCAAGGCTGGAACAGATGTTAGCATGTCTTCAATAGATGTTCTAATTGGTGTTCAAGATTCATTATCTTTGGGAGAAGAATGCTTCATCTACCCTTTATTTCTTGATCAAAATTTCATGTTTTGGCTTTTGAATATCATGTGTTGTTTTGTAGGTCCAGCAGGCTCATTTTTGGGTGGACGCATTTCAAGTTCTCTTCAAACAGATGACTCAATATTCCAACTTTCGGGTATACAAGTGTAAATGTAAGATCCATCTCAAATTAACTAGATTATAATACTTAAAACGCATTTTATATGAAAATACGACTTTTCTAAAACTTTATCAAGTTAAAATCCATACATGATTAAAGTATTCAAAATATAGTAACAAGTGTTTACAACTTTCATTTTTAAACTAAAACAAAAGAAAGACATCGCGGAAGCTTCATTTGATTTGTTTTCGGTTCACTTCATTGCTTGATCGACATCCGGGTGGTAGCTACATTCACCCTAATATTAAAACCAACTTAAAAGTTAGTTTTGATAGCATAGAAACAAGTATAATCAAGTTCCAATATCAAATAAACGAAAACAAAAATAAAAATTCAGAACTAGGTCTCTCGCGCCACGCGAAAGACTTCATAAACTCGTTCGCGGGCCGCGACCGGCCCCGTGTGTCGCGCCAGATCAGCCGTACCCCATCGCGTGCCGTTGGGGAGATGATTTTCCAGCAGGTCCACTTTCTGGACCTGCATATTCTCCCAACTCCATTTTTTACAAAAATCAAACTTCAAATGGCCATAACTTTTTATCTACAAGTCCGTTTTAGGTGATTCTTTTTCCTACGCGTCCGTAATAAAAATACGGATCCATTTATCCCATTTACTCGCATTGAAACCCGGTTTATGAGCAAATAGTTTATAAATCCCGATTTTAATTATTCGACCCATTTGTTTTGTACTTTACATTACATGTTAGCCATTCATTATTACTTCTAAGTATTCTTACCAATTCCCGGGCTATCAAACAATAATATACCACTCCCATGGCACGGTTTGTGTACGCATTAACATCATGCTTGACATCAATGATTCAAGCTTGCATTTTAAATAATTTCGACAAGATTATTTCTTTTTTTTTTCTCTAAATCTATGTCCCATATTCAAGGGCTCATTCATTAGATTTAGCGTAGCCGTTCCTCGGCTTAGGCATTTATAATTTCCATTCAATGAGTGACGTTTCAAGTCACTTCAACATTACCGATTTAAACATTGTTTTGACCCGTTTGGTTGTCTAATGGATACCACAATTTCAATAACGCACCAAACTTATCCTAACCAATATGTTGACCTGTTTTGTTTGTCTAGTGAGCTCCGTCATTTCAACGATATACCAAGTTTACATATAACACTAATTCAAGATTTATAAAACTACGTTCAAGGGTTTAGCATAATGTAACGAAACCATAGTTACGTACCTTTAGAACTTTCCCTTCAAGCACGTATCTGCTCCGGCTTGTCCGCATGAGGATTTGATTCCTTTGCCTATAGAATTCAACCAACAACCCGTTTAGAACTCTAATCATATCACATAATGCATAATTCGCCATAGCATTCAAATATGCATTTTGTCCAAAATTTCAAAATTTAGCTTTCTTTTAGGCATTACATTAAACACCTAGTGAGCATGATTTTTATACAATTAATAATCAAGTTCATGACTAACTATTTAGCCGAGATTAAACATCATTTTCAAGTGCATTACATCTAGCATGCATAACTACACCTAGATTCATTTCATAGAAATCAATAGCACTCATTTCATGATCAAAATCCTAGTATTCTTCATCTTCCTACAAAACCCATTTAACACATAACTGGGTGATTCTCAATTTAATATGCTTGAACATCAATGGATCAAATTATTGGTTAGGGATCATTCCTAACCCTGAATTTATCATTATTTTATTCAAACATCAATCAATCAAGTTCAGATTTTGTAACATCTGTGCTTGAAATCATTATGAATAGTTCTATTAGCAATAAAACAATGTTATTTGATCCCAATGTTTGTTTTGTTATATTTTACATTTTTCATGTTTTGACTTTTGTGTAATTTCAAACTCTATATCGCTTTCTGGAGAGTTATACGCAAACTGATGCGAAAACGTAATCAGTTTAATGCGAAAAATACTCCGGAACATCTACATATACTTAACATACCTTAAATAACCTTTACATAACTTAGAAATAAGTTTTGAAGGCTTTGGTATGGCAAAAACAAGATTTATTCGTCTACAGGGACTAAACTTGACAAACTGCGAAAGTATGCCAATTTGAACTGTAACGAACATTCCGGAACATGACCATAAGTTAAAAAATCCTTAAATATCCTTTACATAGCTTAGGAATAGGCTTTAAGGGGTTCGGTGCGCTAAAATAAACTTTTGGGTCATTCAGGGACTAAAAGTGTCAAAAAGTGCACAAGTTTGCACTTTTGCGCATAACTCACGTTCTGAATACATCTGGACATCCAAAAATTTATGTAAGCACTATAATATTTTATTTTAGTGTTTGGCATGAGAAAAATCCATTCGTCACGCAATTTGGATCGTTTTTCACGCTTATGCGCATTCCGTCGTAATTAACCGAACAACGCGATTGTACGGCTAAACGAACCGACATCCGGCATAGTTTTGAGCATGTTTCATGTTCCCTATACTTTAACATCCTTGTGAAGCTTAAAAATGGGCTTGACGGGTGTTAGAAGTGCCAAAACACGACGATACGCGCTCAGGAACCAAAACTGCAAAACTGCAAAACTGCAAAAAAAAATAAAAAAAAAATAAATAAATAAATAAAAATGCAGCAAAAAGCCATTTTAAACATAAGTTAGCAGCCTCTAACACTTCCCAAAGGTCAAGTGCCACATGTTAATCACCTATGGTGGCCAAAATTAGTTACCACAACATTTTGACAAGTGTACGGCCTAGATCGTGCCCCCTTTTCCAAGAAACGATCCTAACAGTTGTGGGTTTACTATAAATACCCAACCCATTTTCACTCATTCCTCACTAGAATCTGATCTAAAAGACTCTAAGTTGAAACCATTGTTTCATACCTGAGTTATTTGGATCTAGATTAGCATTCGGGGACCTTTCGTAAGTATTCTTTCGTTCTTTTATCGCTTTCGAGTCCAAAAGTCGAACTTTGTTTGACTTTCTGCATTGACCAGTTTATGGTCGATGAGAAGTTCGTTTGAACTTCATAACGTGAGCGTGATCACGATGGTTATAGTCCCTAGTGACTATACCTACTGATTACCACGTTATCTAGGCTCAGTGACGAGTCGTAGTTTCGGTCAGAATACGTATTCTTGCGTATTTTGTAACCAAACTACTTATGGGTATCAAAACCGTTTGTTTTGATACCAAACCTGTTTTCTCAACTTAGTTAAGCATGTTTTAACATGCTTAGCTCGTCACTTTTAGTTTAGTGCTTATATAGGGCCGTAAGGTAAGCGATCTAAACAATCGCTTATACTTTCGAACCCGACCCGTTTGGTCGATCATTAGGATCCGACCAAGCACATTAGGTGACCATAGTATATAGGGAATAACCTTCCGAGGTTATACCTTATGGTCGCTTCGTTTAAGTAGTTGTATGATAGGTAGTTTATATGCCTTAGGTAAATTACCAAAATACCCCTTTGATGCCAAAATTCATTTTAAACATATGTAACATAACTTTTGACATCTAAACTGATTTGACAACAATATTAGACATGTTAAGGCATATGTTACTTGTCATAGGACTAGTTAGGCGGTCCGAACGCGTTTCACGCGAACGACGCGTTAAAGTAGCATAAGCTACCTAAACGGGTCGTAATGGGTCACAAGCACTTAGGCTAGGTTTCATTTAGTATGTAGGCTTTGTTAAACCATACTACATGAGTTCCCATACTCATTTGGTTTACGAACCCTCATTCTATCCGATCTTCCGATTTAGGTCCGGTTTATTAATGTAGTTACCTATATTAGGTGCCGTTTGATATTCCGTGATCTCTAGCATTGCTTGGTGGTTATCTTAGGACTTCTGAGCAATCTCAAGTGAGTACATAGAACCCCTCTTTTACTGTTTTCCAAACTGTTTTGAGGTGGAACACATGTGCCTACTTGTTACTTTCGTGCTTTCCTGTTTTCACATCATATACCTGCTATGTTTGTTAGTACATTATAGTACATGATTTCATTACATTTCATGCTATGTATGTCCATTGTGTGCATACTTAGTACATTGTTTTACATTACATTTCTGCTATGTATGTTAACTGATAGCATGCTAGCACATTGATTTACATGACTTTTCTGCTTTGTATGTTAACTTAGCGTACTTAGTTCATTGTTTTCATATAACATGTTCACTTTTGCTATGACATTTGGTTTGCACAAACGAGACTATTATACGTTCATTAACATTAGCTACGCCGCTCGGTAGTAAGTACTGGTACCATAGGACTTGACAAATCCCATTCCTGACATCCCGGGTTTGTTTGGATGTAAAGAATGACTGAATCCGAAAACATTACTTTTGATAACCTTGACTGAAAGGGTTTTCCGACTGTCTCAAGGCTTGAATGTATGCGTTAACTTACCACATAAATGTTTGTATCAATGTAACGTGCATTACTTTATAAAACATAACTTTTTGATACATTCAAAATACTTTGTTTTGTACATTTCTACATTTGGACTATTTGACAATACTTTACTTACAAGACATAACATTTGTTACACATTACTTGACTACTTTTGGACTATCAACATTTGACATGGTTTATACAAGGACTTTTGACAATTGGTTTAAACATAGACATTATACATTGTTGGTTGGTTAAGTGACTTAAGTAACGAAATGTGAGTAATATGATACAAGCATGGTGGATACGCCGCTGGTACTTCCTATATATAAGTCTTTGTATTATATTACATATCATAGCGTTATTTAAATCATTGATTTTGGACTTATACATTTTATACAAGTAACATGTTTTCACAAGACTTTGTTTTACAATACGGTTTATTTTATACAACTCATTTTACATGGTTATTCATTTAACCATACCTTATTCTTTTACTTATACATATCATCTAAACTTATTGTTTTTCAAGCGGTTTACAAAACAAAATCAAATTACAAGGTTCATGACTAAACATTTCTTAAACTTAAGTCATGAATCCTATTTTCACAAAACCTATGTATCTCACAGGCATTTTTATGCTGACGTACCTATTTTCACATGTGTTTTCAGGACCTTTTCCGTAGGATGACGATCATGACACAAGGGAGGACCTGTGCCTTAGAAATTTAAAACGAAGATAGACTATGTTTAATTATGTTAAAAACTCTTTGATTCCTATTTAAAACAATGAAACTCTTGTGTTTATAACTAAAATACAACTTTGAATGCCATGGTTATGAAACAATTAATTCTGTTACAACACTCCCCGACGTTTTCCGCCACGTTTTGTATGTTATACGTGGTCGGGGTGTGACAGAAGAGTTGGTATCAGAGCCAATGGTTATAGGGAATTAGGTTATTAGTAATGCTTTGACCTAGACTATAACCTTTCTAGGACCCTAACACAAGTTATCTTGTGTTTAGATCTTAAAACATGTACATCACCTATCCTTAGGTGATTATCAAAACAAGAAACCAAATTTTTCCGAAACGATTTTTGAAAAACAATCTTCTGTTTTTGAATGATTTATTACAAGGTTTTGAACCCTCTTTTGTAAGGTTTTGAACCCTTCCAGTTTGACTAAATTTTTGGCCTTGTGCCTTCAAATTTTCAAAATCTCATCAACGTTTTGGGTTTTAAATAATGTGAACACGTGCAAACTGGAAGAGTGAATGCCTGTATTCTGGGTTTTCTGTCTAGGCAAGCACTTCGTATACATCTCATCAGACGCGAGACCAGTTGTGCTTACCTGCGAATTCTTGGGATGAGTGTTCACTTATAGGCGAGCATGTCTTCATGATACATTATTTTTGACCCATTTACTTTGATTAGTCACTGTGTGTCGTTTGTTTACTTTGTGATACGGACAAATGACCACCATCTTTGCTTTTGTTGATTTTGTTTCATCTCATTCTTTTCATCCCATCATCTCACTCGTTTCTTTTCATGTTTCCTCTTTTAGAATGCCTCCTCGACGCGACAATCTGATTGCGACTGCCGAACTGGCAGAAATTATTGCGGAGCAGATGGCTGCTCAGTTCCCAAATCTCTTTGCTCAATGGCACGCAGCCAACAATAACAACAACGCTCCATGCAAATACAAGGATTTTAACTCGGCTAAACCACTCAAGTTTAGTGGTTCTGAGGGAGCGACTGGGCTTCTTCAATGGTTTGAGAGCATTGAGAATACTTTCCGCCACGTGCAGTGTCCGGATAATCGCAAGGTCGAGTTTTCTTCGAGCGTGTTTCAGAAGAGGGCTCTCACATGGTGGAATGGGGTTATGAGAGATCGGGGTGTAGAAGTTGCTCTAGCGCAAACTTGGGCTGAACTTAGGGCCCTTATGATGAGGGAATTCTGTCCTCGTCATGAACAGCGAGCGTTGGAGAAAGATTTTGAGGATTTGAAGCAAGATAGTGGTGAGCATCGGGCGTATACTGATAGGTTTGAGGAGTTGAGTCTGCTTTGCCCGACTATGGTTACCCCACTCGACAAGGCTATCGAAAGATACATCGACGGCCTACCTGACTCGGTACAATACATCATTACTGGTAGCAACCCAACCACACTCCGTCAGGCGATCGAGTTATCAGCGACATTGACTGAGTCGCAGGTTCGTAAGGGAAAGCTGCATAAAAAGGGTGACAAGGGTAAGAAGCAGGTGTCTGATAAGGAAGATAGCAAGAAAGGTCAAAACAAGAAGGGAAAGAATTCTGGAGGGTCTAGGAAGCGGAAGGCGTCCCAAAACTATGCTGTTACTGCACAGGCTCAAGCTGCACCAAATCAGCCTGCGCAACCACTAGCCAAGAAGCCTTATCTTGGCAATGCACCTTTGTGCAACAGGTGTAACGGCCATCATCAACCACACCTCCAGTGTCGTCAGTGCACCAACTGCGGAAGATCTGGTCATCTTACTGCCGCCTGCCGCATTCCTGTTAACCAGAACCAGGCAGTTCAGAACCAAGCCCAACAAGTTGCTCAGCCTCTTGCTCAGCAACAAGGTCAAGCTGCACGACCTCATTTTCCTCCTGGTTCATGCTACATTTGTGGGGATCTGACCCACTACAGGAACCGGTGCCCAAGGCTAGCCAACCAGAATCCGAATGCGAACCCGAATCAGGCTCAGGCTCGAGGACGAGCTTTTAACTTGAATGCCCAAGAGGCGCAGGTGGATGATAACGTGGTGAACGGTACGTTCTTTATTAATAATCAGCCTGCATCTGTTCTTTTTTATTCGGGTGCCGACAAGAGTTTTGTGTCATTGTCTTTTGAGCCTATGCTTCGCGTGTCTAGAACGAAACTAGGTAAACCTTTGACAGTAGAAGTTGCTAGTGGTGAACCCATTGTTCTTGATTCTGTTCTACACAACTGCCAGTTGAACCTTAACGATCATCTTTTTCCTATTAACCTCACGCCTATGCAACTTGGAAGCTTCGACGTCATTGTGGGTATGGATTGGTTATCCAAGTATCACGCTGAGATAGTTTGTTCTGAGAAGATTGTTGGTGTGCCGCTTTCGACAGGCGAGATCCTACAGGTTCAAGGTGTGAAACCTGCCGGTGGTCTCAAACTCATGTCTTGTTTTAAAGCTCGGAAGTATCTGCGGAAGAACTATGTGGCTTTCTTAGCACATGTTACAACAGATAAAGGCAAGGGTAAGTCTATTTCAGATATTCCTGTCGTTCGGGATTATTCTGAAGTTTTCCCTGAAGAGTTACCTGGTCTACCCCCAGCAGGCCAAGTCGAGTTCCGCATTGATCTCGTACCTGGTGCAAATCCCATTGCCAGAGCTCCATATCGTCTTGCACCGTCTGAGATGCAAGAGTTGTCTAAGCAGCTTCAGGAGCTTTCTGACAAAGGCTTTATCCGTCCCAGCTTTTCACCCTGGGTGCTCCCGTTCTTTTTGTCAAGAAGAAGGATGGATCTTTTAGGATGTGTATCGATTATCGTGAGCTTAACAAGCTTACCATCAAGAATCGATATCCCCTACCGCGCATAGACGATCTCTTTGATCAGTTACAAGGCGCTTCTTATTTTTCGAAGATTGATCTACGTTCTGGATATCATCAACTTCGGGTGCATGAAGAAGATATTCCCAAGACAGCGTTCCACACTCGGTATGGACATTATGAATTCACAGTCATGCCATTCGGTTTGACTAATGCTCCTGCTGTTTTCATGGACTTAATGAATAGGGTCCGCAAACCTTATTTGGATCAGTTCGTCATTGTTTTTATTGACGACATCTTGATTTACTCTAAGACGCGAGCTGATCACGAGCAACATCTTCGTCTTACTTTGGAACTCCTAAAGAAAGAGCAACTTTTCGCCAAATTCTCAAAGTGTGAATTCTGGCTCAAAGAGGTTCAATTCTTAGGACATATTATCAACGAACAAGGTATTCATGTAGATCCCTCCAAGATCAGTGCGATTAAGGATTGGGATACGCCTACTACTCCTACTGAGGTTCGTTCTTTTCTTGGTCTAGCGGGTTATTATCGCCGCTTCATAGAAAACTTCTCGAAGATTGCAGTTCCTCTAACTGCTCTAACTCAGAAGAAAATGCCCTTTTATTGGGGATACAAACAAGAGGAAGCTTTTCAAAACTTGAAGCAGAAGCTTTGCGACGCGCCTGTTCTAACTTTGCCTGAGGGCAATGATGATTTCGTCGTTTATTGCGATGCATCTAAACTGGGTCTTGGCTGTGTTCTTATGCAAAGGAACAAAGTCATAGCATAGCATCAAGGCAGTTGAAGATACATGAGAAGAACTACACCACTCATGATCTTGAGTTGGGTGCAGTTGTTTTTGCTCTAAAGATCTGGAGACACTATTTGTACGGTACAAAATGTGTGGTTTTCACGGACCACAAAAGTCTTCAGCATATCTTCAACCAGAAAGAACTCAACATGAGGCAACGACGTTGGGTTGAGCTTTTAAACGACTATGACTGCGAAATTCGCTACCATCCTGGTAAGGCGAATGTCGTAGCTGATGCATTGAGTCGTAAGGAACGTACTAAGCTTCATTGTGTACGTGTTCAATCTGTTATTCAAGCTCGATCTGATATCCAAGCCCGTATTTCTCAGGCTCAACAATCTTGTGTTTCACAAGGTTTAATGGATAAGGAATTTCCCTATCACATAACGCCTGCTTTGGAACTGAAGGACAATGGATCGTATTACTTCATGGACCGTTTGTGGGTCCCAAGCCAGGATAATCTTCATACCTTACTTATGGATGAAGCCCATAAGTCGCGTTATTCTATTCATCCGGGCTCAGATAAAATGTATAAGGATCTTCGTATTCATTATTGGTGGCCTGGTATGAAGAAAGACATTGCCTTATACGTATCAAAATGCCTTACTTGTCTTAAGGTTAAGGCTGAACATCAGCGTCCTTCTGGTTTATTGGAGCAACCAGAGATCCCAGTTTGGAAATGGGAAAACATTACTATGGATCTTGTTACTAAACTTCCGCGCACAAAGAAAGGTCATGATGCCATCTGGGTAGTTGTTGATCGTCTTACTAAGTCCGCGCATTTCTTGCCATTCCGTGAGGATTTTCCTACTGACAGACTTGCTCAAATCTATGTGGATGAAATTGTGGCTCGACATGGTGTTCCTTTGAACATCATTTCTGACAGAGATGCTCGTTTCACTTCTCATTTTTGGAGAACCATGCAATCTGCTATGGGGACCCAACTTAATCTGAGCACGGCTTATCATCCGCAAACGGATGGTCAATCTGAAAGAACAATCCAGACTCTGGAGGATATGCTAAGAGCTTGTGTGATCGATTTTGGTGGTAGTTGGGATTCACATCTTAAGTTGATTGAATTCTCCTACAACAACAGTTATCACACCAGCATCAAAATGGCTCCTTTCGAGGCTCTCTATGGTCGAAAATGTCGTTCACCAGTCTGCTGGAATGAGATCGGCGAGGCTCAACTTACTGGACCTGCTCTCATTTTAGAGACAACTGACAAGATAAAGAAAGTTCGTGATAACCTTCAGACATCTAGAAGCCGTCAAAAGAGTTACGCGGATCCAAAACGCAAGGCCTTGGAATTTCAAGTCGGTGATCGAGTATTACTTAAGGTCTCACCTTGGAAAGGTGTGATCAGATTTGGAAAGAAAGGAAAACTTGCACCTAGATACGTTGGACCATTCAAGATCGTCGAAAGAATCGGGAAGGTAACCTACAGACTTGAGTTACCTCCTGAACTTGGAAATGTTCATCCAACTTTTCACGTGTCCAACCTCAAGAGGTGTTTAGCTGATGAGAACCTCCACATACCACTTGACGAAATTCGTGTTGGTAAAACACTGAAATTTGTTGAGAAGCCAGTGGAAATCATGGAACGTGAAGTCAAGTGGCTCAAACGTAAGCGCATTCCTTTGGTAAAAGTTCGTTGGGAAGCTAAACGTGGACCCGAGTTTACTTGGGAACGCGAAGATCAAATGAAGGCGAAATATCCGCATCTTTTTCCACGAGTTTCCTCTAAATAAATTTCGGGACGAAATTTCCACAAGTAGGGGAGACTGTAACATCTGTGCTTGTAATCATTATGAACAGTTCTATTAGCAATAAAACAATGTTATTTGATCCCAATGTTTGTTTTGTTATATTTTACATTTTTCATGTTTTGACTTTTGTGTAATTTCAAACTCTATATCGCTTTCTGGAGAGTTATACGCAAACTGATGCGAAAACGTAATCAGTTTAATGCGACAAATACTCCGGAACATCTACATATACTTAACATACCTTAAATAACCTTTACATAACTTAGAAATAAGTTTTGAAGGCTTTGGTATGGCAAAAACAAGATTTATTCGTCTACAGGGACTAAACTTGACAAACTGCGAAAGTATGCCAATTTGAACTGTAACAAACATTCCGGAACATGACCATAAGTTAAACACACCTTAAATATCCTTTACATAGCTTAGTAATAGGCTTTAAGGGGTTCGGTGCGCTAAAATAAACTTTTGGGTCATTTAGGGACTAAAAGTGTCAAAAAGTGCACAAGTTTGCACTTTTGCGCATAACTCACGTTCTGAATACATCTGGACATCCAAAAATTTATGTAAGCACTATAATATTTAATTTTAGTGTTTGGCATGAGAAAAATCCATTCGTCACGCAATTTGGATCGTTTTTCACGCTTATGCGCATTCCGTCGTAATTAACCGAACAACGCGATTGTACGGCTAAACGAACCGACATCCGGCATATTTTTGAGCATTTTCATGTTCCCTATACTTTAACATCCTTGTGAAGCTTAAAAATGGGCTTGACGGGTGTTAGAAGTGCCAAAACACGACGATACGCGCTCAGGAACCAAAACTGCAAAACTGCAAAAAAAAAAATATAAAAAATAAATAAATAAATAAATAAAAATGCAGCAAAAAGCCATTTTAAACATAAGTTAGCAGCCCCTAACACTTCCCAAAGGTCAAGTGCCACATGTTAATCTCCTATGGTGGCCAAAATTAGTTACCACAACATTTTGACAAGTGTACGGCCTAGATCGTGCCCCCTTTTCCAAGAAACGATCCTAACGGTTGTGGGTTTACTATAAATACCCAACCCATTTTCACTCATTCCTCACTAGAATCTGATCTAAAAGACTCTAAGTTGAAACCATTGTTTCATACCTAAGTTATTTGGATCTAGATTAGCATTCGGGGACCTTTCGTAAGTATTCTTTCGTTCTTTTATCGCTTTCGAGTCCGAAAGTCAAACTTTGTTTGACTTTCTGCATTGACCAGTTTATGGTCGATGAGAAGTTCGTTTGAACTTCATAACGTGAGCTTGATCACGATGGTTATAGTCCCTAGTGACTATACCTACTGATTACCACGTTATCTAGGCTCAGTGACGAGTCGTAGTTTCGGTCAGAATACGTATTCTTGCGTATTTTGTAACCAAACTACTTATGGGTATCAAAACCGTTTGTTTTGATACCAAACCTGTTTTCTAAACTTTGTTAAGCATGTTTTAACATGCTTAGCTCGTCACTTTTAGTTTAGTGCTTATATAGGGCCGTAAGGTAAGCGATCTAAACAATCGCTTATACTTTCGAACCCGACCCGTTTGGTCGATCATTAGGATCCGACCAAGCACATTAGGTGACCATAGTATATAGGGAATAACATTCCGAGGTTATACCTTATGGTCGCTTCGTTTAAGTAGTTGTATGATAGGTAGTTTATACGCATTAGGTAAATTACCAAAGTACCCCTTTGATGCCAAAATTCATTTTAAACATATGTAACATAACTTTTGACATCTAAACTGATTTGACAACAATATTAGACATGTTAAGGCATATGTTACTTGTCATAGGACTAGTTAGGCGGTCCGAACGCGTTTCACGCGAACGACGCGTTAAAGTAGCATAAGCTACCTAAACGGGTCGTAATGGGTCACAAGCACTTAGGATAGGTTTCATTTAGTATGTAGGCTTTGTTAAACCATACTACAGGAGTTCCCATACTCATTTGGTTTACGAACCCTCATTCTATCCGATCTTCCGATTTAGGTCCGGTTTATTAATGTAGTTACCTATATTAGGTGCCGTTTGATATTCCGTGATCTCTAGCATTGCTTGGTGGTTATCTTAGGACTTCTGAGCAATCTCAAGTGAGTACATAGAACCCCTCTTTTACTATTTTCCAAACTGTTTTGGGGTGGAACACATGTGCCTACATGTTACTTTCGTGCTTTCCTGTTTTCACATCATATACCTGCTATGTTTGTTAGTACATTATAGTACATGATTTCATTACATTTCATGCTATGTATGTCCATTGTGTGCATACTTAGTACATTGTTTTACATTACATTTCTGCTATGTATGTTAACTGATAGCATGCTAGCACATTGATTTACATGACTTTTCTGCTTTGTATGTTAACTTAGCATACTTAGTTCATTGTTTTCATATAACATGTTCACTTTTGCTATGACATTTGGTTTGCACAAACGAGACTATTATACGTTCATTAACATTAGCTACGCCGCTCGGTAGTAAGTACTGGTACCATAGGACTTGACAAATCCCATTCCTGACATCCCGGGTTTGTTTGGATGTAAGGAATGACTGAATCCGAAAACATTACTTTTGATAACCTTGACTGAAAGGGTTGTCCGACTGTCTCAAGGCTTGAATGTATGCGTTAACTTACCACATAAATGTTTGTATCAATGTAGCATGCATTACTTTATAAAACATAACTTTTTGATACATTCAAAATACTTTGTTTTGTACATTTCTACATTTGGACTATTTGACAATACTTTACTTACAAGACATAACATTTGTTACACATTACTTGACTACTTTTGGACTATCAACATTTGACATGGTTTATACAAGAACTTTTGACAATTGGTTTAAACATAGACATTATACATTGTTGGCTGGTTAAGTGACATTTGTAACGAAATGTGAGTAATATGATACAAGCATGGTGGATACCCCGCTGGTACTTCCTATATATAAGTGTTTGTATTATATTACATATCATAGCGTTATTTAAATCATTGATATATATAAGCATGGTGACTTTTGTAACGAAATGTGAGTAACGTGCTGACCTATCGTAGGTGAAAGAAAAGACAGAGTTTAACACAAAGGTTGGTTCACGAGAGTAGGATTCTAAAGATCCTAGAATGAGTTCGGACTGCAGGATATACCTCCTGCGTGTGCAGCTGCAAGTGCTGCGGCAACTCGTTCGTTGATCAGAACCGTCAACTGGGCTTGTGTTAGGTTAACGCGTCCAGACATGATCTTCATATCAAGAAAAACGTGAATGAGAGGGGTTCGCGAAAGTACGACGATAAAATAGAGTAAGCACGCACGTGTTCAAGCAACAGTAGTTATACCACCCAAGCATACCATAAGCAATGTATTATGTAACTAACAAGTAGGCAATATATACACAGATCATATCACCTAGAACATCGAGCCTTGCATGTGGAGTGAAGCGTCGTTGTGGACCGTTGAGCACTGTACAGGTTATAGTCTGGTTTTAACAAAAACGTTTTCCCCTTTATTAAAACCAAGTTCACTATAACCAATGGCTCTGATACCAATCTGTCACACCCCCAAAATCCACCTGCGGAGTACTACCGCTTGGAGGCGTGACTGACCAGGATCCAGCCACCAATCATATTGAACAAGCATATATGTAGATATAAAAATCCAACCAATACAATTGGTGTTTCAACAAAACATAGTTAAGTTGCAAGCGGAAGCATAAGTCTTAAAAACAAAGCATAAGTTTAATTGTTCCAAAGTTTAACATGGCACTCAGTCGTCCATGTCCCACAACGATCCTCCTCCATGCAAGCTCCAGCTAGAATTCTAAGGACCTGCAAAGCATGTAGTAACGAGTCAACAACAAGTTGAGTGAGTTCACGGTTGGGTGTTCGTTTTAAGTTGTTTCGAAAACAGTTTCCTTTATCTGGCATCCTGCCGTGGGGGTTACCCCATATTAAAAACGTGACTTGTTTATTCCCGGTTATTCTGGCAATCCAGCCGTGGGGGCTACCCCGTGTTAGTTATCTGGCATTTCGGCCGTGGGGGCTACCCCATGTATACACTAGACTCATTACCATATCGACTGCTGACTGTAGTCATGTTTAAGTGCCCTGAAACTGTCAATGTCTATCATCATTGACGTGCCCCAGATCCATTAGTTCACGCCCGTCCTCTGCGGCACGGTGTGAGGTTTGTCAGACCTAAATAGCGCTATCTAACTAATGACCCGCTCGCCATTGGCCCGGCGATTAAGTCGATATAAAAAGGAGGGACTTCGTGATAGAGTTTTGGTCTAGTACGAGTTGTCTGTCCGTGAGGACGAGGAATTACATTCC
The DNA here is from genome assembly GCA_030545235.1 of Helianthus tuberosus. Taxonomy (NCBI): domain Eukaryota; kingdom Viridiplantae; phylum Streptophyta; class Magnoliopsida; order Asterales; family Asteraceae; genus Helianthus; species Helianthus tuberosus. The sequence continues at coordinate 78,749,368 of CM060415.1, forward strand.
TGAACCTTTGCTGTCCTACCCAAGGAGGACGAGGAACCCATGTTCCTTAACCCCAATTCCCGACCCCTGGGAATCCCATGCTTTGTAGAGGGTGTGAACTCACCTTGGTTTGCTCGGCAGATACACAGAAAAGTCAAACAAGCAATATTGTGGTCACTCGCGTCCTATCATAGTTGTATCATACAAGTCAGGTTCAAACCACGTATTGCACGTATGTTCTACACGTATGCTAGCACATTGCATCCCAAGAATCATTCATGGCAGTCTATTAACATTCACGTTCAATCAGGAACGTACAAGATCTATGCATCAGGCCCAAGAGTCCGGCCCAATTACTTAAGCCCATAATCATGCAAGTTCAATTCCGCGTGCACAAGTGTGTGGTCTCGAGTCGAGACTGTACGGTCTCTACTCGAGACTGTGCGGTCTCGAGTTGTGCTCATGTGTTCTCGAGTCGCAATCGTGAAGGCCTCGGTTCATGTATGTTCTGGTCTCGAGTCACAACCGGACTCGCAACCGAGATTTCGAGTTGTGCTGTTTTGGTCTCGAGTCGAGACTATGGGTCCTCGACTCGCAATCTGTGTCGCAACCGGGGATCTCGACTTGTTCTGTGGTGGTCTCGAGTCGAGACTGGTGTTCTCGGCTGGAGACATGTGCTGAATTCCACATTGTACTAGACCAATGGGATTTCACTGTTGTGATTTTTATGTACTATCCAATGACAATGCACTAACATGTCTAATTGTCTAACACTTAACCAAAATAGATCAAACATGGAAATTTTCAAATATCATAACACATTCATATCACATTCATCATGTTCTTCAAATATTCATGTAGTTCATCATATCAACATTCATATGGGCCTTAATCAATGAAATCATGAACAACAACTTATCAACATCTATGATATCAACACAATAAATCACCCTAATAGTAAGCTTTCGGTTCTTAACACAAGAGTATAAAATCCGATTTTTATGAACATTATCTAACATACATGTGCAAGCCGATTTCATGAATCATTAACAACCATGGTTTAAATCACATTTAGCCACAAGACATCATAAGTTCATTAGGTAACATTTCCGAAAACAAAGCATATTAGCCGATTATCAACATCGCACACATCCGATTCACAACAACATCATCAAGCATTCAACTAGTTAAACCATACCATTCATACTATCATTTAACAACAATAAACATCATAAAGGCACTAACCGATTGATGGGTTTCAAGGGTGAGTATGAAGCTTCCGAATGTGTGTGTGTGTGAGCCGATCCGCGAGTCCTAGTGTCACCGGTTTGATCCGAGAATGAGGGAGGAGAGGTGTGATGTTTGGTGTCTAGGGTTTTAGTGAGAGGGAGTAGGGGAGTGTGTGTGTTATCCAAAGAAAATGGCAACATGGCTATCTATCAAGTTTATATACTTGTTCACCTTGTGCACCCTAATGGGCTTCGGATGAGGTGCACGGCCCAACCGGCCCATATGTTACACTGTTCACTCGAGACCGCAGGGTCTCGAGTCGGGTCCTTGTTGTCTCGGTTCACATAAATATACACATACGTACAAGCATGACACATAAACATAACACGTAGTCACATAGGATGTTCACTTATATTATTAAACCAACACGTTAACTAGTCACATAACATTGCAAGTAGGTTGTACTAAGATACACGAAAGGTTCTAGATTTCGAGTTGTCACATCATCCCCAAGTTGAAAGAAATTTCGTCCCGAAATTTGGTAGGCACTCACTGAGGAAGCTAGTTAAGTTGTATGGTTTTCCTGGGGTGTCACATCCACCCCCCGTTGATCTGGAATTTCGTCCCGAAATTCCGTAGCTTCGGCCTCAGTAGTGGGTGTACTGTTTGCGAACAGTTGGGGATACTTTTGTTTCATCTGATCTTCGCGCTCCCAGGTGAACTCTGGGCCGCGACGTGGACCTTAACATCCCGGTCCGTGATTTCGACTGGTTCCTCGACGAATCGTAACTGTTCGTCGATAGTGAGTTCCTTCAGAGGAACTACGTGGGTCTCATCTGACGGACACTTCTTCAGATTCGACACGTGAAAAACGTTGTGAACTGCACCGAGTTCCGCTGGTAAGTTTAGTCTGTAGGCCACCCTGCCTATTTTCTCAATGACTTCGAAGGGTCCAACGTATCATGGGTTAAGTTTGCCGCGTTTACCAAAACGAACCACACCCTTCCAGGGTGAAACTTTGAGTAGTACCCGCTCCCCAACCTGGAGCTCAAGTGGTTTCCTGCCCATATCGGCGTAAACTTTCTGACGTTCGCGAGCTGCCGTTATGCGTTTTCGTATTTGAGCAATTTGTTCGGTCGTGTCTACCACATATTCTGGACCAGTGATCTGACTATCTCCCACCTCTGCCCAGCAAAGAGGTGACCGGCATTTACGTCCGTACAATGCCTCAAATGGAGTAGCTTTAATGCTGGTGTGGTAGCTGTTATTGTACGAGAATTCCACAAGTGGCAGATGCTTTTCCCAGCGGTTGCCAAAGTCGATCACACATGCACGAAGCATGTCTTCTAAGGTTTGAATAGTGCGCTCGGACTGCCCGTCCGTCTGAGGGTGATACGCTGTGCTCATGTCTAGTCGTGAACCAAAGGATTTGTGCATTGCTTGCCACAGCTCTGACGTGAAGCGTGCATCTCGATTTGAGATGATAGAGGTGGGCACCCCGTGCCTCGAAACAACTTCTTTGAGGTATACTTCTGCGAGAGTGGAGAATTTATCCGTCTCCTTGATAGCCAAGAAGTGTGCAGATTTTGTGAGTCGATCCACGATCACCCAAATAGTATCATTCCCGCGCTGGGATCTAGGTAGGCCAGTGACAAAATCCATGGAAATTTGCTCCCATTTCCATTGAGGTATCTCTGGTTGTTGGAGTAGGCCTGATGGTTTCTGGTATTCCGACTTGACTCTCTCACAAGTCAAACACTTGCTGACGTAGGTCGCTATGTGGGCCTTCATGCTAGGCCACCAATACGTAGTTTTGATATCATGATACATCTTATCTGATCCAGGGTGTACTGAGTAGCGAGACTTGTGTGCTTCATCCATCACAAGCTCTCGTAGGTTGCCATAGAGTGGGACCCAAATGCGTCCCGTTACGTAGTAAGCACCGTCTTCCTTCTGTTCTAATCGTTGCCTTGATCCGCGTAGGGCTTCAGCCCTGACGTTTTCTGGTTTCAGTGCTTCTATCTGGGCAGCTCGTATCTGGGAGGGAAGACTAGAATGGATCGTGAGTTGTAGAGCTCGTACGCGCTTAGGCGCTGTGTCCTTCCGACTGAGGGCGTCAGCCACAACATTGGCCTTGCCCGGGTGATACCTGATTGAGCACTCGTAGTCATTTAGTAGCTCGACCCATCGTCGTTGCCGCATATTCAGTTCCTTCTGCTTGAAGATATGCTCGAGGCTCCTGTGGTCGGTGTATATGGCGCACTTGGTACCGTACAAGTAATGCCGCCATAACTTAAGTGCAAAAACAACAGCTCCCAGCTCTAAGTCGTGGGTAGTGTAGTTCCTTTCATGAACCTTAAGTTGGCGTGAGGCCTAGGCTATAACTTTGTCTCGTTGCATCAACACGCAACCAAGACCCTGAATTGATGCATCGCAGTAAACCACAAAATCGTCTGTGCCCTCCGGCAATGAAAGGATAGGTGCACTGCAAAGTCTATCCTTCAAGTGCTGAAATGCTAACTCCTGTGCATTTCCCCAGTGATAAATAACGCCCTTCTGTGTTAGTGAGGTGAGAGGCTGTGCAATCTTAGAAAAATCCTTTATGAATCTCCGGTAGTATCCCGCCAAACCCAAGAATTGGCGAATTTCCTTTGGTGTACGAGGTGCAGGCCAGTTCTTAATCGAGTCTATCTTGGATGGATCAACGTGAATCCCATCCTTGTTTACCACGTGGCCTAGGAAATGGACTTCTCGAAGCCAGAAGTCGCATTTCGAGAACTTTGCATAAAGCTGTTCTGTTCGAAGGAGTTCCAGAATAAGTCGCAGATGCTGCTCGTGTTCCTCCCGACTCTTGGAATAGATCAGGATGTCGTCGATGAAGACTATAACGAACTTGTCCAGGTAAGGCTTGCACACTCGGTTCATCAAGTCCATGAAAACCGCAGGTGCGTTTGTCATCCCAAAAGGCATGACCAAAAACTCATAGTGCCCGTATCGAGTTCTGAAAGCCGTCTTGGAGACGTCCTCTTCCCGGACTCTCAGCTGGTGATAACCCGATCTCAAATCGATCTTCGAATAGTAGCTCGACCCTTGCAGCTGGTCGAACAAGTCGTCGATACGCGGTAGAGGATAACGATTCTTTACCGTCACCTTGTTGAGTTCCCGGTAGTCGATGCACATTCTGAAAGTACCGTCCTTCTTCTTTACAAATAATACTAGAGCTCCCCAGGGCGATGAGCTAGGACGAATAAAACCCTTGTCCAAGAGTTCTTGTAGTTGCGTGGAGAGTTCTTTCAACTCTGATGGGGCTAAACGATAAGGAGCACGGGCTATAGGCGCAGCTCCAGGAGCTAATTCGATCTGAAACTCGACTTGGCGATGGGGCGGAAGACCAGGCAATTCCTCAGGAAATACCTCAGGATAGTCGCGTACAACTGGAAAATCTTCTATCTTCTTCTCTTTCTCCGTGGTGTCAGTAATGAGAGCCAAAATGGCAGTGTGGCCCTTTCGCAAGCACTTTTGGGCCTTAAGGAGAGAAATGACGTTCTCAACAGCACTCCTCTTGTCGCCATGAATCATGAGAGGTTCACCACCGGGACCTGGAATACGGACAACCTTCTCGTTGCAAAGAATCTCTGCTCGGTGTTGGGATAACCAATCCATCCCAATGACAACGTCGAAACTACCCAAGACAATAGGAATGAGGTCGATAGAGAAGGTCTGGTCAGCGAGAATAAGTTTACAACCCTTGACTATGTGTGTGGCTTCTAAACTCTTACCATTTGCTAGCTCTACGGTGTGCTTGTTGTTCAAAGGGGTTGGAATACGCTTAAGCATTCGACTAACTTCTAGCGACATGTAGCTAGTATCGGCACCCGAATCAAATAATACTGAAACATAAAAGTCGTCGAGAAGGAACTTACCCGCCACAACATTGGGGTCATTCCTTGCTTCACCTTGGCCAATCACAAACACCCGCCCCCTGGCGCCATTGTTGTTGTTGTTCCCATTGTTACCATTCCCCTGATTGTTGTTATTGTTGTTGTTGTTGTTCTGGTTCTTGTTCAGTTGGGGACAGTCTCTCTTGAAGTGGCCTTCAGCTCCACACTGAAAGCAGCCTTTGTTGTCACCTTGCTACTGCTGCTGGCGCTGGTTCTGTTGAGCTTGATGACGATTCTGATTGGCGGGGTATAAGCTCCTGCAATCCTTTGCAGCGTGACCAGGCTTGTTGCACCGATGACAGTTGCCCCTGGTGCATGGCCCGCTGTGGTGCAGGCTGCAGCGATTGCATTTGGGGTGATTTCCTTTGTACCCACCATGGCTTTGACCACCAGACGATTGCTGATTAGGGCTCTTGTAGTCATCAGTCTTCCTCTGCTGAGACTGGGACTGAACAGAAGTCGAACCCTTACTTGAAGCTCCATCCCATTTCCGTTTGTTGTCACTAGAGGCACCAGAAGTAGTTGCAGCACCTATGCGTTTTGGTAACTTGTTCTGCTCCACCGCCTGGTCCGTGAGACGGTGAGCCAGCTGAACAGTTTGCTGGTAGGTGGCGAGGTTCGCTGAAGTCACATGACTTTGGATTTCTGGCACTAAGCCCTGAAGAAATAGTTCGATGCGTTTGATGGGAGGATCCACCATAGTAGGACACAGAATTGCCAGTTCGTTCGACCTTTTCACATAAGCTTCAATTTCCGACCCCGTCATCTTGAGGTTGAAGAATTCCACCTCTAGTTTGTGAATCTCATCCCGACTGCAGTATTCTTCTTTGATCATTTCCTTAAAATTCTCCCATGGGGTGGCATTGGCAGCAACCAACCCCAGCATCTGAACCTGAGCGTTCCACCATTTGAGGGCTAAACCCTCGAGAGTACCAGTAGCATACTTCACCCTGCGCGCCTCAGGGCATTCACACATTTCGAACACAGATTCTAGTTTCTCAAACCAGTGGAGGAGACCTACTGCTCCTTCAGTGCCGCTAAAAGTAGTTGGTCGGCAGTCCATGAAAGTCTTAAAAGTGCACACGGGTGGCTGAACGTGCTGACCTATCGTAGGTGAAAGAAAAGACAGAGTTTAACACAAAGGTTGGTTCACGAGAGTAGGATTCTAAAGATCCTAGAATGAGTTCGGACTGCAGGATATACCTCCTGCGTGTGCAGCTGCAAGTGCTGCGGCAACTCGTTCGTTGATCAGAGCCGTCAACTGGGCTTGTGTTAGGTTAACGCGTCCAGACATGATCTTCATATCAAGAAGAACGTGAATGAGAGGGGTTCGCGAAAGTACGACGATAAAATAGAGTAAGCACGCACGTGTTCAAGCAACAGTAGTTATACCACCCAAGCATACCATAAGCAATGTATTATGTAACTAACAAGTAGGCAATATATACACAGATCATATCACCTAGAACATCGAGCCTTGCATGTGGAGTGAAGCGTCGTTGTGGACCGTTGAGCACTGTACAGGTTATAGTCTGGTTTTAACAAAAACGTCACACCCCCAAAATCCACCTGCGGAGTACTACCGCTTGGAGGCGTGACTGACCAGGATCCAGCCACCAATCATATTGAACAAGCATATATGTAGATATAAAAATCCAACCAATACAATTGGTGTTTCAACAAAACATAGTTAAGTTGTAAGCGGAAGCATAAGTCTTAAAAACAAAGCATAAGTTTAATTGTTCCAAAGTTTAACATGGCACTCAGTCGTCCATGTCCCACAACGATCCTCCTCCATGCAAGCTCCAGCTAGAAATCTAAGGACCTGCAAAGCATGTAGTAACGAGTCAACAACAAGTTGAGTGAGTTCACGGTTGGGTGTTCGTTTTAAGTTGTTTCGAAAACAGTTTCCTTTATCTGGCATCCTGCCGTGGGGGTTACCCCATAGTTAAAAACATGACTTGTTTATTCCCGGTTATTCTGGCAATCCAGCCGTGGGGGCTACCCCGTGTTAGTTATCTGGCATTTTGGCCGTGGGGGCTACCCCATGTATACACTAGACTCATTACCATATCGACTGCTGACTGTAGTCATGTTTAAGTGCCCTGAAACTGTCAATGTCTATCATCATTGACGTGCCCCAGATCCATTAGTTCACGCCCGTCCTCTGCGGCACGGTGTGAGGTTTGTCAGACCTAAATAGCGCTATCTAACTAATGACCCGCTCGCCATTGGCCCGGCGATTAAGTCGATATAAAAAGGAGGGACTTCGTGATAGAGTTTTGGTCTAGTACGAGTTGTCTGTCCGTGAGGACGAGGAATTACATTCCTGAACCTTTGCTGTCCTACCCAAGGAGGACGAGGAACCCATGTTCCTTAACCCCAATTCCCGACCCCTGGGAATCCCATGCTTTGTAGAGGGTGTGAACTCACCTTGGTTTGCTCGGCAGATACACAGAAAAGTCAAACAAGCAATATTGTGGTCACTCGCGTCCTATCATAGTTGTATCATACAAGTCAGGTTCAAACCACGTATTGCACGTATGTTCTACACGTATGCTAGCACATTGCATCCCAAGAATCATTCATGGCAGTCTATTAACATTCACGTTCAATCAGGAACGTACAAGATCTATGCATCAGGCCCAAGAGTCCGGCCCAATTACTTAAGCCCATAATCATGCAAGTTCAATTCCGCGTGCACAAGTGTGTGGTCTCGAGTCGAGACTGTACGGTCTCTACTCGAGACTGTGCGGTCTCGAGTTGTGCTCATGTGTTCTCGAGTCGCAATCGTGAAGGCCTCGGTTCATGTATGTTCTGGTCTCGAGTCGCAACCGGACTCGCAACCGAGATTTCGAGTTGTGCTGTTTTGGTCTCGAGTCGAGACTATGGGTCCTCGACTCGCAATCTGTGTCGCAACCGGGGATCTCGACTTGTTCCGTGGTGGTCTCGAGTCGAGACTGGTGTTCTCGGCTGGAGACATGTGCTGAATTCCACATTGTACTAGACCAATGGGATTTCACTGTTGTGATTTTTATGTACTATCCAATGACAATGCACTAACATGTCTAATTGTCTAACACTTAACCAAAATAGATCAAACATGGAAATTTTCAAATATCATAACACATTCATATCACATTCATCATGTTCTTCAAATATTCATGTAGTTCATCATATCAACATTCATATGGGCCTTAATCAATGAAATCATGAACAACAACTTATCAACATCTATGATATCAACACAATAAATCACCCTAATAGTAAGCTTTCGGTTCTTAACACAAGAGTATAAAATCCGATTTTTATGAACATTATCTAACATACATGTGCAAGCCGATTTCATGAATCATTAACAACCATGGTTTAAATCACATTTAGCCACAAGACATCATAAGTTCATTAGGTAACATTTCCGAAAACAAAGCATATTAGCCGATTATCAACATCGCACACATCCGATTCATAACAACATCATCAAGCATTCAACTAGTTAAACCATACCATTCATACTATCATTTAACAACAATAAACATCATAAAGGCACTAACCGATTGATGGGTTTCAAGGGTGAGTATGAAGCTTCCGAATGTGTGTGTGTGTGTGAGCCGATCCGCGAGTCCTAGTGTCACCGGTTTGATCCGAGAATGAGGGAGGAGAGGTGTGATGTTTGGTGTCTAGGGTTTTAGTGAGAGGGAGTAGGGGAGTGTGTGTGTTATCCAAAGAAAATGGCAACATGGCTATCTATCAAGTTTATATACTTGTTCACCTTGTGCACCCTAATGGGCTTCGGATGAGGTGCACGGCCCAACCGGCCCATATGTTACACTGTTCACTCGAGACCGCAGGGTCTCGAGTCGGGTCCTTGTTGTCTCGGTTCACATAAATATACACATACGTACAAGCACGACACATAAACATAACACGTAGTCACATAGGATGTTCACTTATATTATTAAACCAACACGTTAACTAGTCACATAACATTGCAAGTAGGTTGTACTAAGATACACAAAAGGTTCTAGATTTCGAGTTGTCACAGTAAACATCCTAACTCCCTCTGAAGTCGATGACACACGCCCATAGCATGTCTTCCAATGTCTGTATTGTTCTTTCGCTCTGTCCATCCATTTGTGGATGGCACGCAGTGCTAATGAACAATATGTCCCCATTTGTTCTTGAAAATCACGCCAAAAGTTCGAAGTAAATCGGGTATCTCTATCTGATACGATGGATACCAGTACCCCGTGGCGTGCCACTATCTCATTAGTATACACCTCCGACATCTTTTCGGACCTATAAATCTCACATATCGGAATGAAGTGAGCACTTTTCGTCAGTCTATCTACCACTACCCATATGTTATCAAATCCGCGGATCGTCCTTGGTAGTTTGGTCAACAGGTCCATTGTGATTTGTCCCCATTTCCAAACCATAATATCCAACGGTTGAAGTTTACCGTATGGCTTTTGGTGCTCCGCTTTGACTTGTAAACACGTCAAGCATTTCTCTATGTACTTTACTACATCCCTTTTCATTCCGTGCCACCAATAGTTTTCTTTTAAGTCGTTATACATTTTGTTCACCCCAAGATGTATAGAATATCGGGATTTGTGAGCTTCCTCTAGTAAAAGCTTTTTAACCCCACACGAGTTAGGAACCCAAGTCATCTCAAAGCGAGTTTTCCACCCGTTATTACCATCTACCAATTCTTTCAATTGGCCAACTATTCTTTCTTTCTTCCAGTTATCCTCTTTTATTGCTTAAACTTGTGCTTCTCGGATTTGTTTAAGTAGACCCGATGTCACAATAAGCTGCATCGATCGTACCCGTATAGGAGCATAGTCTGCCTTTCAGCTCAACGCATCCGCCACTACATTGGCTTTCTCGGGAGGTAATTGTTTTGGTCAAAAATTACCTAAGTAATTAAGTGATCAAATTAGTTAAGTGAGGTAGTGTGCTAGAAGTATTCGTGAAGAATATGCTGGTTCACTTGTTAACAGAAACAGTTTTCAGGATATAGCTCAGGATATCGAGCTATATCTACAATCAAACAATGAGCAAAAAAGGTAAAGCGGTGACACGAGATGTACGAGGAAAGCCCTTGATCAATCTAGATCGCCGGCACAAAACCTCGAGAGCTGACAATCGCAGCTGCCTTGTTCTTCTTATTACTTCAAACGTCAGGATACAATGCAGGATATGATGCGGATCAACTAAGTGTTACAATATGATTCGAGTACAAGTGTAAGTGTTTTGTGAGTGATTGCAGCTAGTATAGAGCAAGAGTGTACGAAAAATTGTGTGTTCTATCTGATCCGATCAATCCTATTTATAGTAAAATGAAATTAACAAACTAGCCTATAAAACCGGGATATGCCGAATATTCCCTTTGTGAATGTTGTAGACCACTTCTTCCGGCTTCAATGTCCCTATTTCAACTGATCAATCCGAGTCTTTGGGGGAACAGGTCCACTCGAACGTTATTAGCTAGCTTCGTTAATCCGCACGTGAACTAATTAGTTATCATCAGTATACTGCACCAGGATGTTACAAATATCCTGATCCGGTATCCTGATCACAGTAAAAGAAATAGAGTCAGAATATTATTCAGGATATATGATCAGAAAACCACCCATAACAATTGTCCCCAAAATATATCTGTTGGTATACCAATATCCAACGAATATATTTTAAACCTTATCTCTTAAATCAAGGCAATTAAATTGATTAGACGGTTGAAGTGACAGCGTGCAACTTCCCATGCGATTTATACTCAATGGCTATCTACCAAGCTCCTATATCTTCTCTCTTTTTGCTTGATAACCCATCATCTTCACCAGAATTCTCTGGTAATTTCTCTCTTCCCTTTTTTCTCTGCTTTTCTTTGTTAAGATCCTCCACGGCCAGCAGAACGAGATCACACACAACCGATTGGATTCCAACTTTTGAAGCCCAAAACCTTCTCAAAAAACCTGAAAAAGAGGTATGTTAGTTTGATAACGCCGACATTGCCGCCCTACGAGCCTCCGATGCTTTCCCTGTTGACGCGATCATTAGTCCTTTTGACCGAGAGGTCCGATCAGATGTTTCTTCCGACGAGTGGGTGTGCTTTTTGGCTTACCTATCTCCATAGGGCTCCGATATCCTTTTCCGGCTTTAATATCTCGTTTCTTTGAACTTACCGGCCTTAGCTATGCCCAAACCATGCCCATGGTTTGGCGTGTACTAGTTACCTTGGACCAGATCAAGTCTCGTCATATCCCTGATCTCTGTAATGAGGATCTTCCCATTGCATACCGCCTTCATTCTCATGGCAACAACCACTTTCTTCTCTTTTCGACTTCCAAAAATCCCCTTTATCCTCAAGGCCACAAAGAATGAGGATAAATGGCAACGAAAGTTCTTTTTTTTTTAAAAAGGGATTCCATCACTAAGGGTTTTGACCTTCCGGTGAAGTGGTTGACCTCTGGTAGGCTTTAGGGTTTTAGGAATATCCCCAAAGATATCCTGAAACAATATCCTAAACAGATATTTTCATTTTTTGTACAACAAACTTCAAGGAGCTAGCCCCTCCGAGTGCAGAATCAGAGCATAGAATCAAGGATATCTACCAACTCTCAGAGAGTGAAAGAACCTTTTCCCTGTCCTTCGCGAGTTCAATTCAAAGTTCAAGTTCTGAAATGTCTGGTAAGTATACTTATGCATATTAAATCAATTACAAATTATATGTATTCAAAAGTTAAGTATTTCTCCTTTTTGTGTAGTGCCAGTCATTAATCTTGAAGGCTTCCAACTCGAGGAGTTGGATAGTTACTCTGGCCCTGTGCAAGTCAAGCAAGAAGCTAACCCCAAACCAGCAGTCACATTGAAGCCCACCAGTTCCAAGGCCGCCCCCTGTCCACAAGCCTTCTACTGCCTCAAAGCCACGCGGTTCTAGCTCTCGTAAAAGGAAGGAACCAGACTCTCCTACTGCCTCAGATGTCTTCCCTTTTGAGAATCATGGGTTCTCGGAGTCCAGCAAGTTCATGACTGGCTTCCTCAACCAGGTAGGTATCCTTGCCTTATATCCTGCATATATATGCCAAAAATATATTTCGAATAGATATACTGATATTTGTTTACCTGATTACAGGGCCTCGAGCAGCTAGTGTTCCTTTACGAGGATTCTTGCGGGTTGAACAAGATGCTAGAGATTTAGTTGAAGAAGGCTGAAACCACCATCGCGGATCAAGCAGCAATTGCCACCACTAGGTCAGAGCATTATGAAGCCAAGTATAAAGCAATGACCCAAGAGCACCAAGATGCCATCAAGAAAATCACCCACGAGGCTCAAGCCAAGTCTGACGCTGCCCAGGTCCAACACGAGCAGGATATGGCTTCATACCGGGAAGGCCTCAAGAATTCTGTTGTCTTCTCCCTCCTCCAAGCTAGGTTAAAAATGGCCTACGAGGCCAAGGCTCGGGGCTTCGAATGCCCCTCATGGAATGTTGAGGCCTGGGAGGTGAAGTTGAGGGATCTTGGTGGCAATCCCGTGGAGCATCCTGCAAAGCCCGTTGATAAGGAACTTTTATGTATCAATCGCAACTGATTTTACACTTATGTATAACTTTAGTATTACAGGGGATAAACCCTAAAATATCCTAGAGATAGATCCTTAATATTCTGGGGATAAACCCTTAAGTATTCTGGGGAAAATCACAAATTTTCGTGCGTAACAGGCGGGAGTGTATAAACTCCAAGACTTAGAAATATGAAAACCTTTAAACCTTAGAGAGTATAAAAATACCCTTTCGTGAGAGAGGGTGATCAATCCTCATATACCTTTAGGATCCAGGATATAGCTAATAATAATGAAATTGTCAGCCACTTTTACATGGACTGGTCCCGCTATCTTGAACTATCCCCGGATAACTTGCGCTCCAGGCGGGGTGTTTAAACCCAATTCGAGAGAAAGGTGAATACCTTTAAACCTGTGAAGGGATCAGGATCCCTTAAACATGAGAGAGGGGGCCAATCCTCTAATCTTTTGATTCATCCTGAGTGTATATCCTGGAGTTATATCCCGAAGCATATTCTGCAAAAAAACCTTAGACTAAGGTGGCCGTATTCTTAAGCCGGTATGCTCCTTTCCAAGATTCCGACTCAATCTCATAAGGTCCTTCCCACTTTGGAGCTAATTTTCCATCAGCACGATTAGTAGTATTTTGGAAAGCCTTCCTTAATACCCAATCTCCAACTTGAAACCTTCTAGTCCTTAGATTCTTGTTATATGCTCTGGATATCCTCTGTTGGTATGCTGCCATTCTTAATTTTGCCCCATCCCTTTTCTCATCGATAGTATCCAATTATTGGCATAGGGCTTCAAGATTCTTCTCAGGATCCCGGAGGTTGGATCTTGCTGTAGGTATCACCATCTCTTTTGGGATTACTGCTTCTGCTCCAAATACTAAGGAAAATGGGGTTTGCCCAGTTGCACTTTTCACTGTTGTCCTATCAGCCCATAAAACAAAGGGTAATTCTTCTGCCCATCTTCCTTTCTTAGCTCCTAGTCTCCTCTTCAAATTGTTGACAATTATCTTGTTCGAGGATTCTGCTTGTACGTTTGCTGAGGATGTACCGGAGTGGATGTGATAATTTTGATTCCCCAACTATTGCAAAAATCGATAGTCCTCTTACTAATAAACTGAGAGCCACTGTCACAGATTATCTCAGCTGGTACTCCAAACCTAGTCAGGATATTCCTTTTTATGAAGGATACTACTTCTTGCTCTCTGACTTGAACAAATGCCTCAGCTTCAACCCATTTAGAGAAATAATCCATCATTGCCAGCATAAAGACTTTTCCCCCTGAAGCTTTTGGCAACTTTCCTACTATATCCATCCCCCACTTCATGAATGGCCAAGGGGAAGCAATAGGATACAGCGGTTCAGTGGGTTGATGTAGTATATTGCTGTGTCTTTGACAAGCATCACACTTTCGAGTATATTCTGCACCATCTTTCCTCATCGTCGGCCAATAGTATCCTGTTCTTAATACCTTTGAGAATAATGATATGCCCCCAGTATGGTTACCACAATCCCCTTCGTGTATATCCTGAAGCACTTCTTTAGTTTCGGGATCCTCCAAGCAACTTAGGTATGGTCCTGCAAGAGATTTCTTATACAAAACATTATTTATAATAGTGAACCGGGATACCATCATCCTAAAAGCCTTAGGATTCTCATCCTTTGGGATATGTCCTTCCTTGAGATATCTCACGATTGAAGCCGTCCAGGACTTAGGATCCTCCTCAGGATACTCACCATCAGGATCCTGAATACTTGCTACTTCCTTATCTTGAGATTTGAAAAGATCCACCGCAAGATATAGGATATGTGGTATTGGTATCTGAGTTCCTTTTGGTATTCTGACCGATGACCCCAAGTTTGCCAAGGCTTCTGCTTCAACATTATCCTCTCTCGGTACATGTTCAAGTGTAAAAACATCTAAATATCCTACTAATTTTTTGATAATTTCAAGATACTTGATTAACCTTTCACCTTTGACTGCATAGGATCCAATAAAATGATTAGTAATTAACAAGGAATCAACAAATACTTGCAAACTCTTAATATTCATATTTCTGGCCAACTCTAATCCTGCAATTAAAGCTTCATATTCTGCTTCATTATTAGGGGCAGGAAATTCACACCTAATAGCCTTGGGTAATATATCCCCCTGTGGCGATTTTAGTAGTATACCCAATCCTACACCTCTCACATTAGATGCACCATCAGTATATAATGTCCAGGATTCTAAGTTTTCTCCTAGCTGTTGTACTTCTAAGTCTACTTCATTTTGAATATCACTACTGAAATCAGCCACAAAGTCGGCTAGAGCCTGAGACTTGATGGCATTTCTAGGTTCATATATTAGATCATAGGCACTTAATTTTACCGATCACTTAGCCATCCTACCTGACATCTCGGGTTTCCTAAGCACATTTTTAACGGGATAATTAGTTTTAACATGAATCCTATGTGTCTCAAAATAATGTCTAAGCTTTGTCGATGCCATAACTAGGGCCATTATCATTTTTTCCAAATGAGAATATCTAGTTTCAGCATCTAATAAACTTTTGCTAACAGAATAGACAGGATACTGCTGACCTTCATGATCCTTTACCAGAACAGCACTTACTGCATTTCCTGATACTGCAAGATACTGGGATAATGGTTCACCATTCTCGGGCTTTATCAATAGAGGTGCTGTTGAAAGATATTGCTTCAATTCCTGCAAGGCTGCTTCATGTTTCTCTCCCCATTCGAATCTCTTATTCTTCTTCAGGTTATCGTAGAATTCCTTGCATTTTTCCGAGGATCTCGATATAAACCTGTTTAATGCTGCTACTCGCCCTGTTAATCTTTGTACATCTTTCATGTTTGAAGGTGACTTGATATCCAGGATAGCTTTGATCTGTTCTGGGCTCGCTTCGATCCCCCTTTTAGTCACCATGTATCCTAAAAACTTTCCTGCCCCCACTCCAAAATGGCATTTAGCAGGATAAAATTCGTGTTGTACTAGTCCAGGATATCAAATGCTCCTTCAATATCCCGGAGATGATCCTCAGCCTTCTTGGATTTTACCACCATATCATCGATGTACACCTCCATGGTGTCCCCCAGTTTGTCTTTAAACATCATGTTCACCAGTCTTTGATATGTTGCACCTTCATTTTTCAGACCAAAAGGCATAGCAGTATAACAATAAATACCTGTTGGTGTCATGAAAGAAGTATCCTCCTGGTCCGAAGGTTCCATTTGTATTTGCTGGAATCCTGAGGATGCATCCATGAAGGTTAACATTTCATGACCGGCAGTAGCATCCACCATTGAGTCGATATGAGGCAGAGGGAATGGGTCTTTAGGACACGCTTTGTTCAAGTCTGTGTAATCTACACAAACTCTCCATTTCCCATTTTTCTTTTGAACCACAACTACATTTGCTAGCCATTTGGGAAATTTGACTTCCCTAATCATCTTGCTCTTTAATAATCTCTCAACCTCTTCCTGAATTATTGCATTCCGTTCAGGAGCAAACTTCCTTCGTTTTTGCTGGACAGGCTTGAAAGACCTGTCAATTCCGAGCTTGTGAGTTATAATATCCTTGGAAATACCTGTCATATCCTCATGTTTCCATGCGAATGTTGACATCCTACATTTCAAAAAGTTAGTCAATTGATTTTCAATATCCTGAGGGATTTTGGTTCCCACAAGCACCGAGATATCTGGATTATCCTGATCCAGGATAATCTTCTTAACATCTGCTCTGAAGCCTCCGCGATATCTCGGGCTCGCATCTTTAATTGCTATCACGATTTGGGCTTCGTTGAGGATTTCATCGAGGAAGAATAACATTCCTTCGCTTCTTGTTGATCACTTTCCACCTTGACAACCCCCAAGGGGTAGGGATCTTGATACACTGATGATAAGTTGATTGTACAGTTTTCATATCGTGGATCCATGGCCTGCCCAAGATGATATTGTAGCAGGATAAGGAGTCCATGACACAAAAGCGTTGCATTGAGTTGACTCCTTCAACATATACCGGCAACTTTATTTCTCCCACAGTATTCTTGGCCTCTCCACTGAACCCGACAAGTACAGTAGATTTCGAAGTGATATCCATTGGGGATACATTCATCCTTTTCAGCGTTTCCAGCTGAATAATATTGACAGAGCTTCCATTATCCACCAGTATCCTGCGCACAAAGTAGTTAGCAACATATAAATTTATTACCAAACCATCGTGATGGGGATCCTGGAGAGTATCCCTGTCATCACTGTCAAACGTTATCACTTTATCGGTTGTGAGGGTTGTCATCCTGGTCGGCTTGTCTCCCCGTTCTGCCTTAGCCTCCTTTGCATGTCTTTTTGCTGCAGAATAAGAGTTTCCACAGATATCGGATCGTCCTGAAATAAAGTTAATTATCTTGTCATCCGCAAGAGGTGATGCTGCTCGTTCAGGATCCTTCTCAGTATCCTGACCCTTATTCTTCTTTCTACCCAAAAGATCTTTCAAATACCCCTTGCTTAATAGGTAGCTTATTTCCTTCCTTAGGGCAATGCAATCTTCCGTAACATGCCCAAAATCCTCATGGAAGGCACACCACTTGGATTTATCCTTCCAATCAGCTTTTTGTTGGTTCTTCCTAGGCCACCTCGCTTTGTCTCCTAAACCCTGCATAGCATACATTAGTTCAGGTATATTAACAGAAAAGCTATATTCTGACAATTCAGGATACTCCTTAGGATCCTCGTCTTCAACAACATTCACTTTCTTGCTGTCATTCCTGCCATATGGCTTAGAGCGATATGGTTTGTATGAGGATTCCGACTTCCTGTTGGTTGATTCATAGGTTGAGGATGAAATCATCCTCTCTTGCATCTTTTTGTCATCTTCCAGTCGAATATATCTTAAAGCCCTGTTTTGAGCCTCATCCAGGTTCCTCTAAGGATTCATTACAAGATCTTGATAAAATTGGGAATCTTTTTGCAACCCCATTTTGAATCCCTGCACAGCTGTTGCAACATCAAGATGGGGCATATCCAGAGATTCCCTGCTAAACTTGTTCACATAATCCCTCAAGGATTCCTGAGGCCCTTGAGTTATCCTGTAGAGATCACTGGTTAGCCTTTCAAAACTTTGACTGCAAGAAAATTGACTATTAAATAAATTTACTAAGTGAGCAAATGATGTAAATGAATGGGGTGGAACGTTTAAGAGCCATTTTAGGGCAGATCCTGTCAGAGTAGAGCCAAAACCCTTGCAGAGGCATGCTTCCTTGAGATCCGGAGGGATAGGGTTAATTTCCATCCTTTCACTGTATTGAGCAATATGCTCTTCAGGATCCGTAGTTCCGTCATAGAGCTTCATGTTGGGGGTTTGAAATCTTTTTGGGATTTCAGCATCACAAATAGGATATGCAAACCGGGATATCTAGTGGCTATCCTGGGATACTTCTGGAACTGGCTGGAGCACCCCAGGTACACTGGATATCATGTCCTTCAATTTCTGAAGCTCCCTAGAGAATACTGATGTCATACCTGCATCCTGCAAAGATCCAACACCATTAGTAACAAGAGTATTAGTATTATTAGACACGTTACCAGTCAGAGGATTCTGGCCATATCCTGAAGCATATCCTGAACTTCTCATAGTTGACACCCTAACCAAGGAGGGTATCTTAGGAGTATGATTCTGGGAATGACTAGGCATAATATTTCCCCAGTTATCCTCGGTATACACTGTCGAACTGAAGTTCAAATCCCTGGGCTGCAAGGGAGTGACGGTATCCTCAGCAGGCCTGCTCGAGCTGGATTTCAAGAGTTGTATCTCTCTCATCAGCATTTGGTTGGTCTCCTGATGTTGCTTCATGTGATCCTGTATAATACCAAACAATGTTAGAATTTCATCATTAGAAGCCAAAATAGGAGTTCCCCCTGAGACAGCAGATCCTTGAACATTCTGATTGGGGATAACATCCTGAGCCACATGAGTTTCAGTCCTTCTAGGAAGATCCTGAGGCTGTGAAGAGGCTTGCATTCTCGGAGGTGGTGGAAGAACCGAACCAATTGTTGCAGAGGTTGTAGCAGACACGGTAGAAGAGCTCATGTTTGATCTTGAGGCCATTGAAAATAGTGTAGCAAAAAGTTTTGAAAACAGAAAACCAATTAATGATTTTGCAAAAGCTTTTAGTAGAAATAGCACCACTTGCCCCACGGTGGGCGCCAAATTGTTTTGATCAAAAATTACCTAAGTAGTTAAGTGAGGTAGTGTGCTAGAAGTATTCGTGAAGAATATGCTGGTTCAGTTGTTAACAAAAACAGTTTTCAGGATATAGCTCAGGATATCGAGCTATATCTACAATCAAACAATGAGCAAAAAAGGTAAAGGGGTGACACGAGATGTACGAGGAAAGCCCTTGATCAATCTAGATCGCCATCACAAAACATCGGGAGATGACACTCGCAGCTGCCTTGTTCTTCTTATTACTTCAAACGTCAGGATACAGTGCAAGATATGATGTGGATCAACTAAGTGTTACAATGTGATTCGAGTATAAGTGTAAGTGTTTTGTGAGTGATTGTAGCTAGTAGAGAGCAAGATTGTACGAAAAATTGTGTGTTCTATCTAATCTGATCAATCCTATTTATAGTAAAATGAAATTAACAAACTAGCCTATAAAACTGGGATACGCCGAATATTCCCTTTGTGAACGTTGTAGACCACTTCTTCCGGCTTCAACGTCCCTATTTCAACTGATTAATCCAAGTCTTTGGGGGAACAGGTCCACTCGAACGTTATTAGCTTGCTTCATTAATCCGCACGTGAACTAATTAGTTATCATCAGGATACTGCACCAGGATGTTACCAATATCCTGATCCGGTATCCTGATCACAGTAAAAGAAATAGAGTCAGAATATTATGCAGGATATATGATCAGAAAACCACCCATAACATTTGTCCCCAAAATATAGCTGTTGGTATACCAATATCCAATGGATATATTTTAAACCTTATCTCTTAAATCAAGGCAATTAAATTGATTAGACAGTTGAAGTGACAGCGTGCAACTTCCCATACGATTTATACTCAATGGCTATCTACCAAGCTATTATATCTTCTCTCTTTTTGCTTGATAACCCATCATCTTCACCAGAATTCTCAGGTAATTTCTCTCATCCCTTTCTTCTCTACCTTTCTTTGTTAAGATCCTCCATGGCCAGCAGAACGAGATCACACACAGCCGATTCGATTTCAACTTTCGAAGCCCAAAACCTTCTCAAAGAGCCTGAAAAAGAGGTCTGTTCGTTTGATAAAGCCGACATTGCCGCCCTACGAGCCTCCGGTGCTTTCCCTGTTGACGCGATCATTAGTCCTTTTGACCGAGAGGTCCGATCAGATGTTTCTTCTGGCGAGTGGGTGTGCTTTTTTGGCTTACACTTTTTCCATAGGGCTCCGATATCCTTTTCCGGCTTTCATATCTCATTTCTTTGAACTTACCGACCTTAGCTATGCCCAAACCATGCCCATGGTTTGGCATGTACTAGTTACCTTGGACCAGATCAAGTCTCGTCATATCCCTGATCTCTGTATTGGGGATCTTCCCGTTGCATACCGCCTTCGTTCTCATGGCAACAACCGCTTTCTTCTCTTTTCGACTTCCAAAAATCCCCTTATCCTCAAGGCCACAAAGAATGAGGATAAATGGCAACGAAAGTTCTTTTTTGTAAAAAGGGATTCCATCACTAAGGATTTTGACCTTCCGGTGAAGTGGTTGACCTCTGGTAGGCTTTAGGGTTTTAGGAATATCCCCAAAGATATCCTGAAACTATATCCTAAACTGATATTTTCATTTTTTGTTCAGCAAACTTCAAGGAGCTAGCCCCTCCAAGTGCAGAATCAGAGCAAAGAATCAAGGATATCTACCGACTCCCAGAGAGTGAAAGAACCTTTTCCATGTCCTTCGCGAGTTCAAGTCAAAGTTCAAGTTCTAAAATGTCTGGTAAGTATACTTATGCATATTAAATCAATTACAATTTATATGTATTCAAAAGTTAAGTATTTCTCCCATTGACATCGGAATCAAGTCTATTGAGTACTCTTCGTCATCGATACTCAACTTACAGCTTTTGCATACATCCAACACTATAAAACTTTTGTTATCACCTATTTCGACTTCTAAGGGCACATATAATTTCGTTAATAAGAATGAAAGATGTCGAATAAATCCATGTGAAATAAAGGATTTATTCGCACCCGTATTAAACAATACACGCGCGGGAATTGAGTTTACAGCAAATATACCTGAGACCACATTGGGTTACGTCTTTGCTTCAGGTGCGGTTAGGTGGAAAGATGTGGCCCTTGCCTTTTATGCCTTAGTCTGCAGATCCTTCTCATTCTTTTTCCCGACCAACTTCGGGCATTCAGACTTCTTGTGGCCTGCTTGGTAGCATTTACAACAGACCGAGACTTTTCCTGGGCACAATGAAGCCGTATGCCCAGTCTTCCCACATATAGGGCATGGCTTATCCTTGAAGCGACACTCACCCTTATGCCCTTTCCCGCATACCTTGCAACTCAGCGACCCGCCTTTCACATCCAGCTTCTTTGCCGATTCGGTCATTCGTGCCTTCTTTGTAGGGCTTGGGTTAACATCTTGCGCCCTTCGTTCACCCCGCTCTATTTGCTTTTTCAGCTCAATCTCTCATTCCCAAGCAGTATTTATGATCTCGGTGAGAGTCTCGTACTTTGAGGGAGTCATGAACTCCTGATACTCAGCACTCAATATGTTGTAGTAGTAATATATCTTCTACTCTTCATCTGTTACCAGTTCATCACAGAGCCTTAACTTATCAAGGAAAATACCCATGATTTTGTCTATCGATTCACCCCTTTGCCTCATTTGGATGAACTCTTCCTTGATCTTGTTAATAATCACCTTGGGACTGTGATGTTTAAGTAAAGATGCCTTAAACTCATCCCATGTCTTGATCTTAGCCGCTTCGCTCCCAATTTCCTTTTTCTTGTTATCCCACCAGTCCTTCGCTTGACCTCTTAACTGACCCGTACCGTAAGCTATGAAGTCACTTGCATCATAGTGGGTCCTTTCAAACACTCCTTCCATGTCACTCAACCATCGCTGACATATTATCGGATCGACCTCTCCGTTGTAGATTGGAGGTTTGCAAGCCATGAACTTATTATACGAGCAAGCCTTCCGCTCCCCCGACTTTTCTTTTGCTTGGTTGGCATTATGCTCCAACCTTTTCATCTGTTCTTCTACTACCGTAAGCACTATGTTTTGAATCTTGTCTATAAACCGGGATAGGCTATTCTCGATTGCCTTTCCAACCTCTTCGGCAATCACTTCTTTCATTTGTTCAGTGACTATCGGCACCACATCATCATTACCTTCGTCGGCCATCTTGGATCTGAAATGTTTATACTAATTATTAAACATTTCATTTTATAACATATGCATCTTTCGCTTTGGTTTAGCCAAGTTCACAACTTGCTTAAACCGTTTATGTTTGGTGCACTTTCCGGGTTTGAGTGTATTATGCACTTTTCTCGTGCACATCAAATCAAATTCCTTTTTTCTAACGTTTTAATAAAATCTACTAAAATAACTAATTCTTACCGGATGTTTGATCAAGCGTCGAACCGAACACATTTGTCAACAACCTTGAGCTCTGATTACCAACTTGTAAGGCCCGTCTCAAATTAACTCGATTATAATACTTAAAACGCATTTTATATGAAAATACGACTTTTATAAACTTTATCAAGTTAACATCCATACATGATTAAAGTATTCAAAATATAGTAACAAGTGTTTACAACTTTCATTTTTAAACTAAAACAAAAGAAAGACATCGCGGAAGCTTCATTTGATTTATGTTCGGTTCACTTCGTTGCTTAATCGACATCCGGGTGGTAGCTACACTCACTTAATACAAAAATGAACTTAAAAGTTAGTTTTGACATCATAGAAACAAGTATAATCAAGTTCCAATATCAAATAAACGAAATCAAAAATAAAAATTCAGAACTAGGTCTCTCGCGCCACACGAAAGAGTTCTTAAACTCGTTCGCGGGCCGTGACCGGCCCCGCTTGTCGCGCCAGATCAGCCGTGCCCCATCGCGTGCCGCGGGGGAGATAATTTTCCAGCAGGTCCACTTTCTGGACCTGCATATTCGCCCAGCTCCATTTTTTACAAAAATCAAACTTCAAATGGTTGGGTTGTGTTTGGAAATGTGAGAGACCCGGGTTCGAGTCCCGGTTCATTCTTTTTTCTTTTTGATTTAGTAACAAGTTTTATTTTCTAATAAATGCACAAATAGTCCCTGAAGTTTAACTAACTAACTAACTAACTAACTAAGTTATAACTTAGTTAACTAAACTCGTTAACTAGTTTAAATAAAAAAAATTAACTTTGTAATTGATTATTTAAACCAATTAATTAACTAAAAACATAAATAACTATTTTTGATAGTTAAATTAAAAGTAAAAAAACAAATGCATCAACGCCAATTTAATTCGCAATTTTTTTTTCCGAGGTTTCAAAGGCATGGATCCGGATTTCAAAACGGGTCGGATTTTGGATATCCGTTTTTTGACGAATGTTACAGTCTCCCCTACTTTAGGAGATTTCATCCTCGAAATCTAAGAGGAAGACGTCTGAAAAGATGGAATTCTTGCTAAAATGTTTGGCTTAAACTTTGAAGTGTGAAGTGAGTTGAAAATGCGTAAGTATAAGTTGTTGACAAAAATGATAAAAGATAAAAACTTGACCGTATGGTTGGCATGATAAAGTTTCATTGAGAACAAAGAAAAAGGGTTGGTAACGATCACTGAGGTAAGGAAATCACCACTAGCTCATTGGTGAAGTTGAAAAGTGGGCGGAACTAATCGTCAAGGTGAGGAAACCACTCCTATCTTGATGATAAGCTTCCATATTGTTTTCATGAATGCATCACATAGCATATAAAAGGTTCAATTAGTTTCACATAGAATAATCCTGAATTTCACGTAGCATAACATAGATAATGAAATCATCGTAAATTTAGTTCGTTCACGAGAGAATATTTTTATTTGTTTTTTATTGTGAAGATAGTGCGATTCGTGTCTCCAAGCTTGAAATGAAAGTAACGTTCAAATTTAAAAACACATTAAAATTGAGATAACATAAAAGAGATTTAACGTAAAACGTGGGTTGTCACGGAACATAACATAAGACTATTCCAAAGTCAATCGAAGTCCTTTTCTAATTAAGGAAACGTGATTTGGCCTAATAGACAAGTACTCTTATCGAGGAGAGACTAACTCTTAATCGATTGGGAAAATCGAAACTTTGGCGAGATTGAAAATCGAAGAGTGGGACTAGTTAACAAGATGCGAGTTTCACCTCTAACTTTATAACATCGTACCCTAGTGTGGTTGGTACTTATCAAAGGATAACGGTCCACTAGAATATGAAATGGAAATTTCCTTCAAGATAAGGATATCACTCCTAACTTGAGGGTATATTTTGTGCAAAATATAAAGTATAGCTGAATGAAAGTCATCACCAAATGTGGGAATCACCCCTATTTTGATGAGTCATTTCGATTGTGTTATAAGAGTGTCTTCAAAGCCTCCAAGTGTGTATTGTGTTAGCCTTAGGAAAGGCATGTATTTTAAAAGACCAAAGAGACTAGAGAGAAGTAAATAAGATAGAAGGAAAGTAGTTTTAAACAACATGTAAGGATAAGCTCCTAAACTATAGACTAGGTAAAAACATTCCTACTTTTCCTAATTCCCTATAGTTATGGATCTGATACCAATCTCTAACACCCCATCCTGATGTTGCCGACATCGGTTAGGGTGTGAAACTACAACACTTAGAATTTACAACCTTCTGTGATAATGCTTCTCGTCCCATATTATCATCACCACCCTTAAAGCCACGACCAAATCCAAACAACAACAACTTGAGCTCATCCAATTCATGCTAACTTTGTGCTTCAAACACATATCTAACTCATCACAACCTAACACTCTACCTTTTGGCCTAGCCGCATCCATTGCCCCAACTCTAACTCCTGACTCACTGCAGCCCAACACCTACCATCCTTGAACCTGCTGGACCATTTGGGCAAGTTTCAACTATTTTGGTTGTCGCTGAAAACCAAACCCATTACTGCATCGACTGAATCTCATGCTTCCCCACCTATCGTTGACACTACAACCTCAAATTCTCACCCAATGGTGACAATAGCAAAGGCAGGAGTTTTTAAACCAATGTACCAAGCTGAGCTTGCCTCACTTAACACGTATGCTCTATATGTTGCCTTATCCTCTATTACCGAACCACGTGGTTTTTAATTTGCGACTAAAGACCTAAAATGGATGGCAACAATGGTTGACGAAATAGAGGCTTCAAAGCAAAATCTCACATGGACATTAGAACCGCGTCCATTGTCTACCAATATTGTTGGCTTAAATGGATATTTTGCATTAAATATCACTCGGGTGGGACTATTTGCTAGTAGATGTGACCCTTGCGTCCTAAACGATTAGACGGAAGTTTTGATACGATAAAACAAATTCGGTAGAATTTCGTAAGAATAACCATAAGTAAAAGATTCCATTCCATGCCAAAAGAGTATACATCATTTGGCAAGCTGAAGAGAGCATCAACACATCTCTCCAACTTGCATTCTGCGCACATGGGATCTCACAAACTTATCTAACCCTATGCGCATGAGCCCCTACATATAGGAAAGCCTCATGAGCATGAGATCATGTATAACAACCCCTTAGAACACCCAAAATGTTCATATTATACCACGTATATGAGAAACGGCCCTAAAATACATTAATATTTATAAATATCAAATAAAACAAAATCTGGGAGTTGCTCGCGGGGCGCGACCCCCTTGGCCAAATATGTCCCGGGTTGCGACACCCGGTTGCTTGCCAGGCACATGATCTGGCACGTGTCAACACGTGGCAATGCTATATTCACTGACTAAAAAACCCTAGAACCTACCCTACGCTCTCGCGGGCCGCGATAAAGATAGAGGGGGGCTTCGCGGGCCCCGAGCCGCCTCTCATCAGGGCTATAAATAGAGGCTTCGACCTCATTTCACAAATCATTCAGAAATATTTTCTCTCTCAAATCTCTACAAAATTATTTTCCTCAGATATAATACCCCTAAATAGCGAAGCTTTGCCTCGTTGTAAGTATTATAACCCCCGGTTACGTATTACTTACCCTACCCGATTGATCTAGGGCTCTATAACGCATGTTAAGGCTCTTCCTAAATCAGTTCGTTTGAGTTATGTCTCGGTTGTATGGCTAATGTAATTTAGGTTATCTTACTAACACGTGTGCATTGTTTACTATTTAATAGATAATAACCAGGAGAATCATCAGGAAGGTAAAGTATTACCTAAGTAAACAAAGTGAGTCCATTCTTTTTTTCTCACCGTTTGTGAGTCATTCTCTTTATCTTCCAAACTGTTTTACCAAAACCTCAAATGTTTTAATCATAATTAAACAATGATTGAGTCTATGTTTTCTACAATTATTGCCGGTATGTTCGGGTTTTGTAAATTACTTGAAATACGTTACTATTGGACAAAGAGTTAGCCAATGAGTAACATGACCACAAGTCAGGAATTGACCATAGTGAATGAGTAACTGTGTAGATATAAACATTGTAATCGCTCTCAATACTGTTAAGTTATTTAAACTGTTTTGATTAAACTGGGATGCACTCGCCAGTATTTCTTGCTGATAAACCTTTTTAAAACGAGTTTCAGGTAACTTAATGTGAAAGCTATTAGAAGCCAGCTAGAGGGCACTGGAGGCTTAAAGAAGTGGCTATAAAAAGTTACCTAAATAAAAGGAGTTTATGTTTTCAATAAAATAGGGTTTTATCCCTATAAATGTATTATCAGTGAAACTTTGGTTTTATCCCATTTGTTTATTATAAAAGTTTGGTGTTTTAAAACTCTGATAATATTTCCTAACTACGGTTCTTGATGTGTGTAAAATGCAACATATAAATTACATCAAATGAGGCATAAAACTAACCCTTTTTTTGTACTAATGCTGGAAAAAGTGTGCTTTTGTCTTCCTTTTGTATTTTCAGGACCAAATGAGTTTAAATGAACAAAATAAACAAATATGCAGCAATAACTAACATAAATACAATTAAAAGGAATAAACGTAGCATGCCCGACCCCTCGACAGCATCTTCCCAAGCAAAAACAAGAGATCAGAAGGCTGACCATGGCCCTGTGCCCAGCAGACACGGGGGCGTGGCCAGGTGCCTGCAGAAAATGACAAACTGATAGAAGCTTCTATTCCCAGCACGGGGGTGTGCCCAGCTCAACACGGGCCGTGGTCAACGCTAAGATTCGCAGAATCTTGCAAATCTTGATAGTACAGATACGCTTCAGCACACGGGGCCGTGCCCAAAGAACACGGGGACGTGTGGAGCCTAATGCAGACAATTGTAATTAATGAAGAAAGAGAAAGTTGATGGCCACGGGGCCGTGTCCGGGCTTTTGTACAGGATATAAATAGAGGTGCTTGGTTCACTTCAAATGCATCCCTTGGCAAACCACCTCTCTCCCAATTCACCACCACTCCACCACCATCACAACACCCACATCCACCACCATCATCCATCATCTACCTTAGAGTGTGTGTAGTAGTCTCGGGATCCAAGACTGATAGTAAGAGTTCTTTACAATCAAAGGCCATGTTTGCCTAAGTCTCTTACATCACTTGGTGAAGACAAGCATTTAATGTAATAGTTTTTATTTTTAATCTTTTCGCACTTTTTATTTGGTTTTGTATTAATGACTTTAATAACTAGTTTCTTATGTTGAAGGTGAAACTTCCTTATCATTTGTCCGTGGTGTCTTGGAGTTATTTTACTGTCTATATAAAATAAAATATTTTCACCATTCATATCTGTACGGTCTATATAGAGATATGTTGGCTACCTGGTCGGGGGTTAAGGGAATGGTTTGGTAAGGTTCTTGTCTTGTTCAGTGTATAGATCCTGCAAGTACCTGGTTCAAGCTTACTAGGACCTCCTTCAATACCCACTGGTATTGGATGGCGGGGGCCCGAATGGCTTGATCCCCTCATATGTGAACTACTATTAATACATTAACCCGATTACTTGGGATTGTATCCCTGTTGACTCACTCCACTTAACCGAGGGTAATGTTGCCTTCAAAAGAGGGGCCTACCACATTACGCATTAGTAACTTAATTAATTATCTTTCAATATTCTGACCCTTTGGGATTGTATCCTTGCTGACTCAAACCACTGGGATGAGGGTAACGTCACCTTCAAAAGAGGGGCCTACCACTATAACTAAGATAATCTCTTAAAAAGTGCAAAAGTGCGGAAATCATCCAAGGTTACATTAGAGGCGAGTCGGATCCAAGTGATTCATCTTGTCTATCTGTTTTATTTTATTTTTATTTTTCAGCAAATTTTGTTTTTATTTTTTATGTTTAAAACCTTTTCGAAAATTTTGATTTGATTAGACGTTGAGGATAAACCGGTACTAAAAGCTCTTGTGTCCTTGGACGACCTCGGTATCTTATCAACGTTATACTACGCTCACGATGGGTGCACTTGCCCATATGTGTGTTTAGTGTTACTAGAATATCGTGTTTTATAAATTTAAAACTTGACTAATGTGTTAAAAAGGGCTTAAAATATTAATAAAATTATATAACGCTACACACGCATCAAGTTTTTGGAGCCGTTGCCGGGGACACAAGGATTTAAGAAAGTTAGGAATCAACGGCCTAATCTTTTTTTCTTGTTTTTCATTTTTTTAGGATTTTTTTTAGATTTTTCAGCTTCTGCAGAGCTTAGCACGGGGCCGTGCCTGGTCGGACACGGGCCATGCTCAACATCCTTATTGGCATTTTTTCTTTTCTGAGTTACAGAAAGGTGAACACGGGGCCATGCCGGTGCAACACGGGGCCGTGCTGAACTTTCTCGTAACAGGGAACCAGAAAACAGATACTGTAACAACGACCACGGGGCCTTGTCCAGCCGACACGGGGCCGTGGTGAAACTTCTGACCACCAATTTTTTCTGTATTTATTTCAGTACTTGGGACCTAGGCGCAGCACCTGAACTTCCTACGCAGTGCATGAGCTCCAGTTCCAATAAAAACATAAAAGAACCTCTAGTCGAACCTAAACGCTTTCTAAGAAAAAGACTTAAAGCTATAATCCAAGAGAAAGTTTCGGTGGATCTACTTCCAATAGCGGACCAACGTACCCTAATGGATTACCTACGGCCAACGGTAGGTAATTTCGGCGCCGCTATCAATGCACCAAATGTCGATGACAACAACTTCGAACTTTGGCCACATTTGATACAAATGCTCCAAAACTCCGCAACTTTCCATGGGCTTGCGAACGAAGATCCCCATCTACATATTACCAACTTCTTGGAAATATGTGATACTTTTCGGATCAATAGGGCATCAAACGACGCCATCCGCCTTCGAATGTTCCCATTTTCACTAA
The DNA here is from genome assembly GCA_030545235.1 of Helianthus tuberosus. Classification (NCBI taxonomy): domain Eukaryota; kingdom Viridiplantae; phylum Streptophyta; class Magnoliopsida; order Asterales; family Asteraceae; genus Helianthus; species Helianthus tuberosus. Next base: position 78,778,636 of record CM060415.1, read on the forward strand.
AAGACCGAGCTAAGGCTTGGCTTAACACCCTCCCAAGTGGTTCGGTAAACACTTGGGATGAACTCACCCAAAAGTTTCTATATAAGTATTTCCCTCCTTCTAAAATGGCTAAACTAATGATTGAAATTAATACACACTCACAAGAGGACGGGGAATCCTTATATGAAACTTGGGAGAGATTCAAGGAGCTATTGAGAAAATACCCTCATCATGGTCTTGCGGTATGGCAACAAGTATCCACCTTCTAGAATGGGTTGTTGCCACACACAAGACAAACACTTGACTCTAGCTCCGGGGGACTCCTAGGTAATCGTCGCCCAAATGAAATTTATAACCAAATTGAGGAAATTGCTCAAAACAATTTTTAATCGCACACTCCCTGAGGCACAAAATCTATTGCCCTGAGCGCCCGTAAGGTCGATGAAAACACTTCTTTACAAGCCCAAATCGAGGCCCTTTCTTCAAAGATCAAAAAATTAGAAATGGCAAAAACGGCCTCGGTTATGGCTTGCGAAGGGTGTGGTGGGCCACATGAAAATTGGTGTTGAATGAAAGAATTGGATAATCAAACTTAAACGGTAAACTACATTGATAATAGACCTAGGCCGTCGGGTCCTCCAACGGGTACTTACAACCAAGGATGGCGTAACCACCCTGACCTTGGTTGGAGAGAACCCGGTAATAGTAGTAACCAACAAAACCAACGAACGAACTTTCAACAACCAACAAATAAGTAACAAATTTTTCTTAAGAACAACAAGGGGGACGAGAGAGGCTTGAAGATACTATCTCACGACTCTTCTCCGACATCGAAAAGAAAAACTCGGATCGATTCCAACAATTGGATTCGAACTTTAGAAATCAACAAGCTAGTATTCAAAACATTGAAAAACAACTAAATCAACTAGACCAAAATTTCTCCGAGAGACCACAAGGCGCTTTACCCAGCAATACTGAACCTAACCCAAAGGCGCAAGTACATCTCATCACGTTGAGAAACCGTACCGTAGGGCCCGAAGAGGCTCCGCTACCTCCATCCGACAAGAGTCCATCCAATTAAACCACAACTTCGTCAACACCCCAAAAGGAAACGACTCTTCAACCAAATCACGAGCCTACCAAGAATCCCCCGGTACCCTATCCTGGACGGTTACTTCGCCAAAAGACCGATGAGCAATTCATAAAATTCATAAACTTACTAAAACAATTGCACGCCAATCTTCCATTTGTGGAGGTCCTCACTCAAATGCCTAAATATTCAAATTTTATGAGAGACTTTCTCACTCACAAAAGAAAAATTGAATCATTGCAATTAGTTAATCTAAGTGAAGAATGCTCCGCCTTGCTACTCAACAAACTCCCACAAAAGAAAATCGACCTCGGAAGTTTCACCATCCCTTGCTCCATTGGGGAATCACCTATACGCAATGCGCTAGCCAATCTTGGGGCTAGCATCAACCTCATGCCCGCATCAATGTTTGACCGACTCGGACTAGGTAAAACAAGCCCCACAAAGATGAGCATACAACTCGACGATAGGTCTATCAAGTATCCAGAAGGTTTCGCAGAAAATCTGTTGGTAAAAGTCGGAGACTTTGTCTTCTCGGCCGACTCATACTCGATATAGAGGAGGACACCGAAGTACCAATCATTCTAGGAAGACCATTCCTGGCCATCGCTCATGCAATGGTGGATATGAGTGGAGGGAAGTTAACATTAAGGGTAGGAGATTAGGAAATGGAGTTCGGGGTTTGGAAAAGAGTAGAAGACGACGACCCGGTCAATTATATGAAAGTCATAGACTCAAGCTTAGATGATGCTCTCCGACGGTGCAACATGGGATGCAAAACATCCCACTTGGGTAACATATGACTGACTTTGGGTCTAGCCAAGAACCCTTATAAATGTGGCGCACCACGGAGGCATTCCGCGGAACTGATTAACTTTTATGTTTTCTAGTTTAGTTTTACTTTTCAGGAATAAAACACACTCTAAATGGTGGAGGTTACTAAGGGAAACTTGAACCCACACCCCATGCACAAAAACAAAGCCTCTCGACAATTTTTCTTCATTACAGCAAGTTCAGCACGGGGCCGTGCTCACCTCAACACGCCCTCGTGCCCAAGGATCTGTAGAAAACGCCCAGTTCAGGTAACTGGACATGGGGTCGTGCTCACTGAACACGCCCCCATGCCCAGCCTTCTGTTAAATATGATACTGGCAATCTGAACACGGGGTCGTGCCCGGACTAACACGGGCCCGTGCCCAGATCCCCAGTATCATAAAATTTTGTTTTTAAACACCTTTTTGCACATTCAATCAACCTAAAAACTTGTTTTTGGGACACATTGAGGACAATGTGTAATTTAAGTGTGGGGGGATGCTAAAACCTTGAATTTTGCAAGTCCTAATAACAAGCCTTACACAAAACTCTATTGGAACCGCTAATCACCCCAAATTTTTTCAAAAACTTTTCATTTTTTTTACTTGTCTTGGTTTAATTTGGAAATAACAAGTTCTAAAAAGGTTATATTTTTACGAATTTACAACCGATAGCGTCGTGATAAAAAGAACCAATATAAGAAAATTATGAAACGGCGTGACAAATCTACTTAAAATTTGATTATATATACTTGATCACATTATAAACCCATTCCCAAAAAAAAGTGAGTTTTGGGCCTTTATTGAGCATACAAGCATACATCTTTAAACTAAATGCTCATTTTTCGTTTCTTGTGTGAATAGCCACTTGGTTTCTTACGACTCTAGAACGTGCGACGACGATAAATTCCCGGTCCTTACCAACTTAAACCCAAGTAAGCAAATGATGGAGGCATTAGGACTAACCTATTTTCCTTTCAACACCATTATTTTTCATTTTCTTTATCACCTACCAAAAATCCCCCTAGTTAACCCCTTTGAGCCTAAACCTTTTCATTTCTAAACCCACAAAACAAACACCCTTTACCCACCAAAACCTTTTTCTTTTAAACCCTTTATTTTAGTAAAAAGCTCGGTCTTCTTGTGACGTTCCTTATAAAAAAAAATATTATGAAGTCTAGCAATAAACAAACAAGTTCCTCAAAGAAACTTTGTTTAAAAGTTCTTAGGTTGAATAAAAGTCTCAAAAACAAAAAGTTTTACGACGACCGACGCTTTTTACGCTTTTAGCCCTTTTTACTAACCACTAACTCAAAACAACCTACCTTTAACCCAAGCCTAACCCTTCTCCAAGTCTTCTTGATATTTACAAAGGTTTATAGTTAAAAAGTAGGAGGATTGATTGCTTGGCAAGCATATGGTAGAAGTAAGTTCCATGCCGGTGTCGAGTGTTTACAAAAATACATCTTCGGCCGAGTGTTGAGTGATCTCCCGTGAGGTATGTGAACTTGTATATAAATGGAATTTTAAAGAGGCATGTGATGCCCAAATAAGTAATTTCTCTAATGAAACGTTCTAAATAAATCATAACGAATAGGATTGTAAATAGCGTAAAAATAAAACCCAGTAAAGATCTTGGATTCCCGATACTCAAGACAAGCCCAAAACTTCTCTTCTACACATTCCATTTGGGTGTGTAAGCCACATAATAAAGAGTTTTGCTTAAGGACAAGCAAAGATTCAAGTGTGGGGTATTTGTGTGTGTAAAATACAACATATAAATTACATTAAATGAGGCATAAAACTAACCATTTTTTAGTACTAATGTTGGAAAAAGTGTGCTTTTGTCTTCCTTTTGTATTTTCAGGACCAAATGAGCTTAAATGAACAAAAGGAATAAATATGCAGCAAAAAATAACATGAATATAAAGAAAAGGAATAAACGTAGCATGCACGACCCCTCGACAGCATCTTCCCAAGCAAAAACAAGAGCTCAGAAGGCTGACCACGGCCCCGTACCCAGCGGACATGGGGGCGTGGCCAGGTGCCTGCAGAAAATGACAAACTGATAAAAGCTTTTATTCCCAGCACGGGGGCGTGCCCAGCTCAACACGGATCGTGGTCAACGCTAAGATTCACAGAATCTTGCAAATCTTGATAGTACAGATACGCTTTAGCACACGGGGCCGTGCCTAGTGAACACGGGGGGCGTGTGGAGCCTAATGCAGACAATTGTAATTAATGAAGAAAGAGAAAGTTGATAGCCACGGGGCCGTGTCCGGGCTTCTGTATAGGCTATAAATAGGGGTGCTTGGTTCACTTCAAAGGCATCCCTTGGAAAATCACCTCTCTCCCACTTCACCACCACTCCACCACCATCACAACACCCACATCCACCACCATCATCCATCATCCACCTTAGAGTGTGTGTAGTAGTCTCGGGATCCAAGATTGATAGTAAGGGTTCTTGACAAGCATCACTTGGTGAAGACAAGCATTTAAGGTAATACTTTTGATTTTTATTCTTTTCGCACTTTTTATTTGGTTTTGTATTAATGAGTTTAATAACTAGTTTCTTATGTTGAAGGTGAAACTTCCTTATCATTTGTCCGTGGTGTCTTGGCGTTATTTTACTGTCTGTATAAAATAAAAGATTTTCACTATTCATATATCTACGGTCTATATAGAGATATGTTGGCTACCTGTTCGGGGGTTAAGGGAATGGTTTGGTATGGTTCTTGCCTTTTTCAGTGTGTAGATCCTGCAAGGACCTGGGTCAAGCTTACTAGGACCTCCTTCAATATCCACTGGTATTGGATGGCGAGGTCCGAATGGCTTGATCCCCTCATATGTAAACTACTGTTAATACATTAACCCGACTACTTGGGATTGTATCCCTGCTGACTCAAACCACTTAGCCGAGGGTAATGTCACCTTCAAAAGAGGGGCCTACCACATTACGCATTAATAACTTGATTAATTATCTTTCAATATTTCGACCCTTTGGGATTGTATCCTTGCTGACTTAAACCACTGGGTTGAGGATAACCTCACCTTCAAAAGTGGGGCCAACTACTATAACAAAGATAATCTCTTAAGAAGTGCAAAAGTGCAGAAATCATCAATGGTTACATTAAAAGCGAGTCGTATCCAAGTGATTCATCTTGTCTATCTGTTTTATTTTATTTTTATTTTTCAGCATTTTTAGTTTTTATTTTTTATGTTTAAAACTTTTTCTAAAAATTTTGATTTGATTAGACCTTGAGGATAAACCGGTACTAAAAGCTCTTGTGTCCTTGGACGACCTCGGTATCTTACCAACGCTATACTACGCTCACGATGGGTGCACTTACCCATATGTGTGTTTAGTGTTAGTAGAATATCGTGTTTTATAAATTTAAAACTTGACTAATGTGTTAAAAAGGGCTTAAAATTTTAATAAAATTATATAACGCTACACACGCATCAGTTCTGATGTCTCATTTCCACTGCCAAATTAATAAACACCGATACCACCGGGTCTGTGATATTCTCCCGCGGCCGCCCGCTCCCGGGGCAGGGGTCGGGGGCTGCGTTAGAAGGTGGTATCAGAACGATAGCCACTAGTTTAAGTCAATGAGGTGTTCTACTGACACCAAGATTTTAATCAAATGTGATAGGAAATAATTTATGTGATTATATGTATATTATATTTTTTTGTTATTTGATAATTTGTTAGTTTACAATATGAGTGAGCAAGGTACATCCGACGCTTACCGTCAATTAGCTAGTTCCCCAAAGAATGAAGGAACCTCATCTCAGCCAACTTCCTCAGGATACTATGCTGATACTGAGGAAAGAATCTTTGTTTTAAGGCACAATCTAAGGAACCGTTTACTACTAAAAAGATAGGCTAGTTTTAGTAGAGGAGCGTATGAGAGGAGGAAAAGGATGAAGAAATTACAACAACAGAGAGCACTAGCAAAAGCCAATAGAGAAGTGAATAACCAAACCCAGGAAGCAGTTAATAGACCATTATGGGAAGAGGAAATTGATAGACAGTTAGTTGATTTCCACATGTTAGCAACCACCGCAGCAGACCTTAATCTAAATCAAACAGCTGAACCAGAGCCTTAACCATTATTCCCAGACCAACAAATGTTAGAACCAAACCAGGAAAACCAATTCACAATCCCAGCATTCGACCCCAATGAGTTACCTAGAATCCCAACCCTAATCCCTTTAGAATATGATCCATGGTGGAATGACAGTAGGTCATATTCAGCGTTATATGTCACACCCCGAAATATCAGAGCATTGGTGTGACTGGACTGGTATCTTCATTTCACAGCGGAAGCAAATAAAGCTAAGTCTTTTAGAAAATGAAGGTCCGCTAAGTACTCGACTCTTCATGGTTCTCCTATTCCAACCGTGCCTTGTCTTAGAACTGTAACCTGAGAAAGAAACATGCGAAAAAGTCAACATAAAGTTGAGCGAGTTCATAGTTTATTTGTAAAAGATTTGAAATAAATCTTTTTGAATAACCGGTTTTTGAAGTATTGTTGAGAAAACAAATTTAAAATCATTTTCTTGTCATGTTATACAGAAATTTAGTATGAAAACATGGTATGTATCTTGTATAAATCAAGTATTCCTTGTGTACACCACGTACTCATGTATAAATCAAGTATTCTTGTATGTATCATGTTTTCTTGTATAAATCAAGTATTCTTGTATGTATCATGTTTTCTTGTATAAATCAAGTATTTCTGTATGTATCAAGGTTGTTAATGGGTTGCAAGGCCATTAACATGTGACACGACATAGGAAGTCACCAAACCATAGGCATTTTTCTAGTAGTCGATTCACGACTGAGACACAAAAACACTACTCGGTACTAGTTGTCACCAAGAGTGGGGCTGCCCTGACACCCGTTAGATCTAACCTTTTGTTCTGCGGTCTAAGTATGTACACGATTAATGGTGCTTATGGTACCCTATTCGTGACACGATTTCTCGTATCATTCCTTAAAACGCATTATACTTGGTACTAGTGATCACCAAGAGTGCTTCTTGTTTATGTATTCATCATATCAAGTATCAATTTTCAGTTCTTGTATTCATTATATCAAGTATCAATTCTCATGTGTTTATATACTCATGTATTTGTATTTTCTCGTAGTTTAGAAAACTAGAATTCGTGTGTAAACGCTTGTTTGAAAAACCGGTATAAAACATAAGCTTTTCGTAAACCATTTATTTCAGTTAAAACTTGCTTGTAAAATGGTTTAGAAATATGTAATTCTTGTATGCTTTGCAAAAAGTGCATGTCTTTCCACCCTGAAAACATTTAGAAAAATGTAAAACCGTAAAAATGTGGGGTTATGAACTCACCTGAATAGCCTTGTGCAAAGCTAGCTAATTACGACTTCGTGATGTCGTTTCCAAGACTTGACTCGCTAGCGTGCATTCTACAATATTCCTAACACGAAATATCTTATAAGTTTCTAAATAATGCGGTAACTAAACTACGTGTTACCGAGCTCTACCGAATCGTTAGTCGAACGGTTCAATGGTAAGTAGTTAACTTATCGGAAATGATAGGTCATATTTGATAAGTGTTGTTTATTGTCGATAAGACTTGATTCTCGACAAATTTAAAAATAAATAAATATTTATATATTTATATATAAAATATATAAATACTTCGTTGTAATTGCGTTAGCCGTCTCGAGTAGTCGTACGAAAATAATATATAATAACTTGTATTATATATATCACGTCTTGTGTATATTTGCCAAAAATATACGTATATGCCGTTTCAGCGTTTGTAATGAATATAAAAAGTTATATTTATTTTGCGAAAGTATCATCGAGTTGTTTGAAGTTTGAAATAAATATAAAACTATATTTATTTTTATAAGGGAATTCGTGTGGTATAAATATAAAAACTATATTTATTTTTATAAAACGAATTCGTCGAATTTCCGAAGTTCAAAACAACTATGTTTGTCGTTGTAAATATTTTCCGAATCGTTGTTTTCGTAAGTTGTAAGTTCTTGTCGAAGGAAACTTTATATTTGTATCTCGTAAGAGTCGCTTTATAACAATAGCTGTCGTTTTACAAGAAAAACACGTTTTTATAATAAAACTCGTTTTATTTTACGGGTTTTCTCGAAAAACGGGCAGAGTTTCCTCTGTTTTTGGACCAACCCGACAATAAAAAGTTGTCGTATTTTATCAAACTCAACAATATTCAACCAATATAATCAAATATATATAGTTTTCGTCAAGCATTTCAAAATATAACTAAATTTATAAACGGAATGGTTCGAGCTCGTTCACGTAAGATTAAATCTATTTAAAACACAAATATTAAACGCGTCATCAGTTTTTACCAAGTCTTCACGCCGAAATGTCGAGCCGCCTGACCGAGTCGACCGGGTCAACTGAGTTGACCGAGTCAGCTCTTGTTGACTGAGTTGAGGGGAGATGAACCGAGTCGAGCCGAGTTGGACTGAGTTACATCAAGTCGAACTGAGTTGAACTGATTCGTCTAGTGAGTCGACCGGGTATGGCTGTGTTGACTGATTTAAACCGTAACTAAACCGATCTCGAACAACTGAACAGTATCAGCATCAGTTTCATCAAATCTTTGAAAAAGAAAGTTACAAAACGAAAAAAAAGAAGTTCCTTACCAGAACTCGTCGGACCGAAACACCCACTGCCGCCACTCCGCTGTGTCTTGCCAGCGACTACCCAGAACTCGAGACGCGGCTGTAACCCGAACCAAAACATCATCATCATCATCATCATGTAACTCACTGGTCTGAGACGAGGACCACCGGTCCGAGAGGAGGACCACCGGTTCTCTCTCTCTCTCTACGCCTCTCTCTCTCTCTGCTACGAAACCACGCCGCCGCTCACCACCACCGCACGGTGGTGAAGTCTTCGCTTAATCTGCCGAGGGGGGGGTGTTGTCGGTTGTGTGTGGGTGATGAGTTGTTGGTTTTGTGTCATGAAGGAGAAGAAATACCCTTTTCTTGTGTATGTATGAATGTGCAGACAATTGATGAGGGTGTTTGGGGTCTTTCATTTCAAAGAAGGTAGATGAAGGGCATGTTTGGTTTATTTGTGTCTGCACAATTAAGGGCATGGCCCCTTTTATATTCTCATATAATGGGTTTTGTCTAGTGGTTTATATTACAGTTCATTAACCACAAGTCCCTATGTTTCAATCTTTAGAGACATAAATCTCTTGGAGAGATTTATTGAGATTTTGGAGATTTCAAAGAGATTTGTAGGATTTTAATAGATTTGGGTAATATTTAGTAGAGATCTTATGAGATCTGATGTACTGTGAGCAGGTTTAGGCTTGTGGTTTTTGGGCTTGGGCCCAGGGCCTACAAGCCCATCTCATGTGTAAGTGGCCCGTAATTCCTACGAGACCCGATATCGCAACCCAACTCCATAAGCATAAAAATTATTCGTGTAACATCCATATTTGTCGGTGTCGTCAGTATTTCGTACGGTTTCAGTCCGTTGTCATTTGATATGTCGTAGATTCCACGCGAATCTTCATACGCGTACTGTATAGCTGAACAAACGTTCCTGGGCACTCCAAGGGCCTGGTTAAGTTAATTAGCGTCGTAAACACTATTTATTATCGCGTAATCACCTGTTAATCACGTAATTAAGCGCGTAAATTACCGGTTGTCACATTATTTACTCCTGAAGAACCAGTGCCAGCCCCACTAGTAAACCCACCAATGAGCCGAGAATATGTGCAGGAACTTCGCCAGTATGGTGAAAATTTAGTGGATGAAGGAAATAGGATTTGTCAGATAGGAGAGAAGCTTGTGTGGAAATACGACGAACATGAGATGCAGTATTGGATACACGACACCTAGAATAATATATGGATATGTGTGTAATTTTATATTTAGAAATATATATATATATATACACACATATATAATATCAATTAGAATAGATAACCTAATACCTATCGATGCATAGTTACTAGTGTGTTTAATTTTCAGTTGTTATAGATGCATATGTATACATATATATAAAAAGAGTAAGTCGCAATGCTCGACGTTTTTGATCAGTCTGCTTAAGTGATTGTTTGTATTAAATTTTATTCTGTGATATTGATACCTGATAAACGTTTATAATTCAGATGGATAACGAAGTAAATCCGAAAAACCAGACTAACGATAATAACGCAAACCAAGTGAATAACAGTGCCATCGAACACATAGTAGCACAAGGAATTATAGATGCTATGCAATATATTATAAAGACTGTTTGTAACGCCCGGCTTTTTCGTACTTTCCATTTATAGAAAGTTTTGTTCGTATTTCTATTTTTGGAAACGTTGTATTCTTGTAATCGTTCCTTCCTTGTAATCGTTGTAAAACCGAGACTTGAATCATTAATGAAAATCGTATTTTGTTACAAATATGTTATACACACTTTATATATGCTCGTATGTTCGAATTGGTGAATCAATTGATGTTTAATCGTCATTCTTGGAAACTATGTGCTAAACTTGTAATTAATCTAAACTTATGCCTAAAACGTGTATTGAACGTAAATGAAACTTGATTATGATACTTATACGCGTAATTATACTTGGTTTATACTCCTCGTACTTGAACTTATCTTAAAATATACTTATATGGCAAGAATGGCCCTTAAAAGTCCTAAAAACACCAAATTTAACAAGTCTGGGGGCTAAAGTGCAATTTTTGAAACTTATATGGAAATCAGAAGTGGCGGGCGGCCCGCTTTAACTTACTAGAAACCTAATGCGGGCCGCATTAGCCTTGTATTCGTAGAAAACACAACCAGCTTCGATCAGACGCGATTTTTGCACGAAATCCAACTTCTAAACACTCCCCAATCACCTTAATTCCACCTCTAAACTCCTCCAATCACTACCAACCTCTACCATTATAAATATAACACCTCTCCACACCATTTGACACTTTCACAACACTCAAAACTCTCCAAAATACTCTCTAGTTCTTGCAAGAAGCTGAAATTCGGGTAAACACATACCCTTGCACTAAAATGAGCATATCTCACTCATTTCTTAACCAAATCACTCGATTCTTTTTCCTACATGCTTGGTTTATCATGGGGTTCGATTCCTTGACTTCTCCTTGGAGAAATCAGACCTGGAATTGCTCCAAAATCGACCACAAACTTTCTGTTTTACTTTATGTTCCTCAAAAGTATGTTAAACTCATCCAACTTGTGTTAAACACATCTCATACCTATGTCCCAATGCTTACAACCTCTTCCATGGTTGGTTAGGCTTAAAAACAAGGTTGAGAAACTATAAATCAGAGGTTAAAACCTCAAATAATTCTGTTTTGCTTAGGGTGTTTAACCCACAAATCATGTTCAAACTTATGTTTTGATAAAGAAGTGATTATGGAACAACTTGGGTTGTTCCAACATAGAATCCTCACATGATTTGATGATTTCCTCTTAGTATAGTTTGTTATATTATTGTACCTACCTTAGTTCTTGACCCTCCTTGGTTGTTTTTACATCAAGTGTAGTGGTGAACATACAAGGGGTTCCTAAATGGAAGCTTGTCTTCCTACCCCATACATGACATCTATGAACAACTTGAGGTGCCTAAATGAAGATCTTATTCTTCTACCTCCTACTTGAATTATTGGACTTAATAATATATAATACTTAACCTAAGTATATATACACTCATTCGAACCTTTAATATTAAACTTGTGTTTATATGTTAAAGTAGTAGAATACCATCTAAGACTTAACACTCCAAGTATGATTCTAATGGGCATACTACCCATGAAATACAATATAACCCTAGTGGTTACGTAGTGTCATACAAGAGTATAAGTTAAAGATGATTATTTTGATATCGTACTTTATGTTATGTTAAACTCCAAAATTATAATCTTCCGTTGAACGCCAAACTCACACACCTACGTTTCCTCGTGTAGAAGGACTAGGTGCTCCTAACTAATCCATCCATCAACTCACTCGCGGGATTTCAAGTAGGAAAGCTTGCAACCACCGTGAGTATACTCGATCCCTTTTTCCCCTTTACACTTTGGGATGCAACATGTATAATTATGCAAACATCTTTAAACTAAACTAAACATACTCAATCCTTGTACAAACATGAAACTATTGTGCTTTACTTATGATTCTTGTATGCTCTATTTGAACGATTTGGAACGTATATGCTCATTAACTTTGCTAGCCCACCTTAACAATTATAGCGCTATAGGATTTACGCACCGCCCTTGAGACTTGGGGGTATTGTTAAGTTAAACATTTACTATCCCGCTATCAATTGGGATTAGACTATTTTATGCGTTGGATTCTTGGGTTTGATCATAGTGTACGCCAAAATTGCATACTAGTAATTCACATATTATGAATCATGTTGGATTTGAGCTTTTATTCTATTATGCTATGTAAACAAACTTGTATACTCGCTCATTGCCTTTGCATTGAAACTCTATTTTAATACATGTTGCAGGTTGATTATTGAAGTATGGATGATTGATGAAACAAGTTTAGGGTGGACTAGATACACACCTTTAATCTATTTATCTTTTTATGTTATGTTATTTGTTGAAACAATGTTGTATTTTGTTTTGAATATTGTATGACAATTTAGCATTTGCAATGAAATTTGAATTTAATTAAATATTGTCACATAGTGTTATGAAGTCTCTAGCAATCTATACACACTTCGTGTCATCCCGATGTTTCCGCCATCGGTTGGGGTGTGACAGATTGGTATCAGAGCCATAACTATAGGGAATTAGGAAAATTGCCATGCTTTTGCCCTAATCTATAGTTTTAGGAATTTTGCCTCTTATGTGTCGTTTAAAACTTTTGTACTCTATCATGCATGCTTCCTAGCTATACTTCTTGTTGATTAAATTTACATGCCTTTCCTAAGGTTAACATGAATACACTTATGTTTATTTGTATACTCTTGTAACACAAACGAGACAACTTTACCAAAATAGGCGTGAAACCCACAATTTGGTAAACGACTCTCATTCTACCTTAAACTATTTTGCACGAAATTCCACCATTAAGCTAGGAGTGAAATCCACAACTTAATGGTAATTTCCATTTCAACTCTAGTGGACCCTTGTCAAAGTGTCAAAATTTTATTTTGACCCGACAAGTACCAACCACATTTAGGGTACGAAATCGTCAAGTTAGGGGTGAAACCCGCACCTCGTCGATTAAGTCCCATTCCTCGATTTTCAATCTCGCCAAAGTCCCGATTGTTTCAATCGATTAGAGATGTGTAGTAACCGGAAGGGTAAGATATCGTTAATCGCTTCTCGACGAGAGTATCTTACCTATAGGCCAAAGCACGTTTTCTCTAATTCGAAAGGACTCTCGACCCACTTTGGAATAGTCGACGTTTCTCTACCCGAAACAATCCTATGTTTTATTGAGCCTTTCTTTTATGTATCTCAATTTATATGTGGTTTTATACTTGAACGTTCGTTCATTTCAAAATTTCGTTTTAATCATTTCGCACGTTATCGCAATCACAAACAAAAATAATCCCTCGTGAACAAACTAAATTTACAAAGCTTTCAACTATCCATGTTATGCTATGTTGGACTCATGACTATGCTCTATGTGACATCTAAAACTCTTTATGTTATGTGAATCAATTTGAACCTTTTATGCCATGTGACACTCTATGCTATGTGAATCAATTTATGCAAACGATTTTTCTTAAACAAACATTATGATCAAGTCTCACCTTTTCCCTAAGTCTTCCTAAATTTCGGGATGAAATTTCCTAAAGGAGGGGAGACTGTAATGCCCGGCTTTTTCGTACTTTCCATTTATAGAAAGTTTTGTTCGTATTTCTATTTTTGGAAACGTTGTATTCTTGTAATCGTTCCTTCCTTGTAATCGTTGTAAAACCGAGACTTGAATCATTAATGAAAATCGTATTTTGTTACAAATATGTTATACACACTTTATATATGCTCGTATGTTCGAATTGGTGAATCAATTGATGTTTAATCGTCATTCTTGGAAACTATGTGCTAAACTTGTAATTAATCTAAACTTATGCCTAAAACGTGTATTGAACGTAAATGAAACTTGATTATGATACTTATACGCGTAATTATACTTGGTTTATACTCCTCGTACTTGAACTTATCTTAAAATATACTTATATGGCAAGAATGGCCCTTAAAAGTCCTAAAAACACCAAATTTAACAAGTCTGGGGGCTAAAGTGCAATTTTTGAAACTTATATGGAAATCAGAAGTGGCGGGCGGCCCGCTTTAACTTACCAGAAACCTAATGCGGGCCGCATTAGCCTTGTATTCGTAGAAAACACAACCAGCTTCGATCAGACGCGATTTTTGCACGAAATCCAACTTCTAAACACTCCCCAATCACCTTAATTCCACCTCTAAACTCCTCCAATCACTACCAACCTCTACCATTATAAATATAACACCTCTCCACACCATTTGACACTTTCACAACACTCAAAACTCTCCAAAATACTCTCTAGTTCTTGCAAGAAGCTGAAATTCGGGTAAACACATACCCTTGCACTAAAATGAGCATATCTCACTCATTTCTTAACCAAATCACTCGATTCTTTTTCCTACATGCTTGGTTTATCATGGGGTTCGATTCCTTGACTTCTCCTTGGAGAAATCAGACCTGGAATTGCTCCAAAATCGACCACAAACTTTCTGTTTTACTTTATGTTCCTCAAAAGTATGTTAAACTCATCCAACTTGTGTTAAACACATCTCATACCTATGTCCCAATGCTTACAACCTCTTCCATGGTTGGTTAGGCTTAAAAACAAGGTTGAGAAACTATAAATCAGAGGTTAAAACCTCAAATAATTCTGTTTTGCTTAGGGTGTTTAACCCACAAATCATGTTCAAACTTATGTTTTGATAAAGAAGTGATTATGGAACAACTTGGGTTGTTCCAACATAGAATCCTCACATGATTTGATGATTTCCTCTTAGTATAGTTTGTTATATTATTGTACCTACCTTAGTTCTTGACCCTCCTTGGTTGTTTTTACATCAAGTGTAGTGGTGAACATACAAGGGGTTCCTAAATGGAAGCTTGTCTTCCTACCCCATACATGACATCTATGAACAACTTGAGGTGCCTAAATGAAGATCTTATTCTTCTGCCTCCTACTTGAATTATTGGACTTAATAATATATAATACTTAACCTAAGTATATATACACTCATTCGAACCTTTAATATTAAACTTGTGTTTATATGTTAAAGTAGTAGAATACCATCTAAGACTTAACACTCCAAGTATGATTCTAATGGGCATACTACCCATGAAATACAATATAACCCTAGTGGTTACGTAGTGTCATACAAGAGTATAAGTTAAAGATGATTATTTTGATATCGTACTTTATGTTATGTTAAACTCCAAAATTATAATCTTCCGTTGAACGCCAAACTCACACACCTACGTTTCCTCGTGTAGAAGGACTAGGTGCTCCTAACTAATCCATCCATCAACTCACTCGCGGGATTTCAAGTAGGAAAGCTTGCAACCACCGTGAGTATACTCGATCCCTTTTTCCCCTTTACACTTTGGGATGCAACATGTATAATTATGCAAACATCTTTAAACTAAACTAAACATACTCAATCCTTGTACAAACATGAAACTATTGTGCTTTACTTATGATTCTTGTATGCTCTATTTGAACGATTTGGAACGTATATGCTCATTAACTTTGCTAGCCCACCTTAACAATTATAGCGCTATAGGATTTACGCACCGCCCTTGAGACTTGGGGGTATTGTTAAGTTAAACATTTACTATCCCGCTATCAATTGGGATTAGACTATTTTATGCGTTGGATTCTTGGGTTTGATCATAGTGTACGCCAAAATTGCATACTAGTAATTCACATATTATGAATCATGTTGGATTTGAGCTTTTATTCTATTATGCTATGTAAACAAACTTGTATACTCGCTCATTGCCTTTGCATTGAAACTCTATTTTAATACATGTTGCAGGTTGATTATTGAAGTATGGATGATTGATGAAACAAGTTTAGGGTGGACTAGATACACACCTTTAATCTATTTATCTTTTTATGTTATGTTATTTGTTGAAACAATGTTGTATTTTGTTTTGAATATTGTATGACAATTTAGCATTTGCAATGAAATTTGAATTTAATTAAATATTGTCACATAGTGTTATGAAGTCTCTAGCAATCTATACACACTTCGTCTCATCCCGATGTTTCCGCCATCGGTTGGGGTGTGACAGATTGGTATCAGAGCCATAACTATAGGGAATTAGGAAAATTGCCATGCTTTTGCCCTAATCTATAGTTTTAGGAATTTTGCCTCTTATGTGTCGTTTAAAACTTTTGTACTCTATCATGCATGCTTCCTAGCTATACTTCTTGTTGATTAAATTTACATGCCTTTCCTAAGGTTAACATGAATACACTTATGTTTATTTGTATACTCTTGTAACACAAACGAGACAACTTTACCAAAATAGGCGTGAAACCCACAATTTGGTAAACGACTCTCATTCTACCTTAAACTATTTTGCACGAAATTCCACCATTAAGCTAGGAGTGAAATCCACAACTTAATGGTAATTTCCATTTCAACTCTAGTGGACCCTTGTCAAAGTGTCAAAATTTTATTTTGACCCGACAAGTACCAACCACATTTAGGGTACGAAATCGTCAAGTTAGGGGTGAAACCCGCACCTCGTCGATTAAGTCCCATTCCTCGATTTTCAATCTCGCCAAAGTCCCGATTGTTTCAATCGATTAGAGATGTGTAGTAACCGGAAGGGTAAGATATCGTTAATCGCTTCTCGACGAGAGTATCTTACCTATAGGCCAAAGCACGTTTTCTCTAATTCGAAAGGACTCTCGACCCACTTTGGAATAGTCGACGTTTCTCTACCCGAAACAATCCTATGTTTTATTGAGCCTTTCTTTTATGTATCTCAATTTATATGTGGTTTTATACTTGAACGTTCGTTCATTTCAAAATTTCGTTTTAATCATTTCGCACGTTATCGCAATCACAAACAAAAATAATCCCTCGTGAACAAACTAAATTTACAAAGCTTTCAACTATCCATGTTATGCTATGTTGGACTCATGACTATGCTCTATGTGACATCTAAAACTCTTTATGTTATGTGAATCAATTTGAACCTTTTATGCCATGTGACACTCTATGCTATGTGAATCAATTTATGCAAACGATTTTTCTTAAACAAACATTATGATCAAGTCTCACCTTTTCCCTAAGTCTTCCTAAATTTCGGGACGAAATTTCCTAAAGGAGGGGAGACTGTAACGCCCGGCTTTTTCGTACTTTCCATTTATAGAAAGTTTTGTTCGTATTTCTATTTTTGGAAACGTTGTATTCTTGTAATCGTTCCTTCCTTGTAATCGTTGTAAAACCGAGACTTGAATCATTAATGAAAATCGTATTTTGTTACAAATATGTTATACACACTTTATATATGCTCGTATGTTCGAATTGGTGAATCAATTGATGTTTAATCGTCATTCTTGGAAACTATGTGCTAAACTTGTAATTAATCTAAACTTATGCCTAAAACGTGTATTGAACGTAAATGAAACTTGATTATGATACTTATACGCGTAATTATACTTGGTTTATACTCCTCGTACTTGAACTTATCTTAAAATATACTTATATGGCAAGAATGGCCCTTAAAAGTCCTAAAAACACCAAATTTAACAAGTCTGGGGGCTAAAGTGCAATTTTTGAAACTTATATGGAAATCAGAAGTGGCGGGCGGCCCGCTTTAACTTACTAGAAACCTAATGCGGGCCGCATTAGCCTTGTATTCGTAGAAAACACAACCAGCTTCGATCAGACGCGATTTTTGCACGAAATCCAACTTCTAAACACTCCCCAATCACCTTAATTCCACCTCTAAACTCCTCCAATCACTACCAACCTCTACCATTATAAATATAACACCTCTCCACACCATTTGACACTTTCACAACACTCAAAACTCTCCAAAATACTCTCTAGTTCTTGCAAGAAGCTGAAATTCGGGTAAACACATACCCTTGCACTAAAATGAGCATATCTCACTCATTTCTTAACCAAATCACTCGATTCTTTTTCCTACATGCTTGGTTTATCATGGGGTTCGATTCCTTGACTTCTCCTTGGAGAAATCAGACCTGGAATTGCTCCAAAATCGACCACAAACTTTCTGTTTTACTTTATGTTCCTCAAAAGTATGTTAAACTCATCCAACTTGTGTTAAACACATCTCATACCTATGTCCCAATGCTTACAACCTCTTCCATGGTTGGTTAGGCTTAAAAACAAGGTTGAGAAACTATAAATCAGAGGTTAAAACCTCAAATAATTCTGTTTTGCTTAGGGTGTTTAACCCACAAATCATGTTCAAACTTATGTTTTGATAAAGAAGTGATTATGGAACAACTTGGGTTGTTCCAACATAGAATCCTCACATGATTTGATGATTTCCTCTTAGTATAGTTTGTTATATTATTGTACCTACCTTAGTTCTTGACCCTCCTTGGTTGTTTTTACATCAAGTGTAGTGGTGAACATACAAGGGGTTCCTAAATGGAAGCTTGTCTTCCTACCCCATACATGACATCTATGAACAACTTGAGGTGCCTAAATGAAGATCTTATTCTTCTACCTCCTACTTGAATTATTGGACTTAATAATATATAATACTTAACCTAAGTATATATACACTCATTCGAACCTTTAATATTAAACTTGTATTTATATGTTAAAGTAGTAGAATACCATCTAAGACTTAACACTCCAAGTATGATTCTAATGGGCATACTACCCATGAAATACAATATAACCCTAGTGGTTACGTAGTGTCATACAAGAGTATAAGTTAAAGATGATTATTTTGATATCGTACTTTATGTTATGTTAAACTCCAAAATTATAATCTTCCGTTGAACGCCAAACTCACACACCTACGTTTCCTCGTGTAGAAGGACTAGGTGCTCCTAACTAATCCATCCATCAACTCACTCGCGGGATTTCAAGTAGGAAAGCTTGCAACCACCGTGAGTATACTCGATCCCTTTTTCCCCTTTACACTTTGGGATGCAACATGTATAATTATGCAAACATCTTTAAACTAAACTAAACATACTCAATCCTTGTACAAACATGAAACTATTGTGCTTTACTTATGATTCTTGTATGCTCTATTTGAACGATTTGGAACGTATATGCTCATTAACTTTGCTAGCCCACCTTAACAATTATAGCGCTATAGGATTTACGCACCGCCCTTGAGACTTGGGGGTATTGTTAAGTTAAACATTTACTATCCCGCTATCAATTGGGATTAGACTATTTTATGCGTTGTACGCCAAAATTGCATACTAGTAATTCACATATTATGAATTATGTTGGATTTGAGCTTTTATTCTATTATGCTATGTAAACAAACTTGTATACTCGCTCATTGCCTTTGCATTGAAACTCTATTTTAATACATGTTGCAGGTTGATTATTGAAGTATGGATGATTGATGAAACAAGTTTAGGGTGGACTAGATACACACCTTTAATCTATTTATCTTTTTATGTTATGTTATTTGTTGAAACAATGTTGTATTTTGTTTTGAATATTGTATGACAATTTAGCATTTGCAATGAAATTTGAATTTAATTAAATATTGTCACATAGTGTTATGAAGTCTCTAGCAATCTATACACACTTCGTCTCATCCCGATGTTTCCGCCATCGGTTGGGGTGTGACACTGTTAAGGAAGCAGAAAATAATAAATCTGTAACTGGAAGTAACCACTGAACCAAGTCACAGCGTGAATGAAAATCATGGGCCTCATATGGTTGTTCTTATAAGGAATTTTGGGCATGTAAACCCATAGAATTCTCAGGTAATGAAGGATCCGTTGTATCCTTACGCTGTATTGAAAAGACAGAAGCAGTCTTGAAAATCAGCAAATGTGCAGAAGAAGATAAGAATATGTTTGCTTCTAATCTTTTTAAGAATGCAGCCTTAGAATGGTGGAATACTATTCTCCAGTCTAGGGGAAGTGACAGAACTTATAACATGGAATGGACGAACTTTAAGGAAATGGTTGAAAGAAAATTGTGTCCTCCTCATGAAAAAGAATAGATTGCCAATAAGTTCATAAATTTTAGAATGACTGTAATAGACTGCAAGGGTTATACTACCATATTCTTCGAATATGCTAGAATAGTCCCAACCTTAGCCTCACCGGGACCAGTATTAATCTCCCGTTATATTTGGGGATTAATCAATGAAATCGGACATGTAGTTAAGACAGCTAGACCACAAACCATAGAAGAGGCAGTAGAACTGGCCAACACCTTGACTGATGAATTGGTACTCACACAAGAGGAAAACCAGAAGAAGAACCTAGCCTAAAGGCTTACCCAAGAATTTTGTTACGGTAATTTCAACCGTGGGAAAGGAACAGGATCCTCCTCTTCACCTACTTCAAGTACTGCAAAAAGAAGCACTCAGGAAGGTCCTCATTATATTGTAACTTTTGCAGAATATCTGGACATAAGGAAGAAGATCTCTGGAAGAAAGCTAACAATGGGCTATGCTACAATTGTGGAGAAGCTCGTCATATCAAACCGAACTGCCCGAAACAGCTCTAACAACAACCAGCAAAGCTAAAGCAACTGAAGGACCCAAAAAGAATGCCAGAGCATTCTTTCTAACAGCTGAGGAAGCCAAGATGTTTTCGGATGTGATTGCCAGTACGTTTTTAGTTAATGACATTTTTGCTAAAGTATTATTTGACTCTGGTGCAAACCAAAGTTTTATCAATACTTCTTTCTACAAACTTCTCAACCAACCATTAACTAAACTTCTGCAAGACTGTCTAGTGGAGACAACAAATGGAAAATCCATTAAGATAAGCGAAATCCTGCAGGGAGCAAGGATAGAAATTCTAAACCATAATTTTACTGCTAATCTTTACCCGATGAATCTAGCAGGATTCGATGTTGTATTAGGAATGGATTGGTTGGTAGCCAATCATGCTAATATTTTATGTAATCAAAAGTCAGTATAAGTAAGTACACCAAAGGGTGAAACAATCACAATTAAAGGAGATAAGCCAACCAGGTCAACAAAATTCATCTCTGTGATGAAAGCTGCAAGTTATTCAAGGAAGGGAGGAATAGTGTATATGATTTCCATAATCATTAACACAAAAATGAAATAATTAAAAGATATTCCCATAATATCTAAATTCTCTGACGTTTTTCTAGAAGAGTTACCTAAATTACCGCCAGATCGAGAGGTTGAATTTAGAATTCACCAAATACTAGGAACGATACCGATTGCCAAAGCGCCATACCGACTAGCACTGATGGAGATGCATGAACTGAAGAAACAATTTGACGAACTACTCGACAAAGGTTTTATACACCCTAGTTCATCACCGTGGGGAGCACCGGTGTTATTTTTCAAAAAGAAGGACGGCTCAATGCGTATGTGCATTGATTACCGAGAATTGAACAAGGTTACGATTAAAAAACGGTACCCACTACCGAGAATCGATGATATGTTCGATCAACTTCAAGGAGCACGATTCTTTTCTAAGATCGACTTAGGCTCAGGATATCGTCAATTGAAAGTACAGGAATAGGACATTCCTAAAACTGATTTTAGATCACGGTACGATCATTATGAATTTACAGTCATGCCATTTGGTTTAACCAATGCCCCAGCTTCATTTATGGACATGATGAACAGGATATGTAAACCATACCTAGATAAATTCATAAGTTTCTTTATAGATGATATTCTAATTTACTCTAAGAGTAAAGAGGATCATGCAGAGCATCTGCATATACTTCTGACATTATTGAGAAAAGAAAAACTTTATGCTAAATTCTTAAAATGCGAATTCTAGATTCATGAAGGGCAATTCCTTGGACATCTGGTTAATCATGAAGGAATTCATGTGGATCCCACAAAGATCGAGGCGATTACCAAATGGACAGTCCCTGAATCACCAACGGAAGTAAGAAGTTTTCTTGGATTGGAAGGATATTATAGACGTTTTATTCAAGATTTCCCTAGAATAGCCATTCCATTCACCAAACTGACTTGCAAATCAATTAAGTTTGAATAGGGACCAAGACAAGAGGAAGCCTTTAGGATTTTAAAGCAAAGATTAACCAACGCACCTATACTCGCTTTACTAGAAGGAACTGAAGACTTGATAGTGTATTGTGACACGTCTAAGTTAGGATATGGATGTGTGTTGATGCAACGTCAAAAGGTTATAGCTTATGCCTCTAGACGGCTTAAGAAATATGAAGAGAATTTTACCACACATGATCTAAAATTAGGAGCCATAATTTACCCTGAAGATTTGGAGACACTATCTTTACGGTAGTAAGTTTGCCGTCTTTACCAATCATAAGAGTTTAAGATATGTTTTTGGGCAAAAGGAATTGAATATGAGACAGAGACGCTGGATGGAAGTTCTTAATGATTATGATTGTGATATCCAGCATCATGCAGAAAAAGCTAATGTAGTAGCTGATGCTTTAAGTAAAAAATATCACGAAAAGCCAAAACGAGTACGCTCTCTCAGATTAAATCTACAGATAAATTTAAATGAGCAAATTAAAGAGGTACAGGAAATAGTAATCAATGACGATGCTGAAGGTTTAAAAGGAATGATTAAATAATTAGAACACGGAGTAGATGGAATTTAGAGATTCCATAAGAAAAGGATCTGGATACCTAAACAAGGAAACCTACGCCACCAAATCATAGAATAATCCCATAAATCTAAGTATATGATACATCGTTGTAGTGATAAGATGTATCAAAACTATGTTGCTAAATGTCTAACCTGTTCTTATGTTAAAGCTGAACATCAGAAACCCACAGGGTTATTACAGCAATTAGAAATGCCAATATGGAAATGGGAGTTAATAACAATGGACTTTGTTACTAAATTACCTAAGACACGCAAAGGTAATGATACAGTATGGGTGATTGTTGACAGATTAACCAAATCTGCTCATTTCTTACCTATGAAGGAAATTTTCAGTATGGAACAGTTAGCCAAGTTATAAGTAAAGGAAATAGTTTCATTACATGAAATTCCTTTATCTATTGTATCTGATAGAGATAGGCGTTTTACATCTCATTTTTGGACAAGTTTCCTAAAAGCATTGGGAAGCAGGATAAATCTAAGCACCGCTTATCATCCTCAAACGGACGGACAAAGCGAAAGGACAATTCAGACGATGGAAGATATGGTTAGAGCCTGTGTAATTGATTTAGGAGGAAATTGGGACGATCACTTACCATTGATAGAATTTTCTTATAATAACAGCTATCGTACCAGCATCAATGCTGCACCGTTTGAAGCACTTTATGGACGGAAGTGCCGAACTCCAGTCTGTTGTGTAGAACTTGGAGAAAAACAATTATCTGGACCAGAACTAGTGCAAGAAAAAACTGAAAAGATTATTCAAGTCAAGGAAATGCTAAAAGCAGCACGAGATCGTCAAAAGAGTTATGCAAATAACAGACGAAAACCGTTAGAATTTCAAGTTGGAGATAAGGTATTGTTAAAAGTTTCTCCATGGAAAGGAGTGGTTAGATTCATTAAAAGAGGAAAACTAAGCCCAAGGTATGTTGGACCTTTTGAGATTATCAAAAGAATAGGACCAGTTACTGATCAGCTGCAACTGCAGGAGGAAATGGCAGGAATACATGATGTGTTCCATATTTGCAACCTCAAGAAATGCTTAGCAGACGAATCAATTGTGATACCTCTTAAGGACATAGAGGTAAACGAGAAACTCAAGTTTGTAGAGAAGCCACTACAGATTGAAGATAGAAAGATTAAGAATCTCAAGCACAAGAGACTAGTTCTGGTCAAAGTAAAATGGGATTCCAAGAGAGGACCAGAATACACTTGGGAGATCGAGTCAGAGATGCAACAGAAATATCCACACCTGTTCTACTAAATCTCGAGGACGAGATGTAAATCAAGGTGGGGAGGATATTACAACCCTTCCTAAACCCCTTAGAACACCCTAGATGTTCCTATTATACCCCGTTTACGAGAAACGGCCCTAAAATACCTTAATATTTAAAAAAAATAAAATAAAACAAAATCCGGGAGTCGCTCGCTGGGCTCGACCCCCTTGGCCAAATCGGTCGTGAAATGCGACACACGGTTGCTTACCGGGCACCTGATCAGCCACGTGTCAACATGTGGCAAGGCTATATTCGCTGACTAAACAAGCCTAGAACCTACCCAACGCTCTCGCGGGCCGCGAGAAAGATAGAGGGGGGCTTCGCGGGCCCCGGGCCGCCTCTCGTCAGGCCTATAAATAGAGGCTTCGGCCTCATTTTACAAATCGTTCAGAAATATTTTCTCTATCAAATCTATAGGAAATTATATTGCTCAGATATAATACCCCTAAATAGCGAATCTCTGCCTCATTGTATGTATTATAACCCCCGGTTACGTATTAGTTACCCTACACGATTAATCTAGGGCTCCGTAACGCATGTCAAGGCTCTACCTGACTCAGTTCGTTGGAGTTCTGTCTCGGTTGTATGGCTAATGTAATTTGGGTTATCTTACTAACACGTGTGCATTGTTTAATTTTTAATAGATAATAACCAGGAGAATCATCAGGAAGCTAAAGTATTGCCTAAGTAAACAAAGTGTGTCCATTCTCTTTTTCACACCGTTTGTGAGTCATTCTCTTTTTCTACCAAACTGTTTTACCAAAACCTCAAATGTTTTAATCATACTTAAATAGTGATTGAGCCTATGTGTTCTACAATTACTGCCGGTATGCTGGGGTTTTGTACATTACTTGAAATCCGTTACTATTGGACAAAGAGTTAGCCAATGAGTAACATGACCACAAGTCAGGAATTGACCATACTGAATGAGTAACTGTGTAGATATAAACATTGTAATCACTCTCAATATTGTGAAGTTATTTAAACTGTTTTGATTAAACTGGGATGCACTCGTCAGTATTTCTTACTGATAAACCTTTTTAAAATGCGTTTCAGGTAACTTAATGTGAAAACTATTAGAAGCCTGCTGGAGAGCACTGAAGGCTTAAAGAAGTGGCTATAAAAAGTTACCTAAATAAAAGGTTTTTATGTTTTCAATAAAAAGGGTTTTATCCCTATAAATGTATTATCAGTGAAACTTGGGTTTTATCCCATTTGTTTATTATAAAAGTTTGGTGTTTTGAAACTCTGATAACATTTCCTAACTACGGTTCTGATGTCCCATTTCCGTTGCTAAATTAATAAACACCGATACCACCAGCTCTGTGATAGTCTTCCGCGGTCGCCCGCTCCCGGGGCAGGGGTCGGGGGCTGCGACATCATGCACACGTATGTGATAAGCCTCATACGCACGTATGACACATGGGTGCATCTGAGTACTCATCCTTACAAAACAAACACTTAAACATACAATATTAAACACACACTCTATCAAGTATATTTACACAGTGGCGGACACAAATATTATGCACCAACAGTTTCCCCCTTAGGCTTCAATGTCGAATCTTGATATTTCAAATATGAGAGCCGTGTTTGAATATTCTGCAACTTCAATCAAGTGTTGTGGATATCTTCAATTAATTCCCCATTAATTGATGATTCGGGTTTGCATTATATCCAATATATTCCCCCCTGAAATGAATCCACACTTCAGTTCTCTATTTACACAGTTCCAGACCTCCTCTGATTTGCTTAACTTCAATCTTCACGAATAATCACCAATCTTGAAATAACCCAATGTAGCTTCTCCATTTCAATTTTCACCACATCCGCGTTCAGTTTTTGATTTACCTCTTATAGCTCAATCTCTTAATCTTCAAACACCCATAGTTCAATATATTAATCTTCAAAAACGCAACCGGAAATTGATAGAAACTTCGAACACCACACTGGTAAACCTCAAGTCTGTGAATACCCACAAACATCTGAAATCCCATTTTTCATAACCCACTCGATGTTCAACTTGAATGACTGATCAGTGTAAACGGTAATCTCCACAATTAGCAAATCTTCAAAGGATCACAAATCATTTGGTAACACAATGTGATCTAAGAAATATTCTTCCAACAATCAAATTCATATTCTTCCTCTTTAGTCACGATAACAAATGTATAGCCTTCTATGTTAGTCCCGAAAGCAACTTAATTAACAAACATCATCATTCCCCGGCGGTTAGTCCGGAAAACAACTCATCTGCTTGAAGACTAACCATTCTGACACTTTAGAGATCACAAAGTTGTCGTGTATCTAATATCTTGAAAGCTCTCTGATGTCTTTTAAGTATTGACAAAACTGATGTATCTTCCTCTTACGCTAATCCTGCTAACCGGCTTGTATGAAGACTTAGACATCAATGTGATCACGACATAAAGAATCCGAACTTCCTCTGATCACGAACTAAAGTATCCAAGATCCTATGCATCCCTCGTCAATTTTGAGTCAGAACCACCCTAATACAATTGCATATCGTCCGAATTTCAAAAATTATGGAATTTCAATATTTTCAATTAAATTTAATTTCCCATCATTTTTGTAAATTCTTCTTCTCTTTTATCAGAAAAACTCAAATATGTGACATCTCCAC
This sequence comes from Helianthus tuberosus, assembly GCA_030545235.1. Lineage (NCBI taxonomy): Eukaryota > Viridiplantae > Streptophyta > Magnoliopsida > Asterales > Asteraceae > Helianthus > Helianthus tuberosus. The sequence continues at coordinate 78,805,255 of CM060415.1, forward strand.
AAAAGTCTATTTTTCATCGATGCGGATTTTTCTATTTGGCCCATTAATAGTCACTTTACCCAAATGATAAACATTATGCATAGGTATCCATGACTACCCCACTATCTTCAATACTCTATGATTTCATCATCTTATCTATTATCCGAATCCTCCAACGTGTCTCCGAACAACCCGTATTTGTCGTTAAAATCTCGAAAAAACATTTTATCACCAAATTTTTTCTAGACACTCGTCACATCACCACAATCAAAAAATGCCATTTCTTTATCATGCGCGCAGATTAGACATGTTCATACGCGCATATGACACATGTGTTGAGCTCATGTGCGCGTATGAAGTTCATGTGCACGTATGAAGCTTATGCGCGCGTATGAAGCTATGTGCTTGACCTCATCTTGCGGTTGTGACTCATGTGTGCGGATGTGGCGTGCGGATGTGGCGTGCGTATGAGCTCATATGTGAGACTCATGTGCGTAGATGTGCTCATGTGACAACTGGCACCAAACCGGTAATTTTCGTACACTCTAATCATAATTTAATGACTGCAATTATGTGCTTAATTGTCAGCAATGTCTGAACACATACTAAACAAGTGAATTCATGCACATTGTATACTACAAATTATTGCTTTATGCATAAACGAGAGCGTTACGTCAAAAATACGAGTAAACTCACCGGTAAGACACACTGTGTCAACAAAACTGCAGAAAGCAGTCAGTCATTAAAATTGGAGCCTAGGTGTAGGTCCAACAACAAAAATACATCAAAACCCAAGAGTACATACAAGGGTTTAATATATATACTCTCCGGAAGCATAAATAAGCACTAAAAAGCACCCGAAACGCACTTTAAGTGCAGAATTTTACATAATTCAGCTCTAAACAGCTTTTAGACATGTGAATATTATGCAGAAATGTCGTTTTATTATCCAGAATATTTCCCCAAGTGTTGGGAATCGAAAGGGATACAAAAAGGTACTTAAAAGACACTAAAAAGTGTGATTTAGCACTTTAACGAACCGGTTTATAACCGAACAACCGGACATTACCCGGAACCTAAAAATATTGTCAAAGACATTGTTTTTCCTTTTCTGAGCCAGTTAGGGTCCCCGAATACCCTAACACCCGTTATAAATTATAACACACTAATACCTTATTTTAATCACATATCTAACATAACTAACCACTAACTATTAGTTAAAACTAAACCAAATGCCCCCCCCCCCCCCCCCTTACAACCGTTCGGTTCCCCCTAGGGAACACACACATCACCAACTTTTGATTTATTTATTTGCCTATGTCTCATATCTAATATACATAATATCCCATGGATAATTAGAGTGAATGGATTATTTAATTACATGCAAGATCACTTACATCAACACTTTACAAAAAAAATTGGCACTCTCTTTCTCCTTTGGCTAACTCTCGGACGATCACACACACCCATATCCACACATTTTCCAATTTCAATCTTGCAATCCCACTCACTTACAAAGGTGAAGGATCACATACGAGGAGACCCGGTGCTTACGGATTGCCAAGTACCTCACCACAACGCTATTAACCACCCGTTTTTCGTCTAGTTTCTTCCCTAGCCACGAGCTAGTAGTAAGTGACTCTAAACACCATATTGATCTTGTCTAAAATGGTTAATAAGAGATTTGTCGGATAAAAGTCATGAACATATAAGATCAAAGTTTAAAGTCTACTAAAAAAAATGATGAACAAAGTGGTTAATGAGTAAATATTAGTGTAAAACTCTTGGATCTTGTTTTGTTATGATTATTTATTATTGTTGGATGCTAGTAGGGGAATGGATCGTCATCTAACCACGCTAGGTCATGTTCATGGAACATGAACTAGCGCTATGTTTAGTGTAAAAATAACTAGATGACGAACCCTTTCACTCACAAACATGAACTTGTGTAAAAACGATTTTTCTTATGAAATGGAGTTCTAAACTAGTAGATCTACGGATCTACAAGTGGTATTTTTGAAGAACCAAGTGTATGATGAAATCATGTTTAAAAAGCCGGATCTTTCTCAAAATACAGACATTTTTGAGAACCAACAAGTGTGTAGACACTTGTGTAACGAAAGGATTTAACCAAGAAATATTTTCGTAAATACCGACTAGAAGTTGCAAAACTTCATATTCTTTAAAAAATAAAATTTTCGAGATAATGATTTTATTTTTAGAGATGGAAAGACTTACTAAATGTGCTAGTAAGTTACTACACATTTTTGTAAATATTCAAGTTCATGAAATGGAGAAATTAGTGATTATTGTTGATGATTATTGTTGATAATTGTTGTTGATGATTGTTGACGATTTAAAAGAAAATAAACACATGTTTTGAAAACATGGGAAACCTCCATTTTTAGGGGAAACTCTGTCAAAATTTTTATAAATTTTGACACTTAGAAAAATATAAGTTTTTGAGAAACTTATTCCCTAAAAATGTATTTAAGAGTATTACCAAGGTTTCCCTAATTTTTGGTGATAAGAAATGAGGATTTCTTCAAGAATAAAAATGGATATAAGTATGTATATTTTTGAGAGAAAAATATATATTATTTTATCACCAACTTTTGTGCTAAGTGTATAAAGTATGTGTTATACGTGCTAGTGTATTAAGACTTAAAAATACACTAAATATTCATGAGGAGTATAAACATAAAAATACACATACAACATACAAGATACATAATTCGGGTGCAAAGTGCAAAACACGAGATACTTATATTAATTTTAGAGAAAATAATATAAGTAAGATACTTAGTTAAAAATATAAAATATTTTTAACACAAGAATATATACACCAAAGAGAGTGACTGTACTTGTGCGATACAAGTCTAGTGACTAACGTTAAGAAAACGCGTATAGGTTACGACGTTAATTAAGCAAATCCGGTGAAGTTTACGACGCAAGGAACGCAAAGTTGTGAGTTCATGCTCCCCCTTTTCTTTTAACTGTTTTCAGTTTTATAACTTCGGGGATGCAATACATGTACAAATATTATAATGTTTATAAATGGTATGATAACAAGAAACGCACTTGGTGAGGACGAGAACCAAGTAGGATGCGTTATGAGAAATGATAACAAGAAACGCACTTTGTGAGGACGAGAACCAAGTAGGATGCGTTATGAGAAATGATACGAGAAATCGTGTCACGAATAGGGTACATAAGCACCATTAATCAACAATATACCTAGACCGCAGAACAAAAGGTTAGATCTAAAGGGTGCCGGGCAGCCACACTCTCGGTGAGGGCGAGAATCGAGTAGTGCTTTTGTGTCTCAGAATATACCAATTAAATGCCTAAGGTTTGGTGACTTCCTATGTCGTGTCACATGTTAATGGCTTTGCAACCCATTAACAATCCTGATACTTACAGGAATATGGTATTTACATAAAATTCATACCATACTAAAACTTGATTTATAACTTGAAGTACGTGGGGTACTCAAGAAAAACTTGAATTATACATGAAGTACGTGGGGTACTCAAGAAAACGGGAATTATACTTGAGTACGTGGGGTACTCAAGAAAAACCTGAATTATACATAAGTACGTGGTGTACACATGAATACTTGATTTATATATGAAAACTTGATTTATACACAAACTATGTTTTCATACAAAGTATACAAACGTGAAATACAAAAACTGCATGAATTCACACCAACATTATGTTGACGTTTTTCCAAAACTCACATGTATTTCAGGTATCTAGGATGGATGTGCGCGTGGTCTTACTCATGCTCGTGGATGTCGCTATGTCTATCATCAAATAAAGTTGTAACTTTTAAAACAATATGCTATCTCGTGTTGTAAACACTTGACTTATGTTTTCAGTAATGAAATGTTTTGAAGTTACTTTTGAGCATGTAGTATGTTTACTCTTCGTATGCAATGAGAACCTTTCATGATCACACCTCGTGCTTCCGCCGCAGAAAGGGGTGTGACAGCTCATGCGCACGACGCCCTGAAACCAATTTTTTTATCCAAAATCTTTATTTATTCAAATTTGATGATGATTCTTTCACGGACATGTGCGAAATTTAATTCTGATCAATCCTATGGCTTCAATTTGACTTTTTTGTCCGTGAATTGACCTTCAGTTTTGATAAAAATGTCTTTGCATCTTCAGTTTTATGTCTAAATCACAAAATCATGAGTGTAGGTGATGCAATAGACGATTAGTTCAATTGAATCGGTAAAGTAGCTCTAATACCACTACTAGTACATGTGACCGTTGCATCCTATGCGTTTAGACAACAGTTTGGATAAGATAAAACTAATTCGGTAGAAATTTCATAAGAATAACCATAAGTAGAAGATTCCATTCCATACCGAAAGAGTATACATCATTTGGCAAGCCTGAGGGAGCCTCAACACATCTCTCCAACTTGCATCTTCACACATGGGATCTCACAAACTTATCTAAACCTATGCGAATGAGCCCCTATATATAGGCAAGCCATATGAGCATGAGCTCATTCGCACGTATGTGATAAGCCTCATACACACATATGACACATGCGTGCGTATGAGTGCTCATCCTTACAAAACAAACACTCAAACATGCAATATTCAACACACGCTTTATCTAGCTTATTTGCATAGTGACACACATATATGCACCAACACTATTAAGTGTTATAAGGCATGCTTAGTGGATCAAGGTTTTACACAAATTCCAGGCTTGGATTACTCTCAAACCTTCAGTCCTATGGTGAAAACTTCCATGGTTAGAATTGTGTTATCTCTTGCCATCCTATGTAACTGGAAGTTGCATCAACCTGATGTCAAGATTGCCTTCTTGAAGGGCTATTTGAATGAAACGGTCTTTATGGAGCAGCATCCTAGATTTGTCAATCTTAAATATCCAAATCATGTTTGTAAGTCATCCAAGGCTCTTTACAGACTGAAGCAAGCTCCTCGTGCTTGGTTTCAAAGTTTAACCACATTCCTTCCTCTTATAGTTTTACTTGCAGTTGTGCAAATACACCTCTCTTTGTACTTCGCAAAGACTCTTGCATCATGTATCTTCTAGGGTATGTTTGGCAAAAGTAGCTAGTGGCTGGAAGCTGGTAGCCGGTGGCTGTAGCTTTTTAGATATATTAAGGTGTTTGGCAGAGTAGCTGGAGCTTTTAATAAAATGTATAAAATGACCAAAATGGACATAACTAAAAAGTTCATTATCTTTAGAGGTTAAAATAGTCATTTTTCCCGAAAAGCTTGTAACTCCTTCTAATCACTACTAGCAGGAGTGTTTAACCAAAAGCTTCAAGCTCCTTCAACCAAACAAGACTTTTTATTGAGTAGGAGCTTTTTCTTAAAAGCTTAAAGCTAGAAGCTCCTAAAAGCTCCATGCCAAACACACCCCTAGTCTATGTTTATGATCTCATTCTTACAGGAAATGATGAGAATGTCATCTGTACTTTTATTTGTCATCTACGTCATGAGTTCGCTATCAAGGATCATGGGGATTTGAATTATTTTTTTGGGGCTTGAAGTCGTTTGCACTGAATCCAGTCTTCTTCTTACACATGTAAAGTATGTTAAAGACATTCATCTATGAGCAAACCTCCATAATTCAAAACCAGCTCGCATTCTACTTTCCCCTCATAAATCATTTACAATTGGCGGTGTGCCATACTTTGATCCTACACTTTATCGTTCTTTAGTGATGCCTTGCAATACTTGAATATTACAAGACTAGATTTATCATATGTTGTGAATCAACTGTCTCTGTTTCTTCACAACTGAACTATTGATCATTTTCAAGTTGTCAAACACCTCCTACGGTATGTCAAAGGTACCCTTTCCTTTCGACTCACCTAGAGTCGTCCACACAAACACTTTTTCATTAGTTATTCTGATGCGGATTGGACACGTTATCTAGATACACGACGCTCGACGTATGGTTATTCTGTTTTTCTTGGTGGTAACCTTGTGTCTTGGAGTGCTAAGAAGCAACCTACGGTCTACTGGTCTAGTTGTGAATCTGAATATTGGGCCATGGCATACACTACTGTTGAAGTCGTCTAGATAACTCATTTATTACTTGAGTTGCATGCCTTACCATCCGATCGTCCTACTCTATTGTGTGATATAAAGTGCTTTCAGCACTCAAAACCCAGTTTCACACAAACGTGCTAAACACATCGACTTGGAATATTACTTTATTCGTGAACCGGTCAATTCTTGCAAACTTTATACAAAACTTGTTTCAACCAATCTTCAGGTGGCTGATATTTTTACAAAAAGTCTTCCGAGCGCACAGTTTGAAGTTTTTGGTGCATTGTTTCGTCTTGAACCGTCACAGTTTCGATTGAAAGGGGTATTAAACAAAAAGATTTGTAGATATTGTTGTTTATTGTAAAATATATCATTTCCTTTTATTTGTGATTGTCTCTGCTTAAACATAGGAGACAATTATGTAATTCTCTAATATTAATAGAACGACAAATTTGGATCACTTACGGACCATTTGAGTATTATCGTGTCATAAGTCAAACCAGTTGATCATATCCATCTCCACTAGGCTATAATGTCTATACACCACTTCTTCCTCACATGCAGCAAGATGACCCATAAACTTCCACATGCATGAAACAATCAGGAATGTTTATTCTGTCTTCAACACTTTTCACATTATTTGGAGACTACCAGTTTCAAGAGATATTAGCTTGGTGAATCGTTTCATAAGAAACTCAAAGTCATTTTGTCTCACAGTGAGGCTAAGAGGCTGTTTGGCAACTTCTGAATCATTAAGTGCTAGACTAGTAAGAGGTCTGAACCATTAAGAGACAATATAATGCTTAACCGTTCAGACGCAAATGTCTAACCAATTCAGATTAGATGTCTTAACCATTCAGACTCAGTATAATGCTTAACTATTCAGAGGCAAATGTCTGAACCATTCAGACATTTGCTCGCAAAACAAACAGTCTGAACCATTAAGTGATAAACTAGTAGAAGGTCTGAACCATTAAAAGCCCCATTAAAAGGTAAACAAACAACCCCTAACTCATGTATAACGATCTGTGGCACTTAAACGGCTTTCACTTGGGCTTATGATATCTCCTGCTTCTAGCACTGTGAAGGGGTATGGTCCCAGATCTCGCGTCAGCACGACCGCGAGTGACCATTACCCTTATCAAAAACCCCCACCAGCAAGAACCTATCTGTGTCCGCATGGGCACGCGCGAACACAGCGGTTGAAACCAATCTATCCATTGATGAGAAGACTTGCCTTAGGTACGAAAACGGATGTTACGCATAGCGATGCGGCCTGGCACCGCATCCTATGAACATTTTCGTCACGACAAGGGATCTTGACAACAGTAACAGTCACCAAGTGGCGATGCGGCATGGCACCGCATCCCGCAAGCATCTTGGCTAGAACAAATAACACAGGAACAACATCAGTTACCGCAAGCAGCGATGCGGCCTGGCACCGCATCCTGCCTACAAGGCAAGTGGGTCTGACACCATAGTGCAAGTGGCACTGTGAACAGTCGCCTATTAACCCACATGTGTGCAACGGTCTGACACCACAACAGGACGTGGCATCACCACCATAACCGACAGGTCTGACACACCTACAAGAGACTGTGCGATGTCAGACTAGCTACTCAACTACCCTCCTTCACTCCTCGGCTATAAATACCCATCCCAAACCAGGTTTGAGGTATCACTTCTCAACTCTCTCACTACTACTACTATCACACTTTGCTTCCCAAGCAAATTACTGATTCTCACGCCGGAGAGTGGTAACAAGGAGCACCCCCTACCCCATCCTCCTTGTTACGAGTCACGGCTTGTTTCCTTCTGCAGGAAACCAACCAGCGAAAGATCCAGCCAGCGATCCTTGGAAAGAAGGGATTAACCCTACTTGACGAGACCAGTGAGTTAACCCCACCTGGTTAACCATTGTTTCATCATTGGCGCCCACCGCTACTCTTAGCACTTTTCTCCACCACCTTTTTCTTTCCAAAGATTATGTCTGATCGTCTAAACAACACTACCGGGGATAACCTAAACCCCGCAAACCAAGGGCCTACAGGGACCATTCCCCTAGCCCCAAATGCTGAACATATTGGCACATCAACGCAAGGGGGCGCATCCCTTACGTTCGGACACGATCTATCACAGTACGCTTCTGTGATACCTCCAGGCATGAACCTACATACCTGGTACGACCAACAACAAGCTCTGCTGGCCGCAACATACAACAGAGCTTGCGCGGAAATGCAAGTACCTATAGGGCCTACCCCAGCACCGCATACCCCTACGGGTCGTATTTTACAATACGACGGCAGGGCCCCAACGCACCCAGTCTCCCGAAGTAGACGTGAAGACCGCGGCTCCTCTTACTGTGAAGTCCGCACAATTAATGAGGATGATTCCTCATACGGGTCCCACACCAGGGGCCCAATACAAAGCCGCCTAGGCCCTCATGGGAAAAACAGACGGCAATCCACAGCCCACCGCGGCCCCCGCATCCATAGCCGGCTGGGACCTCAGTCCCAACATGAAGGGTATGGCCGGACCGATCCGGATGACCATACATATCGCGGTGAATCCCACGCCAGTAGCAGCAGACCGGGAGGACCCAACTATGTTCCTCCCACTCAACCTCGCACCACATACCTCCGCGCTGCAAAGCGCCACCAGAGCCAACCCTACAGGCCGAAATCTGTGGCCGAAAACTCCAAGTTTGTCCCGGAGATTGCCAACGCCGATGTCACCACCACCAAGTTCCCATTAGACATTGCGAAATACAACGGTTCGGCTAACCCAGATGACCACATGAACATCTTCATCGGCGCCGGGTGCAACGGCAGGTGGGATGAACCCACTTGGTGTCAATTTTTCCCGCAGACCCTAACAGGTCTGGCCAGGGCTTGGTTCGATTCTTTACCAGTGGGGTCACTGACCTCATTCGAGGACTTGCAAGCAAAGTTCCTCGCGCATTTTTGCCAGCCGCGACGTCATGATCGTGATTCCATGGACGTCATGAACATCTGGCGCAGAGACAACAAATCGCTTGAGGCGTTCGTTATCCGTTACAATAAAGAGTGCCTGGAGATAGGCGACGTTGCAGACCAAATGGCACGCAACCATTTCATTGTTGCCATTAAGGACGAACAAATGGTTATGACTATCTCCGGCAAGGAAGGTTTGCCTAAAAAATGGGAAGATGTCATGGCTGCGGTCAAAACATACGCCCAGACTCAGCGGTCCCTCAAACCGCACGTATCAAAGGCACAGCCCCAAACGGATGGCCAGTCCTCCCACCAAGAACACAAGCGCAACAACAAGCGCAACAACAAGCACAACCGGGACACATGGATTCGCGGCAGCGATCCCAGACCATATGTCCCGCGGAACAACCAGCCCGACGCAAGGGATACAATCAACGCCCAGGGCGAAAACCGGGCGTCAAAGAAGGAGTCTCAGGACAGTAGCTGGGCCGAGATCAATCAGTCGCCAAGCGACGTCCTCCTTAGGGACGCGCAATTCTTGCAACCGGCCCAACCGATGAAGTCCAAGAAGAACCAGGATCCAACACTCTATTGCGAGTACCACAAGGACTCAGGCCACACAACAAACAACAGGAGATTGAGCGAGCCCTAAAAGAGGGGAAACTGCACCATCTGTTTCCAGGCGCGCAAAAACCTACCAAGCGCATCACCCCCCACAATGAGGGCACCTCCACGGGTAAGAGGACCATGTACGTGGCCTCTACCCACATGATAAAAGGAGGACGAGGAAGGCCGCACAAGGCGGCAAGAAGACCGGACAATGACTGGAAAGACAAGCAAGTTGTCTTTCCAAAAGTCCGAGGCGGACCGCGCGACAGGCGCTGTGGTTATCACAGGCCACCTGGCTCGCTACTGCACCGAGCGATTATTCATCGACCCGGGCAGTACATCTGATATTATATACGAGTAGTGCTTCAACCAATTCTATCAAGAAGACAAAGATCGGTTGCAGCCGGTGGACTACCCGTTGGCCGGGTTTGCAGGGGAAACCGATTCCTCCTGGGTCAGATTACTTTCCCCGTGTGCCTCACCAACGGAAGGCACACAAGAACGGAAGAGGTGAACTTCACGGTTTTACCTCACACCTCCAAATACGACGTACTTCTCGGGAGGGAGTCCCAGGGCGACTTCAACATGATCACATCCGTCCCCCACTCTGCCATCGGTTTCCCAACCGAGACGGGGATTCCGATAATATACGCCTGCAGAGAAGTTATGTCCACGGACGAGCTGCGTCCGAACAAGATAGCAAGGCCCAACCCCAACACCCAACCAGAAAAATTGGTTCTTAATGCAAGACACCCAGAGCAAACGGTCACGCTGGGCCACGCCTTGTCGCCTACCATCAAAGCGCACCTGAAGCAGCTCCTCTTCAGGAACCAGGATATTTTTACGTGGACACCCGCAGATATGACAGGGGTACCACGTGAAATTGTGCAACACTTCTTGAATACCATGCCAGGTATCAAGCCGGTGATCCAAGGCCAACGCCACCTTGGATCAGCAAAGAACGAGGCGATGCATGAGCAGGTCCAAGAGCTGCTCTCAGTAGGCATCCTGCGGGAAGTCAAATACCAGACTTGGTTGTCCAACCCAGTCATGGTAGAAAAACCATCCGGGGGCTGGCGCATGTGCGTCGATTATAAAGATCTCAACAAAGCCTGCTCCAAGGATTGTTATGCACTTCCGGAGATCAACAAGAAGGTCGATAACCTCACACCATTTCGATGGAAGTGCTTCCTCGATTGTTACAAAGGCAACCACCAGGTACAGATGGCAATCGAGGACGAAGATAAGACAGCATTCCGCACGCCTACCGGAAATTACTGCTACATGAAAATGCCGTTTGGGTTGCGCAACGCGGGTGCAACTTATCAAATGTTGATGAATGACACTTTTCACGGTCAAATCAGCAAAAGTGTCGAAATCTATATGGACGACCTGGTCGTCATGAGCATGGAGGAAGATACGATGCTCAACGATGTTGAAAGAACATTCCAAACTCTGCGAAGCATTGATATTCGTTAATTTACACATATTTTAGTCCCCCGTTTTACCCCTATTTTATGCGTTTTTGGCCGTAAAACCGTCATTCGGATACTTATTTATCTACATTTGTGTTTACAGGCCTAAAACTGCATTCCAGACAAGATGATAGCAAAAACGAGGACTTTCCGGACAAAACGACGAAGCTGCAGACATTCTGTTAAGGATTCTGAACTGGGCCTGTGGAACGACCGTTCCACCTGTGGCACGGTCGTGCATCTCCGACAAACTTGATCATCTCGGCAATGAACGAGAGGTGCGACTGGTCGTTCCAGGAAAACAAGCGACTAGGTGAAGAACGGTCGTTCCATCTGAGGAACGACCGTGCGTCTCCGTTGAATCAGCAGAGTCTCGGTGATGAACGGTAGGTGCGACTCGGCGTGCAACATGTAACCCGGAACTGAACGACCGTTCCACACAAAGAACGGTCGTGCCATTTCGAATCTGGTCAACAATCTGATGACGTATGCAATATGGTGACCCATCCCCAATAATTGAATAAAGTGAACGGCCGTTCCATAGGGAGAACGACCGTGCAACAGCAAAAAGTATAAAAACACAGCAGAAACTTTCTGTTCGAAATTCTGGATTTTTGGAGAGCTTAGCAGGCGATTTTCAGGCTCCGGAGGCATTAGCTTTCACCCGGATTCAAGCCACATTGTCTCGTTTAGCTCGATTACTACCCGGATCCTTAGTCTAGTACTTGTTTATGGTTTGATTTTCTAATCTTTCCATGTTTTTGTTAATCTTTCAAGTACTTAGATTATTGTTTATGTATTATTGTGGCCTTTGGGCAAAAACACAAACAATCCCTTGCTAGATTATTGCCATTAGTGTGTTAAACTTTGTTTGTAATGACACTTGAAGTATTTTCTATGATTATCTTTGATGATTAGTTTGCAACCTTGTTATTGATATTGAATTCTTGATTATAAGTAATTATGTTGGATGATTGATGCTTGGTTAGTTAAGATAGTTGAAAAATTAAGCTTAATTAATCTTGTATTAGTAAACTTTGAATTTGGTTAACTAGTTTAACTTGGTTTAAATGTATGCATCATGATACTAGAAATGGTTAGTGATTTAATAAAATGTAATTATTGTTAATCAAGAGAGCTTGCCGTCACGTAAGGGCCTAAACGGGTTAGATGGCGTCGTTATAAATTCTTGCCATGATTTGTTAGCTTAATTAGTAGTTTAGGCCAAAATTTCTATCTTAGTGAATTATCGTGTAAGATTTGTAAAATGAACTCGGTTGTGATTTAATCTAGTTTATGCTTATCTCGGTGGTTGCATTGTGTTTATCGGTGTCGCTTTCCTTGTTTAAGTGAGGTTAGAATAATCCTAACGGCTGACTAACTTATTTTTAAGAGATTTTCATAGACATTTATCAATTGCATGTTAAAGAACAATTTTAGGTGGTTAAAGTGTGTTTATCGTTTTAGCTTTCCGAATGATTGTCATGTTAGGATTCCCGAAAGGGATACTAATTGTTTTACATTGGAAAATTGACCGAATGCTTCTAGTGCCAAAACTGACTTAGTTGACATGTTGTGGTTGTGTATTTAGCAAGGCTTTTTATCTACTATCTATTATGTTTTTATTATGTATTTGGTTATGCTTACTTTAGTTTAGTTTAAAATCACAAAACCTATGTTTTTACCGGTAGTTTAGTGACAAAGGTCTAGTACTATTTCTCCGCCCATTTCCTTGGATCGATACTTGGTTCTTACCGATACTTTATTACATATATGACGGGGTACACTTGCCTCTTTCGTGTGTGTTTTGATGTAAAAGTAATAATCACTTTTATAAATTTAAAACCCAATCGTGTGTAAATTCATTGCAAAATTATGTATATATACGCACACGTCAAGTTTTTGGCGCCGTTGCCGGGGAAATGGCGAGTTTTAGGAACGACCCGAGTCATTTGGTTATCGGTGTATATACTTGTTAATATTTGTGTATAATTTCTTGATTATTTATTTGTTTATTTATTTGTTAATATTTCTTGTTTTATTCGATTTATTCATTTTTGCGTTATTTTTGTTTCATTTATTCATTTGATCCGGATTTATTTATTCACTTATTCTTTGGGTTTTCGGCATCCTAAAGCCATTTTTGTATTAGTCGATTCATTTATTTATTGTGTTGAATTTTTATAAAATTTCGGGCCATTTTTCGGATTTTTATAAAATTTTCAGCCCATTTATAATAACTTTCTGCTTCTATTCAGCTGAAAAAAAAACAACATTATTTAATTAATAAAATATTCACCGTGTCAAATTTTCGTTTGCAGGTTGATGTTCTCGACCCCCGCTCCAGAACTTGTTGAACCGTCAGACGAACCCGAACGTGATCTTCGGAGGCGTCTTCGCGCGAAAGGGCGTGCAGTTGGGCTACTGCTCGCCAGTGGTGGGTCGGATTCGGTGGTACCTACTGAAGCCGAGGGCTCAGGAGGAAACATAATCATGGCAAACGATGAGCGACCGTTGAATGAGTCTAATCAGCCTGGAGCGACAGGCCTGGAGCCGAGTATCCTTAGACCTACTATAGATGCACCTAATTTTGAAATTAAATCTAGTATAATTAATATGGTGCAGAATTCGGTGCAGTTCGACGGACGCGAACATGAGGATCCCGGACGACATATTGCGGCTTTTCTCGAAGTGTGTTCCACGTTTAAAATGAGGGATGTTTCGGAGGATGCCATTCGGTTGAGGTTGTTTCCTTTCTCACTGCGTGACAAAGCTAGAGCGTGGCTTATGTCACTGCCAGCTGGGTCCATCAGGACCTGGAATGGGTTGGCGGAGCTATTTATGAAAAAGTACTTTCCACCCGAGAAGACAACCAAGTTAAGGAACCGAGTGGTGACCTTTCGTCAGGATGAAGGGGAGTCGTTGCATGCAGCGTGGGAGAGATTCAAGGATCTGTTACTTGATCTTCCACATCATGGGTTCACCAAGAGACAGTTAGTCTTGACATTCTATCAGGGGCTCAGCTACAATACGCAGGAGCGATTAGATATGAATTCAGGAGGCGATTTGGGGACAAAGACTCCCAATGAGGCTTAGATATCATTGAAAAGGCTGCGTTGAAGACTAGCTCTCGCCGCGAAGGAGATAGAAGTCGGGCTACATCATCATCATCAGGATCCCGCGCGGGAGTGCATGCTGTTGACGACTATACGGCTATTACTGCACAAATCTCGGCTCTCGCATCGAGATTCGATAGGTCCCAGATGATTACGCATGCGGGCTCGGGTTGTGACCAGTGTGGTGTGTCACACGAGCCTGGGGCATGTTTTCAGGGAGTCGGATACGAGGGCCACGAAGAGGTAGATTTCGTGAGTAACCAAGTTAGGCCGCAGAACAACCCTTACAGTAACACCTATAATCCCGGTTGGAGAAATCACCCAAATTTTGGGTGGCGTGCGAACACAGGCAATCAAAATCCTTTGGGATTCACTCCGCGCGCTCCAGCGCAGCAGCAGTAGGGTCAGGGTCAGCAGTTCCAGCAGTACAACCAATCCTACCAACAACGTTCATACCCGCATCAGAATCAGGGCTCTGGGAGTAGTTCCCAGCAGCAGGCCCCTCAGTCTAGTTCTAAGCTGGAGGAGATGATGTCCCAGCTTCTTACTAGCTCCTCGAGCGCGAATCAGTTGGCTGAAAAACGCTATCAGCAGAGCGAGGATCGTTTTCTCTCTCATGAGGGAGAAATGAGGAGCCACAAGGCCTCGATTCAGAACATAGAGAATCAGGTTGGTCAGCTGGCACAGATGATGTCAAAGAGACCCCAGGGTGGTCTCCCGGGCAATACTGAGACAAACCCGGGCCCGCACAGAGTTGTGAATGCGGTGATGACCAGGAGTGGAAAACCTACCGGACCCGTCATATCGGACTCACCACCGATCACTGAAGCGGTCCCGACCGACACACCGGATGAGGTGCATGCCAGGCTACGCCCAGCAAGTACAGCACAAGTCCAGGAGCCGGTCACAGGTTACAAGCCTCCAGTGCCTTATCCAGGAAGGTTGAAGAAGCAGAAGATGGATGAACAAAACAGTAAGTTTCTCGAAATGTTTATACAATTGCATATAAACATACCGTTTGTTGAAGCTTTGGCACAAATGCCAAAGTATGCGAAGTTTCTGAAAGACATCCTCTCAAACATGCAAAAACTCGAGGACATGTCTTGTGTGGTTATGAATGAAAGCTGCTCTGCTATTCTCCAGAATCGCCTTCCTACAAAAATGGGAGATCCAGGCAGTTTCACGCTTCCTTGCCTCATTGGCAATCTGTCTGTCAGTAATGCGTTAGCAGATCTAGGAGCGAGTATAAACCTTATGCCATATAAGGTTTTTACAAAGTTGGATCTAGGTGAGCCGTCACCTACGAGGATGAGTATTTGACTTGCGGATCGTTCTGTCAAGTATCCACGCGGGTTTGTAGAGAATATGCTTGTTAAGATTGACAAGTTTGTATTTCCCGTGGATTTTGTTATCCTGGACATGGATGAGGACTCGAGAGTGCCTCTGATACTCGGACGCCCATTTTTGAATACCGCCCGGACGATTGTGGACGTGGCGGCGGGCCAGATCACACTTCGAGTTGATGATGAGCATGTGACGTTTGACATTAAACGTTCTATGCAGCATCCTCAGAGTCAGGACGACGCGCTCTATTATGTTGACATCGTCGACACTTATGTGAGCACGCATTTCCAGGGTACGATCGAGGAGATAGATTCGGACACACATCTGTTGTGTGGGGACTTAGATGGCATTACGCAGGAGGGCCACTATTTAGAGCAGCCAGTCTATCAGATTGGTGATGATGGTCCCTAGAGTCCGGATCGTTTCACTGAAATTGATCGCGAGAGTGAAGTGAAGTCGAAGCCTTCAGTGGAAGATCCTCCTACCTTGGAGCTTAAAGAGCTCCCACCGCACCTAGAGTACGCATTTCTTGATGAGGAGCGTCATTTTCCTGTCATTATTTCATCTGGTTTGGCGGGAGAGGAAAAGAGCAGACTGCTTAATGTGTTGAAACTTCATAAGAAAGCAATCGCTTGGAAAATCATGGATATAAAAGGTATAAATCCCTCCTTCTGTACACATAAAATTCTTATGGAGGATCAGTTCAAGCCGTGTGCGCAGCACCAGAGGCGACTGAACCCAAACATGCAAGAGGTCGTTAAAAAGGAAGTGATTAAGTTGTTAGATGCTGGTATGATCTATCCCATTTCCGACTCTGTTTGGGTCAGTCCTGTGCAGGTAGTGCCCAAAAAGGGGGGCATGACTGTGGTCACCAACGATAGGAATGAGCTCATTCCAACCAGGACGGTCACTGGATGGCGGGTTTGCATTGATTATCGCAAACTCAATGACGCCACCCGCAAGGACCACTTCCCACTTCCATTCATTGATCAAATGTTGGAGCGTCTGTCAGGGAAGTTATATTATTGTTTTCTGGATGGGTTCTCGGGATACTTTCAAATTCCTATCGCTCCTGAGGACCAGGAGAAGACCACATTTACCTGTCCCTTTGGTACATTCGCTTACCGGCGTATGCCGTTTGGGCTGTGTAATGCGCCGGCTACTTTCCAACGATGTATGGTCGCAATTTTCCACGACATGATTGAGGATTCCATGGAGGTGTTCATGGACGATTTTTCGGTATTTGGGGATTCCTTTGATCAATGTCTGGAAAATTTGAAAAGAATGTTAAAGAGGTGTGAGGAGACCAATCTGGTCCTGAACTGGGAGAAATGCCACTTCATGGTGAAGGAGGGCATAGTTTTGGGACACAAAATCTCTCACGCGGGCATGGAAGTCGATCCAGCTAAAGTCGACGTTATATCACGACTTCCGCCCCCCACCTCTGTTCGTGCTATACGGAGCTTTCTCGGTCATGCCGGGTTCTATCGGCGATTCATCAAAGATTTTTCTAAAATCGCCAGACCCATGACTCGTTTGTTAGAGAAAGATGCTCCGTTCGTGTTTGGAGATGATTGCTTGAGGGTTTTTGACCTCCTCAAGCAAAAGTTGGTAGAGGCCCCTATTTTAGTCGCACCGGACTGGAGTTTGCCGTTTGAAATCATGTGCGACGCGAGTGATTACGCTATAGGGGCCGTTCTAGGTCAAAAGAAGGAAAAGCACTTCCATCCGATCTACTATGCGGGTAAAACTCTCCACGACGCTCAAGAGCATTATACCACGACTGAAAAAGAGCTCTTGGCGGTCGTTTTCGCATTCAATAAATTTAGATCGTATTTAGTGCTTTCGAAAACCGTTGTATATACTGATCATGCAGCCATTAGATACCTCTTCAGCAAACAGGACGCAAAACCGCATCTAATCAGATGGATCCTGTTGCTGCAAGAGTTTGATATTGAGATACAAGATAAAAAGGGTGCCTTGAATATAGCTGCCGACCATCTGTCTCGGTTAGAGCACGGAGACATCGAGGATTCGCGTTGGGATTCAATCAATGACAAGTTCCCACACGAATCTTTGATGGGTGTTGAGATATGTGATGAGTCGCCATGGTTCGCCGACCTTGCGAACTATCTTGCTTGCGGGATTCTGATAAAAGGATTGACTCACCAGCAAAAGAGGAAATTCTTTTCGGATCTCAAGCACTACATATGGGACGACCCTTTCTTGTTTAAGGTGGGTGCTGATCAAGTGATTAGGAGATGTGTATCTGGGTCTGAGGCGACCGACATTCTGCGCCAGTGTCATGAGGGACCTACCGGAGGCCATCACGGAGCCAACTTCACCGCGAAGAAGGTGTTGGATTCCGGGTTTTACTGGCCGACCATTTTCCGTGACGCGCAGGGTTGGGTGAAGGCGTGTGATGCTTGTCAGAGGGCGACGAACATATCGGCACGCGACGAAATGCCCCAGAACTGGATACAGGTATGTGAAGTCTTTGATGTTTGGGGGATAGACTTCATGGGACCATTCCCCCCCTCACGCGGAAACAAGTACATACTCGTGGCTGTTGACTATGTATCAAAGTGGGCGGAGGCGCAAGCCTTACCCACTAACGACGCCAGAGTAGTTGTGAGGTTTCTCAAGAGTTTGTTCGCCCGATTTGGCGCTCCGAAAGCGCTCATTAGTGACCGAGGGACTCATTTTTGCAATACACAGCTTGAAAAGGCTTTGTCCCGATACAGTGTGCATCACCGTTTGTCCACGCCCTATCATCCGCAGACAAGCGGGCAGGTGGAGGTCACGAACCGTGGGCTTAAGCACATCCTTGAGCGGTCGGTTGGAGCGAACCGCAAGGAGTGGTCGGACAAGCTTGATGAGGCATTATGGGCATTCCGTACAGCTTATAAGACCCCTATAGGGACCACCCCCTTTAGGTTGGTATACGGAAAGGCATGCCATTTACCGGTGGAGTTGGAGCACAAGGCTATGTGGGCATTGAAAACCGCGAATTTGGACCTTAAAACCGGAGGTGAAGCCCGGTTTCTCCAAATTCATGAATTGGAAGAATTGCGCACCAAGCCTACGAAAGCTCCGTACTCTACAAAGAGCGCACGAAGAAACTTCACGACAAACGCTTGAAGGACCATAAAGAATTCCAAGCGGGTGATCTTGTTCTTCTATACAATTCTAGGCTGCGCTTATTTCCTGGGAAGCTTCATTCACGCTGGACAAGACCATACACGGTTAAGGAAGTATTTCCGTATGGTACTGTTGCAGTAGAGAACACGGATGGCGTTACATTTAAGGTAAATGGTCACCGGTTGAAGTTGTACGTTGCCGGGCCGATAGAATCGTCGGTGGAGGTGATTGAACTCCAAACCCCGCACACATCATAAGTGTGGGGAGGAGAGAGTCTACGCTACTGACTCGCGGATCAAAAATGTAGCAAGAGCGTATTTTGCGCTTTAGGGGTAGTTTCGTACTTTTTAGTTGTTTTTCTAGTTTTTAGCTTTGAGTCTTGCTATCGACTCGTCGACAAAAATTTAGCATGAGTCTATGCTGCTGACTCGCCGACAAAAATGCAGCAGGAGCGTCTTTGGCGCTATAAGGGCAAAATTGTCCTTTTATTTGTTTTTGTAGTTTTAGCGTAATTTAGGTAAGTTAGGTAGTTTACGTTAGTTTGTTTAGTTTTCGTACGTACCGGGCGAAGGTTCTGTATTGCAATATTGTTAGAACAGTTGGTGTGTCGAAAAAACGGCGAAAAACGGCCGAAACGGTTGCTGGAAATAGCTTCTGCAGAAAATTCTGCATCTGCAGCTGATGCACGACCGTTCCACCTGTGGAACGACCGTGCGATTCCGAGCAAGCCGACACGGTAGATCGCACCCTCGGTGCATTTCCGAGAACACGCTGTGGGGTTTGAACGATGTCGGTGACGCACGACCGTTCCATACCAGGAACGACCGTGCCACAGGCTGAGGGCAATTTGGTCATTTTGCACACTATATATACCATTATCTGCTGCAAAATCCCTCATTCGCGAACCCTAGCCGCTGCAGACCGTTCCAGGGCGATTTTTCACCATATCGCACGATTTTTCGCACGATCTAACACCCTTCTTCGCACGGTACGTTCCTAGTTGTAGTTTTCTTGTCTTCTTGCTTTCTAGTGTAGATTTCTTCTGATTTTTCAAGGAATTTTTAGGGTTCTCTTCATAAACAAATCGAAACCCTAACCCTTGTTAAATCGAAGTATCGTGAACACCCGGTTGACTTTCAGACCCCTGTTGACCCAATAGTTGTTGAAATTTTGTAAAGTTCAGATTGTTCTAAGTTCAGGGGTCGAAGTCTGCAGATTCGGAGTTGCACGGTCGTTCCTCGTGTGGAACGGTCGTGCCTCACCGGCTTGTTCTCGATATCACTGGGCTTGGCCTGTTAGTTCTCGGTGACGCACGACCGTGCGTCTCGAAGAACGACCGTGCCATATGCCCAGTACAGTTAGACAGTTTCTTCATAATTGGCTGCTCGCTTGTTTTCAATTCATTTCTCTCCTGTTTCTGTCCTTATAACAATGTTCCTCATTACAGATGGATCACCCTTTCCTACAGTTTGACCCCAACATTGAGAAAGAAGCTTTATGCATAGCGAAGCGCGATGCATTGTGGGCGAGACGGGGACAGTTTGGCGAACCCCGATGGTTGGACTGGGAGGTCATGCGAGAACTAAATCAATATGACCGACTTGATGAAATGATGACTCCCGCGCTAGCAAACCTGGTCGGTTGCAACCGACCCGTTTACCAGGAGTTGACTATTGAATTCTTCGCATCGTATCAGTATGAAAGGCCGGTTGCACATATAGAGCCCGATTTCCACTACAGGAATCGGGTAACCTTCAGGTTATGTAGGCGATGGCATACATGGTCGGTGGGTCGTTTGGGACGGAGGCTTGGGATTTATACGCGGGAGGACATGGATGATCCCGACGTCTTCAACGATCGGTTCAACTTCCCTAATGATGCAGCGCGGGATGCATTCTGGGCACGTAACCCTATTGGAGACCCCTACAACCCACGGATGTCAAAGGCTTCGCGACTCCGAGACCCTCTGGTGCGAGTGATGCACCATGTTTTCAGCCATTCTATATGCGGACGCATGGAAAGTCAAGGTAACTGTCCAACACCTGATTTGCTTTTTCTTTATGCGTTGGTTGACAAAGCACCAATCAACCTTGCTGCTCGAATGGCTGAGTACTTTGTCAAGAGTTCGGGGCGAACCCCGAATAGTGAGATCCATGGCGGTCAGTACGTGACCGAAATAGCGTACAATGAACGCTACATGACGCCGGGGGTGCTTAGGGGTCTCACTTTGATTATTGAGGGGGTTCATGTTGATATCCGATCGCTGAAGTTCATGGGGGTGATTGCTGAGCTTGAGAGGGGAGATAGGTTGAGGGGATTGAATGGCGAGGTCTGGGACCCGTTACCTCCAGCCGAGGAGGAACATGAGGACGAAGAGGAGGATGTTGAGATGGGTGAGCAGCACCAGCCACAGACACCACCACACTCGCTGCAGCACCATGCATTTCATCAGCATGAGGATTGACCCACTTTCTACCAGCAGTTCCAGGATATGCGCGTGACGCAGGTGCAGCATGGTACCTACTTCAGCGAGATCAGATCTAGCCAGGACCAGATCCGGGCTAGCCAGGATGAGATACGGGCCAGTCAGGCAGAGATTAGGGCCACACATGACCAGCTTCAGCATCGCCAGGATACTTTATACCAGGGGGTGTCAGCGGGGTTTTCTTATCTTTTCGGGGAGATGCATCACGCATACCCCGACTATTTTCAGCACCCGCCGGAGTTCCCACCATGGAACCCCCCTGGCTATGGCGATCAGGGCCCATCTGGCATGAGACATGATGATGATGATGAGTAGTTGGCGGTGGTGACAGCAGTTAGTGGTGTTTTATGTTTCCGTACTTTGCTTTTATTTGGGTGTTTATTTTGACTATTATTTAAAACACCCCGGTTATGTATTTTCAGACAATTTCTTTTGTATTTTGTTTGGATTTTAGTACTTATGTATATTATGGTTGTTTTGCGATTTTTCTGTTTCTGTTATATTTTGGGTGCACATGACATACTCGCAGGTTTTATCTATCGGATCTTGGACCGGAGCACGTACCAGTCAGAGCTTCGGAAGTCTCGTGGCACCAACATCATCTTGAGGGGAGTATTTTTTATCCCTTTCTCTATATTTCGGGTCTCGCATTGGGGACAATGCGAAGTTCAAGTATGGGGAGGGGGTTAACTTTGTTAACTTAGCTTTGTTTGTCCTCTTATAGTTAAAAAAAAAAAAAACAGGAAATCAGAGAAATCATTTAAAAATACTTGTGTTTTGTATATATGTTGGTAAATAAACCGGTTGGTTGTGTTTTAGAAAGCATCGGACTTGATAAAAACTCGACAAGCAAAATATTTTTGAAAAAGGAAACCGGAAAGCGTGACAAACAAAGAAAGACTTACATGATAGTTTTCACACTTTTACCCATTCCTTCCGTTACGTGAGCATATTTGAGTCTAGATTGTTATATATTTGTTCATTACGGATATAGGAGTGAGCCGGATGTTTTGTGCAATTTAGAACTTGTCACTAGTATGCTTGTTAAGACCATGAACGTGCGGATTTGTGTAAACGTGATAGAGGCACTTAGATTACCCCTTTGTTGTGTACCTTGTTCTTTGTGTTGTGCTTCCCGTTCACCTTATATTACCCTTTAGGATTAACCATGTCGAGCCTTCCCGTTCACCTTTGTTTACCCACATGATCGCCCACTTAACCAAATTTAGCCTTTTTATGTTTTTAAACCTTTTTAGTGTTGAAACTCGGTTAAAATAATAGTTTAACTAGCTTGTTTTTGTTTATATTTCATTGTATAGTTTGCAAAAAAAAAAAAAAAAAAAAAAAAAAAAAAAAAAAAAAAACAGAAAATAAAACACCCTAAAATAGGGTGAAGTTGATAGAAATCGAGCAATTTTGAATGCTTAAATGTTAAAAATTTTGTTGATAAGCTCGATTGCGCTTTAGTCGCCTTTTTAAGGCGTTTGTTTGTATAGTTGTATTACTTTCTTGCTAGTTAAACACTACTACCGAGTTTTAACCATTTTCGCCATTTTAAATGTCCACTTCCATACCCTTCGCCCAAGCCTAACGTTACAACCCGTAAAGACCTCTTGATTTACACTTTTTCGCATGTTAGTTGGTGGAGACCAGATCTTATGACAAGCTTATGTTATTGCGCATTTCATTGACTAGGCGTTGAGTGTTTACGCATACACATTTTATGTATGATTCATAAATAAAACCGAGTGTGTGTGAACATTGTGAGTTGTGTGAAGATTAACATGTGAGTCAATTAAATGTTTAGTCACGGCTTCTTGGTTGTCGCTTCTTAATTGCATATGCTTGTTGAGTTTGAATCTTTTGATGTTGTCTTTCGACAAACCGGCTAACCGTTTATATATTAGTTTTCAATAAAATAGTGTGTAAATTATCGTTCTTGTTTGTTTATGTCTTTTATTATTTTTTTAGTTTAGCTTGCTTGAGGACAAGCAAGGTTCAAGTGTGGGGAGATTTGATATTCGTTAATTTACACATATTTTAGTCCCCCGTTTTACCCCTATTTTATGCGTTTTTGGCCGTAAAACCGTCATTCGGATACTTATTTATCTACATTTGTGTTTACAGGCCTAAAACTGCATTCCAGACAAGATGATAGCAAAAACGAGGACTTTCCGGACAAAACGACGAAGCTGCAGACATTCTGTTAAGGATTCTGAACTGGGCCTGTGGAACGACCGTTCCACCTGTGGCACGGTCGTGCATCTCCGACAAACTTGATCATCTCGGCAATGAACGAGAGGTGCGACTGGTCGTTCCAGGAAAACAAGCGACTAGGTGAAGAACGGTCGTTCCATCTGAGGAACGACCGTGCGTCTCCGTTGAATCAGCAGAGTCTCGGTGATGAACGGTAGGTGCGACTCGGCGTGCAACATGTAACCCGGAACTGAACGACCGTTCCACACAAAGAACGGTCGTGCCATTTCGAATCTGGTCAACAATCTGATGACGTATGCAATATGGTGACCCATCCCCAATAATTGAATAAAGTGAACGGCCGTTCCATAGGGAGAACGACCGTGCAACAGCAAAAAGTATAAAAACACAGCAGAAACTTTCTGTTCGAAATTCTGGATTTTTGGAGAGCTTAGCAGGCGATTTTCAGGCTCCGGAGGCATTAGCTTTCACCCGGATTCAAGCCACATTGTCTCGTTTAGCTCGATTACTACCCGGATCCTTAGTCTAGTACTTGTTTATGGTTTGATTTTCTAATCTTTCCATGTTTTTGTTAATCTTTCAAGTACTTAGATTATTGTTTATGTATTATTGTGGCCTTTGGGCAAAAACACAAACAATCCGTTGCTAGATTATTGCCATTAGTGTGTTAAACTTTGTTTGTAATGACACTTGAAGTATTTTCTATGATTATCTTTGATGATTAGTTTGCAACCTTGTTATTGATATTGAATTCTTGATTATAAGTAATTATGTTGGATGATTGATGCTTGGTTAGTTAAGATAGTTGAAAAATGAAGCTTAATTAATCTTGTATTAGTAAACTTTGAATTTGGTTAACTAGTTTAACTTGGTTTAAATGTATGCATCATGATACTAGAAATGGTTAGTGATTTAATAAAATGTAATTATTGTTAATCAAGAGAGCTTGCCGTCACGTAAGGGCCTAAACGGGTTAGATGGTGTCGTTATAAATTCTTGCCATGATTTGTTAGCTTAGTTAGTAGTTTAGGCCAAAATTGCTATCTTAGTGAATTATCGTGTAAGATTTGTAAAATGAACTCGGTTGTGATTTAATCTAGTTTATGCTTATCTCGGTGGTTGCATTGTGTTTATCGGTGTCGCTTTCCTTGTTTAAGTGAGGTTAGAATAATCCTAACGGCTGACTAACTTATTTTTAAGAGATTTTCATAGACATTTATCAATTGCACGTTAAAGAACAATTTTAGGTGGTTAAAGTGTGTTTATCGTTTTAGCTTACCGAATGATTGTCATGTTAGGATTCCCGAAAGGGATACTAATTGTTTTACATTGGAAAATTGACCGAATGCTTCTAGTGCCAAAACTGACTTAGTTGACATGTTGTGGTTGTGTATTTAGCAAGGCTTTTTATCTACTATCTATTATGTTTTTATTATGTATTTGGTTATGCTTACTTTAGTTTAGTTTAAAATCACAAAACCTATGTTTTTACCGGTAGTTTAGTGACAAAGGTCTAGTACTATTTCTCCGCCCATTTCCTTGGATCGATACTTGGTTCTTACCGATACTTTATTACATATATGACGGGGTACACTTGCCTCTTTCGTGTGTGTTTTGATGTAAAAGTAATAATCACTTTTATAAATTTAAAACCCAATCGTGTGTAAATTCTTTGCAAAATTATGTATATATACGCACACGTCAAGCATCAATATGAAGCTAAACCCAGGGAAATGCTCGTTTGGAATGGAAGAAGGCAAGTTCCTTGGATTCATCGTAACCAAAGATGGATTCAAGGTGAACCCGGAAAAAGTTCAGGCGATCGAGCGCATGCCATCGCCTTCTACGATGAAAGAAAAGCAACGACTAGCCGGCAGGCTAACCGCACTGAATAGATTCTTAGCCAACCATGCAGCTAAGTCTTACCCTTTCATCAATACCCTGCGGAGCTTCTTAAAAAAGGAACAATTCCAATGGACCGCAGAGGCCGAAAAAGCTTTCCGGGAGATGAAAGAGTGTTTGATTCAACTCCCAACTCTAACCGCACCACGCAAAGACGAGCCACTTATCTTGTACTTATCTGCCGCGGACAACGCGGTAGGCGCGGTACTCATAGTGGAGCGGGAAGGAGTTCAAACACCCATCTACTACATCAGCAAAATGCTCAACGACCCAGAGACGAGGTACTCCATCATGGAGAAGTTGGTATTGGCACTAGTACACGCGTCAAGACGGTTGCGACGATACTTTGCAAACCACGTCATCACGGTGCTAACCAACTATAGGATCGGCCTGATCCTATCAAAACCCGACATCTCTGGTAGATTAGCAAAATGGGCAATTGAGCTGGGCGCACTTTCACTGAACTATAAGCCGCGCCCCGCAATCAAAGGCCAAGTCTTGGCTGATTTCGTTGATGAAGTACCAGCAAATCGCATTCAAGAATGCGAAGAAGACCAAAACCTTGCATCGCCACCATCCTCCGCAGAAACCTGGGCACTATATACAGATGGTGCATCCAACGAAGATGGTGCAGGTCTACGACTCGTCAGCCCCGATGGCCAAGAGCTTACCTATGCAATCCGCCTCGATTTCAAAAGCACGAATAACGAGGCAGAGTATGAGGCTCTACTGGCAGGGCTGCGTCTAGCAGTCAAACTCGGCGTCCAACATTTGGAAGCACACGTCGACTCACTATTAGTTGCAGGGCAGATGCGCGGCGACTATGCCGCAAAAGGGGATATCATGATCCTCTACCTCGAGCAAGCCTTGCAACTGAGATAAAAATTCACTTCCTTCAATATCTTCCATATCAACAGAAGTGAAAACAAACCCGCGGATGCACTGTCAAAACTCGCATCCACCAGCTCCCAACACCTAGCAAAGGAGGTACGCATCGAAATCCTGCAAAATCCCTCGGTACCACTGCGCCAAGTCAATGTCATCCAGTACGGTACAACATCCTGGATGATTCCAATAATTGCATACTTGCAATCAGGTGTTACTCCCGAAAGCAAGGCAGAGGCACGTAAGTTGCAATACAAAGTGTGTCATTACCAAATGGGAGACGGTATCTTATACCGTAAATCTTACCTGGGGCCACTCCTACGATGCGTTGACCCCCAAGATGCCACATACCTTATCAGAGAAATACACGAGGGAATATGTGGCATACACGCAGGCCCACGCATGGTGGTGGCCAAAATCATGAACGCCGGGTACTACTGGCCCGACATGCACCTGGATGCAGTCAAAGTCTTGCGCAAGTTTTTTAATTGTCAGTGGCATGCTCCCAAGACCTTGCGCCCCGAGAATAACCTAATCCCCGTCACCACGGCGTGGCCATTCCAAAAATGGGCAATCGATGTGGTGGGACCATTTCCAGACGCACCAGGTGCAGTGAAGTTTATCATAGTGGCTGTTGATTACTTTACAAAATAGGTAGAGGCAAAACCGCTTGCCTCAACCACCGCTATGATAACAAGGAAATTCTTCTGGGAACATATCATCTGCCGTTTCGGTCTGCCAATGTGCATCGTTACCGACAACGGTACCAACTTCGCTGCCGATGACTTTAAAAAATGGCTAAAGGAGCTAAACATTGAACACATATTCTCCTCAGTGGCGCATCCGCAAGGGAATGGCCAAGTCGAGAGTATCAATAAAAGTTTAGTCGAAGGCATCAAAGCACGGTTGGGAAGAACCAGACGCGGCTGGGTTGATGAACTCCCAAGTATCTTATGGGCCCACAGGAAAAGCCCAAAGACAATTAACGGTGAGACACCCTTCAGCCTGGTCTATGGCACTGAAGCGGTGATCCCCACGGAAGTAGGCCTCCCCTCACCTAGAATGTTGGCTATCAACAAGATAGACAACAATGAGGAACGCAGGGTTGACTTGGACCTCCTGGAAGAAAGGCGTGAAAACGCTGCCATCAACGAGGCCAAGTTCAAAACCAAACTTGAAAAGTACTACAATGCACGCGTCCGCATTTGTACCTTCAACCCGGGAGACTACGTCCTTCGTGACAATGAAGCATCTAACACAGAACGCCCAGGGAAACTCGCCCCCAAGTGGGAAGGACCCTACCTCATCCAAGAGGTCCTGGGCAAAGGCGCGTATAAACTGCAAACATTAGAAGGCGAAACTATCGCACGCACATGGAATGCACAACAGCTTCGATGTTGTTACATGTAAGCCGTGTTTTTTACATTCACCATGTAACCTATCGGGCCGCAGGCCATTTGCAAATAAATAAATAAACGATTCAATGCAATATTGTTTATTTACTTCTATTACAAATGCGTGTTCCACTCTGCGGTATCTACAAAAACAGATTGGCAAAATCTTCATTCGCGATACCCACACAGAGTGGTGACCACACGCAACTATTGTAATAGGCCAGCAATGGCAAAACATCAACTGTTTATCCGGCTGGATATGCAAATACTGTTTTCACAAAGCCTACACAATTCCTAAACCCTAACGGGATAAAAAACAGGAATTGACTAATACTCATACGACAAAGGTATAGAGTATACTTAACCGCGCTTCACAGCGGGTAGAGTTCTTCATACTTGCATATCACCAAGGTATGCAAAAGGCAAATACAGACTGTGTTATATACAATAACATCAATTCATACAAGTTCAGACATGCAAGTAATAAAAACACTTGTACAACTTGAACAAAACGGTTCTTTATATTCAAAAAATTTCTACACCTACGCGGTGCCCAAGAAATTTACATAAGGTTCCTAACATTTAAAATGAGGAAACAAAAAAAGGCACGCAGGCCATCCTAGTCTTTCTTTGTACCGCTGGAACCCGCACCATCCTTGCTATCACCAGCAGGCTTTTCCTCATCTTCCTCATCAGCATATAAAAACCGCAAGCAGTCTACATAGTCTTCCGCATCCAGGCATTTCTCAAGTTCCTCAAGAGCGACAATGGACGTATCGTTGTACGCCGCAAGAGCGGCAGCAAGAAGCGCTTCAATGTCCACACCATGGAACCCAGACCTTTCATCAGTATATTTTCCCTGGGCCAAAACATTCATATGAGAAATGCAACGGTTGTAGCCAGCTTTAACACCAGCATTCCGGGCGCGCAACCTAATCTCATTAACACCTGCCACATTCTCAGGTGCGTCAAGGATAGACGTAACAATCTGCGAAACACAAGTAGTACGGTTATCAAAGGCAAATCTAAAAAAGATAGCAAAGGCAACGGATACTTACATGCCCGATACCGTGCATACGCATCCATTCGCGATCATCCTTGAGCTGATCGAGTGATGCAGCAAGGCTATCTCTAGCCTCTGCAACCTCCCTCGCCCGCGCTTCAGCATCGGCAGCACGGGCACTGACCTCCTCAATAACGGCTACCCGGCTCCGCACTTCAGCCTTTTAACAAGGAAAACACAAGTACACAAAGATAATCAACATACTTGTGGAATATATATACAAATTCAAGAGCCAAAGAAATTCATACCTGGAGGCCCTGAACAGTTTTGTCTAAATTGGTGCGGTCAGCATTTGCCCTTTCAAAAGCCTTCGCAGCACGGGCCTCCGCCTCCTTGGCCTCTTCAAGAGCCTTGGCAAGGCGAGCTTGTTGGTGCACCTAGTGTCTGTTAACTTCGTCTTAATCGAGTCTTATGTCTAGATAGGATGAACGAGCATACAACAGGATAGAAATTAGGGTTTTACAGGTTAATGTAAGTGATTTCGCTTGAAAGTGTTAAGGTGCAGTTCAAGCGAAATCATAACATGTGATTTTGCTTGAAACAACATGTTGCATGTTCAAGCGAAATCAGATCAACTATATATAGGTGTGTGCTGCGTCATTTCAAACGGGATCTGGTCTTGTTCTCTGAGACGAGGTTGTGTCCGTTTGTCATTTGAACGTGTAAAAAGCTCCGAAAATCATCAATAGATAAAGATTAAAAGGAAACAAGCTGTTTGACGTCATTTACATTGATTCCGCCTTTGCAAATGATGATGAACTACTCATACTGAATTTTTAGGGTCACCGAACGATCCAACAAGTGGTATCAGAGCTCAGGACGAGGAGTTCATACCAATTCAGCTTGAAATCACCGGATTTTCTCACCTCTACTCTTTCTTTTCTGATTTGAACAAGATTTATCGGTTGAAATGGCCTAAATTTTACATATATCACGTAAAACATAGTGTTAACAAAGCCTTGAGAATATTAGATCAAATCTCTACTTAAAACTGATAAAAAATGGCTTGAAACCTAATTCCGCTTGAACGATCCTTCGTATTTCGCTTGAACTAATTTGTGCATTTTCAAGCGAAATTAGACTTTTTAGTTGATTCCGCTTGAAAATTCAAGCGAAATAAGTCATTTCGCTTCAAAGTTCCTGATTTTGCTTGAATATCTGTTTCCGCTTGAAAATTCTTGCTGATTCCGCTTGAAACTATTCCGCTTCAAATTGATTTCGCTTGGATTTGCTATTTTTCAAAATTTCACTATTTTCTAAGTGTTTGTTGACTGTTTCAGGTACGTGAAAGATGGACGAATTCTTGAATCCTTTCAGTGATATGTATGCCTTTGCTGGAAACTCTGGAGATGATACTTCTAGTAACACCAATGAGAACACGACGAATGCAAAGAAAACTTTGTCGGATGCTTTAGGTGTGGAAAGTGTATACGGAACATATAACAAACCCCCAAAGTTGATGGCGATCGAAGAGTACAGTCAGTGGGCCAAGAAATTTGAAGAATGGTTAAAGGCATTTGCGTATCCCAGCTGGAAAAGTCTAAAGAATGGATATAGTGATGGAGGGAAAAATGGTGAAAATTTGACATCAACTGAAGAAATAGAAGTTTTTGTTGCCGGGCAAAAGTGCATCGCGTTGTTGTTTCAGTCTATCCGAGAAGATATAATATCTTTGATCGAGTATAACAATGCTAAAGATCTGTGGAAAAAGTTAGAAGTGAAATGCCTGGGTAGTGCAGAAATAGTGAAAAACAAAAAGAAACTGCTAAGAAAAGAGTTTGATTTATTTGGTTGTTTAAAAAATGAATCAGTTTGTAAGATGATTAAGAGGTTTGGGCACTTGAAGTTGGAGCTGGCGAGACATGGAATTATCTATTCTCAAGAAGAGTTAGTCGACAAATTGTTTGACTCGTTGCCAGATGAGATGGATTGGCAATACTATGCCTTGATGTTGAAGAATACGATCAAGTCTGAGGATCTTATAGTTGATTTTTTGATTGAAAGATTAGAGAGTCACGAGCTAGAGATAAAGAAAACACACAAAGTCAATCACTTAGCATATCAGCAGAATTTGGAGCTGTATTATCCAAAAAGCATGATTCCCTAGAATGCGTCTCCCAAGACAGCTTTTTCTGCTGAAAATTCCAACACATCTAGCAAAGAGAGTGCAAGCAGTGGATTTCACAGTGGCTCTTCGTCAACTTCAAACCAATCAGCTGCAATGAACTTATTTCAATGCAACATAGCTGTGGATTTAAAGAACGCTCAAAACTTTAGTGAGGAGTCTGCAAAGCAACAGATGGTTTTCCTAGCTTCTGTGCTAGAGTCGTATGAGAGCCTTGTAGCAGGCAACATAGGGAACACCAACCTAACAAAGGAAGACTACGATCAAATAGATCCTGAGGAGATGGAATTGATCGACATAAGGTGGTGTATAGCCAGTGCAGTGAGAAGGGCACAGCGTTTTATGGAGATTACAGGAAGAAAGTCTATTGGTGGACCATCTACCAAGTTAGGCTTTGACAAGTCAAAAGTGACCTGTTTCAAGTGTAAACAGAAAGGTCATTTTAAAAGAGAGTGCCGGAATGCTTATGCTGATGATTCTGAAAATCTGTTCAAAGAAGATTACTCTAAGAGAGCGATTTATCATCAGAATAAATCAGAACCGCCCAGAATGAAACAACTTGAGGATAATAAAGAAAAATCCAGAGCTCTTGCTGTGATTCATGACGATGAAGGTTTTGACTAGAGTGAGTTGTTACCAGAGGAGGATGCAGTTGGATATGCTTTTATGGCAAAGATTGTTGAACCTGTTCCTTTTAAAGATAACAGAAATGAAAAAGAAAAATATGTCAACAGAAAGATGATAGCTCAAAACAGAATGATCAGAATATCTGATATATATATACTGAAGCAAAAAGGGCGAAGAGATGGGATCCAGACAGAGAATGTTATCTTGACCCCATGGGAAACATTGCTATTGACTATAAGACACTCGATCTTGAAACCATAATTCAACAAATTGCTGAAGAAGAAGAGGGTTGGCAAAGAAAATGGTGGGGAAGTGGAGAAGAGAAAGAAGAGAAAGAAAAAGAAAAAGAAGAAAAGTCAAAGAAGATTGATGATGGGATTATTGATACTTCACAGGAATTAACAGCTGAAAACTTGGAAAAGATGGCTGACAAAGTGCTGGCTACTAAGGAACTTGAGGTAGATTCTAAGTCCATATCTGAGTCTAAAAGCCAGGTCAGTTCAAATGCGTCAACGAGTGTGTCAGGTAAGAAAGTTAATGGTGACATTGACTGCAAAAATTGCATGAAAGAGTGCAAAGTTTGTGGTACAATCACTTATCTAATTGGTAAGAAAGTTGATGATCTGACTAATAGAGTCAGAAGTGTTGAGGATCAGATCCTTAACCGTGATAAAATGTTGAAAGCTTCGAATGACAGATTAAAAGAATTAACTGACAAAATTGAAAATGATAAAATTGATAAAGAAAAAGTTAGGAAAGAAAATGAGCAGTTAGTTCTTGAAAATCGTCAGATATCAGAAAAATTTGAGAAGCTTAAAAGACACTACAAGAAATTTGGTGTTTTACCAACACAAAGTATGTGTGGTAAAAAGCATATAGTATGTTGCTAGTTGTCTTTACCTACACATAAATTAAGTGTAATGATGTGTAGACTCGTGACTGTGGATATAGGCCATTACCCACACATAAGTTATGTGTAGGTATATAGCAAACTATACCTACACATATATGTGTGGCTAAAAGGCATTTATATGTGTGGTTAAAAGTACAACAATTTGTTTAGAAGACATTTGACGTGGCAGGTGACGTGGCATCTGACGTGGCAAGTGACGTGGCATCCGACGTGGCATGTGACGTGGCAGGTGACATGGCATCCGACGTGGCATGAATATATGTGTAGGTAAAACTAATCTTATATGTAGGTAAAAGTAATATTATGTGTAGGTAAACGTTGAAGATGTGTTAGTATTGATCTTAATATGTGTTGAAACAAATGTAAACTAAAAGGCAGTAAAATCATACATAATGTCACAAACGTCACCATTGATTAATACATGAAACAAAGTGCCAATTTGATTAATACATGAAACAAATGTAAACTACAAGGCAGTAAAATCATAAATAATCAAAATGCTTGTCAACTTAACAAAAGAATCAAGAGTTGGATCTTGACCATGAAAATATAAATGTTACGATAGGTCCATAATACATCGTTAAACCATTTTATCTAACTTGTGACAACCATTTTATCTAACTTGTGACAGCATGAGCAAGCACTTAATTTTGAAATGTCTGCAAAAAAGAACAATCTTGAAACATAAGATGCTCATCCTTGCCAATCGATGACTTGAACTACCTTTAGTACCTGTAGCTGCCTGGTGTTGTAAGCACATAAGTTACTAAAAAAAGCACAAATATTAAAAAATATATATACCAAGTCTATTTAAAAAAGAAAAGAAATGAGTAGTAACAATCAAATTGGGTATCAAATATATGCATAGAGTTGAAAAAAAAAACAAAACACAATCCCTTCTATGCACTAATCAAAATATAAACGTATGGACTCACCAACTTGAAAAAACGTCTTAAAAGAA
This sequence comes from Helianthus tuberosus, assembly GCA_030545235.1. Classification (NCBI taxonomy): domain Eukaryota; kingdom Viridiplantae; phylum Streptophyta; class Magnoliopsida; order Asterales; family Asteraceae; genus Helianthus; species Helianthus tuberosus. The sequence goes on from CM060415.1 coordinate 78,838,516, forward strand.
AGGGGTAACGAAATCGAAAAAACGTTAAAAAATCTCAAATTTTTCCAAAATTTACACTACTGCCGGAACGCCAAGGGGTAGCGGAGGCTACCCCTTCTCATATGGTACATCCGCCCCTGTCTCCAGGTCAAGCTGGTGAGTCCATACGTTTATATTTTGATTAGTGCATAGAATGGATTGTGTTTTGTTTTTTTTTTTCAACTCTATGCATATATTTGATACCCAATTTGATTGTTACTACTCATTTCTTTTCTTTTTTAAATAGACTTGGTATATATATTTTTTAATATTTGTGCTTTTTTTAGTAACTTATATGCTTACAACACCAGGCAGCTACAGGTACTAAAGGTAGTTCAAGTCATCGATTGGCAAGGATGAGCATCTTATGTTTCAAGATTGTTCTTTTTTGCAGACATTTCAAAATTAAGTGCTTGCTCATGCTGTCACAAGTTAGATAAAATGGTTGTCACAAGTTAGATAAAATGGTTTAACGATGTATTATGGACCTATCGTAACATTTATATTTTCATGGTCAAGATCCAACTCTTGATTCTTTTGTTAAGTTGACAAGCATTTTGATTATTTATGATTTTACTGCCTTGTAGTTTACATTTGTTTCATGTATTAATCAAATTGGCACTTTGTTTCATGTATTAATCAATGGTGACGTTTGTGACATTATGTATGATTTTACTGCCTTTTAGTTTACATTTGTTTCAACACATGGTGGTGGCCAAAATCATGAACGCCGGGTACTACTGGCCCGACATGCACCTGGATGCAGTCAAAGTCTTGCGCAAGTGTTTTAATTGTCAGCGGCATGCTCCCAAGACCTTGCGCCCCGAGAATAACCTAATCCCCGTCACCACGGCGTGGCCATTCCAAAAATGGGCAATAGATGTGGTGGGACCATTTCCAGACGCACCAGGTGCAGTGAAGGTTATCATAGTGGCTGTTGATTACTTTACAAAATGGGTAGAGGCAAAACCGCTTGCCTCAACCACCGCTATGATAACAAGGAAATTCTTCTGGGAACATATCATCTGCCGTTTCGGTGTACCAATGTGCATCGTTACCGACAACGGTACCAACTTCGCTGCCGATGACTTTCAAAAATGGCTAAAGGAGCTAAACATTGAACACATATTCTCCTCAGTGACGCATCCGCAAGGGAATGGCCAAGTCGAGAGTATCAATAAAAGTTTAGTCGAAGGCATCAAAGCACGGTTGGGAACAACCAGATGCGGCTGGGTTGATGAACTCCCAAGTATCTTATGGGCCCACAGGACAAGCCCAAAGACAATTAACGGTGAGACACCCTTCAGCCTGGTCTATGGCACTGAAGCGGTGATCCCCACGGAAATAGGCCACCCCTCACCTAGAATGTTGGCTATCAACAAGATAGACAACAATGAGGAACGCAGGGTTGACTTGGACCTCCTGGAAGAAAGGCGTGAAAACGCTGCCATCAACGAGGCCAAGTTCAAAACCAAACTTGAAAAGTACTACAATGCACGCGTCCGCATTTGTACCTTCAACCCGGGAGACTACGTCCTTCGTGACAATGAAGCATCTAACACGGAACGCCCAGGGAAACTCGCCCCCAAGTGGGAAGGACCCTACCTCATCCAAGAGGTCCTGGGCAAAGGCGCGTATAAACTGCAAACATTAGAGGGCGAAACTATCGCACGCACATGGAATGCACAACAGCTTCGATGTTGTTACATGTAAGCCGTGTTTTTTACATTCACCATGTAACCTATCGGGCCGCAGGCCATTTGCAAATAAATAAATAAACGATTCAATGCAATATTGTTTATTTACTTCTATTACAAATGCGTGTTCCACTCTGCGGTATCTACAAAAACAGATTGGCAAAATCTTCATTCGCGATACCCACACAGAGTGGTGACCACACGCAACTATTGTAATAGGCCAGCAATGGCAAAACATCAACTGTTTATCCGGCTGGATATGCAAATACGGTTTTCACAAAGCCTACACAATTCCTAAACCCTAACGGGATAAAAAACAGGAATTGACTAATACTCATACGACAAAGGTATAGAGTATACTTAACCGCGCTTCACAGCGGGTAGAGTTCTTCATACTTGCATATCACCAAGGTATGCAAAAGGCAAATATAGACTCTGTTATATACAATAACATCAATTCATACAAGTTCAGACATGCAAGTAATAAAAACACTTGTACAACTTGAACAAAACGGTTCTTTATATTCAAAAAATTTCTACACCTACGCGGTGCCCAAGAAATTTACATAAGGTTCCTAACATTTAAAATGAGGAAACAAAAAAAGGCACGCAGGCCATCCTAGTCTTTCTTTGTACCGCTGGAACCCGCACCATCCTTGCTATCACCAGCAGGCTTTTCCTCATCTTCCTCATCAGCATATAAAAACCGCAAGCGGTCTACATAGTCTTCCGCATCCAGGCATTTCTCAAGTTCCTCAAGAGCGGCAATGGACGTATCGTTGTACGCCGCAAGAGTGGCAGTAAGAAGCGCTTTAATGTCCACACCATGGAACCCAGACCTTTCATCAGTATATTTGCCCTGGGCCAAAACATTCATATGAGAAATGCAACGGTTGTAGCCAGCTTTAACACCAGCATCCCGGGCGCACAACCTAATCTCATTAACACCTGCCACATTCTCAGGTGCGTCAAGGATAGACGTAACAATCTGCGAAACACAAGTAGTACGGTTATCAAAGGCAAATCTAAAAAAGATAGAAAAGGCAACGGATACTTACATGCCCGATACCGTGCATACGCATCTATTCGCGATCATCCTTGAGCTGATCGAGTGAAGCAGCAAGGCTATCTCTAGCCTCTGCAACCTCCCTCGCCCGCGCTTCAGCATCGGCAGCACGGGCACTGACCTCCTCAATAACGGCTACCCGGCTCCGCACTTCAGCCTTTTAACAAGGAAAACACAAGTACACAAAGATAATCAACATACTTGTGGGATATATATACAAATTCAAGAGCCAAAGAAATTCATACCTGGAGGCCCTGAACAGTTTTGTCTAAATTGGTGCGGTCAGCATTTGCCCTTTCAAGAGCCTTCGCAGCACGGGCCTCCGCCTCCTTGGCCTCTTCAAGAGCCTTGGCAAGGCGAGCTTGTTGGTGCACCTAGTGTCTGTTAACTTCGTCTTAATCGAATCTTATGTCTAGATAGGATGAACGAGCATACAACAGGATAGAAATTAGGGTTTTACATGTTAATGTAAGTGATTTCGCTTGAAAGTGTTAAGGTGTAGTTCAAGCGAAATCATAACATGTGATTTTGCTTGAAACAACCTGTTGCATGTTCAAGCGAAATCAGATCAACTATATATAGGTGTGTGCTGCGTCATTTCAAACGGGATCTGGTCTTGTTCTCTGAGCCGAGGTTGTGTCCGTTTGTCATTTGAACGTGTAAAAAGCTCAGAAAATCATCAATAGATAAAGATTAAAAGGAAACAAGCTGTTTGACGTCATTTACATTGATTCCGCCTTTGCAAATGATGATGAACTACTCATACTGAATTTTTAGGGTCACCGAACGATCCAACAAGTGGTATCAGAGCTCAGGACGAGGAGTTCATACCAATTCAGCTTGAAATCACCGGATTTTCTCACTTCTACTCTTTCTTTTCTGATTTGAACAAGATTTATCGGTTGAAATGGCCTAAATTTTACATATATCACGTAAAACATAGTGTTAACAAAGCCTTGAGAATATTAGATCAAATCTCTGCTTAAAACTGATAAAAAATGGCTTGAAACCTAATTCCGCTTGAACGATCCTTCGTATTTCGCTTGAACTAATCTGTGCATTTTCAAGCGAAATTAGACTTTTTAGTTGATTCCGCTTGAAAATTCAAGGGAAATAAGTCATTTCGCTTCAAAGTTCCTGATTTTGCTTGAATATCTGTTTCCGCTTGAAAATTCTTGCTGATTCCGCTTGAAGCTATTCCGCTTCAAACTGATTTCGCTTGGATTTGCTGTTTTTCAAAATTTCACTATTTTCTAAGTGTTTGTTGACTGTTTCAGGTACGTGAAAGATGGACGAATTCTTGAATCCTTTCAGTGATATGTATGCCTTTGCTGGAAACTCTGGAGATGATACTTCTAGCAACACCAATGAGAACACGACGAATGCAAAGAAAACTTTGTCGGATGCTTTAGGTGTGGAAAGTGCATACGGAACATATAACAAACCCCCAAAGTTGATGGCGATCGAAGAGTACAGTCAGTGGGCCAAGAAATTTGAAGAATCGTTAAAGGCATTTGCGTATCCCAGCTGGAAAAGTCTAAAGAATGGATACAATGATGGAGGAAAAAATGGTGAAAATTTGACATCAACTGAAGAAATAGAAGTTTTTGTTGCCGAGCAAAAGTGCATCGCGTTGTTGTTTCAGTCTATCCGAGAAGATATAATATCTTTGATCGAGTATAACAATGCTAAAGATCTGTGAAAAAAGTTAGAAGTGAAATGCCTGGGTAGTGCAGAAATAGTGAAAAACAAAAAGAAACTACCAAGAAAAGAGTTTGATTTATTTGGTTGTTTAAAAAATGAATCAGTTTATAAGATGATTAAGAGGTTTGGGCACTTGAAGTTGGAGTTGGCGAGACATGGAATTATCTATTCTCAAGATGAGTTAGTCGACAAATTGTTTGACTCGTTGCCAGATGAGATGGATTGGCAATACTATGCCTTGATGTTGAAGAATACGATCAAGTCTGAGGATCTTATAGTTGATTTGTTGATTGAAAGATTAGAGAGTCACGAGCTAGAGATAAAGAAAACACACAAAGTCAATCACTTGTCATATCAGCAGAATTTGGAGCTGTATTATCCAAAAAGCATGATTCCCAAGAATGCGTCTCCCAAGACAGCTTTTTCTGCTGAAAATTCCAACACATCTAGCAAAGAGAGTGCAAGCAGTGGATTTCACAGTGGCTCTTCGTCAACTTCAAACCAATCAGCTGCAATGAACTTATTTCAATGCAACATAGCTGTGGATTTAAAGAATGCTCAAAACTTCAGTGAGGAGTCTGCAAAGCAACAGATGGTTTTCCTAGCTTCTGTGCTAGAGTCGTATGAGAGCCTTGTGGCAGGCAACATAGGCAACACCAACCTAACAAAGGAAGACTATGATCAAATAGATCCTGAGGAGATGGAATTGATCGACATAAGGTGGTGTATAGCCAGTGCAGTGAGAAGGGCACAACGTTTTATGGAGATTACAGGAAGAAAGTCTATTGGTGGACCATCTACCAAGTTAGGCTTTGACAAGTCAAAAGTGACCTGTTTCAAGTGTAAACAGAAAGGTCATTTTAAAAGAGAGTGCCGGAATGCTTATGCTGATGATTCTGAAAATCCGTTCAAAGAAGATTACTACAAGAGAGCGATTTATCATCAGAATAAATCAGAACCGCCCAGAATGAAACAACTTGAGGATAATAAAGAAAAATCCAGAGCTCTTGCTGTGATTCATGACGATGAAGGTTTTGACTAGAGTGAGTTGTTACCAGAGGAGGATGCAGTTGGATATGCTTTTATGGCAAAGATTGTTGAACCTGTTCCTTTTATAGATAACAGAAATGAAAAAGAAAAGTATGTCAACAGAAAGATGATAGCTCAAAACAGAATGATCAGAATATCTGATATATATATACTGAAGCAAAAAGGGAGAAGAGATGGGATCCAGACAGGGAATGTTATCTTGACCCCATGGGAAACATTGCTATTGACTATAAGACCCTCGATCTTGAAACCATAATTCAACAAATTGCTGAAGAAGAAGAGGGTTGGCAAAGAAAATGGTGGGGAAGTGGAGAAGAGAAAGAAGAGAAAGAAAAAGAAAAAGAAGAAAAGTCAAAGAAAATTGATGATGGGATTATTGATACTTCACAGGAATTAACAGCTGAAAACTTGGAAAAGATGGCTGACAAAGTGCTGGCTACTAAGGAACTTGAGGTAGATTCTAAGTCCATATCTGAGTCTAAAAGCCAGGTCAGTTCAAATGCGTCAACGAGTGTGTCAGGTAAGAAAGTTAATGGTGACATTGACTGCAAAAATTGCATGAAAGAGTGCAAAGTTTGTGGTACAATCACTTATCTAAATGGTAAGAAAGTTGATGATCTGACTAATAGAGTCAGAAGTGTTGAGGATCAGATCCTTAACCATGATAAAATGTTGAAAGCTTCGAATGACAGATTAAAAGAATTAACTGACAAAATTGAAAATGATAAAATTGATAAAGAAAAAGTTAGGAAAGAAAATGAGCAGTTAGTTCTTGAAAATCGTCAGATTTCAGAAAAATTTGAGAAGCTTAAAACGGTTAAAGATGCTGATGACAGAAATGGTAAGACAATTAAAGAAAATAATCATCTGTCAGGAGTTCTTCGGGTAAAAGAAGAGTTAATCAATCAGTAACTGGATGAAATTGCAAAGTTGAAGCTTAAATTTCAAGAAGCTGAAATTGAAAATGAACGAATCCAGTTGAAACTAAAAAGTTACAACTCTGCAAGTTTTGTTTTACAACACATTGTTCCTAAACCCATCGGGAAAAACAAAGCAGGCGAATATGTTTACTCGGATGGAACTGGGGTTGGGTTTCATCAGGTTCCACCGCCTGTTCTAAACAATTATTCAAAGAAAACATCCGGGTTGGTTAATGATGAAGATGAAAATGAGGTGAAACTTCCAGACACAATTGATGTCACATTCACTTTGTCATCCGATGAAGGAAGTGTCCAATCTGAAGTTGTTAAAAGTGTGGTTGAAAGTGTTTTAAAATCTGAAAGTGACACTACTGAGGATGATGAATGTTTTCTGGACAAATACATTCCGAAACCAAAATCCAAAAACAACTTAGGTGATGAACCGGGTCTTGTGATGTACAAGATGGCTGGATCTGATAAGTTGTATTCGGATTGTGATTTTCAATTGGAGAATGTTAATGTGAACAAATTGAAAAATGTTTTCAAGTTGGTCGAGATTGATGTGTCAGAAGTTGAAAGTTTGAAAAATGCGAAGAGGCAAATGAATTTTGAAAAAGATAAAGCTTACTACAAGAAACCTGTTGTTCCACCGCGTTTTTATAACAACAATCGAAACAAATGGTCGGGTGGTTATCAGGGTGGTAAGAGTTATCAGAAAAAGAACTTTCAAAACAAGAAGTTTGCTGAGAAAAAGGTGTTTGTGAATGGTTCAAGTTCACTTTCTGATGAAGAATCTGAGATTTTTCGAAATCAAATGAGGAATTTTTTGCAAAGAAGGCCTCACAGTCTCAGTCTGATGGCACAAGTCGGGTAGTTGACACCCGAACATGCTTCAAATGTAATCGAGTTGGACATATTGCACGAAAGTGTACCAACTTGAAGCCTAATACTGAAGTTGTGATGAATTCAAGAAAGAAAGATGATGTGAAGGGAAAAGCTCCATTGATTGTTGCGAAAAAGGTTTTGAAAAATGACAACATCAAGATCAAAACTGAACCTGTTAAGAATATGGTAACTAAAAATGACAAGTTTTACAAACGGGTTGCATCGTTTCAACAAGCATGGAAGCCAAAAGTAGTTGAAAAGAAATCAAGTATTCCAAAACCAAAGGTTTCAGAGTCAGAAAAACAATCGTCTTCTACCACACCGGTAAAGATGGATGTTCCTTTGGATTACTATGAGAAACTTGATCCACAAGAGTCTGTTATTTCTGAGAAAAAGGTTGTTTTGAAGAAAGACCAACCAATTGGTCAACCTGAGAAAAATGAGTTTTTCTTATACAAAAAGGTTGAGGTTGGGTCTGCAAAAAGCTTGAAGATGAATGATAAAAATTTCCCACCACTTTACACTACAAAATCTCACATCAAAGTCCAGTTACCTGAGTCGAAAGAGGCTTGGGTGGCATCAAAATCTCATTAAGTATTTGTGATTTGTGCAGGAGCTTTCAAGATCCGTTTCAAGATGGATTATGGATAGTGGAGCTTCTCGGCACATGGCAGGGAAAACAGCCCTGTTGTACGATGTTAGAAATTTCAATGGTGGTTTTGTGGGTTTCGCTGGAAATCAAGGAGGCAGAATAGTTGGTGAAGGAAAGCTATCCAATGGCATTGTAACGTTTGAAAGAGTTAAATACATCGCCGAGCTTGAAAACAATCTTCTGAGTATCTCTCAGATTTGTGATCATATGTATACAACGCACTTTACAGACAAAGAATGTTTGATCTTGAAACCAGGATTTGTTGTTCCCGAAGAATGGGTGATCATGAGAGCACCTAGAGTGAATGATTTGTATGTGTTAGATATGGGTGTAGCGACTACTACTATGGGCCAGGCTCACTGTTTTATGTCGAGAGAAACGGAAAAAGAGTCAAAGTTATGGCATCGGAAGATGGGGCATATACATCTTAGAAAAATGAATCACTTGGTGCACAATGATTTGGTTTTGGGTGTTCATGTCAAAGGTTTTCATCTTGATGGGGAATGCATTAGCTGCATCAAAGGAAAGCAAAAGAAGAAATCACATCCTCAAAAGAAAGTTAATTCAGTTTCCAGACCGTTAGAGAGACTACATATGGATCTTTTTGGTCCAGTAAACGTCAAAAGTATTACAGGGGATCTCTATTGTCTTGTGGTAACTGATGATTATTCCAGATTTTCGTGGGTATCTTTCTTGAAGTCTAAAGATGAGACGTTTGAAAGTTTGATGGCGTTGTTTAGAAAAATTGAAAACTTGTACCAAAGCCGAATCAGAAGAATCAGGTGTGATAACGGTACAAAATTCAAGAACAACAGAATGGAAGAATATTGTGATGAGAGAGGTATATTGCAAGAGTTTAGTGCTCCTTACACTCCGAAGCAGAATGGAGTAGCTGAACGAAAGAACAGAACACTAATCGAAACGGACAGAACGATGCTTGCTGATTCAAAGCTACCAGTCAATTTTTGGGCAGAAGCAGTGTCAGCCGCTTGCTATACACTCAACCGGGTTCTCACTGTAAAGAGATTCAACAAGACATGCTTCGAGCTGATCAACAATCGAAAACCGAACCTGTAGTATTTAGAACCGTTTGGGTCTCCCTGCACAGTTCTAGAACCTTCTGGAAAGTTTGGTGCAAAGAGCTTTGAAGGAATTTCCGTGGGTTATGCTAGTCTATTGAAACGAGTCTTTGTTCCAAGCTTGAAGCAGATCATCGAAGCACAACATGTTGAGTGTCAGGGGTATACTATGCCGCCTCAAAATCCCGGTGACTCATGGCGTTTTAATTATGATAAATTGTGGGATTCGTTTGACATGGAAGAAGAAAAGGATGAAGAAGAAGATTTCTTTGATGAGTTAGATATTTTGAGAGAGTATGAAGAATCGCAGGAAAAATTCCCAGCAGAAACTTTCAGTCGACAAAGACAGGCTTCGAATGATGATGAAGCAGGTCCAAGTAATGCTGGTGAACATGATGATATTCAGGGATCTCTTGACAATCAGACGACAGTCAACGATAATCTAGAATCTGATGATAGACCGATTTTTTATCATAGTGATTCAGATTCCGAGGGGGAGCAAATCCAGATTTCAAGTCAAACAGTTCCAGTCGATGAACAAGGTGCAAATCAGAATATCACAAATTTGGAAGGTGAGGTAGATGTTCCAGGCGAGGTGATGCCAAGAACTCTTTCATACCATCCAGAGGAGTTGATCATTGGAGAATTGCAATCAGGCGTTCGCACTAGACGTCAAATTGACCAAGGCCTTACTTGTTTTTATTCTACAGTAGCACCTTTACAAACTAAGTTTTCACTAAGTTGTTTTATTTCGTAGATCGAACCGCGAACTTATAAAGAGGCGCTAACTGAAGATTCTTGGGTCAATGCTATGCAAGAAGAGTTGTGTCAGTTTGAGAAGTTAGGAGTGTGGAAGTTAGTAGACTTGCCTGATGGTCAAAGGAAGATAAACACCAAGTGGGTGTTCAAGTGCAAGAGGGATGATAGAGGAGTTGTTGTTCGTAACAAAGCTAGACTCGTAGTCCAGGGCTTTAGTCAGCAGGAGGGTATAGATTTCACTGAAGTGTATGCTCCAGTTGCTCGACTTGAAGCGATCAGAATCTTCCTAGCATTTTCATCTTGGAAAAATTTTAAAGTATATTAGCTAGATGTGAAATCGGCGTTTCTCTATGGGAAGGTAAAAGAGGAGGTATATGTCGGACAGCCACCGGGCTTCACCGATCCAATCCACAAAGACAAGGTCTACTTGCTAGACAAAGCGCTGTATGGTTTACACCAGGCCCCAAGACATTGTCTCAACACCTACTAGCCAACAGCTTCATCCGAGGAAAAGTGGATGTCACTCTCTTCACCAAAGAGATCGACGGTTATCTTCTGATAGTTCAAATATACGTGGACGACATCGTATTTGGGTCAACAAATGAAAATTTGTGCAAAGATTTTGAACAAGTTATGAAGCAGAAATTCGAAATGTCATCGATGGGTGAGATGAAATTCTTTTTGGGACTGCAGGTTGATCAACTACCCAAAGGAATTTTTATACATCAAACGAAGTACGTTCATGATATCTTGGAGAAATTTGGGATGTCAGGTTCAACTCCAACTTCCACCCCATTAGCTACGAATCATGGGATAAACCCTGATCTCACCAGAGAGAAGGTAGATGAAACGCTGTATCGTTCCATGATCGGTTCGCTGATGTATTTGACAGCTTCAAGACCCGATATTATGTATCCTACCTGCCTCGCAGCAAGATTTCAATCTAACCCGAGAGCTTCGCATATGGTGATTATGAAAAGCATATTACGCTACCTGAAAGGAACTCCTTCATTGGGGTTGTGGTATCCAAGAGATGGCGACTTTATGCTCGAAGGGTATTCCGATTCCGATTTCGGATGCTGCAAAGTCAACGCTAAATCAACAACAGCGGGGTACCAGTTTTTCGGATCAAGATTGGTTACCTGGCAATGCAAAAAGCAAACCTCTGTGGCATTATCCACATGTGAAGGGGAGTATGTATCTGCTAGCAGCTGCTGCTCTCAGATCTTGTGGATCCAGCAACAGATGCGCAACTACGGTTTGCAATTTCTAAACACCCCTATCTTTGTTGATAATGAGGCAGCGATTAACATTACTAAAAATCCAGTTCATCACGCTAAAACCAAACACATTGAAATTCGTCATCACTTCATCCGAGACTGTTTCGAGAAGAAGTTGATACGAATTGAGAAAATCCACACTAACGATCAAAAAGTTGATTTACATACCAAAGCATTTGATAAAACTCGTTTTCAATATTTGCTAAAACTGAACGGTATGAAGCTTTTATCGGTGTTGGAAGAGATTCTTAGCGTTGATGAAGGAGACATTGTAGATGATGTTGAGAAGCAATTTGCAATGGTTTGCCGATTTTTTACTTGTTTTGATATTTAGGGGGAGAGTATAGGGTAATTTTTTCAGAAAATACAAAAACAGTAAAAAGTTTCAAAAAATCCAAAAACATGAGATATTTTCAAAATCCAAAAACAATAGAAAATTGAAAAAGAGCTTGTGTAAAAAGGGAAAATGATAGTACATCAGCTTGACAGTTACGGTATGCTAAAGATATGTAAAGTTTAAAAGATTAAACAGTCTCGCTGATGATGTCCTGATAGGTTTTTACACATTTAGTAGGTTTATTCGGGATATAAACCTAAATCTTTACTTACTTATTTCGTGGGGAACACTACTTGGATATATAGGTAACCCCTGAAATCTCGTTTGAAAGATCCCTCTTTCTAAGATACTAGGTCTTTATACTCAGTGATATCTGGGGTATTATTCCGGGACTTCTGATAATGCGGAAGCAATGGCCTAGTCCCCGAATAATACTTTATGCATTGCTTGAAATATAGCGCCGCCCTCAGCAAAAATGATGAAACAATAAAATTGATAATCATGGTTGTTGTAAAAAAGATCCTCTAAAGGGGACTCACCAAAGTCGAAGCCGTCATCTCTCTGCTGAACGAAAGTTCTGACCTGAGCTCTCACGGTCCTCACAATTTAACCCCTTACAGATATCATCTGTGGTATACTCACCTGTAAGACTGAATATTGGGATTTGGATACGGGAGTATATTCAAGAGGTGGGACACACGTTTAAGTTTAAGTCTCTAAAACACTAAATCCGTATCCTGGACAGATTGAAAATTGTGTGAGAATTTAAGTGGATCAGTATATCGACAATCTAAGTGAATTGTTTAATTCTGAGTATGAAATTAAAGCTTAACGGTACTTGTGATTTGTCGAATAGCTGATATGAATCCCTAACACGCTCACCAAAAATATGTTTGTAAATAGTTTACTTTTACTATATTTTATTTTTGTATTTCATTTCTAGTTTAGAAACTTTATTAAAAATATAAAAATATTTTACACTTCTGCTTTATTTTTGACAAACCAAAGTGGAAAGTTGATCTTCAGATTCAATTTTGGAGTAGATGCAGGAGGTTTCTGAGCTGGATGATGAGTTTGGAACTTAATCATGATAAGTTTGTGAAAGTTGAAAAGTTAAAGCAAGTTCATTAACTTGAAACTTGTAAATTTTCAGAAAAAATTGAACAAAAAGTCAGTGTGAATTATCTCTGATCAACCAGGGTCATTAAGTTGGACTTGGTAGATAAATTGAGTAATCAGGGTCATTAATTTGGACCTGAATACTTAAGTGAATTTCTAATTCTGACAAAATCATTGAATGAGATAGAATGGTAAGTTTGGATTGAAACTGTTATTGTCATATATCTTATATTTAGGTAGAGATTGTGCAGGTAACAGGAATTCCCATGGCAAAGAAAATGTCAAAGATTGAACTAGAATTCGAACTCTAGCTTATCGAGAGGGGGAGTCTGCGAAAGGGGAAGTCAGAATTCTGGATCAACACTCAAAGGGGAGAGTGAAGATTAAGGAGAGCTTTTACAATGACAAATCAATTTGGATAGAAAGACTAAGACTAAAGACTCGACGCCGAAGACTTCGTCAACATCCAAGGGGGAGTCTGTTGGTGCACCTAGTGTCTGTTAACTTCTTCCTAATCGAGTCTTATGTCTAGATAGGATGAACGAGCACACAACAGGATAGAAATTAGGGTTTTACATGTTAATGTAAGTGATTTTGCTTGAAAGTGTAAAGGTGCAGTTCAAGCGAAATCATAACATGTGATTTCGCTTGAAACAACCTGTTGCATGTTCAAGCGAAATCAGATCAACTATATATAGGTGTGTGCTGCGTCATTTCAAACGGGATCTGGCCTTGTTCTCTGAGTTGAGGTGCTGTCCGTTTGTCATTTGAACGTGTAAAAGGCTCAGGAAGTCATCAATAGATAAAGATTAAAAGGAAACAAGCTGTTTGACGTCATTTACATTGATTCCGCCTTTGCAAATGATGATGAACTACTCATACTGACTTTTTAGGGTCACCGAACGATCCAACAAAGCTTCTGCCTCCTTGGCCTCTTTGGCAACCGCATCAGCTGCGGCTTTCTCCTTAACCAAAGCAGCATTCGCTGCCTTGGCATTGGTAAGCTCCTGACGAACACGAAAGAGAGTTTCATTCTGTTTGGCCTAAGATTCTTTCCAAGTCTTACGCTCATCAGAAAGTGTCTTGCGCTCATTAGAAAGAGATTCTTTCCAACTCTTGCGCTCATCAGAAAGCAGTTTTGCAAGGGTATGAACCTGTTTAAGCTCAGCAGTTGCATCCCACTCCTTAGTCTGCTTATGCTTCTCAAAAGCAGCCTTCTGCCTTTCAAGCTGCTCTGCACCCTCACGAGCAGCCTTCACCAACTCTTCAGCCTCAGCCCACAAGCGCGCATTTTCCTCCTCCTTGCGCCCCAGCACCTTGTAGTTTTCCATAATGGCATTTGCCATTATGGAACTCCACACAAGCATGGAGGAGAGTTGCTTAATCTGGAGCTCACTTGGCAAAGAACGGGCCCGATTGACTTCAAATCGGGTGCCCAAACCACCCAAAATATCCTTACACGCGGAGGGGTCAGCAGAAATATCATCCCCTTGCATTACATTCCATGGGGGCGGTGATAGGTCATGGCCCGGTCTTCAGTATAGGTGCGGTAATAGAACTCCAATTCAGACTCTTTAGGCTGAATAAGAGTCCCTATAAACCCGCACCCCCAGAAGCGGAACCAGAAGTTTTCTCACTAGCGGGAGATTTCTTCCTCTCAATATAAACAAACTTCAAGTTCAGATCATCAGTGTCTTGCGGGGAGATCAGGTTATCATGGGAGTCCACCGTGTCATAGATCTGAGCCGCAGGCCCCTTCCCGGTATCCTCCGCCCGCACAGAGGGCTCAGGCACCACTTTAATCGAAGGGCTTCTGGTAAATTCTGTGTTAACCCCCGCATCCACAGCTGTGTCATGCGGGGGAGAATGAGGAGCATCAAACAAAGAGAACCCTTCATCTTGCGGTTCTGTAAACAAAGAAAAAACACTTTAAATACAAGTACAAATGCAAAATACTTGTAAAAGTTATGAATCAGTTACCTGAAGCAACCACAGGTTTCACAACAGCTGTCCGTTTGGTCTGTATTTTCGGACGCTTCTTCTCACCGGCATCAGTAGCCTTCTATACCTTTCTCTTCTTCTTCTCATCAACAGGTTTGGAACCCGCAGAGGATCCACCTGCCACCGCACCACCACCTGGAACACCCAAACCCTCAAGGGTGTTAGATACTACCACGTAATCGGTATATCTGCGGAAAGGAGAACGAGAGATACCTGCCGCCTGCGGCACCAAAGGAGGAACAACAACGGCCTCAGGCTTTTTCTTGCCGCGACCCCGCACAACCTTCTCTACATGCTTTTTCTCCGCTTGTTTCTTAGGGGCACCCTTCACCTCAAATTTACCCAGGGCCCCAAGAGTACCTGCGTTTACATCATCCAAACAAGCAAATAAGAAAGTTGAACTTCTTTACAAAGCAAGTAAGAAGATTATAGAATATACCTTCGCCTTGTGGCAGGGGTGCGTTCAACACCTCGCGAACAGGAACGCGGAAGTTGTTAACAATGGTCAAGTTAAAACCTGCACCTTCCGCACACTTAACAATCTCAACCTTGCCTTTAAAGGTCGGATCAAATATCCTCCACAGCTCAGCAACCTCTGATAGCACACTTACAAATCAGTAACAAGCAAGGGAATAAAGAAACCGCACAAGAGTAAGAACACTTACCACCACTTTTTTCCCGCACAACAGGCCTTGCATGCCTGTCAGGCCTAGTCAACATCATCCGCAACACCCATAGCTGCGTGTTGTCTAGCTTCTTATGCTCAATGGTCCTCAACCCTGGGAACCACTCCACTGTCTCCGCACTGGGAAGATCAATATCTTCCACAGGGATCGCCTCGTTCACGTTGCGGAAAGTCATCCTGCAACAATCGCGGTTGCCTTAATGTAGAAGAACTTTGTCTTCCACTTTGAAATACCCTTCGGAGGGATCATCATCTTGGTACTCCTATACCGTTGGCTAAAAGAGAAAAACCCAGTATTTACAGTTAACTGGTAAAACCGCCGGAAGTTTTCAACAGAAATTTCCAGACCAAGAACACGGAAAGTGTACTCAAAATTTCTAATCCGGATCATCCCGAACGGACTCATTTAGGAGATACGAAGTTTGTAATACTCCAAAACCTCAGCAACAAAAACAGTTAATGGTAAACGAAGGTTACCATCAATGAAAGAATCAGCCCACATGGTGACATAACCGGCCGAAGCATCGGCACCGGTGTCACCCTCATGGGGATAAACAGCTCCAAACTCCTGGGGCATTTGAATGCTGGTCATCAAGTTTTTAAACTGACTCTGTGGCCACTTCAGCACCGGTAGGCCCCCGCCAGGGGCACTACCACCGTCTTCTTCCTCTTCCGCCACCACCGGCGAAGAGGGATCAGGGTTTTCCCCCTCAACATGATGTGGATTGGATGGTTCAGCCATCAGGGATTGTAGTGAAGAAAACTCTGAAATTTGACCGGAATTTCAGAAAGTTTATCGGAATTTCAGAAAGGTTTGAGGTATCACTTCTCAACTCTCTCACTACTACTACTATCACACTTTGCTTCGCAAGCAAATTACTGATTCTCACGACGGAGAGTGGTAACAAGGAGCACCCCCCACCCCATCCTCCTTGTTACGAGTCACGGCTTGTTTCCTTGTGCAGGAAACCAACCAGCGGACGATCCAGCCAACGATCCTTGGAAAGAAGGGATTAATCCTACTTGACGAGACCAGTGAGTTAACCCCACCCGGTTAACCATTGTTTCATCACACTGCGTGACAATCAGTTGTCTTCTTCTCTTTCACATTTCACCCATGCGAAAGCTGCAATTATTGTATATTAAACCATCACGTACATTTAAAATTTTATGATTTTTTTCAATCACGTTTTATAGATATCTTACAACATATGAAGAATTGGAAATCAGGCACAAAATCGAACTCTGGATTTTGTTGTCTCAACAATCGATACTCTTTCTATTTATTGTAATTTTTTTAAAAAGATACAATTACCCCTGACCCATCCGTTTATAATAAAATTAACCTAGTTAAATAATTCTTCTAATCAATATTCAAATACCAGATTTATTTTTACTTTAAGACAGCAAGAGTGGTAGAGAACTTGGGTGTTTTTTCCCCAAAACGCCCCACCACGCCCAAGTACACCACCCCCGGGGTGTTTTCCTTCAAAAAGTTGGTTGGACGTTTCCTTTAAAACGTCAGAGAACTTTTGCTTTGGCCAATAGGAAATTTTCAAGTATTCCATTTAATATTAATTGTTTTATTTTTATAAAAAATAATAGAGTTAATAGCCACAATGGTCCCTGAGGTTTGCTCACTTTTGGCACTTTAGTCCAAAATCCAAATTTTTTAAATTTGGGTCCCTAAGGTTTGCATTTTGTTGTCATTTTAGTCCAAATATAAAAAACCCATTTTTTTGACAGTTGCAACCAGCCTATTTTGTCATTTTGCGCAGGGGTATTTTGGTCATTTTTATGAGTTATTATAACAAACCCAGATCATCTCTCTCAAAGCAGATCAAGAACCCAGATCAACTCTCTCTCTTCTCTCTCTCTATAGCACCGCCACTGCCACCTCCTCCCCCTTCTCACCACCGCCACCGCCACCGCCACCATCAAAACCCACCCCACAAGCACCACCTCTTCAGAGCACAACCACCCCCGTTCTCCCCCCCCCCCCCCCCTCTAAAACCCTAGCTTTTACCCTCTCTTTCTCTCTCTAAACCTCGCCGGAAGCGATGATGATACAACAACACTCTACACCTCCTCTCTCTCTCTAAACACACCTGACTCTCTCTCTTCTCTCTCTCTTCTCTCTCTCTATAGCTTTTACCCTCTCTTTCTCTCTCTAAACCTCGTCGGAGGCGATGATGATACAACATCAACGATCAGAAGGTTTTAACTTGATATGAGGTACAACAGCAACGATCAGAGGCGGTGATGATTTTTTCGTTGTCTGAGTGAATCAAGTGAAGCTTGAGACTTACCGTATCTTGGCGGGGTAATATCCGGCTATTGAAGCAGCCACGATGTTTGCAGCCATGGCGGTTGGTTCCTCTTTGTTTTGATTATTATTAACAGATCTGGGCCTCTTCTAATTCTTTTTTTTTTCATATTTTCGTTTTTTTATTTTTATCAAGGGTTTTGACTTGATATTTTCGTGAATGGAGGTAAAAGGGGTGTTGATGGGTGGGTGTTGATGATGGCGGTGGTGAGAAGGGGGAGGAGGTGGCGATGGTGGTGGTGCTTGTGGCCGAAGAGAGGAGAGAGGGAGAGAGAGAGGGGGGTTAATTAGTGTTGTTGATTCATCATAGTTGAAGGTGTTGATGTTAAGTTGTTTAAGAAGATGATGATGATTCAGTTGTTTGATGATCTACTTTGAGAGAGATGATCTGGGTTCTTGATCTGGGTTTGTAATTAGCTATTTGTTATAATAAATCATAAAGAGCCGATGATGATTTTTTCGTTGTCTGAGTGAATCGAGTGAAGCTTGAGACTTACAGTATCTTGGCGGGGTAATATCCGGCTGTTGAAGCAGCCGCGATGTTTGCAGCCATGGCGGTTGGTTCCTCTTTGTTTTGATTATTATTAACAGATCTGAGCCTCTTCTAATTCTTCTTTTTCATATTTTCGTTTTTATTTTTATCAAGGGTTTTGACTTGATATTTTCGGGGTTAATTAGTGTTGTTGATTCGTCATAGTTGCAGGTGTTGATATTCAGTTGTTTGAGAAGATGAAGATGATTCAGTTGTTTGATGATTTTCTTTGAGAGAGATGATCTGGGTTCTTGATCTGGGTTTGTTATAATAACTCATAAAAATGACCAAAATACCCCTGCACAAAAGGACAAAATAGGCTGGATGCAACAGTAAAAAAATGGGGTTTTAGAAATTTGGACTAAAGTGGCAACAAAATGCAAACCTCAGGGACCCAGATTTAAAAATTTTGGATTTTGGACTAAAGTGGCAAAAGTGAGCAAACCTCAGAGACCATTTTGGCTATTAACTCAAAATAATAATTGGGTAATTACTATTGGGGCATTATGGGGTATTAGACTATGGGGTGTGGTTCCCCCTTCTTCCCCATTTCCCCTTCCATTTTTTTATTTTTATTTTTTACTACCAGAATTCTTAAAAATATAAAACGTTTTCTTTAATTAAAAATAAAATTACAAATCCTAGAAAAAAAAGTCATAATTAAAAAGAGTTAATTATGTTTTTCGTCCCAGTGATTTGTCAAAATCACTATTTGAGTCCATTAGTTTAAATATTGCTAAAATAGTCCCTATGGTTTCACCTTTGTTACTATTACAGTCCACCTTCGTTAACCAGATCCATTTATTCCGTCAAGTATATGTGAAATGACCATAATGCTCCTGTCGACCTAACTGGCAATACACAGAATGTAATAAAAAATGTACATTATTTTTATTGACAAGGGCATTATGGTCATTTCACATACACTTGACGGAATAAATGGATGAGGTAACAAAGGTCGACTATAATAGTTACGAAAATGAAAATACAAGGACTGTTTTGACAATTTTTAAACTAATGGACTGAAATAATGATTTTTGACAAACCACAAGGACGAAAAACGTAATTAACTCTTAAAACAATCACTTAAAAATAAAATAAACTAAAGCCCACTTCCACTTCTATCCTAGCCATTTCTTTATGATTTTGTCTTTCATCCTTGAGAGCACCGTACGGTCTCTTTCGGGTATCCTAGCCATTTCTTTACGAGTTTACCTTTCAATGTCGGTTCTCCTTAGTCGGAATTCTTCGGCTTCTTGGTTTTGTATATCAAATTTGAGTCGTATCCTATCCAACTCAAGTCTTTCTCTTTCCCTCGCTGCTGCTTCTTCCTTTTCCCTCTCTTTTTTCCTGTACCTATCCTCTTGCACTCCCATAAAGTGGTTGATTTTTTTGTAGAATCGTACCAAGTTTAGACGCATCACTCGAGCTCATTCACTTTGAACCCAAAGCTTCTGAGCTACCTTTTTTAGCACGATCCCTTCCAGTTAGTTACTCTGGTTCAGGAGTTGGAGCTTCATCCTTAATCTTGGGGTCATCGTTTATATTGTTAGCACAACGTGCATCTAATCCACCTGCACTATAACTCCCTGACGCACTTGTTTTTGATTTTTTCGCTTCAGAAACCTCATTAGGCACCACCTTCCACTTCTCACATTTTCTAAATATTTCATACGACATCATGTAAGTCTACGGCCCGTGTTTTGTGGTGTATCTCTAAACTGCCAACACCAAAATTGTTGCATCATCTTCACCACTTTTACGATTGTTCCATGCATGTTGAAATATATCCCCAAACAAACCATTTTTATGGCTCATCTCTCTAAATTTTGAACTAACGGAATGGAGTAATCGATATGGCTCGCGTTGCAACAACTTGAAAAATTCTTGACAAACTTGATTGTAAAAGCCACCACGTTCGGTTGTTTGCTACAATTTAAAATTTAAAAATAAAATAATTCGTTAGAAATCAATTACAAATACTAATTTTAATTTTTAATTTACTAGTAGGAATGCCCGCGTGATGCGGCGGGTGAGCCCAGTAATACCAGATTCATTTATGATGTATATATTAGTAAGCATAACCCATTCCGGATTTCTAGCTTTTTTTCCCATTCAACGAAAAAAATAGTCGTAGAACCTATAAGATCACAAGCATGAAAATAAAGTCTACGGTTAGATTGTTTCTTCAAAACACACAAATGTAAACATACTATGTCTTTCAGATTCATAATCCAATTAAAAAATATTTATCTTCCCCTATATTCACCGTCAACGATTAACTGTCAAAATAGCAAACAATACTGCCAGTTATATGATTGGTGTAACATTAACAAACTCGTAGGTGTTCTTATCGCAATCGATGTTCCGTAACTGATCAACGTTCTCTCTATCTATCATACATCTATGTTACCGTCAGGCGCGATACTGTTAGGGCGAATGATGACATCTTACATCCGAAAGGGCTTGACTCCGAAAAGGAGTGTGCATCACAAGCGCATGAGGCGGATTCATTTCCCTATAGATGCATCAGTTGAGATTTTCACATGTGGTGTAAAAAGGCTTTGCAAGGCTTTCCATGAGACCGGGTATGGTGTTAAACTGCCGCCTAACTTCCTCCACAATTTTCAAGGCGGCACTGCCCACACTCTTCATGGTCATGGCTGAAAACCAGTATAGAAGCATGGCACCAATGTTTAGACCCATAAAGACTTTTGGTGTTGAAACATCAACTGTTTTGACGACTGCACAGCTCACAAAAGCTCCAAACAGTGTTAATGATACCAATACAGCTGACAGTAGTAAATTCCTACAAGATAATAAAATATTAAAAATATAAATATAAATCCCTCCAATTTTCAACGCGTAATCTGTTTTGGCGCTATCGGGCTCTTTATTGTGACCTATTGGGCCTTTTTGTCAATTTATTGGGCCCTTATTACTAATTTATATCCAGCTGCGTTTCTGTACAAAAAGTGACCTAAGTCACCAATTTTCGCTTTCCAGAAAAGCGACCTAAGCGTGCGCTTCATGTACAATGGTCGCCTTGTGTTACATAAGGCGCTAGAACCTGCGCCTAGATGCGCTTTGCGCTTAAGGCGCGCTTTTTTAAACCAACCATCAGAATCAACATAATTAGAGTTTTGCAGTATAAGAAAATAATCACCTTTCCAATGGCGGTAGTGTTATCGGCAACATCATGGTCATTAGTCCTCTCACGGATTCTATGACTCGTACATGCCATCTCAGCAATACCGCCAACATTGTCAATTAAAAAAAGTAGGTTGAAAAGATATAATGATTAAGAAAATGTAGTAAGCATACAAGAAAAGGGAACCACTTATGAACTAAAACTAATCACCTTCTCCACTAATGTTTAAAGAAAAACTTCCTTTGATTATACAAGTTGGTGATTTATTGTCTTACCTCTCTTGCCGTGGCAATGGTTCCAAAGCATTGAAGGGTAGCTTAGTTTGAGTCTTGTACAGACTACAGACCAATGTCCTGCATATACAAACGGGTCAATTTGGACTGTGTGGTATTTCCAACAAATAAAATTGTTCTTAATATTTTTGTTTGGATTATTATTGTAATAATAGTTTGTATCATATTTAACATATTATTTTCAAGTAAAAACGTACGAAAAAAGGTCAACCCATGTTTAACTTACTTCCAACGTTGATCCATAAACAGGTATATTTTCACCTTCTACCATAATTTCCAAAGGTATAGACGATTAAAGCCCATTAACAAAATAGTATAGACTTTTAACTGTCATGAGAATAGTTATGACTGAAATCTAGCTGGCATGTTTCAAAATCAAAAGGCTAATTGGATAAGAAGTTAAACAAACTTTGGCCCAGTTTTTATTATAGATAACTAACTAATTTTAGCCAGAAAACCCATCAAAGTTTTATAATTATGATTGAAGGTAACCGGTTTTTAAAGCTTCGGGTTCCATGTAATGTAACCCGGTCAAAACGATGACATGAGCGCTCACATGTTGGGAAGGCTGCTCAAAAAGCTCGCGGCTCACTAAAAAACGATGTTTCAAACTGGCTTGTTTGTAAACGAGTTTGGCCCAAGCCAAGGTAAGCTTGGCTCGTTAGGCTTGTTTAGCTGGCTTGTTGACTCGTTTTAATTACAGCTCAAATTTTAAAATGTTTATATCATTTAGTTTATAAATTTTAATATATAAATAAGTTATGAATTCTTTAGTTTATAATTGCTGCATTATGTGTATGTTAAAAATCTTAGTTTTTTTTTTCCAATATGTGTTAAAAATATTAAATTATATATTTTTTTCAAATCAACGAGTTGGCCGAACAAGCCATGAACCGACTCGAGCTCTTACGAGAGGAGCTGGAGCTCGACATTTCAGCTTGTTAAGAAAAATCTGCCCCAGAGATCCCAACCTGGCTCGGCTCATTTACAGCCCTACATGTCCGTAACTTTTGACCATACTGACTTTTTTTCTAGGGTGACATCTGAAACTTGTCATCTTAAATTAGGTAATTAACATGAATCCATTTTTTTATAAACCTCTTATGGTTTTTTTAGGCCTAATATAATTTGTTTACTCCAATATAACATCAGATCAATTTTTTAGGCCATTTACCAAATTCAAATTTGATCTTTTTTATAACTCCGCTTCTTTTCTACTTGAAGTAAAATTAAAAAGTGAACATCTCTCGTGAACTTTGAAGTAAAAGAAGCAACCCATATGACAATATAAAGTAAAAGTGAGCGATTACCTATGTAGTATGTGGGTTAACTGTAAAAATGGCTTCTTGCAAATTACCCAGAAAAGAATCCATAATTAGAGACTCACAAACCATCACAGTACCAAAAACACTAAAATTTGGCAAAAATTCGCATCAACCAAAGTGAAGAGAATCAACCATGTTTCTTCTTTACTGGGATGGATAAAACCCTCTGCAGGGCCTTCGGGATCTCTGGTTTGAACACCAAAGGCATCAGCTAAATATAATAAAAACCAAAACGATCAAGTAATTACATAAAAATTATTTGTAAAATGTTTAATAGTGAAATATTCATTTATCTATTTGGATTTCCATGCCATCATAGGCTGTTAACATCTATTGTATAAAAGTTACATCATTAAGATATAATTTACGCGTGTTGAGTAAAACTAAAAGCTGTGCACATGACAATACGCTCGATATTTTATCAAACAATAATCCAAATGCAATTGCTAACTAAATAAACTCAGTTTATGATACCTTCTGAAGATGAATCCGTAAAAATATGACCTCAAGAGAAACAAGGTCCTGTCGATATCCATTTGATAAATCAAAACAGTAAGTGGATTTGCATCATGTCTAAATAAAATATGTCTGTTAGGATCGGAGGCTCTCATAATTGTGCTTGTCTGTATGATTTGAGCAATGAGTGAATATGAACAAATGTAAAGTGCAGCGGAAATGAATAACAAAACTTTGTAAACACAATCAAAGGAGAAAAATAGATTGATAAACACATGATTTGCATTAGTTGAAAGATTACAAAGTCAATCAAAAGATTACAAGGCATGCTTACAATCTAAGCTCCCCCTCAGCCTGATACCCCAAGGTTGGATTGCACAAGATGAAAGGATTGAACTGAGGAGAAGAACTCTCTCAGGACGAATCAAATGTAACAGTACAGAGTACTGCTCCATGTATAGACAAACCAAACCACTGAGGCATCTCAGCTGACCTCACCATGAAAGTGACATCTAACAAACTAACAAACTCTATCTACTGTTCTAAAACTACTGACCATATAGACATTGATTACATTCTAAACACTGATATATAAACACGGACTCTTCATTCCACTGACGTAATCAACCACTGTTGTATGAGCAACAGTGCTTTCTTCAAAGGGTGATCAGGCCTTGAATGGGCAGTGCTTTAACTCTTCAGCAGTACTTGGATTCCAGCAGAAGATTGAGCTTCAGCCTTTAAACTTCATCAGTGCTTTGGTTTCACAGTGGTTTATAGGATCAGCTGTTGTTGATAAGGGCAGTACTTGGAGCATGTCAGATGTTTGATTCACTGTCAAGGGGAAAGCTTAATGTAAACAGCTGATTATTGTGAATCCACTGTCATGATCCGGTTTTGGCTTTCATTATATGTTCCTCTGGTAGGGCTCAATCCCAACAATCTCCCCCTGGAACAGATAATGCCAAAACCCTTCATTATTCTGGATCTTTATTCCTCATCAGTAGTTCCCTTGCATGTCTTTTAAATTCTTCTTCAAATTCTTTGGAACTTGTGTCATCCTCATCCCTGCACAGTGAAAGTTCAAGTAGATCCTGCAAATCTTCAACACTAAGGCCTAGTGCTTCTTTCCTTGATATGTACTTCACTTCGCCATTGGATCTGACCAGGGTCAATACGTGGGTCTTTTGATCAGACATCCACTTTAGTACTTTTAAACCCAATGGGTTTCTTGGGAGAGATTTATTCACTGATGAGTTTGGAGATGTTGGCCTTGTGAAAACTTGCAGACTTTCGGACATTCGTTTGAAGGCCATTTCAATAACATTGTTTGCTGCAGCTATATCTTCTGCAGTCTCCTTTTCTATCTGTTCCTGTCTCTTTTGTTGATCTGGCTGAATGTCTGAAACTTCTGAAGTATTTGGTGATGCAGGCTTAGTTAACACCTTCTTAAAAAGGTTTTGAAGTTTTTCTGAGTTCTCTTCTTTTAGACCCATTTTCATGATGGTTTCTATGAAGTACTCAACTTCCTTTTCCTTTTCCTCTTCACTAGTCAGCTTTTCTCCTTCTTCTTGGTTTGACACAAGAGTAGGATTTCTTGTTGACCTGAACAGTGTTTTGAGGTTTTCTATCTGCTGTTCAAGCTTCATCACTTGTTCATGCTTCTTTAAAGTGCCTGAAACAATTATCTTCCTTTTCTTTAGCCTTTCATAGGCTTCATCAGTTTGCTGCTTTGACCATTTTGATATGGCATTGGTAGTGTCCACTTTTGCATCTATCAACTCCTGTTTCTTTCTTTTTTATTCAGTTGTTAGGTCAGCGATAAGCTTTTTGTATTTGCTCCAGTTTGGAGCATTTTTCTTCTTTCTAGGATCGTTCTTGATTCTATCAATCCTATGAGCCTCATGCTTTAAAGCTACTATTGGCCATTCTTCAAATTGGTTTTCTTCAGCAGGATAAAATTTTTCTTGCATGATGTATGCAAGAAGTTTTCTTCTCATCTCTTTTCGTTTATCTGCCTTTTCTTTGCTCAGCTCTTGTGCAAAATCTTTTATTTGTTTGACTTTTGTGAGCAGAAATTCCAATCTTTCAGCAATGGCTTCATCACCTTGACCTTCACATTCAACCTTTGCTCTTATCTTTGCTTGTCTTGATTTGAGCTCAAGATATTCATCCATGTCTTCTGGAACTAGGAAGCCAACAAGTGAAGGAAATCTTCTGTTTGAAGGATCATCATCAGTGTAAAATTACCTCATCTCATTTTTTATAGCTTCTAGTTCCAACGGATATTTTGCAGCATTGGGATCATACTTATCCTCATTTGACTGAGTAAGTTTTCTTTTTCTGGTGTAGAGATTTGGAGGTTGTGATGTAGGAATGATGAGAGCAGTGGTGGATGGTTGACTAACAGCTGTTGAAACAACTGGTGGTTCAACCTCTGTTGTCATTACAACTACTGATGTGTCAGTAGATGTCTTCTGCTTTTTATGGTGGTGATGGTGGTGGTGACTCATCATCAGGAATGAAAACCCTTCTCCTTTTTTATTGTAGGAGAGGCTGATGATGTCGTTGGTGGATCAGTGGTTTGAATGTGAATGGCAGTGGTTTGTGATTGTGATTGACTGACAGTGGTTGAAACAACTGGTGTCTCAACCACTGTTGTCATTACAGAAGATGTTGTAACATCTGTTGTCTTCTGCTTTATGGCAGGAGGCAATGGTGGTGAAATAATTGTAGATGATGATGGTGGTAGAGTAGTGGTTTTGGTGGTGTGTGGTGAAGTTGTGTGTGTTGATGAGATGGCAGTTGTTTGGCTACTGACGGCAGTTTTTGTAACTACTGCTGTATCAGCTGTTTTAGATGTCTGTTTTCCTTGCTCTGGTTCAACATACAGACCATCTTCAATTCCCTTTTTCTTCATCTTCTTGACATTCTCCCCCTTTTTGGCATTATCTGCAAGGGGGTTATCCATAAAAAGGATAGTAGAGGGAACTTTTCCACCATGAGTCGTGCATTGTATATGAGCCTTGATAGCTTTAATGTCTGCTTGAGTATCTTTAAATCTCGACTCCACCATGTTTGTCAGTATTTTTACATGTATTTCATGCTGCTGATCAGCCATCTGTTTTTGTTGTTCAAGTAAAGGCTGGAAAATATTCCAGAGCTCATTTGCAGCAAATGCTTGTGACGGAGCAGGTGCTTGAGGTGGAACAGTAGTGGATTGTGCTTTTTGAGCTTTCAGAATCTCTTGCACCATATCCTTTATTTCAGCAACCGAGGTTTCAAGTTTTTCAACTCTGCCCGTCAATTCCTGATATTTTGAATCATCACCCACTTTAATGGGATCATCTGAATCCCCACCAGCAGTGGTTATATCAATGTTTGACTTAGGAACTGAGTCCCAAAAATCACCCATTGATGCTCCATGTTCTTGGTACTGGGGACTTCTTTCTTCAGCACTTGATAAACCTTTGATGGTACCAGTGGTTAGAACCAACTCATTGGTGGTTACCGATGGTGCTATAGAAGAAATTGCCTTCAAGGGAGTCTTACTAATGAAACAACTGTCCAACTGAAGATCTGTTGATCCATCAGTTGTAGTTGCTGCTCCACTTGAACTACCACCGAGAGTTACTTGTAACTCAGGGGGTGTAACCTCCTCAGTTGTTGCTGGGATAGCAGAGGTATAAGCATCAGACCCAGTCACTTGTGGGAGTATACTCTCAGTGACAGGTGATAGAGAGGAACTGGTTTGTGTCTGAGCTATAACAACTGCCTACAACAAAGGTAGCATGGATTGTGGTAATATTATTGGTGAAGGTATGGGAGTTGAAAGAGACATGTCCTTGGGATCAGGACTGAGGAAGATGGATCCGATTGGGTCCAGAGCTTCATATTGTGGAGTCCCTGTGATTACAACCTGATCCTTTTGTGAGGATGTAGGAGGAGTTTTAGGCAAGGGTGGAGATCTTTGTACCAACTGCTGTGAGGAAGTGGCAGCAGTGGTTTCTGATGACATTTGTGTTGTCACAGGCAGTTGCTCTGGGATCTCATCTTCCAGAGTTGCCTTTTTCTTGGGTTTGGTGGGCTTTTTGTAAGATTTTCTTTTGGTCTTTTTGGTAATGTCAGGTGTGGGTTTCAAAGCAGTGGTAGTGCTGCTATGATCACCTGGAGCAATGGGCTCAGCAGCAGATGTCTGAGGAGCAGTGGTAACTGCTAAATTCTGCTCGGACACCTCTGCTTTTGTTTTTATTGGTGCCAACATTCTAGTGAATGTTTCAGGTGTTAAACTTTTTATTTGAAAATAAACACCCTGTTTTGGCACATTTTCATTTTCTTTTTCAAATTTTTGTTTAAAATAGTAGCTTAGAAACCTTGGAAAGAGTAAAAATGCTTTGCTATCAACATTCTTTACCAAGTCATTGAAGATTTCCTGGGAATAGTTGTAATCTTTATTATTTAAAATCGCATAGCCCAGGCATTGAATCTTCCATGGTATTTCATTAAAAGTTGTTTTATTTGAAACACACGACAAAAGTGTGTGGAATAAAAATCTGGGTGCAGACGGGAAATAACCTTTTTGTAAGGTATCTACCTTTGATTGTTCTGCATATCCCCTTTTCAGAAAATCAGCTTTTAACTCGTTTTTATCAAAAGAAGTTTTACCTTTCTGATCATCGAGTTTGAAGACTTCTTATATTGATTGTGGAGTGATTTGAATCGCTTTACCCTGTATCGAGGAGTTAATGGCTACTACTTTTCCGTCTTGTTTTTCAAGCGTAGTATTTTTCCAGAACTCTCTCTGGGTTTGCAAGTAAATGAGAGCGTCTGCTGTCAACAAAGTTTTGTACTTTGATTCAGATAATGTGTCGATGACGAAATCGAAGGTGCGGTTGTTTGAGGGTTTTGTGAGGAGACCCAAGTAGTTGTGCGGTGATTTGTATGGGATTTCAATGGTTTCTTCGGCCGTTTGAGCGACCTCTTTTGAAGATGATGGTGATTTTGGTTTAGATTTTGATTTTGATTTTGAGTTCGTCATTTTGATGAATAAGGACCGGAGAGTGATTTGGGAAGAAAGGTTGGAAACTGCTTTGAGAAGAGAACTTTGGAATTCAATTCGACAGTGTAAAACCCTGTTTGGGGGTTTTGATCAGGGTTTTATTTAGGGGAAAAAATGATCGCTGATGTGGCAGCGGTTATTATGATCTGAAGGCTAAAAACTGACCACGTGTCAAACTCTGATGAAATGGATGAATAACAGAGGACAGTTGTTTTGAAAACCACTGATGAAGCAAACATCATTGGTTACAACGGTAATAATGTGACATCAGTGGATGATTTTTACTATCAGTAGATAGTACATCAGTGGTTAAGACACTGATTTTGAGCATCAGTGTTTGCCAGGAGAAATGATGGATCAGTGGATGACTTTCAGCAGTGAACAGTATTTAGTAAACGATGTTTGAACAAGACAGTGGTTAAGGGTAATATAATGGTAATGATTTGAGAGATCAGTATATCAGCAACAGTTTTGAAAATTTTCATTTAGGGTTTTGCCACATGTCAATTACACATTTTGAAGCCTTTACAACTCCTTGACAGTGGTTTAGTACCCCAGATAATGTGAACTTTTTACCAAAGTTACTCATCTTTGTAGTAATATTTGAATTAAAACATGAGTACCCAGGTATTTTAAGATCTGTTGACAATCAATCCTGTTCATAAGTTAAGAACAAACTTGAGTTTGACAAGACCTTGACAAATACACCATTTCCTTTTGATCTGCTTGTGGATAACTTAACCAACAAAAATAAAGGTTATCTATCCTAGCAGGAGATTGAAACTTTTACTATCAAAAACCAGTAAAAGTTCAAAATATATCATTTCAAAAAAATAGTATATCCTGCTTTATTCGAGAAAATCCTTCTTAAAAAAAATTAAAGGATTTTCTAAAAACAGCACCAAAGGAACCTGGTAAAACAATAATAAAGCACATAATCATCTCATGCTCAAGTTTATGAAAATGGTCAGTGGTTGAAGACAGTGGTATGAAATTTTGAATATATTTTGACCACTGTTTGGTACCATTTTCTTGTTAGTTGATTGCAAACAAGAGGACACAGAATCACATAAGTTTTCAAAACCCTGATGTAGATTTTGTTACTATGTGATGATTCTGAAAATTTGTCTAGTCCCTTTTTAAATACATTTACTGGGAATACCATTGTTCCCTGAATTTTCTTAAACCAATGATTGCACATAGTTGCTTAATGACCACAATTACCCCAACCTTTGGCTCTAAAGTGTTTTATATTTATACTCTTTTCTTTTGACTTCAAAAGTTTTTGAGATAAACACTCTTCTGAGCTTTTATGATTATCTTCTTCCCTTTTTACCCTTCCCATTTATAAGTAATGAAATACTTAATAGGAGGTCTTTATTGAAGGAATACTTAATCCAGAATCATTTTACAGTAATGCTTTATGAGGTTTAGCCATATTTGTACAAATTTTTGACCAATCTCACATTACATATGATACGGACTATCTTAACCCCTGTTTTCTTAATGTATTTCAACAGAGTTGATTTGTTCCTTATAAGGATCTCAACCTGTTTTCAACACATAAGCTCAAATGACTAAAGTTTTAATTTCCCTCTTTATACGTTAGCAAAAACTCTAATGTTTTATGAACATAGGCTTTTGTTAATCTGAGGTTCATACTTTAGCATCTAATATAATGAAAACATCACAAATTTCATACCAACAGTTGAAATCAATTTTGAAAATATGAATCAATCCCATAATTTATCAGATAAGTTTACAGATCTGAAAACTATGAGTGACATGTGCATGATATCACTTGTTGTGTGAGATTTGTGTGTCATATGACATCTTGATTGATTTACAGAGTTTTTGAATAACCATTTTGATCATGGTTTACTCGTTACTCTGTTTTTCAACTAAATACAACCAACCTTAGTATCAATGAATTTTGAGCCGAACTATTATGTCAAATTGATTGTTAGATTGAATTTGACTGTCCAGGCTCTGATACCAATTGTTAGGATCGGAGGCTCTCATAATTGTGCTTGTCTGTATGATTTGATCAATGAGTGAATATAAACAAATGTAAAGTGCAGCGGAAATGAATAACAAAACTTTGTAAACACAATCAAAGGAGAAAAATAGATTGATAAACACATGATTTGCATTAGTTGAAAGATTACAAAGTCAATCAAAAGATTACAAGGCATGCTTACAATCTAAGCTCCCCCTTAGCCTAATGCCCCAAGGTTGGATTGCACAAGATGAAAGGATTGAACTGAGGAGAAGAACTCTCTCAGGACGAATCAAATGTAACAGTACAGAGTACTGCTCCATTTATAGACAAACCAAACCACTGAGGCATCTCAGCTGACGTGTCACACACTCAAAATCCACATGCGGAGTACCACTGCGAGGCGTATGACATGACCAGGACCCAGCTACTAATTATTTTGAACGGTTTAGTTATTATTACAAATAATGGTATAATTAGCGACCAATTTAAATTTTCAAAACATAGTTTAAGTTTGCAGCGGGAGGGAAAAGAGAACATGTCGTACGTTAAAACCACAAGTTTATTAGTTATGAACTTACAAACCACGCACTCCAGCCGATTGCAATGTCCGTCCTAAACTGTATTGAGCAACCTGCAAAGCATGCAGTAGGGTATCAACATAAAGTTGGCGAGTTCACGAGTTGTCCAGTTTTAGTTTTTGAAAACGTAAGTAGTTTAGATAAAACATTTATAATCACGTCATGGGGAGCTACCCCATTTGAAAGCTACTAAACTGGCGTTACCGAAACTATTGACGAGAAGATTTTGTGCCACGAGTCAATGTCTATCGTCATTGACCAAGATGCAAGGTATACTAGTTCACGCCCGATCTCCCCCGGTCATGGTGTGAGGTTGTCAAACCTAATAGCGCTATAAACTAATAACATGTTCGCCCCCGGCGATTAATCGGTACTGTAAGCAGGGACTTTACATGATAGAGAATTCGTTTAGTTTGGCTAGTTGTGATTTATAAATAATATCCAAACGTATCTCCCCCGGAGATAGTAATTTAAAAGTACCCATTCGTATTTTCCCCCGGAAATATTAGTTTGAAAGTATTCTTCCCAAAGATGGCAGTTTGTTCGTGTCCCTCCCTAGGACGCATGCTTTTTAATGTGTGAACTCACCTTGGTTTGCTCGGTAGACAATTTACTTGGTTAGGTTGGTCAACCATACCCTATTATGGTTTATAATTATTTATTAGGTTCGTATGCAAGTAACGTCACGTATAAATTACACGTATCTAACACGTAGCATGTAAATCCACATTTCACATAGTACCCACATTTATCATAATGGTACCGTAGTTGTAACAGTAACACGTATCATACCAGTATATATGTTATTGGGCCTATCCTAACGCATGAACAATTGATCAGCAACAGTTAAACAACAACAATAGTACGCAGTCCATAACACCCGTTTACGAGGCCCATTAACTAAGCAGAGCGGTCCAGTCGAAACCGGGTGGTCTCGACTCGAGAATATGGGGTCTCGAGTCGCAACCGCTGGATTATGAGTCGCAACAGCTGGTCTTGAGTTGTGAATATTTGAGTCGAGATCAGAATGTCTCGAGTCACAACCGTGCTAGTCTCGAGTCCTTTCATTCTGATGCGCCTGGTTTCGAGTTGTCGACATAATAGTCTCGAGTCGCAACCGTGAGGTTTCGACTCGCAACCACTGCTGATGTTTCTAGAATCCTTATCTAATTTAGTACTAGCCAATCAAATTACTTTAACGTGTTTTGCATTCAGTACGAGTTTCTAAATCAGATCAAATGCATATATTTCAAATATTTTTGGCATCATTCAAGCAGTTTATCATTAGTGTTTTCAATATTCATCAAAACAGATTCAACTAATGATAACACAGCATCATCTATCACGGTTTTACTAGCACAATAGCAACATTCATTTTACACATAAAAACCCCTACACAATTATCACTATTAAGAACAAATCCCATTTTTATGACTTTCAATCCTGGATATAAGCTCATATTCCATCAATAGATCGGCGAATAACATTCGTTATTACTTTTAACCTTTTCATCATGTCTAAACAATATTCAAATCTATATTTTTATACTAACCCCAACATGTTATCACAAGGTATATTAGCACACATACCATCAGACATTTCAACACCACCTCAAATTACATTAGAACCCTAAATCTAATAAATCAGTAGATCAGATTCAAGCCAACAGTTTGTCACAAGGATATTATCAAACACTTTATCTTCATTCCTAAATTCAATCATATATAATTGTACCACTTCTTTTCACCAAATCACAGAAAATCATAAGAATGCAAGACATACATGAACTGACCAAGGGATATGGAGAATCGAGATGGTGTATGTCACTTGTGTCACTGTTCCTTTCCGTCATTTCAGTCACAAGACGTTGCCACGTCACATCGAAGCTTTGTCGGAGGAAGCTCCCCTGTCGCTGCCACCCACCGCGTCGCCGTCGTCTGACACCGCTGTCCTCATCTCTGGCGGCTACAGCCGTCGTCGCCGGTGCGATCGTCTCCGCCGCTGCTGCGGCTTCTTTCTTTCTCCGGTTCTTCTCCCTCTCGGGATTTAGAGGGGAGTGGATGAGAGTGTAAGTGTTGGAGGTCAGATTGTGTACAAGAAAAAGGAGTAGATTGTGAGGGTATAAAGGAACGAGATGGGGAGGTGACCGGTTTGTGGGAATGATGCCTGTCGGAAGGATGTCTGGCTACCGGCCGATGATGTTGGTCGCCGGAAATCTAAATGAGGGAGAGGGAGTTGTGCGGCTGCATTGTTTAATAGGGTTTTTGTTGAAACAAAATGAGGGGAGGGGTTATAAAGTGTTCATATATACAAGTAGGGTTTAGGTTTAGGTGAGTTGGGTTAGGTTGGGCCTTAGCCCAAGTGCGTATGGATCATAAAAATCACGTGCCTCTCAATTTACCGAACTAGCCTGAGTAATTTTTTAAATTAAATACAACGAAAATTATACATGTAAAGTGAATGATCGGCTTAGGTTAGTTTGCTTAAACGAAACGTTCCTCTCGACGCGGTTGTGATTATTTAATAAGTAATAATAATAATAAAAATAATATTAATAAATGCACGTATTACTAAAACACCCTTCTCTCGACAACGAGAGTACGGGTTGTCACATTCTCCCCATGTTACTGGAATTTCGTCCTCGAAATTTAGGCAAAAGCCAAACGATACGATCTATGTGTATACACAGACTCCATTACCATACGTAGATACAAGCAATTTCACGAAAGTCCACAAAACGAACATGTAAGTCACATAGCACATACGATCACATAGCACGAAGAATCACGTAGCATAAGATTCACAGAGTTTGTGCGTATCTCGTATAGTATAGATTTTCACCAAATTAATTATAACATAAAGATGAAATCACGCAGGAAAACCCGAAGCGTCACATTATCCCCGAGTTCAAAGAAATTTCGTCCCGAAATTTAGCGCGCATCCACTGATAAGCTAGTTTGTTTAAACGTTTTTGTGGGGCGTCACACCACCCCCTGTTGGTTTGAAATTTCTTCCCGAAATTCAGTTGTAGCCTCAGTGCTGGGAGTAGTGTTTGTAAACAACTGGGGATACAGGCGCATCATCTTGTTTTCCCGTTCCCAGGTAAGCTCTGGGCCACGGCGCGAGTTCCAACAAACTCGTCTAATAGGTATCTGGCTACATTTGAGGGTTTTGACTTCTCGGTCAGTGATCTCAATCGGTTCCTCAATAAAGTGTAGCTGATCTTCAAAAGTTAGCTCCTTAAAGGGAATGATGAGTGTCTCATCTGACAGACACTTCTTCAGATTCAAAACGTGAAGGACGTTGTGTACTGCATTCAGCTCTTCAGGCCGGTTTAGTCTGTAAGCAACCTTACCGGTCCTCTCGGCAATTTCGAATGGCCCGACGTATCGTGGATCAAGCTTGTTCCGTTTACCAAAACAAACCACACCCTTCCAGGGTGAGGCTTTAAGTAGGGCCCGGTCCCTGATCTGGACCTCTAGAGGTTTCCTACGCTTATCAGCGTAGCTTTTCAGATGGTCACGAACTGCCGCCATGCGATGCCTGATCTGGGCAATCTTATCCGTTGTGTCAATTACAAGTCTTGGGCCAGTAATTCGGCTTCCACCAACTTCCGCCCAACACAGAGGTGTCCGACATTTGCGTCCGTGCAATGCCCCAAATGGTGCTGCCTGAATACTAGTGTGCTAGTTGTTGTTGGAAGAGAATTCTACAAAAGAGGAGTGTCACTCATGTCCAAGGTCGATAACACATGCTCTCAGCATGCCCTTGAGTGTTTGGATGGTACGTTTGGCCCGACCATCAGTTCGTGGGCGATAAGCAGTGCTCATGCCTAACAGTGATCCAAAAGTTTTTGTACACTACCTTGCGACGAATCTGATGCAAAACGAGGGTTACGATCAGATATAAGAGAACTTGGCATCTTGTGCCTAGTATCTTCTACCTCCTAGTAGATGGCTGTCAGTTCGAGAACTTGTCAGTTTCTTTGGACGCGTGCCGTTACCAGCTGACATTACATCAATGTCTTGGACAGGATATAATAAGATAGTAGTACCTCATAGATTATCTTCCACTTGCTAGAGCTGCGAATTTTTGAGCATCTCCCTAATGTCAGGTGATACTCTTTTGAGTCAAAATCGTGAGGGGTTGCGTATGCGGTCGAGAAATGCGGGCGTTGCGACGTTAAAAGTCATGCATTGCAAACTTAGCGCAAGGCGGTTTTGCATCGCAGAAGTACCAGGGTAGGGCGTAGGAGTCGTCCTGATTCCCACTGGTTTTCGGGATAGGTTCGGGCGTCGTCGAAAGAAACAAGTGTCGAATTTTGACAGGATGGAATAAATTCGAGTGTCATAACTAGGTGTTGATCGTATCGAGTTCGAAGAACAGTGCTTGCGATACCTGTTACCCCCGGGGTATCCTTGGCTCGTTGCTCGAACGAGTAACATTCGTAGGAAGTAATTCATCCAAACGGAGATTTGTGCAGAATAGAGTAGGATAAAAATCAGGGAATTCATAACACGAGTAGCGAGGTAATGTTTGAAGGGTAGTCAACGTTGGTGCATTCAACTTGAGACAAAACATAAAAGGCTTGGTGGTCGGCAATAAGGATTTATCTGGTGTCGATGAGGTAGCTGGTCGTACACAAGCCGTGGGCGGTTAGGATAAAGAACGTCGTTTTGCCGATAAGAGGTGTTACGTCAGTATGAATAGTACAACAAGAACCAATGATAGAGAAGGACGGTCCTCGTATGGGTCGGGGGGGTTAAGGTTCACTAAAACGTCTAACAAGATGTTCTGAGCTGAGCCGTATGCGAAAAAAAAACGAGTTTGTGATCTCCCAAACCGGTAAGTAACCAAATTTGAATAGACTACCGAAGTCGTGAGGACGAGTCCGAAGTAGTGCTTGTGTCGTCGAAAGGCTTCCATGTAAGGTAATAAAAACATGTCTGGAAGGATACGTTTGGATCACACGTCACGATTTTTAGGATTCAAGAAGTTTATTGACTAGCAGTCGAGCTTGCTGAATTTCCCCAAACTAGAGGGAAATCTGGTCAAGGTCTCATGAGGAGGGGGGGTTTCGATGTGAAACTGTGAAAACAGGTTTTCAAGAAAGTACGATTGAAGTAACACATTGTTGAATTTCAAGGGATAAAGAGTTTGTTGACTAAAGGTCGAGTTTGTTGAATTCACCGAACTGGAGAGAGATCTAGTCAAGGTTTCTATACGAAGAAACGTGGATGTCGTGATAAAGAAACGATAGAAGCGGGGATACCATCTGAGCAATAAACGCGGATTCGTACGAAAGCTAGCGAAAGGATTCACGGGATCAGAAAGGTCGTCAAAGAATAACAGATCTGGCAAATGAAGGATAAGGTAAGCATCTAAGTCACCGTACTCGTCGGCGGGTTGACTGTCTCGTGTCTTCGTCTTACCACGCTTTCAAATACGTCGGTTTGTAAGAAAGATATCGATTTGCTGGGTTTTGGGGCGTGCTAAGGTATAAGGTTCAACTTGAATAAGGATCAACCATGTAACGAGGAATTAGGGGAAATAACTTTGTGGTCGATGGAAAGGTGATATGATTGCTGACACTACAATGGGAAGCATACACCACACATGCTTTTCGTGTTCGAGACGTGCAAACAGAAACCCGAAAAGTGTAGACTTACTAGAATGCTTCAAGAATCCAGGTGATCGGTCGGATGAGGGAATGAGTCTCACCACTTAAGTCGGAAAAAAAAAATACGTAAGTAAAAAGGATGTGAATGACATC
This sequence comes from Helianthus tuberosus, assembly GCA_030545235.1. Classification (NCBI taxonomy): domain Eukaryota; kingdom Viridiplantae; phylum Streptophyta; class Magnoliopsida; order Asterales; family Asteraceae; genus Helianthus; species Helianthus tuberosus. The sequence goes on from CM060415.1 coordinate 78,875,263, forward strand.
GTCGTTCCTTCTAATATCCCATGATATAGGAATGGCTCCCCTTTGTCGATTCATTCTCGTAACTTCTCTATGCGGTCCGTGGCAGGCCTTTCCTAAGCAGGTATATCGTGTAAACGTTTCCCGCATCGATTCGTCTTGGACCAGGGATGACGTCAGGAGATATGTGGACGAGGGCTTGGAATAACGGGTTCCTTGCCCTTAGTGCGTCGTGGTTTTGAATCAAGGTTAGGAGAATCCACTCCTGCTTAGCGTACATCAGGTTTGCATAGCTTTCGTATGATTTGCAGGGTTGAATACTAAATGTACAGTTACATATTTACGCTCATATGTTACGTATATACATACACATTTACACATATGCACAAGTAAATGTCGATGACCATAATTACCATGTGAGTACCTGAATCTGACGAACCTTGCAATCCGGAGTGTGGTGTTGTTGTGGTTTTCATTAAAGAACGGTTATAGTCTGGTTTTTCATATAAAACATTTTTCATCTTAAAAATATTTTATATCTTAAACCTAGTTCACTATAACCAATGGCTCTGATACCAATCTGTCACACCCTCAAAATCCACATGCGGAGTACCACCGCGAGGCGTATGACATGACCAGGACCTAGCCACTAATTATTTTGAACGGTTTAGTTATTATTACAAATAATGGTATAATTAGCGACCAATTTAAATTTTCAAAACATAGTTTAAGTTTGCAGCGGGAGGGAAAAGAGAACATGTCGTACGTTAAAACCACAAGTTTATTAGTTATGAACTTACAAACCACGCACTCCAGCCGATTGCAATGTCCGTCCTAAACTGTATTGAGCAACCTGCAAAGCATGCAGTAGGGTATCAACATAAAGTTGGCGAGTTCACGAGTTGTCCAGTTTTAGTTTTTGAAAACGTAAGTTGTTTAGATAAAACATTTATAATCACATCATGGGGAGCTACCCCATATGAAAGCTACTAAACTGGCGTTACCGAAACTATTGACAAGAAGATTTTGTACCCCGAGTCAATGTCTATCGTCATTGACCAAGATGCAAGGTATACTAGTTCACGCCCGATCTCCCCCGGTCACGGTGTGAGGTTGTCAAACCTAATAGCGCTATCAACTAATAACCCGTTCGCCCCCGGCGATTAATCGGTACTGTAAGCAGGGACTTTACATGATAGAGAATTCGTTTAGTTTGGCTAGTTGTGATTTATAAATAATATCCAAACGTATCTCCCCCGGAGATAGTAATTTAAAAGTACCCATTCGTATTTTCCCCCGGAAATATTAGTTTGAAAGTATTCTTCCCAAAGATGGCAGTTTGTTCGTGTCCCTCCCTGGGACGCATGCTTTTTAGTGTGTGAACTCACCTTGGTTTGCTCGGAAGACAATTTACTTGGTTAGGTTGGTCAACCATACCCTATTATGGTTTGTAATTATTTATTAGGTTCGTATGCAAGTAACGTCACGTATAAATTACACGTATCTAACACGTAGCATGTAAATCCACATTTCACATAGTACCCACATTTATCATAATGGTACAGTAGTTGTAACAGTAACACGTATCATACCAGTATATATGTTATTGGGCCTATCCTAACGCATGAACAATTGATCAGCAACAGTTAAACAACAACAATAGTACGCAGTCCATAACACCCGTTTACGAGGCCCATTAACTAAGCAGAGCGGTCCAGTCGAAACCGGGTGGTCTCGACTCGAGACTATGAGGTCTCGAGTCGCAACCGCTGGATTATGAGTCGCAACAGCTGGTCTTGAGCTGTGAATATTTGAGTCGAGATCAGAAGGTCTCGAGTCACAACCGTGCCGGTCTCGAGTCCTTTCATTCTGATGCGCCTGGTTTCGAGTTGTCGACATAATAGTCTCGAGTCGCAACCGTGAGGTTTCGACTCACAACCACTGCTGATGTTTCTATAATCCTTATCTAATTTAGTACTTGCCAATCAAATTACTTTAACGTGTTTTGCATTCAGTACGAGTTTCTAAATCAGATCAATTGCATATATTTCAAATATTTTTGGCATCATTCAAACAGTTTATCATTAGTGTTTTCAATATTCATCAAAACAGATTCAACTAATGATAACACAGCATCATCTATCACGGTTTTACTAGCACAATAGCAACATTCATTTTACACATAAAAACCCCTACACAATTATCACTATTAAGAACAAATCCCATTTTTATGACTTTCAATCCTGGATATAAGCTCATATTCCATCAATAGATCGGCGAATAACATTCGTTATTACTTTTAACCTTTTCATCATGTCTAAACAATATTCAAATCTAGATTTTTATACTAACCCCCACATGTTATCACAAGGTATATCAGCACACATACCATCAGACATTTCATCACCACCTCAAATTACATTAGAACTCTAAATCTAATAAATTAGTAGATCAGATTCAAGCCAACAGTTGGTCACAAGGATATTATCAAACACTTTATCTTCATTCCTAAATTCAATCATATATAATTGTACCACTTCTTTTCACCAAATCACAGAAAATCATAAGAATGCAAGACATACATGAACTGACCAAGGGTTATGGAGAATCGAGAGGGTGTATGTCACTTGTATCACTGTTCCTTTCCATCATTTCAGTCACAAGACGTTGTCGCGTCACTTCGAAGCTTTGTCGGAGGAAGCTCCCCTGTCGCTGCCACCCACCGTGCCGTCGTCGTCTGACACCGCTGTCCTCATCTCCGGCGGCTACAGCCGTCGTCGCCAGTGCGGTCGTCGCCGCCGCTGCTGCGGCTTCATTCTTTCTCCGGTTCTTCTCTCTCTCGGGATTTAGAGGGGAGTGGATGAGAGTGTAAGTGTTGGAGGTCAGATTATGTACAAGAAAAAGGAGTAGATTGTGAGGGTATAAAGGAACGAGATGGGGAGGTGACCGGATTGTGGGAACGGTGCCTGTCGGAACGGATGTCTGGCTGCCGGCCGATGATGTTGGTCGCCGGAAATCTAAATGAGGGAGAGGGAGTTGTGCGGCTGCATTGTTTAATAGGGTTTTTGTTGAAACAAAATGAGGGGAGGGGTTATAAAGTGTTCATATATACAAGTAGGGTGTAGGTTTAGGTGAGTTGGGTTAGGTTAGGTTGGGCCTTAGCCCAAGTGCGTATGGATCATAAAAATCACGTGCCTCTCAATTTAACGAACTAGCCTGAGTAATTTTTAAAATTAAATACAACGAAAATTATACATGTAAAGTGAATGTTCGGCTTTGGTTAGTTTGCTTAAACGAAACGTTCCTCTCGACGCGATTGTGATTATTTAATAAGTAATAATAATAATAAAAATAATATTAATAAATGCACGTATTACTAAAACACCCTTCTCTCGACAACGAGAGTACGGGTTGTCACATGACGTCACCATGAAAGTGATATCTAACAAACTAACAAACTCTATCTACTGTTCTACAACTACTGACCATACAGACATTGATTACATTCTAAACACTGATATATAAACACTGACTCTTCATTCCACTGACGTAATCAACCACTGTTGTATGAGCAACAGTGCTTTCTTCAAAGGGTGATCAGGCCTTGAATGGGCAGTGCTTTAACTCTTCACCATTACTTGAGCTTCAGCCCTTAAACTTCATCAGTGCTTTGGTTTCACAGTGGTTTATAGGATCAACAGTTGTTGATAAGGGCAGTACTTGGAGCATGTCAGATGTTTGATTCACTGTCAAGGGGAAAGCTTAATGTAAACAGCTGATTATTGTGAATCCACTGTCATGATCCGGTTTTGGCTTTCATTATCTGTTCCTCTGGTAGGGTTGAATCCCAACAATGTCGGTTTTATATGAAGTGATGGAAAACCGGTTAAAACATATCAAGAATCACGAGAACTCGGAAAACTACTGTTGGGATGAATAGTTCATTGTGCAAACCCTAATGAAATCAAGATACTCTCACCAATTCCAGCTGATACTCTACAATAATAATTTAATTTTCCCTTTGGCATTATAAAATACACATACACACCTTGGGTCGTGTCAATCTTAGTACCATTCTTATAAACCTTACTGTAACTTTAACCCATAACCTTATTCTATTACACTCTTCTAAAAAAGGGGAGTCTCAACAAAGAGTTTTATGAAATCATAACAAAAACATGCTTTAAGAAAGTGAGAAAAGAGAAATTAAATATTCTGTGAGAGACTGAGAGAGATAAACCTGTTAAAAGAACTCAAGAAACCAAGATGCCAATTCACCTTATCATCTTTCAATCGGCGACGGCGTATCTCCGGTGATTTGTGCAGCGATTGAGTTTTGGGAGGCAATTTAGGGTAGATGGGTCGATTGAATTGCATGTGTACGACATTCAATCCCTAGCGTTTCGTCTTACACTCATACGGTTTCTTCTACAGTTTATTGTGGATCATAAACACAGGAGGAGGAGGAGGAGGATGATGATTTCCCAATTTTACCCCTAAAGTGTCTTAAAAGTTTGTATAATTTGTTGTTTTAGTCCCTCTCAAATGGCTTAAAAGTTCGTCTAGGTCCAAAGAATGTTTTCCGCCCTCCTGTTTCTTTTTTCTTGATCTCTTAGAGCTCGTTTTTCCCCTTCTTAGTGTTTTTGGTTTGTGTTTGCGTTTCTAGTATAACATCGTCACTCGTGGCTAAAGAAACTAAATCGTGCTCGGGCTCGGTTTGAGTGAACGGTTGTAACGGTGGCATTTGTATGCCTTTCGATTGCATTTGCATAGCATGGTAGTGTTGTTGGTATTGCATTTGCCAAGGGTTTTGAGATTGACTAAAACCGCCAAACGAAAATGGGTCCATCGGTGTCGTGTTGTATACAAGTGGGGGTTGGGTCGAGGGAGTAGCGGGTGTGTTGGGAAAACATGGGGGCGGGTTCGGTCGGCTCAGGTCCTTATTTTTTGGATGTTGAAAATGGAATGAGATTGGTTATATTGAAAATGGAATGAGATTGGTTAAGGATGAAAATGGCGTTTAAATTGGTTTTTTTTAAATATATTTTTATGACCGTTTACAACGCTCAAGATTTTCAAAAGGTTGAAATTTTGCGTCGGGGTGAACGGGAATAATTCCAAGATTGACCCCAAGTTAGGACAAGGGGTGTTCTCCGTCGGGGTCCCCCTCCACGTCGTCACCCCGATGGTCCCTCCTTGAACCACACCTCAACATCTTCACTACACCCTTTTTTCGCTTCAAGCCCCATAATGCTCATTTGCTGACTAGGACGCCAAATGTCGAATAATACCCAAGGGAGGGGCTTCAACGTCAAGCCCCACTACACATGATCTAACAAAATAATAGTTAAATAGAGAAAGGATACCGTACATGACTAAAAATACGCACGAAGAATACGGTGACATAAGCAACCATCGGATTTGAAGATCAACATCGCATGTAAGCGCATGCAAATTACGTAATTTTAATGATCAAACAACTAAAAAAATAATAGCAAAAGGGTATTATAGTCTTTTTTCAATTGAACTACTCTCCCTTTAAATTTCAAACCACTATAACTTTTTCGTTTGTTAATAGTTTTTAAAAAAATACAACGTATTAAAGAGTATTTCATTCTTTTTAATTCGAGCAGCATATTGCTATAGTTTTCTTTAAAAAGTTTACAAAATTTTGAATACCCATTACATGATAATGGACGAATGGATATTTAAATACTGTGATTTTTTAAGAAAATTATAGCAATAGGCTACTTGAATTAAAAAGAATGAAATGCTCTACAGTGTATTTTTTTTAAATATTAACGTATGAAAAAATTATAGCGGTTTTAAAATTAAAGGAGAAAGTCTTTTAAGTGAGAAATGAGTAAATTAAAATTCAAGCCAATGATACTTCGGAATGGAAATGGAGATTTATAAGGAAGAGGGTTATAGATATCTACAACATGTGAAGAACTAGAAATCATTCCCAAAATCTAAGACAAATTTATTTATCTTGAGAATTGATAGACTCTTTTTGTTTATTTTAATTTTTGAACCAACCAGTCCTAAAATCTAAGACAAACTTAGTCGGTCGATTGAGGAGTTGTAAGTACTCAACCTAGGTGGGGAGTTGCGAGTACTCAATGAGTACTCAGACATGTTAATTATAAAGAAAATAATTTTCGGGAAATCATATAAAATGTCAAATATCTCAAGTTTACTAATATTTATAATAAAATATGTAAATATCAATATAAACAAAAAAAAATTACATATTCAAATAGTAAAGTATTTTAAAAATTTATATTCAATTCTTAAAAAATGATATCAAGTCTTTAATATCATAGACATATGAATTATGTTTAATTTTATATTTTAAATCAAATTCGGACCAAATGACCTACTAGACCCGATTGTGGTTGTGGTTGACCACTTTGATCAATTATGAGTAACTAAGCGAAGTTGAAGAAAGTCGTATAGACAGCCGACATTGTAACAATTACACGGAGAGTACTCGACCTTAGAGACTTTGCTTTATAACATTGTTTTGATCTCGTTATCAGTTAGTACTACAATACTAATTTGTACAAAAGTATACATACATGATAAATCCGTACTTTTATTTAAACACTGTTGAATTATTGAAATACGAGAATAATGTATTTTCCACATTAAACAAAAGAGGTGTCATGTGTGAGATGAGGAGGTGATCCAAAGGTTGGACAATGGGAAAATATGGTTGATGACATGAGTACGCGGATGTTACCACTTATGGCTAGGAAGAGACAAGTAGGAAGCAAAACCTAGGAAATCAGATACCGAAGCTTGGAGCGTAACATGCCAAACAAGAGAATAAGCTTAGTGGGTCAACCTATCCTATTAAAACCAAACCTATTATGGTTAGGAATTCATTGATCTATAAATAGAGAGGTTTATCCCCACATTTTATTATCCCAATGGGATTGGAGATACACCAACCATCTAGTCTCTCTCTTTCTCTTTATCTCTCTCTCTCTAGAATGAAACTATATCCATCATCTAAATAGTTAAGCCTCAAAGCAGCTAAGCTCACGAGCTTATGTGGTACTACACCATACATACATCTATATTTAAGGTTTATTCACTCTTATGAGATAAACGACTAATATTGAGCTTTGGATGGGTGGTCCAGAGACCCAGCCTCTTGTCCCTTCTAACAGGTTCATTCATGTTGACAAGCACAAGCTAAAAGTTGATGAGGCTAATTCTCAAATATCCATACCGTCTGCTGACCTTAACTTTGTTGTTTCAACAAGCCCACTATGGGGTTGCGCTGCTTAGAAGCATAAAACTCTTGAGTAAATTATTTTTTGAGTCTCTGTATTTTAGTGGTTTTAATCACTTGAGTAAAAAATCAAAAAGTTTAACGTTCTGAATACCAAATTATCATTTTGAGTCAAAAATTTTAACGCCGTTAGAATTATCTGTTTACTATTGTTGTAGGATCGGTTTGTGACCCAAACGAGTCGTTCAGAAGAGATTTTATTAGTTTCAGATGCGGAAAATAAGAAACTGACTTCGAAACAACTTGGTTATCACTTTAAACATCTTGTGTATTGATTTAACAGCAATTACATTCACGAAAAATACCGGCAGCACTTCGGTATCGATTCAAAAATCTGTTCCTGTCCACTTCAAATGAATACATGACATGCCTATATATAGTGTTACCTAGTTCACTTGAAATTACACCTACAAGTTCAAGCGAACTCAACTAATTCCACTTCAAGCGAACCTACATGATTACATGTTCAAGCGAACCTACCAATTAACTTCAAGCGAACTACACATGTTGACTTTCAAGCGAACTATGCTTTTGTCTTATATAAACATTCAATTTCGTTTCATGTGCTGATGTAAGATGTGATGATACAATAGATGATGTCACATATATGATGTCATCATCAAGAATGATGACATCACTCTTGTTTAGATCTGTAACGAACCCATGACTCGATATAAGACGAAGACAACAGATGAATGCACTAACAGACTCCCCCTCAGATGTTGACGAGTCTTAAGTGTCGAGTCTTCAACATCTTCAGTCTTTATCAGTCTGAACGCTCTCTGAAATATCTCACATTGTAAGCATCCTCAAACTTTATCTCCTTCTCTTCAGCATCAACAGACTACCCACGAACAATCTCTACTCGGATGTCTTCAGACTCCCCATTTCGATATACTGGGATCCCAGTCTGGCATGTTGAAATCACAAAGTCCTTAGGTATCGGAACCTGTCTCTCTATCATCAAGTTCAAGATCGAAACCTGGCTACACCTGCACATTCTTAACCCAGAAATAAATTTCAAAAATTTAACATTTGACAAATTTATAATCTTCTAACCACTCGATCACACAATCTCAAAATGATTTAATCATTAGTAATATCTGATGAACCACTTAAATGAATATCAATTTTCATTTCAAACATCTTCAAACAAAATTTTTTTCAAACCTGTTCGTCATGTCTAGCACTTAGAATTTTGAAAATCAGCTCTCCAACATCAGTTGTCGAAAATCTTTTTGGATTTTTCAAAAAATTATGCTAAAACACACTGAAAATATTTTTGGATTTTGAGATATTAAGAAATGCAGTAAAGAAATATTTACAGACAATATTTTTGTGAGATTTGTGTAAGAGGATCATATCAGATTTTGACAAGTCACAAGTACCGTTGAGCTTAGTTACACATTAAGAATTAAACAATTCACTTAGATTGCCGATATACTGATCCACTTAAATTCTCACACAAATTTCAACTGATTCAGGATATGAGTTAGATGTTTTAAGAACTTAAACTCATTCATGTGTCCCACCTCAGAATATACTCCCGTATCCAGATCCCAATATTCAGTCTTACAGGTGAGTATACCTAGATGATATCTGTAAGGGGTTAAATTGCGAAACCGTGAGAGCTCAGGTCAGAACTTCCGTTCAGCAGAGAGATGATGGCTCGACTTTTGGTGGGTCCCCTTTAGAGGATCTTTTTTACAACAACATTGATTAGCAATTTTATTGTCTCATCATTTTATGCTGAGGGCGGCGCTATATTTCAAGCAAGCGGTAAAGTATTCTCCGGGGACTAGGCCATTGCTTCCGCATTATCAGAAGTCCCGGGATAATACCCCAGATATCACTAAGCATAAAGACCTAGTATCTCAGAAAGAGGGGTCCTATAAACAAGATTTCGGGGGTTACCCATACATCCGAGAGATGTTACCCACGAATTAAGCAAGTTGGAATTTAGGTTTATATCTCGTCACAATCTACTAAATGTGCAAAAACCTACTGGCATATCATCAGTGAGACCGTTTATCACTATTTAACTTTCCATTTCTTTAGCGTGCTGTGATCGTCCACTGATGTACTATCATTTCCTCTTTTATACAACAAAACTCATTTTTGATTTTATCATGTTTTTGTCTTTTTCAAATTTTCAAATGTTTTTGGATTTTCAGAAATTTCTACTCCCCCTAAAATGAAAACACATTTCAGAAAATTTGAAAACCAACTATACAATAATCTTGACAACCAATATCAAATCGCTTCAATTCGCCATCCACTTGGCATAAACAATCCAAACTCCCCTTTACACAAAACTATTTTCTCATTATGATTTCAAAACACTTAAGTTTGTTTTAACCAAAATGATTTTTCCGGAAAATAAGTTTTGTTGATTTTATCACTTGTAGATTAAGGGTTTGGTTCATCATATTGTCCTTCAAAGACCACTTATAAGTATGGTCCAATCAAGTTCAACCTAGTGACCTTGATTAACCACTTGTAGGAAAAACGAGTACAACTTAATGTCCTTGATTTACTACTTGTAAGTGAAAACCTCTGTACCAGTTGTAAAAATACAATCACCTGTATCAAGTGTAGGAATAAAACATCTAGACTAGATCATTTTACCAACTAAGATGCCGATTCCTGCTTCGCACTTACCATCCTGGGAGCTCCGGCAATTCACACTTATCCTGTAAAAACAATATAACCATTATAAAATTCATTCACAATCATCAATTATCAAGAAATATGCCGATTCCTGATCCACGATTACAAACTTGGGATCTCCGGCAAAGTCAGATGTTCAAGGGAAAAGAATTTCCACCCAATTATGACCAACCTTGGGTGTTTTTATCTCCTTTAGCTCTTGTTCAGTCGGGTTAAAAGTTGCTTTCTTTGTTGCATAAAAATCTTTAACCCCTTTTACTTTCCCATCAAGCATTTTCCCAAAAATTTTCTTAACATTTCCATTGAAAACCTTTTCAACATCAAATTCCTTCTTATCAGAAAAGAAGTGATTTGAAATCTCAACCTGACCAACTTTCTGTTTAATCTTCTCAAACTTCAGTGATGGAAATTCATCATCATTCACTGAAGATACATAATTTACCTCTTTTACCTCACCTTATGGCTCTTCTGGCTTTGTGGAACCAGATTCATCGCCAACTTTTACATCACCTTTCTTGACAACCCGCATTTGGTTATCTTTTACTTTCTTTTTGTAAAAATTCGTTTTAGAACATTCACCAACCTCATAAGTTGAATTTTCAAATATTTTGAATTTTTTGGTTGGTGGTTCAACATCAACAACTATTTCTTTCAGTTTTTCAGAAACTCCCTGTTTAGTTTTAGCATTTTTCGGACAGTTCCATGCAATGTGACCAGCTTCATTGCATTTGAAACAGATTCGAGTCTCTTTTGGATAAAACACTCTAGTTCCATTCCTTTTCTTCTCAGCAAGAAACTCCTGGTTTGATTGTTTCCAGAAAGGTTTCTTCTGTTCTTCTTCTGCACTTCCTCCTGAAACAAATTCTGTTTTTGTTTTAGAATTTTTCTCATTTTTATAATTTTCTGATGGAATAAAACCTAATCCTTTCTTTTTGTAGCTACCATTATGGTTTGGTTTCTTTTGAAAACCAGAACCAGAATTGTAACCTTTTTTCTTGTTTAATCGTTGTTGTACTCTTGAAGTGTATTTTTTAGGTTTTTCAGTAAGATTTAAATCTTTTATTTCAGAAATCTTAATTTCTGTCATTTTGAAAACCTTTTTGATCATTTCAAATCTAACACTTCTTATTGGAAACTCTTTGTCAGAATATAATTTGTCAGAATCATTTAAAGTGTATGCTACTTCAAATGTTTCATCATTCAAATTAGATTTTGATAACAAAAACTCTTTACTGTACGCCCTTTTGACCGACGACTTTGGACTGTTGACCGACGAACTTGAACCTCCAGACCCAGACTTTGACTCAGACTCCTCATCTATATCCAACACCTGATCGACCACCTTTTTTATTAATTCGGACTCATGATTAGTGTCAGACGATGTAAAAACCACGTCAATGTTTTCTGGTAATTCATCGGTTATATCAGACTTTAGTTTTATATTGACTGCCTTATGAACTTGCTCCTCATTTGGTTTTCTGGGACCAGATCGTAGGCGGACACTTGTTATAGCTAGCACTCGGTTTCTTACCAGTATCCTTCTTCTTAGGCTTCTCATCATCTTTAAAAGCTTCAAAACCTGCAACAGTTGGATAAATTCGATCAATAAGATAATCAGAACTCGAATAGCTTTGTAATAATCGTCTGATTCTCTCATTTTCAATTTTCTCGGTCTCCAACTCTTGCTTCCACTTTGCACTTTCTTCAATGTAGAAATTTATAGCTTTTTGCTTTGTCATCATCACAGCATTCAGCATTTGCAGTGCATCTTCTCTCTCAGAGTTAGTCTTTTGAAGACCAGTTACTGTTTTGTTCAATACATCATAAGATTCTTTCACGTAATTTAGATTGAATAGTAATTGCTCTTTCATCTTTTCAAGCTCAACCAACTTTTCATCTTTTGCTGCACATTCCTTGCAAGGTTCCAAACACTTTGTGCAAGGCTTGATGACTTCCACAATCTTTTCAATTTCTATGATCTTTTCAACTTCAACAAATTTTTCAGCTTCAGTCACCTTTTCTGCTTCACTCACCTGCTCAGCTTCAACAATCTTCTCAGCAACAATTTTAATTTCTTCATTTTTAACTTCTTTTGCTGCTCGTTTCTCCTTCAGCTTTTCCAAGCGTTCTGCAAAATAAAAATGAAAACTTTCAGGAGATAGATGAGATTTTGCAATATTAATATGTTTTTCTTCCTCATCATCAATACTGTCATCAGTTGGTGATTGATCGAACTAAATTGATTTTTCAGAATTATCATCCAAAGAACCAGAATCAGCTGGTGTTTGATCAAAAACAACTTCCTTTTCTGAACTTTCATCACTCTGTGAACTTTCATCTGCACTTTGTGATCCTTTTTCTGATGAAACAGATGTTTCAACTTCATTCTTTACAGTTTCACCAATAGACTTCATCCATGTGGTAAACATATCTGGTTCTTTCAAAATTTTAGCAATGAATGCTTTGAAATCTCCTTTATCATTCACAAACATATCCCAGCTAAAACCTTCAGGCAATTTTTCATCATCTTGAAAATTCCAGTTAAAGTTCTCTTGATTCCCCAGACATGCTCTTTTTGAATCCTCGATCACTTTTCTACCATGAGCCACTTGTGGTTCTTGCTGTTGTTGTTGACCAACTTGTTGATATATGGCTTTTCGGTAATAGTCATCTTTTCCGAAAGGATTCTTAGCTTCACTTGCCTCCCTATTCTTGCATTCTCTCTTGAAATGACCTTTCTCCCTGCATCGAAAACAAGTAACTTTAGATTTATCAAAACCCAAAGTTGAAACATGTGCATCAAGAAAGTCATTTCTTCCAGTAATCAGTTTGAACTTTTCTGCTCTCCTCAAGACACTAGCTAGACACCATTTGATGTCCATTAGTTCCATTTCTTCGGCGTCTATCTGATAGTAATCCTCCTTTGTGAGCATAGGATTCCCGATCCGCCCTGCAACCAAACCTTCATAAGATAGTAGCACGGAACCAAGCAACGCCATGTGATCTTTAGCAACCTCTTCTGAAAAACTTTGACCATCAGGAAGATTCAAAGCAATATTGCATTGTATCACATAACCATTTCCAGTCTTTGTGCTTTGAGAATGAAAGCTTGATGTAGTATCTTTTGGATTGACACTCGGGTATGAAGAGAAACCGCTGCTACTTTTAGAACTTTGATCAACTTTTTCAGATGAATCTCCAGCACTAAACGCAGTTTGGATTTTTGGGCTTCTTTCAACTTCTGGAACACTGCCTTTGTAGTACATTTTTACATCTTGTTGACCACTTGGACTGTTCATCCTCGCGATCTTCTACTGTTCCAAATCTTGACCCTCAATCTTCTCGATAAACTGAGAAATTGTTAAACCATCATAAACCCCAGTGTTCTTCAAAATCATCAAGTATGTGCCCCATTCCTTTTGTGGTAAAGTGTCAGCTAACTTGTCTACCCACTCTTCACGATCTTTTGTTATACTAAGCATTGACATAGATCGCACCAAGTGGCAGTATCTTTCAATCAGCTTCTTTGTATCTTCCCCGGGCAAACTTGTAAACAGATCAAATTCTTTCTTGAGCAGTGCCTTCTTGCTCTTGATCATATTCTCACCACCCTCAAACTTGACTTTAAGAGCATCCCATATTGACTTTGAAGTTTTTCCATGTTGTAGCAACACAAAGATGTCTTCTTTGATAGCCTGTTGAAGTAAACTGATCATCATCTTTTCAGCTCGGTACATGTTACGTTCTTTGTCACTAAATTCTGAGAGTTCTTTGATAACTTGTAAATATGTTCGTGGTAGAACATACTTCTTCAGAATACATTCCCATGATCTTAGATGGTTAGCTTGTACCCAGTTTTCGAACCTATCTTTCCACCCGTAATACTCCTCAATGCTCATTAGCTTCGGGGGTTTCTGAGTAGTTCCCGTTTCGTTTTCCAAATTCATATTCTGAGCAATGACAGCCGGAGTAGTCGGGGATGTTGCAAACGCGTTGTAAAAGTCTTCACTCATGATTCAATATCGAAGAATTTCTCAAATAAGCTTTCAAACGAACTAGTTCACCTCATAAAAATACCTGAAACAAACAAACAAACGATCAGTTTAAACAAACTGAGAACGTAAAAGTGTGTTGATGAAATCAATCGAAGACTCGTGTCGAAGATTTACGGACTCGTTCCACTTCAAGATGAATAGATGCAAACTTCTTTACTCAAATGGGCCTTTAACTTGTAATTAGACAAATTGATTGGGCTGATGTAAAAGACTTATCACATGTATCCAACAACAATTATGAGTATTTAATTCTCATTGGGCCGAACAAAATCACATGGGCTGAAGCAGTTTCTGATTTACACGAATTCTATTGAACCTTTATCTCAAATTAAAGCTGGCTGTCACATGCAATTTTGATAACAACAAAAATCACCTGATGTCATGAATGAAATTTCACTTCATGTGACTTTAACTCAAACCATACAATCTGATTGAACCCTTTTTAGAATGTGGCCGACAAACTCTGTTGTTCACGTAAATTCTGATATTTGATAAAACCAATACTATTTCACATGCAACCATAAATTTGACCGAGACACTTTAAGACCATCAAATTGTGATTGGGCCGTAATATCCATTAAACCGACAAAACGTGAAATAGCCATGACAGTTTACGAGAATCACATTCAAACTGACATAAACATGTGATTTCATTTCCCGAAATACTGGCACCCTCGTTTAATGATTTACACAAAACTCGACGTACACACTCAAGCGAACAATTGATTCAAGCGGTCGTTTCAAGCGAGATGTCAATTTCAAGCGGACTCAACACTGTTTTTCAAGCGAACAGTCTTTTTCAAGCGGACATGGTGAATTTTCAAGCGAGATACCAGTTTCAAGCGGACTCACGGTGTTATGTTCGCTTGAACAGTCAATGACGTCAGCAAAAATCGAACAGATTTCAAGCGAAACTATGATTTTAACCAGTTTTAAGTCGATTTTAACGCTGAAACTTTCCAGGATTTGTTAATACATGATTACGCACAAGATGTGTGAATTTGAGCCGATTTTAACCGTTAAAAATTTTTAATTTTGAAAAAGAATGGTGTAGAAATCAGAAAAAGTGATGAAAACAGGCTGTTTTGGCAAGATCTCTTCCTCCTGAGCTCTGATACCACATGTAGGATCGGTTTGTGACCCAAACGAGTCGTTCAGAAGAGATTATCAGTTTCAGATGCGGAAAATAAGAAACTGACTTGGTTATCACTTTAAACATCTTGTGTATTGATTTAACAGCAATTACATTCACGAAAAATACCGGCAGCACTTCGGTATCGATTCAGAAATATGTTCCTGTCCACTTCAAATGAATACATGACATGCCTATATATAGTGTTACCTAGTTCGCTTGAAATTACACCTACAAGTTCAAACGAACTCAACTAATTCCACTTCAAGCGAACCTACATGATTACATATTCAAGCGAACCTACCAATTAACTTCAAGCGAACTACACATGTTGACTTTCAAGCGAACTATGCTTTTGTCTCATATAAACATTCAATTTCGTTTCATGTGCTGATGTAGGATGTGATGATGCAATAGATGATGTCACATATATGATGTCATCATCAAGAATGATGACATCACTCTTGTTCAGATCTGCAATGAACCCGTGACTCGATATAAGACGAAGACAACAGATGATTGCACTAACAATTGTCAAATGACCAAATTATCCCTATAATTAAAAAGAAAATAAAAAACTAATTACGTTATAATATAAAGGGCCCTTAAACTACAAAGTGTAAGAAGAATTTTTGGCCCTTAGATCCGATCATAAACACATCAAGGGCTCTAAATAAAACGGTGGCATCAATGTAATTAAAAAGGGCGGTAAGGGTAGGATCGTCCAAAATCACTTTCATCTAACTGTTCAAACTCCTTCCACACTACGCTTCATCTCTTCGACGATTCCAGCCAATTTTCCAGGTGATTCACCATTCTTCTTCGACGATTGTTCTTGCACGTGATTCTGCAATCAACGATTCTTCTTCCAAGCGATTACTACACTCGGTAACACTTGGTAACACTCGATTAAGCCTCAAAATACACCGATTTCTCATGGATTCTTCAACAAAAAAGCCTCAAAATACACCGATTAAGCATCAGGAAACACCGATTTTACCTCCTCGTTCCGATCCAGTTTCATCAGAATCGACATTGCGTATTTCTGAAGTGGAAGAACAAGTTTGGAAACCGAAAACGAATAAAAAAGCGAAAAGGACTCCCAAAACCGGTACATTGTTTAATTTTTAGGGTTTTTACATGATTGCGTTTATTTTAGTTCAGTGATTTTGTTATATAAAAGTTCATGACCATTGATTGTTGATTTTGATTGTGTTATGTACTGACCTAGGATTTGATTGTGTCTAATATTGTTGTTTGATTGTGTTATTGTTGATTTTGATTGTGTTATGTACTGACCTAGGGTTAGATTATGTCTAATATTTTTGTTTCATTATGTTATTGTTGATTTTGATTGTGTTATGTACTGACCTAGGGTTTGATTATGTCTAATATTGTTGTTTCGTTGTGTAATTGTTGATTTTGATTGTGTAATTATTGATTATGCCAAACCAAACACAGATAATAACAACACGAAGTAACCAATGAAACACAGTCAATTGATTAAAACGGATGAGAACAAGGATTAAACAAATACACACAATGTTTGACAATAAACTTCATAGTAGGGTATGCTCTCATAGTTTCACACAGAAACCATGTTGTGTTTATATAGGCAGCCCAGCCCAAGTGTTGACGAAACACTGAAGTGGGCTTGACGAAACACCAAAGTCGACGAAACACTAGGTGTTTCGTCACTGTTCATGGCGAAACTTGGAGTGTTGACCATGAAGGTCTTTCGTCATACATGGGAATGACGAAACTCAGAGTTTCGTCGAGGGCTGCAAAATCTAATGTGTTGTAAACTGTGACAGTTTGCAGCAGACATGATAAACACATAAACATAAGCTTTACTACCAAATATGCAACATGCATTGTTCATATAACATTACATAACAATGAGACAACTTGTCGGACCAAAGTAAGATAGGAGGATATCCAACTAAGGTCGAAGGCGAATATAGACTCGATAACTAAAAAGACCGTACAAATACATCGTTAATAAAGACAAGTTACATACACCAAAATATGCATCAACATTGTTTCATTGTGTTATTGTTGATTTTGATTGTGTTATGTACTGACCTAGGGTTTGATTGTGTCTAATATTGTTGTTTCATTGTGTTATTGTCGATTTTGATTGTGTTATATACTGACCTAGGGTTTGATTGTGTGTAATATTGTTGTTTCATTGTGTTATTGTTGATTTTGATTGTGTTATGTATTGACCTAGGGTTTGATTTTGTCTAATATTGTTGTTTGTAGGTCCGTTTTCGGAGGATCGATTACGAAACCAAACCCTTGTTTATATCAAACACGGTCACGAGTGCGGAATCCCAGTAACGATGACAAACCAAACACAGATAATAACAACACGAAGTAACCAACGAAACACAGTCAATTGATTAAAATGGATGAGAACAAGGATCAAACAAATACACACAATGTTTGACAGTAAACTTCACAGTAGGGTATGCTCTCATAGTTTCACACAGAAACCATGTTGTGTTTATAAAAGTAGCCCATCCCAAGTGTTGACGAAACACTGAAGTGGGCTTGACGAAACACCAAAGTTAATGAAACACTAGGTGTTTCGTCACTGTTCATGGCGAAACTTGGAGTGTTGACTATGAAGGTCTTTCGTCATACATGGGAATGACGAAACTCAGAGTTTCATCGAGGGCTGCAAAAACTGATGTGCTACAAACTGTGACAGTTTGCAGCAGACATGATAAACACATAAACATAAGCTTTACTACCAAATATGCAACATGCATTGTTCATATAACATTACATAACAATGAGACAACTTGTCGAACCAAAGTAAGATAGGAGGATATCCAACTAAGATCGACGGCGAATACAGACTCGATAACTAAAAATACCGTACAAATACATCGTTAATAAAAACACGTTAGAGACACCAAAATATGCATCAACAAACACCCCTTTTCTGTTACTTGGTCTTCAGTCTTCAATCTTCCGTCTTTAGTGTTTCTCGGACCACGAACTGCCAGCATGGATCCCACGATAGTAACAAAAGCAAGCGACGCGCTGAAATCACAACGCTTGATGCGCGTCCTTGTCTTCGTAAAAGATATCATGTCGATACAACTTGTTGATGTCAGCCGCGGACATGTTCACGATCCACATCGGATCTAACATCCGAAAATTCTCACGATCACCCTTAAACACAATCACCGCTTCGTGCATATCCGAGTCGTAGCACCATAAAGCCATGTCTTCTAAAAAGTTTTGTTCCATAGGCATCAACGGAATCTTGTTCAAGACCTTCGCCGGCTGGTATATAAGCTTGTATCGAGCCGTGTTGATCACTGGATCCAACGTGAACTTAATCTGTTGATATATTGGAAACTGTGGCTTGTACGACGCATCCTTCCATCCTTCCACCCTTTCTTCCGCTCGAACTTAATTCTCCTTGCAAATAACATTGCGCCGAAATAATTTGAACGATTAATGATATCCAACTTCGATAAGGCAGCAACGTCATAGAACGGCAAAGATAGAATGCTTAGCATGGAGTTGAAGTACTGGATTCCGTGTTCACGCTTGATCGCAACACAATGAATTTCCTTTACGAACATCCAGCTTAGAATTTTCCCATGCGGCTTAACTTTCTCAAACTGTAGAAAATCAACTTGTGCTTCCGGATGTGTAGGCTTTTCAACCTTTGACAAGAAACGTTTTCTCCATTCTTGGAATGAATCCGTCGGATTATCAGAAGACGTACGATTCTTCAACTGTTCATCAATATCTTCTTGATTCTCTTTCATCCATTATTCATCAAATGGATCAAACTCCATTCCGTCAGCACGAACATAAGTTGATTTACCTGTTTCTCCTTCAAACACTATTTCTTCAATGTTCAATGTTCTCGGTATCAGCAGTCTCTGGTTCAACCGGAATTTGATCAATCACATAATCTTCAACCGATTTCATTTCGTTCAAGGCAAGCAGCTGTTCTTGTGTAAGATCTGCTACAAACTCTGCTTCTTCAAGAATTTCTCCAGTGATAGGATGAACAGCCTGCAAAGCAAGATCAGCAGTGCTAGGAAGAGAAGATGTACCAGGCAAAGAGCTTTTGATGTAAGAACTGCTTTCAAGCTGTTGTTCAAGATGTTGTATCTCTTCAACAGCTCCACTAGAGGTTCCTTGAGTAGATTCAAGCTGCAAAGGCTTGAAGAAAACCAATTGTGTAGAGGCAGAAGCTAGCAGTTGTTCTGATGTAGCAGAAGGGTCGGGGTTCCGTGGATCTTCTGAATCATGATCCCTTTTCTTCAACACTTCTTGTTGCTTACATCGATCATTCCACAAAATATTGACCCGCTTTCTCACAAACTCAAAACCTTCAGTTATTCGCTTGACCCCATCAGTTATCGTGGTGTTTCGAGAATTGTACCACTCTTTCATATAGTCATGCCTTTCTTTGAGGGCCTCGGCCAACTTCTGAAGTTTACAGCTGCTTTCTTTCATACGGTTCATTTCTATACCACGAGTATTATCCGCCGCTCGCATCTGTTGCAACTGTCGCTCTCTCTCTTCATCTGCAGCTTTCAAACGAGCATTTTCATCTTTCAGTTGCTCTATTTCTGCTTGTTGGCGAATGATCTCTGCTTGCTGTCGCTCAACAGTGGAATTTAGTGTGTTTATATCCAACTGTTGCTTGATCGAGTCGCCTCTTGTAACGTTTATCACTTCCGAATGCCTATTGATTTGACCTGTAGCAGCTTGCAGTTGGGAGAATAGAAAGTCTACCTTTTCCTCCAGCTGCATCTGAGAGAATATAGTATGTCTGTGTTCTGAGGTCGGCTGCGAAGTAGTTGCACGAATGGTCGAGGCAATAGAGCGAGTCAGAGCTTGAGGAGTCATTGTAGGAGCTTAAGGAGTTGAAGTCACTATAGGAGTTTGTTCTGAAGATCTTGGAGGAGATGACACCATAGCAGAAGCTTCAGTGGCTGTGAATCCAAGGTTTGGTTCCATTTCGGCTTCTTGTGTAGGCTCTTGAGGAACGGATTGCTGCGCAGATGAAGTACCAATGTACTTTCTTGCTTTCTTCTTTCGACGGACAACCGTTTCCTTTTTCTTCAAACATTCCGCTTCGGTATCCGAAGGAATGTATTCAGCGTCATCTTCTTGCCTAATCCTCCTGACCCTTTTTACACCACGTTCATCAAAGTAAACTTCGTACCCAGGCTCAGGTGGATTGTCATCTGATTCAGTATCCTCCTCATCATCACCAGCTGAACCAGTACCAGCAGTCGATGCACCAGAAGTACCAGGTGCACTAGAAGCACCAGCACCTACATCACCACCATCACCACCTTCGTCATCACCATCACTGTCTCTGTCAGAAGAACCCGAATCTATTCGACCAAACTTTTCTTCCATCTTTTTCTTTAACTCCGGCTCTTCATCATCAGATTGGCTGTCATTGTGACACCATTTGTCATCTTCTGGAGCGATGTAGTCGGTTTTATCAAGAGCACCGAACAACTTCCTAGGCGGCTCGCTTTCTTTGTATCTCTTTATTGCAAGGCCCCTGAATATCTTCAATGAATGCTTTCAAGATGTCATTGTCGGCTTTTGGAAGACCGGGATGCTGGACATTCATGATCATTTGTAGAAACCGAGGATACATCCAGAATTTATTCCCAGTTGTTCGACCACCAGTTCTTGTCATGTTCTCCTTCATGTTGGCGAAGATGTACTTTGAAATGCTAAACGGTTTGTTCAGCACTAATGCCACCATGAGTCCTACAAGATCATTGCTTGCCATGTCATATCCTGCTCGTCTGTTGCTAATACATTGAATCAGTACATGCAGTAGAAACTTGTATCGCATCGGCAAATCTCCCTTGTTGATTTGAGTGCTGAAGATATCACTGGTAGACTTCATCCTTAGTAAACAGCCATGAGTACACATGATTGGAATAGAGGACTGTGCATTCGGATCGTCTTGCAGTTGTAGAACGGTGTTCAATATTTCTGGTGAGACATTCACGTTCACATCATTCACTTGCCCTTGAATAAATTCAGTTCCATCAACTACGACAATGCTTGTAGAATCCCAAAATGCTTTGATGAGCGATTTGTAAACTGGAGTTGAAAAGGTGACATCTTTGTTTATCCGCGACTCCCTTATCCACTGCGTAATCTCCTTTAGTTCAGTGATCTTTCCTTCGGGATCTAGATAGGCAATCATATTGTGACGCTTCTCTGACATCACAAGTTCGCCCAGTTTATCAGTTAACTTTGTCGTGGCCTTACGTTTCTTCTCTTTTGGTGCCATCTGTATTCGAAAACGTCCACAATAAGTTAAAATGTCACAATATGTGCATTAGACACATGTCAATACAAGTTCAAGAGTAAAGTGGACAGTTAACATTCAAATACACTTGTTCTATGAAAGGGCACCCAAACAGAAAATATTCTAAGTGTTGGACGACGAAACATCAACACTTGCGACGAAACACTCTTCTTTATGGCGAAACACCCTTGGTCAAACAAAGTCAGAGTTGACCTTTGACTAGTGGAGTTTTGTCGACAGTCTCTCGACGAAAGATGTTCCATTGTTAAAAGGTTGTATCATCGCAGGGGGGTTCGTCGTCTTCAGTTTGAAGAAACATAAGTTTCGTCGTCAAAGGGGTTTCGTCGTTGGCAGTTAGGGTTTCGTCGAATTGGGGTTTTCAAAATTCCAAGGGTTTTTCGCCGTCTGTTGTTTAAACGATGATCGAATCACAAACAAACCAACATTATGACACTTCGCAAATACCCAATCAAACCAAAACATCCCCAGATGTAAAATCCACATGATTTTTACCGTAAAACATACAAACCAGTTAATCATTAAAACAAATTACCCAACCCCTGTTTTTGTACCCGAAAGCATAATCACCAAATCAACATACAAATCCTTATACAAACCCTATATCAGTTTTGAACAAGAATCAAGACATATAAACTGAGATATTTATGTAGAAATCGAGCAAGAAGGAGTTTCAGAGGGTTTCCAAAAACATTCAAACAAATCACAACAACCCTAAGGATCCGAAACATGTAAAACATCCATTTTGAATACCTTTGATTATATGAGAAATTTTAAATAAAATGAAAGGTTTTAAGAGTCGGTGAAAAGGTATGGGTGTTAGCTTGTGGGGGAAGATGAACAGAGGGTAGGTTTGAAAAAGTGAGGCTTTGACAACTGGGACCCCTTTAAATACCCTGACCCCGACGAAACTCTGTCTTCAACGAAACTCCTATGGGCTCGACGAAACACTTGGTTGGGCTTGGTTTGGGCTTGAACAGTGAGCCCATGACGAAAGTTAAAAAGACCCAGGTGATTTTCATCGTGATCTCGACGAAACGTGGTGTTTCGTCGTGAATCAAATTAATTTTGACCAAGTTTGAAAACAGTTGACCTGACCATGGTCTTTCGTCGACATTTATGTGTTTCGTCGACCTTAGGGTTTTTCGTCAAACCTTTTTCAAAAATATGGCACCTGAGGAAAATCTGCAACAATCTTGATTTCTCACTTCACTCTCTGTATTTTCTTGTCAAATTTCGGGACGAAATTTCTTTAAAGTTGGGGATAATGTGACAACCCGAACTTTTAAGGTCAGTAACGTTCTATTGTACGATATTTACTTCTCGTTATCTCGCTCTAATGTTTTGTTCTGTGATAACTCCGTTAATCTGACGTAGAATGACTCGGTTAAGTATCGTAAGACGACTCCGTAAATCTTTGGCCGCACATTAAGTGGGCTACTTATTCACGTTCTAAACAACCCACACTGCGGATCAATCTACCTAAGCCCAACTTGCATTTTGTGTGTTTTGGTTATTTTCGGCCCAAAGGAGGTGTGGCCTCATATTGAACTCGGCCCAACTGATTATAAGCCCACTTAGTTAAACATGACCTATGTCCAATTCCTCTTCCTGTTTGTGGGACGGCCCAAGTGGGTGGGCTTGAGCCCACTTTGGCTATTATGGATAACCGCCCAAATCCTCATATTGTATAATTACGTAATGTGTTATGTGATTGGATAAAAACTCCAAACTCAAAACAAACCCTACACCCCCCTCTTCCCTGATCGCCGACTTCAGCAGCAGCCCCCCCCTTCGAGTCATCAGCCTGTCGATCAAACCTTTTGGGTTAGTAAATACATACTCTTGCTAACTTTTAACTGATGCTTGTGTATTATATGTTTAATCGTAAACGTGAGAAAGATTATGTTATGTTCATACATGTTAAATAATGTTAGGGTGCATGCAATAAAAAGTGCTAATGAACTCGATGAAAAAGATAGTTGATGTCGACTGAATCTGCATACTGAATCCGCATGAAATCTATTGATGGTTGTGTATCGAAACAGTTGTGAGGACTACATGTAGATTGATTTAAGTACTGCCATGACGAATGATTTCTGGTTAACTAATTTGCATGATTATTGGTGTGTTGTTAAGATTTACTAACGTGGTTAATGTAAATGATGCTATGATGTTTTATTTACCGGGATCATTAATCTAGATGTTAAGAGGATGTGTGTTAATCGTTAATCTAGATTATATAATGATAAGGTAATAATGATAATGGTTTGATATGGTTTCGGTTAAATGGTTAGTATTATTGGTATTGCTTTTAGGGATAGCATGTTAAATGCTTATGGGTATATCTAGTTAGGGGTTACTGATGTAACGAGAATTAGACATTATAACCTATGAATAATATGAATTGAAATATTGGGCTTGAGCATTGACTCAATAGTATAGCAAACAATGGATTTAGTCATAGTAACAATTGTACATTAGCTTGGGCCGAGAGTTGGTAATGGATCACATAACCAAAAGCTTACTTGTACATGAATTGTACCCCTCCTGCGTACTGGGCCTGGAACCTATTTGGGCGGCATGTTAATATGAGTGCAGTATTGGGTTGTTAGGTCATTGTTGTCTTGCACGTTTATAATATGAAATTGTGTGTGGCCCGAATAGTTAGTGTGTGATATTGTGATAATTTTTGTGATATTGCAACCTGCTGAAATACGCGAAGTGTTGGCATGGAATACTAATTAGTAATGGTAGTTGGACCTGGTTGGTTTGGGTATTAGGGAATAAGCCATGAGTGGATCATAATTGATATAAACCTATCCCAGACCCTACCAAACCCAAGTGAGTTGTTAACTTGGTTACTTTGAATGTGTTTGTGTTGAAGGAATAAGGTGTTATATGTGTGTAAATATGAGGTCATGCAGTGAACCTGCTATGAATCAAATGCATGCTAGGCGACTACTCACTGAAATTAAATTGATAGATTGACTATTATGATTTGAATTTTATGTGTGAGATAAATGTACAATAATTGTGTGTTATGTGAACACGAGTTATGTGAATTAATTGTGCATGAGATGGGCAGTTATTGTACACATATAACTGATCGTTATCGGTAACAATTCTAGGACGTGTTTGAACAGTTAATAAACGAGTACATAGTCTTACCGAGCAAACCAAGGTGAGTTCATCTTTCTTGAGCATGCATCCCGGTGGTTGGGACAGTCAGTGGGTATCCCGGGGAGGGATAAGTCTTTTGGGTAAAATTGGGAATGTTGGATAATATACTCTTCCTATCACCTTTAAAGTCCCTCCGTATTGTTTGGTTACCGGGGAGGTAACATGGTATTAGTTAGTAGCGCTACTTAGGTTTGGCAACCTCACCCCGTACCTGGGAGGACGGGTGTTGAACTAATGACCTAGTCATGACCAATGCTTTGATAGGAACATTGGAGAAAGGGCAAAATAATCAGAAGCCGTCTTGTATTCGGGGTATTATCAGCATTACTTTCGGAATTAACTTCAATGGATTAACTAAACACTTGGTAATCAACGTTTTGGTAAAAACTATGAACTCACCAGCGTTGTCTGATACACTTGTTGCATGCTCGCAGGTCGTTAGATTACTTGGAGTTGGAACTTGCTGTCTGAAGTAGCTGGAGTAGTCATGGGTCGCTCTGATTGGATACACATATTGGTTCATTGATTTCGTACATTTGTTTTGAGAATGTTTAAACTATGGTTTCGTTAATGCATCCGCTGAACATATTGGTTTTCATTTAAACTTGTTGATGGTATTTATTTAATTATTGAGAACTTTATTTAGAAACTTGTATGGGTTTAATGTAATTAGTGGCTCATTGTTGGTACATCACACGCCTATCAGGGACACTCCCTAGGTGGTATTTTGGGGGTGTGACAGTTTGGTATCAGAGCCACTGGTTATAGTGAACTTGGTTTTAAAACGTTTTTATAAAACCTGACTATAACCAAACAGATCCGAAATCGACCATGACACTCAGCTCCAGACTGCAAGGTTCGTTTCTCGTTTACTATTGCATAGTATATCTAGTGTTTGCTTATGAATAACATCACACGTGAATGCACACTTAGCACAGCAGTATGAACTTCTATGTTACCAACCCATGTTACGTGTTTTAAGAGTGCGACTCTTCTTGAACTTTCATGATCTATGTTGTGGCGTCATCTGTCTCATTGCTCGAATTCGGGGAACCTTTTAGCGCGGGTTAAGAGGCACTGAGATAAGCATGCAAATTGCCTTATTATTATGGGTGCACACATAATAATAATGTGGGGTGCATGTGAGTCCCGGTGAGGCTTAATGAGTGTGAGAGGGGTTCCGCTTTGTTAATTGATGTTATGTTAGAACTCAGCAGTCTATAGGAGTCATAGCAGTGATTGTCTCCTACTCGAACATGATCTTTTCACCCCTTTTTGAATCCTTACGAATCTCGATGCTATCGAGTATCACCTGATCACACATCTGAACGCCTAGCGAACTGTGTAGAATGTTAGGTGCTAGTAAGAACGTCCCTGAGTTGGATGGTTCAGTGTCAAATGATTGGACTATACTTTCCTTACTTATCTTTGTTTTCTGGAACTTAGCGTGTTGACGCCTTAGATCCCAAAGTGCGATCACTTCTGCAACACTCTCGCGACATACCGTGTATTACTCAGTCAACTTGCAAGAACGATGGACAAGAGGGTAAACGTAGTACCTTACCGACTTCAGCATTTGAACGACCCTAGTTACCGGCAATGAACAACAGCGATTTGAGTACAATCGAATCCTTAACCCTAGCCAGCAACTCATGGGAGTCGACTCTTACGAACCAATCGGGACAAAATCGATGACGATTGACTGTGGAGCGGACTGTGTAACCGCCCGCACCATGAGTAGTGCCTTAGGATGTGGCACGGAATTTGAAAAGATGGACCTTGTTGGTGAAAGGACGCAGGACACTGTTACAGGCAACAATATTAGAGGCAACAGTCGCGGCAACATCAAGGTACTCGTGATCGTAGCTTACAGTATGGAAACGAAGGTGACGACAACCAAGGGAACGACGGCAGTACTGGAATTCCCGTGACGAAAACAACACTGGAAATGAAGCTCATAGAAGGACATTTAGCATGGCATAGTCTATACCAGGCTTAATAGCAACACGATAGCTTGGATGGGTAGCTATTCGCTTCGTCTCTATTCTGTTTAACCCTGATGCTTCTTGAAACCGAACCTGTTGTGGAGTCGGCTGATGCAAGTCAATTGAAGCCTTATATGTTTGCCAGGATGCAAACTCGACCTTGGGGGACAGGTGTTCGACATCGACCTTCCTTCTACTACCCCTAATGGTTACAATGCAGTAGTTCGTGTGGATTGGTTATTCAGAAATCGCGAAGACATACCTTGTGAGGAGAAAATTTTGTGTGGAGAATCGTTATTTGTTCTAAAGCAACAGAATGGTGCAAAGGTTAGCGATATATCAGCTATGAAGGCCCAGAAGTGTCTACGGAGGGATCACCCTGCTACTTTAGCAACCGTTACTGATGTTGAGGCTAAGGAAAAGAGGATCGAGGATCCACCAATTGTTCATGATTCCTCTCAGTGTGCTACCCGAGGAGCTTACAGATTTACTTCCACCACTGTTAGGCAGAATCTCAGCTTGATCTCACGACAGGGGCAGCCCTGATTACTCGTGCTACATACCGTCTTGCACCAGGAGGGTTGCAAGGACTATCTACAGGAACTGTTGGACAGGAGTTTTATTGGACATAGTTTTTGTTCGCTTTGGGGAGCCCCAGCTATATTTGGGAAGATAAAGACTTTTTGTATGTGTACTGATTATCCAGAACTCAGCAAGGTGGCAATCAAGAACTGTTTTCCTCGACCATGTATTGACGGAAGACCAAGAGGAGAATGTTCCTAAAACGGCATATCGAATGCAATACGGCCATTGCGAATTTGTACAGCATGACCATTGAGTTAATCAACACACCATCAGCTTTATGGACCACATGAATCGACCGTATTTATGGATGACATTCTGGATCATTTCCAAAAGGAAGGAACATCATGGGCGGCATTTGTATCTTATTTTAGGGCTCCTGTGGGAGGAGCCACTCTACGTGAAGTCTTGTTAAAGGTAACTTCTGGATTCGAGAGATACCTTTTTGGTCATATGATCAACGAAGTGGGAATACACGTGGATCTCGCTAAAGACCCATTTCGTTAGATATTGTTCGGCACCAAAGATCCCTTCGAGGATGCAGCAATTTCTTGGTCACACTAGACTCTATCGCAGATTCACCACGGGATTTTTGAAGATCGCACAGCTTAAATCTCTTTAGCACAGTAGGGTGCTGTGTTCGTGAAGGACAAAACAGGAGGACGTCTTTTCAGCTTTCGAATCCCAACTCTGCAATGTTTACACACCGACGCAACACGAGAAAGTGATGACTTACGTAATGGACTTACAGGAAGAACTGCAGGAGTCACGACCTACGGTGGAAGCCCTGGTCTTTGGATTTAAGTTGGAGGCATTACTTGGACGGTACCAAATGCACTACCTAGACCGATCACAAGGGCCTCCCGTGTGAGCAAAACATGTGATGGCACCACTGGATGGAACTTTTGAATAAATACGACTGTGAAACCTAGACGTGCACGAGCTTTGCAGCTTGCTATCGACTCTAACATACCTGATCATACTCACCTTTTTCAAACTAAAGAACTGAAGGAAGAGAGTTCCCAAGATTGACCCATGCGGGGTATGGGGATCCACTACAAGAAAACTGGGTTTTTTGTACTCGCAAAAGCGTCCTAAAATGCTATTTTATAGGACCTTTCATTTAATAGGACCAACGGTAAAAGCGTATCATGTAAAGGGGTCGTAATAAGTTCCGGAACTAAAAAAGCGTCCTAACATCTCAAATAAGATTATGAAACCAATTTTATGGTCGCGTAATATGACTTTGAACAACCAAAATAGTGTCCTAATAAAAACATATTAGGACACTTTTACAATGTTCTAACATGTGCTTACATACATTTAATCTTTTGATACACTTACAAGCGTCCTTAGAAATTAATTGATAGGACCCTTATAATGTAACATTATAGCTAATTTAGTACCAAGAAAAGGGTTATAATATACGAAATAAGATTATGAAACCAATTTTATGGTCGCATAATGTCTATAGACAACTTAAATAGCGTCCTAAAAATAACATATTAGGACACTTTTACAATATTCTAAGATGTGATTACCTACTTTTAATCTTTTGATACACATACAAGCGTCCTTAAAAATTAATTTATAGGACCCTTATGATATAACGTTATAGCTACTTTAATATCAAGAAAATTGTCCTAATATCCCAAATAAGATTATAAAACCAATTTTGTAAACAACCCATCAACATATAACAACATCCTAATAGTTATTGTATAACATCAACTAATGAAAGAAATAAAACTTCATTATATTTCAAATAAGCATGTTCATAACATAAACACTTAACCATAAATAAGTTATAACATTATCTAACATAAAATTTTAACATTTAACAAAGAAATTAAAGCAATTAAAGAAATAAGAAGCACAAAATCTTGAGTCATCATACGTCCTCAATCCTCATGGACTACCTACAAATTAAACATCCATGTATAAGCATTACGTTCCATGATATTAAAATTATTTGTATCACAAATACATACCAAGATGAATCGATAGGGCCATGCGATGGATGCACCAATACAATCTTGAATTGTAGAAAATAGACCATATGGTCCTACCAAGTTTTCATCTTTTTTCATTGGTACTTGAACGTTTACCTTACACCATTCTGGTCATCCACTCACCTAATTTGATAAACTTTAACCATGCACCACAATTTAAAGAACAGATCTTAGAGAAGAAACCGAAAGAAATTATATTATCCGTATTTGATATTAGTACCTTTTTAGAGATTTTTGTAGCAGCTTCTTGATAATCTTGCTCAACATCAACATCAGAACCAGGCATATACTCTACATCTATATCTTTCTCGCTGGTATCCATTGATTTCTTTTTTCTTTTTCTTTGAATTGTCACTCACTGCTAGACTTGTCAAAGATTTAACAATATTTTTCAAATCTCAAAGCTTGTAATTTTTTTGGTACTCTTAAACCCTTGACATTCTACTCTTTTCATAATCATTCATACGTCTTTTGGAGCTTTGTCTTTGCATACTTTTATCTTCCATTACTGGTGTACACAAAAAAGAAAAATCTCATTAAATCATTCATAAAAGGCCCAAATAACTAAGAAATAAAGATTTATAGAAAGGAAGATAAAAGAATAAAAACGAAAAATAAAATACATATATGTTAACAAAGTAGTTAGTGCAACTTAAAAGAAATAAAACTTCATTATATTTCAAATAAGCATGTTCATAACATAAACACTAACCATAAATAAGTTATAACATTATCTAACATAAAATTTTAACATTTAACAAAGAAATTAAAGCAATTAAAGAAATAAGAAGCACAAAATCTTGAGTCATCATACGTCCTCAATCCTCATGGACTACCTACAAATTAAACATCCATGTATAAGCATTACGTTCCATGATATTAAAATTATTTGTATCACAAATACATACCAAGATGAATCGATAGGGCCATGCGATGGATGCACCAATACAATCTTGAATTGTAGAAAATAGACCATATGGTCCTACCAAGTTTTCATCTTTTTTCATTGGTACTTGAACGTTTACCTTACACCATTCTGGTCATCCACTCACCTAATTTGATAAACTTTAACCATGCACCACAATTTAAAGAACAGATCTTAGAGAAGAAACCGAAAGAAATTATATTATCCGTATTTGATATTAGTACCTTTTTAGAGATTTTTGTAGCAGCTTCTTGATAATCTTGCTCAACATCAACATCAGAACCAGGCATATACTCTACATCTATATCTTTCTCGCTGGTATCCATTGATTTCTTTTTTCTTTTTCTTTGAATTGTCACTCATTGCTAGACTTGTCAAAGATTTAACAATATTTTTCAAATCTCAAAGCTTGTAATTTTTTTGGTACTCTTAAACCCTTGACATTCTACTCTTTTCATAATCATTCATACGTCTTTTGGAGCTTTGTCTTTGCATACTTTTATCTTCCATTACTGGTGTACACAAAAAAGAAAAATCTCATTAAATCATTCATAAAAGGCCCAAATAACTAAGAAATAAAGATTTATAGAAAGGAAGATAAAAGAATAAAAACGAAAAATAAAATACATATATGTTAACAAAGTAGTTAGTGCAACTTAAAAGATAATAAGCCCTAACAATAGAAAAGATTTGTGTCGAACAATATTTCCTATTATACACTATATAAATTTCAAAAATCAAAGGTGTCGTGTGACACCGTACCTCATATAGTAGCTCCGCCTTAAACCATGTAGTCACATTCATTTAAATAAAAAAGAAAACATTTAGAATTGAAACTGATGTTCTCAATAACTTGAACATGAATTGGGTCATAAGATTATGTATGTTCCAACTTCCAACTCACAAAGAGAAATAGAAACGTGACGGTAAATCAAATTAAAGCAGAAGAAACAAAACATAGGTATATAGTACGTGTTCAAAAAATTATACTTCCACCTCTAACACAAGGTTAAGTAACTTTCATAGAGTTTAAAGTCAAATATGGTGCTTTAAACTAGTGAACTTAAAAATTCAAAAATCTAGACACCATTCATCAGCCTCACCAAAAATTAAAACACATATTATAATAAATACGATCCTTAGTAATTTATAGACAAACAATAGAGGGGGCAATCTTGACCCAAAGCCTTCAAAATGGGTCAGTTTAGGTTGCTTTTAAAATTATATGGGTTGGTTTGGGTAAGATATTTTAACTAAATGGATCACAATTGGTCACTTGAAATTCCATCTTGTTATTTTCAGGTCAAAACGGGTCAACAACATTAAAGAAATGGGTCGATATGGGTTAGTGACTTAAAGAAACGGGGCAGGTTTCGGATCGGAATAGGTTTAGTTCAAATTGAGTTTCGGGCCGAGACGGGTTTCGGCACGATGCAGGTTTTGGATCGGAACGGGGTCGGTTCGAGTCGGGTTTCGGGCCGACACGGGTTTCTGCATGGGACGGGTTTCGGATCGCAACGGGTTTTGGGCCGACACGAGTTTCCGCACAAGACGAGTTTCGGGTCGGAACGAGTTTGACCCGTACCGTTTCGACGCGAACCGTTTCGAACGAACCGTTTCGACATGAACCGTTTTGACTCGTACCTTTTCGACCAGTACCGTTTCGAATCGAACCGTTTCGGCGCGAACCGTTTCGGCGCGAACCATTTCGACCCGTACTGTTTCGACCAGTACCGTTTCGACCAGTACCGTTTCGACCTGTACCATTTCGAATCGAATCGTTTCGACCCGTACCGTTTCGACCAAGAATCTCTATCAAGAAGAAAGGCAAGATTCAAGTGTAGTGATCATTATTACTCAAGCTCATTAGCTATATTCAGATTCAGAGTTCATCAGATAGTCGGGTAGAGTATAAAGTATAAACTAAACTCAAAATTGTATAGCTCTGTTTCTAGATTAAATTATTAAGAAGTTCCAATTCAGTGCTTCCAATTCAGTACTCACAATCCTCTTTATAAGTAATTGCCCTAAAGTGCTTACAAAATTCACAATCACTGAATAATCCGTCTATTCAATGAAATTTATTTTATAGAAAACATAGTTATGGAAATTTATTCGACTAACGTAAGCCGCATACCTGCAATGCAAAACTGTTTTTTTTACAAATGATCAAGCCATCATGAAGACATGAACCTGCAATCGATTAAGAGCCAACAAAAACAATAAACTTTAGGTAAATCAAAAGTTTGAAGTGATTATGTACTAGTGTAAATCAACAACTCGACCATTGGTTGCAATCTTAGGCCGAAAAAAAAAATTATTTATCCAACCCGACCCGACCCGACCCGTCCCCGTTCCGACCCGAACAAGTTCCACCCAAACCCGTTTTGACTCGAACCAAAACAACCCTTTTTTAATTGACTTGTTTCGACCCGAACCCGTTTGTCCCGACCCGACCCGTTTGCCAGGTCTATAATAAACAACTACAATGCTTTGTTTCAAACCCCAAAAGTAAATTTAGGGCACCAAAATTAAATAGCCCAAATCTGAATTCCAACAAACACAATTCGATTCAGAACCCTAGATCACACAAAACCCATTAAATTTATTAAGACTACAAAATTAAACATTCTGATGTGTCTATATTTGAATAAAAAACAAACAAAATACAAGGCCACAAACTGAGTAACCCTAGAACATGCACACGAATGTAAATTCGAAGTCTGAAGTAGAACCTTTGGTGATGAGAAACAACATGAGAAAAAGTATTACCTATGGCGACGAAGCTGATGAGAAAACGCACATGGTTATTTTGTCGTTCACTGCCTTGCAAATGGAGCAACCCTATACAGAGTGGGAAAATGGATCGATGGTGGGAAAAAAATTGATAAAATTAGAGGGGAGTTTGGAGGGTAGGGGGTAAATTAGGCAGTCTTGGAATGTTTTGAAATTTGAATTGTAATTTGTATAGGAATTGGAATTCCAAGGAATTCGAATTAGAATTTAAACATTCCAATTATAATTGAAAATTGTTGGAATGGGAATCTCAATTCTATTTTTTATGTGTTTGGTTGTCAAAAGAATTGTAATCCATCACCCAACACCCACAACCCCCGGTTCGGGTCGAAACGGTATGGGTGGAAACGGTACAGGTCAAAACGCTTCGCGTCTAAACTGTTAGGGTCGAAACGGTTCGCATCGAAACGGTACGAGGTTTTCGTCAAAACTGTTCGCGTCTAAACTGTTCGGGTCGAAACGGTTCGCGTCTAAACTGTTCGGGTCGAAACCTTACTTGTGTAACTTTAGTGGGTTAGGCAATGATGGATAGAGCCTAGCCTCCTTGTAGAGGTGTCAGGTTTTATCCGGAGCCCACCCGGGTTTTCGTCCCATCGTGTGTTACACTGGAGAGTGTTCAGCTCTTGTGTTGGCACAAGTCTATCAAGTTGCAGTCGACGATATGGTTTCCCAGGGGAAGCCCAAGCCAAACTCTTGAAGCCAACGTGGGCCCGGTTAAGACAACATAGTCTGGCCGGAGTGGGGCAACGAGACTCTCCAATTTAGAAAATGCGGTGGCCTAAAACAAGAAAGTCGACGTTCCAAAAAAAAGATATATTTGGTAATAATTAAAGAAAAGGTTGCATTCATAAAAAATGTACGATTAATTAATAATAATTAAAAATATTGTTGTATTTATTGACAATTGTTATAGAGTAAGGAGTTGTAGAGTATAGTGTATATAGTAACACTCAAACTAAATAAACTACATGCCATTATAAGTGTATGTTAAGCAAATGTGGCATACGTAAAGGCTCACTAAAAACCTAAATTAGTGGCACAA
This sequence comes from Helianthus tuberosus, assembly GCA_030545235.1. Lineage (NCBI taxonomy): Eukaryota > Viridiplantae > Streptophyta > Magnoliopsida > Asterales > Asteraceae > Helianthus > Helianthus tuberosus. The sequence continues at coordinate 78,909,270 of CM060415.1, forward strand.
CTGGTACATCTGCTGGGTTATATCAGATCTTGCCTCGGATGTTCTATCATAAAGTACTTAGGATTGGAACTCACTTGGAATAGATGGAGTAGTTTTGACTTGTCATGTATGGACTAGACAAAAATTCTTATGTACTTTAATGTAATGGTGTAACCGTGAGGTTTGGATGGTGTATATCTCAACACCTTGCTCGGTTTTAATTTATGAATGAAAGTTTGAGTTGGCCATTCAAAAAAATTTGATTGAGTTTGTGTCCCACTTTCAACCAGAGAAAACCACAACCTAGGGTGGAAATGAATGTAGCAGGATGAATGATGAAACTTTAGTATCAAAATTATTGTTTGTTTTCTATCATCCCGTGTAATCACGGGTCAATAACCTAGTGTTATTATAAAACTCTAGCGAATAAACGTCCTATAAAACTTATGTTTTACGACTCAAATATCAAGTGTCCAATTACGGTGTATTATAATAACACCATAATGATTAAGCGTCCTATAAAGGTTAAAGTTATAAGACCCTAGTGTCAAGTGTCCTATTAAGTTATGTTATAATAAAACTCTAGCGAATAAGCGTCCTATAAAACTAATGTTTTATGACTCAAATATCAAGTGTCCTATTACGGTGTATTATCATAACACCACAATGATTAAGCGTCCTGTAAAGTTTAAAGTTATAAGACCCAAGTGTCAAGTGTCCTATTAAGTTAAGTTCTAATATGACTTCGACTAGAAAGGGTCCTATAACACTGAACATTTATGACTTAACTACAACGTGTCCTATTAAGTTATGTTATAATAGGACCCCAGATGATCAAGTGTCCTAATACAGTACCACATGATGGGACACTAACAATTAAATGTCTTATAAAGTACTTTATTAGGATCTACATATTAAGTGTCCTATTAAATTATATGATAATAGGACCCCGAAAAATCATCCATCCTATTAAATAGTTTTTTAGGACACCGGTTTAGTAGAGTATATTATAAAAGGACCCCAAAAGTTCATTCGTCCTATTAAATAGTTTTTTAGGACCCTCTTTTACAAGCGTCCCACAGAAAAGGTCCTAAAAAGCCATTTTTGGAAGCAACCTTTGGCAGGTCGGACGATATTTGCTACTTCATGGAACGAATATGGACCTCACTATACAGCAACCTTAGGGAACTGGTGCAGGCGGAGCACACGGGTCTCAATATCATATTCATTTGAGTTTTGATAGGATGTATTAAAACCTGAAGACCATGTACGAGTGACCTGGCCTGAAGGCCCACATAGCGACGCATGAGAACGATGTTTGACTTGTGGGAAAGTCAAGGTGGAATATTAGCAACCAGAAACGCATATATGGAAATGGGAACAGACTACCATGGATTTTATCACTGGTCTACTTACAACTCGAAACGAAAACATTATCACCTGGATGATCGTTGAGGGACACACGTTACCAGCATACTTTCTTGCAATCAAGAAAACTGACGAGTCTTCACAGTTGTGAATGTTCCTCTAAGAGAGACGGCTTTTAGGCATGAGGTGCCAACTCTTGTTACCTCTGAATTTGATATATGCATGGTTTATGTCAGGCAATACACAACACCCTTGGCTCACGTCAGGACCAGAGCATTGCTTATCGCTGTTGGGCAAACGATCAGAGAAAACGAACTCTCCTGGAACTTGAAGACATGATGCGTGCATGTGTGATTGATTTCGGGAAAGACTGGGAGAAACATCTGCCGTTGATCGAGTTCTCATACAACAACAGTTACCACACTAGCATTCAGACAGCTCCGTTTGAAGCATTGTACGGTCGGAAATGCCGTTCTCCTCTTTGTTGGGTTGAGGTAGGTGACAGCCAGATTACAGGTCCTGAGCTTGTACTGGAAACTTCGGAAAAGATTGTTCAGATCAGAAACCGTATGGCGGCTGCGCATGATCGTCAGAAAAGCTACGCTGACATGCGTAGAAAACCTTTGGAATTCGAAGTTAATGATCGTGTCATGTTGAAAGTCTCACCCTAAAAGGATGTGGTGCGTTTTGGGAAACGCGGCAAGCTTAATCCACGTTACGTTGGGCCATTCAAAATCCTGGAGCGGATCGGTAAGGTGGCTTACAAGCTCGAGTTACTTGCTGAGTTGGGTAATGTTCACGATGTCTTTCACGTCTCGCAGTTGAAGAAGTGTTTGTCTGATGAAACACTGGTGGTGCAGTTTCAAGAGCTAAAGATTGACGACAAGTTGCAGTTTGTCGAAGAGCCTATAGAGATCATGGACCGGGAGGTCAAGGTGCATAAACATAGTCGTATTCTGATTGTGAGAGTTCGTTGGAACTCAACACGTGGACCGGAGTTCACGTGGGAGCGTGAGGATCAGATGAAGCTCAAATATCCTCAACTTTTTCCTGATGACAAGTCTAAATCTAGTAAAGCTGGTGAATTTCGGGATGAAATTCCTTTTCAAGTTGGTGATGATGTGGCACCAGAGGAAAATCTGCAACAATCTTGATTTCTCACTTCACTCTCTGTATTTTCTTGTCAAATTTCGGGACGAAATTTCTTTCAAGTTGGGGATGATGCGACAACACGAACTTTTAAGGTCAGTAACGTTCTATTGTACGATATTTACTTCTCGTTATCTCGCTCTAATGTTTTGTTCTGTGATAACTTCGTTAATCTGACGTAAAATGACTCGGTTAAGTATCGTAAGACGACTCCGTAAATCTTGGGCCGCACATGAAGTGGGCTACTTATTCACGTTCTAAACAACCCACACTGCGGATCAATCTACCCGAGCCCAACTTGCATTTTGTGTGTTTTGGTTATTTTCGGCCCAAAGGAGGTGTGACCTCATATTGAACTCAGCCCAACTGATTATAAGCCCATTTAGTTAAACATGACCTATGTCCTATTCCTCTTCCTGTTTGTGGGACGGCCCAAGTGGGTGGGCTTGAGCCCACTTCGGCTATTAAGGATAACCGCCCAAATCCTCATATTGTATAATTACGTAACGTGTTATGTGATTGGATAAAAACTCCAAACTCAAAACAAACCCTACACCCCCCTCTTCCCTGATCGCACGACTTCAGCAGCAAGCCCCCCCTTCGAGTCATCAGCCTGTCGATCAAACCTTTTGGGTTAGTAAATGCATACTCTTGCTAACTTTTAACTAATGATTGTGTATTATATGTTTAATCGTAAACGTGAGAAAGATTATGTTATGTTCATACATGTTAAATAATGTTAGGGTGCATGCTATAAAAAGTGCTAATGAACTCGATGAAAAAGATAGTTGATGTCGACTGAATCCGCATACTGAATCCGCATGAAATCTATTGATGGTTGTGTATCGAAACAGTTGTGAGGACTACATGTAGATTGATTTAAGTACTGCCATGACGAATGATTTCTGGTTAACTAGTTCGATGGATTTGGTTTGCATGATTATTGGTGTGTTGTTAAGATTTACTAATGTGGTTAATGTAAATGATCCTATGATGTTTTATTTACTGGGATCATTAATTTAGATGTTAAGAGGATGTGTGTTAATCGTTAATCTAGATTATATAATGATAAGGTAATAATGATAATGGTTTGATATGGTTTTGGTTAAATGGTTAGTATTGTTGTTATTGATTTTAGGGATAGCATGTTAAATGCTTGTGGGTATATGTAGTTAGGGGTTACTGATGTAACGAGAATTAGACATTATAACCTATGAATAATATGAATTGAAATATTGGGCTTGAGCATTGACTCAATAGTATAGCAAACAATGGATTAAGTCACAGTAACAATTGTACATTAGCTTGGGCCGAGAGTTGGTAATGGATCACATAACCAAAAGCTTACTTGTACATGAATGGTACCCCTCCTGCGTACAGGACCTGGAACCTATTTGGGCCGCATGTTAATATGAGTGCAGTATTGGGTTGTTAGGTCATTGTTGTCTTGCACGTTTGTAATATGAAATTATGTGTGGCCCGAATAGTTAGTGTGTGATATTGTGATAATTTTTGTGATATTGCAACCTGCTGAAATACGCGAAGTGTTGGCATGGAATACTAATTAGTAATGGTAGTTGGACCTGGTTGGTTTGGGTATTAGGGAATAAGCCATGAGTCGATCATAATTGATATAAACCTATCCCAGACCCTACCAAACCCAAGTGACTTGTTAACTTGGTTACTTTGAATGTGTTTGTTTTGAAGGAATAAGGTGATATATGTGTGTAAATATGAGGTCATGCAGTGAACCTGCTATGAATCAAATGCATGCTAGGCGACTACTCACTGATATTAAATTGATAGATTGACTATTATGATTTGAACTTTATGTGTGAGATAAATGTACAATAATTGGGTGTTATGTGAACAAGAGTTATGTGAATTAATTGTGCATGTGATGGGTAGTTATTGTACACATATAACTGATCGTTATCGGTAACAATTTTAGGACGTGTTTGAACAGTTAATAAACGAGTACATAGTCTTACCGAGCAAACCAAGGTGAGTTCATCTTTTTTGAGCATGCGTCCCGGTGGTTGGGATAGTCAGTGGGTATCCCGGGGAGCGATAAGTCTTTTGGGTAAAATCAGGAATGTTGGATAATATACTCTTCCTATCACCTTTAAAGTCCCTCCATGTTGTTTGGTTACCGGGGAGGTAACATGGTATTAGTTAGTAGCGCTACTTATGTTTGGCAACCTCACCCCGTACCTAGGAGGACGGGTGTTGAACTAATGACCTAGTCATGACCAATGCTTTGATAGGAGCATTGGAGAAAGGGCAAAATAATCCGAAGTCGTCTTGTATTCGGGGTATTATCAACATTACTTTCGGAATTAACTTCAATGGATTAACTAAACACTTGGTAATCAACGTTTTGGTAAAAACTATGAACTCACCAGCGTTGTCTGATACACTTGTTGCATGCTCGCAGGTCGTTAGATTACTTGGATTTGGAACTTGCTGTCTGAAGTAGCTGGAGTGGTCATGGGTCGCTCTGATTGGATACACATATTGGTTCATTGATTTTGTACATTTGTTTTGAGAATGTTTAAACTATGGTTTCATTAATGCTTCCGCTGAACATATTGGTTTTCATTTAAACTTGTTGATGGTATTTTATTAATGATTGAGAACTTTATTTAGAAACTTATATGTGTTCAATGTAATTAGTGGCTTATTGTTGGTACATCACACGCCTATCAGGGACACTCCCTAGGTGGTATTTTGGGGGTGTGACAAAAAATAACCAAGTCTTTTGAAATTTTGCACACTTTTGAACAGATTTTGTTTATTTGAACAGATTTTCATTGTGATGAGTTTGCCAAATGCAAAGGACATTTTATGAAGTCGGTTTCAGGCTTTTGGCAGAAAACACCAAGTTTCAACTTTGGCTAATCAAAAATGAACTTTACAAATTACACTAAACTAGAATTTAAAGTGCGGTAAACTAATCGACAAGCTATAAAAAGCAGTAAACGACTGTACAAGAGCAATCTTTTTGCGAGATTCAAGGAAAAGGAATCTTACCAGTTTACGGTCTTAGTCAACATGATTTTTTGTTTCAGTTTAAAGCTTTGGATAAGTATACTACCACGATTATCGGTATTGTTATCCACATAAGCTTAAATTGATCAGATGTAATCATAATTAGGAGATACGATTTACGATAAGGATTATACTTACAAGTCGATGTTCATCCACTCACGACACATTCCCGTATCAAGGTATGCACGAGAGTTCATCTTACCGGTGAGTATACCGTTTATCATCTGTTTGACCGTATAAAAAGAATGTGAGATACTCACTTATTTTTTATTGAAAACAAGCCCTATGTGATAGAATCACTTATTGATGAGGAACTTGATATTCATATGCATGAGGGCACAGGAGCAAGTCCGTGAACAGGTCAGTACAATGTACAGCAAAGAGACGAACTTGACTCCCGAATAAATGTGATATTTTATCACTTATTTTGTTTGGACATGTGATTGTTGATCACTTATTGAGGTCGAATGCAATATGTACACGTATGTATAGTATCATGGAAGATCTAGACTTCGTCTCCATTTTTTTTCGGTAAAAGATACAACCATGATACCCAGATGATAAGTAGCATAAAGACCGAATATCTCAGAACCTCGGCAATCAATCAAACAAAATTTTGGTACCAAGACCATATGCCAATGAATGGTTCCCACCTGACTTGAAGTCTGTTAGGTTTGTATCATCCTGCACATTTTAGTCTGATTGTGAGCCTACCGATACATCGTTAGTAGAGATACTTATCATTTCTCAATTTTTTGTTTTACATTTTGAACATGTTGACCGACTACACCAGTGAATATCATCATCTTCCTTTATCCAAGAAACTCATTTTTGGTTTTTCTAATTTTTTTGAATTTTTGAATTTTTCAAACATAAGGACAGAAAGTAAAGACATCTTTTTGGATTTTTGACTTTTTCAAATGTTTTTGTATTTTCTTGAATTTACTCCCCCTAAAATGCTAAAAGGTTACGAAAACGAAAATCTTTTTGTATTTTTAGAGTTTTTAAAGAAAATATTTACTAAAATGATTAGCCAAAGAAGTTTTACTCGAGTATCACCTTAATGCCATTGACCAAAAGTAGATAATCAAAAAGTGATTTATCAAAAGCTTTTATGAACAGGTCGGCACGTTGGTGATCGGTGTGAACTTTAACAACATCGATTAATCTTTTGTCTAAACAATCACGTATGAAGTGATATTTAATTTCGATTTGTTTGGTCTTGGAATGCTGCACAGGATTTCTAGTGATCTGTAAGGCAGCATTGTTATCAACAAAAATAGGAGTAGATAGGAATTCAAAACCATAGTCGTGCATTTGTTGTTGGATCCACAAGACTTGGGAGCAACAACTAGAGGCAGCAATGTATTCTGCTTCACAAGTTGATGTAGCAACACAGGTTTGCTTCTTGCACTGCCACGTGACCAGGCGATTTCCTAAGAATTGACATTCAGCTGTTGTTGAATTGCCATCAATTTTGCAACCACCAAAATCAGAATCACTGTATGCAATCAAGTCGAAGCTATCATCCCTAGGGTACCAGAGACCGGTGTCCGGGCAACCCTTCAAATAGCGAAAAATCCTTTTAACAGCTGCCAGATGTGAGGCCTTCGGGTTGGCTTGATATCTTGCTAGCAGGCACGTTGGATACATGATGTCGGGTCTCGAGGCTGTGAGATACATTAGAGATCCAATCATAGCATGATAATATGAAGAGTTAATGCTTTCACCCTTCAGATCCGGAGTAATCCCGTGATTCTGCGGAAGTGGGGTACCAATGGGCGTTGCATCAGACATCTGGAACCGGCTCAAGATGTCACCAACATATTTAGTCTGATGGATGAATATCCCAGACTCGGTTTGTTGAACTTGTAGGCCCAAGAAGAAATTTATTTCCCCCATTGCGCTCATCTCGAATTTTTCTTGCATCACACGCTCGAATTGCCTGCACAAAGAATCATTAGATGAACCAAATATGATATCATCAATGTATACCTGCACCAGCAGAAGATCTCCATCTTGTTCTTTGATAAAGAGAGTGCAATCAATAAGACCTCATCGAAAACCATTCTCCAGCAGATAGTTGTATAAGGTTGCATACCAAGCCCTCGGTGCTTGATGTAAACCATAAAGAGCTTTGTTGAGCAACCAAACCCGATCGGGGTGAATAGGATCTTTAAAACCCAGAGGTTGTTCGACGTGCACCTCTTCTTGAACCACACCGTGTAAGAAGGCACTTTTGTCGTCCATCTAGTAGACTTTGAATCCTTTAAATGAAGCATAAGCTAGAAAGATCCGAATAGCTTCCAGACGTGCAACAGGTGCATAAACTTCATTGTAGTCAATGCCTTCGATTTGACGAAATCCTTGAACAACCAATCTCGCCTTGTTTCGAATGACTACTCCACGATCGTCCTTTTTACATTTGAAAACCCAATGTGTGCCAATTTTCTTGTAGTGTTTGGGTCTTTCAACATGCTTCCAAACACCTAGCTTTTGAAATTATTGCAGTTCATCCTACATGGCTTCAACCCAAGAATTATCCTTTAAGGCTTCTTTCCAAGACTTCGGTTCTTCTTGTGAAACATAAAACACGAAGGACCAATCATTTTGAAGACCAGATTCTCTGATGGCTGAATACAAACCAGCATTCTGGTTGTTTCTCAGCTGATTACGCGTCTGCACACCGCGTTGGTCATCTCCAATAATATTCTGTTGCGGATGAGTACCATGAATTCTCGTTTCTGGAAAATCAGGAACACGACTATTAATACCCAAATTGTTAAGATTAAGATCAACAACCAACTCCACACCGGGCATAGGCGTAGAAGTGGATGCATTCCCTTCAGTAGTATCTACATTCTGCACATGAGGAGTTTCTACAGAAGCACCTTGAACAGGAGCAACCAGAGCTGAAGTGCCTTCGTTCACATCATGGTATTCATCATCTTCCGATGACTCATTGTAATCAGCAGCATCTTCAAATACCTCATTTTGAACCGTGTTGTTAACAGAATTAGAAGCTTGGGGGTTAACAATAATTGGTCTTACCAATGGCGAGCCAGCCGTGTTGTCACTATCAAATAGCATTTGAGCAGCTGCAGATGCTTCGTCAAAGGTTGGTAGATTAAAGGAGTCGAATAGCCCATCATAATCGAACATCCAAGGATCACCCAGAGCTCTAACACAATTTGTATACCTTTAAACCCTTACTTCACTCCATAACTCAATCTTTTTGGTTGCCAAATTCCATACACGAAAATTCGGAGTAGCATATCCAAGGAAGAAACCCTCGATAGCTTTAGCGCCAAACTTTCCATCCGGCTCAATCATAGTGCATGGACCGCCAAAAGGTTCTAGGTGAGAAATGTCCGGTTTCCTTTTCTGTAGAAGTTCGAAACAAGTCTTGTCATAACTTTTAACTGTGAGAACTCTGTTTAATGTGTAGCAAGCAGTCGACACAGCCTCCCCCCAGAACTAAACAGGAAGCTCCGACTCTACCAACATTGTTCTTGCAGTTTCAATTATCGTCCGATTCTTCCTCTCAGCGACACTGTTTTGTTGTGGAGTGTAGTGTAGCGAGAACTGTATTAATGAAGAATGCCCTTGGAAGTACAGAACTCATCCATTACACGGTTTTTGAACTCAGTTCCATTGTCGCTTCTAATCTTCTTAACTTTCAATGTGTACAAATTTTCCAGCATAGTAAGAAGATCCTTGAGGATTCCAGGAGTTTCACTCTTGTGTGCCATAAAAGCTACCCAAGAAAATCTAGAGTAGTCATCAGTAACTACCAGACAATAAGCATCCCCAAAGGTTGTCTTGTGTTTCATAGGTCCAAAAAGGTCCATATGAAGACGTTCGAGAGGCATGCTAACAGTGTTGACTTTCTTAATCGGGTGAGACTTCTTCTGTCACACCCCCAAAATCCACCATGCGGGGTATCACCGCTTGGAGGCGTGACATGACCAGGATCGAGCCACCAATCATATTGAACAACGTAATCTTAGTAAGTAAAACCAATCACAATACAATTGGTGACCATAAGACAGTAACCAGTTTTAAGTTAACAGCGGAAGCATAAAACGGGAGTTCAAAACATAAGTTCATAGTTCATAAGTTTAATGTCCAAAACATAGTTTATAAAGTTCAATTATTAAGTGCGGGACATAGCAGTCCGTACACCACAACGACTCCTTCCTCGTGCAAGCTCCAAGCGTTTAGCGACCTGTAAGGCATGTAACAACGAGTCAACAACAAAGTTGAGTGAATTCACAGTTGGTTGTTTAGTTATAGCATTCATTTCGTAAATCATCTGTTCGTTTTGTAAACCATGTATCGTATAAATTCGTATCGCGGTCTTTCTGACATGTTTGCGAAGATTAGTGGGGGCTTCCCGTGTGTTACTAGACCACACGTATCGACTGCTATGAAAATGTAAGAGGTGCCCTAAGTCAATGTCTATCAGCATTGACCCTTTGCCCATAGTCCATTAGTACACGCCCGTCCGACTGGCACGGTATGAGGTTTGTTAAACCTAATAGCGCTATTAACTAATGACCCGCTCGCCCTAGGCCTCGGCGATTAAGTCGATAAATGAGGGACTTCATTTGATAGAGTTGATGGTCTTATGGTCGTGTACGTAGGCTTTACGTACGTGCCCTTCAATCTGAGGAAAGTAGTAAGTAGTTTAATAGTAATGATAGTTCGAGTAGTCATTCAATCCCATTCCCAACCCACCGGGAATCCCATACCTTGAAAAGAGTGTGAACTCACCTCGGTTGCTTGGTTTAACTCTCAAATATAGCTAATAGTCGAGGTCGGTCAATCACGTCCTAGTATGATTACCACTTAGTTTATTAGTGATTTCAAATAGAACACAAAGTTCCTACACGTATCTATCACATAACATGTATCACTTTAACGGTTCATGCCCATATAACCTTCCCATCTATTGCCCACTCATAGACAAACATACAACATTGCACATAACACTTTTATTGACATATAACATGTTATATCATTCTCGGATAACCTACTCGACATTTAGACACGCGAATCACTACTTATGTCGTTTCAGCTTTATTAATCAAAGCTGGACTGTTTTCAAGCATTTTAATAAAATAGTTAACAATTTCCAAAAATTCTCAAATTTTTAGAGAATGTCATAAACGTTCCAAGTTTTATTGTGTAAAAATATCGGGGCCCAGTTCGTTACCAATATTATATAAAAATTTATTTACCCGACAGCAATTAGATTTGTTACTTTCTGATTGCTGTTTACGGAAAAATTCACTAAAAATTAATCGTAAGTCCGATCGACGAAATTCCAGTTGGAGGATCACGGCAACAACGGTGACCATCTACAGTAAAAATCCCATGAGCTGATACTACTCAGGTTTCGAGTTATGACTCTGAATACGACACACTTTTTCAGCAGAAAACTTTCAGCTTGAGCTGCTGTCTTAAAACAATTCTTTAAAAATAGTAAACGACCTTGAAAAATTACGATTCCAGTGCCATTTGTTCGGTTGTTCAAAAATACATAACTTAGAGTCTAGAAATTCAGTTTTTCGATTTAAAATGACCCGGTTACAGCCTGTTGAAGTTGACTGGAAATTTCAATCAGCATGTTTATTTTTAGTGTTTTAGCTTTTGTGTGCCATGAACATTATACATATCATAACAAAGAACAAGATGGAACAAGGGTGTGAAGGGACTCACCACTAGCTTCAAGCTAGGGAAGATATCTAGAATAAAGATGAAGAGATGATGAAGATGAAGCAAGCGAACAAGTCTCTTGAAGCTTCACAAACTTGCAACTCCCTTGAATCACCCTTGAAGCTTTGAATGGCACTTGAAGGTGTTAAAGGAGATGAGAAATGTGAAGGTGGTGATGGATTCGGTTATGGGGGGGGGGCGAATGAGAGAGGGAGAGATGATATCGGGATGGAATGATTTCAAACCTTGGGACTCCACACTTAGAGATTTCTTGACCTATTTTGGCTACTAACACAAGCTAAATCAAATCCAATATAATAATCCACCAATCAACAATTAGGAGGTGAAGAGGGGTTGGTTTCGGTTTTGGTGAGCCGAAAATGAGGGAAGGGAGTGAGTGAGAGAGAGATAGTGTGGATTTGCAATGATGAGTGATCTTAGTTGCCCAATGCATGTAGAGATGCTCTTACACCATGAGCCACCCTAATCCCTATTGTCATGATCATCTATCTCTTGGCCAACCACAAGCAAGATTCCAAGAAATAATATCTCAACAAAATATATGGTGATGATTTGGCTGAAAAATCGGTTGGGGGGAGGGGGTAATTTGTAAAAGTTGTGACTAAATGGGAAAGAGGTAGTTAAATTGTAAGTATGGACAATTGTAAGTATGGACTTGTATGTGTAGTGACATGATTTTTAATGGGTGTTATGGCAAACGGGTACCATGACTAGTCAAAAATAGTAAAATAATGTCATTGACAAAAATTTAGTGTCCCGGGTAATGTCCGGTTGTTCAGTCGGATACTGTTCCATTAAATTGTTTAATTGTTTCGTAAGGCGTCTAATGCATATATTTTTGTAACGAAATTTATTCCTAACACATAGGAAAACATACCGGACTATTTAGTAACTTTTATGTATACTACTAGTATGCTAACACGCACATGTAAGTATAACACAATAATCAGAGAGCATTTAAATGATTCAGCACAGTCATCAAGTACTTTTATTATCATTAATAAACTGTACGGTTACATGTAAATTTGAGGGTTGTCACATTCTCCCCCTGTTAAGAGAATTTCGTCCCGAAATTTAGTGCGTAGTTACTGAGGAAGCTAGTTAAGTTGCGGTGTTTACTTGTTTTCCTGGGGTGTCACATCATCCCCCCGTTGATTTGGAATTTCGTCCCGAAATTCTGCAGTAGCTTCAGCCTCAGTAGTGGTTGCACTGTTTCCGAACAACTGGGGATTATAGGACCGGTTTTGACACCGTTCGATTGCGTAACGAACGTTTGACGTGCGGAATCCGTGAACGTGCGTGACCGAACACACAATAACGTACTAGAACCGTGAATCTATTGAAAGATATGACGTGTACGATACAAGAATCACGTAGAGAGTACTTTCTCTCTCTAGACTTTCTCTCTCTAGACTTGAATCTCCTAAATCACCAAAATGAGCAAAAAAGTCCTAAACTTTAAACCTAAGGCTCCTATTTATAGGCCTTGGAATTAATGAGATTTCTCATTAATTACCAAAATGCCACCTTGCTAATTCTATCTAAATATTACAATAAAATCCTAGATTTCTACAGTTTTAGCTACGGTTTGAATTGACGGAGGCGATAGACATTAATGCATCAACAAACTCCCCCTTGGATATTGCCGCAGTCAATCTGTAGTTAAACTCGTAGCGACTTGTCTTTCTCTCTCTATTGAGTCTTCTTTAAGATTTAACGTCTTCAACAAACACAGACTCCCTCTTGCTCGAACAGAATCCCGGTGGATCTGTCTTCAGCTTCAGCTCCCCCTTTCGGTAGTCTCTTCAGGCTCCCCCTTTCGTCAAGCTTCCGTGCTTTTAGGATCGACGCCTGGCTTTCCGTAGAAACAGAATCAGAAACCTACACATCTCAACCTCTCGTAAGACAAAATAATTTTGACTCTAAAAGAATTCACTCAAAATTCTCAAACATATAACACACAATATTGTGATTCAAATTAATGAATCATCTAAACATTTGAGGATTATCTTCCAACTTCTCATCATCTTAACCAAACCAATTATTCATCTTGTTTAGCCTTTGAGATTTTGAATATCAGCTTTCCAACATCAGTTGTCGAAAATCTTTTTGGATTTTTCAAAATTTATGCTAAAACACACTAAAATCTTTTTGAATTTTTGAAAATAAACTATATACAGACATATTTTTGTGAGTTTGTGTAAGAGGATCATATCAGTTTATGAGACAAATCACTAGCACCGTTAAGCTTTAATCATTTTAAGTTCTTTGATCGTCATAACTTGCATTGCTCCAGAAACGCTTGATGTGAGATTTGAATAGAGGCCTTTGTTCAGTCAATGCATTCAGGATGGGTATACGACCCATAAACTCCAAAATGCTCCTGAAACTCTCCAGTTCTGGATTTTTCTCAATATCCAAATCACAACAACTGTTATGAATAGGATCAAATACAACATGAGAAGCCTGCAAATCAAACATTTACACACAATCAGATACTTAGAAAAATTTTCAAACATCAAACTTTTGCAACATGTTCATAAAAGCGAATCACATTCTGTTCATAAGAGTGAACCAGTTTAATGTACACACAAACGGACCTATACAAGTTAACAAAAACAGACCTAATCATGTTCGTACAAACGGATCTAAACATGTTCACATGAGCAGACCTGTACATGTTCACATGAGCGGACCTGTACATGTTCACATGAGCGGACCTGTATATGTTCACATAAGCAGACCTGTACATGTTCACTAAAAACAGATCTGTACATGTTCACTAAAAGCGGATCTGTACATGATCAAATAAACGGACCTAACATCAACCATTCAACACTAATCAAAACTCAAAATTAAACATGTAATCAAGTTAAACTGATGATTCCGAGACTTGGGTTATGTTTTGATTTCATTTTTTACACCTCAAAATAAACTATACAGACTTAACAACATGATGAGAATTACTTCAATTCTCCATCCACCTGGCATAAACAATCAGAACTCCCCCTGACAAATGTTTAGAACTTAAAATGTTTAAAGCTTAATGGTGCTAGTGATGTGTCTCAAAATCTGATATGATCCTCTTACACAAACTCACAAAAATATGTTTGTACATATTTCATTTCTGCATTACATTTCTCTTATTACAAAATCCAAAAGGATTTTAGTGTGTTTTAGCCTATTTTTTGAAAAATCCAAAAAGATTTTCGACAACTGATGTTGAAAAGCTGATATTCAAAATCTCAAAGGCTAAACAAGATGAACAATTGGTTTGGTTAAGATGATGAGAAGTTGGAAGATAATCCTCAAATGTTTAGATGATTCATTAATTTGAATCACAATATTGTGTGTTATATGTTTGAGAATTTTGAGTGAATTCTTTTAGAGTCAAAATTATTTTGTCTTACAAGAGGTTGAGATGTGTAGGTTTCTGAATCTGTTGCTACGGAAAGCCAGGCGTCGATCCTAAAAGCACGGAAGCTTGACGAAAGGGGGAGCCTGAAGAGACTACCGAAAGGGGGAGCTGAAGCTGAAGACAGATCCACCGGGATTCTGTTCGAGCAAGAGGGAGGCTGTGTTTACTGAAGACGTTAAATCTTAAAGAAGACTCAAGAGAGAGAGAAAGACAAGTCGCTACGAGTTTAACTACGGATTGACTGTGGCAATATCCAAGGGGGAGTTTGTTGATGCATTAATGTCTATCGCCTCCGTCAATTCAAACCGTAGCTGAAACTGAAGAAATTAAGATTTTATTGTAATATTTAGATAGTAGTAGCAAGGTGGCACTTTGGTAATTAATGAGAAATCTCATTAATTCCAAGGGCTATAAATAGGAGCCTTAGGTTTAAAGTTTAAGACTTTTTTGCTCATTTTGGTGATTTAGGAGATTCAAGTCTAGAGAGAGAAAGTACTCTCTAGACTTGAATCTCCTAAATCACCAAAATGAGCAAAAAAGTCCTAAACTTTAAACCTAAGGCTCCTATTTATAGGCCTTGGAATTAATGAGATTTCTCATTAATTACCAAAATGCCACCTTGCTAATTCTATCTAAATATTACAATAAAATCCTAGATTTCTACAGTTTCAGCTACGGTTTGAATTGACGGAGGCGATAGACATTAATGCATCAACAGGGATATCTGAGTTTCATTTGGTCTTCTCGTTCCCAGGTATACTCTGGGCCACGACGAGCATTCCAACGAACTCGGACCAGAGGTATCCTGGTATGCTTGATGATCTTAACATCTCGATCCGTAATCTCTACTGGTTCCTCGACGAACCGCAGCTGGTCGTCGATTGTGAGTTCCTTAAGAGGGACTATGAGGGTCTCATCTGACAGACACTTCTTCAGATTCGACACATGGAACACATTGTGAACTCCGCGGAGTTCTTCAGGTAGATTCAACCTGTAGGCGACTTTGCCAATTTTCTCGGTGACTTCGAATGGTCCGACATAACACGGATTGAGTTTGCCTCGTTTGCCAAAGCGGACTACACCTTTCCAAGGTGAGACTTTGAGTAGCACTCGATCCCCAATCTGGAGCTCGAGTGGTTTTCTTCCCTTATCAGCATAGCTTTTCTGACGGTCACGAGCTGCCGCCATTCGCTGTCGTATCTGAGCAATTCACTCGGTGGTATCTATCACAAGTTCTGGGCCAGTGATTTGGCTGTCACCAACTTCTGCCCAACAGAGAGGTGATCGGCATTTGCGTCCGTACAATGCCTCAAACGGAGCGGCTTGGATGCTGGTGTGGTAGCTGTTGTTGTACGAAAACTCCACTAACGGGAGATGCTTTTCCCAGCCATTACCAAAGTCGATTACACATGCCCGAAGCATGTCTTCAAGGGTTTGGATGGTGCGTTCAGATTTCCCATCCGTTTTTGGGTGATACGCGGTGCTCATATCTAAACGGGAGCCAAAAGACTTGTGCATAGCTTGCCATGGTTCAGAAGTAAAACGCGCATCACGATCAGATATAATAGAGGTTGGCACTCCATGCCTTGACACTACTTCCTTTAGATAAATGTATGCAAGAGTAGAAAACTTATCCGTTTCTTTGATGGCCAGAAAATGTGCAGACTTAGTCAGTCGATCTACGATCACCCAAATGGTGTCGTTTCCGCGTTGAGATCTGGGCAGACCAGTAACGAAATCCATGGAAATTTGCTCCCATTTCCATTTCAGGATTTCCGGTTGTTGAAGTAGGCCTGATGGTTTCTGATATTCAGTCTTGACTCTCGCACAGGTCAAGCACTTACTGACGTAGGTTGCTATGTGGGCTTTCATGCCAGGCCACCAATACGTAGTCTTGAGGTCGTGGTACATTTTATCCGAACCAGGATGTACCGAATAACGAGACTTGTGCGCTTCGTCCATCACAAGCTCGCGTAAGTTTCCATAAAGTGGAACCCAGATGCGCCCTGTTACATAGTAGGCGTCGTCTTCCTTTTGTTCTAGCTGCTGCCTCGATCCTCGTAAGGACTCAGCCCTGATGTTTTCTGCTTTCAATGCTTCAACCTGAGCATCACGAATTTGGGCAGGAAGACTAGATTGGATGGTAAGCTGTAACGCACGTACACGCTTAGGTATAGTATCCTTTCGACTGAGGGCGTCGGCCACAACATTGGCCTTGCCTGGATGGTATTTGATAGCGCATTCATAATCGTTCAAGAGCTCGACCCATCGGCGTTGACGCATGTTTAACTCCTTTTGCTTGAAGATATGCTCGAGACTCTTGTGATCGGTGTAAATGGTGCACTTGGTACCGTACAGGTAATGTCTCCATATCTTAAGTGCGTAAACAACTGCTCCCAATTCCAAGTCATGCGTAGTGTAGTTTCTTTCGTGAACCTTAAGTTGGCGCGATGCGTAGGCAATGACCTTGTCACGTTGCATCAACACGCAACCAAGTCCTTGAATGGAAGCGTCGCAATAAACCACAAAATCATCTATGCCTTCAGGCAATGAGAGGATAGGCGCGCTGCAAAGTCTATCTTTTAAGTGCTGAAATGCGGACTCCTGGGCATCTCCCCAACGGTAGATGACACCCTTCTGAGTCAGTGAAGTGAGAGGTTGCGCAATCCTTGAGAAATCCTTGATAAATCGTCGGTAGTAACGAGTTCTGAATGCTATTTTGGAGACGTCCTCATCTCGGACCCTCAGCTGATGGTATCCCGATCTCAAATCAATCTTGGAGTAATAGCTTGACCCTTGCAACTGGTCGAATAAGTCGTCGATACGTGGAAGAGGATAACGATTCTTCACGGTCACCTTGTTAAGTTCGCGGTAGTCAATGCACATCCTGAAGGTACCGTCTTTCTTCTTCACGAACAAGACTGGAGCTCCCTAGGGTGAAGAGCTAGGACGTATAAAACCCTTTTCCAAGAGTTCTTGTAATTGCGTGGACAGTTCTTCGAGTTCTGATGGAGCTAGACGATAAGGTGCTCGAGCTACTGGTGCTGCCCCAGGAGCTAGCTCGATTTGAAACTCAACTTGACGATGGGGCGGAAGACCAGGTAATTCCTCGGGAAATACCTCAGGAAAATCGCGCACAATAGGAATATCTTCAATTCTCTTTTCTTCCGTTGATGTGTCAGTAACGAGCGCTAGAATGGCAGTGTGGCCCTTTCGTAGACATTTCTGGGCCTTAAGGAAAGAGATGATGCCTTCGACAGCACCACTCTTGTCGCCACGAATCACGAGAGGTTCTTCACCAGAACGAGAAATGCGGACGATTTTCTCCTTGGAAACAATCTCCGCTTGATGATGAGATAGCCAATCCATCCCAATAACGACGTCGAAACTACCCAGTGTGATAGGAATAAGATCGATAGAGAAAGTCTAACCAGCTAAGACGAGGTTACAACCTTTAACTACGTGTGTGGCTTCAAGACCTTTACCATTAGCTAGTTCTACCGTGTGTTTGGTGTTTAGAAGTGTTGGAGTGCGCTTAAGCATTTGGCTAACTTTTAAGGACACATAACTTGTATCGGCACCCGAATCGAATAAAACAGTAACAAAGAAATCATCCAGAAGAAACTTACCCATCACTACGTTAGGATCATTCCTTGCTTCACCATGACCAATCACGAACACTCGACCCCTGGCACCGTTGCCATCATTGTTTCCCCCATTGTTGCCCCCATTATTGTTCCTGTTTCCCTGGTTGTTGTTGTTGTTCTGATTCTGGTTAAGCTGGGGACAGTTCTTCTTAAAGTGGCCTTCAGCGCCACACTGAAAGCATCCCCTGTTGCCCTGTTGCTGTTGCTGATTCTGCGGTGCTTGCTGTTGTTGCTGGCGATTCTGATTTGCAGGCCGTGAGCTCCTGCAATCCTTGGCTTCATGACCCATCTTGAGACACCTCTGACAACGTCCCTTGTTGCACTGACCACTATGGTGTCTGTTTCATTTGTTGCACTTTGGGTGGTTTCCTCGATACCCACCCTGTCCTTGATTACCGGAGGATTACTGACCAGGACTCGGGTAGTCATCAGTCTTTCGCTGCTGAGACTGATCCGAAGCAGAACCCTTACTGGAGTTTCCATCCCATTTTCGCTTGTTGTCGGCAGGTGCATCAGAAGTAGTTGTGGCACTGATTCGTTTGGGCAGCCTGTTTTGCTCCACCGCCTGGTCAGTGAGTCGATGGGCCAACTTGATGATTTGCTGTATGGTACCTAGGTTGGCTGAAGTCACGTGACTTTGAATCTCTGGTACAAGGCCCTTGAGATACAGCTCAATACGTTTGATGGGAGGGTCCACCATGGTTGGACACAGGATGGCCAGCTCGTTTGACCTCTTAGTATACGTCTCAATCTCAGACCCCGTCATCTTCAGATTGAAAAATTCCACCTCTAGCTTGTGGATGTCATCCCGACTACAGTATTCTTCTTTGATCAGTTCCTTGAAACCATTCCAGGGTATGGCATTAGCAACTGCCAGTCCTAGTAGTTAAACCTATGCCTTCCACCAGGTTAACGCAGCTCCTTCAAGTGTTCCGGTAGCATATTTCACCCTACGGTCTTCGGGGCATTCGCACATCTCGAAAACTGACTCAAGCTTTTCAAACCAGTGAAGAAGGCCCACTGCTCCTTCGGTGCCACTGAAAGTAGTAGGTCGGCAGTCCATGAACGTTTTGAACGTGCACACAGGAGTTTGAGCATGTTGACCTGTTGCGCGAGAATAAAAGTCAAGGTTAAGCACGAGGGTTGGTTTGCGAAGGTAGGATCTAAACGTCCTAAGATGGGTTGGTATGGCAAGTTATACCTCCTGCAGGGTTAGCTGCGAATGCCTCAGCGACTCGTTCATTGATCAAAGCCGTCAACTGGGCTTGAGTGAGGTTGATACGTCCTCCGCGTCCACTCATGATCTTCATAATGAAGCAACGTAAGTGAGAAAAGTGTCGCAAAAGTGCGTAAGTGTGGGACGACAGTACAGGGTTCAAATAGCAATTATCAAGTTAACTAATGCACAGTGTGAATTATCTAACCGACAGTATAACATAAATCATACCACCTATTGTATCGAGTCTTGCACGTGGAGCGAAGCGTCGTTGTGGATCGTTGAGCACTGTACAGATTATTGTCTGGTTTTATCAAAAAGCTTTTCCCTTTTTAAAACCAAGTTCACGATAACCAATGGCTCTGATACCAATCTGTCACACCCCCAAAATCCACCATGCGGGGTATCACCGCTTGGAGGCGTGACATGACCAGGATCGAGCCACCAATCATATTGAACAACGTAATCTTAGTAAGTAAAACCAATCACAATACAATTGGTGACCATAAGACAGTAACCAGTTTTAAGTTAACAGCGGAAGCATAAAACGGGAGTTCAAAACATAAGTTCATAGTTCATAAGTTTAATGTCCAAAACATAGTTTATAAAGTTCAATTATTAAGTGCGGGACATAGCAGTCCGTACACCACAACGACTCCTTCCTCGTGCAAGCTCCAAGCGTTTAGCGACCTGTAAGGCATGTAACAACGAGTCAACAACAAAGTTGAGTGAATTCACAGTTGGTTGTTTAGTTATAGCATTCATTTCGTAAATCATCTGTTCGTTTTGTAAACCATGTATCGTATAAATTCGTATCGCGGTCTTTCTGACATGTTTGCGAAGATTAGTGGGGGCTTCCTGTGTGTTACTAGACCACGCGTATCGACTGCTATGAAAATGTAAGAGGTGCCCTAAGTCAATGTCTATCAGCATTGACCTTTTGCCCATAGTCCATTAGTACACGCCCGTCCGACTGGCACGGTGTGAGGTTTGTTAAACCTAATAGCTCTATTAACTAATGACCCGCTCGCCCTAGGCCTCGGCGATTAAGTCGATAAATGAGGGACTTCATTTGATAGAGTTGATGGTCTTATGGTCGTGTACGTAGGCTTTACGTACGTGCCCTTCAATCTGAGGACAGTAGTAAGTAGTTTAATAGTAATGATAGTTCGAGTAGTCATTCAATCCCATTCCCAACCCACCGGGAATCCCATGCCTTGAAAAGAGTGTGAACTCACCTCGGTTGCTCGGTTTGACTCTCAAATATAGCTAATAGTCGAGGTCGGTCAATCACGTCCTAGTATGATTACCACTTAGTTTATTAGTGATTTCAAATAGAACACAAAGTTCCTACACGTATCTATCACATAACATGTATCACTTTAACGGTTCATGCCCATATAACCTTCCCATCTATTCCCCACTCATAGACAAACATACAACATTGCACATAACACTTTTATTGACATATAACATGTTATATCATTCTCGGATAACCTACTCGACATTTAGACACGCAAATCACTACTTATGTCGTTTCAGCTTTATTAATCAAAGCTGGACTGTTTTCGAGCATTTTAATAAAATAGTTAACCTTTTGCAAAAATTCTCAAATTTTTACAGGATAAAATAAACGTTCCAAGTTTTATTGTGTAAAAATATCGGGGCCCAGTTCGTTACCAATATTATATAAAAATTTATTTACCCGACTGCAATCAGATTTGTTACTTTCTGATTGCAGTTTACGGAAAAATTCACTAAAAATTAATCGTAAGTCCGATCGACGAAATTCCAGTTGGAGGATCACGGAAACAACGGTGACCATCTACAGTAAAAATCCCATGAGCTGATACTACTCAGATTTCTAGTTATGACTCTAAATACGACACACTTTTTCAGCAGAAAACTTTCAGCTTGATATGCTGTCTTAAAACAATTCTTTAAAAATAGTAAACGACCTCGAAAAATTACGATTCCAGTGCCATTTGTTCGGTTGTTCAAAAATACATAACTTAGACTCCAGAAATTCAGTTTTTCGATTTAAAATGACCCGGTTACAGCCTGTTGAAGTTGGCTGGAAATTTCAATCAGCATGTTTATTTTTAGTGTTTTAGCTTTTGTGTGCCATGAACATTATACATATCATAACAAAGAACAAGATGGAACAAGGGTGTGAAGGGACTCACCACTAGCTTCAAGCTAGGGAAGATATCTAGAATAAAGATGAAGAGATGATGAAGATGAAGCAAGCGAACAAGTCTCTTGAAGCTTCACAAACTTGCAACTCCCTTGAATCACCCTTGAAGCTTTGAATGGCACTTGAAGGTGTTGAAGGAGATGAGAAATGTGAAGGTGGTGATGGATTCGGTTATGGGGGGGGGGGGCGAATGAGAGAGGGAGAGATGATAAAGGGATGGAATGATTTCAAACCTTGGGACTCCACACTTAGAGATTTCTTGACATATTTTGGCTACTAACACAAGCTAAATCAAATCCAATATAATAATCCACCAATCAACAATTAGGAGGTGAAGAGGGGTTGGTTTCGGTTTTGGTGAGCCGAAAATGAGGGAAGGGAGTGAGTGAGAGAGTGTGGATTTGCAATGATGAGTGATCTTAGTTGCCCAATGCTTGTAGAGATGCTCTTACACCATGAGCCACCCTAATCCCTATTGTCATGATCATCTATCTCTTGGCCAACCACAAGCAAGATTCCAAGAAATAATATCTCAACAAAATATATGGGGATGATTTGGCTGAAAAATCGGTTGGGGGGGTAATTTGTAAAAGTTGTGACTAAATGGTAAAGAGGTATGGACAATTGTAAGTATGGACTTGTATGTGTAGTGACATGATTTTTAATGGGTGTTATGGCAAACGGGTACCATGACTAGTTAAAAATAGTAAAATAATGTCATTGACAAAAATTTAGTGTCCCGGGTAATGTCCGGTTGTTCGGTCGGATACTGTTCCGTTAAATTGTTTAATTGTTCCGTAAGGCGTCTAATGCATATATTTTTGTAACGAAATTTATTCCTAACACATAGGAAAACATACCGGACTATTTAGTAACTTTTCTGTATACTACTAGTATGCTAACACGCACATGTAAGTATAACACAGTAATCAGAGAGCAGTTAAATGATTCAGCACAGTCATCAAGTACTTTTATTAACATTAATAAACTGTACGGTTACATGTAAATTTGAGGGTTGTCACATCTTCGTTTGCTTTCCTTTCTGGCATGAAACACAGATATCTTGTAGATGAAAATTCTTCACAGGCACACCATTCACAAGATTGTTTTCCACCAAATGGTTCATTTTTCTTAAGTGAATGTGCCCCATACATTTGTGCCAAAATATAGACTCCTTCTCTGTGGCTTTCGAGACAAAACATGTAACTTGCGCAGATGTTGTAATCGCTTGGCTCATATCAAGAATATAAAGATCATTAACTCTTGGAGCCGATAAGAGAATCCATTCTTTTGGAATTTTGAAACCAGGCTTCAGCACATAACAACCGGTATCATCAAAATGCACGGTGAATTTATTATCGCAGATTTACGAAACACTTAGAAGATTGTGATCAATTTGACAAACATAATTGATCTTATCGAAACATACAACACCATTAGAGATCATTCCCTCTCCAATGATATATCTGCCTTTGTCTCCAGCAAATGCGACATAACCTCCTCTAATGTTTTTCACATCATACAGAAGCCGTAAGTCGCCTGTCATGTGCCTAGATGCTCCACTGTCAACAATCCAATGACTATTAATAGTTCCTCCTGGAACATCCTGCACATATTATCCAATGATCAGTTGAGGATGGGGACCCAAGCCTTTGTGGTCTTGGGTCGTCCCTGAGCATCACGAAACGTGATCTCAATTTCCTGATTTTCAAACACAGCACCTCCCCCTGAACTTTCACCCGTCTTAGGTTTCCAAGTTTGATGTTGTTTACCAGTTTGAGTTTTATGAAAAGATTTTGAAACTTCTGGTTTTAACAGTTGGGATGAACTCGGTTCCCTTTTAACATATTTGACTTCAGATTTTAAAGCCTTTTTAATTGTCTTGACGTTTTGACGTCGTTGTTTTGTTTCTTGCTCTTTAACAGTTATTTTATCATGTTTTGGTGAAACAGAACGAGGTTGTGGGTGAACCTTTTCAGGTGGGGCTCTCTCAACAAATTTCTCTTTGGGAGAATTTGTATAATTTTTAATGATATGTCCAAACTCCCCACACTTAAAACAAGTTCTCCTTTCAACAAACTTAGGAGAATCAGATTGACGAACTGATGTCGAACCTATAGAACCTGAGGTACTTGCTTTTTCATCACACCCATTTGTGTGTTGGGTGTAGTTGTTTTGACTGTTACATTTTAAAATCTTAACTTGTTGGACAAAATCGGTGTTTGATTTGTTTTCAAAAGCCTCAATTTTATCTGCCCCCTTTGATGCTACAAATTTGACATCACTGCTTTTCTTCTTGTAACGAGTTCTTTTGTTTCAAACTTTGATTGAGAAACGTTAGGCCTTTGAGCTCGCTTTTCTGGTTGTTTACCCTTAGAAGCAATAGGTTGTTGCTTTTTTGGTTGTCTTTGATTTCCAAATTGTTTTCTAATTTCAGATTTTGGAATTGGATCACATTGAGTTACAACAATTCCCAGGATCTTCTTTCCCAAAAACTTGCTTGTATTATCT
Organism: Helianthus tuberosus; assembly: GCA_030545235.1. Taxonomy (NCBI): domain Eukaryota; kingdom Viridiplantae; phylum Streptophyta; class Magnoliopsida; order Asterales; family Asteraceae; genus Helianthus; species Helianthus tuberosus. The sequence goes on from CM060415.1 coordinate 78,933,548, forward strand.
TCAAAAACTTTATCAATCGCAGATGGATTGGCGTTTTTAATTGGAAAATCTTTGTCTGAGTAAATTTTAGAATCACCGACCAAAGTGTACAACACATTATTACTCTTAATGGTAGACACAGATTCCTTGTCATCCTTGACAGGATCTATTACTTGTTTGACAACTGGTTGCACAGCAGGAATAGGAGGATCACAAAGAATGTAATTCTCAATTGGAATTTCTACTCCTTTCATTTTATCAAGTGATTTATCCTGATCACTCACATCTGATTCATCATCAGACGACTCATAGTCTTCAATAATTGGAGCACTTCGATTCGTCGATGTTGAAGTTTCTGTCTCTTCAGATGAGGTACTCGAGGAACTGTCCGATTTGAACCCTAATCCAGTAGTAAATTCCTCATAAACAAGAGGCACACTGGGTTCAAAACGAGGAATTTCCTCTTCATCGGGCATCCGAGTATAGTTGTGTCTCAAAGGGGGCGGACACTTCTTATACCCAACGCCTTTCTTGTTTCCTTTCAGCTGTTGGGCATCTATGATGTGATCGAGCACATATCGGGAGTTAGAATAACTCTCCAATTTAAGCTTGATTGCATCATGCTCGCATTTAGCAATGGCTAGCTCTTTCTTTGTTTCCTCAATGATATTAATGTAATTGTTAATACCAATTTGTTTGTTGAAAACAGTTTTTGTCAGTTCGGAAACACTTTTCTTTGGAGTTTCAATTACAGATTTAAAATCCTTTTCATTTCGAGCTAAAGCCATATTTGCCTCTTTGCACTTAGACAACTCAATAACCAAATTTTGATTATGACTATGAATCTTTTCGGATTCCAGTTTCAAATCTGCACACAAATTACAAACACTAGGAGTAGGAGTTTCAGATTTTACCTGAATGGTCAAGGCTGAGACATTTTCCATAAAGGCAGTTTGATAAGAAAAAGATCTGTCTTCAGAGAAGAACTTCTCTATTTCCTTTGATGCAACAGCAGCCTTCTTAATTAGAACATATTTCTGACACTTTGACTTCTCTTCTTCATTCAGTAGATCACGAACATCAGAATTCACTTCTTCCTTCACATCTGATTCAGAATTATAACCACCCGAATTCGAGCTTTCTTCTTCCGAACTCCCGCTATAACCCGAACTATCATGACTTTCAGAGAATTCTTCTTTCTGAACATGCTTGATGTGATTGATGATCTTTGCACAGCATGCGGTTCCTCCTCCATCTTGATCACCGTCTCCAAATTGTACAGACCAATTATATCCGTCATCAGCTTGGACAACTAATGCTCGGTTGTTGTTTGAAGGTCCAGACTGGTTCTGGTTGTTGGTGTTGTTCACAGCTACCATCCGTCTTTCATGATTTTCTTGATTTGCATTGGAAGTACTCGTCTGATTTCGAAATGGATTTTGATTGCCTTGTTTGCTTGGCCGGTGCACTCACGTTTGAAGTGACCCTTTTCACCGCAATTGAAACATGTAACCACATCCTTATCAAAACTGTACTTCGTATCCTTCTTGCTTTCCAAGGATATTCTTCCTGTTCGACTCATGTAATCCTTAGCCCTTCTAACAGCACTTGCGAACGCCCACTTGATATCCAGTTACTCCATTTCATCACGGTCTATCTGTTGATAATCTTCATTGGTCAAATTAATGTTTCCAATCTGACCTGTGACCAATCCGCAGTAGGCACTGACCATTGTATTGATTAGTTCCATATGTTCCTTTGCCACTTCGATGCTAACTTTCGAAAGGTTTGAAGTATCAACTCTGACTGTGTTGGGGTTTTGGGGTGGAGGGTTGTTACTGTAATAGGCTTGTTGTTGTTGTGGTTGGGCTTGTGGTTGAGATTGTGGAAGATAAGCACTTGGATCAAACGGAGGTTGAGTAGTGGAAACTTGAGGTGGAGGTTGGGGTTTTGGTAGCCAGGCACTCGGATCGAGTTGAGGTTTTGAAAAAGCATGAGCTTGAGCAATAACATGCGCTGGTGGAAGGTAGGCACTCGGAACGAAAACCTGAGGTGGAGCTGACTGTGGAAAAGGAAAGGAGCTTGTATTTGACATAAACGCCGTTTGTAGCTTCGGTTGCTGACTGGAACTAGCTGCAGGATTAAAACCACCAAGATACATTTCAGTGTTTTGAGGAACTCCAATCCTTTTTGCTTTCCGGATTTCTTCTTCATTCTTGTGCTCCAACTTCTGAACGAACTCATAGATACTAACCGCATCCAAAACGCCCGTATGATTTAAAAGCTCAATGAATGGGCTCCACTTTGGAGGTAGAGCATCAGCAACCCGTGCAACCATTTCCTGTTGAGTTGCAAGAACAGCATAAGAATACATTTCACTAATCAAATGATAAAACGGAGTTGTCATATCATTTAAGGTTTCGTTCTCCAAGAATTGAAATTATTCAAATTCCTTCTTCAACAAATCATGTCGTGTCTTTCTTGTAGCAGGATTCCCTTCTCCTCTTGCTACCAAGGCATCCCATAAAGCTTTTGTGCTAGTACAATAACTGAATTGATGATAGATGTCTTTGTGGAGTGCTTGTGTAAGTATAGAAAACGCCTTCTTCTCTAGATCATATGCTTTCTTGTCATCTTCTAGCATATTTGCCAAGGTTTCCGCACTTAATCCTGCTTCTTCGAGAGCTGTGTTGTAAGGCGAAGTGAAACACGTCCATAACTCGGTGTTTTGCCCTAGAACGTATGTGTGAAAATGACCCTTCCATGACGGATAGTCATTCATATGATTAAGCTTTGGTGGGCGATTGTTGCTACCCGTTTCACTCTCACTTAGCAAAATATTTTGAATGCTTTGATTCTGGTTTGACACCAATGCCCATTGACTTGCACTTATAGATTGTGGAGGCATAACATTCCTTAACCACGCGGCTGCGGAGGTCTGATCTTGACCTGGTCTTGGGTCCATACAGAAGGTAACTTTTATGGTAACTTTTACGGAATTGTGTTATTGTGTCATAAGCATTGTGTCTAATCTTATAAATTCGTTGTGTCTAATAGCTCATTGTGTCTAATCTTATAAGCTCGTTGTGTCAAATTTTCTATATGAAGGTATAGAAGAAAACATTCAAAATGAAGGTGTTTTTAATAATGAGGAGAATTCTAATAAATTTGCTATTGTCTTGACACCATATCATGTGAGTGGATCTGAAATGTTGGTATGGAGTCAAGCAGAAAAAGATGCCATCAACAAAACAACGAAACCAAAGACACAAAAGAAAATCTCTTATTCCGATTTTGAACCGCCAAGCTTTGAGTTAAATATTTCTCAACCAACACCACCAACACCTACGGCAGAAACTGTGAAAAAAGTAGATGAAACTGTGAAAAAAGCGGATGTGGTTAAAAATGACAAGAAAGACACAATGAAGGCAAAAAAAGATATTCTGCAAGTTGTAGCGGAGTTAAATATGCTACCAGTAGAAGAACAAGGTTACATAACCCCACCTAAAAACATTCTGCATTTTGTCTAACCAATTACAAGTGTAAAACCACAACAAAACATTAGAAAAAATCTTGAAAGAGATGTTAATCCGACAGAAGCATTGTGTTCTCCTTATATTCATCGGGCGGTTATAATGGCAGAAAAACGGACAAAAGCTGAAAACAATGTTTCTAATTACATCTTTTGTGGGAAAGAAGACCATTGGTAAAACACCGTCACTATTGTATTACTCATTATTACAACGAAATACTTTTAATTTTTTTTTTTTTGCAGGGATGTTCTATTTTTTGTTAATGATGTTATCTCTACGCCGAGAGTTATTTTTGAAAGCTTGTGCCCTGGAGTTGAAGTACATGTTGATCTTATCAATGCATGGAGTCATATTTTAAACATAGCAGAAAAGAAAAGGAAGAAGGGAACTGATTACCGACTCGTTTGCTATCATCTTATGATTGTAAGTTTAATGATTTTATTATGTTATATCAAATTTATTAGATAAGTTGATTATGATACAATAGGAATAGAGTAGTGGATAATATAACAGAAATACAAGGATTATGACACAATTGTTTGAAATATGACAACATGGTTTGAAATTTGACACAATAGGAATAGAGTAGTGGATAATATAACAGGAATACAGGGATTATGACACAATGCTTTGAAATATGACACAATGCTTTGAAATATGACACAGTGCATTTGTTTCATTTCAGCATAGGGACACATATGAAAGAGAAGAGGAGGTGATCCTTGATGAGTTAACAAATAACATGAATGAGGTTTTCAGAAAAGAAAAGTTAAAAACTATCAAAGACTTTGACATTGTCTTTATGCCTATCTTTCATCATGAGAAAGAACACTTTTATCTCATGTGTTTCGACCTCAAATGCACAAAGACTACATTGTTTGACAACATTGCACCACTTGAAGATGCAGAAAAGGGTGATCATGATCCCTACGATGGTCGGACACGAAAAGCAGTAAGTGTTCGAAATCTTGTATTTTAAATATAACAAAATGCATGTTGTAGAAATGACACAATTGCATTTTTTTAAGAAACAAGCTTTTGAAGGTTATCTTGAACGTATCTCACATCCAAAAGCAGCAAACATGAAGGCTACATCAATAAATCGTCTTCAAATGCCATGGAGAACCTATTTTAATGGTGTTGATTGTGGAATTTTTTTATGCGCCACATGGAAACATACATGGGCGAAGATGCAAATAATTATCGTTGTGGTTTCGCAAAAGAGAAATCTGGATTACAAAAGAAACAAATTGAAGACTTGCGCCGAAAGTACACAACCAAGATCTTGTTACATGATGTTAACGAGAATAAACCATACGTTATTTCCTTGGTGTCAAATTTTCAAGAGTTACCAGCTAAAGAAAAACAACAGCTAAAACGAGGTGGATATAAAAGAATCTGGTCAAGGCTGCATAACGAAGTCGATTAAGTTGATTTTTTTTCATTTTGGACTTGATGTATAGAAACTTGATGTTTTTTTTTTCAATTAAGTCGATTAAATTGATGTTTTTTTCATTTTGGACTTACGTATAGAAACTTCGTGGATGTTGATGTTTTTAAGGAGGTTTATGTTTTCAGGAAAATATGACACAATGTTTTTGTACAGGAAAGAAAATGACACAATGTCATTAAATATTACACAATGGTTTTATACAGGAAAACATAACACAATAAAATGATGTATGACACAATGAAATGATATATGACACAATGGAATGATATATGATACAATGAAATGATATATGACACAACGGAATGATATATCACACAAAGTAATGATATATGACACAATGGAATGATATATGACACAATAGAATGATATATGACAAAATGAAATGATATATGACACAATGAAATGATATATGACAAAATGGATTGTAATAGCTAAAAATACGAAATGTGTAACACAAATAGATTGAAATATGTAAAATACACAATGTATAACCCCAACACAAATATAGAAATAATAGACACTCTATTCTTGCATATTGGTAACTCCTGAACAACTTGTCGCTTCTTTCTCCTTGATACTTTGTATGCGTAAACTGCATGTATGTACATTATGACCAGTACCTTTGCAAAAACTGCATCCTTTTTGTTTCTTCCCAGCTCGATTAATTGCAATCTAACGAGCTGGCTTCAAACGCTTATGATCCCTTTTGTTCTTGTTTTAATTGGATTTCTAACTATAACATCACATGGTTCACCAGTCCCAGTCATTTCTGCAAATCTATCTCTCTTACTAGGAGCTGGAGCAACAACTTGAACATCATCAGCCTTAGACATGTAAGCTTTTAGATAATCTCTATAAAGATACAACTCCTCTTTGTATTGAATCAATCGATTTATTGCATACTCATTTGCAAACCTTATTTCACGAAGTATTTCTTGGATATCATCACCATTGTTTTAGATATCATCATACCTTATAGGTCGAAGTGAACTATTGGGAACGGATTCTCTCCTCCAACGCTTCGCCACATACTTCTTTGGGAACTCAGTTACGTAGCAAAGCCTAAGAACATAAAAAATATGCCGGCATAGTAGTCCCCATTGTTCAAACCCTCTACAACTACAAGATATAGTTTGATCTTCATTTCGAAACATAACCTACACATAAAAAATTAAAAGCAATAAGACACAATGAATAAATATGACATAATGGATTACAAAATACATTAAGAACCATAAAGCACAATACAGAAACAAAGACACAATGAATAAATATGACACAATAGATTACAAAATACATTGAAAACCATAAGACACAATGAATAAATATGACACAATGTCATTAAATATAACACAATAGATTACACAATACATTAAGAACCATAAGACACAATGAATACATATGACACAATGAATAAATATGATACAATGAATAAATATGGCACAATGACTAAATATGACACAATATCATTAAAAAGACACAATGCAAAAATACACAACATATTATACAAATGCATAATCAAAATTATACCTCAAAATTTGAAGTGCATGGCTGTAAGATATCCTCAATTTTAAACTTCATACAACCATCTACTTGTTGTCTAGAAATAGACGCACAATTGTTAATGGCATCATCAATCTCCAATTGTTGATCCAAAAATATTGTCCGTGTAAACAACTTTGAGTCTTGTTCTTCAAGTACAAAATCAGGGAACAAAAGTTCAGCTTCATTGTATCTTGTTTCATGATCATTTTTTCTATGCTCGTACCTTTCAGCCTCAATTGCAGTTTCAAAATGGCTAAAAACTCAACCAAAGTTGACTATGGATTGCAAAATTGATTAAAGAAATGATTCTCGCTCTCTGATCTTGATGTCGTACGCATAAGCCCTGGCAAATTTTCTTCTAAATAATATGCTGGAATCCAATCATGTCTAATATTATAAAGACTGCCCAACCATTCATGATTACTTAAACCATACTCAGAAAGTATTGCATGCCACTTCTCCTCGAACTCATTACGTGAAATTGAATCTGACCATACAATCTTCGCCAATGGTTTTTTAAAATCTGTAGTGTTACACAAAACTGGTCTGAGCTACAAAAGAAAAGACACACTAACAATAAGAAACATAATAAAAGACACAATAACAGAATAAAAGACACAATAACTTAATAAAAGACACAATGACAATAAACAACAAAAATTCTAAAAAAAAACAAAATTAAAATGATACCTTAGGAGTCAATTTCTCCCATATGTGCCACATACATAACCTGTGACGGCTAACTGGTAAAACATCTAAAATAGCCCTTTTCATGGCAAGATCTTGGTCGGTAACAACTACTTTAGGTGCAACACCAAATGCCTTGACAACCATCCTCAACAACCACCTATATGAATCAACAGTTTCTGATCCATGAAGCGCAGCACCAAGCGTTACATTCCTATTGTGGTTATCTATACCAGTGAAAGGAACAAATATCATATCATACCTACAAAAAAAGATAAAATAAAATTAACAATTTGACACAATATTATTATATTTGACACAATATCCTTAAATATGACACACTATGGACTTATATATGACACAAAGTTACTAAATATGACACAGTGATAATAAACAAAAAGTTCTATACAACCCATAATTCTTACTTGTTTGACCAATATGTAGCATCAACCCAACGACATCACCAAAAACCATATAATTAATTTTTGAAATCTCATCTGCCCAGAAAACACCACCTAAAGTTACATCTTGATTGACATGATACTCAAATGAGAAATTTGGACAATACTCTTTTTTCTTTGCAATACGCTTAATAACCATATCTGCATCATTCTCCCCAATGTATTGATTTAAGTCCCTCTTATAACTTTTAAAATCAGTTCTTGTAGCACCTACCTCCTCGTAACTACCATACAAACTTTTCAAAACATTAAATGCCCTTACAGGCCCAAGATTTATCGTAGACAACGCTTGAATAGCATTTTCTTTTACATGATCAACCCTTCTCACGGATGTCAAAAACTGGAGGTCTTCTTCATGCACGAAACTATGATTATGTTCCTCTTGAAAAATATATACTTCAAACTTCCCATCAACAGTTAACTATAACTTAATATGAGCCTCACATCCAACTCTCTTAGATGGTTTCCGACGCTTTCCTTGACCCTTATTAGGAATTTAAAACCTTCTTTAGAACATGTAAAATACTTCAACTTAAGAACACGTTTTGTATTGATGTATGAAGTGTTTTTCCTAACCGAGAAACCACTTGCTTGAGCATACTTGACATAAAAACCATAAGCTTGGTCAACGGAGACAAAGACCATACCAACATGAGGTTTAAGTGACTCCCTCACAGCAGGAGTGTAAAATATTTTTCCAGTACGTGGTGATACACGGCGTATACCACGTTCTTCGTAAATTATAGCATCTACACAAATAAAAAATAAACAATGTCACTTTAAAACATATATATGTCATACAAGCCTAGCAATAAAGATATTCAAAGAAATAAAAACCATAAACAGAAAGCAGAATACCGAATAACACACGTGCAAATAAACAAAATAACACATTATGACAAAATATGACATAATTAAAGACAATAACACACATCCTATTGTCAAAATCAACTAAAAAGTTAGTTAGGCACAATGAAAATAAAATAGACACAATGCATTAATAACTTAAACAATACAGAACATATAACAATTTTAGATCTCAATCTGAATTTGCGATAATAAACGAATGAAAAATTTAGGTTAAACATATACCTAATCATAATCAAAACAATTTTAGATCTCAATCAGAAATCTGAACATCTGAACGATAACATCGATGAAACAACCAAAATCGCGACAATAACATGGTCAAAATTCTCAACGATAACAGCAGAATTCTCAACGATAAACATGATCAAAACACAGTTTTTAATCAGATCTCAATCATAATTTTCAACGATAACAACATCAAACTCAAAGCACGTACCATTCTCATTTGTCGACATGATTTACTGCTCAATTAGCTTTGATTGAACGATTCCACAATGAAAACTGTTGAATTCAAGCTTCAATCTCCCTATTAACCGGTGAATTGCGATCGAATTAGGGGAAAAATCACGTATGTATCGTAATCCCTGTTTTATTGTGCGTATCCCTGTTTTTTTGAAGGCTTAAATTAGGGGGGGGGGCAATTCTGACCCAAAGTCTTTGATATGGGTCATTTTGGGTTATTTATAAGATATTATGGGTGGGTTTGGGTAAAGTAATTTAAGTCAAAGGGTCAAAATGGGTTAATTCCACGGGTCAATACGGGTTGAGGATTCGGAAGGTACGGGTTCTCTAGGGTTGAGAATTTTGAACGGGTTCTCTCTAGGGTTAGTGAAGAACGTCAGCGACGCCGGCGTCATCATCAACCCCCTCGACTTTCAGCGGTTCTACCACCGTCAATCATCAGGTTAGTTGAGTTGGGGATTTCTTTTCTTTTCAATTGGGTTATAAGGCTCTTGAATTAGGGTCTGACCTAAACAACCCACTTCTTGATTCGTGATTTGAACACTTAATTGATGTTAATTGGATCAAGATTTATGTGATTTTAAGGGATTGTCTATTTCTATGGCTGGTGGATGTTATGTGTATATGTCCTTTTGTTTTAGAACCTGTTTTGACTTGTAGACAAGTTTCAAAGGGTTATAGAAGTTCATAAAGGAGGATTTGGATATCGGATTTGAAACGGCTACTTGCTATGGATTCAAACGGGTTGAAACCGCCTGTTTCAGAATCTGATAAGGTGAAGAACTTCACCTTGTTTTGATAAGAATTGTTTATGTTGATTGTTTTGGCTTGAAAAGTTTAATTATGATTCGGTTTCTGTGAACTGCAGATGGAAGCCTCGGCCAAACATTTACCGATCAATAAAAGGAGGATCGTATTCATGGATTCGTTGCCGTCACTTAACAACGCTTCATCCTCACAAGGGACTTAAAGTGTTGCGCAAGATGCTAATGCGAAAGCAGACGTGAATTGCCTGCCTGCTACATCGTTGACGGTTGCTGACTTGCATCAAAGTGAGAGTAATGATAGTAAACTGGATGTATACAAGTGTGTGACTTGCTTCATCCAGGTTCACATTTAAAAAAAAAAAATCACTGCCAATGTAGTGCTGAATCTGTTTCTATACAATCAGTATCTTTGAGTCTGCAGATTTAGAGTATAAATTTACTATATAACCGCTAATGTATTGCTTCTGTTATTAAATAATACAAGGTTCTTTGTTAAGTTGCATAAGAATTTGAGTTTCCAGCCTTTTTCATTTGATTTTTTTATGACATACTTGATGTTAGATGTCACTCCATTCAGTAGAGATTTCAAAGGGGCACAACTTGACTCGTAACTTGTTGGATAACATTAAAGTAAAGTAAAGTAAAACCCGACCCGACCCGAAACCCGTTCTGACCCGGACCCGTTCTGACCCAGACCTGTTTTGACCCGAACCAAAACAACCCTTTTTTATAATTGACCAGTTTTGACCCGACCCGTTTTGACCCGAACCCATTTTGACCCATGACCCGACCCGACCCAACCAGTTTGCCAGGTCTAGCTTAAATAGTTTCCAAAAATCCCCCTCCCTCTAATCCAGGACTCATTAAAGATTAGATGAAGTTTTTACTAGGTGTCATCATCCTATTCCTTCTTACCCTTCTTACAATTAAAGTCCTTTGTATTTGATCCTTACTGTTTACTTTTATTATTATTCACACACAGAACAATCTCTTATTACTCTCTGTCTCCCTTCCCACCACATCACCACCACCATTGCACCATCCACCACTGCACCACCATCACCACTGCACCTTCACCACCGCATCACACCACCACCACCACCGTTGAATCTGAGTCGAAGGGAGCAAAATCGTCGCCGGTCTAGTTGTTTTATCTGGTTTTTAGGTATTTTGGTTTGGATATTAGTCAATTTTGTCCACCTGTAACTTAAACTGAGTCGAATCTGGTTTACCTTCCATGACTCGGACCATGGTGAAGAATCTGCTAAAAATATAAGATAAGCTACATGAAGCTTCTGAGAAAGAGCACAAACAACGTTATCATGGCCCAGCCCATGGGTGAAATTTAATTTACAAATAAGGGTTTTATCTATTTTTTTTTTTGTTATCAGAAAAAAATAAAATAAATAAATAAAAGTATGGTTGTAGTTTATTGAAAGAGACTGATGCAATTTAATATTGCATTTAAATCATCCACTTGCACATATGAGTCAAGACTCCTACTTCAAGGATTAATATGTTGCTTACCGTAATCATTGTTTGCTTATTAAAGTCATTTTCTACAACAACGTATGAGATTAGTTACAAGAAGAAGAGAGAGTTGAATCTTAAATTTACAAATATATATGATGTATGTATGTGTTTTTTTTTTTAATGTTAACCATTCTTCTACACTTTCCTAGACAATTAAGTGTAATTTCAAATTTATGTTCTCATCGCATGTAACCATCTTCGGCCAAAAATTGCTAAAAATTTCTTGTGAAATTCATGTTTGCACCTTGTTTTAAGGTCATATCCATATCTGATTATTTGTTTTTAATAATCAGGGTCATGACCTGAGTCAGTTGTCCTTTTAAGGTGTTTAAGGTCAGCAATCGTGTGTGGTCTTAAAATTTCAGGACTCGCAAATTACTAAAAATATATAGACATTTGTATTTTCTTCAGAGACATGAAACTCGGAGAAAAGTAAATTTTGATGACACATGATATATTACTAGTTGTTTCATAATTTATAAGTGACTTGTTATATATAGTTAATTTAATGTAAGCCTATGTTTAAGCAATGTTATAAAAAATAGGCAGTTTATTCTATATGCTTTTGACGGATTGTAGTTCACTGGTTCATTAATCTATACTATATAATAAAAAAAAGCTTCTTTAGGGACACTTGTCATCATATTAGGTCATCTCTTATAGATAATTATAATTTTAATTTAATCTCTTCTAATTAATTATAGATAACTCTTCTACTAATATAGAAATAGTTTAAATCAACTAACAACTATAAATAATAATTTGCAAACATTTACGTTAACTAAATGTTAATCAATTTATGTTTTAAGACACAAGTGGGAAATTCTTGAATAATTATCTTATTATCGATTCTATCCGAAAGATATTTCTTTAAAGAAATATGATATCAACTAACATCTATAAATAATAATTTGCAAACATTTACGTTAACTAAATGTTAATCAATTTATGTTTTAAGACACAAGTGGGAAATTCTTGAATAATTATCTTATTATCAATTCTATCCGAAAGATATTTCTTTAAAGAAATATGAATTGATTAACATAAATTGATTAACATTTAGTTAACGTAAATGTTTGCAAATTATTATTTATAGTTGTTAGTTGATATAAACTATTTCTAGATTAGTAGGAGAGATATCTATCATTAATTAGAAGAGATTAAACTAAAATTATAACTATCTATAAGGGATGACCTAATATGATGACAAGTGTCGCTAAAGAGGTTTCTTTTATTATATAGTACTAGCGGTAAGACCCGTGTACAAACACGGGTGGTTTCTTAGAAAACCATGCATAACACATATTAATAGAAAGTATAGATAGGTATATAGATATTGTACCAAAACGTGTTATCTATTATAGATTATAGAGTCGAGTGGGTATGGTTTATTATAAAACTAGGTTATAACCCTGTGTATTACATGGGGTTGAATAAATGAATTTTATATACTAAATAATAAAACAATATATCTTTAAAAACCTCATTTATTATAAAGGTTGAATAAATATAATTTTATATATTAAATATTAAAAACTTATATCTATAAGAACCATAATAATAAAATAACTACATCTTTAAAAATATGCGCATTACACGTTTTGAATAAATGTAATTTTCTGTACTAAATAACAAAAAATATATATCCAAAAATAACACCGTGTATTGTACGAATTGAATAAATCTAATTTTATATATCAAATAATAAAAAGTTATATCTTAAAAAACCTCATGTATTACATGGATCGAGTAAATGTAATTTTGTATAGTGAAAATAAAAATATTTAATATATTAATACAAAGTTTGGTTTTCGTGATAAAAGTAGATTATTCTGTTGTTGTAAAATTTGTTAACGAAGTCTCAATAAATTTAACTCTTTATTTAAAACTCCGTAAATGTATAAATGATAAATAATATTAGTTAATTTTATTTTAAGTTTCGTGAAATCTATTTGATAACAAACTAAACAAAACGTTCAAATATAATTAATTCAAATAAATAATATTATAAATGAGAAGGAGATTAAACTAAATAATAATTATCCATAATATATTAAACTAATAATATTTAGTAGGAGGATTATCTATAATATAAAATATTAAACTAAATAATGCGCATATTTTTAAAGATGTAATTATTTTATTATTATGGTTCTTATAGATATAACTTTTTATTATTTAATATATAAAATTATATTTATTCAACCCGTACAATAAATGAGGTTTTTAAATATATATTGTTTTATTATTTAGTATATAAAATTTATTTATTCAACCCCGTGTAATACACGGGGTTATAACCTAGTTTGATTATATAGTTTAAACTCTTATTGCACTTTTGTGGGGTTGCACTATAGAATGGTAAGGGATATGATGATAAGGGGTAAAATACAAAAAACTCATAACATATTCCATCGCTAGGGTTTTTTCAGTGAGCACCTGTTGTCGTGCAACACCGAGCAAAAGTGGGCTTTCACACATCACAGACTCAAGATCCAAATAGTGCCCGAAGACAGTTTGCCTCAACCTATGTTCTAAATTAGCTGTCATTTTTTCCTTGATTCTATCAATAACTGTCCAAGCAGCTCTAACTCTAATTCTAGGTCTCTTAGCCTAAACCAGGATCATCAAATGCATAAGAAAATTTATAAAAAATCGATACAACAAAAATTAATAAACTGATAATAAAACATGGTTAATTACCTATTTACTGAAAGGAGTTGGATTGTCCAGCAATGCAACCGCAGTTTGCATGAGTTCGTCTTCAATATTCACGGGGTCAACATTGTTCATGGATTGGATAGGTTCATCAAACAAATAAACCGGATTCATCATTTGTGGTCCCGTGAGCTATTGGTGAAAACGGGTTGGGTCGGATCGTCTTCGTGTGAGGCAATCTGAATCTAATGCGGGTCAGATCTTCTACGAGGGATTGAATCCGGTAGGATCTTCTTCATTTGCGAGGATTAACGGGTCGGAGCTCCGTCGCTGGTGGTCCCTGTTACCCAACTGTGGATGTGTCGATGATGAACACTGAAGAACCACCACAAGTGGTCCCTGTTACCCGATGCGTCTTCCAGGCGCTTCTTGTACTGGACCCTACGAACTGGATGCCTCACAGACGCTTGGGATGCGTCGGCCAGAAATTGAAGAGTCAAGGACCCATATGATGCGTCTGGATGCCTCAGACCTGTTACCGACGTGTGTTCCAGATGCTTGTGTATTGGATGCCTCACAGACGCATGGGATGTGTCGGCACGAATTTTGAGGAGTCAAGGACGCACATGATACGTCGGTACCGTGAATTTTGAAAAAAAAATACATTTTTTTTGCTAAGGTTTTTATATAAATCTGGTTTTTACCAGTGTAAAAAAGCATAAAACGTGTTTGCCTAAATTAAATATTATATCCTTAGGAAAACCATAATTATGTCTGAACGGTGGGGAAAAAATTAGAGGGTGAAGAATACTGCTCTCAGCCGGCTGAAAAATCATCAAGCTGGATCCTAAATCGATGGAGGAGGCCGGTGAATGCAACTGAAAGCGGAACTTTATCCAACGAAAATGGAAACCCCAAAATATTGAAGAAGATGACTTTGTATATAATATACATAGCTAACACAAGCACAACCCAGGTAGATGGGTGATACCAGATGAAGAAACGGAAAATTGGTTGAAAGATGTGGTTGAATTCTACAACAGAGGGGACGCGTGGTTCCGTTATTCGGTAGTTTTTACTAGATACATAGCACTTGACAAAAATTTTTGGGAACTTTGTAGGGATTTCGTTTGATTGCTATCTCAATGAAACAGTAAATTATATCAACTGTTTTACTAAAAGTATTTTTTTAATAAAATGTGTTACTAACTAAGTGAACAACATTTTTATGAGTGTTTATTGGACTCCGTTTCGAAAAACATGTTTATTGGAAAGGCCTGATGTTAAATCTTGTTGGACGATTCTACCACAAAAGTTTTATGAGTGTTTAGTGGACTCCGTTCCGAAATACGTGGCTACTTATTGCAATGGTAAATTGAACTTGTTTCCTTACTTTTTTTTGACGTTGATTACGTTTTTTCCCGATCCCGCTACAAAATAAGGAGGGGCTAATGCTTCGACTTGAGCTGGGGAGCCAACAGCTGGTAATGTAGCCCGGTGAAGACATTTTTGCAGGCCAAAAAATACAGAGAAGATGTGATCCCATGGCTGACAAAAATCTCCGTATATTAGGAGCAGTATTGGCTAACATGCGATACTAGGAAAAAAACTAGAAAACTAGAAAAATACAGAGAAGTTGTGATCCCATGGCCGACAAAAATACAGAGAAGTTGTGATCCCATGGCTGACAAAAATCTCTGTATATTTAGCTCAATGATGACTATGTAGCGTCTAACAGCCCCCTATCTGGTAACGAAGCTGTGTATCTATATATGCTGATGGAGCATCTGATTACGGATAAACCCATATATCTCAGTGGTGACATCAATCAAAAATTTATGTCATATAGAAGGTTCATGGCAGATAAATTGGATTTTTGGCGTTGTTTACCACATCCAGATGTTGTTTAATGTGGAATTCATATTTTACTTTGTAATTTTTATCAATCTAAGTCCTTGTTTTTAAATTTAAATATTGTACAAAAAAACCAAATCATTTAGTTATTAATCAAGCCTAACATTAACTTATTACATAGACTTAATACCAAATTAAAACATTTAAACATAATATGAAACACAGGCTTAATACCAAATTCAAAACATTTTATTATTAATCAAGCCTAACATGTATTCCTCACCCGGGTCACTTTCGTTAGCTTCAGCACAACTCGGGTAGTTAGATTGAGTAGCGCCAAGTCGCAAACGGGCAAACTGGAGTTCTGCCATGGCGTAGTCGTATGCAAAGTTTTCTTATCATCGGTGACACTGTCCCAATCATCATACTCATTTGGAGGTGACGGGTCAAATAGGCCAGGATTTAAATGGGGTGAGCGTCGAGGTCTAAAAATGGGTGTTTGATAGGCTGCTGACGGCGCATGGTTGGCTGCTGGCGGTGTTTGGTACGATCCGGGGGTTGCCGGTGGACGGTGGACGGTTCAAACATTCATACGACCGAGTAAGCAAAATGTGGAACAGTTTCACGGGTTGAATATCGACGAGAACGTCGTCTAACGTTCGATTGTCTGACTTCACCACCACCCATATCTTATAAGTAATTTTGATAGATAATATTGATAATATTGTTATGTGTAGTGGTCTGCGAGTTTTTATATAGATAGAGCCATAAACGGAATTGTCAAATTTTGTTAGATAATATTGTTATGTAAAATAATTAGAAAAAAAAAACACATGGAACAACTTTTTTAAATTTTATAAATATAAAAACTAACACAAATCACAAATACAACAGATTGGATTCAAATACAGTAACAACAACAAATAGAACAAAATATTATTGAGCGATAATTAACACGGTGTGATTCCAAGTTCCCTTTGTAAGTGAATTCTTGAAAATTTTGCTTTGATCCGAGCCCTTTAAAGAGATACACCGATCACATCCGTGTTATCTGCCAGGTACCGCCACACATAAGCACTGGCACTTCTAAAGCTCAAGAAAACGTCATTTTCAAACCATGTAAACACCTTCGTTTCTATTTGGAGATTGGCATTTATATATACTCTAATTTGTAACACCTCTAGGCATTAGGTGTTTGTAACTCTTGCATTAGTTGTGGTATATGCTTTGTTAACTTGTAACTACTGCTATTGGGGTTGTAAACATATAGGCTACTGGAGAATCATTTCAACCCACACCGCCCCCACCTCCTCTCCTCTCACCACCCCTTGAAACCTCCATCGCCTCCACGACGCTTTATCACTCACTGGTTCAAAATCCTAATCAGAAACGCTCGCCGGACAGAATAGAACCACGTCCTCTCGCCGTCGATTCAAAGCGCAAGGCATCGGAATACGACGTCGCCGACGAATCCTGGAAACTATCCAAGTGTCAGAAACCCTCGCCGGAAAAATTCATGGTCCGACTCGAGATTTCCTCACCGGATTACCGCACTCTGTTTGTCTTTTTCTCAGAAGTTCTCGGCCTATTCTTTGTTCTACTGAAGGTGAGGTCATCTATGGTCGAATGATCGAATGATTAGGGTTTCGATGTTGTGGGTATGTCTTTGCATCTGGCGTTTAAGTCGACTTGGGCTTTTCACGGCTGTTTTTCGGTGGTTGTTTTGCGATTTGCTTTTGCGTGCTTTGAATGTGTTGTGTGTTTGTTTATGACCAAAAATCGGTTGGTTCTTTGTTAACCTACTTCTGATGCATCTTTAGCTGGAAATATCTATCTTTCCTAGAGGTTAGGGTTGTGAGTTCATGGAATTATGTAAAATAAAGATGTATCAATCTTCTATTTTTGTCCAAATTCAATTGAAATCTGGGAAATTAGGGGTTGATTATGAGAATATGAATGAAATTTTTTGTGCATATGAGAGTTGAAGGAATTGCAAATTGATACTGTGCTTTTGTGATAATCACAGTGTTTTGTTACAGTCTGATGTTTGAAATTCTATTGTTATAAATACGTGATAGTTGGGTAGATGATGATTGTGGAAGCTAGACGCACCACTTCATATCACTTTGTCGATGGGTTTAGGGTTCAGTGGTCAAAGACGTCCTTAACCGCTCACAAGGCCCTGATTCGGACTCCAATAGAGTACATGAAGCTGGTATATATACTTCCTACGTGTTTAAATCGTTTGTTGTGTATAATGACTTATAAATTTGTAATATGTTTACGTTTATGTGTCTTTATCCGGTGAATTATGTTGGATTTGAATTATTTTGCTAAATTTTTGAAATGTGTATAGCAATAATGAAGGTTCAGCATGGTTGAGAAACAATAAGAAGATATGAAGGTTTAGCATGGTTGAGAAAAATGGTAAGAGTTGTTGGAGTAAAGAATTTGCACGCAAATCCTTCGCCTCCCGACGAAGAGTTTCGGCTTGGTTCAAGGAGTAGATTAAATTTAGGCAATGTGATTAATAAAGTACATCCTCGAACTATTTCTAAGGTTAATAATACATCCTCATTTATAACAATCTGACCGGTTGATTATTTCATTAGATATATTAATTTTAATTGAGGCTTTAATTTGATCAGGTTGTAGAAAGTTCATGTGATTCTGCTGCTTCACTGGATAGAGCTGCTTTATCTGCATATCAGTATTTTGAGAATGCGAGGAACTTTTTAGTCGTTGTTGAGCAAATGCGGCTCCATACCTTTGAAGCGTCAGATTTAGAACAAGTGAGTGTTTGATTAGTGTAATAATATGCGATTAATGTGCTCATGATCATCGAAGATAATATTGTTTATAATTTTTAGGGAGGAAAAACATCAAGAATTGTGAATTGTGTCTTGACACTCAAACCATACAGTTAGTGGAAACAAACAAGTGGCCATGGGACTTGGAGATTTGGGGGAGTAGTGAAACTGAGAACGCCTAGCAAAGCATTGTTCCTAGAAACTCAGGTCCCTTCTCAAATTCTTTGTCAAGGATGAATGTTCAATGTCAAGATAACAAAATGGTAGGTAATCTAACTAAACTAGGAAAAAATGAATCATACAATTCAGTTTTTACCAAACTTTTGTAACTGTTTGGTGCAAGATACTTTACAATTGAGGAAGTTGCCCTGCAGCGCAGTTGGCAATCTTCATCCCGATGAGGGCTTTGGCCCGAGCTCAAACCCGGGTTCGAGTCTGAGGGACACCGGTGCCCAGCTTCGGCTGGGTAATTTCACCGCCAGGCAGCGATCCGGTAAGCTAGCTTGGGACTTGGGAGGGGGGATCCCCTCCACGGTCAGGGGTACCGTGCATCTACCCCTACTTTACAATTGAGTTGTTGCTATCTTCTTGAAACCAATACTTTTTTTTGTTTTATTATTATTATTATTTTTTATACCATTGAGTTGTTTACTGAGAGAATCATGCTTAGTTAGTTAATTGTCTCCTTGGCATAAGTCTTATGAAACAAACCACTATAAAAATTTAGCATTGTTCATAATTTGATACCTAGGTACATATTATAATCCAAGGCGTTAGCTGCATCAATGTGATAATTTGCAGTCCATTATTCGGTCCTTTAAAAAGATTTTAACGAAAATGGATTTTAATTTTTTTAGTGAAAGGTATGAAAAATGTGATAATTTGCAGTCCATCATTCGGTACTTCACACGGTTATGTCGTGCCTTCAAAATGGTAGTTGCGTGAGTAATCGCTAGAAACCATTCGCCTTTATTAATACAAGGCACAAAAGGTGCATCACAAGGAATTATTTGAATGTAAAAGTTTTAATGCTCGTGTATAAGCAGGTTAAGAAAGTTTGATATGGGTCTGGTGCTTATGAAAGCTTTAAATATGGGTGTGGTGAGAGCAAAGGATTAAATAATTAAGCTTTTACAAGCACATATAGCTTCAATGAGCAACAACAATCAAGTAGGGAGCACGAGGTTGACATATTAAGACAAAGCTTGCGAGTCATCAGTTACAACAACTACGGCAGGAAGAGGAAACAACTTAGGTGACTTTCATTTCACTTGGATGTTGTGCTAATATGCCTTTGCAGGATGTTACTGTTGTATGATTTAGTTTATTATGCTTCTTTTCCTTCTTGCTTCCCTTGGTATATTGTGGCGAGCCTCTGGCATGTAGTTTTTTTATGGGTTAATAAAAAATGGTCTTTTGTTTGCCAAACGTGGCGGGTAATACATGTGGCCCCGACCGCAACGCGGCGGGTGCTATTTCTAGTTGTATACAATTGGTTGCATATAAAACATCTGATTTTCGGTGGTATTTACAGGGTGCAAGTTATAATTTACAAATAATTCGAAAATGTTAAAAAAGAAAAAAATATATATATATTATCGACAAGCGCATTAGGATGCGTCCTTCAATAAAGCAAACGAGCCAGCCAAGGAGCCATCAGCGCCTCGGGAAGCAGCGGAGCCAGACGCGTCAAGCTACTTTTTAGTGGGATGCGCTAGTGGCTGACTCTTCCACACAAAAGCCACACATGTCAGACACTTATTGAAGGGCGCATTAGAGGCCGGATGCGTTGTTCCAAGAGTGAGGTGGCCATTTTCGCAAGTGGGTTTGGTCTTTTGCCATTCTCGTAACCCTAATTTGAGAGCCAATGCTTTCTGAATTTTATTATTCAAAAGTGCGTAAAAAACAAGGAATACAAAGTCCCTTTAAAAGCCAAGGAACAACAGCTTAAAAGCTTTAGACTTGGAATAAAACAAAAAAAAAAAAAAAAAAAAAACTAGGCAATGGCTTTATTCAAACTAATTCAAATAACAAAAGCGATGAACGAGATAAACAACTTCTTCCTCACATGCAGCAAGATGACCCATAAACTTCCACATGCATGAAACAGTCAGAATGTTTAATCTGTCTTCAACACTTTTCACATTGTTTGGAGACTACCATTTTCAAGTGATATTAGGTTGGTGAATCGTTTCATAAGCAACTCGAAGTCATCTTGTCTCAAAGTGAGGCTAACTCGTGTATAACGATCTGAGGCACTTAATTGGCTTCCACTTAGGCTTATGATTTTTCCTGCTTCTAGCACTGCGCGACAGTCGTTGTCTTCTTCTCTTTCACATTTCACCCATGCGAAAGCTGCAATTATTGTATATTAAACCATCGCGTACATTTCAAATTACCTGATTGTATATATTGATTACTCAAACCATAATAAATAAGCAACTAGAATCAGTCTATATCCAAATACATAATTAAAACCATCATATGGTGGATTGGAAACACAATATTTTGATAACAATTTTCCAATACAATATAAACTGATTGTATATGTTACATGAAATAAATTACCTGGAGTTGGTAGCCTAGTTTCGTTGAAGTAATTGCAATGAAAAGGGTGTCTATTCTGGAGTGAAAATCTAGTTGATTTTGAGAAGACAGAAGTTAACCTATCCCAACGCTCCCTCATCTTGGTGTAAGCAAATTCAAAAAACGGTTTTCCATCTTCATCTATTGTTGTTTCTAGAATCTTCAAAGCTCTTAGTTGAGTATCCTGTGAGATCCCCACAACAGACTTGGAGGTATATGATAAAATCTTTTCATATACTTCTCTATCTTTTATAATTGCCCACCTATAGTTGAAAACAAAATATATAAGTATTTATTCAGTTTTTATAGATCTCTGCTAAAAACTGTTTCTACAATAGAGATAGGTAGGACAAGTAAAATGTCTAGACCTTGCTAACTATGACAGATGTGATTGGTGATTGGGGGGAGAATTTAGGGGTAATCGTTTGCCACAGATGGTGTGATTTTTCGATTAACCATAAAAAAACAATTTTGCGATTTGATATTCGCGATTTTATGACTTGATTTTGCGATTTGCTATTGCCAATTGATATTTTTTTTAGGTTCAGGTCTCACAAGGTCCTGACTTTGTAATTCGTTTAGGGCCTCCAAAAACGTTGGGCCGGCCCTGATAAGTATTTCTTCAGTTTTTGTAGATCTCTGCGAAAAACTGTTTCTACAATGTATACGCCCATGTATAGATTATATAGATTTATGTACTAAAATGATATGAAATAAGGAAACACACATACCCAAAACGTGAACCGGCGTGACCTGTGACCTTAGAAAGAGAGAAAATCATGATATCCTGATCCGAAGGCTCCGGGATAGGTGTAAAATGTGGCCAATAGAAGACCTGATCATATATTGCCTTACCTCCAAATACCGGCTTCTTCAACTCCCCATCTGGATTGTTTGGGGAGGTTACA
Source organism: Helianthus tuberosus (assembly GCA_030545235.1). Taxonomy (NCBI): domain Eukaryota; kingdom Viridiplantae; phylum Streptophyta; class Magnoliopsida; order Asterales; family Asteraceae; genus Helianthus; species Helianthus tuberosus. The sequence goes on from CM060415.1 coordinate 78,955,654, forward strand.
AATTCAATCACATCCATGTTATCTATTGAATTTTTCGATTGCAATAAGTTTGTGTCTCTTTCAAATTCAAAATACTTGGAGCTAAAGAAGCTGGTCTGATCCCTGAACAGCTATAGATCCCAGAAAAAAAGAAAGCTAAGAAAAACATAAAGAAATCAAAGTGGGAGTGAATATTTTTATAGATATTAAAACTTGTTACCCAATAGAACGGTATGGAAGCAAGGACGTTGGACGGTGAAGAAGAGTTTCCAGAAGAAAGAGCGTAAACCGCTGCACTTAGAAGTTGGGCTGACCCGACTCCGAAGACTATGTATCGTCCTTCAGTGACTGCATTCCCGGCTATGGAATGTAGCTTACGAATGCAATTTTCGAGCTCTGTTAACATCTTAGTGCTGTCAGCGTAGAAGTAACCCATACGATGCCAACCCGATATGACGACTGCAGTATTGGCTGCATTTTGAATCCAAAATGGCTCAAGGAATGTAAGATCCCCACTGCAACATACATAAATGTAACAACTATAATAAAAAAAGTTACATGTATATATCAGTTTGTGTTTAACCATTCCTTTTGTTTACATGTTTAGTATGAAAAGTTGACAGCATGAGATCATGTTTAGTATTAATCAGGAAGTTACCTTGTGGCAACTGCAGCACATTCCAGAGAATACACAGAGCAATCAGACCCACTATAACAATTAAAGCACTCACAAACAGGTTGACCGTCAGAAGTCAAACGGTCAACAAAAGCTCTACCATGGCCGGAGCATGAGGCTGCTGCAACCGCCTCCGCCTCTGCCGCTGCCTTCTCGCTCCATGTCAACGCCAACGACGACTGCCAACTAATCTCCTGTTTCATATCTCCCCACCGAGCTCCACCTATATACATATATATACCTATACAAAGTAGTATATTGATTGCTATAGAAATAAAGAAACAAATTCCATAACAATGGTTCTTCATTTTGTTCATAGTTGAAGATGCAGATAATGAAAACGGGTAAACGTTGTTAAATAGACGAGTTAAATGCCATTTTAGTCCCTGTGGTTTGAGCCATTTTATCAGTTTAGTCCAAAGGTAAAATTGTTAGTTAAACCGTTGAATATTGTGAATTATTGTGCTAGTAATACTATAATATTATATGGGTTAAGTTATTCTACAAATCATTCTAATTGTAAGAAGTGTAAGAAGGCTTTATAGAGTGACAAGTGTCCAAAACCCTAAAACCTAAACCCACTACACCCACCCCCACCCCACCACCACCACCCAAAAACCTAAACCCCCCACCCCACCCACAAACCTACCCCCCCCCCCCCCCCCCCCCCCCCCCCAAAAAAAAAAAAAAAACCCTAAACACCCACCCCACCACCACCCAAAAACCGGGGTGGGGGTTTATGGTTTTGGGTGGTGGTGGGTGTTTAGGGTTTTTTTTAAAAGCATTTGTACTTTATTACAATTAGGAACCTTTGTATTTGATACTAATCAAATATTATACATGTTGTAGAAGATTTATACATGTAGAAGATTAAAGTTGAGTTGTCATTGCTACAATTATTTATTATTTCCCATGGGTCTGCCGTCGTGGAGATTCATGACTTAAATGATACTCTTCCATTTTCTTCATTCTAGTGTGAATCACATGTTATTATCGAGTCTAAAACAACCTACGGTTGTATGATTAAACTTGAGTTGTTTCAAGCCTAATGTTTTTGTAACTTGTTTGTCTTAAGAGCTTAAACGAACTATGATTGACTCCTAAAATATTAAAACTAGAGTTTGTTTATTTATTTTGATCTCGTTATGGGTTTCTGAGTCGTGATATATACTGCTTTTTATAAAAACTAGTCTTAAAAACCCCCGCGTTGCAACGAGGACGAACACCAATGTCATACTACTGTCAGCGACCACCAAAACTAAAGTTGCGGCGTATTAATGCGAATAAACTAAACTGAAACGTAAAACATATAAAAGAATAACTAAGTCGATCTAGGACCTGTGTATTACGATGAACCTGTCAAACGAGAAAAAATAGACGCCGTAAAAACGTTTAACCACACACGCACGTGACGCTATGTTAACTAACAAAATTTAGAACGGAGCACAAAATGAAAATTTTCCGAAAAATGAAAAACATAGAGGACCAAAGTTGAAAGTAAAAATTTGGTGAGGTTAATTGTAAAATATGAAAAGTTTTGAGGTTAAAAGTAAAAAAAAAATAAAACAGTTTTGGGGTTAAAAGTAAAGATAAAAAGTTTTGATGTTAAAAGTTAAAAAATCAAATAGTTTTGGGTTAAAAGTAAACTATTCATTTTTTTTCAAAAAAACTAATAAAGCATAAGTTACAACACCTTTATGCTTAAACATATCGAAAATTATAGTATTGGGTAATAATTATAGTTTCAGATGATTAGGTTTACATGTAAAACAAATTAGTTTTAAAAAGGGTACTTTTTTTTAAATAAAATGTTATTTTAAACGTAAAGAAAAAATAAATTCCAGCAATCCATGACAAAGTAGCAATCGTTTTCTACACTGATACTTGTTGCCTTTCCGACAACTAGTTCGGTTGTAAGTAGGGACTCTGGTGATAGAGTTGAGTTTATTAAGGCTGCACGGTATGGAAGACCATCCTGGTCCGTCCTCCACCGGCGACGAACTGCCCTCCACGTCGCCCCCCTCTATCATCGTCCTCATCGTCGAGATGTCGCCGTTTGCGACGAACCAAATATGGTGGGCCCCCTTTATTTGTGTTTGTACATTAGGCACGGTTACTTGTACATAGTGGGATGGGGTATGATCATCTAGGACTATCCTCCCATACCCTCTAGTTTTGTGGAATGGACCATCCTTGGGAGGACTATGACGTGTCGCCTACGTGGCGGATCATCCTCCCTTGGAGGACCATCACCATACCCTCTAGCCTAACTAACATCGAAATTAAACCAAAGTAATAAGAGTATTTCTCCCCGGAATATTAGTTTGTTTGTCCCTCCCCGAGACGCATGCTTGTGAAAGAGTAGTGAACTCACCTTTGTTTACTCGGTAGGATAACGTACTTTTACGCGTTAAGTGTTAGGTCCTGAAGAAACGCCGGATAAATGACCGGAATCAAGTTATCCAGGGGGTTAGGCTCTGCATAAAAAGGGGTGGTTCTCTCTCGTTTGATTCAAAGGGACTAGTCTTCTTCTCCGGTGAACACTGCAAAACAGAACGCCGTTAGCCTCGTCACGGGGAAAATGGAGGTTTTCTCCGTGACCCGACTCCGACATGAGAATAAGTATGTGTTTAGGAAGAAGAAGAAGAAGAAGTATTGATGAAGTGAGTGTAACTTAAAGTTCATACCTGAATTACTCTCATATTTATAACCGACAGTTTTGGCGGGAAAACTCGTTTGTTGAAATTTTAACGGAAGATGCTAACCCCGTAAGCGGTTATTTTTCCTTCCGTTAATCTTCTGGATCTGTTATGGGAGCACACGCATCACTGTTTAGATCAATGGCTGGGGAATTGCCACGTGGAATGTGGGCAAGTGGAGGTTTCTCTCCGATTCCATGCCATCATCGTGATTTCAGGGAGGCCTGAGATGATGACACGTGTCCCAGATAACCGTCTAGTGGTGCAGGATTGAGTCTTCTAGAAGGTTATTGCCATAATCCGGTGTGACTCCTTATCGTGTGGTATCGGTGTAGTAAATAATATCCAAGTCTAGATATTATTTAAGCGGATGTGTTAAACTAGGATTCTCATCCTTTGTTTGTTATGGAGGAAGGCGCAAGGATTTATTAACTTCCCTTTGGCGCGCGGGTGTTACTTGCTGTCTTTCTCCTAAGCTCTCTTTGTAGGACCAGTTGCGCGGCCGCGCAAGGCCAAAAAAGGGCTAAGAGATGAGGTTGTGGTATGGTCCCAAGTACTTGATATGAGGTTTTTGGGACCTTACCCCTTCAAGTCCCCCCAGTCTAGTGTTGCTCTTATGCAAGTAAGTGGAGCACTGGACTATGAGAGAAATGCTTTTAGGCGCGAAAGTAGGGAATCTTCTGTGAGAAGATTTACTTTGCTTATTATGGTGATTCTGAAAATCTTTGACTTTGGGTGAGAAAGGTACAGTAAGGACTGTGTAACAGGCTGTTACTGTCAGGTGCAAATTACTGACCATGTTTTACACGCGCGCGTGAACTCGCGTTTGTGTTGCTTCCCACTCGCCCCTGTCGCCTGGGTAACTGTGCTACCCCGAAAAAGGTGTTGTTGCAGTTACCAAAGCTATTTAGGGCGGTGGGTATATAAGTGTTTTGGATTTCCTATTTCCAGTAATCATTACTTTGTTGAAACCGTTCCCCTTCTTCGTCTTCTCTATCCGTCTTTTTTAGAAGGAATTGCAATCTCTTCCTCCTATGTCAACCGGAGATCATCACGAAGATTCAACGGAAGAAATGTCTGTCGAACTTCCACCGTTGAAGTGGTCCAGGGCAACCTTTGATGGATTGGTTCGGAACCTCAGATTTCCGGAGAACGGGGGTGCCCGATACCCTGAAGAGGTTCAGACAGCGGCGGATGCTCCGGCTGGGTATATAACCCTCTTTTGGGATTTCTTTTATGAAGGCAACTTTCGTCTGCCTGTGACAAAATTTTTTTCTTGAAATTCTTGAGTATTATAAGTTTCATATCTCCCAGATGCACCCAATTGGTATAGTTAGGGTTCGGCATTTTGAGTTTGTGTGCCGGACGATGCATATCGAACCGACGGTTTCTCGATTCCGAGTTTTTCATCAAATGCATTGTACCCAAGGGTTTTATTCTTTCATTCAAAGAGCATCGGCGAAGAAAATTTCGCTGCAACCCCCAAAATCCTTTCATGATTGGAAACAAAAATTCTTCTTTATCAAGGCCGGAGTTGTTTCAATGAGGATGATTTTTAGGGGAAAGGAAGATGTTCCTACTGAGACCCTTCAAACTCCTGTTGACGAAAATTGGTACCAAGACCTAAAAGACGTTCCGTCTATTGCCTTGCCGGAGAAAGCCCTTGTCGGTGCCGGTATGAGTCTGAACTGGAGGATGGAACGAGAGGAGAAGCCGGTGTACATGGAAGATGGCAAGAGTAAGATTTTTGCCCTTTTCCTTGTCTTCTCTCTCCTCTTTTTTTTTTTTTTTTTTTTTTGAATTTGCCTTTGCTTTTCCCTTTGTGCAGTTGTTTCGTTGTACGTTGTTGCTTTCAAGAGGGAAGGTGGGAAAATGACTACCCTTCCGAAGAAACCTGATGAAGAGTTGTGGTATGATCGTATTGTGAAGAACTTTGTTCTTCCGTGGGATGCGGATTTGTCTGCACAACCTGCTGCTGGTTCTGGTAAGCTTTCATCATATTATTTTATGTTTTCTTCTTTTGCGCGTTTGAATAAGTTTTATTCTGTGCTTTGTTAGTAGGCGACTTATCTAATTTGGGCATAGTCCCTGAGAAGAAAAGACGCGCGACAACCACTACTACTGCGCCGAAGAAGAATGATGCTGAGAAAGCTCAATCTTCTAAGGTCAAAAATGTTGGAGGAGAGAAGAAAGGTATGTGCCATTCCTCTAACTCCTGGTGTGATTATGTGGTGGTTTCTGATTCTTTGGAGGGTCTTGCGCCTGCAGTTATTATTAGAAGGCCGAAACCGGAACCGAAAGATACTACTGATATCCCTCCGTCCAACCTAAACGATCCCATTGATTTGGAATCAAGCCCTGAGCATTTAGTGCGGAATAAAGCAGGGAAAAGAAAACAGGCTGGCGCTGAGGCTGAAGGTCAGCCTGGAAAGAAGATTCAGAGGAAGAAGATTACCAGGAAAGGCAATCTGGACGCCTTTATTTCAGAGTCTGCTCCTAGTAAGTGTCATCTTTGCTTTCTTCTTCTTATGCGCATTGGATATTTATAGACTTTGTTTTTTCAGAAAACCCAACTTCTCCTGTTCTCACAGAACCGCTGCCTGTGGTTAACGAAGAACTCCCACCCTCTCCTCCGCGCGCTCCTGTTTCTGATCGGTTAAAGAATACTGATGTTCCCGAGGGTGGTGCGGAGAAAACTGTTGGGGTTGAGGATCTTGAAGCTGATAAGCCTGTTAATGTTTCTGCGGATACAGAAAAGGTTATTAGCCCAGGGGTTGTGGATGGTTCTGGTGACCTACAAGTTCCTGATTTTGCTGCTCACGAGTTGGAGAAAGAGAAAACTGCTGAAGAAATCCCTGTTACAGTGTCTCCTTCTAAAGTTTCTGGTTCTATGCTTGAAAATATCAAGAAGGTTTCTGCTGAAGATCAAGGGTCATTCTCTGATGCTAGCAAGAATTCCCCAATCCGCCCAGACGAGACTATAGGGGATTATTACTATAGAACTTATTCGGAAAAGGATGCTTCCGACATCCATGTCCCTGTTTGGAATCTGAAGAAGGGTGATACTTTCTCAGATTGGCGCGTGTGCCGGGACTGGTTGCAGGGGATATTTCCGCCAGGGGAGATTATGTTTCAAGAAAATTGGCTTCATGAGCAAACTTATCATGCCTACCTTGAGGAAGCTGCTTCTCATGCATTGACCACTCATCGCATAGTGCGTGAGTGGCACAGTATGCACAAGGAGTGGGATGCTGTCAAGGTGTCCAAGAAGAAAATTGCTAATGATGAAAACCGAATTGCCCAGTTGAAGGCTAAGCTGGAAGCTGATCAGGCCAAGTTTGAAGCTGATCGGAAAACTGAAGAATGCTCCATTGCGGGCTGGAAGAGAAAAGCGGAAGCCGAAGCTGCTCTTCTTTCCGAGGAGCGCAAGAACTGGAAGAAAATATGTGAAAAAGATAACTCTGAAAAGATGAATCTCCGCAATGTTATCAATAATCTCAAGGCTGAGGTTGAGAAATTGAAAAAACAAGATATGGAGATTGAAAAGTTGAAGAAAGAGAAAGCTGATGCTGAAGCTGCGCGTGATGAGGCGCGTTTGCACAGGGAGCGAAGTGAACAACGAGAGGTACAAGCTTGCGCCACCCTTGCTCTTAGAGATAAAGAGTTAGAAGAACTTACCGCTTTGCTTTCTGATCAGGAACAACTCAAGAAAGATCTGGAACTTGCGCGTACCGAGAAAACCGAAACCTCTCGCCGTCTGGCTGATACTGAAGAAAAACTAGAGGCTTCCGAAACGGCGCGGGCAATAATAGAGAGCGAGTTGGAACCTTTGAAAAACGATATGTTATGGTTGAAGGAGCGTGGGATTTCCTGTGTAAGTTTCCTCTTGTTTGTTTTCTTTTGCAGGAATGCTTTGTGCTTTTTGTTTATTTATCTTATCTTGTTCTTGCAGGTTGCTGAATCAGTGTTGAATTCTGAAGAGCTGGATAAAACTGTTGCGCGTTTGGTGGTTGCTGCGCGAAATGATGGGTATTCCCAAGGCTATGCTGAGTGTTCGCACCATGTGAATAACGCTCTGAAGGTTAATTGGGATACTAGCAGATCTGCTACATATGGCGTTAATACTGGCGCCGCGCTTGCAGCGTTAAAAACAGAATTCAACAATTTGCAGCTTCCTGTTATAGAGCTTATAAATGTTGCATTGCAATCCGATGATCATGTGGCGCAACTAAAGGAAATCTTCCCAGATAAAGGTGAAGATCTAGCGTAGGTTTCCTTTTGTAATTGTATTGAACAACAATTTTTTTGTAGTCTTTTGGGATGTGTATCCCTTCTTTTGTTAATGCGCTACTGCGCAAGTAACTTATTCTGAAACACTGCCATGTTTGATAGTTTTCTAGGGCGTATTTGTGCACCAATAATAGTATGATGTATGTGTTTAGTTTATAATATTTTGCATGGGTACAATTACTTTGATGAGGTAAGGCGAATGAAATTGGTGTAAAGCTCATGTGTGAACGTGTGGTCTTGTGTGATGTAATCACTTGACCGTTCATGAGACTTGTATTATATTTAGCATAATGTTTTTGCGCTTACCAAAAGAAATTGCATGCACTTTGTAAAAAAAAACACAAGAATAATATAAACTTTGTTGTTTATTTCGGGATAAGGCGCAGAGGCCGTTACAAAGTCTATTAAGATAAATACAGGAGACTTAACTTACACTCTATTTCCTGCTTAAACTTGATAAACTGTAGAGTCTGTTTCGTTCTTGCGAGGAGATCATAGAGTTACTTCTTAATTTTTCGCTTTCTTGCTCGGGCCTTCATCGCCTCGAGTTATTTGTTTTATGTCCTTGCGCACGTTTTGTAGTAGGTGAGTGAGCTCACCACTTTTAAGGGTCTTTTCTATCTCGGTGCGCAAGGAGATGCAATTGTTGGTGGTATGACCACTGTCCTTGTAGTAATCACAATACTGAGCCGGGTCCTGTCCACGTTTGTTCTTCATGGGTGGTGGAGGTTTAAACTGATAATCCTCCGTGCTTAAAACTTCCGCAGGAGTTTTGGTTAAGGGAGTCCATTGTCTCTCCCTGTTCTCTTGTTTGGCTTCTCTCTGTGCGGCAAGTTTATTGATTGTGGCTCGAGCATCCTCGGATGAATAGTTCCCTGAGTTAGAATCGCGCCACCCTTTCTTAAATCTCTTCCCGCCACTTGAGCCTAAATCTGAGGGTCGGTTGTGTGGTGGTGGGGGCCTGTTGGTAGTGAGATTCTTTTATGTTTGGGCGTAAACCTTAGCCGCCGCCATCACTCTTTCCCAGCTCTTCGGGAGTCCTTTTGTCCCAGACAGGACTTTTATCATATCGTCGCACCTGACTGCATATTTAAATTGGGCGTGAATCAGCTGCTCATGGACGTCCCCGATCTCAAGTACCTCTTTGTTATAACGGGTGATAAAGTCTTCCAAACTTTCATCATCATGACACCAGATGTTCATCACATCCGCTGTGTCGCGGATGGATCGCCTTTATTGGCTGAAATGAACCAGAAACATCCCGCGTAAATCTTTCCATGACGTGATTTTCCCAATGTGCAAGTTATCAAACCAGATTCTTGCAGCGCCTGTAAGGGTTTGGACGAAATGGTGGCACCATAATGGTAGGGTCCAGCCTCCTACCAGCCCTGCGCTTGAGAAACTCGCAAATGATCGTATGGGTCTGTCATTCCGTTGAACTTACCCACGTTCGACGGTAGCTTTGCTTTCTCTAGCGGGGCCAGAGCAATTTCGGTAATGAATTTTGAATTCTCTGCCGCCTCCGCAGGACGATAAATCAGATCATAATTGTGCTCAGCCTCGGGATTGTAAACCGCACGGGGTTTACACTTGTTGTTATTCGGTTGTAACCGACTAAACACGCTGGCACTTTCACCTACACGGTAAGTTGGATCATATTCACTGGTGTCGGTGCTCCGTTGAGAACCCAACCTGGTGTGAACTGATGGTCTTCGGTGAAGGTGTGACTCGTCTCGATGCTCTCTTCAACGGCTTTCTGATTGAGTATACTCGTATCTCGATGGAGATCTAGAGTAAACCTCCGTGTCTTCGATCTGGACATGGGATGGGCCATCACGTTGAGAAGCATGAGCATAGGATCCTGGCCTTCGTGATTGGGTTTGGGGAGCAGTTTGTGCACACAACTGTGTGTATACTGCATTTAGTGCCCCCTGAGACCTGACGTACCAGGAGATTGGGGTTTCTCCTGGGGGCATAATTGAGTTTACAGGGATCTCTGGTCGTACCCCTGGGGTGATAGGTTCGTTTAGATGATTGGATTGTACCTCGTTGTCATCCGAGGCTTCTTCTGCAACACCTTCAACCTGGACGTTGTAAACGAAATTCGGCCGAGGGCCGGTTTGCCGATGAGATGAAGTTTCTTCCATGTACAAATGGAATCAACAGGGTAGATCAAAAAACGAGAGAAAACGGATGAATCGGAGAAATCGGTGGGCGCCAATGAAGAAACGTCGGATAAATGACCGGAATCAAGTTATCCAGGGGGTTAGGTTCTGCATAAAAAGGGGTGGTTCTCTCTCGTTTGATTCAAAGGGACTAGTCTTCTTCTCCGGTGAACACTGCAAAACAGAACACCGTTAGCCTCGTTACGGGGAAAATGGAGGTTTTCTCCGTGACCCGACTCCGGCGTGAGAATAAGTATGTGTTTACGAAGAAGAAGAAGTATTGATGAAGTGAGTGTAACTTGAAGTTCATACCTGAATTACTCTCATATTTATAACCGGGAGTTTTGGCAGGAAAACTCGTTTGTTGAAATATTAACGGAAGATGCTAACCCCGTAGGCAGTTATTTTTCCTTCCATTAATCTTCTGGATCTGTTATGGGAGCACACGCATCACTGTTTAGATCAATGGCTGGGGAATTGCCACGTGGAAAGTGGACAAGTGGATGTTTCTCTCCGATTCCATGCCATCATCGTGATTTCATGGAGGCCTGAGATGATGACACGTGTCCCAGACGGTTATAACCGTCTAGTGGTGCACGATTGAGTCTTCTAGAAGGTTATTGCCATAATCCGGTGTGACTCCTTATCGTGTGGTATCGGTGTAGTAAATAATATCCAAGTCTGGATATTATTTAAGCGGAGGTGTTAAACTAGGATTCTCATCCTTTGTTTGTTATGGAGGAAGGCACAAGGATTTATTAACTTCCCTTTGGCGCGCGGGTGTTACTTGCTGTCTTTCTCCTAAGCTCTCTTTGTAGGACCAATTGCGCGGCCGCGCAAGGCCAAAAGAGGGCTAAGAGATGAGGTTGTGGTATGATCCCAAGTACTTGATATGAGGTTTTTGGGACCTTACCCATTCAGGTCCGTTACACGCGACCTAAGATTTAAATAATGTAAGTACACACGTGTGCAAGGTCATGCAATACCCTAATGTCCAAACAACGCTGTTTTATTTGATCGGATTACAAATTGTCATATAGTAACACATAGCATTCAGAGTGGGTTTCTCTTACTTTTATAATTTTGAACCACATATCTCGATTCACAACATATACGACACTCCCATATTAGAACTTCCATTAACATATTTGTGGGGACATATTAAAGAAATCTACACAAGCATGTGGGACATATTAAAACCAAATAACATACAACTCTTGACATATTAGGTGCCTTATGTCCGAATGTAATATTAATACAAATATAGATCCCTGAACACTCCATTAACTACAATAGTACATAGTTAATACATATATGATCGGCCCACTAATCGGCACACAATTCAACTTTAATTCTAATTCTTTTGTATTATAAATCTAGACCTCATTTATACCATATACACAAATATGCGGCCATGTATCCATCTATTAAAACCTATCTACTTGGGAATAGCCCAGTGATGTTGATAAGTTTAAATAGAGCTTAGCATAGAAGAGATCAGGGGTTCAATCCCCATGGTATGCAACGTTAGCCATTTAAAAAAAATCTATTAAAACCTCACATCACATAACATTTAATACATAATTATATATAGCACATAGGGTAAATCTGGACAACCATTTATGGGAATAACGACACATATATGCATTTAATGAGTAGGGCCATATTTCCTTTTTTTAACGGTAAATTTGGATCACTGACGGACCACTGAAGTATCATCATGTCATCAGCGAAACCACCCGATCATATCCATCTCGACTAGGCATAATGCCTATACACCAATTCAGCAGAAAACCCAATAAATATAGGAAAACCCTCCTTGTGGGAATCGAACACAGGACCTATGTGTCCCAAAGTCTTATCCCACCACCAATATGCCACTAGGCTATAAAGCCATGGACAAAATTTCCTAAATACAACAAAAACAAGTGTCGACGGTAATAGTGTTTCCCATTGATTGGAGGAAAGGGGCGGCAAGGGAAATAGTGCCAGGCACATGCCTGACACTTCCCTAATTGCCCAATTAATTTATGATTTTATCCCTTCTTTAAAATTACGATTTTGCCATTAGTTCAAAATTACGTATTTGCCCCCAGTTAAAAATAAAATGGCTCTTTTGCTCCCAGCTAAAATTTTCAATTTTGCCCTCAGTTCAAAACTATGTTTTTGCCTCGTTTAAAATTACAGTTTTTCCATTAGTTTCCAATGGGGGAATAGTGCCACGCAGCTTCATGGCACTCCCACATTAGACCAACCAGTTAATTATTTTATATTCAATTTAAAATTACGTTTTTGCCACCAGTTTAAAATTACGTTTTCGCCCCCAACTCAAAATAAAATTATGCTTGCTCTCAGCTAAAAATTACCATTTTGCCCCCGGTTCAAAATTACGATTTCGCCTGAAGCTCAAAATTACGTTTTTGCCCCCAGTTCAAAATAAAAAAAAATATGTTCTCATTAAAAATTATCATGATGCTCCCAGTTCAAAATACATTTATGCTTTTGCCCTGAACTTAAAATTAAAGTTTTGCACTCAGTTCAAAATAAAATTATGTATTTCCGCTAACCAAAAATTACGACTGTGCCCTTAGTTCAAATTCATACAACGATATTGCCCCTGTTACAAATTTACCCGTAGTTAAAAATTATAGTATTGTCATTGTTTTGGTTTTTTTAGCATAACTATAAAAGTTTTTTGTTTTAATCGGTTGACTCGATTTAATTGTTTTCCGTGTCAAGGAGCTGCCTAACACTCGCTCATTAGTCCTGACAAATTACTGTTTTGCCCTATGCTCAAATAACGGTCTTTTCATCGTTTTAGTTTTTTTCCCTAGCAAAACTATATGACTATTTTTTTAATTGGTTGAGAATTATTCGGCAATCGCCCCGCAACACAGGCGAGGCATCACCTAAATAATATACATAACTTCAATATATGGACATCATTCATCGTTGTATAGCCATTTAAATCACAACATCAAGTGTGGATGTATAGAAATACAACAAAAGCAAGTGTCGGCGGTAATAGTGCTTCCCATTGATTGGAGGAAAGGGGCGGCAATGGAAATAGTGCCAGGCACATGCCTGGCACTTCCCTGTTTGCCCAATTAATTTATAATTTTATCCCTTCTTTATAATTACTATTTTGCCATCAGTTCAAAATTACGTATTTGCCCCTAGTTAAAAATAAAATGGCTCTTTTGCTCCTAGCTAAAATTTTCAATTTTGCCCTCGGTTCAAAATTACGTTTTTGCCCCGTTTAAAGTTACAGTTTTTCTATTAGTTTCCAATGGGGGAATAGTGCCACGCATCTTCCTGGCACTCCCTCATTGGACCAACTAGTTAATTATTTTATACTCACTTTAAAATTACGCTTTTGCCCCCAACTCAAAATAAAATTATGCTTGCTCTCAGCTAAAAATTACCATTTTGCCCTCGGTTCAAAATTACGATTTTGCCCGCAGCTTAAAATTATGTTTTTGCCCCACAGTTCAAAATAAAAATATGTTTTCATTAAAAATTATCACGTTGCTCCCAGTTCAAAATACATTTATGCTTTTGCCCCCAACTCAAAATTAAAGTTTTGCACTCAGTTCAAAATAAAATTATGTATTTCCTGTAACCAAAAATTACGATTGTGCCCTTAGTTCAAATTCATACAACGATATTGCCCCTGCTACAAATTTACCCTTAGTTAAAAATTACAGTATTGCCATTGTTTTGGTTTTTTTAGCATAACTATAAAAGTTTTTTGTTTTAATCGGTTGACTCGATTTAATTGTTTTCCGTGTTAAGGAGCTGCCTAACACTCGTTCATTAGTCCTGACAAATTATTGTTTTGCCCAGTGCTCAAATAACGGTCTTCTCATCGTTTTAGTTTTTTTCCCTAGCAAAACTATATGACTATTTTATTTAATTGGTTGAGAATTATTCGGCCATCGCCTCGCAATAAGGGCGGGGCATCACCTAGTTAATATACATAACTTCAATATATGGACATCATTCATCGTTGTATAGCCATTTAAATCACAACATTAAGTGTGGATGTATATATTTGTACCGACCACTATACCTACTCACATGTGCGGACCACTAATTACGCACATTCTATTTTTTTTTAACGACAAATTTGGATCACTGACGGAACATTGGAGTATCATAATGCCACCAGTGGAACCACCCGATCATATCCATCTCCACTAGGCATAATGCTTATACACCAATTTAGGAGGAAACCCAATAAATATGGGAAAACCCCCTTGTGGAAATCGAACCCAGAACCTATTGGTCCTAAAGTCTTATTCCACCCCCAGATGCCACTAGGCTATAAAACCATGGACACGATGACTTTCACTCACTGGAAATACGGATCCTTAAGTTAATTAACAAAGTCTGATGACTACAAGGCCGGACATATGTATACTCATTATACATATTAGGATCACCAAGTTAAAACACGTATTCTGATCATCTCATAAGTTCTGATAATTGAACTTTCTGTTGGGGTTCCGTGGTGATCGGTCAAAATTTTATTTATCAAAAACCCGGTTCAATAAATAATAGTTAATTAATTAAGCAAGTTAATTAATAAAACGCAGCGGAAAAATAAACTAGTGATCAATAAAACGAAACCCGACAGGATCCGGTTACATGCAAATACGAGCACAGTAAAAAAATATTTAACTACCGATGAGAAAAATTATACCTCGGTTAATGACTAGCCGGTCGAGACACCGAGGTTCAACGACCAAGTGCTAGTAAACGAACCAACGAAACGCGACGAAGGAGGCGGTGCCAAGCGGCGGCCAACCGCGGCAAACAGCGGTGGCAGCAGGGCGGTGGCGGTCAGCGGGGGGACGGCGGAGGCGGGGAGGCGACGGCGGCGGCGGGGCGGGGCGGCGACAGCAGCGGCCCGCGACAGGCTTGGTGGCCGGTTGTGTTTGGGTGTTGTTGTTGAGAGCAATTGTGTTGCAACAATTTTTGTTCATCCACACACTTCTCAAAACAAGCAAGACCCAACAACTTAAAGGTGTGGACATTCTTGCATGCTAGCCAAGTGCCAAACCATGCAAAATGCATGTGTTTTGATTGGCCACAAGTTAGGTGCACGACAAGTGGCGTAGGGTGAGAATACCCGTGTCACCCGGTCCATATACCCGTCTCTCAGTTAATACCCGCTTATGATCATAAATATAATTATGATTTGTCTCGTATATTGTTCGTAATTACCAGTTAAACAGGTTATGTGGATTTTAGTTCGTTGCCCAAGGTGTAACTCTTACGGGTCAAGACCCGGTCGGCAGCGTTGACTTATCGAACCGAACATAATATCTAACAGCTCCCACTTGGACGGTCTCTGATAAGATCTCAACGCAGACAGCCAGCGGTGTTCTAGCTACACATAGTTGCCCCCAACAGGTCATGACACTTTAAAGTCATTAACCAAAGTATCTTCTCTTTAGCAACGGCTTGCTACATGAAGAAAGTAGACTTATGGCAATTCTCGTCATCTATCATTTCTGTAAAAGACATCAATTGAACAATGAGACATGGATCAGATTCAATCTCACATGGCGTTCAATCATTATCGTTCTCGTTTACAGAATCAAAGTGGTCCAATCAAACACACAGTAAGTTTGGGTAAGGCCTTACACTTCACCAGTTTGAATCAACGAGGGCGCCCAGATGTCTAACTGTTACATATAATGTAAGAGTATAGAATCCCATCTTGACTACATACAACTCCCACTGAACTTCAGAACCACTCCCAACCAATGCCTTTATGACTGGCAGTTACGCGACAGCGTTGGACACTGATCAAAGAATAGTCTTTAGTAAACGAAAGTTCTAGTATGTATCTCAGGTCAGAGGATACTAAATGAGTATACCAAAATCAAATGCATCTTATGACCAAGATCCATGAAGATGATTTGATGTGAGTTACATCCAACGTCATTCATAATGAGGTTTGTGAGTCTGGAAGTCAACTCCTTGAGTCCAAAGTCAGAATAGTCTTAATTCAGAGTCGTTCCCACGAGTCTGACCGACTACGGATAATTTAGAATACAAGATTCATGGATTAAACGTACAAAAATCGAACACAGCTGTAAGATTCAAACTTTGCATTTAGCCAGTAAATCAAAAGTGAATTCAAAAGGTACAACTGTTTAAATGTTCGTACATCCAAATACTAAATCAAAGCAAATGGTTATCCAATCTAAGACCGATAGCATTCCCATGCTTGTCCTAAGACACCGGTTTAGTGAACGGGTCTGCTAAGTTTTGATCTGTGTCTATTTTTGTTTATTAAGATGTCTTCTCGTTCCAGTATTTCCCGTATATAGTGGAACCTTCTTAGAATGTGCTTAACCTTGTGATCTGGCTCCTTGGTTTAAGCAATGGTTCCTGTGTTATCACAGAACACCTGGATTGGTTTCTGAATACTTGAAACCACATCGAGGTCGTTGATGAACTACTTCATCCAAGCAGATTCTTTCGCAGCATCTGATGCAACTATACATTCGGATTCAGTGGTTGAATCCTCCACTATACTCTGTTTGGGGCTTTTCCAATAGACAGCTCCTCCATTCAGAGTAAATACGAATCCGAATTGTGAACGAGAATTATCTCGGTCACTTTGGAAGCCAGCATCAGTGTAACACCTTACAGTGAGCTCCTCTTCCACTCCTCCAAACACCAAGAACATATTTTGGTTTTTCTCAAATACCTCAACATGTTCTTTACTGCAGTCCAATGGCAATGCCAGGATTTTGCTGAAAACGACTAGTCATGCTTAAAGCACACGAGACTATAAGTCTAGTACATAGCATACATGATTGAAACAATCGCTGAAGCATATGGAACTACTTCCATTTGCTTAATTTCAATGTCCGTTGAAGGAGATTGCGATTTGCTCAACACTGTTCCTTTAGTGATAGGAGCATATCATTTCTTGGAGTTTTCCATCTTGAAGTGTGTCATCGTTTTGTCTATGTACGTTCTTTGACTTAGCCCTAAAAGCTGCTTAGATCTATCCCTGTAGATTTTCATTCCCAGAATGTGAGCAGCTTCTCCAAGATCTTTCATTGCGAAGCAAGATCCCAAATAGCGTTTAACTTCGTTAAGCATAGGGATGTTATTTCCAAAGATTAGTATATCATCCACATACAGGATGAGGAATGATATGGTGCTCCCACTAACCTTTCTATAAACACAAGCCTTATCTTCATTCTTGACAAAATCAAACTCTTTGATCTTCTGGTCAAGATGAAGATTCCAGCTACGAGATGATTGCTTGAGTCCATAAATGGACTTATTGGGTTTGCACACCTTAGTTGGATATTTAGGATTGACGAAACCTTCAGGCCTAACCATATAGACATCTTCAGAGAGATGTCTATTAAAAAGGGTGGTTTTGACATCCATTTGCCATATTTCGTAATCATAATACGCAATTATGGCAATCAATATCCTGATTGATTTAATCATAGAAACGGGCGAGAAGGTCTCATTATAGTCAATACTTTGAGTTTGAATGAAACCCTTCGCAACTAGCCGTGCTTTATAGGTGTGCATATTTCCATGCATATCGATTTTTTTCTTGAAAATAAATTTGCTTCCTACTGCCTGAGATTCGGGTTGTAGCTCAACCAAGTCCCATACTTGATTGTCATGCATAGATTGCATCTTGACGTTCACGGCTTCTTGCCATATCTCAGATTCTAAATCTAAGATTGCAGATTTGTAGGTAGCAGGTTTGTCGTTAGACTCAGCTATTAATAAGACTTCGGGACCTTTTAGATGCCATAGACATCTATCAGATTCTTGCGAATTCTACTACTTCTGCAAACGCTTGTGTTTTATGTCTGATTCATTGGCAACAAGTATTTGTTGATCAGACAGTCCGACTTCATTAGCGGTTGTTTGTGGTTCTCGAATTTCTTCAAGATCAACCACATTATTTTCAGTTTCTCGATTAAGAAATTCTTCCTCGAGAAAGTGTCCCTTCCGTTTGATGGAAATCACATTTGCATCAGGATGGTAGAAATAATATCCGCTTCTTTATAGTATCCGACGAAAACAACCTTTCGCTTCGAGGATTGAGCTTATCATCAGAATCATTTGTGATGTATACATCATATCCCCATACTTTAAGGTATTCCAAATCGGGTTTACGCCCATGCCATATCTCATATGGCGGTTTTTTGTTTACCTTTTAGTCGGAGTCAAAATGACAATGCGGGTAGCGGTTATAAGAGAATGATCCGAAAGGAGTGAGGCAAGTTAGTTCTATACATCATCGATCGAACCATATCAAGTAGAGTTTGATTTCACCTTTCACTCACGCCATTAAGTTGGGGTGTGCCAGGTGGAGAGGGTTGTGAAACTATTCCACACTCTTTCAGATGATTGAGAAAATCAAAGCTGAGGTATTCACCACCTCGATCTGATCGAAGTACTTTTATCTTTCCATCAAGTTGGTTTTTAGTCATGGTTTCTAGTCATGGTTCTGAAAGGGCCATATACCTCATGTGAATGAGTTCTAGAAGACCATTGATCCGTTCACCTACATCGGTGAAGGGGTGCTTTGTGAGTTTGCCAGTTAAGTAAGATTCGCAATCATCAAAGGATTCATGTCTAGTGGATTCAAGAATCCCCTCAGACTGGAGCCATTTTATGCATGCCTTACTTATGTGGCCAAGTCGGCAACGCCTTAAATGCGTTTCATTCATACCGGCTTTGTTACACTTAGAAAGATGATACATGTTAAAACATGTTTGAACATCAATCTCATAAATATCATTTCGAGGTTTAGCCTCAAAATAAAGGACATCATTCAAGTAGGCCAAAATAGGAAAACCATTAAAACGTACTTGAATCCTTGTTCAAACAGTGAAGAAACTGAAATAATGTTTCTGGTCAAACCAGGTGCATATAAACAGTTATTTAAAGTAACTACAAGGCCATGGAAAACAAAATGTTCCAGTTGCCAGAACTGGAACTCTCTTTCCATTACCAACTATGAGTTTCGGTGGCCTTGTTTCAGTTTCCTCCACTTTTCAGGCTCATGCAAGACATTAATGATGTGGTAACCACATCCGGTATCATATACCCATGTGTTGCTAGAAACAGTGAAAAGTTCGTTAACATAAATGAGAATATCAGAAGAAGTGCCAATGTTATTGGCCTTGTTCATCTTCAGCTTGGCTAGATACTGTGCGCAGTTTCCCTTCCAGTGCCCATTTAGTTGCATTCAAAGCACTGACGCTCCTAGGAGGGTGTGGTTTTGCAACATGCTTGTTGTTGGTGGCATTTCTGGCAACAACAACTTTTCTCTTGCCTTTGCTCTTATTTTTCGTTTTCTTGTTATTGGGCTTCTTAACACCACTAGACTTGACCATTAGAACTTGGTTGGTTTTGTGGAATAACAAAGTTTGTTCATCTGGTCAATGTATCCTTTCATCTTTAGCACATGAGTACTGATACATGATCCTTCCAGCATTTTATAGCTTATGAGCTATTTCATGGTGTCATATCGCTCCTGTCGGACTTGTTTCTGGAAAATGCCTTTTCAGTTGCTGGATCATGTCATAAGCATCCATATCTTTCATGTTCTTCTGAAGTTCAGGAGATATGGTGGCTTTCATAAGGCAGGCTACCTCAACAATATACTCGTTATGTTTCTCCAGTGCCTTGCGAGTAGTAGTAGAACTACTTTCAGTCTCGGTAGGGACTGGGCCATCTAAGATATACAGCTCTTCCGCCATCTTGAGAACTATTCTTAGATTGTGGTGCCATTCGAGAAGGTTGGTGTTATTCAAATTTTTATTTCTTTTCCTTTCCAAGTATAGACTTGAAAATGAAGGAGTTTGTTTTTCATTAGACATCTGTTATATAAGCAAGCTGATATTAATTAGTATTTTCGATGTATATCTCCTTATTTCGTGAGGTGTGACGACAAGGAGTGAGAATCCGGTTAGAAGCTCTTTCTAAAGGCGGCTGAGGCACACAACATTAGCAAGAGGTTCAAGCGGACTGACAACGATTGTCAATTGTGAGAAAAGCACAACTCTCGGGTTTTATGAGGCTGCGAGGATAACCTATTGTCCTTGCATTGATATGTTTGGCCTCATCTATGCCACTTTTGTTCTCGAGACACCTGGGGCACGTAAACACGAGAAGAAAAGTAATAGTCGTCCTAAAACGGTCACATGTGGAAGGGTCGGATGTGTCGACGAAGCCCTTGCACCTTGGAAGGATAAACTAGACACCAAGTGTCGTGCTGTGGCTCCAACACTGATGGTTCACATTATGCCCCAAGTGTTACTAGTAGTAGGATGGCATAGACTATTGATTTTAATTTTACCAAATAGGGTCGTTATAGTCGGTTGTAATTTAGATATTAAATTTGCGACATAACCAAAAGACCCTTTCACCTCTCGGGACAATTAGTTTTAGATAACCTAAAAAACTAAGTTTGTCACGACTTGGAACAACCAATTTTAAGTTAATAGAAAACTATTAAGTTAATTAGTTTTGGAAAATAAAAACTAGTTTAATTTGCAAAACTTAATTGGTTATTATTTGTTTCAAAAACAACATTTGTTTTATAACAAAAACTTTAACAAGTTGTAAAAACAATTTAGAACTTGTTTTAATGTGATTGTTTTTAATATTTTAAAACTCCTTTTAAAATCATGTTGGTATTTAGGTTGGTTACATTATAACAATTTATAAGATAAAAGCAACCACAATAGCAAGATAAATATGTAATCCATATGGCCAAAATTGTCCGATCTTGCTAGAGCCTAATAGCAAGATCAAACGGGTCACGGGGTCACAACACACAAACAACCACAAGGATGGACTTGAGTGCATCTTGTTGTCTTTAGCAACTCCACTAACTCCAAGACTCCTCTTGGCATTCGGTTTTGCTTCGGGTTTGCTTCGGGTCTTCGTATCAACAATATTTAACAAGTAAATACAACAAAGACATAAGGGCCTATCTATTACAACTTTGAACCACAAGACGGGCCAAAAACCATAAACTAATCTATTACAACTTTGAACCATCTCGGTGGCCAAAATAATAATTACAAAACCAAATAAAATATACAACCATAAAAATAAGGTCGAGCCGGATTTACATATCGCACAACAATCACAAAATAAACCGGGCAATGTTTTTGGTCAAGCGAAACAAATAAAATATTGACAAAAATAAAATTGCCCTTAAAAATTACTTAGATCATAAACTTTAAATAAATAAAGTTTGTGTTCAAATTCCGGTTAAAAGGACCAGTACCGACTCGTATGTTGTAACCAAGGCTCTGATACCACTGTTGGGGTTCCGTGGTGATCGGTCAAAATTTTATTTATCAAAAACCCGGTTCAATAAATAATAGTTAATTAATTAAGCAAGTTAATTAATTAAACACAGCGGAAAAATAAACTAGTGATCAATAAAACGAAACCCGACAGGATCCGGTTACATGCAAATACGAGCACAGTAAAAAATATTTAACTACCGATGAGAAAAATTATACCTCGGTTAATGACTAACCGGTCGAGACACCGAGGTTCAACGAACAAGGGCTAGTAAACGAACCAACGAAACGCGACGAAGGAGGCGGCGCCAAGCGGCGGCCAACCGCGGCGGCAGCCGCGGCAATCAGCGGCGGCAGCGGCCGGTGGCAGCAGGGCGGTGGCTGTCAGCGGGGGGATGGCGGAGGCGGGGTGGCGACGGCGGCGGCGGGGCGGCGACAGCGGCGGCCCGCGGCAGGCTTGGTGGCCGGTTGTGTTTGGGTGTTGTTGTTGAGAGCATTTGTGTTGCAACAATTTTTGTTCATCCACACACTTCTCAAAACAAGCAAGACCCAACAACTTAAAGGTGTGGACATTCTTGCATGCTAGCCAAGTGTCAAACCATGCAAAATGCATGTGTTTTGATTGGCCACAAGTTAGGTGCACGACAAGTGGCGTAGGGTGAGAATACCCGTGTCACCCGGTCCATGTACCCGTCTCTCAGTTAATACCCGCTTATGATCATAAATATAATTATGATCTGTCTCGTATATTGTTCTTAATTACCAGTTAAACAGGTTAAGTGGATTTTAGTTCGTTGCCCAAGGTGTAACTCTTACGGGTCAAGACCCGGTCGGCAGTGTTGACTTATCGAACCGAACATAATATCTAACACTTTCCACAAGTTCGGAAGTACACACCCTCACACACTCGGACCATATATAACCTTTTATGTGCGGACACTTATCACAAAGATGCAAGTGCGGATAGTTCAAAAACAATAAGTGCAAACCTATATAAACTAATTTGTGCAGACCTTTATTATGTCCCACAAGTGCGAACAATTTAGTTTAACAAATACTGACACTTTTAACAAAAATCATAAGTGCGGATCCTTGAAACCATTTAACAAGCGCGGACTATGTTCATTATTAAAAATACGAACACTTTGAAATATTACCATTTAACAAGTGTAGACTTTGAATTATTTTACAAGTGCGGACCGTATGCTTTTGACAAGTACTGACACTTTGTGTGGACCATATGCTTTTCACAAAGTCTTGCAAAGTTTTTACGAACAAAACCCCCAAATGCAAAGCAATCAATCATGTCAGGCATCAAATCAATCAATCAATCAGTGTCATTATTTTACCAACATAAAACAATCATTGTACAATCATCACACATTCATTTACTTGAAACAAGACTCAGATTGTTTAGATATCTAGGGTTTCGCATTGAAATTACAAGAACAAGAAATCAAAACAACATAAACACATACCTTGGATGGATATAGAGATGATTCTAGAAGAAATGAAGAGATAAAGATTGATGATTTGTGTAGGACTTGAGTAGCCAAAAGATCAGAGGAAAGTTTTAGAGAAATAGCTCTAAACCCCTAATGAAATCACTTTTACACAAAGCCACATAATACCATGTAATTTACATTTTCAGCATACAGTTCATGTATTTGTCATGTAGCACGTAAATTTTGTATAAACCATTTGTTTATAATTATTATTCGCGTTCGTTGCCAGTGTTTGAGAGTTATCACGTACAATGTAGACTCATTTAACGAACCCTAGTTAAATGCAGTGGTATGAATGTATGATTTAATTAATGGTGGTTAGGTTAAAGTAGTAACCTGAAGTTGCGGGTTGTCCTACAAAGTCTGTAAAGTAGATCCGGCCATTGATCAAGTTTGTTTTAGTGGTTAAGCTCACACGGTGTGGGCTTTCAAAAATGGCGTTGTTGTTGCTCAATGATCGGTGCATTTTAGGTACACCTTATTTGATACTAATTATTTAGAAAAATGAAGTGATCTTGTATTAAATATATTGTTTTCACTTGATTTGTCATGATATATGTTTAAGATGAAAATGAACTAAAATGATCCTATTAAACTTTTCAAATGAAACATAGTGAAATTAATTGGTTCAATTAGTTTTAAGTGAATTGAATTGCCATTTAATTGATGCAAAAGTATTCCAACAAATATGTGGACTAAAGTTAATTGGAATTTGAGCTAAAATTTTATTTTAATACATTAGTATACTTTGTTTTGTTTTGGAGGCCACCAGTTAGATCAAGGATTCATGTGGAGTCTTGTATATGAAGAAAAGAATGGGCCAGCCAATGAAGTGGGCTTTAGTTGGTATGCAATTAAAAGAATTAATAAATTGGGCCAACATCATGAGATAAGGGAGGTTTTTGAAAGAAAAAAAAAAGACGCATGACAATTAATATAAAGGGATCATATACGGCAGACTTGGGGGGATCGCACAAAAGGATTTTTTAACGGCTGAAGGAACAGTAGAGGGGCGCATGGAAGGCAGCCACCTTTTGGCGGCTGTACATGGTTCAAGACAGGCTCTCTCGTGGCTTCCTCTAGGCGGACGGTTCACTTAGGTTTTTACTTTTCTCAGTTTATACTCAGGTTTGGATGTATTTTTGACCTTGACAAAGTTGTATGAATACATTGATGTTCTGGTTTCTGTGAACTATTTGCATGTGTTTTGAGTTCTTGCTTTACAACTTGTTCGGTTGATGACAAAACCTAGAAACGGGTTGGGTGACATCGAGTAGCTTGACTCACATTAGTAAATAGGGTTAACTGAATTATAAAAGATCTGATAACAAAGACCTATGTTTGATTACCATCTTAAATTAACCAACTTTCTAGCATCATGTCTATGTGATGGCTAATTAACTTAGTAAACTGAGTTTTTTGAAACCTAGAACCTGAAGTTTGGAGGAAGTTACGTTTAAATCTGATATCTTTTCTTGTAGTTAGTTTTTTTAGTTTCTTTCAAATTAATCAAATCCCCCAATTCTGGACTAGTAGTAATTAATTAAATAATTTAGCTAAACACTAACCACATATTCCCCGTGGATACGACATCCTAGTTACGCTATCTACTTAGTTTAATTAGGTTTTTGCATGACCTTTACGACAGTCATCAAAATGGCGCCGTTGCCGAGGAATTAGTGCGCTTAGTGTTTTTCTGGTTTTCTAAAAAAAACAAAAAAAAATATATATTTTTCTTTCTATTTTATTTTATTTCTTTTGTTTCTTTTTGTTTAGTTAAGTTTTACTGGGCGTGTTAGTTTTGCTGGTTGATCGATGTTTCAAAACTCAATCTCCATTAATGATCTGAACATCATTTATAGAGAGCAATCTGAGTTTTTGTTGAACGCGGCCGCGAATATAAATGCTATACGGTCGCTGTGGAACATTCACGACGATCTTGATTCTTTAACCAGGGGAGTTTGTCCCAATCTTTTGTACATATATTTTTTTTCTTTTATCTTTGAGTTGTAGTTTCCTTCCACATTGAGGACAATGCATATGTGCGGGGAGGGGGAACTAGCGTTTTAGTCAGGTCTTAGAAAAAAAAACCAAAAAATAAAAAAAAAAAATTCTCTAAAGATTGAAAAAATTTGTAAATGTCTCGTAAAGATTTTGCACAAAAATGGAAGATGATAGGTATAATCAGATTGTTGCCTTTTAATTACTATATAAATGAGATAACGAACGGTCAGTCACACGTCTAATTTAGGATATGTGGGTAGGCTCAGCCGGTTGATGAGTTCCTTAGGATTGATATAATATACCTTAAAAATAGGAGTCTTGTAGGTTCTCATCTTAGGAGCTATAGCAAAACTGAAACTATGGAGAGAATAAGGGGTACGTCATAAATAAAAAAAACTTCTAAGTATCCGATTAAATGTCACACATTTGTTTTCTTTTTATGAGAATAAATCCGAAACAAGGTGACGCCTGAAAAAATATTTCATCCATTCATTCATTTGAGCTAGCTGTGTATTAACGAAGCCTATGGTATTGCCATTGGGATGGTGACTCGGGTGGTACATATCCTCTAGGTGGAGTTAGAAATAAAATGATAAATATGTGAAGCTTATGGTGTTAACCAATGGGATGGTGACTCAGGTGGGGTGTGTCCGCTAATTTGATCATAAGCAAAACATATTGAAGCTCATAACCATCATTCATTATCCATCACAAATTTAATGGGAAATATATAAGAGTTTTTCTTTATAAGACGGTAATCTCATAAGCTTAAAGCAAAATTGGGCAGAGTTGTGGTCTTTTAAGTGTAGGATCTATAGATGAATAATTCACATAAACTTAATGAATTGTGAATAAGGGCTTGAAAACCAGCGGTTAGGTTTAGGTGGATCATATACCCGCTCTCCTGGTTAATGTATGATTAGACTTTTAATAAAATAACTGAATATATCGAAAGCCATTGTTTCTGATTTTGATTCTATTGCAAATAATTTTTTCGGGATGAAAAAAGATAAGTATGGAGATGTTGATCGATGCATTTTAGGTACATCTTATTTGATACTAATTATTTAGTAAAATGTAGTGATCTTGTATTAAATATATTGTTTTGATTTGATTTGTCATGATATATGTTTAAGATGAAAATAGCTAAAACGATCGTATTAACCTTTTCAAATGAATAGTGAAATTAATTGGTTCAATTAGTTTTAAGTGAATTGAATTGCCATTTAATTGATGCAAAACTATTCCAACAAATATGTGGAATAAAGTTAATTGTGTTGTAAAACAACGACATAATAGCAACCAACGTATAACTATTAACATAAAGAACAAGTATTTTAGAAAGTAAGAGAGAAAGAGAATATGAGAATTCATTCTTATTCATGTATGTATGAAATACAAAAGCCACTATTTATAGGGCTATCATTCAAAACAACTTAAATGCCAATGGGAGTTAGGCATGTGGATAGTCATATCATAAAATATATTTATAACAATCATAAAATATATTTATAACACTCCCCCTTGACTATCCACATGATAAAAGAAAACAATGTATTATACGCTTGGTAGTGCTGCCTCGTTAAAAACCTTGCAAGGAAAACCCAGTGGGAAAAAACCTCAGCTAAGGGAAAAAGAGTGCAGCGCGTACTGTCTCCCCCTAATACTTCTGGATCAGGTATGTTGCTTCATTAAAAACCTTACTAAGAAAACCCAATGGGATAAATCTTAGTCAAGGGAAAAAGAGTGCAACTTGAATAAGTCTCCCCCTCATTTTAACATGTATCGTTTAAGTGATGTGTGTCCATCTTTCTTGAAAGTCGAACAAAGCTTTTGTAGCGAATGATTTATCGCTTGATCCCTTAATGTGCAATCCTTTATGTTGAGCAATGTTGTATAATCTTTTAATGAGACTTTAAGTGCCTCCTTCCAAAAAATATCATATGTCCACGACTGTGTTTCGTTACATTCCTGCATCTACAAGACTAACCAAACTTGTTTTGATGGGTTAGTAAAATATAATCAAATATCGTTTATACCTGAAATATTTCTTTGAACTCATTCCAATGTCTCTTCGCTTGACAAATGTTATATCATGACAATAAGCTCAAATGAAAGATATTGTGACCATACATAGCTAGTAAAACATATTAATGCACTTATGCATTTAACGATGGTACTTCTAGAATGGGAATCTCTACTATGGTAGGAGATGATGATAGGCATTTCTTATAACAAATGACTTAACAACCTTTAACATACTTTAAGGTTCAACTATGTCCATACTAAAATATCCAAACATCATCTTCTAGATGTACTTGAGGGATTAGTAAAATATAATTACATATATACTCGAACTACATGTCGAGAATAACTACACTTTGTAAAGGTCATTCAAAATTTTCCTCTTTAGTTTGAGAGTTCCCTCTCGATGATGTTTACATTATCACTGTAAGAGTGAAATCTTGTTAAATAGATGTAGCTCATTTTATCAAAATTATACCCCTCTTTTCGGAGTATAGTCGACTGTACCACATACGAGTAGTTTACCTTAATATTCATATATATATATATATAACACCTATGGGGTTATTGTTTCATAATGCTTTGAGCATTTTTAATCCTTCAGGGGGTTTTCATACAGATGTCATTTGCAATTGTCTCGTACATGTATACGGCGATGACATCCATAAGTTGTTTTATCTGAAGTCATTCTGAGATTGCGAGGACGCTTAAACATCTAAAGATTATCGCATCCACTACAGGGGTATACGTTTCCTCGTAATCAACTGCTGGGATTTGGGAAAAATCTTTATGTTAAAATGCCTGCCTTACATCGCAAAAACTCATTATTTACATTTCCTTTTATTTAAAGACACCCATTTATAACCTACTGGTTTGACGTCTATGGGTGTTCGAACTGCTGGTTCGAAAACGTTTAGTTTGTCGAGCAAATTTAGTTCAACCTTAAGTCATGTAGCCATTTTTGGCTATTTGTGTGCGTACACTCTTGCACACTTTCTATATACGTAATCTTTTTTTTTTCATCGATTACATCTATTGCTATAGCATAATCAAATATATCATTTTACACGTGTTTCATTACGGTTCCATATTGTACTTATTTTGTACATAATTCATCGCGATCTCATATTTGTTTGGTACTAGAGTTTCTTTTAGAACTCCATTAGCCTCTTTTGGGGTTTTGACAACAACCTTCTTTAAGGTTTAGCATGCAACCACTTCTGGGGTTTTGTATGCAACCACTTATGGTGTTTTATGTGCCACATCTTTTGGGGTTACACCAACTGCGTTACTCTGATCTTTTTGTGTTTGTGGGTTTTATCTTTTTGGAACCGATTTATCTCTCACAATTTATTAATATGATAATCATTTTGTGAGTACTTCCATTTGAGCAGATAAGTTTAAGCTGGTATATGTGACTTTGTCACCTTATTTGTGTTAGTGAATGCATCTTGTATTTCATTTGTTATTATTTGCAAATACACGCTCTTTCTTTTGGACTTCAGATTTGCATTGACCACTTCAGGGGTCGATATATAATATGATGCATTTTTTTTATGTTATCAGTCTTTCATTTTCTTATCTCCCCCTAAGACTGGGAATACGATGTACATATCCCATTTTATATGTTATGGTGGTGCTATTGGTACATAGGCTGCACAACAAAATATATAAAAAAAATGGAAACTTAGTTCTCTTCAGGAGACCAGTTGTAATGGGGAGTATTTGTGATAAGCAGTTGGTTTTGAATTGATATAATCAATCGACGAATTTCGTCTCGACTTACGTATGCCTCTCACTATATTTTACATTGTGCCCAACAATGGTCCCTACAATTGGGTTGTCAAAGAACAGTGTTAAACCATGTAAAAAAAACAACGTTCCATAGTGTTGGGCATATGCTACATACGGGTAGCTAAAAACTCACATGTAACCATGTATGAATGTCACAATCCACACAACTATACATTTCAATAGTCCCATATAAGAGGGATTGTTTGTAGGAGTTTATTGTTTGGAAGGGCATAAAAATTTATTTGCCACAAAAAAAAAAAAAAAAAAAAAACTAACTAGACATATGATAAGGCATTTTGGGAGCAATGTTTTTAGATTACTTAGAGGTGCTAAGATGCCGGTTAGCATGTTTGATTGTTTAGCATATCATGATGCTATCTTGATGACCTATTTGGTCATGCCATGTGGTGAACGTATAAATATTCTAGTAACTTCTGGTTACTCACCATATTTGATTTAATGGAATATTGTGGAAAATTAGTATCATTTCTAGTAACTTTTAATATAGTCTTCTGGCCATATTTGCTATACTCCCATACAACATTCATGGTGGCATCATTACAATTTTCTTAGTTATGTATATGATCATAACCTTTGAATTGATCATCATCACATTCATATTAGAGAATGAATTAGAACCACAGAACTTTCATGCTTGTTGTTTCAAACTTTATATATATTCTTTAACAATCAATGATATTTGATGATAGAAATTGTTTTGCTCAATGGATTATGATATGTATTTTTCTCATCACATGATATAAATCGAGATGTAGTTATATAACCGAGACATTTATACTTATCAGTTTAAAATCTTATAAGCTTCGATAAACTCATAATAAGCTTTGAGAAGTTAGACACTTCAGGTGTCTTTTTATATAAACCGTGACCATAATTGAATCGTTTTTATAGCTTGTGATCATATACCACAATCCTTGTCATTTTCATGTCCCCTTCCAAATTTATAACATATGGAACATAATATATACAATAGATTATACAATGCATGACTATATAACATGTCATCAAATAAATAGGTTATGATACAACCTTATAAAATAAGATTTTTTTTTCATCACTTGTAAGAAACATATAATTTTTTTTATTTAATATATCATCTAAATAAATCAAAGCATATAAAAGACACATAAAATTACAATAGTGATAGTCCTATTAATATAGGTCATGCTCTAATTTATCGACATCGTGTGCGTTAGTTTTCAAATTAGTGGTGTTCCATAAAGGACAAAGTTGATATATGATGAAAGCCACAATAAAATCATACATCTTGGTTAATAGTAAGATAACATTTATAATGAAAGATAAGTAAATCAATATATGATTTTTTTTTACTACTAAAATATAGCTATAATTTGTCATCAAACAGATTAAAAATTATATGATAACATGTCATGTAATGTCATGTAAAGCACCAAATTTCTTATTCTTATATATCAGATAAGAACACTAATGTTATTTTGGAGAGTCACTCTTAATGATGTATTCATAACATAATCAACAATATAATTAAAATTAATAAAGAATGAAATAAATGATATTTAATGATTTTAATTTCTAAGCATTAACCAACATGATGGGAAAAAGTTATTATAGAGAGTTACTCTTAATGATGTATTCATAACATAATCAACAATATAATTAAAATTAATAAAGAATGAAATAAATGATATTTAATGATTTTAATTTCTAAGCATTAACCAACATGATGGGAAAAAGTTATTATGGAGAGTTACTCTTAATGATGTATTCATAACATAATCAACACTATAATTAAAATTAATAAAGAATGAAATAAATGATATTTAATTATTCTAATTTTTAAGCATTAACCAATACCATATATATTAATATCGTTCAAAGCCTTCTTTAATTTCTTAAGAATACAATTGGTTTATGTATAAACGTATAACAAATATTTAATCCTATAACATCAGTAAATCCATTTAAATTATAAACTATACAAAATGAAAATCTAGTACATACATCATTTATATATTACCACCAATACAAGCAGATATACCTAATACAATTGCACTGCTTAGTCCATAAATATTGAATTCAATTGTTTTTCATGAGTTCAAAAAGCACATATAATATTCTCTAGATTGCAAATTAACTTCCTCAAATCAAAATAATTCAACAATTTTACTTACAACTTAACAGGGTTAGTATTTAACATCCTCAAATCAAACTAATTTAACAATTTTATTTACAACTTAACAGGGTTAATAAAGAAGCATAAATATATGATCATGGTGGCTCAAGGAATATGCAGATGAGCATAACTAGATTATAAACATTTTAGTTTATCGATAGCAATCATGTGAGGAGATCAATGTTAATAATACTCATATTTATTAGGATAGAAGACAACCTAAGTATATTTATTTAAAATTTAGAGATCATGCAAAAATTACTAATTATCAATACCTTAATAATTAATTACTGAAATTTGCATAAAAAATCTAGTCCACATTATACAAAACCTTTTTATTTTTTATTTTTTTTTAATATTGGATCAACATCTATTTTGAAAAAAAGTTGTATCAAATTCTTTCGGATTAGAATATTAAATATATCAACAAATTTTTTTACAAAAACCATTGCTTTTGTTAGCATCGTTTTGATTTGTTCAAAATAATTAAATAACATATCAATGATTGAAATCTTCAATATTGATCCAAAAGATTTGTTTTATGATATTAAAAAATTTCTTTCCAATATTTTTATGGTAATATGTATGATGACTTTTGGATGCTTGAAATTGAAAATATAAATTAATCATCCAAAGATTTAATACAAATAAGTAATACAAGATTAATAATTAATAAATCTCATGAATCAAAATAAAACTTACTTGTAGGATAGTCACGCCGACTAATAATTTTTGAGAACTTTGATTTTTGTTGACGACCTGCATGTGAATTACCAGAATTCCGTGTTTAGAGTCTCGTGCTGATAACGTGTTGTAAAACAACGACATAATAGCAACCAACGTATAACTATTAACATAAAGAACAAGTATTTTAGAAAGTAAGAGAGAAAGAGAATATGAGAATTCATTCTTATTCATGTATGTATGAAATACAAAAGCCACTATTTATAGGGCTATCATTCAAAACAACTTAAATGCCAATGGGAGTTAGGCATGTGGATAGTCATATCATAAAATATATTTATAACAATCATAAAATATATTTATAACAAATTGGAATTTGAGCTAAATTGTTAAATGAGCCTGTGTTCGGATAGATATATTTTTCGTTCAAAAAAGACAAAGCGGGTAGTAAATTTGGTTTCTTAAAGTTGTCTAACATCTCTGATCCTGTATGGTGGATTGCTAAACTCAAGGAAGTCCGTATCGGCGGAGCGGTGATAGGCGTCAATCTTGCTAGATTTAACAGGGATGGATCGAAGGTGGAGTCGAAGAACCTTTCTAACCGTGTTTCGGTCTTCGATAGGCTTCATGGGGTAGGCCAGCCGGCGTATAAGGCTGGGGCCTCGGTTCAGACTGTGCCCATCCAGTTTGGACAAAAATCTTATAGCTCTGTTGTCAAACCTAGTGAGGTTAGATTGAAGGTGAACATTGATCTTCCACCGTTGAACACGGTTACTAAAAAATCTTTGGAGTCCAAGTCTCTCGTTGGTGAAGTGAAAGATATTGACATTCTCAACAACTTGAAGGATTGTCTAACTGGAATCATGGAGGAGGGTATTCACTTAAAATATCTGGGAGGTCTCAAGGTTTTACTTTGTTTCAATAATCCCGTGGAAGCGGAAGATTTTCGATACCTCAAAGTGGATACTTGGGAAAAATGGTTCTCTCGGCTGTATCTTTGGGATGGTATCCCGCCACTATTTGAGCGTGTTGCTTGGGTCAAAGTCCTGGGAGTCCCGGTGTCCCTTTGGGATCGGCATGTGATTAACAATATTGGTGAGAGATGCGGGCGACTTTTAGTCAAATCGGAAGCTGATTCTTCCGACGGGAACATGGCGGAAGACCGGTTGGCTATTCTGGTTAACACGGGGAAAAGAATATCAGCAGAATTCAACGTAGCTTGGAAGGATCAGCACTTTAGTGTTTGGGTTGAGGAAATTTCAGGCAAATGGAGTCCGGCGTTTTTGAATGAAGTTTCGTCGGAGTTGGGTTCTCCGTTGATGGTTTCAGGCAGTGACGGTTCCGTTTCCTCCGGGGAAAGCGTTTCTGACCATTGCATGGGGGACTCTTCGTTTCCCTGCATGGGTAATCAAAAAATGTGCACGTCCCCATATCCCAACGCGGGTAGTTCGTCAAGTGGTGGGTCTGGGGAAATGCAAGAGCCGTATGGTGTTTTTAATGAGGTGAGAGAAAAGGTGGCTGGTGTTGGACAGAATGATGCCTTGTCCCTAGGGAAAAATCATGTGTGTATTAATGATGTTAATTGCTTTTGTGGAGCTCAGAGTGTAAAGGAGACAAATGATGTTGACTTAAACGATACTAGAAGTAAGGAGGGTCCCACCTTGCCTTTGGATAATGCTTGTTTTATTAATTCTCCAAAAGATGATGGGGTCCACGATGGAGGTTCTAATGGGATACATGATAATTTGGAGGGTTGTCCAAGCAAGGAGAGAGAAGTTATAGGGGAAGCTGGACATGAATGTGGGCCTAACTTTTCGTCGGAAGAGGTTGGAGCTGAGCCTTTTAGGCCCAGTTACATAACGTGTAGATCCAAAGTTAAGAAATCAAAAAATAAACAAGCCCAATCTTTCATTATTCCTGATCTAAATAACATAACTGAGGATGGGGAAAGCTCCGACCCCTTTAACATTGAGGAAATTCTTAGAATGGAGGCAGAGGAAAACAGGGGGCCGGAGAAAGCCTTTAGAAATTCGCCGGCACGGGAACAATCTCCAGATCCGAATGTTGAGATAGATCATGAAGTGGAGTGCACGCTTGATTTAGGGGCTCGCATTGGTATTGAGGTTGAAGGCTTCAAGAATCATGTGAAGAAGATTGTGAATGGGGAAGTGGAGACCAGGACTCACCAATGAATTTTCTATCCTTAAACATCAATGGGGTGGCTGCGGTTAACAAAGCCCTTTGGGGTGAGAGATCTGAAAGTCAGATTGAAGTTGGACATTATCGGTCTCCAGGAGACTCATAAGGCGGGTTTGTCGGAGATAGATCTCCGTCGATTCTGGGATAGGTCGAACATGCAATCTTTAGCGGTGGACTCGGTGGGTAGATCGGGCGGGCTCGCTCTGATGTGGAACCCGGATGTTTTCTCAGTTGAGTCTTCCTTCTCGAGTCAAAGGTACCTATTTGTCTCTGGTAGAGCTAGAGGTTGTGATGACAGACTTAATATTCTAAATCTTCATGCCCCTAATGACGCAAGTCTCAGAAGGGTGTTATGGGGTGAGATCGCTGAGTTGATTGCTCTTCACAGTGGGTTGTGGGTTTTGTTTGGCGACTTTAACGATGTCCGTATGGAGTCTGAACGGGTCAATTCCAGATTTGATGCTGGTGCGACCGATACGTTTAATGCTTTTATACATGGGGCCGGCCTGCTGGAGTATCCGTTGTCTGGAGGTAATTTTACTTTTGTGTCGGGTCATTCTGAGGTCAAAATGAGAAAGCTTGACAGGTTTCTGGTGAACGTTGAGTTCATGTCTCATTGGCCGATGGCTAAAGCAGCTGTTCAGGATAGGGGGGCCTCGGACCATCGCCCCATTTCTCTCTCTTGTAATTTTGTGGATTTCGGACCCATCCCGTTTAAGCTTTTCAATTCATGGTTGAGGGACCAAAATGTAGCGAAGATTGTGTCTAATGTTCTTGCTAACGTTGTGGTGGGGGATAAAAAAGATGTTACTATGGCTCTGATCCTGAAGAGAATTAAAGAGGGTATTAAAAAATGGAGAAAGGAAGCTAGCATTGCTGAAGATAAAGATCTAAATCAAATGAAGGAAAGGGTTAGTCAAATAGAAAGTATGGCAGTTCAGGGGCAGGCTTCGGATGAGGATAAAAAAAGGAGGATTGAGCTCAGAGTTAAGATACAAGAGCTGGATTTATTGAAGGCTAAAAATATTCAGCAGAAAGCGCGTGTCAATTGGCTGAAGTCGGGTGACGAGAACAGCTCGTTTTTTCATAAGATGGTGCAAGTGAATCTGGCTAGTAACAGAATAAACGGCCTTTCATTCGGTAATTCGATTGTGTCCGATCCTTCGGACCTCAAAAATGAGATCAGAAGCTGGTTTAAAAAGCACTTTTCTGAACCTATCTACAGACGACCGAAGTTTAATGGGGATGGGCTGCCTAAGATTTCGACCCAGGATTCGACGATGCTTGTGGAGGTTTTCTCGGAAGCGGAAGTTTGGGGTGCCATTAAAGATTGTAACGGTGGAAAGGCCCCGGGGCCGGATGGCTTTACCTTGAAATTTTTTAAGGTTTTTTGGAATGATCTGAAGCCTTTTTTAATGGGAATCTTTGGAGATTTCTTTGCCAGCGGTAAAATCAATAAAGGATGTAACTCATCCTTTATAACTCTTATTCCGAAGTTAAAAGATCCGCAGCACATCTCGAATTTTCGACCTATCTCTCTTGTTGGTTCGGTTTATAAGATCTTAGCTAAGGTTTTAGCTAATCGTTTAAAGCCTGTTCTAAACAACGTCATCTCTCCTACGCAATCGGCTTTCGTTGGGGGTAGGAATATTTTGGACAGCCCCTTAATTATCAGCGAAGCGGTGGCTTGGGCTAAGAAAAATAAATCGAAAATGTTAATCTTTAAAGTTGACTTCGAAAAGGCCTATGATTCGATCAACTGGAAGTTCCTTCTCCAAATGATGTCACACATGGAGTTCCCAGCTAGATGGATTTCTTGGATTAAAGGTTGCCTCATTTCTGGATTCGGCTCGGTTTTAGTCAATGGTTCACCTACTTCCGAATTCAAATTCAAGAGAGGTCTCCGTCAAGGTGACCCGCTTTCCCCATTCCTGTTCATTATTGCTATGGAAGTGATCAATTTACTATTGAATAGAGCGACCGCGAATGATTTCTATCAAGGTTTTAAACTCCCCAATGGTGGGCCGGTTCTGACTAATTTATGTTATGCTGATGACGTCCTCTTTATCGGTAATTGGTCAGAACAGAATGTGGTCACTATTAATCGTCTGCTGAGATGGATTGGGTTGGTGACGGGCCTTAAAATAAATAATAGGAAGTGTAAACTTTTTGGGGTCGGAGTTCAAAGTGAGGAAGTAGATCGGATGGCGTCTGTGTTGAATTGCGAGGCAGGGACTTTGCCTTTTATGTATTTGGGAGTCCCTATTGGGGCTAATATGAAGAGGGCTAAGCTTTGGAAACCCGTGGTGGATAGGGTGAGTGCGAGGCTGTCTAAGTGGAAAGCGAGACATTTGTCCTTTGCAGGTAGGTTAACGTTAGCAAAGTCCGTGTTGGGGAGCATTCCAGCTTATTATTTGTCTCTGTTCTTGGCGCCAAATTGTGTTATTAATAAGATAGACAAAATTAGAAGAGATTTTATTTGGGGTATCTCGGATTCCAAAAAGAAGTTTCGTTGGGTTAGGTGGGAGTCGATGTTGAGATCGAAAAAGTCAGGTGGGTTGGGGGTTGGAAGGCTCAAAGATTTCAACCTTGCGATGTTGTCGAAATGGTGGTGGCGTTTCAAGGCCAACCCGTTTCAACTGTGGAGTCAAGTCATAAATGCTGTCCATAATTCCTCGGTGGATAATCAGATCATTCCGGTCTCAAAGTCTATTCCTGGGGTTTGGAAGGATATTGGTAATGTGGAATCGGAGCTTCAAAAGCTGGGTTTAGATATTAAGCAGAATTTGGTCGTAAACAATGGAAGGTGGAAATGGCGGACAGAATCGGATGATGTCTTCTCAGTCAAGCAAGTTAGGAACGACATTGAAGACACCTTGGGGACCGACTCGAGCTGCATTCCGGGTTTTGTTTGGATCTCTTGGGCCCCTCCCAAAGCTAACCACCTACTTTGGAGAGCGATGCTCGGGAAGATAGCGTCTAGAGCCGGTTTAGCCCGTAGAGGCGTCCCCCTGACCGACGTCTCTTGTCCTCGCTGCGGCTTAGAAATTGAAGACTCGGACCATATCTTCTTCAATTGTTTGTGGGCTAAATGCGTCTGGTGGAATGTGCTTTCCTGGATCCGGATTAGCTTTCCAGCGATGTGCGGTTCCTTAGCAGACTTGCTGAGTTTCATTAAAGAGGCCCCGGGTGGAAAGGTTTGGAAGAAGTTAGTCCGCACCATTATAGTCGCCACAGTTTGGAGGATCTGGGTTGCTAGGAACGCGAAAGTTTTTGAGGGATGTTTCATCCCTATTATGAAGACCGTGGAGCTTATGAAAGAAGATGCCTTCCTCTGGATTTGCAACCGATCAAACCTCAAATCGCCGACATGGGAAAAATGGAGGATGTTTGACGTCGTAGAGCTTTTGTAATTTCCTTTTGTTCGCTTTGTTTTTTTGTTTGGATTTGTTTTGTCCCCCAGCTTCTTGCTGGCTCTTTATTTGCATAAATAAAGTGTTTTTGCTGTTCAAAAAAAAAAAAAAAAACAAAAAAAGATCATGGATTCACGTGGAGTCTTGTATATGAAGAAAAGAATGGGCTAGCTAATGAAGTGCACTTTAGTTTGGTATGCAATTAAAAAAATTAATAAATTGGGTCAATATCACGAGATAAGGGAGGTTTTTGAAAAAAAAGACTCATGACAATTAATATAAAGGGATCATATACGGCAGACTTGGGGGATCACACAAAAGGAGTTTTTGACAGCTGAAGGAGCAGTACACGATTCAAGACATGGCTCTCTTGTGGCCTTCTTCAGGCAGACGGTTCACTTAGGTTTTTACTTTTCTTTGTTTATACTCAGGTTTGGATTTATTTCTGACCTTTACAAAGTTGTATGAATACATTGATGTGTTGGTTTCTTTGAACTATTTGCATGTGTTTTGAGTTCTTGATTTACAACTTGTTCGGTTGATGACACAACCTAGAAACGGGTTGGGTGACATAGAGTAGGTTGACTCACATTAGTAAATAGGGTTAATTGAATTATAAAAGATCTGATGACAAAGACCTATGTTTGGTTATCATCTTAAATTAACCAACTTTCCAGCATCATGTCTATGTGATGGCCAATTAACTAAGTAAACTGAGTTTTGTGAAACCTAGAATCTGAAGTTTGGAGGAAGTTACGTTTTATAAATCTGATATCTTTTCTTGCGGTTAGTTTTTTTAGCTTCTTTCAAATTAATCAAAAACCCCAATTCTAGACTAGTAGTAATTAATTAAATAATTTAGCTAAATACTAACCACATATTCCCAGTATAGCGATACCATACTTACGCTATCTACTTACTTTAATTAGGTTTTTGCATGACCCTTACAACAGTCATCAAAATGACACCATTACCAGGGAATTAGTGCGCTTAGTGTTTTTCTGGTTTTCTGAAAAAATAAAAAAACAATAAAAATATTTTTCTTTCTATTTTATTTTATTTCTTTTGTTTCTTTTTGTATCGTTTGTGTGTTAATTTTGCAGGTTTTGATCGGTGTCTCCATACTCAATCTCCATTTGGACGGGGATGATCTGAACTTCATTTATAGAGAGCAACCTGAGTTTTTGTTGAACGTCGCCGCGAATGAAATGCTATACGGTCGCTGTGGAACATTTACGAGGATCTCGCTTCTTTAACCAGGGGAGTCTGTCCCAATCTTTTATACATATATTTTTTCTTTTATTTTTGAGTCGTAGTTTCCTTCCACATTGAGGACAATGTAGATTTTAAGTGCGGGGAAGGGGAACTAGCGTTTTAGTCAGGTCTTGAAAAAAAAAATCAAAATATTAAAAAAATTCCATAAAAACTGAAAAAATTTGTAAATGTTTCGTAAAGAATTTGCACAAAAATGGAAGATGATAGGTAGAATTGGGTCGTTGGCTTTTAATTACTATATATATATGATATAACGAACGGTCAATCACATGTCTAATTTAGGATATGTGGGTAGGCTCAGCCGATTTATGAGTTACTTAGGATTGATATAATATACCTTAAAAAATATAGGAGTCTTGTGGGTTCTCACCTTAGGAGCTATAGCAAAACTGAAACTGCGGAGAGTATAAGAGGTACGTCATAAATAAAAAAAAAACTTGTAAGTATCCGATTAAATGGCACATCTGTTTCTTTTTACGAGAATAAATTCGAAACAAGGTGGTTCCCGAAAAAAATTCCATCCATTCATTCATTTGAGCTAGCTGTGTATTAACGAAGCCTGTGGTATTGCCACTGAGATGGTGACTCGGGTGTTACATATCCTCTAGGTGGAGTTAGAAAAAAAAATGATAAATATGTGA
This sequence comes from Helianthus tuberosus, assembly GCA_030545235.1. Taxonomy (NCBI): domain Eukaryota; kingdom Viridiplantae; phylum Streptophyta; class Magnoliopsida; order Asterales; family Asteraceae; genus Helianthus; species Helianthus tuberosus. The sequence goes on from CM060415.1 coordinate 78,994,506, forward strand.
AGCTTATTGCGTTAATCACTAGAATGGTGACTCGGGTGGGGTATGTCCGCTAAGCTGACCATAAGCAAAACACATTGAAGCACATAACCATCATTCATTATCCATCACAAATTTAATTGGAACTATATAAGAGTTTTTTCTATATAAGACGGTAATCTCATAATCTTGAAGTAGAATTACGCAGAGTTGTTGTCTTTTAAGTGTGGGATCCATAGATGAATAATTCACATAAACTTAATGAATTGTGAATAAGGGCTTGGAAACCGGCTCTTGGGTTTAGGTGAATCATATACCCGCAATCCTGGTTAACGTATGATTAGACTTTTAATAAAATAACTGAATATATCGAAATCCATTGTTTCTGATTGTGATTCTATTACAAATAGTTTTCTCGGGACGAAAAAAGATAAGTGTGGGGATGGTGATCGGCTCATTTTATGTACACCTTATTTGATACTAATTATTTAGTAAAATGCAGTGATCTTGTATTAAATATATTGTTTTGATTTGATTTGTCATGATATATGGTTAAGATGAAAATGAGCTAAAACGATCGTATTATCCTTTTCAAATGAATAGTGAAATTAATTGGTTCAGTTAGTTTTAAGTGAATTGAATTGCCATTTAATTGATGCAAAACTATTCCAACAAATATGTGGACTAAAGTTAATTGGAATTTGAGCTAAATTGTTATTTTGATATATTAGTATGCTTTGTTTTGTAGTCTACCATTTAGATATGGATTCACGTAGAGTCTTGTATATGAAGAAAAGAATGGGCTAGCCAATGAAGTGGGATTTAGGTAGTATGCAATTAAAAGAATTAATAAATTAGGCCAATATCACGAGATAAGGGAGGTTTTTGAAAAAAAAAAGACGCATGACAATTAATATAAAGGGATCATATACGGCAGACTTGGGGGATCACACAAAAGGAGTTTTTGACGGCTGAAGGAACAGTAGAGAGGCGCATGGAACTTTTGGCGGCTGTACACAGTTCAAGACATGGCTCTCTCGTGACTTCCTCCAGGCAGACGGTTCACTTAGATTTTTACTTTTCTCAGTTTATACTCAGTTTGGATGTATTTTTGACCTTTACAAAGTTGTATGAATACATTGATGTGGTGGTTTCTTTAAACTATTTGCATGTGTTTTTAGTTCTTGATTTACAACTTGTTCGGTTGATGACAAAACCTAAAAACGGGTTGGGTGACATAGAGTAGGTTGACTCACTTTAGTAAATAGGGTTAATTGAATTATAAAAGATCCGATGACAAAGACCTATGTTTGATTACCATCTTAAATTAACCAACTTTCCAGCACCATGTCTACGTGATGGCCAATTAACTAAGTAAACTGAGTTTTGTGAGACCTAGAACCTGAAGTTTGGAGGAAGTTACATTTTATAAATCTGATATCTTTTCTTGTAGTTATTTTTTTTAGCTTCTTTCAAATTAATCAAAACCCCCAATTCTAGACTAGTAGTAATTAATTAAATAATTTAGCTAAACACTAACCTCATATTCCCCGTATAGCGATACCCTACTTACGTTGTCTACTTACTTTAATTAGGTTTTTGCATGACCCTTATGAGAGTTATCAAAATGGCGACATTGCCGGGGAATTAGTGCACTTAGTGTTTTTCTGGTTTTCTAAAAAAAATCAAAAACAATAAAAATATTTTTCATTTTATTTTATTTTATTTCTTTTGTTTCTTTTTGTTTCGATGTGTGTTAATTTTGCAGCTTTTGATCTATGTCTCCATACTCAATCTCCATTTGGACGGGGATGATCTGAACATCATTCATAGAGAGCAACCCGATTTTTTGTTGAACGCGACCGTGAATGAAATGCTATACGGTCACTGTGGAACATTATATATATATATGGAACCCATTAAGTTTAACCACCATCCAAGTCAATATCCACCATTGGATCATGTTGAGATGAAATCTCAGCCCTTTAAACTAGCAAAAATAACCACTTTAATGGAGGTTATTTGCAGTTTTCTGCTGGTGATTTTGCTCCAGAAATTTAGGCCCATGATCTCCACTCCTCTTGCAAGTTTTCTCCAGCAAGTCCCCATCTTTTAATCTTTAATCTGAGCCATTTAAAGTGCTTAAATTTCTTCTATAAGCAGCAGTTCACGTCAGTTCCACGCTCTCTCTCCTAGAATACAGCTGTTGGCGACAGTTTTACTAGATCAGCGCTCCCACGTCCGGCGAACTGCACACGTTCTCCTCCACCCACGTTTGTCGCTTTATCCTCCCAACCACCCTAGCCCACCCATTATATAAACCCTCCAGGCCAACACCAACCAGCATCGCCGAGTTCAAATTCATCCTTTTCACCCACTACCAGTAACGTTGAAGAGGGCTTTGAATCTTCCGGTGAATTTATCGAGTTCGTAGCCGATGACGCCGATTGGAAGAATACCCTTCAGGAATCCGTGTGTAATTAGCAGGTTTCATCTCATCTCACCTCTGTTCGAATTAGAAATTAGGTTAAGTTTTTCTTTTCATCAGTGTGATTCTTAATGTTTGTAAATTAATATTAATGACCAATTCCTTTTCAATTATCATAGCCCCAAATCTCGCTTCTGTTGCAATCGAGTTCCATACGGACACCATTGCCTCCCAACCATGAGATTGAAGAGCGACGAAGGCGAAATTTAATGAACAAAGGTCCTCTATCTGATTGATTTTAGTTTTTTTTTGGCTTTTAAGCAATTTATTTGGGTTTTATGGGTTTAGTTTATTGTAGTCTATTTGCACATCGTAGGTTTTTTATTTCATTTGCAGATCACTTTGTTTTACATATTTGTAATAAGTATGAACCTAATCTTTATAATCCATCCAACTGATGATTAAGGATATTTATCATGATATATACACACACATATATATGCTTTGGATTTTGGATGGAAAAAATAATGTTAAGATATGTCAACCCAATGGGGCACATCCAAGTGAATATATTGGTGAAGATCATCTTGTAACCCCAAATAATCTTATGTCTTTTGTCCAGCAAGTAATGTGTCTGATTATATTATTGTTTATCTGTTTCTAAATTAATTTCAGGTACATGATTACATTCATGTTGCAGATTTTAGCTGCTTGGCTTATGGCTGCATTTAAAAAACTCTAGGACTTCTGATATACATGTTATTGTTTTAATATAATATCAAACATGTGAACTTTAATAAAATCAAAGTGAGACAAATTTTAAATCTTTTACATGTAAAACATGATTCACTGTGTTGACCACATGCATGCACATCTCGATGATCCCGGGAGGGAAGAATGGGAAGAGTTTCCTTCAGGAACAAGGGCTGCTGCTGCCGGTATGTTGAATACTTAGTATCTTATAAAATGTAAATTCGTATACTTCTGTTGCAATTAGAGCCTTATGTGTTATCTTTGTTTATACCAGGTGGGATAACAACATTAATAGATATGCCACTTAATAGTGATCCACCTACTATTTCTGAGGAAACCTTGCAACTCAAGGTGAAGAAGACTAAACTACACTGCAATCATTTGTTTATATCTTATTATTTGTCCAGAATAGTTATTATCTCACCTGATCGTTGAGTGAAATGCTAAATAGCTGTTTTTATGATCATGACAATCTGGATGAAGGATAAAGGCTGCTGAAGGGAGGATCTTTGTTTATGTTGGTAAGCTCCTGAATCTAACAAATAAGCTGAATTTGGTGCACCGTGGCTCCTACCTGTTTACTTATGACTTGTCAATGTGTCTTGTCTTTTATCTCTAATTGGTCAAACGGGTAAAACCGAAAGAATATAGCCTAAAATGAAACGCGTCAAAAGTCTCCTAAAGTATTTTTTTAATGCATAAGATTTCTAATGAACTCATTTGACTTTTGTATCCATATTTGACACGCTAATATTTATAAAATATAATTCAAAAAGTTGGACAAAAATTGTTCGAGTCAAGTTGACTCAGTCAACCCAACCAATCCGGCCCACACTAAGTACCTGTTTTGACCCGTGACCCAATCTCCTATTTTGCACCAATATCTGTGACCCTTTTATCATCAAGTAGTACCCCTGTCACTTGCTCCATGACCCGCCCCTAGATCCATTCATCGCAACATGAAATATTATAGGAGGTGAATCTTTACTTCTTTTACACAGGGTTTTGGGGAGGTCTTACCCGAAAACGCATTTAACGCAACTATCCTACAAAATCTCCTAAATGCGAGTGCTCTTGGTCTAAAGGTACAAAAACAACCACATATCTAAGATACACATATTCAGACTCATAGTTGTTAACAGTGCTCATAGCGAGCGCTATAGCGAATAGCGTAGAGTAGCACTCATGTGTCGCCATTTGATTTTGGCGCCTCCATAGTGGTTAAACAGCAGGGTTTTATGTTTTTTTCTGTTCAATATAGCGGGATGTTATAGGTATAAGATAGCAGGATTTTAGGTTTTATATTAAGTATATATATAAAACATAATGGGTTGGGTCGAAGGTCACTAAAGAATGTTTTCAACATATCAACCTTCTGGAATCAGTTTACTATAAACAACTTGATAGTTTCTAAGAATTTTTACACAAGAAGATGAAAAAAATGGACAAAACTGTTCTGAGGTCAATACTAAGCGCCCTGACAAAAATGTTTGATCTGAACCCTTATATTTTTGCGATCAGTTTATGTTGATTATAGAGAAGTTTTAGATACAATGGTGACTGGATGGAAGGCTAAGAACTGGTGATCTTTGTTACTTTGACAATGTAGGATTCTTATACGTTCTGGATCGGTTAAAACAATCAAGTGTTTATAGCTATATAAGTGGCCAACACAGGTGGGTCATGCAAGTTGGGTAACGGGTCATACGGGCCAGGCCCGTTGTGTTGACTCGTAGCACCTTTTGGCCAAACGTTTTTTATCTTTAGGGTTCTTTCTACTTGCTTATGGGGACATTCAACCAGCTCAAGGTCAAGGTATGTAGGTTAATTTTTTTTTTATATTTACAGTTAACATTCAATATTTTTCATGTAACCCAGTTCTTGATTTTTGCAATTCATGCATTCAATTCACTCCAAAGAAAGTATCTTTGAAGACCCATTTTTGTTTTTATTAGACTGGGTTATCTTTGACCCAGATTCTTGTAATTGGCTTGGTGTCACATGTTCTCTAAATCAAGCTACAAAATTGTAAGAAAGTTCTGTATTTAATACCAATTTAAGCATGATTTTTATTTCTTATTGCTATTGTGATACAAATTTGGGTTTACAGTAATATATTGAGTTCTTTAATTGACTTTTACCACATTAACTTGCGAATATTTTCTTTGCCATAAGTATTTAATATTTATAAGAAACCTTGGAATCATATGTCGTTCCCGAAAAAAAAAACCTTGGAATTGGCACTGGTTGGATACGCACATGATTACTTGGATTATCATTATCATGTACTACGTATGCATACATTATAGATGTTTTATTCTTTGCATTATCATGTAATACGTATACTTATTTCATTACGCCGTTAAAGTACCCGGCCTACTTATACCATGTCTCCACTTAACGTGGGTGTTTGGGATTGCTTATTTTGAGCTCCTTTTAAGTTTTTGACTTCTTAAAAGTTAATAGCTCATTTTTGTAGTGTTTGGATAATGTGTTTTGAGAATGAGTTTTAGTGGTTTGAAAAAAAGAAAAGAAAATGTTAGATAGCTGTAACTTTTTCAAATAGGAGATGGAAAAGAAGAAAAGGAGAAACAAACCGAAACACCATCAATATACATTATTTTTGTTTGTTACGTTGTGAGCGTAACCCGTCCACCGGACGGGTATTAAACTAGTTTACGAGGATCTTGCTTCTTTAACCAGGGGAGTCTGTCCCAATATTTTGTACATATATTTTTCTTTTATTTTTTAGTCGTAGTTTCTTTCCACATTGAGGATAATGTAGATTTTATGTGCGGGGAGGGAAAACTAGCGTTTTAGTCAAGTCTTGAAAAAAAAACCAAAATATTAAAAAAAACACATTGAAAAAATTTGTAAATGTTTCGTAAAGATTTTGCACAAAAATGGAAGATGATAGGTATAATTGGGTCGTTGGCTTTTAATTACTATATATATATGAGATAACGAACGGTCAGTCACATGTCTAATTTAGGATATGTGGGTAGGCCTAGCCGATTTATGAGTTCCTTAGGATTGATATAATATACCTTAAAAAATAGGAGTCTTGTGGGTTCTCACCTTAGGAGCTATATCAAAACTGAACTGTGGAGAGTATAAGAGGTACGTCATAAATAAAAAACCTTGTAAGTATCCGATTAAATGGCACGTCTGTTTCTTTTTATGAGAATAAATCCGAAACAAGGTGGTGCCCCGAAAAAATTCCGTCCATTCATTCATTTCAGCTAGCTGTGTATTAACGAAGCCTATGGTATTGCCACTGAGATGGTGACTCGGGTGGTACATATCCTCTAGGTGGAGTTAGAAAAAAATGATAAATATGTGAAGCTTATTGCGTTAACCAATAGTGGGCTACGTCCGCTATGCTGATCATAATCAAAACACATTGAAGCTCATAACCATCATTCATTATCCATCACAAATTTAATCGGAAATATATAAAAGTTTTTCTATATAAGACGGTAATCTCATAATCTTGAAGCAGAATTAGGCAGATTTGTTGTCTTTTAAGTATGGGATCCATAGATGAATAATTCACATTAACTTAATGAATTGTAAATAAGGGCTTGGAAATCGGCACTTGGGTTTAGGTGAATTATATACCCGCAATCCTAGTTAACCTATGATTAGACTTTTAATAAAATAACTGAATATATCGAAAGCCATTCATAAAACTGTGTCAAGTAGTACCAATACTATACCACTATTAGTGATCACCAACATCAGAAAAGTTAGTAAAAACAAAATAAATAAAAACGAAAAAAATAAAGTCGAGGGAAAAGCAGACGTAAAATCTTTGAATCACGCACGATCGTTGCAAAGAAGTTAAACCGAAACTTAAAACATAAAAAAAGTAACTAAGGCAATCCAGGGCGCGCGTGTTACGACGAACTTGTCAAATGGAGAAATATTGATGTGTTGCGACGGGCCAAACGGGAAAAAATACACGAAAAAATGTTGAACCCTACACACACGTTGTGGTGCGTTAACTTACAAAATTTAGAACAAAACCAAAAACTTGGGAATGATGAAAAGTATGGTGGACCAAAACTGAAAAATAAAAAGAGTTGGGGTTAAATTGCAAAAGATGAAAAGATTTAGGTTAAAAGTAAAAAACAAAGGGTTTAAATTGCAAAAAAGTAAAAGTTCTGGGTTAGAAATGAAAGAAGAAAAAAAAAACATATACATGAGATACAACACCATAAATTACAAAAAAAATTAAAATTTTTATTTTTGTAAAACTTGAATAAACTATTATATTAATAGAGTAAACTCTAGTTAATGGTTAAATATTTATTTATTATATGTATAATACATGATATGGTTTCAAATTATTTATAATTCTTTGATTAGTTTAATATTTATGAATTAATTATTTTCATATTAGTTTAAGAGATAGTAATAATTTATTAGATATTAGATTTAGATATTTCTAATATTATTAATTATTAATTGAATTTATTAATATTAAATTAAAGATAAGGATAAAGATAAAGATAAAGATAAGTGATGATTATATATTGGTTATTAATATTAAAAGAATATATTAAACAAATATTAATAAAATATATAAGGTTGAAGGAGAGAATGCCACGTGACATTATTTGTATTCTTTTATTAATATTTAGATAGTTTTTTCGGGAGGAAAAAGATAAGTGTGGGGATGATGATCGGTGCATGTTAAGTACACCTTATTTGTTACTAATTATTTAATAAAATGCAGTGGTCTTGTATTATATATATTGTTTTGATTTGATTTGTCATGATATATGTTTAAGATGAAAATGAGCTAAAACAATCATATTAACCTTTTCAAATGAAACATAGTGAAATTCATTGGTTCAATTAGTTTTAAGTGAATTGAATTGTCATTTAATTGATGTAAAACCATTCCAAAAAATATGTGGACTAAGGTTAATTGGAATTTGAGCTAAATTATTATTTTGATACATTAGTATACTTTGTTTTGTAGGCCACCATTTAGATCATGGATTCACATGGAGTCTTATTCGGAAACTTTATTTGTAAGTATTGAAGAAAATCAGACTCAGCTTGATCTATGAAGAAGATAAAGTACTGAAGATCAAAGAACAAGAAGAAAATCGGATATGACAAACTGAAAAGAACAACATCTACTTCAAAGAAACAGAAGCTGATCAAAGAACTAGAGAAGATTATCAGAAAAGGCCATTCTGATGGATCTGATGATATTTCTGATCAGTTTCTGGCAATTCTGATCATCAGACTTTCTGATGATTTGTTCACCAGAATTTCTGATGAATGATGAAGTGGTTATCAGAAATTCCGATAAAACCCCACTTGTCTAAAAAGCAGTTCTATCCTGCCACAATAACTGAAGCAAGTTGACATTATTGGATATCATGATGACAAAGGCAACTTGATTATTGGATTCAATGAATATGTCAAGAAGCTACTTTTTGCAGGACATATACATGAATAAACAAATGTTTATTCATGTATCCAAGCCGTCTATAAATAGAAGGCTCATCAAGCAGAGGACAATGAGTTAAGCTTAGAATTCAATACTGTCGCAACCCCCGTCCCCTATCTGTCCCGGGAACGAATGGCCGCGAGACCAGTTTTGGTGGTATCGTTCTTTTCAATTTGGCAGCGGAAATTTTATCAGGACCATAGTTAGGAAATATTTTATCAGAGTAAATACCACGCTGTTATAATATTAAACATATTGGGATAAAACCCAAGTTTTCATTACAAACATTTTCATAGGGAAAATCCCTATTTTATTGAATAAAACATCTTCTTTTATTTAGGTAACTTTTATAGCCACCTTTTCCAAGCCTTCAGTGTTGTCCAGCTGGCTTCTAGTTGGCTTTCACATTTTGTTACCTGAAACGCGTTTAAAAACATTTTGTCAGTGGGAAATACTGGTGAGTGAATCCCAGTTTAAAATAAGAAGAGTTTTATCTCTTAACAGTATTGAGAGCTATTACAATGTTTACATCTACATAATTACTCATTCAGTATTGTTAATCCTGACTGGTGGGTTATATTACTCATTGGCTAACTCTTTGTCCAATGGTAACGTGTTCCACATTTTGTATACAAAACCCCAACATACCGGTAGTAATTAAAGAATTACAAAGACTCAATCACTGCTTAATCACATTGTAAAATATTTAAGGTTTTGTAAAAACAGTTTACAAAAAGGAGATTACAAACTGAAGGCCGAAGGTCTCTATTTATAGGTGACCATTCACCTTCCCTCCCGGCTCGCGTAAGAGAAAGAAAAGGCCTACGCGGCCCACGTAGTAGGGTAAGTAGGCCCTATCTATGACTGGTCAGCACCATAGCTTCGACACGAGCCCGACACGTGGCGACACCGGGTGCAGCCCTGACTCCGAGCTGTCGCGCCCCGCGTAGACCCTGATGTGGTCTTACGCGGCCCGCGAGCAATGTTAAAACTTTGTTTTTTTTATTTTTAATGATATATTGTATTTTGGGCTCGGTTTTCGTATATGGGGTGTATTTTAAGACATAATGAGAAATTTTAATATTTATTAGGGTGTCGAAAATATTTAGGAGGGTTGTTATATCCTCCCCATCTTTCTTTAGAACTCGTCCTCGAGGTCTACTGGAATAAGTGTGGATATTTCCTTTGCATTTCAGATTCAAGCTCCCATATGTACTCTGGTCCTCTTTTGGAGTTCCATTTCACTTTGACCAGAACGAATCTCTTGTGCTTAAGGTTCTTAACTTTCCTGTCTTCAATCTGTAGAGGCCTATCTACAAACTTTAAGTGTTCATTTACCTCTATATCCTTTAGAGGTATTACAAGTGATTCATCAACTAAGCATTTCTTGAGATTAGATACATGAAATACATCATGTATTCCTGCCATTTCCTCTGGCAGTTGTAGCTGATAGGCTACAGGTCCTATTCTTCTAATAATCTCAAAAGGTCCAATATACCTGGGACTCAGCTTTCCCCTTTTTATGAATCTTACCACTCCTTTCCAAGGAGAGATTTTCAATAATACTTTATCTCCTACCTGAAATTCTAATGGCTTTCGTCTGTTATCTGCATAACTCTTTGTCCAATAATACTTTATCTCCTACCTGAAAAGGTCCAATAATACTTTATCTCCTACCTGAAAAGGTCCAATAATACTTTGCCTAGAGAATGGAGAAGTCTAACCATGACTTTGTCCTCTACCTTAGAACTAGGCAATATGAGTCTTCATGACTTATATAGCATTCTAGTCCCCAGAGAAGAGAGATATTTGAAGAATCAATTCATAGAGGGGAATCTTTAGCTTTAATCTCTAACTCACAAAGAACACCTGTCAATGATCCACAACCTTCAATCAGTCAAAATATTGAAAATTCTGATAACAGCTTTTGCTAAAGCAATTGCACTGCTCACCAAAACTTTTGAGCAGAGGTTGAGGGGAGGAGGCCAAAGATACCAGAAAAGTGATAGAGGGAGGATGGAAGGAAGATCTAGGGATGAAGTTAGATCAAAGGATAAGGGAAAAGTTGAAGTTGTGTGTTACAAATGTAAACAAAAGGGTCACTATGCATCAGAGTGCAAAACCAAGAAACTGAAGGATGTTGCATACTATTAGAAGAAGCTGGAAGAAGCAAAGAAGCAACAACAAGTCAGTTTGATTGTAGGGACAGATACTTGGCTGTCAGATGATTCTTCTGATGAAGAAGAAGAAGAGATGGCTAATTTCTGCCTTATGGCACTTTCTGATGAAATTTCTGAAGCATCAGAACACAAGGTAAACATAGAAAATCTTGACCTTGAACACAAATTAAAAAAGTTCATGTCAGATTTTCTAAGTCTGCAAGATAAATAGAGATCATATAGTAAAAAATCTGATGAGTTGCAAAGAACCATGAATAAAGTTATACTTGAAACCAGTTACTGATAGAAGGGAGCTTAGATCATAGAGCTAAAATTGAATTTTCTGAAAAAGAAAGAAAAGATCTTTACAAGAAAGTTCATGATAAGGAAATAAATGTAAAAGGTTTTCAACAAGCTAAAGAATTCATTAACTTTATTGAATCTACACCAAAGAACAAAAGAGAGGATTTAGGATATGTAAAAACAAGTGAAATTAAACCCACCATCTTTGTGAAAGCAACACATCTGATTTTTGATAAATTTTCATCAGAATCTGACTCAGAATCATGCAGATCAACAAGTTCTGAGAACTCTTTTGAAATCTCAAAAGTCAACTTAAAAGAAAAAATGAGTGAATCTAAACAAAAATCTTTAAATATTCCAGAAGCAGTTCACTCAAAATTTCAAAATTATCCACTCATTCCATCACAAGAAAAGAAATCAGAAAATTCTGATAAAGAATCTTGTATGTGTGTTTATATATTGAAGCTGGTTCAACACCATCTCCAAACAAAAGTTGAAACATCTGTTCATGGCTCAGCATGCAACAGATATTCTGATGAAAGACCATCAAAAGAAAACAATCTAATTAAAATCTCATCAGAAAAAGTACCTAAGCAAGTCTGGGTACCAAAACCCTCTAATTTTTCCATTTCAGGACCATCATGTGAAGCAGATTTGGTACTGCGATTTTGGAAGCTCCAAGCACATGACTGGGGACAGGAGCTTACTCAGTAACTTTGTTTCAAAACTGGGTTAATTTGTTAATTTTGGGAATGGAGTAAAAGGGAGGATTTTGGGGTATGGATGCATAAAGTATAGATGTTTGACCATATAAAAAGTAGCCATGTAGAAGACTTAAAGTACAATCTGCTGAGTTGTGGTTAATTCTGTGATAAAGGTTTTCAGGTAACCTTTTTACCAGAAAAATGCTTGTTAATTGGCATGGATGATAATAAAATTTATTTAAGTGGAAAAAGAATAAGACAATCAATCTACTATTTTGATTTCAAAGAGGAAAATGAACATCCAAAATTGTGTTTATTTTCAAAAATTAACAAGGGTAGTAGTTGGTTGTGGCACAAAAGGTTAGCACACTTAAATTTTAAAAATCTAAAAAAATCAGCAAGCAAAGGTCTGGTAAAAGGATTACCTTTCATATCCTCAAAGAAGGATAAAATCTGTGAAGCTTGTGAGATGGGTAAATCTAAAAGAAGCTCACACAAAACAATTTCTGAATCTTCAATAACACAAAATTTGAAACTTTTGCATATGGATCTTTGTGGACCTATAAGCACTTAAAGCTTTTCTGGAAAGAAGTATATACTTGTAATTGTAGATGTTTTTTCCAGATACACATGGGTAGAGTTTTTAAGAAAGAAAAGTGAAACTCCTGATCTGATCATTAATTTTATTAGAAAAATTGAAAATCTGTTAAAATTAACAGTCAGAAGGATCAGAACAGAGAATGGAACAGAGTTTAAGAATTCAAAAGTTGAGAGCTTCCTTGTGAGCAAAGGAATCTCTCATGATTTTTCTGCTCCAAGATCACCCCAACAAAATGGAGTGGTAGAAAGGAGGAACAGAACCTTAGTGGAATCAGCCAAAACAATGCTTGCTTATGCAAAATTGCCCACTCATTTTTGGGTAGAAGCAATAGCAAATGCTTGTTTTACCCAAAATAGGTCCATAATCAACAAAAGACACAATAAAACACCTTACAACATTATAAATGGAAGAATTCCAAGTGTAAAACTTTTACACACATTTGGTTGTAGATGTTTTGTTTTCAATGATTTTGAAAGTCTTGAGAAATTTGACAGAAAAGCAGAAAAGGGTATTTTTCTTGGTTATTCAATGTCCTCAAAAGCATATAGAGTTTTTATACTAAACACAAGGACAATCAGAGAAAGTTTATATGTATCTTTTGATGATTCATCAGAAACAGAAGTTTCTAATGAATATATGAAGGAAATAAATTTTTCTGATAAACAAGAAAAATATGAACATCTCTTTGAAATGATAACAGAAGATTTCCTAGAACATGATTAATCTCTTACAAACAAATCAATAGATAATTCATGTACTAACCCTGCAGAATAAATGGAAAATGTATCAGAAATCTTGAATCAGAACAATGAAAATATGTCTGACAATCAAAATTTTGATACATCCCATACAACTGAGGCAATTGTTCAGGGGGAAACTTCAAATCCACCAGAACCAACAACTTTTCACAATAAGTTGAGATGGATAAAAGGACATGTTCATTCTGACATCCGATGTGTTTAAAATACAACATATAAGTTACATAAAATGGGACATAAAACTAACCCTTTTTTAGTACTAATGTTGGAAAAGTGTGCTTTTGTCTTCCTTTTGTATTTTCTGGACCAAATGAGCTTAATTGAACAAAAAGAACAAATATGCAGCCAAATCTAACATAAATACAATGAAAAGGAATAAACGTGTCATGCCCGACCCCTCGACAGCATCTTCCTAAGCAAAAACAAAGAAACAGAAGGCTGACCACGACCCCGTGCCCAGCGGACACGGGGGAGTGGTCAGGTGCCTGCAGAAAAGACAAAGCAATAGAAGCTTCTATTCCCAGCATGGGGGCGTGCCCAGCTCAACACGAGCTGTGGTCAATGCTAAGATTCGCAAAATCTTACAAATCTTGATAGTATAGATTCGATTCTGCACACGGGGCCGTGCCCAGTGAGCACGGGGGCGTGTGGGGCCTAATAAAGACAATTGCAATTAATGAAGAAAAAGAAAGAGGATGGACACAGGGCCGTGCCCAATGGACACGGGGCCATGTCCGGGCTTCTGTGGAGGCTATAAATAGCGGTGCTTGGCTCACTTCAAAAGCATCCCTTGGCAAACCACCTCTCTCCCAATTCACCCACACTCCACACTCCACCAACATCACAACACCCACATCCACCACCATCATCCATCATCCACCTAGAGTGTGTGTAGTAGTCTCGGGATCCAAGATTGATAGTAAGAGTTCTTGACAATCAAAGGCCATGTTTGCCTAAGTCTCTTACATCACTTGGTGAAGACAAGCATTTAGTGTAATACTTTTGATTTTTAATCTTTTCGTACTTTTTATTTGGTTTTGTATTAATGACTTTAATAACTAGTTTCTTATGTTGAAGGTGAAACTTCCTTATCATTTGTCAGTGGTGTCTTGGCATTATTTTACTGTCTATATAAAATAAAACATTTACACCATTCATATCTCTACGGTCTATATAGAGATATGTTGGCTACCTGGTCGGGGGTTAAGGGAATGGTTTGGTAAGGTTCTTGCCTTGTTCAGTGTATATATCCAGCAAGGACCTGGGTCAAGCTTACTAGGACCTCCTTCAATACCCACCGGTATTGGATGGCGGGGGTGCGAATGGCTTGATCCCCTCATATGTATACTACTATTAATACATTTACCCGGCTACTTGGGATTGTATCCCTGCTGACTCAAACCACTTAGCTGAGGGTAACGTCACCTTCAAAAGAGGGGCCTACCACATTACGCATTAATAACTTAATTAATTATCTTTCAATATTCCAACCCTTTAGGATTGTATCCTTGCTAACTCAAACTACTGGGTTGAGGGTAACGTCACCTTCAAAAGAGAGGCCTACTACTATAACTAAGATAATCTCTTAAAAATTGCAAAAGTACAGAAATCATCAAAGGTTACATTAAAAGCGAGTCGGATCCAAGTGATTCATCTTGTCTATCTGTTTTTATTTATTTTTATTTTTCAGCATTTTTAGTTTTATTTTTCATGTTTAAAATCTTTTCTAAAACTTTTGATTTGATTAGACGTTGAGGATAAACCGGTACTAAAAGCTCTTGTGTCCTTGGACGACCTCGGTATCTTACCAACGCTATACTACGCTCACGATGGGTGCACTTGCCCATGTGTGTGTTTAGTGTTAGTAAAATATCGGGTTTTATAAATTTAAAACTTTACTAATGCGTTAAAAAAAGGGGCTTAAAATATAAAGAAAAACATAATACACCCGACACACACCAAGTTTTTGGCGCCGTTGCCGGGGACACAAGGATTTTAAGAAAGTTAGGAATCAACGGCCTAATCGTTTTTCTTATTTTTCTATTTTTTTAGGATTTTTCTAGATTTTTCAGCTTCTGCAGACTGTAGCACGGGGCCGTGCTTGGTTGGACACGGGCCGTGCTCAGCATCCTTACTAGCAGTTTTTATTTTTCGAGTTACAAAGAGCTGAACACGGGGCTGTGTTGGTGCAGCACGGGGCCGTGCCAAACTACCTAGTAATAGGGATTCGGAAAACAATCACTGTAACCACGACCACGGGGCCGTGTTCAGCTGAGCACGGGGCCGTGGTGAGACTTCTGACCAACAATCTTTTTGTCTTTATCGCAGGACTTGGAACCCAGGCGCCGCACCTGAACTTCCTACGCTGTGCATGAGCTCTAGTTCCAATAAAGACATAACAGAACCCCTAGACGAACCTGAACGTTTTCTAAGAAAAAGACTTAAAGCTAAAACCCAAGAGAAACTTTCAGGGGACCCACTTCCAATGGCGGACCAACGTACCCTAATGGATTACCTACGACCCACAGTAGGTATTCTCGGCGTCGCTATCAATGCACCGAATGTCGATGCCAACAACTTCGAACTTCGGCCGCATTTGATTCAAATGCTTCAAAACTCCGCAACTTTCCATGGGCTTGCGGACGAAGATCCCCATTTACATATTACCAACTTTTTGGAAATAGTGATACTTTTTGGATCAACGGAGCATCAAATGACGCCATCCGCCTCCGAATGTTCCCATTTTCGCTAAAAGACCGAGCTAAGGCTTGGCTTAACACCCTCCCAGTTGGATCGGTAAACACCTGGGATGAACTAGCCCAAAAGTTTTTGTATAAGTATTTCCCTCCTTCAAAAACGGCTAAATTAATGACTGAAATTAATACATACTCACAAGAGGACTGGGAATCCTTATATGAAACTTGGGAAATGTTCAAGGAGCTACTAAGAAAGTGTCCCCATCATGGTCTTGCAGTATAGTAACAAGTATCCACTTTCTATAATGGATTGTTGCTACACACAAGACAAACACTTGACTCTAGCTCCGGGGGACTTCTAGGTAATCGTCGCCCTAATGAAATCTATAATCAGATTGAGGAAATTGCTCAAAACAATTTTCAGTGGCACACTCCCCGAGGCACAAAATCTATTGCCCTAGGCGCCCATAAGGTAGACGAAAGCACTTCTTTACAAGCCCAAATCGAGGCCCTTTCTTCAAAAATCAAAAGTTAGAAATGGCAAAAATGGCCTCAGTTATGATTTGTGAAGGGTGTGGTGGGCCACATGAAAATTGGAGTTGTATGAAAGAAGTGGATAATCAAACGGAAACGGTAAACTACATTGATAATAGACCTAGGCCGCCAGGTCCTCCAATGGGTACCTACAACCAAGGATGGCGTAACCACCCTAACCTTGGTTGGAGAGAGCCCGGTAATGGTAGTAACCAACAAAACCAAAATCAACGAACAAACTTTCAACAACCAAGAAATGAGTCACAAAATTTCTCTCAACAACAACAAGGGGGCGAGAGAGGCTTGAAGATACTATTTCATGCCTCATCTCCGACACTGAAAAGAAAATCTCGGATCGATTCCAACAATTAGATTCGAACTATAGAAATCAACAAGCTAGTATTCAAAATATTGAAAAACAACTAAATCAACTAGCTCAAAATTTCTCTGAGAGACAACAAGGCACGTTACCCAGCAATACCGAAACCAACCAAAGGCGCAAGTACATCTCATCACATTGAGAAACCGTACCGTATGTCCCGAGGAGGCTCCGCTACCCCCATCCGACAAGAGTCCATCCAATCAATCCGCAACTTCGCCAACACCCCAAAAGGAAACATCTCCTCCACTAAATCACGAGCCCACCAAGAATCCCGCGGTACCCTACCCCGGACGGTTACTTCGCCAAAAGACCGATGAGCAATTCACAAAATTCATAAACTTAGTATAACAATTGCATGTCAATATTCCATTTGTAGAAGTCCTCACTCAAATGCCTAAATATTCAAAATTTATGAGAGACTTTCTCACTCACAAAAGAAAAATTAAATCATTGCAATTAGTTAATTTAAGTGAAGAATGCTCCGCCTTGCTACTCAACAAACTCCCACAAAAGAAGATCGACCCCAGAAGCATCACCATCCCTTGTTCGATTGGGGGATCACCCATACGCAATGCACTAGCCAATCTTGGAGCTAGCATCAACCTCATGCCCGCATCAATGTTTGACCGACTAGGACTAGGGAAAACAAGCCCTGCAAAGATGAGCATACAACTCGCCGATAGATCCATTAAATATCCACAAGGTGTCGCCGAAAATCTATTGGTAAAAGTCGGAGACTTTGTCTTCCCGGCCGACTTTGTCATACTAGATATGGAGGAAGATACCGAAGTACCGCTTATCCTAGGAAGACCATTCCTAGCCACCGCCCACGCAATGGTGGACATGAATGGTGGGAAATTAACATTGAGGGTTGGGGACAAAGAGATGGAATTCGGGGTTGGGAAAAGAGTAGAACACGAGGACCCGGTCAATTACATGAAAGTCATAGACTCAAGTTTGGATGATGCTCTCCGACGGTGCAACATGGAATGCAAGACATCCCACTTGGGTAACATATGACTGACTTTGGGTCTAGCCAAGGACGCTTATAAACGTGGGGCACCACAGAGGCATTCCGCGGAACAATCCTTAGTTTTAGTTTAGATTAAGTTTTATGTTTTCTAGTTTAGTTTTACTTTTCAGGACTAAAACACACTCGAAATGGTGGAGGTTACTAAGGGAAACTTGAACCCACACCTCATGCACAAAAACTTAGCCTCCCGACAATTTTTCTTCATTACAACAAGTTCAACACGGGGCCGTGCTCAGCCCAACACACCCCGTGCTCAAGGTTCTGCAGAAAACGCCCAGTTCAGGTAACTGGACACGGGGCCGTGTTCCTTGAACATGCCCTCGTGCCCAACCTTCTGTAAAATTATGGTACTAGCGATCTGAACACGGGGCCATGCCCGGACCAACACGGGCCCGTGTCCAGACGCCCAGTAACATAAATTTTTGTTTTTAAACACCTTTTTACACATTGAATCAACCTAAAAACTTATTTTTGGGACACATTGAGGACAATGTGTAATTTAAGTGTAGGGGGATGCTAAAACCTTGAAATTTTGCAAGTCTTAATAACAAGACTTACACAAAACTCTATTGGAACCGCTAATCACCCCAAAAATTTTTCAAAAATTTCTCATTTTTTTTACTTGTCGTGGTTTAATTTGGGAATAACAAGCTCTAAAAAGGTTATATTTTTACAAATTTACAACCGGTAGCTTCGTGATAAAAAGAAGCAACATAAGAAAATTATGAAACGGTATGACAAATCTAGTTAAAATTTGATTATATATACTTGATCACATTATAAACCCATTCCCACAAAAAGTGAGTTTTGAGCCTTTATTGAGCATACAAGTATACATCTTTAAACTAAATGCTCATTTTTCGTTTCTTGTGTGAATAGCCGCTTGGTTCTTACAACTCTAGAACTTGCCATGACGATACATTCCCGGTCCTTACCAACTTAAACCCAAGTAAGTAAATGATGGAGGCATTAGGACTAACCCTTTTTCTTTTCAACACCATTATTTTTCTTTTAACCTACCCAAAATCCCCCTAGTTAACCTCTTTGAGCCTAAACCTTTTCATTTCTAAACCCACAAAACAAACACCCTTTACCCACCAAAACCCTTTTTTCTTTAAACCCTTTTATTTTAGTAAAAAGCTAGGTTTTCTTGTGACATTCCTTATAAAAAAAAAATTGAATTCTAGCAATAAACAAACAAGTTCCCCAAAGAAACTTTGTTTGAAAACATATAGTTTGAGTAAAAGTCACAAAAACAAAAAGTTTTACGGTGACCGACACTTTTACGCTTTTAGCCCTTTTTACTAACCACTATCCCAAAACCACCAACCTTTAACCCAAGCCTAACCCTTCCCCAAGTCCTCTTGATATTTACAAAGGTTTATAGTTAAAAAGGAGGAGGATTGATTGCTTGGCAAGCATATGGTAGAAGTAAGTTCCATGCCGGTCTCGAGTGTTTCACAAAAATACATAATCGGCCGAGTGTTGAGTGATCTCCCATGAGGTATGTGAACTTGTATATAAATGGAATTTTAAAGAGGCATGTTATGCCCAAATAAGTAATTTCTCTTATGAAACGTTCTAAATAAATCATAACGAATAGGATTGTAATTTACATAAAAATAAAACCCAATAAAGATCTTGGATGCCCGACACTCAAAAGCCCAAAACTTCTCTTCTACCCATTCCATTTGGGCGTGTAAGCCACATAATAAAGAGTTTTGCTTGAGGACAAGCAAAGATTCAAGTGTGGGGGTATTTGATGTGTTTAAAAAACAACAAATAAATTACATCAAATGGGACATAAAACTAACCCTTTTTTAGTACTAATGTCGGAAAAAGTGTTCTTTTGTCTTCCTTTTGTATTTTCAGGATCAAATGAGCTTAATTGAACAAAAGGAACAAATATGCAGCCAAACCTAACATAAATCCAAAGAAAAGGAATAAACGTGGCATGCCCGACCCCTCGACAACATCTTCCCAAGCAAAAACATAGAAACAGAAGGCTGACCACGACCCCGTGCCCAGCGGACACTGGGGCGTGGTCAGGTGCCTGCCGAAAAGACAAGGCCATAGAAGCTTCTATTCCCAGCATGGGGGCGTGCCCAGCTCAACACGGGTCGTGGTCAACGCTAAGATTCGCAAAACCTTGCAAATCTTGATAGTACAGATTCACTTCTAGACACGGGGCCGTGCCCAGTGAACACGGGGGTGTGTGGAGCCTAATAAGGACAACTACAATTAATGAAGAAAGAGAAAGAGGATGGACACGGGGCTGTTTCCGGACTTCTGTGCAGGCTATAAATATGGGTACTTGGCTCACTTCAAAAGCATCCCTTGGCAAACCACCTCTCTCCCACTTCACCCACACTCCACCACCATCACAACACGCACATCCACCACCATCATCCATAATCCACCTAGAGTGTGTATAGTAGTCTCGGGATCCAAGATTTATAGTAAGAGTTCTTGACAATCAAATGCCATGTTTGCCAAGTCTCTTACATCACTTGGTGAAGACAAACATTTAGTGTAATACTTTTGATTTTTAATCTTTTCGCACTTTTTATTTGGTTTTGTATTAATGACTTTAATAACTAGTTTCTTATGTTGAAGGTGAAACTTCCTTATCATTTGTCCGTGGTGTCTTGGCATTATTTTACTGTCTATATAAAATAAAAGATTTACACCATTCATATCTCTACGGTCTATATAGAGATATGTTGGCTACCTAGTCGGGGGTTAAGGGAATGGTTTGGTAAGGTTCTTGCCTTGTTCAGTGTATAGATCCTGCAAGGACCTAGGTCAGGCTTACTAGGACCTCCTTCAATACCCACTGGTATTGGATGGCGGGGGTGCGAATGGCTTGATCCCCTCATATGTAAACTACTATTAATACATTAACCCGGCTACTTGGGATTGTATCCCTGCTGACTCAAACCACTTAGCCGAGGGTAACGTCACCTTCAAAAGAGGGGCCTACCACATTATGCATTAATAACTTAATTAATTATCTTTCAATATTCCAACCCTTTAGGATTGTATCCTTGCTGTCTCAAATTACTGGGGTTGAGGGTAATGTCACCTTCAAAAGAGGGGCATACTACTATAACTAAGATAATCTCTTAAAAAGTGCAAAAGTGGGGAAATCATCCAAGGTTACGTTAAAGGCGAGTCGGATCCAAGTGATTCATCTTGTCTATCTGTTTTTATTTATTTTTATTTTTCAGCATTTTTAGTTTTATTTTTCATGTTTAAAACCTTTTTCTAAAACTTTTGATTTGATAAGACGTTGAGGATAAACCGGTAGTAAAAGCTCTTGTGTCCTTGGACGACCTCGGTATCTTACTAACGCTATACTACGCTCACGATGGGGGCACTTTCCCATGTGTGTGTTTAGTGTTAGTAGAATATCGTGTTTTATAAATTTAAAACTTGACTAATGTGTTAAAAAAGGGGCTTAAAATATAAAGAAAAACATAATACACCCGACACACACCAACATCATTGGAAATCCAGAAGATGGTGTAAGAACGAGATCTGCAACAGGACATGAGTGTGCATTTGCTGGGTTCTTAAGCAAAATAGAACCTAAGACTGTGAAAGAAGCTCTTAATGACTCAATCTGGATTCAAGCTATGAAAGAAGAGCTTGATCAGTTTGAAAAGAGTAAGGTATGGCATCTGGTGCCTAAGCCAAATGACAAATCTGTCATAGGCTCAAAATGGGTATTTAGAAACAAATCAGATGAAAATGGCATAATAACCAGGAATAAGGCAAGGTTAGTGGTCAAAGGTTATTGTCAACAAGAAGGTATTGACTATGATGAAACCTTTGCACCAGTGGCTAGATTAGAAGCTGTAAGAATCTTTCTTGCCTATGCTGCATCCAAAGACTTCAAAGTATATCAAATGGATGTAAAATCTACATTCCTGAATGGTAAGATTGAGGAAGAAGTTTTTGTGCATCAACCTGAAGGCTTTGTTAATCCTAAATTTCAAAACCATGTTTACAAATTAAACAAAGCCTTGTATGGTTTGAAGCAAGCTCCAAGAGCATGATATAAAACTCTTTCAAACTTCTTACTCAATTCCGGCTTCACAAAAGGTACTATTGATACAACACTTTTCCTTAAAACACACAAGGGTCACACTTTGTTAGTCCAAATATATGTTGATGACATTATATTTGGATCAACAAATGAAAAATTCTGCAAAAAGTTTCAAAAATTGATGACCAGCCATTTTGAAATGAGCATGATGGGTGAGTTAACCTTTTTCTTAGGTTTACAAGTTAAGCAAAGAAATTATGGCATATTTCTAAGTTAATCTAAGTATGTAAAAACAATTTTACACAAATACTCACTTGAAAATTGCTCAATTTCAAAAACTCCCATGGCAACAGGGAACAAACTTGATTCTGATAAAGAAGGAACATGTGTAGATATTAAAACCTATAGGGGGATGATCAGATCATTGCTATACTTAACTGCAAGCAGACCAGATATTATGTTTGCTACATCCTTTCTTGCCAGATATCAATGCAATCCTAAAGAATCCCACCTAAAAGTAGTAAAAAGAGTTTTAAAATATCTAAAAGGCACATCAGAACTTGGTCTCTGGTATCCTAAGGATACAAATCTTAAACTAATTGTATATACAGATGCAGATTATGCAGGATGCAAAATTGACAGAAAGAGCACATCTGGTGCATGTCAAATCTTGGGAGAAAAGTTGGTATGTTGGGCAAGTAAGAAACAAAACTGTGTTGCAACATCAACAGCTGAATCTGAATATGTAGCAGCAGCAAGTTGCTGTTCACAAGTACCGTGGATGCAAACTCAGCTGAAAGATTATGGAGTAAATCTGACAAAGATACCCATTCTATGTGATTCAAAGAGTGCAATTGCAATTACAGAAAATCCAGTTCATCACTGTAGAACAAAGCACATAGATTTCAGATACCACTTCATAAAGGATCATGTTGAAAAAGGTAACATAGAAATGTACTTTGTTCCAACAGAAAACCAAATTGCTGACATCTTTATAAAACCTCTTGATGAAAAGAGACACAATTTTCTAATCAGTAAACTTGGCATGGTTAACATAAAAGATGATGATGTTTCAGAAAAAAAAAGTCACAACCTGAAAACCAAACAGATGAACATCAAGGTGGAAGTTCTGATAATCAAAGTATGGTACAACAGGTTTCTGACAAAGAAATCCATCAATCTGTGGAATATCAGAAAATCTGATAAATTATCAATGAATCTGATAATTTATCAGAAAATCTGAAGAATTATCAGAAAATCTGATGCATCATCAGAAATTCTGATAAAACATCAGAAACTTTGTTAAAACATTAGAATCATCACTGATCATAAAAAATTTCAAGAAGTTGTCATCTTTATTCATATCTCATATTTGTACAAACTCATAACTGTAGATAGTCTGTTTTTGGATTTTTTTCTTTCTTTCTTTAAAAAAAAAATTCAAAAAGGGGGAAAGTAACTTGCATTAACATAAATTCAACAAGGAAAATAAACCGTCACATGAAAATTTTTTGCAGAAAATTGAATCTTTCTTATACTCCCAATGCATGCAACGTTACACTTCATAAGGAAATAGAGAGACACGGGGGCATAAAAATGATTAGGGGCTATGAGAGTAGCCGCCTAGTTATTCAATGCTTACTCACAAACGGGAGCTTCGAAGACTGCCATATACCCACTGCAACAGATATCATCTTAAATGAAGAGAAAGAAAAAGGAAATAGAAAATCTTGGGTGGTTAATACCATTTATGGCATAACTATCACTTTCATCTATAAATATTAACAACTCTTGAATATTTTCTTCATCAAAACAATCTTCACTTCAAAAACTTTCTCAGATATCTCATTAAATAAATGGCTTCTGCAAAAGAAATGAAATCAGAACACTTTCCTCTCCCTCTTCACAAACATCACAACCTTAAACTTAGGTCCAATCTGGAAGGTCCTACATAGGATGATTGCAAGTGTGTGTACAACATGATTAAGCAAAGTCCTTTGGGCTATGCTGTATCCACATACGTCACTATCTACCCAGAACTCCTTCAAAAATTTTGGTGGAATGCTGAAACTGTCCTCAGTGGCACCACCATGTGGATTGAAAGCAAAGTGATGGGATTCAGTATCACCCTAAAGGAGGAAACTCTCAAGGATGTTCTTCAGCTGGTTGATCCTCCAAGTCACACATCCTTCAGGAAGGAAATCATTAAAGAAACTCTGAGGAACATGGGCTATGAAACACCCAATGTTTCAAGGCAGATCAGCAAGTCTGGGTTCATACCTCCATTCCAGTACTTGGTGACACAGCTCAGTGCCTGCTTCTCAAAGAAAATAGGGCACTTCAATGAGCTGTCTTACAGGATGATGGAGGTGGTGCATGCAATTGTACAAGAGAAACCGTACAACTTTTCTAAGTTTCTCATGAGAGACTTAGAATCAAACTTGCACACCTATCAACCGTTTCTGATCTACCCTTGACAACTGTCAAATTTGCATGCATCCATACAATTATTAAATGATGATTAGCGCTTAATGACTGTGCCGATTTACAATTTATGACTTGAATTGCTTTCTGTTTACTGCATCATACTTACATGTGCATCACATATTTCATAATGTCACAGCATCATTACATGCAACCCATATTGACATACATGATGCACAAAGCACAGTTAGCATAGTTAACCGATAAATCAAGAATATGCTGATGGGGTTCAGTACATAGACAGACGTTGTTTTGAGACCCAGTATGAGCCAGAAACCAAATTCTACACTGGTATAGTGTGTAGGGAAGTAAGGACCACAAAACTGCTTATCTAAGTAATAGATAAAGTGCCGGAAAGTGCCTAAAACCCACGTAAAGTGCAGAATTCTGCATATTTCAGCAAAATTCAGCATTAACAAGTTGGTAACATGTAAAAATATGACTAAATGGTCCTGAATGCTTTCCTAGGTGTCGGGAATTAAAAGTGTCACAAAAGGGTACATAAAGATCACTAAACGGAATACTTTGACACTTTAACGAACCGATATCTAACCAAACAACCGGACATTACCCGAAACACCAAAATTATACTAGAAGCATTGTTTTAATGTTTCCGAGCTAGTTATGATCCCCGAACACCCTAACATGCTATATAACAAATCATATGCATGGACACTAACCATTACACTTAGATCTAACTATATAATCTAACTACCCATTTAAACCCAACCAAGACCCCCCCCCCCCCTTAAGTGGACGGTCACCATGTGACCCCACCAAGATCTTGCTTAATCTTCTCTTGATTTGCTAGAGATTATGTATGTACTATTACAAACACATTACACATTGGTTAAAAGAGTTAAAGTGGTTATAAGATGTATTGAAGCTTTCATTCTCACACACACTACACACACCATCCACCTCTTTCCCTTCTCCCCTCCATTCGGCCGAGATCAAGCACCACCACCACCATAATTTCCATCTCAATCCCATCCATTCCAAGACCATCCTAAGGTGTAAGAAGGTGTTTAACGAAGTGTGGAGCTCGAGGATCTTGAAGGACCTCTCCCGATTGCTTTTATCCATCACATTTGCCATCATCAACATCTAGTGTTCTTCCCTAGCCTTTGTGCTAGTAGTAAGCTTCATATCACTTGATCTTACTTCATATTTT
Source organism: Helianthus tuberosus (assembly GCA_030545235.1). NCBI lineage: Eukaryota > Viridiplantae > Streptophyta > Magnoliopsida > Asterales > Asteraceae > Helianthus > Helianthus tuberosus. Next base: position 79,020,012 of record CM060415.1, read on the forward strand.
GATGGTTAAAAGACGTTGTACATTGTTAATCTTGATGAACACTAAAGAACATAACCATGAATCTCTAATATAAGCTTAATAACATATGAATACTTGTTGATTAGTGATGATTTGCTTCTTGATGATTGATGATTTGTGTTAGTGATGTTAGACATCATAAGAAACCTACTAGATTGTGATTAAACACACGATCTAGTAAGTGAAGGTGGTGATCTTGTGAAAGACCAAGATCATCATGCTTATTGTTTTCATGAACTTGAAGAAAAAAAATGAAAATGATTTTTGTGAATGATGTAGTGTGTAACATGTTTACTAGACATAAATGTGGATGATTACAAAAATAGTTTTCCAAAGAGACCAAGTTAAATCACAAGATTTACATGAACATTGTTTTTAAAGAAACTAATCATGTTTCTAGTGGTGAAACAAGTATAAGAATACATTGTTTACAAGAAAAATTCAAAAGAATGATTTTTGGAAAAATCATCTAGTAAGTTGTAAACACCTAAATCCTTTAAGATTGAGATTTTTAAAGAAATAAACACACTTTAAAGGGTAACTAAACCTACTAAAACACACTACCAAGTTACTACAAGTTTTTATGAAAGTTCAAGTTCATGATTATTATGTAGATAGCTTTGTTTTAGCATTTGGTAAGTGTAGATTGATTGTTGATTGTTTGTGATGATTTTGAAAAGAAAATGATATGCTTTGATAGCATGGACACCTCCATTTTTAGGGGAAACTATGGCAAAATTTTCTAAAAATATAAACACTTAGAAAAATATTTTCAAACAAATATTAACAAGTGTATTTTAACTATGGTTTTCAATATAAACTTTGCCATAGATTTTGTTACAAAAATACAAGTATTGGAGGTTGGTTTTTGTAAATAAAAATAACTAAATATGTATTTGAAAGATATATATTTAGAAGACACATTGTGTGTAATTATTTGTATACTTTGTGTATTAGTTATATTATTTTAAGATTTAAAGTAATATAACTTAACAAAATACCAAGAATTTACAATCCAAGATAATACCAAAAATCACAAGGAATAATTATATAAGTTACACACTTAATATTGTGAAACCGAACGCAAGAACGTAACTTACAAAATATTCAGGAAGGTACCGTTATAAATATATTTGTGGTAAATATTATTTTGGATGCAAGAAATGAAAATATGATTTTTGTAAATATTACAAAAGTAATATTGTATTTTCGACAAAGAGAAAATATATTATTTTTGGAAGTAAGAATATATTTTCTTGAATATTTGGAAAATCTATGGTTTTTGGGATAAATATATATTTTCTTGAAATACATTATTTTTGGACAAAATAAGTTTATATATATTTTCTAAAGTGAGACTTGAAAATATATATTTTGGAACTACGAATACAAGAATGCAAATATGCATGTATGAGATACCCCCATCCTTAGGAAGGAAATACGGATATAAATACTTGAGAAATATTGTTACAAAATATTGTTTTAACAAATTATTCCAAAATTAAATATAATTTAAGTTAAAATAATTATTATTTTAACAAGTAATTATAACTTCGAATAATATTGGAGACATAAAAGAAACGTAACTCAAAAACATTAATACAGAGACAAGGCACGACCCGTCCGTCTAATAGACATCAGTACATTGTAGGTAGTCGTGTTTGCTGAAAGGATTGGGTTACAATTGTGAAGACGCAAAACTGTGAGTTCATGTCCCCCTTTTCTTTTATCTGTTTTCGGTTTTATAACTCCAGGGGTGAAATACATGTTACAAACTGTTTACATACGATTACATTTGGTATGGTTAGCTAAGGAAGGGTACTGCTTGATCATGTGAGTGGTGGGTATGACACTTAAGGCCATTAATCCTCGTTGTAGGACCGAGGGACATGAGTGATAGATCTATTCGGGTGTAGCGAGCCCCACCCATGCGCACACCGAATGAGCCATGTGGTGACTATGTCTTACCAACAAAATCTGCTAGGTTTGAGTTTTCCTGCATCAATTCACACATATCAATGGCCTTGCAAACCATTGGTGATCTGTTTTTCCTTATTGCTATCATACCGGGATTTATAAACTTACATACATACTTACAATGATTTCAAGGGTTTACTCATACACACAAAGAAACACATGAACTCGCTTAACTTTTGTTGATGTTTTCAAACTACATGTATTTTAGGGAATTAGTAAGTGGATCTAGCGGGCGTTGGAAGTTTTTATGCTGCGTTAGGAATAAAGAGGTCATCCATGGACTTTAAGTTTGGTCAGTGTGTCTTATTCCTGGACGAGACACGTCTTCCAAACCTTGGTGTTATACAATATCTTTTGATGAGTCCTTAATGAACTCATAAACAATTCGTATGATTTGTAAAACTTGAATTTGAAGTCTACGTTTCAAAACAATGTTGTTATGTTTTAAACTTATTTAATGGATGACGAATCTATGGTTTTATCATACAGTGGTTGTTATGATTGAATGCAATGGTATTAAGAAAGTCACACCATAATCACGCTTCCGCAAAAGTCAGGGTGTGACAGCTTGGTATTAGAGCTTCGATCGTAGCGAACTAGGATTCTTTCTCGAGTATAGACTACGATCAATAGGGCTCTCACGAAAATGTTTTCATAACATATTTTTCATTGCATACAACACCCAGATCCAGGAAACAAACATTTTTGCAAATAAAAGACACGAAATACATTTCAAGGAATCCATTTATGTTTCAGTCTGAGAGAATGGGGAGTTTAGTCTGAGAAACTGGGTGTTTCAGTCTGAGAGACTGGGTAGTTCAGTCTGAGAGACTGGGGAGTTAGTCTGAGAGACTAGCTGGGGCAGTCTGAGAGACTGGGTAGTTTAGTCTAAGAGACTGGGTAGTTAGTCTGAGAGACTAGTTGGGACAGTTTGGGAAACTGGGAGTTTAGTCTTAGAGACTAGGAGATTCAGTCTAAGAGACTGGGTAACTCAGTTTGGGAAACTAGGGAGTTCAGTCTGAGAGACTGGGAAGTTTAGTCTGGGAGACTTAGTGGCTTAGTCTGAGAGACTAGGAAGGTTAGAAAGTTTCATGAAAAATAATATGAATACATGATTGCACGATGAATTGCCTTTGCTTGCAATGCACTAAGGGGGTGTTTGTTTTTGCTTATTACATCTACAAAAGGCTTATGTCTGCCCGCCTGCAGACATAAGGCCTTAAAGACCGTTTGTTTTTTTTTCAAACATATCTTATATTAGCTTCAAACATCTTAAAAAAGAAGCTTTGAAACAAAGCTTCAAACATCTGCACATGTCTTCTTCTTCCCTTCTCACCTGCCACCGCCACCACCTCCGTCACCACCGCACCTCCGCCACCACCTCCGCCACCACTGCACCACCTCCGCCACCATCGTAGAGAGAGAGAGAGAGAGATCTGTGAGAGAGAGAGCTGTGAGAGAGAGAGAGCTGACTTCAGATGTGGTTCGATCTCCAACCTCAGCCGCACCACCTCCGCCACCACCGCACCACCATAGAGAGAGAGAGAGAGAGATCTGAGAGAGAGAGAGAGCTGTGAGAGAGAGAGAGAGCAGACTGCATATGTGGTTCGATCTCCAACCTCAGCCGCCACCACCTCCCCCACCGGCTCTACCTCGTCGTCGACCTCCACCTCCGGCTCCCCTTCTTCTCCGGCTTCCCTTCTTTGCCGGCTCCCCTTCTTCTCCGCCTCCCCTTCTTCTCCGGTGGGTGGTGGCTGAAGTGGTGGTGGTTGATTGTGGTGGTGGAGGTGGACGGTGGTTGTGGTGGTAGAGGGAGGCAGGGAAAGAGAGATGAGAGAGAGAGGTTATGGTGCTGGGTTTGTGTTGTTTGTGTTTATAAAATATGAGAAGAGGTTTTTAAATATAAAAAAAAACAAACCCTCTTCTCCTTGCAGACTGCAGACATTTGGGCCACATCTTCTCTTGCAGATGCCTGCAGATGTGGTTCGCAGACTACAGACATTTTACATCTGAAAAAACAAACAGCACCTAAGTATTAATGATTACTATGAATATACATGCTATGATTACTATGTACCGGCACACATGTCACCTTCTTTAGAAAGCGAGTTATCAGACATTGATAATCCGACGGCCACCACCACAAATAATGAGATTGCACCGGCGCCGGAGATGTTTACGTCAGACACTGAGAGTGATCCTGATATGCTGACCGAGGACGAGGACGATTTCCAACCATTCGCGCTACTAGATCTTGGTGATCATTTACCCTTGCTGATGGCTCCCCTGACAAGGATCCTTTTGTCACTCTTGTTTCGGTCCATGACCACCCCATCACTGGTTATTCCGATGGTGAGCCTATCATGACTCCGATCCTCGACGCCGTACCTCTCGTGGTCATCCTTCCCGAGGATCTGCCTCTTTGATGATTTGTTTGATGATAACGTTGATTTGTTGTTAATGATCCTCCTGACGACGCCCAGGGTGATGGAGGGATAGCTGAGGATGCTGTTGCTATGTCACCTCCTGAGATGCCTGCCATGGAAGATTCCTCTGCTTCCATTTTACTCTCGATATCAGACTCCTTTGAGACTATGACATCTGCAGCCTTATAGATGGCCAGATTGCAGCTTTCTACTACTGACTTGGACGACGACACCGCTATGACTACTGCACTATCACCTGCTCGAGATCCCACGCCTTCACACGACCCAGAGCTTGCTCCTGAGCCAGCTCCTGTTCCTCTTAGACATTGCACCCCTTATATCGGACCCAATATCTGCACCTGATGGTCTTCTCTTTTGCTGAGACATTTGTTCCTGCACCCGCACCCATCGCACCGGTTTGCCTATTGCTTTCTTTCAAGACATACCCGCACCCCATCCAAGGGAAGGTACCTTTGGCTAGCTCCTGCGTGACGGTCTTTTTGTATCAGCAGCTTTTCTACAGATCCTTCAGGCTGTAATGTTCATTTCTTCACCGCTGGACGAGCCATTCCGATGGTTCCTATCATGCCCTATGCAGATTTCAGATCCCTACCATCCCTCACATTATGGAAGCTACACACGGGATGAGTTGCCCCTGTTACTTCAGCTACATTTTGAGGTTTTGAGTTATAGAGTTTTGGAGCTTGAGCTAACATTACGTCCTCCACCCTGTCTACGCCAGTATACTTTGATCCTCCATGTTCATCACTGTCTCCTCCTGCACTCTCACCTGCTGCTCTTACACCTTTCTTAGGTGTTGACGCTCGTTTCCTTACTATCAAGCAGCAAACCAGTTAATTACTTTGATGTGTATACAAGCTCAAGGGGGAGCTCACACATGCTAGCAGATTGCTTTTCTTCCCTTCTCCACCTCAGTCACCAGTATAGTTGGTTTCTGGATTTATGTGGATTACATTACTCTTGGGTAAAGACACTACAAATGAGCTGAGATTGTGGAGACTTTTTATAGACTACTTTTGACCACGTGAGTTTGATACACTGACAGACTTGTTGGGCAAGGGTAGGGTGACCCTGTGTCCCATTTGATGTGATACACTTTGTAGACAATGTGATTATGGTCGGAAAATAATGGAAGCCCAAACGTCATATTCCCCATTAAACAATGTAACAATACTTTGTGGCCAATAACCAACGAAAGCTCAATCGCAATGTCTTCGTAAAGCACATTGTTGGTATGCATGGGTGTGGTATAATTATAATGCTACGTGCCTACTTGCTATAATTCCCAAATTACTTGGTTATGCTATGATTATGCTATTGCTTGATTGGTTGATATAAAAATCTAATATGGGTAAGAACATATGACCTCTAAACAACTATATGCACTCCCTGAACAAATAAGGCCTGACCTACCCGATCTTCTTCTTAGAAGATGTCGATACGAGGGAACGTCGATACCAACAACCCTCTGCCGACAACAACGGCGGAACTACAAGAGCGCATCTCACAGGCCATAGCCAGCACGAGGCCCTTCCGTCCGAACGCGGTGGAGGTATCCCAGGAAATAACCCACCCAATGGCTGCACCTACAAGCAGTTCTTGAGCTACAAACCTCGAGACTTCGACGTCACTGGGGGTGCCATAGCTTTTGTGCGTTGGGTTGAGAAGACGGATTATGTTTTGCGATTAAGTAAATGCGCCCCCGAATATCAGGTCACGTACATAGCTGGACTATTTCTAGATGGGGCTTTGTCATGGTGGGACCTTCAGGTTCAGACAATGGGCGAGACTGCTGCGTATGCTTTGGCGTGGGACGAACTGAACGAACTGATGCGTAAAAGATATTGCTCTAGGGCAGAAGTCCAGAAGTGGGAGACTGAACTGTGGAACTTGAAAATGGAAGGTCCAAAGATAACTGAGTATGTGCAGAAATTTCACGACTTATCACAAGTTGCTTCGCATTTGGTGGAACCAGAATCTAGGAAGATCGAACGCTTCATCGGGGGATTGTCACCGCAGATTCTAAGCCTGGTGACAACATCTAAGCCTCCAGCGATCACCGAAGCTATCGACTTAAGTGTGGCGCTCACTGAAGAAGCAGTTAGAATAGGAAAATTTTCCACTTCGGAAGAGAAAAAGGAGACTCCTGTAGAGCTACCTGGAGATAACAAGAGAAAGTTTGCAAACTTCAAGAAGGGTACTCGGGTGAATAGCAAGAACAGGGCCAAAAAGGGAAAAGAGTACATGGGTATCCTACCTAAGTGCGAAAATTGTCGACGTTATCATATCGGGCGATGCAGATATGGAAAATGTGAAAACTGTGGCAAAGTGGGGCATGTCAAGGAAACTTGTAGGCAAGGTACTGAACATGGAAATGGAGGCCAAGATGGTAGCGAGAATCACGGAGGAAACAACGACAACGACGACTATCAAGGCAGGAAGGGTGACAAACGAAAGCGTGCTCAAGGTTGTCTTAACTGTGGAAGCAAAAAGCACTTCAGAAAATATTGCCCTAAAATCAATCAGGCACAAGGATGAAAGCTCAACACCGAAGCTAGACACGTGGACATCGGTACGTCCCATATTAGTCAATGTTATGCATCTATGCTGCTAGATATTGTTGCAAATTTTAGCTTCGCATCCCTAGAGTTTGAGAATATACTTAGTTTAGTAGCAAGTAAGTTAGATAACCCGTACTCGATAGAACTAGCTAATGGGAAGCTTCGACATTGTAATTGGGATGGGTTAGTTGTCGAGCGATCGAGCGGAGATTGATATCCGCATCCCGATGGCGAACGAAGGAACGATCGTGACTCATGAAGCTGGATACGCCTCTACAAATTACTAATTACTTGAAGGCACGGAAGTTGTTGCGTAAAGGATGTTTTGTTTTCATGGCTCATGTCGCGGACAAGAGAACCGAAGAACCAAAACTCGAAAATATCCCTACGATAAGGGAATACCCTGAAGTCTTCCCCGAAGACTAGCCAGAATTATCTCTTAAACGACAAGACGAATTTCGGATCGATTTGATTCCAGGCGCCGCGCCTGCAGTCAATGCACCTTAGTGACTTACACCTTCGGGAATGCAAGGATTGTTAGTGTAGTTTCAGTAGTGGCTAGATAAGGAAGATAACAGACCAAGTTTCCCGTTTTGGGTGACCCCAGTTCGGCTCGTCAAGAGGAAGGACGATAGTTTTCCGTATGAGCATCAACTACCAGGAGCCGAATGAACTAACCAACAAGAGTCGGTAACTCTTGCTGAGGATTAACAAACTATTTATTTAACTAACTGTGAGGATCCAACTACTATTTCACGACTGATCGATGATCGAGTGCCGTTAGCTATGAATTCAGGAAGAAAGTGTACCGGGGAAATTGTGGGACAATAACTTTTTTTAAACACACACAAAAATGGTGTTCCCTACACAATGCACAAAACAGTTTTACACAGAATACGAAATTTTGAGAATCTAGAAGCATGTACTTAGGACCTTTGGGAACCAGGTCCGAACTCGTAAAGGTTGTTGATTAGGAACCACACCTGTTAACTCAAGCAAACCCCATTATCCTGATAGATATACTATTTCAGTTAACCAAACAGAAAGTACTCAAATTTCTTTTGTTGAAACCTTCACTTTTGCTTCTAGCAAGTAGATGTTTGCATCTCTACTCCCCTTAATGGTAGTTGCATTGTGTTAATTTTCTTCGCTGAGAGCGAACACGCATTTTCTTCGATACTTGGTCATTTCTTCATTTTAGCAAATACTCATTGTTTTATTTCTTAAAAACTTATATGCTACGCATGCGGTTTCATCTCGAATAAACGCTTCATTGAAGTTCAAATATTATGTTGCTAATTCTAATTACCGATTTATGATTCGAATAACCTACGTTATTGTAATTGTTGGCTCTTTTGCTATCAAGTCAACACACTTTCTTGCAACTTCTTTTCTTACAAGTTACATTCATGGTTTATTTTTGTAACCATGCTGAGATTTCCCTTGTTGGTACATACGTTTATTGTCGGGTTACGCTGAAACCAAGTTCAATTGCTTGAACTTATCCATTTCGCATATTCAATTTAAGACGCCATATGATGTATTGAGAGCATCATATTCAAACATTTTTGCAAAGGTTCTTTTGTTTCGAGTCGTAGTAGACTTGGTTGGTCTACGAATCCACTAAATCGTTAGTTGGGTTCGATACCTTGCAGTGATACTTTCACAGAATTGAAGCTTGCGCTAATTTCATTACGCACCTTATACACGGATTTGATTATTTATTGACTTGCTCTAAATCCGTTTTGTTTATCACGATTAAAGCGGTCTCAACACAGTTGTGTGTTAAGACAATGGTACATAGGTTCATTTCATATCACGGTGTACCTACTAACGATTCTTTCATTGTCAATCGAATGCCTTGCGGTACTTAATACTTTTTCATCTTCGATCGGAAACAGTGGCTCTTTGATGTTCCGTATTCAATTGAAAACTCTATGACATCGTGTAAATCAAATCTTCAGATTGTTTCAGTATACTTTCATTTGATTTCAAATACGGTGAACTTGTTCAGTCGCCACTATTATTGAAATATGTCATTTTGACACCTCGTGGTGTCGATACAAACTTGTAGCTTGTGCTAATAGTGTCAATCGTTTCACACAAAACTACACATACTTTTGTTTGACTTATCATTTAAACATTCCTAGTGCAACTACGAATTAAGAAAATAATACACCATATTCGCTTGTATTTCATTCGGTGTATTTTCGCAACTAAAGAATGACAACCCACTATTTTATCCACGTATTTGTTCGAAAGTTGACAGATCATTTTCATGTTGCTATCGTATTCGAGTTGTTGAATTTAAGTTCTTATAGCGGATGCTATGGTTTTTGAAAACTCATTTGCGTATTGTGACCGATTGTTTGAGAATCCATTGGTCAAAACCTCTTGTTGCACCTCTGTAAACTAAGTTACACTAGAATATACATCTATACACCTCGTGTCCTTTGACAGCAAATGCTAGAACACATACCATTTAACCATTGGGTTCTTGTTGTTGAAATGTATCCCTGGATTCACTTGATGTGAATAAGATTTGATTCGGTTCTGTGATTATCTACCCTAGTATTATTCATATACATACACGCACAATATAACCCTAAGGAGTTAAGGTAGTACAAATTTCGAGGACGAAATTTTCTTAACAGGGGGAGAATGTGACAACTCTCAAATTTGCATGCATCCATACAATTATTAAATGATGATTAGTGCTTAATGACTGTGCCGATTTACAATTTATGACTTGAATTGCTTTCTGTTTACTGCATTATACTTACATGTGTATCACATATTTCATAATATCACAACATCATTTCCATCTCAATCCCATCCATTCCAAGCACCACCACCACCATCATTTCCATCTCAATCCCATCCATTCCAAGACCATCATAAGGTGTAAGAAGGTGTTTAAGGAAGTGTGGAGCTTGAGGATCTTTAAGGACCTCTCCCGATTGCTTTTATCCATCACATTTGCCATCATCAACATCTAGTGTTCTTCCCTAGCCTTTGTGCTAGTAGTAAGCTTCATATCACTTGATCTTACTTCATATTTTGATGTTAAAAGACGTTGTACATTGTTAATCTTGATGAACACTAAAGAACATAGCCATGAATCTCTAAGATAAGCTTAATAACATATGAATACTTGTTGATTAGTGATGATTTGCTTCTTGATGATTGATGATTTGTGTTAGTGATGTTAGACATCATAAGAAACCTACTAGATTGTGATTAAACACATGATCTAGTAAGTTAAGGTGGTGATCTTGTGAAAGACCAAGATCATCATGCTTATTGTTTTCATGAACTTGAAAAAAAAATGAAAATGATTTTTGTGAATGATGTAGTGTGTAACATGTTTACTAGACATAAATGTGGATGATTACAAAAATAGTTTTCCAAAGAGACCAAGTTAAATCACAAGATTTACATGAACATTGTTTTTAAAGAAACTAATAATGTTTCTAGTGGTGAAACAAGTATAAGAATACATTGTTTACAAGAAAAATTCAAAAGAATGATTTTTGGAAAAATCATCTAGTAAGTTGTAAACACCTAAATCCTTTAAGAATGAGATTTTTAAAGAAATAAACACACTTTAAAGGGTAACTAAACCTACTAAAACACACTACCAAGTTACTACAAGTTTTTATGAAAGTTCAAGTTCATGATTATTATGTAGATAGCTTTGTTTTAGCACTTGGTAAGTGTAGATTGATTGTTGATTGTTTGTGATGATTTTGAAAAGAAAATGATATGCTTTGATAGCATGGACACCTCCATTTTTAGGGGAAACTATGGCAAAATTTTCTAAAAATATAAACACTTAGAAAAATATTTTCAAACAAATATTAAGAATTGTGTTTTAACTATGGTTTTCAGTATAAACTTTGCCGTAGATTTTGTTACAAAAATACAAGTATTGGAGGATGGTTTTTGTAAATAAAAATAACTAAATATGCATTTGAAAGATATATATTTAGAAGACACATTGTGTGTAATTATTTGTATACTTTGTGTATTAGTTATATTATTTTAAGATTTAAAGTAATATAACTTAACAAAATACCAAGAATTTACAATCCAAGATAATACCAAAAATCACAAGGAATAATTATATAAGTTACACACTTAATATTGTGAAACCGAAAGCACGAACGTAACTTACAAAATATTCAGGAAGGTACCGTTATAACTATATTTATGGTAAATATTATTTTGGATACAAGAAATGAAAATATGATTTTTGTAAATATTACAAAAGTAATATTGTATTTTCGACAAAGAGAAAATATATTATTTTTGGAAGTAAGAATATATTTTCTTGAATATTTGGAAAATCTATGGTTTTTGGCAAAAATATATATTTTCTTGAAATACATTATTTTTGGACAAAATAAGTTTATATATATTTTCTAAAGTGAGACTTGAAAATATATATTTTGGAACTACGAATACAAGAATGCAAATATGCATGTATGAGATACCCCCATCCTTGGGAAGGAAATACGGATATAAATACTTGAGAAGTATTGTTACAAAATATTGTTTTAACAAATTATTCCAAAATTAAATATAATTTAAGTTAAAATAATTATTATTTTAACAAGTAATTATAACTTGGAATAATATTGGAGACATAAAAGAAACGTAACTCAAAAACATTAATACAGAGACAAGGCACGACCCGTCCGTCTAATAGACATCAGTACATTGTAGGTAGTCGTGTTTGCTGAAAGGATTGGGTTACAATTGTGAAGACGCAAAACTGTGAGTTCATGTCCCCCTTTTCTTTTAACTGTTTTCAGTTTTATAACTCCGGGGGTGAAATACATGTTACAAACTGTTTACATACGATTACATTTGGTATGGTTAGCTAAGGAAGGGTACTGTTTGATCATGTGAGTGGTGGGTATGACACTTAAGGCCATTAATCCTCGTTGTAGGACCGAGGGACATGAGTGATAGAGATATTCGGATGTAGCAAGCCCCACCCATGCGCACGCCGAATGAGCCATGTGGTGACTATGTCTTACCGACAAATCTGCTAGGTTTGAATTTTCATGCATCACTTCACACATATCAATGGCCTTGCAAACCATTGGTGATATGTTTTTCCTTGTTGCTATCGTACCGGGATTTATAAACTTACATACATACTTAGAATGATTTCAAGGGTTTACTCATACACACAAACAAACACATGAACTCGCTCAACTTTTGTTGATGTTTTCAAACTACATGTATTTCAGGGAATTAGTAAGTGGATCTTGCGGGCGTTGGAAATTTTTATGCTGCGTTAGGAATAAAGAGGTCATCCATGGACTTTGAGTTTGGTCAGTGTGTCTTATTACTGGACGAGACACGTCTTCCAAACCTTGGTGTTATACAATATATTTTGATGGGTCCTTAATGAACTCATAAACAATTCGTATGATTTGTAAAACTTGAATTTGAAGTCTACGTTTCAAAACAATGTTGTTATGTTTTAAACTTATTTAATGGATGACGAATCTATGGTTTTATCATATAGTGGTTGTTATGATTGAATGCAATGGTATTAAGAAAGTCACACCATAATCACGCTTCCGCAAAAGTCAGGGTGTGACACCCTCGCTTTGTGACCAAAGTGATAACTAGACAGATGGGATTTGGAGGGTTAACAAGCTGGTACCCACGGGCCCAGGTAGTTTTATAAGAGAACACTTATGTTCCCTCCCTTGTTCCATCAAACAATCACAGTGGTCATGAAACCTACCTTTGGTTGTATGTTAAGGGCATGTACATTGAGTAGTTTTTTTCTGTTTATTTAAGTTGTTTTTGTTTAATAGTAAAGTTTTTGCACTATTTTTCTTTTCTTCAAAAAAAAAAAAGAGTAAAATGCACGGATAGTCCCTGTGGTTTTGCAAAGTTTCAGCTATAGTCCCCAGATTTTGGAAATTACACTCATAGTCCCTGTGGTTTGACAGTTTGTTACGCGGATAGTCCCTGGAGTGGATGGTGGTTAGTTTTCTCAGTTAAGTTGGTGTGAAATTATTAAACTGCCCTTACTTAGAATTAAAACATTAAAAAATAGAAAAAAGGACCCACTTTCCACTTCTTCTTCATCTTAAACCACCACACCTAACCTCCTAAAACCATCATCGGCCACCACCGACCACCACCGACCACCACCTCCTTAAACCATCACTCTCCACCACCACCCTTGTTTCATCACCACCCCAAAATCAACCACCACCTCTGTTTCATCAATCATCAACACTCCAAAATCAGCCAAATATTCTTCATTTTCCCCTCAAAATCCCACAAAAACCCACTAATACACAATTTCATAAAAACTCACCAAAATCTATACCCAAATTAAAGGATTTAAATACCTCATTATAAGCTAGCCCTCATATCATACATTCTTTTCACAGACACAGATTCTTCATAGAGAGAGAGAGAGAGAGAGAGAGAGAGAGAGAGTTAAGGGAATCTGACCACCTCTTCGACTGGTCTCCGGTGACCCTTCACAGCACCGGCGATGTCTGACAGTACTTGATGGTTGGAGACGGTGGTAGAAGTCGACTGAAGTGGAGCTGGCCCTAGTAGCGCCGGCCTTGAGAGGAGACGGTAGTAGAAGTCAAGGTACAGCTGGACCAGTAGTGTCGGCCTCGAGAGGATATGGTGGTAGTAGTTTTGGTTTGAGGATTACCTCCACTAACACCTTACACTCGAGATTTCAGTTCAGTGGCAACGTTTTCTTCCCTTGATTTGCAAGTTTGTGTTGGATTGAAGAAATGGTGCAGGTGGTGATGGATGATTAATTGTTGCAGGTCTTGATGGAGTGAAGAAATGTGTTAATACAGCATAAAAATGGTAGGATAACCAGAATAACTGATAAATCCACTGAAAAATTGAGAAGAAATATCAGGCAACATTGTGTTAGAACCAGACTCAAAGAAACTTGTGACAACATGGAAAGAGTTTTATGAAAAAGTTTCTGTCAAAATTAAATTTTTTTGGTAATGTATCTTCAAAGAGGAATGAAACAAAATATAATAATTTTTTTCACAACAACACTCCTTGAAGATCAGAACAAAGATGTGAAGTTCAGAAATGCTATGTAAGTGAAATCTTCAAAACTCTACTTATTACATCTCATCTAAAAAAAATAAAAAAAAATACGGTGATTCAATCTCTAAATATGAATCAAATGTATTCTGATGAAGTATGAAGAAAATCCAACTCTCAAAGGTTTTATTCAAAAAAATTTCTGATATACATCATCAAAAGGAATGCTTGGGAACATACACAGTTTCAAAAAGGTTTTTATTGGACCTTTTTACAACTAAAGGGGTCCCACATGAAGAAAAGGTGCAAGTTGGACATTAGTGTTTATCTACTAAATTCTTGGAATCTCTGATTTTTAGTAAAAGATTTATTTTGAATTAGAGATAAACCAAAGGTTTTTTAAACGGTTGTTTCCTAAAGGGATTAAAACATCATTAAGGTGTCATAAACCACCTTAAATACAAACAACTAACGAAAAACACTCAAAGATCTCTGCCTCAAAACACTATAAATACCTCCTTAAAAAACAGAGACTTCCATCTTCAACCTTCCTCTTCAAAAGCAAAACCCTAAAAACCCTTTATCGAAACAAAAACCTCAAATTCTCCATGGCTGCTATCAACATCAATATATCACCAGTTGAACACTCTGTTCAACTCATCACTGAAGCTGAATTCCTACCATTGAAGAGCAACAATGAAGCCATGAATGACAACATTGAAGAATATGATACAAAGTGCCAAATTTTGATCGAATTTCTGACCAAATGTCCTATAGCTCAAGCTCTCACAAAGACCGGAGAGGTACTAGAAAGACTTATACAACAAGTTATAAAGACACTCAATCTCTCAATTCCAAACAAGCTTACAACACATGCATGGGGAGATATCTTCATTACAATCACACCAGAGAAAATAAGGGAATGTTTGGAACTACCCTTAAGCCAAAATTATGTAGAAACTACAAGTTGAGAAGGCATAACACGATTACACGATTAACTCTTATTAAAAACCTTGAAACCCACGATCTAACGGTTACTTTTTGAACCAGACTTCACATCACATGATCCAACGGTAACAAAGGTAATTAATGATCTTTTAACCGTCATTATAAGCCACGTTTCATATCTCCTCAACTCCCACAAATCAATCACCTTCTTCCTCACAAAAAAAAACCTTACACCTTGAAATCCTCTGTTTTCTTTTCAAAAGCCAAAAATTTCCAAATTTCAAACCTGTGGCAGAAGTGAATCTCAACATCCCAATTGTTCAACACGATGTACCATTCAATGAAGATGAAGAATATTTGCCAATAAAAGAAAACAACTTGCTAATGAATACAGAGCATTCAGAATATGATGAAAGATGTTAACTTTTGATAGAATTTCTCTTAAAATGTCCAATCTCAAGAGCATTAACCAAAGGGAAAGAAGTACCAGAAAGATTATTGCAGCAGTTCATTCACACTTTCAGTGAAGATGGAGAAAATCAAGTCTCTGCTCATGTTTGGGGAAATGTTTCAGTAACTTTAGCACCTGCAAGGGTAAGAGAATGGCTGGAACTTCCAATTTTCGACAACTACTGTGAAGCACCAGAAAGAGAAGATTTCATAAGTTTTCTCATGGAACTTGGATACAAAAACAAGAAGATTAACAAAATTGGAGCAGTCAGAAGAAATGAAATGCCAGGATTTTGACAAGTGATGATGGAAGTCTTAAACAAGTGTCTCACATCAAAGTTAGGGGGAGCTGATCAAGTAAGTCAAGCAATTCTGACAATCATGTATGGACTCATACATGTGTCCAAACTTGATTATGGGACATAATTCTTCAATTTAATCAAAAGATCAATTCTCACTAAAAATGGGAGAATTACATCACATCTACCATATCCAAGGTTCATCTCAATCTTCATTTCTGAAACTTTTGACGAAAGAAATATAGAGATTCCTAGTTTGAAAGATGTCTAGAGTTCAAACACAGTGAAACCTTGGAGTGCAAATCATGGATGGACATCAGATAAAGATGTTCATGTGTTACCAGAAAGTATGTTGTGTTTAATTGCATCAAACTCACCATACAGACTACAACATGAAGAATTTCTTAAATCATCAACAGAAGAACCCAACAAAAAAGTCTATAACTGCTCTTCCTCACCAGAAGAAGAAGAAGTTGAAAATTACTGGACATCAGAAAGAGAACCTGCAAAAGAAGAAAAACTGATGATAAGAAACTCACCAGAAAATAAGAGAGATTCTGAACCTGATGGGAATCAACAGAATCATGATATTGGAACTCATTCTGTGTTAGGATCTGAGTTTCTTATGATTGTGTTTTTGTTTTATAATTATGAAGATGAATTAGAATTGCAGCGGAATTAAAATGGAAACAAAACTTTCACACACAATCAAAAAGAAGAATTGCTTTCAACATACATGTTTAACTTTGAACCGAATGATTAAATTTATTTCAATCTTCAATTACAAATGCATGCATGTATTACAATCTCCCCTCGGCCTGAGCTCACAGAGTTTGTTCGTACAGAATGACTTGGGATGAAAGAGCTAATAGAACAGTATAGGATATTGTTCTATTTATAGTACGAAGCAAACCATCGAAGCATGTTTGCTGATGTCACCATGAAAGTGACATCTAACCTCCTAACAACCTACAACCACTGATCTATACAAGCACTGTTATCTTAACCACTGATTACAATATAATACAAATAAGTAAACTAAACTACTGCTTCTCATTCCACTGTTGTGACTCCAACAGTACTTTATATCTTCAGCAGTGCTTGACCCATATCAGTAGATTGAGCATCAGTGTTTGTCTTCAACAGTCTTTAGACTTGATTAGTTGTTGAAGCACAACAGTTGTTGAAGGTCATCAGTTGCTTGTAGACGAACAGTGGATGGAGGTCATCAGTTGTTAGGAACACTTTCAAGGGGAAAGATTGAATACAAATACCTGCTTATTCTGGATCCACTGATCTGATCTAGTTTTGGCTTTATCAACTGTTCCTTTGATAGGGTTCAATCCCAACAATCTCCCCATGGAACAGATGATGCCAAAACCCTTCATTATTCTTGGATCTTTATTACCTCATCAACAATTCCCTGACTTGACCTTTGAATTATAATTCAAAGTCCAAGGAATCCGTGTCATCCTCATCCATGCATAGTGTAAGATCAAGGAGATCTTGCAGATCTTCAACACCCAGGCCCAATGCTTGTTCCCTTGATATGTTCTTTACTTCACCACTGGATTTGAGCAATGTCAATACATGGGTCTGTTTGTCAGATTTCCACTTTAGTATTTTTGAATCCATGGGTTTCTTGGGAGAGGTTTTATTGATGATGAGTTTGGAGATGGTGGCCTGGTAATGACTGGTTGAGCAGTGTTTGCAGCTTTTGCCAATTCAGTATTCTCAGCCATCATTTGTTTAAGGACCATCTTTATGATGTAATCCCCTGCTGCTACATCTTCTGCTGTTTCTGCATCCATCTGCTTTTGTTTCCTTCTTTGATAAAGGATGGCAGCAAGTGGAGCAGTGGATCTCCTGACTTGTAGCTTTTGTGGTTTAGCTGGAACCACTACTTCAGGGTAAACAGGCTTTTGAGGAATATTTGGATTTTTCTTTCTCAATTCTTCCAGCTTTTTGTAAGAGGCCAACACTTTATCCTCTGACCACTTTGTCACTTGGTTCCTTGACCCAAAATCAGCTGTAATGAGCTCTTCTTTCATTCTCTTCAACCTTAATGTTCTTTCTGGTACATTTTTCTTGTATTTTGACCAAACAGGAGGAGTGTGCTTTACTTTGTCTTTGTTCATCTGTTGCACTCTTTCTAACTCCTCTTTGAGCTCAGCAATGGTCCATTCTTTATATTGAGCCTTTTCTGCCTTGTATTTCTTGAAAGCCATTATGTGTTCAATGTAATCTTTTCTCAATCTTTCATCATCTCTTTCTGAAAGTTTCTGACAAAGATCTTTTGAAAATTGTTCCAAAGTTCTGACTTGTGTAAGCAGGTATTGCAAATATCTTTGGATCTCTTTTTCAGATTTTCCCTTTGTATTTCTTTTAGAGATATCCTCTGCTTGTTGTGCATTTAACTTCAAATATTCTTCAATGTTGTTAGGCCTAGGATATCCTTGAAGAGATGGCAGGTTCCTTTTTGCAGGATCATCTTCAGAGTAGAAGGATTTTATCTCCTCTCTAACTGCTGGAAGATCTAATGGATACTGGACTCCTGCAGGATCAATGGGAGTGTTTGGATTGAAGGCTTGTACTGAAGAGAATGGAACAGGGTTTGGAATGGTTACAAAGGTCAGTGGTTGTGAAGAAGTTAGAGGTGATGAAGAGTCATCATCCAATATTATCCTTCTCCTTTTGGGTTTAGGAGAGGTTGGTAGTGTTTTGGTGGGTTGAGTGGTAGTGATTTGAGTGGTAGATGGCTAACTAACAGCTATTGAAACAACTGGTGTTTCAACCACTGTTGCCATTACAACAGATGATGTGTCACCTGATGTCTTCTGCTTTTTGGCAAGTGGTGTTGGTGGTAGTGAGGAGGTTTTTGGTAAGGCAGTGGATTTTATAGTGTGGGCAGTGGTTGAAGTGTGTGTTAAAGTGGTGGTTGTAGGGTTAATATCTGCTGAAACCACTGACGTACCAACAGCTGTTGATACAACAGGTGTTTTAACATTTGTTGGTTTGGAGGTTTGATGTGAGGAGTTTTTGGGAGTTTGGGAAGTATGTTTTGTGATTCTGGAAGGTGTGGATTTGGGTTGCCTCACTTTTCTAGTGGGCTGCCTTTTTTTGGCTTAGGATTTTCTTCTTGATCATCCTTGCGCTCTGAAGTACCCTGTTCTTCCATTTCCATAAAAAATTTCTTCTCCTGCTCAAACCTTGATTTACCCTTTGCCTCCATATCCTTTTTCAGCCTTGCTTTTTCATCAGCAAAGGCATTTAAGGTTACATCAACCTTTTTGGAACCATCTGGCCTAGGGAGATCTGCAAGCATACTAGAATTATCTGATGCAATGTACAGACCATCTTCATATCCCTTCTTCTTTAACTGCTTCATTTTCTCCCCCTTTTTGGCATCATTAGGTGGTGGGTTGTCCACAAAAATGATTGAAGGAGGAGTAGTGCCAGTGGTTTTCATCAAATGGGCCTTAATTGCCTTGATGTCTGCTTGTGTATCCTTGAACCTAGCTTCCATTAAATTTCTGATCTTTTGAACTTGAACTTCATGTTGTTAATCAGCATATTCTCTTTGTTTGTGGAGCATATGTTGAAATAAACTCCAAAGCTCAGCAGCAGTGGGAGCAGATAATGGAACAGATGTTTGAGTTGGAGGAGTAGTGGGTGGTGTCTTTTGTGCATGTAACACCTGTTACAGCATAGTTTTGATCTCTGCAACAGATGTGTCAATCTTGTCAACCCTCTCCGTCAATTCTCTGTACATTAAACCATCACCCAAGTTAATGGGATCATCTGATTTCCCACCAGTGGTGGTTGTATCAGTGGTTGACTTAGGGAAAGTTTCCCAAAAGTCATCCCATGATGCCCCTTTTTCTTGGTACTGGGGACTTCTTCCTTCAGGAGGGGTAACCATTTTAAGTGTTCCAGTTAAAGCTGGAAACACTCTAGTTCCCTAAGAAGAAATTGCCTTCAAGGGAGTCTCATTGATGAAACTACTGTCCAAGTGTAAACCAGTGGGTTCAACACTTGTAGTAGTTGCTCTACTTGAACTACTGATAGGAAGTACTTGTACTTCCTGCAGTGTAACCTCCTCAACTATTAGTGGGTTAACAGAGATTGAGACACCAGACTCAGTCACTTGTTGTGGCATAATCTCATTGACAGGTGATTGAGATGAACTGATTTGTGTCTGGGCTAAATCAACTGCATCCAATAGAGGTAATATGGTTGGTGGAATTTGTGCAGTGAGGATAGGGGTGGAAAGAGAATTTGCCTCAGGAGGTGGGCTGTGGATGTTGGAATCAAGTGATTCCAGAGCATCATAACGTGGTGTCCCTGTGCTTACAACCTGATCTTTTTGAGAAGATGCAGGAGGAGTTTTAGGCTCGGGTTGAGATCTTTCTTCCAACTGCTGTGAGGAAGTAGCAGCAGTGGTTTCTTATGACTTTTGTGTTGTCACTGGCAGTTGCTCTGGGATCTCATCTTCCAGAGTTGCCTTTTTTGTAGGTTTAGGGGGCTTTTTGGATTGTTTATGTTTTGGTCTTTTGGTGGTTTTAGGTGTGGGTTTCACAGCAGTGGTTGTGCTGCTGTGATCACCTTGAGCAGTGGGCTCAACAGCAGGTGCCTGAGGAGCAGTGGTTGCTGCTAAAGTCTGCTCAGGAACCTCTGCTTGTGTTTTTTAATTTTTTGACAGCCGTGTAAATGTTTCAGGAGTTAGGCTGTTTATTTGACAAGGTTCACCTTGGATAAGCACATGAGCATTATCCTTTGAAAATTTCTTTTGAAAATAGTAGCTCAAAAACCTTGGAAAAAGTAAAAATGATTTTTTATTAACATTTTTAACTAAATCATTGAAGATCTCCTGGGAATAGTTAAAATTTTCTTCATTCAGTATAGCATAACCAAGGTATTGGATCTTCAATGGTATTTCATTGAAAGCAGTGGTTTTGTTGGACACACACATAAGGAGGGTATGAAATAAAAACCTTGTGGCAGGAGGAAAACTTCCCTTTTGTAAAGTGTCCTTTTTCATTTCCTCTTCATACCCCCTTTCAAGAAAATTAGTTTGATACTCTGTTTTAGGGAAAGAAGTTTTACCTTGAAGATCACCGAGTTCAAACACTTCCGAGATGGTTTGTGGTGTTATTGTAACTGGAACACCCTTTATTGAAGAATTAATGGCTAAAGGCTTTTTATCCGTAGATTCAAGTTTAGCATTTTTCCAAAATTCTTGCTGGGTTTCCTGGTAAATTGTGGCATCGAAGGTTAACAAAGTTTTGTAATTTAAAGACGAAAGAGCGTCAATGACGGAATCGAAAGTGGTGGTATGGCTTGGTTTTACAAGGAGACCCAAGTAATTATGAGAGGTTTTGTATGGAAGAGCGATGGCGGTTTTAGTGTGATTGCGAGATGAAGAAGACAGTGAGTGATTTGAGAAAAATGGAGAAAACTGGATGGTAACTGCTTTGAGAAAGGAATTTTGAATTTGATTCGACAGTGAAAACCCTGTTTGGGGTTTTGATCGGGGTTTTATAAAGGGAAAAAGTGAATGCTGACGTGGCAACAGTTACAAAGCTCTGACGGATATGTACTGTCCACGTGCCAACCTCTGATCAGTAATGGAAGACAGTTGTTTAGGAAACCACTGATGGAACAAGTATCAGTGGTTACAACGGTTATAAAGAGAACGGTGGCTGATTTTTAACTATCAGTGGATAGCCTATCAGTGGGTTAAAACACTGATTTTGAACAACAGTGATTACCAAAGAAATGAGAAAACAGAGGTTGACTTTCAGCAGTGGACATCATTTAGCAGAACAGATGTTTGAACTAAAAACAGTGGTTATGACAGACTTTTAAGGATTAATGAAAATTTTTATTTTTAGCTATTTTAAGGATGGATTTTTAATTTTATGAAAACATTTTAATGATTTTATTCATAGAAAAACATGATTTTGCTTGTTATTCCATGTTTAGCATGTCAATCCTAGAGATCAAGGTTTCAAAGGTAGATGTGTCTAATTCTTTAGTTAGCACATCTGTCAGCAGATCCTTAGTTGGAACATGATGCAGAGAAATCAAACCTTTTTCATAGCAATCCCTCACAAAGTGATTTCTGATATCAATGTGCTTGGTGGTTGAATGGGAGACTGGATTTTTGATGATATTTTCTGCTGCCTAATATGCAGTAAAATACACATATTTGTCCCGTGTAAAGTGTATAAATTTTATATAGTTATTATTTGTTTTTATTTAGTTTTAGTATTATATTATATTATTTTGTGTTTTGCCAGGTCCTAGTGGAAATGGAGCGAAAAAGAGTAATAATTAAATAACCAGCCAGTTGGACAGAGTGTGTAACACCTGTGCCTCCACGGCCATCAAACAAATACCAAACCAATGAAATATTATATTTCATACTTGGGATTTGTAAAAATATGTGTATCATTTGCACGTATCAATTCTTGTTCAATTTCAAACTCTAAATCGCTTTCTGGAAGGTTATACGCGCACTGATGCGTAAATATAACCAGTTTAATGCAACAAACACTCCGGAATAGTGACATAGGCTTAACATACCTTAAATAACCTTTACATAACTTAGATATAAGTTTTGGAAGGTTTGGTGTGGTGAAATCAAAGTTTAATCGCTTATAGGGACTAAAGTTGACAAACTGCGAAAGTATGCCAATTTGAACTGTAACAGACATTCCGGAACATGACCATAAGTTAAACATACCATATATATCCTTTACATAGCTTAGAAATAGGCTTTTAGGGGTTTGGTGTGCTAAAATAAACTTTTGGGTCATTCAGGGACTAAAAGTGTCAAAAAGTGCACAAGTTTGCATTTTCGCGCATAACTTACGTTCTGAATACATCTGGACATCCAAAAATTTATGTAAGCATGACTACATTATATTTTAGTGTTCGCCTTAAGAAAAATCCATGCGTCGCGTCATTTGGATCGTTTTTCGCGCTTATGCGCATTCCGTCGTAATTAAGCGAACATCGCGTTCGTACGGCCAAACGAACCAACCTCCGGCATATTTTTGAGCATGTTTTGAGTTCCCTATACTTTAACTTCATTTTAGAGCCTTGAAATGAGGTTAACGGGGTTCAAACGCATCGAAAATCGCTTAAACGGGCTGCAGGGACCATTTCTGCCAATTTTGAAAGTTTGCTGAAACAAGGGGGCAGTGGCGTAGCGCCACTGCATGTAGCCTTACCAGTCGCGCTACGCGACTGCCTATTCTGGGCAGAAAACATGCAGAAACTCAGTTTTTCGCTTTCGGGACCAGATTCGACGTATTAACAGCTGTTAACAGCTGTTTTCCACTCCTTAATCCCTTGCCACATGTTGATAGCCTATGGTGAGTGGCCAATTTAGTCACCATGAGTTTCCGACAAGTGTACGGGTTGGATTAAGGCACGATATTCGACAAGCGATCTTAACGGTTCGGGTATTCCTATAAATACCCAACCACCCCCATTGCTAAAAATCACTAGAAACTTGATTTGAGAAACTCTAAGTTGAAACATTTGTTTCATACCTGAGATTTTTGAATCGAGTTTAGCATTCGGGGACCCTTCGTAAGTATTCTTTCGTTCTTTTCCTTATTTTACTGCTTTTCGAGTCAGAAAGTCAAACTTTGTTTGACTTTCAGCGTTGACCAGTAATGGTCAATGCGAAGTTCGTTTGAACTTCGCAACGTGATTGTAATCACGATGGTTATAGTCCCTTGGGGCTATGCCTACTGATTACCACGTTGTCTAGGGTCGTAGGGTAAGCGATCTAATAAATCGCTTATACCTTCGAACCCGACCCAGTTTGGTCGATCATTAGGATCCGACCAAATACATTAGGTGACCATAGTGTAGGGAATAACCTTCTGAGGTTATACCTTATGGTCACATCGTTTAAGTAGTTGTATGATAGGTAGTTTATATGCCTTAGGTAAATTACCAGAATACCCTTTTCATGTATAATTGGTAATTAAGCATATGTAACCTAAACTTTTGTCACATAACTGATTATGTAACATGTTTAGGCATATAACACTTGTCATAGGACTAGTTAGACGGTCCGAACGCGTTTCACGCGCACGACGCGTTAAAGTAGCATAAGTTACCTTAATGGGTCGCGATGGGTCGATAATACTTAGGTTAAGTTTCATTTAGTATGTAGGCTTTGTTAAACCATATCATATGAGTTCCTACACTCATTTGGTTTACAAACCCTCCTGCTACCCAGTCTTCCGATTTAGGTCCGGGTTAATTATGTAGTTACCTATATTAGGTACCGTTTGATTTCCGGGACTCCTCTAGCTTACTTGGTAGTTGTTCAAGACTCCTAAGCACTCCCAGGCGAGTACATTATTCCCCTCTTTTACTGTTTTCCAAACTGTTTTGGGGTGACTCATATGTGCTAAATGTTTTATCAATGGTTTCAAGAACAATTACAATGTGGTTTCGAGAACAATTACAATGTGGTTTCAAGAACAAAAACAATTATTTCAAGAACGCTAACAATGATTTCAAGAACGAATACAATGATTTCAAAAACTAATAACAAATTTCAAAAAAAGTGAACAAACTTGTTGGTTGTAGTTTACATGACCGATGACATTCATTAGCAATGATCAAGCCGACCAGTATTAGGTTATGGTACCATAGGATCTGACAAATCCCGTTATTTACTGCACCCATTGTTATGTGTGGGGGTTGTGGGTAGCGAGTGAATCTGTAATTATTAATTATCCTTTGGTAAGGGTTTGTTAAGAACGAGAGCGAGAGCGAGATGGAGCGAGGAACGCGTCAAGAAGGTTTGAATGTTATTAGAGAATCGACCATAAAGTAGTTTCACAATTAAAATATTAACTTACCCTTTTGTAAGGGTTTGTTAAAACAAGAACGATTTGAACGATTAAAACAAGATGGTTTAACGATTGGGTAAACATTTGTACATGATTGACATTTGATCATGTATTTCCCATAAAACATAACTTTGATTTAAACCAAGTTTTACTTCAATACTTTGTTTTTGTGCATATGGTTTAGTTGAGACATTTCACTTGCCATACATGGACATTTTGACATAGACATTTGACAGGGATATTTGACATAGACATTTTGACATGATTTACATCTTGACATGAATACTTTGACATATTATTCAATACATTTGACAATTGATTTAAACATAGACATTTTACATTGTTTGGTTTAGTTTGGTTAAGTGATTAAGTAACGATGCGTGTGTAATATGATACAAACATGGTGGATACGCCGCTGGTACTTCCTATATATAAGTGTTTGTATGGTATTACATATCATAGCGTTATTTGAATCATTTCAGTTTGAGACATAGAACATTTTATACAAGTAACATACTTTTCACAAGACATTGATTTATAAACAACTTATCTTATGCAAACTCATTTTACATGGTTATTCATTTAATCATGCATTATTCTCTTATTTATACTTATCATCCGAACTAATTATTTTTCAAATGATTTACAAAGACAAAGCAAATTACAAGGTTCATGACTAAACATTTTCTTAAACAGAAGTCATGAATCTTATTTTCACAAAACCTATGTACTCGCCAGCATTTCTTTGCTGACCTCGTTTTCACATATGTTTCAGGTATTGTTGGATGATATCGATTGATAAGATGCATGCTCACATAGGACAGGACAAGGCCTTAGTGACTCAATAACAATGATAGACTATGTTTAAATAGTGTATTTAGATTTCCAGGCGATGTAATTACTCAATGTTTTAATAAAACGAAACACTTTTGATATCCATGGTTATGAAACATTAATTCTGTTGCAACACGCCCCGATGTTTCCGCCGCGTTTGTATGTTCTACGTGGTCGGGGTGTGACAGAAAAGATGGTATCAGAGCCAATGGTTATAGGGAATTAGGTTATTAGTAATGCTTTGACCTAGTCTATAACCTTCTTAGGACCCTAACGCGAGTTTACTTGCGTTTAGTCATAAAACAATACCGTCACCTATCCTTAGGTGACGACCACAACAAGAACATAAATTTCAAAACCGCTTTGAAAACTAATCATCTGTTCTAGGATGATTGATTACTAGGTTTTGAACCCTCTATTGTAAGGTTTTGAACTCTCTATTATATGGTTTTGAACCCCTTTGAGTTTTCAAAACTTCGTCAAGGTTTTGGGTTTTAAATGATGTGAACACGTGCAAACTGGAAGGGTGAATGCCTGTATTCTGGGTTTTCTGTCTAGGCAAGCACTTCGTATACATCTCATCAGACGCGAGACCAGTTGTGCTTACCTGGGAATTCTTGGGATGAGTGTTCACTTATAGGCGAGCATGTCTTCGCGATACATTATTTTTGACCCATTTACTTTGATCAGCCACCGTCTCATTTGTTTGCCTTAGGTAACAAACAAATGATCGCAATCTGCATGCGTTATCATTCTGTTTTGATTGTCCAATAATCTTTCACCTGTTTCTCCCTATGCCTTTCTTTTTCTTCAAGAATGTCTCTTCATCACAATGACGCCCAGATATCTGAGCAAGCATCCAAATTCGCTCAGCGAATAGGCGAAGTAGTCCTAAAGACTGTTGAATTAGCTACTGCCAAGTATCATCTCCAGGATGAAGCCACTCAAGAGTCACCAAGACAGGCAGGACCTAGTCAGGCGACAACACTATCAGCCAAGAAACCAATCGAGGAATCAAAGACCATGGATGAACGATCCCCTAAGAAGTCAAAGAAGCGAAAGGCTTCTCAGAACTTCGCCATGGTCGCTCACAATGGTAAAGCAGTCCCCAACCAACCAGCTCAACCCCCTGCTAGGTGTGTATGGCTTTTCCTATGATACCTACATCAAGGAACTATGTACCTTACAAACTACTCTTGTGATTTCTCTCTTTCAAATGATTGCTCATGATTCCCTCAAAAATTTTAAGTACTCGTTTCACTCTAAGAAACAAAGTACAGAAAATTAAGTGACATTATGAGTAATCGTGCTTTTCGCACATCTGTGCCTTTAAATCCTTGGTTAGATAACTAAGGGTATTTTCAAATTCTCATACCCATTACGTTTTGATTTTTCAACATACATAGTGCCAGTATTTCAAAACAATCTTCATGATCTCAAAACATTTCATATAGTTTGAAAACAATTTTTCTAGATGCATTGTCTATGTTATTTCAAAAACATTGGCCATGTTATCAAAACCAACCTTTCTAATTTCAAAATATTTCATATAGTCTGAAGACAATATTAACACAATACATTTTCTGATCAAGTGCATGATTTCGAAAAGCATCATTCATGTCTTTCAAAAACCTTATACATAATTTCAAAATTCATCTCGCGTGATTTTAAAACATTTTTGTAAATATATCTACCTAATACACCTACTTTATGATTTCAAAAAGTATTATATATAAGGTTTCAAAAACGTTAAACACATTTTTCTTAAAAGAACCCCATGCATAGTTTTCAAAAATATTTTCCTCATACATTGACTTAACCTTCAAAATTCTGCTTCATATGTCGCCTTGACATATCAAGCATCTCAACTTCATAAGCATTTTACAACATGTTTTGACCTAAGCACATCCAGTGCAAGGTTTCAAAACATCTTCAACTTCTAAAATTCATATGGGATCTTTTTATCTTTACAATTGGATCCTTGTGGATGATTATCGTTCAAATCAAAGTCCTTAATCGGATTCCTTATGTACCTTAATTCGAACACTTCGGTTCCTAGTAATCGAAATCGAATTTTCTTTTTGAATCTTCCTATCTTTATAGCTGGATTCTTGATAACGTTTAAAGTACCAAATGAAATCCACGGAATGGATTCCAAGTGTGCTTTAAATGCATGTACGCAATTTACAAGACAAATTAACAAACAATTTTGTGGTTATGTGATATATGTTTATGTGTTCTCCTCTATGATTTTTGTGTTTTTGTATACTCTGGATATTCGTTATCCAAATCCTCATAGAATCTTTCATATCTTCATATGAGGGATTCATAGTAGGATACTCAAAAGGTACTACCTTAATCTTTATGGGCTTCTACGTTGTAGTTAAGACCCTTGGGTTATATGGTACCACTCCATGGTTCGATAAGAGACCCTTTAGTGGTCTAGTCAAAAAGATTGATTCACAATTTGGTTAAAGAACGACATCTAGTGATGTAGCTGAACAGACTCCTTGATAGTCTATTTAGATCATTTAATGATTTAATTAAAAGGATTCTATGGCGGTCTAGTCACACTCATCACAGGATTGTTCATTTGGTTTCACACTACACATTATAAAATAGACTGTGTGAACTGGGCAAGGAATTGTCTAATTATGGACGCGTACATAATTATGAAATTTAGTGCACAGAAAACCAGTAAGATTTATTATGTGTAAGAACCGATAGCGACAACAATAACAAAATGACAACGATGTAATGGAGGTACGGTGGACGCACCAATG
Source organism: Helianthus tuberosus (assembly GCA_030545235.1). NCBI lineage: Eukaryota > Viridiplantae > Streptophyta > Magnoliopsida > Asterales > Asteraceae > Helianthus > Helianthus tuberosus. The sequence continues at coordinate 79,048,279 of CM060415.1, forward strand.
ACACTTCATATACTTGTATATAAGTGTCCCTCTTACATTGCAAACATAATGTTATTAAGGTTCCTAGAAGTTCAAGAACCCTAACCAATGTTGTTCGATCTTTTCAATTTCATGTTTTCAAGCTCTCACAAGTTTCCTCTAAATAAATTTCGGGACGAAATTTCCTAAAGTAGGGGAGACTGTAACACCTGTGCCTCCACGGCCATCAAAAAAATACCAAACCAATGAAATATTATATTTCATACTTGGGATTTGTAAAAATATGTGTATCATTTGCACGTATCAATTCTTGTTCAATTTCAAACTCTAAATCGCTTTCTGGAAGGTTATACGCGCACTGATGCGTAAATATAACCAGTTTAATGCAACAAACACTCCGGAATAGTGACATAGGCTTAACATACCTTAAATAACCTTTACATAACTTAGATATAAGTTTTGGAAGGTTTGGTGTGGTGAAATCAAAGTTTAATCGCTTACAGGGACTAAAGTTGACAAACTGCGAAAGTATGCCAATTTGAACTGTAACAGACATTCCGGAACATGACCATAAGTTAAACATACCATATATATCCTTTACATAGCTTAGAAATAGGCTTTTAGGGGTTTGGTGTGCTAAAATAAACTTTTGGGTCATTCAGGGACTAAAAGTGTCAAAAAGTGCACAAGTTTGCATTTTCGCGCATAACTTACGTTCTGAATACATCTGGACATCCAAAAATTTATGTAAGCATGACTACATTATATTTTAGTGTTCGCCTTAAGAAAAATCCATGCGTCGCGTCATTTGGATCGTTTTTCGCGCTTATGCGCATTCCGTCGTAATTAAGCGAACATCGCGTTCGTACGGCCAAACGAACCAACCTCCGGCATATTTTTGAGCATGTTTTGAGTTCCCTATACTTTAACTTCATTTTAGAGCCTTGAAATGAGGTTAACGGGGTTCAAACGCATCGAAAATCGCTTAAACGGGCTGCAGGGACCATTTCTGCCAATTTTGAAAGTTTGCTGAAACAAGGGGGCAGTGGCGTAGCGCCACTGCATGTAGCCTTACCAGTCGCGCTACGCGACTGCCTATTCTGGGCAGAAAACATGCAGAAACTCAGTTTTTCGCTTTCGGGACCAGATTCGACGTATTAACAGCTGTTAACAACTGTTTTCCACTCCTTAATCCCTTGCCACATGTTGATACCCTATGGTGAGTGGCCAATTTAGTCACCATGAGTTTCCGACAAGTGTACGGGTTGGATTAAGGCACGATATTCGACAAGCGATCTTAACGGTTCGGGTATTCCTATAAATACCCAACCACCCCCATTGCTAAAAATCACTAGAAACTTGATTTGAGAAACTCTAAGTTGAAACATTTGTTTCATACCTGAGATTTTTGAATCGAGTTTAGCATTCGGGGACCCTTCGTAAGTATTCTTTCGTTCTTTTCCTTATTTTACTGCTTTTCGAGTCAGAAAGTCAAACTTTGTTTGACTTTCAGCGTTGACCAGTAATGGTCAATGCGAAGTTCGTTTGAACTTCGCAACGTGATTGTAATCACGATGGTTATAGTCCCTTGGGGCTATGCCTACTGATTACCACGTTGTCTAGGGTCGTAGGGTAAGCGATCTAATAAATCGCTTATACCTTCGAACCCGACCCAGTTTGGTCGATCATTAGGATCCGACCAAATACATTAGGTGACCATAGTGTAGGGAATAACCTTCCGAGGTTATACCTTATGGTCACATCGTTTAAGTAGTTGTATGATAGGTAGTTTATATGCCTTAGGTAAATTACCAGAATACCCTTTTCATGTATAATTGGTAATTAAGCATATGTAACCTAAACTTTTGTCACATAACTGATTATGTAACATGTTTAGGCATATAACACTTGTCATAGGACTAGTTAGACGGTCCGAACGCGTTTCACGCGCACGACGCGTTAAAGTAGCATAAGTTACCTTAATGGGTCGCGATGGGTCGATAATACTTAGGTTAAGTTTCATTTAGTATGTAGGCTTTGTTAAACCATATCATATGAGTTCCTACACTCATTTGGTTTACAAACCCTCCTGCTACCCAGTCTTCCGATTTAGGTCCGGGTTAATTATGTAGTTACCTATATTAGGTACCGTTTGATTTCCGGGACTCCTCTAGCTTACTTGGTAGTTGTTCAAGACTCCTAAGCACTCCCAGGCGAGTACATTATTCCCCTCTTTTACTGTTTTCCAAACTGTTTTGGGGTGACTCATATGTGCTAAATGTTTTATCAATGGTTTCAAGAACAATTACAATGTGGTTTCGAGAACAATTACAATGTGGTTTCAAGAACAAAAACAATTATTTCAAGAACGCTAACAATGATTTCAAGAACGAATACAATGATTTCAAAAACTAATAACAAATTTCAAAAAAAGTGAACAAACTTGTTGGTTGTAGTTTACATGACCGATGACATTCATTAGCAATGATCAAGCCGACCAGTATTAGGTTATGGTACCATAGGATCTGACAAATCCCGTTATTTACTGCACCCATTGTTATGTGTGGGGGTTGTGGGTAGCGACTGAATCTGTAATTATTAACTTATCCTTTGGTAAGGGTTTGTTAAGAACGAGAGCGAGAGCGAGATGGAGCGAGGAACGCGTCAAGAAGGTTTGAATGTTATTAGAGAATCGACCATAAAGTAGTTTCACAATTAAAATATTAACTTACCCTTTTGTAAGGGTTTGTTAAAACAAGAACGATTTGAACGATTAAAACAATATGGTTTAACGATTGGGTAAACATTTGTACATGATTGACATTTGATCATGTATTTCCGACAAAACATAACTTTGATTTAAACCAAGTTTTACTTCAATACTTTGTTTTTGTGCATATGGTTTAGTTGAGACATTTCACTTGCCATACATGGACATTTTGACATAGACATTTGACAGGGATATTTGACATAGACATTTTGACATGATTTACATCTTGACATGAATACTTTGACATATTATTCAATACATTTGACAATTGATTTAAACATAGACATTTTACAATGTTTGGTTTAGTTTGGTTAAGTGATTAAGTAACGATGCGTGTGTAATATGATACAAACATGGTGGATACGCCGCTGGTACTTCCTATATATAAGTGTTTGTATGGTATTACATATCATAGCGTTATTTGAATCATTTCAGTTTGAGACATAGAACATTTTATACAAGTAACATACTTTTCACAAGACATTGATTTATAAACAACTTATCTTATGCAAACTCATTTTACATGGTTATTCATTTAATCATGCATTATTCTCTTATTTATACTTATCATCCGAACTAATTATTTTTCAAATGATTTACAAAGACAAAGCAAATTACAAGGTTCATGACTAAACATTTTCTTAAACAGAAGTCATGAATCTTATTTTCACAAAACCTATGTACTCGCCAGCATTTCTTTGCTGACCTCGTTTTCACATATGTTTCAGGTATTGTTGGATGATATCGATTGATAAGATGCATGCTCACATAGGACTGGACAAGGCCTTAGTGACTCAATAACAATGATAGACTATGTTTAAATAGTGTATTTAGATTTCCAGGCGATGTAATTACTCAATGTTTTAATAAAACGAAACACTTTTGATATCCATGGTTATGAAACATTAATTCTGTTGCAACACGCCCCGATGTTTCCGCCGCGTTTGTATGTTCTACGTGGTCGGGGTGTGACAGAAAAGATGGTATCAGAGCCAATGGTTATAGGGAATTAGGTTATTAGTAATGCTTTGACCTAGTCTATAACCTTCTTAGGACCCTAACGCGAGTTTACTTGCGTTTAGTCATAAAACAATACCGTCACCTATCCTTAGGTGACGACCACAACAAGAACATAAATTTCAAAACCGCTTTGAAAACTAATCATCTGTTCTAGGATGATTGATTACTAGGTTTTGAACCCTCTATTGTAAGGTTTTGAACTTTCTATTATATGGTTTTGAACCCCTTTGAGTTTTCAAAACTTCGTCAAGGTTTTGGGTTTTAAATGATGTGAACACGTGCAAACTGGAAGGGTGAATGCCTGTATTCTGGGTTTTCTGTCTAGGCAAGCACTTCGTATACATCTCATCAGACGCGAGACCAGTTGTGCTTACCTGGGAATTCTTGGGATGAGTGTTCACTTATAGGCGAGCATGTCTTCGCGATACATTATTTTTGACCCATTTACTTTGATCAGCCACCGTCTCATTTGTTTGCCTTAGGTAACAAACAAATGATCGCAATCTGCATGCATTGCAATCTGCATGCGTTATCATTCTGTTTTGATTGTCCAATAATCTTTCACCTGTTTCTCCCTATGCCTTTCTTTTTCTTCAAGAATGTCTCTTCATCACAATGACGCCTAGATATCTGAGCAAGCAGCCAAATTCGCTCAGCGAATAGGCGAAGTAGTCCTAAAGACTGTTGAATTAGCTACTGCCAAGTATCATCTCCAGGATGAAGCCACTCAAGAGTCACCAAGACAGGCAGGACCTAGTCAGGCGACAACACTATCAGCCAAGAAACCAATCGAGGAATCAAAGACCATGGATGAACGATCCCCTAAGAAGTCAAAGAAGCGAAAGGCTTCTCAGAACTTCGCCATGGTCGCTCACAATGGTAAAGCAGTCCCCAACCAACCAGCTCAACCCCCTGCTAGGTGTGTATGGCTTTTCCTATGATACCTACATCAAGGAACTATGTACCTTACAAACTACTCTTGTGATTTCTCTCTTTCAAATGATTGCTCATGATTCCCTCAAAAATTTTAAGTACTCGTTTCACTCTAAGAAACAAAGTACAGAAAATTAAGTGACATTATGAGTAATCGTGCTTTTCGCACATCTGTGCCTTTAAATCCTTGGTTAGATAACTAAGGGTATTTTCAAATTCTCATACCCATTACGTTTTGATTTTTCAACATACACAGTGCCAGTATTTCAAAACAATCTTCATGATCTCAAAACATTTCATATAGTTTGAAAACAATTTTTCTAGATGCATTGTCTATGTTATTTAAAAAACATTGGCCATGTTATCAAAACCAACCTTTCTAATTTCAAAATATTTCATATAGTCTGAAGACAATATTAACACAATACATTTTCTGATCAAGTGCATGATTTCGAAAAGCATCATTCATGTCTTTCAAAAACCTTATACATAATTTCAAAATTCATCTCGCATGATTTTAAAACATTTTTGTATATATATCTACCTAATACACCTACTTTATGATTTCAAAAAGTATTATATATAAGGTTTCAAAAACGTTAAACACATTTTTCTTAAAAGAACCCCATGCATAGTTTTCAAAAATATTTTCCTCATACATTGACTTAACCTTCAAAATTCTGCTTCATATGTCGCCTTGACATATCAAGCATCTCAACTTCATAAGCATTTTACAACATGTTTTGACCTAAGCACATCCAGTGCAAGGTTTCAAAACATCTTCAACTTCTAAAATTCATATGGGATCTTTTTATCTTTACAATTGGATCCTTGTGGATGATTATCGTTCAAATCAGAGTCCTTAATCGGATTCCTTATGTACCTTAATTCGAACACTTCGGTTCCTAGTAATCGAAATCGAATTTTCTTTTTGAATCTTCCTATCTTTATAGCTGGATTCTTGATAACGTTTAAAGTACCAAATGAAATCCACAGAATGGATTCCAAGTGTGCTTTAAATGCATGTACGCAATTTACAAGACAAATTAACAAACAATTTTGTGGTTATGTGATATATGTTTATGTGTTCTCCTCTATGATTTTTGTGTTTTTGTATACTCTGGATATTCGTTATCCAAATCCTCATAGAATCTTTCATATCTTCATATGAGGGATTCATAGTAGGATACTCAAAAGGTACTACCTTAATCTTTATGGGCTTCTACGTTGTAGTTAAGACCCTTGGGTTATATGGTACCACTCCATGGTTCGATAAGAGACCCTTTAGTGGTCTAGTCAAAAAGATTGATTCACAATTTGGTTAAAGAACGACATCTAGTGATGTAGCTGAACAGACTCCTTGATAGTCTATTTAGATCATTTAATGATTTAATTAAAAGGATTCTATGGCGGTCTAGTCACACTCATCACAGGATTGTTCATTTGGTTTCACACTACACATTATAAAATAGACTGTGTGAACTGGGCAAGGAATTGTCTAATTATGGACGCGTACATAATTATGAAATTTAGTGCACAGAAAACCAGTAAGATTTATTATGTGTAAGAACCGATAGCGACAACAATAACAAAATGACAACGATGTAATGGAGGTACGGTGGACGCACCAATGACACTTCATATACTTGTATATAAGTGTCCCTCTTACATTGCAAACATAATGTTATTAAGGTTCCTAGAAGTTCAAGAACCCTAACCAATGTTGTTCGATCTTTTCAATTTCATGTTTTCAAGCTCTCACAAGTTTCCTCTAAATAAATTTCGGGACGAAATTTCCTAAAGTAGGGGAGACTGTAACACCTGTGCCTCCACGGCCATCAAACAAATACCAAACCAATGAAATATTATATTTCATACTTGGGATTTGTAAAAATATGTGTATCATTTGCACGTATCAATTCTTGTTCAATTTCAAACTCTAAATCGCTTTCTGGAAGGTTATACGCGCACTGATGCGTAAATATAACCAGTTTAATGCAACAAACACTCCGGAATAGTGACATAGGCTTAACATACCTTAAATAACCTTTACATAACTTAGATATAAGTTTTGGAAGGTTTGGTGTGGTGAAATCAAAGTTTAATCGCTTACAGGGACTAAAGTTGACAAACTGCGAAAGTATGCCAATTTGAACTGTAACAGACATTCCGGAACATGACCATAAGTTAAACATACCATATATATCCTTTACATAGCTTAGAAATAGGCTTTTAGGGGTTTGGTGTGCTAAAATAAACTTTTGGGTCATTCAGGGACTAAAAGTGTCAAAAAGTGCACAAGTTTGCATTTTCGCGCATAACTTACGTTCTGAATACATCTGGACATCCAAAAATTTATGTAAGCATGAATACATTATATTTTAGTGTTCGCCTTAAGAAAAATCCATGCGTCGCGTCATTTGGATCGTTTTTCGCGCCTATGCGCATTCCGTCGTAATTAAGCGAACATCGCGTTCGTACGGCCAAACGAACCAACCTCCGGCATATTTTTGAGCATGTTTTGAGTTCCCTATACTTTAACTTCATTTTAGAGCCTTGAAATGAGGTTAACGGGGTTCAAACGCATCGAAAATCGCTTAAACGGGCTGCAGGGACCATTTCTGCCAATTTTGAAAGTTTGCTGAAACAAGGGGGCAGTGGCGTAGCGCCACTGCATGTAGCCTTACCAGTCGCGCTACGCGACTGCCTATTCTGGGCAGAAAACATGCAGAAACTCAGTTTTTCGCTTTCGGGACCAGATTCGACGTATTAACAGCTGTTAACAGCTGTTTTCCACTCCTTAATCCCTTGCCACATGTTGATACCCTATGGTGAGTGGCCAATTTAGTCACCATGAGTTTCCGACAAGTGTACGGGTTGGATTAAGGCACGATATTCGACAAGCGATCTTAACGGTTCGGGTATTCCTATAAATACCCAACCACCCCCATTGCTAAAAATCACTAGAAACTTGATTTGAGAAACTCTAAGTTGAAACATTTGTTTCATACTTGAGATTTTTGAATCGAGTTTAGCATTCGGGGACCCTTCGTAAGTATTCTTTCGTTCTTTTCCTTATTTTACTGCTTTTCGAGTCAGAAAGTCAAACTTTGTTTGACTTTCAGCGTTGACCAGTAATGGTCAATGCGAAGTTCGTTTGAACTTCGCAACGTGATTGTAATCACGATGGTTATAGTCCCTTGGGGCTATGCCTACTGATTACCACGTTGTCTAGGGTCGTAGGGTAAGCGATCTAATAAATCGCTTATACCTTCGAACCCGACCCAGTTTGGTCGATCATTAGGATCCGACCAAATACATTAGGTGACCATAGTGTAGGGAATAACCTTCCGAGGTTATACCTTATGGTCACATCGTTTAAGTAGTTGTATGATAGGTAGTTTATATGCCTTAGGTAAATTACCAGAATACCCTTTTCATGTATAATTGGTAATTAAGCATATGTAACCTAAACTTTTGTCACATAACTGATTATGTAACATGTTTAGGCATATAACACTTGTCATAGGACTAGTTAGACGGTCCGAACGCGTTTCACGCGCACGACGCGTTAAAGTAGCATAAGTTACCTTAATGGGTCGCGATGGGTCGATAATACTTAGGTTAAGTTTCATTTAGTATGTAGGCTTTGTTAAACCATATCATATGAGTTCCTACACTCATTTGGTTTACAAACCCTCCTGCTACCCAGTCTTCCGATTTAGGTCCGGGTTAATTATGTAGTTACCTATATTAGGTACCGTTTGATTTCCGGGACTCCTCTAGCTTACTTGGTAGTTGTTCAAGACTCCTAAGCACTCCCAGGCGAGTACATTATTCCCCTCTTTTACTGTTTTCCAAACTGTTTTGGGGTGACTCATATGTGCTAAATGTTTTATCAATGGTTTCAAGAACAATTACAATGTGGTTTCGAGAACAATTACAATGTGGTTTCAAGAACAAAAACAATTATTTCAAGAACGCTAACAATGATTTCAAGAACGAATACAATGATTTCAAAAACTAATAACAAATTTCAAAAAAAGTGAACAAACTTGTTGGTTGTAGTTTACATGACCGATGACATTCATTAGCAATGATCAAGCCGACCAGTATTAGGTTATGGTACCATAGGATCTGACAAATCCCGTTATTTACTGCACCCATTGTTATGTGTGGGGGTTGTGGGTAGCGACTGAATCTGTAATTATTAACTTATCCTTTGGTAAGGGTTTGTTAAGAACGAGAGCGAGAGCGAGATGGAGCGAGGAACGCGTCAAGAAGGTTTGAATGTTATTAGAGAATCGACCATAAAGTAGTTTCACAATTAAAATATTAACTTACCCTTTTGTAAGGGTTTGTTAAAACAAGAACGATTTGAACGATTAAAACAAGATGGTTTAACGATTGGGTAAACATTTGTACATGATTGACATTTGATCATGTATTTCCGACAAAACATAACTTTGATTTAAACCATGTTTTACTTCAATACTTTGGTTTTGTGCATATGGTTTAGTTGAGACATTTCACTTGCCATACATGGACATTTTGACATAGACATTTGACAGGGATATTTGACATAGACATTTTGACATGATTTACATCTTGACATGAATACTTTGACATATTATTCAATACATTTGACAATTGATTTAAACATAGACATTTTACAATGTTTGGTTTAGTTTGGTTAAGTGATTAAGTAACGATGCGTGTGTAATATGATACAAACATGGTGGATACGCCGCTGGTACTTCCTATATATAAGTGTTTGTATGGTATTACATATCATAGCGTTATTTGAATCATTTCAGTTTGAGACATAGAACATTTTATACAAGTAACATACTTTTCACAAGACATTGATTTATAAACAACTTATCTTATGCAAACTCGTTTTACATGGTTATTCATTTAATCATGCATTATTCTCTTATTTATACTTATCATCCGAACTAATTATTTTTCAAATGATTTACAAAGACAAAGCAAATTACAAGGTTCATGACTAAACATTTTCTTAAACAGAAGTCATGAATCTTATTTTCACAAAACCTATGTACTCGCCAGCATTTCTTTGCTGACCTCGTTTTCACATATGTTTCAGGTATTGTTGGATGATATCGATTGATAAGATGCATGCTCACATAGGACAGGACAAGGCCTTAGTGACTCAATAACAATGATAGACTATGTTTAAATAGTGTATTTAGATTTCCAGGCGATGTAATTACTCAATGTTTTAATAAAACGAAACACTTTTGATATCCATGGTTATGAAACATTAATTCTGTTGCAACACGCCCCGATGTTTCCGCCGCGTTTGTATGTTTTACGTGGTCGGGGTGTGACAGAGTGGGGCTCCAGTGACTGAATTAAAATTGCCGCTATTTTCTCGAGTGAGGAGAGCCCGCTATCTCTATACAATCCATTAAGCGTTGCCATATACAAAAGATTATTAAATGGGCTTTTGGTGGACAAGCCAGTATATTATATATATATTGTTAACAAGGGCCGATGAATAGTAACTTTATTTTTATAATAATATATAGTTTTTTATTATTTTATTATTTAATATATTACAATAGTTTATATTTACTTTTAATAACATATTTTTCTTTTTTTTAAACATATATTTCCTTTACCTTTTTTTAATAATTGTTTTCTTTTTTTTTTTGAACATATATTAAAAACTTAAGCACGTAGTTGTGCTTGATTTCTATCCCTGACATTCCATTATAAGTTTTGTTAAAAACGAAGTTGTACTCAAAATAAAATATTTATTTGGTATCATAAAACGCTACGATAATAAACTAAATCATTCTAATGGTTTGACTTTCAAAACAACATGTTTTGTATTCAAATCACGTTTGGTTTACATTATCATTTGCTCGGTTTCACTGCAACGCGCGTTATAAAAAAACTAGTATTAATTAATATCATACGAAAAAAGGAATCTTGAGAATAAATATTTGAGGGCTGCCGGATAGGGATTACTATAATATATACATTGACAAGAAGGAAAAGAGGGATGGCCAATTATTAATATATTTACAAAAGGCAACAAAGGCAAATTATTATTGTTGTTAATGGATGGCAGCAACTAGGGGTGTAAACAAGCCCAGAGGCTCGAGAGCTACTCGTGATCGACTCGGTTAAAAGCTCGAACCAGCCGAGCCTTAACGAGCCCGAGCCCGAGCTCGAGCCTGAAATAGAACTCATTTTGTTATCGAGCCCGAGCTCGAGCCTTAAATACAAAGCTTGTTTAGGCTCGCGAGCCTAAACGAGCCCATACAAAATTTTAATTTTTTTATATATAATATATTATAATGATGATAACATTGATGAGCCGAGCTTGAGCCGAGCTTTGGCTCGTTTATGCGATGTTGAATTGAGCTCGAGCCGAGCTTTTAGCTCGTTTAAGGTTGTTCTCAAAATAGTTCGAGCCGAGTCGAGCCGAGCTCGAGCTTTGGGTTTTACTCGCGAGCTGAGCTCGAGCTCGAGCTCGAGCTTCATAAAAACCTAACGAGCCAAGCTCGAGCCTAGTCGAGCTCAGGCTCGGCCCGGCTCGTTTACACCCCTAGCAGCAACTATTAGATATTTTTGTGGGGAGATATTAAATTGGAAAAAGAAAACACTACGGATGGTGGAGTTTTTTTTGGACAAATCAAAAAGTGGGATAAGCCCAGCGAATTGTGAAAACCCGGACCAGGACCCGACCCGGTTTTAAAAAAAAAACCCGATTTGGTAAAACCCGATCCTACCCGAAACCGGTTAAAAAAAAACCCGATTTGTGCACCACTAATTATAACCCTAATCCATTGGAATGATACAGACATACAATATACACATCGAGCAACATCAAGACAGGGGGGACACACGATTAGTATTGGGATGAATTTAGAGCTTTATTTTACAAGAGTTGAAGTTCAAGAATTATTGGGGTTGAAGCAAGAGGCTTAGGGATCAAGAATTAAACGGGTTTTATCTATTTAATTCTCTTGTTTTCTTAGTTTCTTTATTTTACTTCAATGAATTCTGTTATTGAACCTTATTTATTATCTTCGTTCATGACTTTAATCGGCTAAACTTTTAAGCCACCTAGACTTTGATGAATGGATTGATATAGAGTTTTTACCTTTTTCGTTAATTGCATGAATGTTATGGATTAATTGTGTTTAGTAAAGAGTTTGTTTTATTGATTTGATGCACATGCGTACTTTAATTTGGTTTATTATTGTCAATTGCTTCGTATGATTCTTAGTGACGGTCTTTATCACAATATAGAGTCATGCTAGGGTTTTAGATTTTGGTGAGTGTCTATATCACGTAAGAAATCTTAGCTCTTTAGGGTGGAATTGGCCAATAACCCCTAGAAGTAATTGTTAGTAATTTGCTAGGTTTTAGTGTTCTGCTAGTCCTTATAGCTGGAAGGTGCGGGGCTATTGATAGGTCTTACCCGGCGAATTGCTTTAGACAGTCCTTGGAAAAGGTCGTGCCTTAGTTGCCCCGTCGGTTTATTAGTCTATCAAGTCAAGTTAAATAATTCAAACTACCCTAGATCTATAATTGGAAAAGAGTAGGTCAACATTTGGGTACTTACACAATAATTAGACAACTGGAAAGACGTCTAATAACCGGTAGGATTAACGGCTTAGGTAGCCCCATAAGTTTCACCTCGAGAAGGGTTGAGGGGCTAAGTTGGTGTCTTAATAGGTTTAGTACTTTAAGATCCCGGTTCCATAAATCATTCAGTTAACTTAATCAGTAATACTTTAAAATCAATCTAGGATTCTAGTCTAGGTGGTCTTGTTCATCATATAAGAATCCTCTTTGACTTCTTTCGTATTAGTCTAGTTTTTAGTTTAATATTTTGTTTAAATAGATTTCCTTAGTTTTTTCGTAACCCCCCCCCCCAAACAATTAAACAAGTTTCAGTCGTGTCTGTCAGTGTCTGTTAGAGTCTAGTTTACGTGATAAATAGAGTCTCGTGGTTCGATATCCTGACTTCCTAGGGTTATACTACAGTGATCGGTACACTTGCCGATTGTGTGGTTTAGGTCGAGTCTAGAATTAAAGCTTTTTAGTGTCTAGCTCAGAGAGTCTAATATAGTTAATTTTTATAGTCTGTTTTACACACATCAAGTTTTTGGCGTCGTTGTCGGGGACTCATGGCAATCGCGTTCATTAGCTTTGATAGACTTTATTGACATATACGTGCTACGTGTTTGTTTTGTTTTGAGTCTTTCATTTTTTGTTCTTGTTTTATTTTTGACTCATAGTGACTAGTGTTTGCTTTTCTCATATCTAGGTTTTTGCTTGTAGTGGATGCCACATCTGCGCTCGCATGAACCGCCGAAGCCGCCAGTCACAGAGTCATCATCTAGATTGGGCCAAGGCCCAAAGGTTAGTACTTCATCCTCTTCTCAATTCGTTACCCACCCCACCTTCATCACCACCCCATTCACCTAAAACATCACCTAAGGTTTCCCTACCCGATAGTCCCACTTCTAGTACCTTTAGCGCCCAAGAAAACATAGACCTAGAAAATATGGCCAACGCTAGGTAAACCGTCCATCAACAAGCCACTCAGAATTTCACCGGTCTTGCTTCACCCATCACCGTTCCACCCATAGTTAGCGAAAACTCATGGCAGATTCCATCTTATGCCATGCAAGCCATCACCAATAGCATCCAGTTCCATGGCCGCGAGGACGAGGACGCCACGGACCACATCAACCGTTTCTCACGTATACTTGATACTTTTAGCCTTCACGGAGCCTCGAATGATGCTACCTACTTACAGCTTTTCCCATTTTCACTAGCCGGCCGTGCGGCTACTTGGTTGGACTCTCAGCCAACCGGTACTTTTACCACTTGGGCGGGCCTTCGTCAAGCCTTTTTGAACAAGTATTTCCTTCCCGCTAAAGCCTCACGCCTTGGTGACCAAATTCACTCCTTCTGCATGGAGCCCAACGAGCCCTATTACCTTGCTTGGGAGCGCTTCCAAAACCTTTATGCTCGTTGCTCCCAACATGGTCTTTCTGATTGGGCCCTTTGTGAAAAATTCTACAACGGTCTCACCCAAGAGACTCGTGATCGTTTTGACACTAATGTGGGGGGTCATATGATGGGTATTCTTATTGTTGTCGAGTGTTTAGAGCGTTTCAAGGCATTTGCCCAATCTCAATCTCAATCGCGAGCCGATCAGCGGTATCAAAGTGGTAATTCAAATACCACTACTAGTGCACCCGCCCGAGGGGTGAACCATGTCACCATGGACCCTAGTTTAGCCGCTGTGTTGGAAAATGTGACTAGGGAGCTTAAGGAGATTAAGGCATAGGTAGACAAGTGTGAGTTTTGCCGAGGTGGTCACGATACGAATGCGTGTCCATTGCTAGTTGGTGAGGAGCAAGTTGATTTTGTGGGAGGGGGTCAAGGTAGATGTCAACCTGGTGGGTTTGGTAATTTTAATTTGGGTTGGCGAAATAATAGTAATAATAATAATAATTTTAATAATAATAATAATTTTCGCTCAAATGGACCTCCTGGTTTTCAAATAGCTCAAAATCCAAATAGGGGTCAAGGTTCACTTTTTGGTGGGGGTTCAAATGGGCAGTTCAACAAGGGGTTTAATGGGCAGGTCAAAGATGGGGGGTCAAATAATCAGGTTCAACCAGGTCAAGGTCCAAGTTATGATCTAGGGGGTAGCCTAGAAAGAATGGAGGCTATGATGAGCCAACTAGTTGTTAGGGACCAAACCACCCAAAAGACACTTAGTGAACATTACCTTATGCTTAAGAACCATCAAGCCTCTTTCCAAGACCTCCAAAGGGTTGTAGGTGATATGTCTAGGAAGCTAGAAGAGAGATTACCAGGTCAGTTTGCGGGTAACACCCTACCAAACGCTAGTGCCCATGCTAAAGCCATTACCACTTGTAGTGGTAAAACCGTAGGGAACCCTAGAGTTGAAGAGAGAGTAGTTGATGAGGATGGGGATATTGTAGACGAGGAGATAGAGATGGAGGCTCCCGGCAAAGTGCAAATGAGGCTAAGCCCAGCAAGTACCGCACAGCCCGGTGAGTCTCAAAGTGAGAAGAAAGTTGAAAAAATGCCCGTAGACGTTAGACCTTCATCCCTAGTAGACCATTCGAGAGTCCCGTTTCCTTCACGCCTTAGGAACCAAAAGTACTCAAGGGAATACGGGCAATTTTTAGACATCTTCAAGCAATTGAAGATTAATCTTCCTTTCATCGAGGCACTTCAGTCGATTCCTAAGTATGCGAAATTCTTAAAAGATCTTCTTAGGAATAAGGAGAAGTTAGGAGAGTTGTCGAATGTTCCATTGAATGGAGGGTGCTCCGCAGTCGTTCTAAATAAGCTTTCGGAAAAGCTCACTGATCCCGGCATTTTCACCATTCCATGTCTATTTGGTAGTAACACCAATACTCGAGCCTTAGCCGACCTAGGTGCCAGCATCAATTTGATGCCCTTTTCTCTCTATGAGAAGCTAGACTTAGGCGAACTTTCACCTACCCGTATGACATTGTCTTTAGCCGATCGATCCGTGAAATACCCAAGGGGTATAGTCGAGAATTTGCTTGTTAAGGTTGATAAGTTTGTCTTCCCGGTGGACTTCGTTGTGCTAGACATGGAAGCCGATGAAAGCGTACCGTTGATCTTAGGACGTCCATTTTTAAACACATCCAAAGCTCTAATAGATGTCTACTTAGGCACTATCACACTAAGAGCGGGAGAAGAGTCGGTAGTTTTTAAGGTTACCAATTTGAGAGGGTCGAATGATAAAGTGGAGGCAGTGGCGTCGGTGGGAGAGAGTGAGAAAGATGAGTGAGATGAGAAAGAGGTGGTGAGTGGTTTTAGTCTAGAGGAGGCGATAGGACCCAAGTGTGGGGATCCACCAGATAGAAGAGTGGAGGAATTAGAGAAGAGAATGGCGTGTTTAGAATCTAAGCTAGAGACACTGAGCAAGGCTCAGTGTAGGGATGGAGAGATTAAGAATACATCTAGATTCAAACCGCTCGATGATGAGTTGAGATGTTGTGAGAGATATGAGGGTGTTTGGAGAAATGCGGGTCGTAATAGGTATGATGGTGCTACAGCCCGTAAGTTTTGGTATGGAGGTGAGCTGCGTCTACATGATCCTCCGTGAGTGTTAGAAAAGTTGATAGCACACTTGTAGAGTTTGTAGATTTTGAGTCTTTATCGTAGTTTTAGGTTTTTTTCGTGTTTTGTGTTTTCGTGTTTACTTGGTTATTGAGTCGTTTATTTTGTACCATGAGTCTAAATTAGTAGTTTTTGAGTCGTTTTTTTAGAGTCGGTATTGCTTTGGTTTTTGCTTGTTTTTCTTTATGCAGGTTTGAATCGTACCACCCGTACTCAATCTCCATTCGGGTGATTTTGGAGCTGCTTATCAGATATCAGACATTTACTAAGCATACCAGTCAGTGTCAAAGCCGATCGCGACCGAAATGCTATACGATCGAGCTGGATTGGACGAGATTTTGGAGCTTACGCGTTATTAACCAGCTAAGTCATTTCCAATTTACCCTTATTATTTGTTTTTATTTAGTTTTAGTTTTAGTATTATATTATATTATTTTGTGTTTTGCTAGGTCCTAGTGCAAATGGAGCGAAAAAGAGTAATAATTAAATAACCAGCCAGCTGAGCAGAGTGGGGCGCCAGTGACTGAATTAAAATTGCCGCTATTTTCTCGAGTGGGGCGAGCCCGCTATCTCTATACCATCCATTAAGCGTTTCTATATACAAAAGATTATTAAATGGGCTTTTGGTGGACAAGCCATATACGAAAAAAGGAATCTTGAGAATAAATATTTGAGGTCTGCTGGATAGAGATTACTATAATATATATACATTGACAAGAAGGAAAAGAGGGATGGCCAATTATTAATATATTTACAAAAGGCAACAAAGGCAAATTATTATTGTTGTTAATGGATGGCAGCAACTAGGGGTGTAAACAAGCCCAGAGGCTCGAGAGCTACTCGTGATCGACTCGATTAAAAACTCGAACGAGCCGAGCCCGAGCTCGAGCCTGAAATAGAACTCATTTTGTTATCGAGCCCGAGTTTGAGCCTGAAATACAAAGCTTGTTTAGGCTCGCAAGCCTAAACGAGCCCATACAAAATTTTAATTTTTTTATATATAATATATTATTAATGATGATAACATTGATGAGCCGAGCTTGAGCCGAGCTTTGGCTCGTTTAAGCGATGTTGAAGTGAGCTCGAGCCGAGCTTTTAGCTCGTTTAAGGTTGTTCTCAAAATAGTTCGAGCCGAGTCGAGCCGAGCTCGAGCTTTGGGTTTTACTCGCGAGCCGAGCTCGAGCTAAAAGAAGTAGGCTCGAACCGAGCCGAGCTCGAGCTCAAAGAAGTAGGCTAGGACCGAGCCGAGCTCGAGCTCGAGCTTCATAAAAACCTAACGAGCCGAGCTCGAGCCTGGTCGAGCTCGGGCTCGGCCCGGCTCGTTTACACCCCTAGCAGCAACTATTATATATTTTTGTGGGGAGATATTAAATTGGAAAAAGAAAAGACTACGGCTGGTGGAGTTTTTCTTTTGGACAAATCAAAAAGTGGGATAAGCCCAGCGAATTGTGAAAACAATGTTTGGGCCTGATGACAATTATTTAGACATTATAACCCTAATCCATTGGAATGATACAGACATATAATATACACATCGAGCAACATTAGATACGAAGACAGGGGGGACACACGATCAGTATTGGGACGAATTTAGAGCTTTATTTTGCAAGGGTTGAAGTTCAAGAATTATTGGGGTTGAAGCAAGAGGCTTAGGGATCAAGAATTAAACGGGTTTTATCTATTTAATTCTCTTTTTTTGTTAGTGTTCTGCTAGTCCTTATAGCTGGAAGGTGCGAGGCTATTGATAGGTCTTACCCGGCGAATTGCTTTAGACAGTCCTTGGAAAAGGTCGTGCCTTAGTTGCCCCGTCGGTTTATTAGTCTATCAAGTCAAGTTAAATAATTCAAACTACCCTAGATCTATAATTGGAAAAGAGTAGGTCAACATTAGGGTACTTACACAATAATTAAACAACTGGAAAGACGTATATTAACCGGTAGGATTAACGGCATAGGTAGCGCCATAAGTTTCACCTCGAGAAGGGTTGAGGGGCTTAGTTGGTGTCTTAATAGGTTTAGTACTTTAAGATCCCGGTTCCATAAATCATGCAGTTAACTTAATCAGTAATACTTTAAAATCAATCCAGGATTCTAGTCTAGGTGGTCTCGTTCATCATATAAGAATCCTCTTTGCCTTCTTTCGTATTAGTCTAGTTTTTAGTTTAATATTTAGTTTAAATAGATTTCCTTAGATTTTTTCGTAAACCCCCCCCCCCCCCCCCCCAAAACAATTAAACAAGTTTCAGTCGTGTCTGTTAGAGTCTAGTTTACGTGATAAATAGAGTCTCGTGGTTCGATATCCGGACTTCCTAGGGTTATACTACAGTGATCGGTACACTTGCCGATTGTGTGGTTTAGGTCGAGTCTAGAATTAAAGGTTTTCAGTGTCTAGCTTAGAGAGTCTAATATAATTAATTTTTATAGTCTGTTTAGCACACATCACTGTCTGACTGTCCAACATGAGAGGTGTCTTTAAGGAAGTGATACCAAAATCCAGCAATTGATTTTGAAGCCATAACAGTTGGGCTGTACAGCTTGCAGCAGCTATATACTTTGCCTCAGCAGTGGATACACTAAGCAATTGCCTAGGAATTGGCACCCTCCTGAAGTGGACTTCCTTGTTGTGTTACATCCAACAAAGTCACTATCTGAGAAACCTGAAAGCTTGATATTTCCATCAGCTGGATACGAGATACCAAGTGTGGGAACACCTTTTAGGTATCTGAATATCCTTTTTACAGCAATAAGGTTTGACTTTCTAGGTGCTGATTGGGATCTTGCACAAACACATGTTGCAAACATGATGTCTGGCCTAGATGCAGTTAGGTACAATAAAGACCCAATCATGCTTCTATAAAGTGTTTGATCAACCAAATCATCATTTTCATCAGACATGACTATTTTTGTGGTTGCTATGGGTGTACTACATGGTTTACAATCATCCATCTCAAATTTCTTTAAAAGTTCTTTGGCATATTTGCCTTGATGGATGAATGTACCATTTTGCAGTTGCCTTACTTGGAGACCAAGAAAGCACTGGAGTTCACCCATTGCACTCATCTCAAACTCAGCTGTCATGAGTTGTCTGAACTCTTGACACATTTTAGAACATGTGCTTCCAAAAATGATGTCATCCACATAAATTTGGACAATCATCAAATCTTTCCCTCTCGATTTTAAAAACAGTGTTTTGTCTATTTTACCTCTTGTGAACCCAATGGAAAGAAAAAAGGTGGAAAGAGTTTCATACCAGGCTCTAGGTGCTTGTTTCAAGCCATACAATGCTTTATTTAGCTTGTAGACATGATTTGGATAAAATGGATCCTCAAAGCCTGGAGGTTGACAAACATATACCTCTTCTTGAATTTTACCATAGAGGAATGCACACTTGATATCCATTTGATACACCTTTATGTTGTGGTTGACAGCAAAGGCCAAGAACAGTCTGATAGCTTCCAATCTAGCTACAGGGGTAAAAGTTTCATCATAGTCAATGCCCTCTTCCTGTCTGAAACCTTGAACCACTAGCCTTGCTTTATTCTTGACAACAATACCCCTTTCATCAGTTTTATTTTTAAAGACCCACTTTGTGCCAATAGGACTCACACCCTCTGGCAGAGGTACAATCTCCCATACTTGTTGTCTCTTAAACTGTTGGAGCTCCTCTTGCATGGCTTCTACCCAGCTGTTGTCTTTTAGTGCCTCTTGGTACTTGACTGGCTGAAGGAGAGATAGGAAACCAGCAAAAAGACAGATGGTTTGGGATTGGCTTCTTGTGAGCACCCCTTCACTGATGTTGCCAATGATTTGGTCAGGTGGATGAGACTTCAAGAAGATTAACTCTCCTTTGTATGGAACAATGGCATTTAATGGTGAAGGCTGCAAATGTGAATCATCTGAGCTAACCACTGATGGTGACTTTGATGATCCATCAGTGGCTTGAAATGGAGGTGGAGGAATAGGAGGAAGTGGTGTGAAAACAGGTTGATTTTTATCCTCTGTTTGGGGATTTTTATCAACAGTGCTTGAGAATGTGGAAGCAGGGGTTAATGGGCTACTTTGGTCAACAACTATTGAGGTAACAGTGGTTGAGCTTTGACAGCTGTTTTGAACATCTGCTGCTCTACCCATTGATGCAGACTTTTGTTGTGGAATGATGACTTCATATCCATAGTCTGATGGAGTGTCTTGAGATGGACCTGCACTGTTAGTCTTGACAGAAACATTTTCAAAGGTAAATTTATCAAGATCAAACAATTCTGCTTTGCAGGGATTTTCATTGAAGAAAGTTCATTGAACTTTACATTCAAAGTCTCTTCCACTGTCTTAGTCCTTATGTTGAACACTTTGTAGGCCTTAGCAGTGGTTGAGTATCCCAAATGATAACCACAATCAATTTTGGCTGCAAACTTTGAAATAGAATCTTTTAAGTTTAAAATGAAGCATGGGCAGCCAAAAACTTTGAAATATGAGATCAGTGGTTTGATATTATACAGAAGTTCATAGGCAGTCTTTTGATGTCTGGGGTTGATTAAAACTCTGTTCTGGACATAGCAAGCAGTGTTTACTGCGTCTGCCCAAAAAGTTAATGGCAAACCTGAATCAACAAGCATGGTTCAGGCAGCCTCAATCAATGTCATGTTCTTTCTTTCAACAACCCCATTTTGCTCTGGTGTCCTTGGAATGTTGTACTGCCTTACAATTCGTTTTGACACACAAAACTCATCCAACTCTTTATTTCTGAACTCTGTGCCATTGTCATTCCTGAAGACTTTTACTGGCAAGTCAAATTGCTTTTCAACCTGTGTAACAAAGTCTTGCAAAATGCCTGCAGTCTCATCTTTGGAATGTAAGGAATAAGTCCATGAAAACCTAGAAAAGTCATCTACAATCACTAAACAATATCTTTTCTTTCTAAGACTCATGACTTTAACTAGGCCAAACAGATCCATGTGCAGCATTTGCAGGCACTTGGTTGTTTTGGACTCTTCAATGGACTTAAATGAGCTTTTATGTTGTTTTCCTTTTAAGCAGGAAACACAATGCTCAGGACAGGTGAACATTTTTTGAGGAAGACCTCTTACTAACCCTTGTTTTGACAAAGCAGTGATTGTCTTGAGATTTGTGTGTCCCAATCTTATGTGCCATAATTCTGTCTCTTTGTTAGAGGCAGCTGAGAACAGACAGGCATCAGTTCTTGGATTCTCTTTTGACAAATCAACTACATAAACATTGCCACTTCTTTGAGCAACAAGTTGGGTTTTTCCATTTTTTATTATTTCTTCAATCTTTTTAACCATTTCTGGTCCAACAATCCTTAGTAAAGAATGAGCCATAGACAAATCACTCATTTGTGAGACACTAAGGAGGTTGAATTTTAGATTGTCTATTAGATTTTTTCAAACTTAACATTACCAGACTGAACTGTACCAGACCCCATCACCTTCCCTTTACTATTATTACCAAAAGATATATCACCCCTTCCATGAGTTTTGAATTCTTTGAGTAGGGCTCTACATCCTGTCATGTGCCTGGAGCCTCCACTATCTACATACCAAAGACTATCTAAGCATGCAAAAGCTCCCTGCACATCAAGTAAAAGGTTAGTTCATGAGGGTCTCCAAAGCCAATAAGGCTTTGGATGGGGTCTCAACAGTGTCTATGTTAAGGTCTGGAAAATGGACAGTGGTAAGATCAGGGGTTTGATTAACTTTTGCAACTTGTTTCTCTAACCACTGTTGGGGACCATTTCCAATCACTTCTTGATATCCATGGGGATGCCTATTCACTCTTGGTTTAGAGGGCCTTTTGTAGGCTTCATAGACATGTGTGACCCTTGGATATGGTGGTTAACCTTTACCTCTTCGGTATTGGTTTGTAGGGGGTGCATCAGTTACCTGAATATCTCTTTTAACAGAGGTTTGGTTCAACTGTTTTGTAACAGGTGTTTGAACTGGCACAAACAGTGGTTGTTGTTTGACTTGTGGTTTTGATGGACTCATTGGTGTTTTTGACATGTACTCTTCCTTTTTGACCTCAAAGGATTTCAGGTACACACACTTCTGAGTAGAATGATTTGATCTACCACAGATGGTGCAGCCCTGTGAAGGCACAATGGTACTTTTTTTGTTAAGATCATAAGCTTTTAAGTGAAAACAATCTTTGGTCAAGTGATTTTTCTTTTCACAAAAGTCATAAAACAAGTTTTTAATCTTTTCTCTTTTCTTCCTCTTTTTAGACTCCTTTGCAACAGAGTTTTGAACTACTGTTGGGATATCCTTAAGTGGAATGACCTTTGCCTTAGGAGCTTTGACACCATCTATGGTTGTGAAGTCCATGGGTTTGAAGTTTTCAAGGATGTCACACTCATCAGACCATGTGGGTTTAAATTGGCATTTCTCAATTTCAACAAAAGTTGAGGACCCCACAGATCTTTCCAAAGTGATTTTGTTACCAAGTTTATCAGTTATTTTAACCTCTTGGCCATCCTTGTTTGTGGGTATGATTTCAATAGTGGTTTGAACAGATTCATTTGCAGCAGCGTTTTCAATTTCATTATGTTTTCTAAAACCAACACCAAATTTTACATCGCTTTTGATATGTTTTTCAAGCATAACTTCATAACCTTTGCAGGATTCCACCCATTTTTCACAAGTGATTTGGGTGGATTCCAACTCCTTTTTGCAGGCTTGATATTTTTCTATCATAGTCTGGTGTTGGTCCTTGGTTATGCTATGCTCTTGTTTAAGACTGCAGATTTCATTATCTTTTTCAGCGAATTTGATTTTCAGTTCTTTTAAAGACTTTTCAAATTGAACTTCATCATTTAACACTCTATCCCTAAGGTTTTCATTCACCTCTTTAATGTTAGCAAATGCTACGATGCATTTGTCTGAACACAGATTTTTAAGAACCTGAGGTGATACCTTGGTTGCAGCCATCATGGCACAATCACAAACATGCTCTTTCTCATCAGCCATCTTCTCTTCCTTCTCACCATGTTTCTTCTCTTCTTCTTCAGACCAGGGACCAGACAGTGGTTCCAACAGGGATTCTGAATTTTCTCCCAACAGTATTTCACCAGCAACAGCTGTAACCACTGCTTCAGTAATTTTGTCCACTATTTCATCACTTGATTGTCCTTCTTCAGCTTCCAGCCCCTCTGGTATTGTCTCCAATGCTACAAAACGGATGTCATTACCAGAAATATTATTTTGAGCATAGAGTGCAAAATTTTCATCTCCTAACTCTTCAGGTAAGCTGCTCCAGTCAACCAGTCCTTGGGTAAAGAAACCTTGTTGTTCTGGTTGAACCACTTCTGGTGCAGCTTGTTGAGGTGCAACTTATTGCACTTGAACCTGAGGAGTAGGGGCTTGGACATACTGTATCTGAGGGACAGTGGTTTGAACATAATGCACAGGAATAGGGGTTGCAGGGTATGCAGAATGAGCAGTGTTTACATGAGTAGCAGGGCATATTGGGCATAGTGCACAATGTTTTGGTTATTTTATGGTCTAGGGTTTGAGCTTGGATGTGTGATAATTGGACCAGTGGTTTGACTCCTACATTCCCTAGCAAAATGACCTAACCTATTACACTTATAGCATTTAATCTTTGATTTATCCAGCCCCACTTTTAGATTCCCATGCAACCCTGGAAATTTTCTCCCTGTCCTTTTGTAAAACTTGCTGGTTCTAACACTCAGCAGTGCAAGTTGGTGCAAAATGTCCATTTCCTCTAAGTTAGTTAGATCGAAATGCTGAAGGTTATTGAGTTCAAAGCATAGATTGTCAGAGTTCTAGCTTTCTCCATTTGCTGTGAAAGCATAACTGGATGAGTGAGGATCAGGGTTGAAGTTTGCACCGGCAGTTATGTCAATAAAATAATCATAGCTCTGATCCTTACAACTGCCAGACTCTTCCTGACCCAAAAGAGCTGTGTTGCCAAATGAGTAGTCATCAGCAACTTTACCAGACTCTTCCAACTTCTTTTTCTGGTTTAACTCCCTTTCATAGGCCAGGAGTCTACCATGAAGTTGGGTCAGGGTCAAATCTTTGAATCCAACAGAATTTCTGGTCACAAAGGCAATTGTATCCCATTTTTCAGGTAGTGATCTAAGAAACCTGCTATTTTGTGTTGAATTAGCAAATTCAACATTAACAAGTCTTAGCTCACTAATGAGACAACTGAATCGCTCAAACTGTTGGGTTAATGTTTCACCCTTAATGTGACAAAAGGTTTCATACTGCTGATTCAGAATTTCCCTATTATTTTCAATTACTTCTTCAGTTCCCCCAAACTGTTCCTTCAATGCATCCCACAATTCCTTGGCACTGTTACAGTGTAACAGTCCAACATAAATTTCATTTGGTAGTGCGGATGCAACGATGCTAAATGCTTTGGCATCTAGTTCAATTTTATGAAAATCCTGTTCCGTATAGTTCTCAATTTTCTTAGGAACAAAAACCTTTAGATCCTCAGCACCCGGCACCATTGGAACATGTGGTCCAAAGATAACCGACTTCCAACATCCGATATTCTATTGAGCAAGGATGTGACCCATCCTTCTCTGCCAGATGTTGTATTCATTTCGTTTCAACTTGGGTGGTTTGAAGAGTGAACCGATGCTATTGTTACCATCTTGTGATTATGACGTCATCCTGGTTGTTTTACAGGTACTGATTAATCAACTTTGCTCGTGATTAAACCTTACTCTATTTTTCAACAAAACGAACAATTATAAGTATCAACGATTATAAGCTGAACTTTTACGTCAAAATGATTGTTAGATCAAATTTGAGTGTCCTAGCTCTGATACCCATTGTTAGGATCTGAGTTTCTTATGATTGTGTTTTTGTTTTATAATTATGAAGATGAATGAGAATTGCAGCAGAATTAAAATGGAAACAAAACTTTCACACACAATCAAACAGAAGAATTGCTTTCAACATACATGTTTAACTTTGAACCGAATGATTAAATTTATTTCAATCTTCAATTACAAATGCATGCATGTATTACAATCTCCCCCTCGGCCTGAGCTCACAGAGTTTGTTCGTACAGAATGACTTGTGATGAAAGAGCTAATAGAACAGTACAAGGTACTATTCTATTTAAAGTACGAAGCAAACCACTGAAGCATCTTTGCTGACGTCACCATGAAAGTGACATCTAACCTCCTAACAACCTACAACCACTGATCTATACAAGCACTGTTATCTTAACCACTGATTACAATATAATACAAATAAGTAAACTAAACTACTGCTTCTCATTCCACTGTTGTGACTCCAGCAGTACTTTATATCTTCAGCAGTGCTTGACCCATATCAGTAGATTGAGCATCAGTGTTTGTCTTCAACAGTCTTTAGACTTGATCAGTTGTTGAAGCACAGCAGTTGTTGAAGGTCATCAGTTGTTTGTAGATGAACGGTGGATGGAGGTCATCAGTTGTTAGGAACACTTTCAAGGGGAAAGATTGAATACAAACATCTGCTTATTCTTGATCCACTGAACTGATCCAGTTTTGGCTTTATCAACTGTTCCTTTGATAGGGTTCAATCCCAACATTCTGAGTTTGATGTTCATCAAGAAACAGAAGAAAAACATTATAAAGAATCTCATGTTGCTGGAAGAACTCATGAAGAAACTGAAATGCATCACTTGGAAGTATCCCAGATTGCTGAAACAACAAATGAACCAACTGAAGTTCTGTGCTTTGGTGAATCTCAAATTGCTGGTACAAAGTCTCTCTTGAACACCGCTTTAATTGATACTTCTTCAAAAATAAACTTAGAAGAATCAATTAATGCTTCCTATAAAGTTGAATATAGAAAATCTGTTGATGATGATGATGTGACATCTTTGCCTCCACAGCCATCAAACAAATACCAAATCAATGAAATATTGTGTTTCATACTTGGGATTTGTATAAATTTGTGTATCATTTTCACATATCAATTCTTGTTCGATTTCGAGCTCTAAATCGCTTTCTGGGAAGTTATACGCGAACTGATGCATAAACATAATCAGTTTAATGCTACAAACACTCCGGAATAGTGACATGGGCTTAACATACCTTAAATAACCTTTACATAACTTAGAAATAAGTTTTGGAGGGTTCGGTGTGTCGAAATCAAGTTTATTCGCTTACAGGGACAAATTTTGAGAAACTACGAAAGTATGCCGATTCGTACTGTAACTAACATTACGGAACTTGATCAAAAGTTAAACATACCCTAAATATCCTTTATATAGCTTAGAAATAGGCTTTGAGGGGTTCGGTGTGATAAAATAAACTTTTTGGTCAATCAGGGACTAAAAGCGTCAAAAAGTGCATAAGTTTACATTTTCGCGCATATCTTATGTTCTGAATATATCCGGACATCCAAAAATTTATGTAATCATTAAAATATTTTATTTTAGTGATTGGCATGATAAAATTCCATTCATCGCACAATTTGGATCGTTTTTGCGTCCGTTACGACTTCCGTCGTAATTTTAAGTTCCCTATACTTTAACTTCATTTTAGAGCCTTAAAATGGGGTTAACAGGGTTTAAACGCATCGAAAATGGCTCAAAAGTGTTCCAGGGACCAAACCTGACAATTTAGCAAAGTTTCTGCTCACTGGTAGGGGGTGGCGCTGCACCACCACTATATGGTTTTGCCGTGGCATGACGCCACGGCCTCATCTGGGCAGAAACTTCATTTTGACAACCATGTTGAACTTGGGGGTCTTTGGTGTAACTTTTCTCAATACCATGTGATGGTTTTGGGCACCCCTAGTATTCCAAAACCATGTGCCTTATGTGTAAGGTCCAGATCGAAGCTCAATTATCGAGGAACGATCCTAACGGTTCTTCACTTTCTATAAATACCCACCTTCCCCATTTGCAATCCTCACATTTGTTCTCATTCTTGCTCTAAGTTGAAGCTCTCAAGCTTCATACCTGAGCAAATTGAGTTCAAATCTTCAAGCTTGGACCTTTTGTATGTATTCTTTCATTCTTTTATGCGTTTTCAAGCACGAAAGTCAAACAGTGTTTGACTTTCTGCTTTGACCAGTCAATGGTCAACACAAAGTTTGGTTGAACTTCGCAACGTGAGCGTAATCACGATGGTTATAGTCACTTGTGACTATACCTACTGATTACCACGTTGATTAGGTGTAGTGACGAGTCATAGTTTTGGTCAAAATACGCGTTTATGCGTATTTTGTAACCAAACTATTCTTAGGTATCAAAACCCTTTTTTTGATATCAAAGTTGTTTTCTAACTTCGTTAAACATATTTTAACATGTTTAACTCTTCACTTTTAGTTTAGTGCTTGTATATGGTCGTAAGATAAGCGGTCTAAACAACAGCTTAGACTTTTGAACCGGACCCGTTTGGTCAATCTTTAGGATCCGACCAAACATGTTTTGTGACCATAGTTGTATAGGGAGTAACCTTCCGAGGTTATACCTTATGGTCACTTCGTTTAGTTAGTTGTATGATAGGTAGTTTATATGCCTTAGGAAAATGACCAAAATGCCCTTTTTACGCATTAATTCATTTTAAGCATATGTAACCTAAATTTTTACATCTAAACTGATTAGGTAACATTATTAGACATGTTAAGGCATATAATACTTGTCATAGGACCAATTAGGCGGTCCGAACGCGTTTTACGCGAACGACCCGTTAAAGTAGCGTAAGCTACCTAAACGGATCGTAATGGGTCGTAAGCACTTAGGTTAGGTTTTGATTTAGTATGTAGGCTTTGTTAAACCATATCATATGAGTTCCAATACTCATTTGGTTTACGAAACCTCATCCTATCCGATCTGTCGAATTATGTCCGGTTATTTATGTAGTTATCTATATTAGGTGTCGTTTGATTCCGTGATCACTCTAGCTTTGCTTGGTTGTTATTCAAGATTTCTAAGCATCCTCAAGTGAGTACATAGTCCCCTCTTTTACTGTTTTCAAATGTTTTGGGGTGAAACATTTGTGCCTATTCGTTATTTTCATGATTTCAACTATATGATTATACATGCTAGTACTTATCTTTTGACGAATTGTATGATTATCTATGGTTTAAACACAAATTTTCAAAGATTATAAAACTAATTGTTGGATTGTACTTATTTTATACATTCATCAAGCCGATTGGTAGTACGATATAGCACTATAGGATTAGACACCCCATTCCTGTTGTATTGGATGTCAGAAAGCAAATTTTTACCAAATAGAAATTGCCTTTGTGGTATTTCTATAGTCTCTAAGGTGTAGTTTGATGCACTAAGATTTGAATGAATACTAAATCACATTTTATTTTGTATATTTTGATATACTACCAAAGTATAGTTTGATGTGCTCTTATAAGTGATATTATTTACCAAAGTATAATTTGATATACTATGTACAAATCCAACATATATTTTAATATACTTCTGGCCCTATTATTTACTAAAGCATAGTTAATATGCTATTTTCAAACCAAAACCTAGTTGATATGTTATTTTCAAAACTAAAGCATAGTTGATATGCTATTTTCAAACCAAAACATAGTTGATATGTTATTCTCAAAACCAAAGTATAAATTGATTATACATAAACATTTTTACATTGGTGGTTTGTTTGGGTAAGTGATTTAAATAACGAGGCGTGTGTAATATGATAAAAGCATGGTGGATACGCCGATGGTACTTCCAATATATAAGTGCTTTTATGATATTACATATCGTAGCGTTATTTAAACCATTTCAATTTCGACATATTACATTTTACACAATTATCATATCTTTACAAAACATTGTTTTACAAACAGCATATTTTATATAAACTCATCTTTACTTGATTATTTATTTAATCATGCATTATTCTTTTATATCATCTGTTTTCTTATCAATTTTCGTATGATTTCTAAAAGAAAATATTTTAAGGTTCATGACTATTTTTTTAAACACTTTTCTTTAAACTTACAATTCATGAAGCCTATTTAAATAAAACCTATGTACCTCACAGTCATTTTTATGCTGACGTACATATTTTCACATGTGTTTCAGGTGCTGTTATTAGATGATCATGATGCAAACATAGGATTGGACGAGGGCCTTAGTGACAATAGAAGATGCAAGACTAGTTAATTATGTTATGTTTCTTTGTTTTTAAGACAATGTAACCTCTTGTAATTTAATAAAACAAAATTTCAATTATCATGTGTTGTGAAACAGTAATTCTGTTACGACACTCCCTGACGTTTCCACCGCGGTTTATTGTTATACGCGGTCAGGGTGTGACAGAAGAGTTGGTATCAGAGCTCATGGTTAAAGGGAATTAGGTTATTAGTAATGCTTTGACCTAGTCTATAACCTTCCTAGGACCCTAACGCGAGTTTACTTGCGTTTAGTCATAAAACAATACCGTCACCTATCTTTAGGCGACAACCACTACAAGAACACAAATTTCAAATCTACTTTGAAAACCAATCATCTGTTCTAGGATGATTTATTATAAGGTTTTGAACCTTCAAAGTTTTCAAAATTTTATCAAAGTTTGGGTCTTATAGTGTGAACACGTGCAATCTGGAAGAGTGGATGCCTGTATCCCGAGTTTTCTGTCTAAGGCTAGAGTGTTCGTAGAAATCCACATAATCGGACCAGTCACTCTTACCTGGGAACTCTTGGGGTGAGTGTCCACTTATAGGCTAAAACATGTCTTCGCGATACATTATGAGGACCTATTTACTTTGATTCAACTTTTGTGCGTCGTTGTTTGCTTCATGGTTCGAACAAATGTCCATCATCCATGCTTTTGATCGGTAATTGTAACATTCTGTTCTAACCCAATGTCATTTCACTTGTTTCCTCTCATGTTTCCTCTTATAGATAATGCCTCCTCGACGAGATGCACAACCTCTAACCAACGAAGAAGTCGCAACCCTTGTCTCTCAGCAAATGGCTGCTGTGCTTCCGAAATAGTAACCCAGATCCATCAATTATACAACAACAATAACAACAATAATGCTCAATGTAGTTTCAAAACTTTCAATTCGGCTAAACCTTTAAAGTTTTCTGGGTCTCAATGAGCAACTGCGCTCCTGCAATGGTTCAAGAGCCTCGAAAGTACATTCAGACATGTTCAGTGTCCGAATGAGCGTAAGGATGAGTTTGCATCCAGTGCATTCGAGAAGCATGCTCTTACATGGTGGAACGGTGTGATGCGTGATAGGGGTGCCGATGTGGCACTAGCTCAAACTTGGGAAGAGCTTCGAGCTCTAATGATGAAGGAGTTCTGTCCTCGTCATGAGCTTAGAACTTTAGAAACGGAATTCGACGATCTAAAGCAAGACAGCGGTGAACATCGAGCCTACACTGACCGTAATGAGGAACTGAGCCTGTTATGTCCTGCCATGGTTACACCTTTGGAAAAGGTGATCGAAAAGTACATTGATGGTCTCCCTGACCCAGTTCAGGATATCGTTACTGGTAGCAACCCTACTACCATCAGACAGGCCATTGAATTATCTGCTACCCTGACAGAATCCCAGATCATGAAAGGTAAGCTTTTTCGAAAGGGCGACCCGAAACCATCTGACACGTCTGCACAAGAAGAATCAAAGGATAAACAGACTGAGACATCCAAGAAGAAGAAGCGGAATGCTACACAAAACTGCGCAATAACTGCTCAGAACAATCACGTTGCACCAAACCACCCAGCACAACCTCGTGCTAGGAAAAACTACATTGGTACCGCACCTTTGTGCAACAAATGCAACCATCATCATCTGGAGCAAACACAGTGTCACAAATGTACCCACTGTGGGCGATTGGGACATTTGGTCAATACCTACCGTTATGCTAACCCGAACCAAGCTGCTGCAAATCTTGCTGCTGCTTAAGCACACTTTCCACCTGGGTCGTGCTATAACTGTGGTGATCTTACCCACTACCGAAACAATTGCCCAAGACTTGTAAACGCAAATCCAGCGCGTGGACTAGTGTTTAACATAAACGAGGCAAATGCAAATGATAATGCAGTAGTGAACAATTAGACCTTTGTATTTCCTTGTTTGTTATAGTTTGACGTTTAAGACAATTCAGCTGTTATATAAATAAAATTTTTTGTTCCAGTTTTATTTTTTGAAACAGTTCCGATTGTGTGTACGTCTGACATACCCCTATGATACCGACACCAAGGAACCGTGTTCCTTACAAAACAAACTACTCGTGCGATTCTTTCATTTTATGATCAGTTGTGATCTCCCCAAAAATCCTAAGTACTCGTTTCTTTAAAGAAACAAAGTACAATGTGCAAGTTACAAATTCCTAAACAGATACTTGAAGTACCATTTCAAATCCTTGATTTGATATCCAAAGGTACTATCGTGAGTCCTTAATTGAGTTCATTGTATGCTTCAATACGTACATTACGATTCAATAAGGACAAAGCCGGATTCCTATTAAGAACTTCCTATCTTCATAGTTAAGATTCTTGAAAATGTTTAAAGTGCCAAATAAAATCCACGGATTGGATTCTTAGTGTACTTTAAATACCCGTGCCCAAAGATAACAAATTAAAGGTCAAGTAAAACAATTATGTGATTATGTGTTTATGTGTTCTCTTTTATGTTTTTGTATGATCCGAATTTTCGATTATCCAAATCCTCGTAGAACCTTCCATATCTTTATATGAGGGATTCATAGTAGGATATCCAAAGGTAATACCTCAAATCCTTAATGGGCTTCTACGTAATAGTTAAGACCCTTGGATTATATAGTACCATTCCAAAATTCAAAAGAGACCGACCCCTTGAGTGGTCTAGTTAAAAAGATTGATTCAAATCTAGATGGGAATGTCATGTGATGATATAGCTTAAAAGACTCCTTGGTTGTCTATTTAAAGAGATCATTTGTTGATTTAATTAAAAGGAACCTATGGTGGTCTAGTCATACTCATCACAGGTTCGTTCATTTGGTTTTCCCCTACACATTATAAAATGCACTGTGTGGACTATGCAAAGAATTACGTAATTATGGATGCATACATAATTATGAAATTCAGTGCACGGAAACCACAGTAAGATTTATCAAGTGTAAGAACCTGTGACAACCGGAACTTCCAAGGTTAGTTTTATAATCCTGATTCCCTGTTGCTTCTCATTCACATACTTGCTACGATTAATTGCTAAACGTAAGCGTGTCGGGTTATGCCCGAGTGAGTTATTGGGCCATCCTTTGTGTCGATATTATTAAGTTTGGGCCGCCACCATTGTTATATAATTTCGGCCCACACACACACATTCATGAACTTGGTGCTCTATTTAGTCTCGACCCAAGTGAAAAATGAACTAGGCCCAACTACAACCCGATTTCAATTGGGAAACTTATACGCACACAGTCTTGTAGAATTCCTTTCATTATCTCATAACCATAATATATAACAAACCCTAGACTTTTATTTGATCATAAACGCTAAAATATCAAACTTGACGACAATCTTTCTCCTCCATCCGGACGTTCTCTTATCGTTATCATATTGAGCCGGTTAGTATTATTTGTCGTAATTGTTTGTTTGTTGCATGTATTTGATTGTTGAGAATTTGTTTATTAGGATATGAATAAAATAGAGTTAAATATGTTACATGATGCGTGATGTGGATTAGATGCATAAGGAGACTGAATCAAACTCGTTGACATGTTTATGATGAACATTAGTGTTAGGGTTGCTTTTGATGTGTCCATGAACTAAATGGTATGCGTTATATGTTGGATCCGATGTTAATGGATGGCATAATGTTAATGATTGCATATAATCTGATGTTGGTTGATGAATTGTTAAATCGGGTTTGGTAGAAGAGTTGAATGTTGATGCACATGATTAGGCAGATGATTTGGCTAGGACAATTAGGGTTTGCAGGCACCCCATAACCATCGCTGGTACTCACAGCGAAACATGTATATTTCGTCGCTGGCATTCACGGCGAAACCTGTTTGTTTCGTCGCTGTTATTCATGATGAAACTCATATATTTCATCACCACCTAGTTTCGTCGCAGGTGGTTATGCGTCGAAGTGATGCATGGACAGAACAGATCTCATATAACATGATACTTTATCCCATCTGTTATTTATTAGGACACATGTGCGTGACTTTCTGTTGATAGCATGATAATAAAACACAAGGTTGCCACCTGTTAAATATGTCAGCGATGACTAAGGATACTAGGTAGATGAAGCTGTTCCAAGAACCGACATATATATATAAATATACATGTAGTTAATGGCGGCCCATGTGTGTGTGTTTGTAGTATGAATCAAATCAAAACATGTGCATATTATTATAACTAGTGTGGGCCCATGTAAATACTAACCAAATGAATTCTAAAAGTTTCTTTGCAAAAGTTCACTCCACTTTAGTTATACGAATTAATGAGATCAATGAGAATGGCAAATTATAACCAGAATAAATGTTGTCGGAACAGTGGTTTAGTATTTCAAGTTTTGAATGTGATCATCATTATTAATGACCTTTGACCATTAATAGTTTGCATGTATTGAAAATTGATCTGTGATATGTCGGCCATACAATATCCGTTTGCAACGGTTAATGAGTTCATGTGAAATATGAATCGGTGATGTAAATGTGTATACAACTTGAATACCAGTTATGTGATAACAATGAATAACTAATGTACATGAGTAATTGTTACGACTAGTCATATGTTATGTGTTTCTGGTACACCACTGGATTGATGGTGTATGTAATACTTGTGTGCTACATGTGTAATATGTATAAGGAATTTGTGATTAAGTGTTACGAAACTGACAGTTACTCGTAATCATATTAGGATCTAGTTGACCAACTGTAAACGTAAACAAGTAACTAATCTTACCGAGCAATCTAAGGTGAGTTCACTGCTCTTTTTCCAAGCATGCGTTCCAGGGAGGAATCCTGGGTTATTGGGATGTTTGTTAATACTCGCACATCTATCACCTAAGTCCCATCTACTGATAGTTGTCGGGGAGGCAATGGGATATTAGTTAATAGCGCTATTTAGGCTTGGCAACCTCACACCGCACTAGGGAGGTCGGGAGTGAACTAATGATCCCAGTCTTGACCATTGCTTTGATAGAGGCAATGGGGTTTGGGCAAAACAACTTTAAGCCATCAGCGGTAAACGAGTTATTACAACATCAAATCATTGAATCTGTGAAACGTTTTAATCTGGTAACTGGTATCTAAACACGTTAACAAAACTTTGAACTCACCTGCGTCGTCTGATACTCTTGTCTGCATGCTTGCAGGTTTGTAGGTTTATATCTTGGAACTTGCTGTCTGGAAGGCTGGAGTGGTCATGGGACGAGATATATGGAATCGTAACACACGACTAATAGTTTACGTATGTGTGGTTATGAAACATTTAACAACTGAGTTATGCTTCCGCTGTGTAAAATGAATTATATGTAACGGTTTATAACACTTTATATTAAAGGATGAAAGTTTTATTTAAATATATTTATGAGTTCAATGTGATTGGTGGCTAAAGATCCTCGTACGTCACACGCCATGCGGTGTTTCCGCAAGTGGTATTTTGGGGGGTGTGACAGTTTGGTATCAGAGCCACTAGTTATAGTGAACTTGGTTTTAAAACATTTTTGTAAAACCAGACTATAACCGAATAATTCTGAATACGTGAATACGACTATGACACTCAGCTCCAGATTGCAAGGTTCGTCTTTCTCACTTGTTGCATACATTACATGGCTAGTACACATTTGTTTATGACGTAGCATACGGACACACACTTGTCACCATAGTATGATTACATGAATTGCTTGCTTATATTATGATGCATTGGTAGTATGTCATATTCTTAGGATTTCTGTGATCTTATCGTTTTGATAACCTCTGTTTGGCACTCGAGTTTGGGGAACCATTTGACATGAGTTAGGAGGAACTGAGATGAGCATGCAAATTGAAATATTATTGTGGGTGCACACATAATAATAATGTGGGGTTCATGTGAGTCCTAGTGAGGCTTAACAAGTGAAAAAGGGGTTCTGTTCTGTTATTTGGTTGATGTGAAACACAACAGTCTATAGGAGTCATATCAGTGATTGTCTCCTACTTGAATGTGATCTTTTCATTTCCCTCTGAAACCTTTCGAATCTCGATGCTATCGAGTATTACCTGAACACCCATTTGAATGCCTAGCGAACTGTGTAGAATGCTAGGTGCTTGTACGAACGTCCCTGAGTGGATGTTGCAGCGTCAATGATTGGTCTATAATTCCCCCACACTCCTCTTTGTTGTTGGAACTCAATGTACTGACGTCTTAGACCTCGAAGTGCGATCACATCTGCAACACGCTGGAAACATACCGTGCGTTACCCAGATAACTTGCAAGAACGATGGATAAGAGGATGAGCGTAGAGCTTTACCAACCTCAGTATTAGAACGACCCTGATTGCTGGCAGCGAACATCAGCAATTTGACTTCAATCGAATCCTAAGAAACTTATGAGAGCCAACTCTTACGAATCAATCGGGGACATCATCGATGGCAATCGACTGTAGTATGGAATGTGTGACTGTTAGCACAATGAGTAACGCTTTAGGACGTGGCACGGAAATGTGACAAGATGGACTTTATTAGTGAAGGATCGTAGGGCTCCGTTTCAAGCAACGAAATTAAAGGCAACAGTCATGGCAACCTTAAGGTACTCGTAATCGTAGCATAGGAACGAAGGTGACATTGGCAAGGAATGACTGCTGTGAAGTCAAGACGTCAACAACCAAGGGAATAATGACAACATTGGAAATCCTCGCAACCGTAACAACAACACTGGAAGCGGTACTCGTGGAAGGACATTTAGGAATTGACTTGGGCGATGCCAGGATTATAGCAACATGGTGTCCTACACGTTTTTGGGAAGCAAATCGCTTAGTCTTGGTTCTGCTTAACCCCAATACGTCTTGGAACTGAACTTGATGTGGAATTGGCTAATGGCAAGACTATGGAAACTCCATATGTCCGTTAGGATGCAAACTCGACCTAGTGGGACAAGTGTTCGACATCGACCTTCTTTTCTACTACCCTTGATAGTTTTAATGTAGTAGTCAGTATGGATTGGTAATCCAGATATCGCGCAGATATACCCCGTGAGGAGAAAGTTGTCGCCTATCGTAAAGTATAGGAGTGGTGCAGAGGTTAGCATCAATCCAGCAATGAAGGCTAGAAGTGTCCACGGAAGGATTACCCCGCTATGTTGGCACTCGTACCGATGTTAAAGCTAAGGAAAAGAGGATCGAGGATCCAACAATTGTTCGTGATTTCTTTCGGTGAGCTACTCGAGGATCTTTTAGGTTTACTTCCACAACTGTTAGATGGACTCTTAGTTTGATCCCGCGCCAGAGGCAGCCATGATTCTTCGTACTTCTTACGGTCTTGCGCCAGGAGGGTTGCAAGAACTGTCAAATCAACTACAGGAACTGTGGGACAGGAGTTTTGTCGGATCTAGTTTTCGCTCTGGGAAGCCCCAGTTATATCCGTGGAGAAGGGCCTTTCGTATGGATACCGATCATCGAGAACTCAACCAGATGACAGTCAAGAACCGCTTACCTTGACCATTGAATTGACAACCTGTTGACTGTGACAACCCTCACCAAACCAGGTATCCGTACGACTTAATTAATGATTAATTACTGCTTAATTACTGTGCTTGTTTGAACTAGCTGATGAACTGCTACTTGATATCTGATACATGTACTTACTTGCATCATACTTTACTTATCGTCACTACATTATTTACATACGGCACCTTAGTGACAAACGTGATGCCCAAAAAGCACAGTAGCACAACACACGGATAACCTATTGAACATGCCGATAAAGCCAGCATCAGGCAGACACTGCCTCTAAGGCCTGTACGAGCCAGAAACGTTTTGCTACACTGGTAGTGAGTGTAGGGATATAAGGGTTGTGGAACTGCGTCTCTAGGAATAAGTTACTATG
Source organism: Helianthus tuberosus (assembly GCA_030545235.1). Lineage (NCBI taxonomy): Eukaryota > Viridiplantae > Streptophyta > Magnoliopsida > Asterales > Asteraceae > Helianthus > Helianthus tuberosus. Next base: position 79,085,167 of record CM060415.1, read on the forward strand.
ACTGGATGTGCCTAAAACGTACTCTAAGTACAAAACTCAGCACTTTACAAAATAATTCAGCTTTTAGCTAACTAATAAAGTGCCAAAACATGAGAAAAATATTACTAGACACTTTCCAAAGTATCGGGAATAAATTGTGTCACAAAAGGTAAAAAAATCTTCGACACTTTAAATATTTATTTAGCACATTAACGGAGTAATATCCAACCGTACAACCGGACTTAACCCGGAACACAAAAATATTGACGTTAACATTATTTTTCTTTTTCTGAGCCAGTTAGGGTCCCCGAGTACCCTAACACCCGTTATATATTACAACCCACATATTAACTAAATTTAATCCTTAACTAAACTAATATCAACTTAGCTAAACTAGTTGAAATAGAACCAATTAACCCACCCCCTTAGTCCGATCGGTTTCTCTTGGGGTGACACACTTGTCCTACTTTGATATTTTAAATCTCATTGTTTAATATCTAGGGGACAAGTTATATGATGGACAATACACTAATTGAGGTTATAAGTAAATCCCCTGAAAAATTTTTCTCATACTTTTCCACACTTCAAAAAAAAAAAAAAAAAAGATTTCACTTCTTTTCCCTCTTGTCTTGCCTACGGCCGGACATCACAACCAACATCCAATCCCTTTCAAGTTTTTATCAAGCCATTCCAAGCATCCACAAGTGTGAAGGATCACGCGTAAGGAGCCTCGGTGCACTCGGATTGCGAAGTACCTCACCACATTGCTTTTAACCACCCATTTTTCGACTAGTTTCTTCCCTAGCCCCGAGCTAGTAGTAAGTGACTCTAAACGCCTTTTTGATCTATTCTAAAATGGTTAATAAGAAATTTGTCGGTTGAAAACCATGTACATATAAGAACAAAAATCAAAAAGTCTACTAAAGTTTACTAAAATAATGAGCTTGGTGGTTAATAGGTGAATATTGGTGTAAAACTTATAAAAATTGTTTTGTTATGATTATTTAGTGCCGATCTATGTCGTGGTAGCTAGGGTCATCATCTAACCCGGATTAGTCATGTTCATGGATCATGACATAGAGTTGTTTAAATATAAAAAGGGTTAAAAGGTGAAACTCTACCACACATGAAACATGAACTTGTGTAAAAATGTTTTACTTGTTTAAAAGTGTTTTAACTTGTACAATAGTGTTTAAAACTAGTAGATCTACGTATCTACAACCGGTATTTTCAAAGAACCAAGTATCGAAGAATTATGTTTCCTAAAAGATGGATCTTACACTAACAAGCATGATTTTTATAAACCACAAGTGTGTAAACACTTGTGAAATGAAAAGATCTGACAAAGAACTAGTTTTGTCAAATGTTACTAGAAGTTGTAAAGATGGATTTTTCTCTAAAAACAAGGTTTTTACAAAATCGGATTATTTACACAAAAGATCCATTTAAAGTAAAGAGATTTACTACATATTTTTAGACAAACCACAAGTTCGTATATTTTTGCGATTATGTCTAGCTTTGACTAGTTAAAAATGTTGAAAAGTTGTTTGATAATGTTGGGAACATTGGTTGATTTGATTTGTTAAAGAAAATGATACGCTTGAAAGCGTGGCCACCTCCAGTTACAGAGGAAACTCTGGCGAAATTTTTCTAAAAACCTAACACTTAGAACTACTTACACTACAAGTGTTAGAATCATTTTTGACATGTTTTCGCAATATAAATTTCGCCATGACTTTATTTACTAAATATTCGGAGGTGGGATTTTCACAAAACTTAACGTGGTAAATATATATTTTCACACACTGTTTATGTTTACTTTGTGAAAATACAAAATATTATTTTTTTTGAGTAAAAATAATATTTGCGGACGTTAACGAATCCAAAATAATACGAACGCTTTCACCATAAATATATATAAGTTACACCGGTAATTATATTACCACTCGATTGTTAAACGTAACTTACACACTTACGGAAATATTTATGAACGCACCTGTATGGAATCCCCCATCCTTGGGAAGGAGAATAACTACCAAGTATATACAGAATGTAAACACGAAATAGTTGTCTAACTATTTCCTAAAGACTTAAACTATAAAGCTAAGGCACGGCCGTCCGTCTAATAGAAATTAGCACCTGTAGGTCGTTGCACAGCTGCCTGATTTGGAGTACTTGGTAGAGACGCACCGACTGTGAGTTCATGTCCCCCTTTTCTCTAACTGTTTTCAGTTTTCTTAACTACGGGGGTGAAATACATGTTACTATGATTACGAATGTTTCTTACGTGGTATGGTTAGCTAAGGAAGGAACTGTTAGGTTATGTGATTGGGTAGGTGAAACCTTAAGAACATTAGTCCTCGTAGTACGATCGAGGGATACGAGTGATAGGCCTATTTGAGCATAACAAACACCACCCATGCGCCCGCAGGTTGGACCATGTGGTGACCTTGTCGTAACACCACCCATGCGCCCTGCAGGTTGGACCATGTGGTGACCCCGTCTTAACACCACCCATGCGCCCGCAGGTTGGACCATGTGGTGACCTTGTCCTATCCCCTCCCATGCGCCCGCAGGTTGGACCATGTGGATACACAATAACTGATATGTTTCCTTATTTGCTTTCATACCAGAGTTTACAAAACATTCATACTTGCAATGATTACAAAGGTTTATTCGCGCGCACATACTAAACACATGAACTCGCTCAACATTATTGTTGATTTTTCAACTTACATGTATTTCAGGGAATTAAAGGATCTGGCACGGTATGGCACGTTTTCCCGCTGCACTAGTTACGAGGTCATCCGGGTTTGGGGAATGTGACTCTTTCCTGGACAAGTCACAGCCCTTAAACTGTGTTTATGTCATGTTGATGTTTGTGTTTGTTAAAACAATGTGGTTGTAATTGGTTTTTGAAACTTAATTAAATGGATGATCTTGCATGGTTTACTTCATATAGCTTTGTTATGGTTAAGCTATGGTATTAAGAAGTCACACCAAATTAACCACGCTTCCGCAAAGCCAGGGTGTGACAGCTTGGTATCAGAGCTCTGATCATAGCGAACTAGGATTCTTTCTCGAGTCTAGACTATGATCACTAGGGCTCTCACGAAAACATTTTACTGCATACCACTTAAGTCCAGATCCAAACTTTTTACAAACAAATGTTGAGCACATTTTATTATTTATAGGCTCAGCCTGGAGGGCTGAGGCTCGGTCTGGAGGATCGAGGCTCGGTCTAGGTGACCGAGGTAGTTGAGTACGTTGATTTATTATAGGCTTAGCTTGGAGGGCTGAGGCTCGGTCTGGAGGATCGAGGCTCGGTCTAGGTGACCGAGGTAGTTGAACACGTTGATTTATTATAGGCTCAGCCTGGAGGGCCGAGGCTCGGTCTGGAGGATCGAGGCTCGGTCTAGGTGACCGAGGTAGTTGGCTAGCAAGGCTAGGAAGAGTAGGCTCAGTCATGAAGGCTGAGGCTCGGTCAAGGGGACCGAGGCTCGATCTAAGAGGTCGAGGTGGAGGATAGAGCAGTCTTAAAGACTGGGAAAAATTGGCTAGTGAGACTAGGAGAATGATTTGAATGCTTACTTGGTGGCTTATGTGATTACATGATTATATGATTGATTATTATACGTATATGCGTTTGTGTTACAAACGTCATGCTTTCATCAAGTACTAGGAAGATGGACACTACGAATCCCATGGCCATAGTATCAGATGACATAGTTTCATCGAAGCACGAGGTGTACATTTCCGATACTACCGGCACAGACAATGACGACTTTCAGCCCTTGTGCGCTGCCTGAAGTCGTCGCAGAGCCTACTGATGGCCATCTTGTTGGGAAATTGCCACTCTCGGTGATCCCTGCTCCTGTGCCCTTGCCGCTTATCTTGTTGATGATATGCCCCCCAACGTGGCCTCTGACGACGATAACGATCTACTGGAGGAGGACCCATTCGAGGGCAGGGCCCTATTGCTGCTGGTATTAGACTACTGCATGCGGACGCTCCTGTAGGGGAAACTCATGTCCATTCCCCTATCCCAGACTCATTTGAGTTTCTGACATCCGCATCTTCGCACATACAGGGAATGCAGCACCACTCACACGATGCCGACCCTGATATGGCATCATCAGCTGCACCGAATCCCGCCTACAGCTTTGAGTTTGATCACGATATTGAGGTTGATCCTGCTTTTCCACCTGGTTTTGATCCAGACCATGACCTTGAGTTCATACACTTGGACCAGCCCTTGGAGGATCCTGTAACCCCCTGTGTTTGTTGATCCAGCTGATCTTGAGATGGAGTTTTTGATCCGGAGCCGGCCGTGGCCCCTGAGCCAGGCGCTGCTCCTGACCCCGCATTGGAGCATGACCCTGTTCATGCCAATGCACCTACTGTTGCTCCTTGATTGATCATCTGCTTGGACGAGAGAAAATTTGGGGTAACTGTGCAAGACAATTTATTATTACGGGGGCCCACGTAATAACGATTTGTAGTGCACAGGAATCCTGGTGGACTCTGCGGGTCAAGCTAATGATAACCAATGCAGCAGGAAATAACTTAGACACAAATGACCAAGGCGATGTAGCCTCGAGTTCATTCTATTACGAGCAACAAGCCAAATTGGCAAGCCTATGTGAAGGCTCAGAAATTTATTTCCCCACTCATACATTGAGTATATTTGCGTGTGAAATTGGGTGATTACATGATGTCTTATGTAGCTATATACCTCATAGACAATTGAAACGTTGTCTAACCCGCTTCACACCACTTCGACAAAAGGGAATGTCACCCAGACGTGACACAAACACCAATACGTTGCCAAGGACAGAAGCCGAGCTGCAAGGACGCATCTCACAGATAAATGCACGACATAAAGCCCTCCGCTCTAAGTACAACGATGGCATTACTGGAAATAACCCTCCAACTGGCTGCACCTATAAACAGTTCCTGAACTGCAAGCCTTTGAACTTTGACAGAACAGGAGGCGTCGTTGCATTTGTTCGTTGGTCCGGAAAGACCGACTCCATTCTAAGAATGAGTAACTGTTCGCCCCAAACAGAGTGTTACCTATGTCTCGGGGATATTTCTAGATGGCACACTCTCTTAATGGAACCTCCAGGTTCAGACCCTTGGCACAGACGCTGCTTATGCACTGAGCTGGGACGAGCTCAACGAAACGATTGAGAAGAAATGTTGTTTTAGGACTGGAATTTAGAAGCTTGAGGTGGAGTTCAGGAATTTGAAAATGGACGAACCAGAAACTCCTAAACTTGTCCAGCGATCGCACGACTTATCTAGGGTCGCCCCCCTACTTAGTCAAACCGGAGTTCAAAAGGATTGAACGATTCATTTGGACACTTGCACCCCAGATCAGGGGTATAGTTACTACCTCAAAGCCCTCAACCATTGCAGAAGCTATCAATATGGGTGATCTATTTATAACATGAGATGTTATGTGATTGATAACATGAGATGTTATGTATTGATATTGTTGTATACTTATGTACACTCTACTTATTATGACCTAACCTACGTGAATCATCATTTAGAAGATGCCTCCAAGACGGGATGTACGCATACCCACCAACGAGGCGGAACTACCGGGAATCATTGCTGCAGTCATCGCACAATACGAGGCCCATCACTCCGAGCGCAACGGAGGTACCTCAGGAAATAACCCACCCAACGGCTGCCAGCCCCTACATTTCCACGGCACTGGGGGTGCCGTAGCCTTCGTACGCTGGATTGAGAAGACGGAAACTGTTTTACGTGCGAGCAAATGCGCCCCAAGAGATCAGGTCACGTACATTTCCGGGCTGTTCCGAGATGGGGCTCTGTCATGGTGGAAACTTCAGGTTCAGACAATGGGCGTGGCTACTGCGTATGCTTTATCATGGGACGAGCGGAAAGAGCTAATGCATAAAAAGTACTGTTCGAGAACAGAAAGCCAGAAGGTAGAAACTGAGTTCTGGAACTTGAAAATGGAAGGTCCAAAAATAGCTGAGTATGTGGAGAAGTTCCAAGTTCTATCGCGTATCGTTCCTTACATGGTTACACCAGAATACAAGCGAATTGAGCGCTTCATTTGGGGTTTAGCTCCTCAAATCATAAGTATGGTAACCTCCTCCAAGCCAGCGACAATCATTGAGGCCATCAATCTAAGTATAGCCTTGACGGAAGAGGCAATCAGGATGAACAAATTTTCAACCTCTGAGGAGAAGAAGGAGACTCATGTAGAGTCATCTAGGGACAACAAGAGGAAGTTGGCAAATTTCAAACAGGGTACCCAGTCGAGTAGCAACGACAAGGCCAAAAAGAGAAAAGAGTACACGGGTATCCTACCAAAGTGCGGCAACTGTCGACGACCCCATAACGGGCGGTGTAGATATGGAAAGTGTGGTAACTGTGGCAAGGTGGGACATGTCAAGGAAACGTGTCGGCAAGGCACTAAACATGGAAATAGAGGTCAAGATGATAGCGGAAATCGCGGAGGAAATAACGACGACAACAACTATCAGGGCAGGGATGGTGACAATCAAGGTTGTGGCCAAGCATGTTTTAATTGCGGTGATGTGGGGCATTTCAGGAAGTATTGCCCTAAGAACACTCAGGCACGTGGATGAAAGCTCAACAGCGGGGATAAAATCCAAGCGTGGATAACGGTACGTCTCATAATAGTCAATGTTATGCTCTATTTGACAGTATTGTCAAATTTTAGCTTCAGAAAATACAGCTGTTTTAGTAGTAAGTAACCTAGATACCCAGTTCTCGATAGAATAAGCCTAACGGAAGCTTCGACGTGATAATTGGGATGGACTGGTTGTCGAACAACCATGCGGAGATTGTCGTCCGCGCCCCGACGACGAACGGAGAAATGATCGTGATTCGTGGAGCAAGATACGCTCCTACGGATTATCAGGCAAAGAAGACACGAAAATTTTCGCACAAAGGATGTGTCGCATTCTTGGCTCAAGTCGTGGAAAAGGAAGCCGAAGAGCCAAAACTCGAAGATATCCCTGTGATTGGAGAATACCCTGAAGTCTTCCTCGAAGACTTGCCTGAAGCGTCTCCTCAGCGATTAGTCGAATCTCACGTCGATCTAATTCCAGGCACTGCACCCGTAGTCGATGCATCGTAGCGACTTACATTTCCGGAGATGCAAGGATTGACAGAGAAGTTTTAGAAATGGGTAGAGAAGGAAGATAACAGACCAAAATTCCCTTTTGGGGTAACCCCATTTCTACTCGTCAAAAAGAAGGATGATGATGTTCAAATAAACATCAACTACCGGAAGCTGAACAAGCTGACGATCACGAATAGATATCCTCTGCCAAGGATTGATGATCTATTCGACCAATTGCAAGGTTCAAGCTTTTATTCAAAGATCGATCTTCGATCTGGATACCATCAGTTGAGGATACAAGAGGAGAGTAACCCAAAGACAGCCTTCAGAACTCGTTATGGACACTACGAGTTCCTTGTTATGCCGTTTGGTGTGACAAACGCACCTACAGTCTTTATGAGCTTGATGAATAGAGTTTGCAAGCCGTACTTGGACAAGTTCGTGATTGTGTTTATCGACGACATCTTGATTTATTCAAGGACAAAGGCTGAGCACGAACCGCATCTAAGAGCTATTTTGAAGCTACTAAAGAAAGAACAGCTGTATGCCAAACTCTCTAAGTGCAAATTTTGGCTACGTGAGGTCCAATTTCTTGGAGATGTGGTAAATGGAGATGGAATCCATGTGGATCCAACCAAGATCGAAGCGATTAAGAATTGGGAAACGCCAAAGACGCCAACCGAGATTCGACAATTCTTGGGTTTGGCTGGCTATTATCGAAGAATCATCGAGGATTTTTCTAAAATTGCTCAACCCCTCACCGCGCTCACACAGAAAGATAAGAAGTTTGATTGGGGAATCAAACAGGAAGAAGCGTTTCAGTTGTTAAAGAACAAACTTTGTGATGCGCCAATCTTAGCACTACCGGACGGTACAGATGATTTCGTGGTATACTGTGACGCTTCGCGTCAAGGATTGGGTTGCGTGTTGATGCAACGCCAGAAGGTTATTGCTTACGCTTCACGTCAGTTGGAGGTACATGAGAAGAACTATACCACGCACGTTTTGGAGCTAGGCGCAGTGATATTTGCTTTAAAGATCTGGAGACACTACCTATATGGTATGAAATGTACAATTTTTACAGATCATAAGAGCCTACAACGCATATTCAACCAGAAGGAGTTGAATATGAGACAAAGACGATGGGTTGAATTGCGGAACGATTACGACTGTGAGATAAAGTACCATCCAGGGAAGGCGAACGTGGTCGCCGATCCCCTAAGTCGTAAAGAGAGAATCAAGCCCATAAGGGTTAGAGCTTTAGAAATGATCATACGAACCGATCTTTCCTTGCGCATTCGTGCCGCGCAAAATGAGGCTCTCAAGGAAGGAAACCTTGAAGAAGAATATCTCCGTGGAATGGAGAAGCTATTGGTACCAAACGAGGAAGGAACGTTATGTTTTGAGAAAAGGATTTGGGTTCCTCTGTTTGGTGGACTAAGGAAAGTTATTTTCGACGAAGCGCACAAGTCACGGTACTCTATCCACCCTGGATCGGATAAAATGTACCAGGATCTCAAAGATTATTATTGGTGGCCTAGGATGAAAGGCGATGTTGCTGTTTATGTGAGCAAATGTTTAACGTGCGCAAAGGTTAAAGCGGAATACCAGAAGCCTTCAGGACTTCTGCAACAGCCTGAAATTCCCAAGTGGAAATGGGAACAAATCTCCATGGATTTTATTACGAAATTGCCAAGAACGCCAAGAGGCCATGATATGATTTGGGTGATAGTTGACCGCCTAACAAAGTCCGCACACTTTCTGCCAAGCAAGGAGAAAGACAGTACTAGTAAACTTGCGGAAATATACATGAGAGAGATTGTCGCACGCCATGGAGTACCTCTCTCAATCATCTCTGATAGAGACGGAAGGTTTGTGTCAAGGATATGGCAATCCTTCCAAGAAGCCTTTGGCTCACAATTGAATCTGAGCACTGCGTTTCATCCGCAAACTGACGGCCAGAGCGAGCGCACGATACATACTTTGGAAGACATGCTAAGGGCGTGTGTTATGGATTTGGGCGGTAGCTGGGATAAACATTTACCTTTGGTCGAATTCTCATACAACAACAGCTACCACACCAGTATTGGTGTCGCGCCATTTGAAGCCCTATACGGACGCAAGTGCCGATCACCCCTATGTTGGTCTGACGCAGGTGATAGGCAGCTTGCCGGTCCCGAAATCGTCCAAGAGACGACAGACAAGATTGCGCAGATTCTTAAACGCATCGAAGCAGCTCGCCACAGACAAAAGGCCTATGCGGATCCAAACCGGAAGCATGTGGAATTCCAAGTTGGAGAAATGGTGTTATTGAAAGTATCACCCTGGAAGGGGGTGGCACGCTTGGGAAAGCGTGGGAAGTTAAATCCGCACTACATTGGTCCCTTCAGAATTCTGGAAAGAATAGGACTAGTAGCATACAAGTTGGACCTACCTGCTGAACTGAATGGTGTTCACGATACATTTCATGTATCCAATCTAAAGAAAAGTCCAACTCAAGTTGACGTTGCCATTCCCATCGACGAGATTCATGTTGACGACACGCTCCACTTCGTTGAAGAACCTGTCGAGGTCACGGATTGGAAAGTTAACAAGACCCGCCGGAGCAGTGTCAAACTCGTCAAAGTTCGTTGGAATGCCAGACATGGCCCTGAGTTCACCTGGGAACGTGAGGACCGGATGAAAGAGAAATACCCCCACCTTTTTCCTAAGAACCCTGCTCCTACAAGCAGAACTTAAATTTCGGGACGAAATTTATTTAACGGGGGGAGAATGTGACAACCCTCACCAAACCAGGTATCCGTACGACTTAATTAAGGAATGACTGCTGTGAAGTCAAGACGTCAACAACCAAGGGAATAATGACAACATTGGAAATCCTCGCAACCGTAACAACAACACTGGAAGCGGTACTCGTGGAAGGACATTTAGGAATTGACTTGGGCGATGCCAGGATTATAGCAACATGGTGTCCTACACGTTTTTGGGAAGCAAATCGCTTAGTCTTGGTTCTGCTTAACCCCAATACGTCTTGGAACTGAACTTGATGTGGAATTGGCTAATGGCAAGACTATGGAAACTCCATATGTCCGTTAGGATGCAAACTCGACCTAGTGGGACAAGTGTTCGACATCGACCTTCTTTTCTACTACCCTTGATAGTTTTAATGTAGTAGTCAGTATGGATTGGTAATCCAGATATCGCGCAGATATACCCCGTGAGGAGAAAGTTGTCGCCTATCGTAAAGTATAGGAGTGGTGCAGAGGTTAGCATCAATCCAGCAATGAAGGCTAGAAGTGTCCACGGAAGGATTACCCCGCTATGTTGGCACTCGTACCGATGTTAAAGCTAAGGAAAAGAGGATCGAGGATCCAACAATTGTTCGTGATTTCTTTCGGTGAGCTACTCGAGGATCTTTTAGGTTTACTTCCACAACTGTTAGATGGACTCTTAGTTTGATCCCGCGCCAGAGGCAGCCATGATTCTTCGTACTTCTTACGGTCTTGCGCCAGGAGGGTTGCAAGAACTGTCAAATCAACTACAGGAACTGTGGGACAGGAGTTTTGTCGGATCTAGTTTTCGCTCTGGGAAGCCCCAGTTATATCCGTGGAGAAGGGCCTTTCGTATGGATACCGATCATCGAGAACTCAACCAGATGACAGTCAAGAACCGCTTACCTTGACCATTGAATTGACAACCTGTTGACTGTGACAACCCTCACCAAACCAGGTATCCGTACGACTTAATTAATGATTAATTACTGCTTAATTACTGTGCTTGTTTGAACTAGCTGATGAACTGCTACTTGATATCTGATACATGTACTTACTTGCATCATACTTTACTTATCGTCACTACATTATTTACATACGGCACCTTAGTGACAAACGTGATGCCCAAAAAGCACAGTAGCACAACACACGGATAACCTATTGAACATGCTGATAAAGCCAGCATCAGGCAGACACTGCCTCTAAGGCCTGTACGAGCCAGAAACGTTTTGCTACACTGGTAGTGAGTGTAGGGATATAAGGGTTGTGGAACTGCGTCTCTAGGAATAAGTTACTATGACTGGATGTGCCTAAAACGTACTCTAAGTACAAAACTCAGCACTTTACAAAATAATTCAGCTTTTAGCTAACTAATAAAGTGCCAAAACATGAGAAAAATATTACTAGACACTTTCCAAAGTATCGGGAATAAATTGTGTCACAAAAGGTAAAAAAATCTTCGACACTTTAAATATTTATTTAGCACATTAACGGAGTAATATCCAACCGTACAACCGGACTTAACCCGGAACACAAAAATATTGACGTTAACATTATTTTTCTTTTTCTGAGCCAGTTAGGGTCCCCGAGTACCCTAACACCCGTTATATATTACAACCCACATATTAACTAAATTTAATCCTTAACTAAACTAATATCAACTTAGCTAAACTAGTTGAAATAGAACCAATTAACCCACCCCCTTAGTCCGATCGGTTTCTCTTGGGGTGACACACTTGTCCTACTTTGATATTTTAAATCTCATTGTTTAATATCTAGGGGACAAGTTATATGATGGACAATACACTAATTGAGGTTATAAGTAAATCCCCTGAAAAATTTTTCTCATACTTTTCCACACTTCAAAAAAAAAAAAAAAAAAAGATTTCACTTCTTTTCCCTCTTGTCTTGCCTACGGCCGGACATCACAACCAACATCCAATCCCTTTCAAGTTTTTATCAAGCCATTCCAAGCATCCACAAGTGTGAAGGATCACGCGTAAGGAGCCTCGGTGCACTCGGATTGCGAAGTACCTCACCACATTGCTTTTAACCACCCATTTTTCGACTAGTTTCTTCCCTAGCCCCGAGCTAGTAGTAAGTGACTCTAAACGCCTTTTTGATCTATTCTAAAATGGTTAATAAGAAATTTGTCGGTTGAAAACCATGTACATATAAGAACAAAAATCAAAAAGTCTACTAAAGTTTACTAAAATAATGAGCTTGGTGGTTAATAGGTGAATATTGGTGTAAAACTTATAAAAATTGTTTTGTTATGATTATTTAGTGCCGATCTATGTCGTGGTAGCTAGGGTCATCATCTAACCCGGATTAGTCATGTTCATGGATCATGACATAGAGTTGTTTAAATATAAAAAGGGTTAAAAGGTGAAACTCTACCACACATGAAACATGAACTTGTGTAAAAATGTTTTACTTGTTTAAAAGTGTTTTAACTTGTACAATAGTGTTTAAAACTAGTAGATCTACGTATCTACAACCGGTATTTTCAAAGAACCAAGTATCGAAGAATTATGTTTCCTAAAAGATGGATCTTACACTAACAAGCATGATTTTTATAAACCACAAGTGTGTAAACACTTGTGAAATGAAAAGATCTGACAAAGAACTAGTTTTGTCAAATGTTACTAGAAGTTGTAAAGATGGATTTTTCTCTAAAAACAAGGTTTTTACAAAATCGGATTATTTACACAAAAGATCCATTTAAAGTAAAGAGATTTACTACATATTTTTAGACAAACCACAAGTTCGTATATTTTTGCGATTATGTCTAGCTTTGACTAGTTAAAAATGTTGAAAAGTTGTTTGATAATGTTGGGAACATTGGTTGATTTGATTTGTTAAAGAAAATGATACGCTTGAAAGCGTGGCCACCTCCAGTTACAGAGGAAACTCTGGCGAAATTTTTCTAAAAACCTAACACTTAGAACTACTTACACTACAAGTGTTAGAATCATTTTTGACATGTTTTCGCAATATAAATTTCGCCATGACTTTATTTACTAAATATTCGGAGGTGGGATTTTCACAAAACTTAACGTGGTAAATATATATTTTCACACACTGTTTATGTTTACTTTGTGAAAATACAAAATATTATTTTTTTTGAGTAAAAATAATATTTGCGGACGTTAACGAATCCAAAATAATACGAACGCTTTCACCATAAATATATATAAGTTACACCGGTAATTATATTACCACTCGATTGTTAAACGTAACTTACACACTTACGGAAATATTTATGAACGCACCTGTATGGAATCCCCCATCCTTGGGAAGGAGAATAACTACCAAGTATATACAGAATGTAAACACGAAATAGTTGTCTAACTATTTCCTAAAGACTTAAACTATAAAGCTAAGGCACGGCCGTCCGTCTAATAGAAATTAGCACCTGTAGGTCGTTGCACAGCTGCCTGATTTGGAGTACTTGGTAGAGACGCACCGACTGTGAGTTCATGTCCCCCTTTTCTCTAACTGTTTTCAGTTTTCTTAACTACGGGGGTGAAATACATGTTACTATGATTACGAATGTTTCTTACGTGGTATGGTTAGCTAAGGAAGGAACTGTTAGGTTATGTGATTGGGTAGGTGAAACCTTAAGAACATTAGTCCTCGTAGTACGATCGAGGGATACGAGTGATAGGCCTATTTGAGCATAACAAACACCACCCATGCGCCCGCAGGTTGGACCATGTGGTGACCTTGTCGTAACACCACCCATGCGCCCTGCAGGTTGGACCATGTGGTGACCCCGTCTTAACACCACCCATGCGCCCGCAGGTTGGACCATGTGGTGACCTTGTCCTATCCCCTCCCATGCGCCCGCAGGTTGGACCATGTGGATACACAATAACTGATATGTTTCCTTATTTGCTTTCATACCAGAGTTTACAAAACATTCATACTTGCAATGATTACAAAGGTTTATTCGCGCGCACATACTAAACACATGAACTCGCTCAACATTATTGTTGATTTTTCAACTTACATGTATTTCAGGGAATTAAAGGATCTGGCACGGTATGGCACGTTTTCCCGCTGCACTAGTTACGAGGTCATCCGGGTTTGGGGAATGTGACTCTTTCCTGGACAAGTCACAGCCCTTAAACTGTGTTTATGTCATGTTGATGTTTGTGTTTGTTAAAACAATGTGGTTGTAATTGGTTTTTGAAACTTAATTAAATGGATGATCTTGCATGGTTTACTTCATATAGCTTTGTTATGGTTAAGCTATGGTATTAAGAAGTCACACCAAATTAACCACGCTTCCGCAAAGCCAGGGTGTGACATTGACCAGTTGCGAGGGTCAAGCTCCCATTCAAAGATTGGCTAACGAACGAGCTATCGTCAGATGGAAGTCCAAGAGGAGTATGTTCCTAAAACAGCATATCAAACGCAATGCGGCCATTGCGACTTTGTATCCCATGACCTATGGGGTTAACCAACACACTGGCAGCTTTATGGACCACATGAACCGATCGTGTTTATTGAAGACGTTTTGAATCATTTCCAGGAGGAAGGAACACCCTAGGCGGCATTTGTACCTTATCTTAGAGCTACTACACGCGAAGTCTGGTGAAGTCTAACTTCTGAATTCGAGAAGTACATTTTGGGTCATGTAATCAACGAAGTGGGAATACACATGGATCTCGCTAAGATCCATTTCATTTGGAACTGATCGACACCAAGAAGTCCTTCGGGGATAAAGCAATTTCTTTGTTTTGCTAGATATTATCGCAGATTCGTCATGGGATTTTCGAGGATTGCGCGGCTTTAATCTCTTTAACACAACAGGGTGCTGTGTATTCGTGGAAGGCAGAACAGGAGAACGTCTTTTCAGCTTTTGAAATCCGATTTTGCAATGCACTGAGCAACGTCTTTACCCGAGAGTACGGGTGATCTAGCGGTGTCCCATGATGGTTCGGATCGGAGACCCAGTTACACGCCGATGCAACATGAGAAGACAATGACGCACGTAGTGAATTTACGGAAGAGATTTCCATGAGACACAACCTGCAGTGGAAACTGTGGTCTATGGATATAAATTGGAGGCATTACTTGGACGGTACCAAATGCACTACTTAAACGGATCACAAACGCCTCCTGTGTACCCTTGTTTCGAAAAAGCTAAACATATGATGACATCACTGGATGGAACTCTTGAGCGGTTGCGACTATGGAACCTAAAACACGTATGAGCATGCAGCTGAATATCGACTCTAGCCTACCCGATCAGATTCACCTTGTTCTGACAGAAGCACTAAAGGAAGAGGAATTTCACGCTGGGTCCATGCAAGGCATGGAAGAGCAACTTCAGGCAAGTCGGACGATATTCGCTACCTCATGGAACGGATGTGGACCTCATTATACAGTAACTGTATGGATTTTGTGTTGAGCAAAGCACACCGGCCTCGATATTCTAGTCGTCTGGGTTTTGATAAGAGACATTAGGATTAATGAACCATGTACTGGGGATCGGGCATGAAGGCCCACCTAGCTAGGTATGTGAATGATGTTTGACTCGTGGGAAAGTCCAGGTGAAGTATCAGCAACCAAAAACATTCTTATGGAAATGAGAACAGACTGCCATGGACTTTGACACTGGGCTACCTATAACTCGAAACGGAAACAATATCACCTGGGTGATCGTTGATCGTCTTGCGCAACCAGCACACTCTCTTGCAATCAAGGAAACTATCGAGCCTTCACAAGTTGTTAATATCCCTCTGAGAGAGGCGGCTTTTTAGGCACGAGGTGCCAACTTCTGTTATTTCTGATTTTGATCTATACCTACTTTATGACAGACATTACACAACCCTCTTGGCTCACGTATAGGCAGGAGCATACTCATCATCATAGGACGAACAGTTAGGGTAAATGAACCTTCCTGACACTTGGAGACATGATGCGGGCATGTGTGTGATTGACTTAGTAACATTGGAAGGACACCTACCTCTGGTTGAATTTGCTGCAACAACTACCATTCTAGTATTCAGATAGCTCTGTTTGAGACATTGCATGGATAGTAACGCTAATCTCCTTGTTGGACTAAGGTGGGTGACAACCTAATCGCTGATTCAGGACTTGTACTCGAAACTCTTGGGAAGATTGATTAGATCGGAAATCGTTTGATGGCAACGCGTGACTGTCAGAAAAGCGGATGAGCTTAGGGAACACTGGGAGTTTGGTGTAGGCGAACGTGTCATAATCGAAGGTCTCACCCTGGGAGGGTGCGGTACACTATAGAAAACGTGACAAGCTTAGTTTACGATGCGTTGCGTTGGGACAGTCAGATTTCTGCAACGAATCAGTGACATGGCTCACAGACTCAGGTTAACTAACGAATTGGATAACGTTCACAATGCCATTTATGCCTCGAATCTAAAGAAGTGTTCGGCTGACGAAAAACTAGTGATACCTTATTAGAACCTAAGGCTAACGACAAGTTGCAGGCGTCGCGTAATCTACTAGACCAGGACGTCAGGATTCGTTAGCTTAGTCAATTTTTCAATCATGAGAGTTCGTTGGAACTCAAGACGTGGACCGGAGTTCACGTGGGAATGTAAAGATATGATAAAGCTCTAGTATCCTGAATTGTTCATGTGGTTGAGCCAATTTTTGTTATCATTAGCGAATTTCGGGACGAAATTCCTTTCTAGTTGGGGATGATGTGGTACCCGCGAGAAATCCACAGTCATCCTGCGTTAACATCTTGTTGTTTTAGATTGCTTGACAAATTTCGGGACGAAATTTCTTTCAAGTTGGGGATGATGTGACAACCCGAACTTCCAAGGTTAGTTTTGTAATCCTGATGCCCTGTTGCTTCTCTTTCACATACTTGCTACGATTAATTGCTAAACGTAAGCGTGTCGGGTTATGCTCGAGTGAGTTATTGGGCCATCCTTTGTGTCGATATTATTAAGTTTGGGCCGCCAACAATGTTATATAATTTCGGCCCACACACACACATTCATGAACTTGGTGCTCTATTTAGTCTCGGCCCAAGTGAAAAATGAACTGGGCCCAACTACAACCCGATTTCAATTGGGAAACTTATACGCACACGGTCTTGTAGAATTCCTTTCATTATCTCATAACCACAATATATAACAAACCCTAGACTTTTATTTGATCATAAACGCTAATATATCAAACCTGACGGCAATTTTTCTCCTCCATCTGGATGTTCTCTTATCGTTATCATATTGAGCCGGTTAGTATTATTTGTTGTAATTGTTTGTTTGTTGCATGTATTTGATTGTTGAGAATTCGTTTATTAGGACATGAATAAAATAGAGTTGAATACGTTACATGATGCGTGATGTGGATTAGATGCATGAGGAGACTGAATCAAACTCGTTGACATGTTTATGATGAACATTAGTGTTAGGGTTGCATTTGATGTGTCCACGAACTAAATGGTATGCGTTATATGTTGGATCCGATGTTAATGGATGTCATAATGTTAATGATTGCATATAATCTGATGTTGGTTGATGAATTGATAAATCGGGTTTGGTAGAAGAGTTGAATGTCAATGCACATGATTAGGAAAATGATTGGCTAGGACAATTAGGGTTTGTAGGCACCCCATAACCATCGCTGGTACTCACGGCAAAACATGTATATTTCGTCGCTGGCATTCACGGCGAAACCTGTATGTTTCGTCTCTGTTATTCATGACGAAACTCATATATTTCGTCACCACCTAGTTTCCTCGCAGGTGGTTATGCGCCGAAGTGATGCATGGACAGAACAGATCTCATATAACATGATACTTTATCCCATCTGTTATGTATTAGGACACATGTGCGTGACTTTCCGTTGATAGCATGATAATAAAACACAAGGTTGCCACCTGTTAAATATGTCAGCGATGACTAAGGATACTAGGGAGGTGAAGCTGTTCCAAGAACCGATATATATATATATATATATATATATATATATATATATATATATATATAAATATATGTAGTTAATGGCGGCCCATGTGTGTGTGTTTGTAGTATGAATCAAATCAAAACATGTGCATATTATTATAACTAGTGTGGGCCCTTGTAAATACTAACCGAATGAATTCTAAAAGCTTCTTTGCAAAAGTTCACTCCACTTTAGTTATACAAATTAATGAGATCAATGAGAATGGAAAATTATAACCAGAATAAATGTTGTCGGAACAGTGGTATAGTATTTCAAGTTTTGAATGTGATCATCATTATCAATGACCTTTAACCATTAATAGTTTGCATGTATTGAAAATTGATCTGTGATATATCGGCCATACAATATCTGTTTGCAACGGTTAATGAGTTCATGTGAAATATGAATCGGTGATGTAAATGTGTATACAACTTGAATACCAGTTATGTGATGATAATGAATAACTAATGTACATGAGTAATTGTTACGACTAGTCATATGTTATGTGTTTCTGGTACATAACTGGATTGATGGTGTATGTAATACTTGTGTGCTACATGTGTAATATGTATAAGGAATTTGTGATTAAGTGTTACGAAACTGACAGTTACTGGTAATAATATTCGGATCTGGTTGACCAACTGTAAACGTAAACAAGTAACTAATCTTACCGAGCAATCTAAGGTGAGTTCACTGCTCTTTTTCCAAGCATGCGTCCCGGGGAGGGACATCTAGTAAACGTTCCGGGGAGGAATGCTGGGTTATTGGGATGTTTGTTAATACTCGCATATCTATCACCTAAGTCCCATCTACCGATCGTTGCCAGGGAGGCAACGGGATATTAGTTAATAGCGCTATTGAGGCTTGGCAACCTCACACCGCACCGGGGAGGTCGTGAGTGAACTAATGACCCCAGTCTTGACCATTACTTTGATAGAGGCAATGGGGTTTGGGCAAAACAACTTTAAGCCATCAACGGTAAACGAGTTATTACAACATCAAATCATCGAATCTGTGAAACATTTTAATCTGGTAACTGGTATCTAAACACGTTAACTCTTGTCTGCATACTTGCAGGTCTGTAGGTTTATATCTTGGAACTTGTTGTCTGGAAGGCTGGAGTGGTCATGGGATGGGATACATGGAATCGTAACACACGACAAATAATTTACGTATGCGTGGTTATGAAACATTTAACAACTGAGTTATACTTCCGCTGTGTAAAATGAATTGTATGTAACGTTTTGTAACACTTTATATTAAAGGATGAAGTTTTATTAAAATATATTTTTGAGTTCAATGTGATTGGTGGCTAAAGATCCTGGTACGTCACACGCCCTGCGGTGTTTCTGCAAGTGGTATTTTGGGGGGTGTGACAGAACTGATAGTGGCAACAATAACGAAAACTGAACAATGTAATGGAGGTACGGTGGACGCACCAATGGCGCTTCATATACTTGTATATAAGTTTCCCTCTTACATTGCAAGCATGATGTTATTTAAATTTACTAGAAGTTCAGAACCCAAACCAGTGTTGTTTTATCTTTTCGACTTCATGTTTTGAGCTCTCACAAGTTTCCTCTAAATAAATTCCGGGATGAAATTTACCGAAATAGGGGAGACTGTGACATCTGTGCCTCCACGGCCATCAAAAAAATACCAAATCAATGAAATATTGTGTTTCATACTTGGGATTTTTATAAATATGTGTATCATTTGCACATATCAATTCTTGTTCGATTTCGAGCTCTAAATCGCTTTCTGGGAACCTATACGCGAACTGATGCATAAACATAATCAGTTTAATGCGACAAACACTCTGAAATAGTGACATGGGCTTAACATACCTTAAATAACCTTTACATAACTTAGAAGTAACTTTTGGAGGGTTTGGTGTGTCGAAATCAAGTTTATTCGCTTATAGGGACTAATTTCGACAAACTGCGAAAGTATGCCGATTCGTACTGTAACGAACATTCCGGAACTTGATCATAAGTTAAACATACCCTAAATATCCTTTATATAGCTTAGAAATAGGCTTTGAGGGGTTCGGTGTGTTAAAATAAACTTTTTGGTCAATTAGGGACTAAAAGCGTCAAAAAGTGCATAAGTTTGCATTTTCGCGCATATCTTACGTTCTGAATATATCCGGACGTCCAAAAATTTATGTAATCATTAAAATATTTTACTTTAGTGATTGGCATGATAAAATTCCATTCGTCGGACAATTTGGATTGTTTTTGCGTCCGTTACGACTTCCGTCGTAATTAACCGAATAACGCTACGACCAAACGAACCGACATCCGAGATGTTTTTGAGCATATTTTAAGTTCCCTATACTTTAACTTCATTTTAGAGCCTTGAAATGGGGTTAACAGGGTTTAAACGCATCGAAAATGGCTCAAAGTGTTGCAGGGACCAAACCTGACAATTTAGCAAAGTTTCTGGTCACTGGTAGGTGGTGGCGCTGCGCCACCACTATATGGTTTTGCCGTGGCGTGACGCCACGGCCTCAACTGGGCAGAAACTTCATTTTGACAACCAGGTTGAACTTGGGGGTCTTTGGTGTAACTTCTCTCCATACCGTGTGATGGTTTTGGGCACCCCTAGTATTCCAAAACCATGTGCCTTATGTGTAAGGTTCAGATCAAAGCTCAATTATCAAGGAACGATCCTAACGGTTCTTCACTTTCTATAAATACCCACCTTCCCCATTTGCAATCCTCGCATTTGTTCTCATTCTTGCTCTAAGTTGAAGCTCTCAAGCTTCATACCTGAGCAAATTGAGTTCAAATCTTCAAGCTTGGACCTTTTGTAAGTATTCTTTCATTCTTTTATGCGTTTTCAACCACGAAAGTCAAACAGTGTTTGACTTTCTGCTTTGACCAGTCAATGGTCAACACGAAGTTCGGTTGAACTTCGCAACGTGAGCGTAATCACGATGGTTATAGTCCCTTGTGACTATACATACTGATTACCACGTTGATTAGGTTTAGTGACGAGTCATAGTTTCGGTCAAAATACGCGTTTATGCGTATTTTGTAACCAAACTATTCTTAGGTATCAAAACCCTTTGTTTTGATATCAAACTTGTTTTCTAACTTCGTTAAACATATTTTAACATGTTTAACTCGTCACTTTTAGTTTAGTGCTTGTATTGGGTCGTAAGATAAGCGGTCTAAACAACCGCTTAGACTTTCGAACCCGACCCGTTTGGTCAATCTTTAGGATCCGACCAAACATGTTTTGTGACCATAGTTGTATAGGGAATAACCTTCCGAGGTTATACCATATGGTCACTTCGTTTAGTTAGTTGTATGATAGGTAGTTTATATGGCTTAGGAAAATGACCAAAATGCCCTTTTTACGCATAAATTCATTTTAAGCATATGTAACCTAAATTTTTACATCTAAACTGATTAGGTAACATTATTAGACATTTTAAGGCATATAATACTTGTCATAGGACTAATTAGTTTGTCCGAACGCGTTTTACGTGAACGACCCGTTAAAGTAGCGTAAGCTACCTAAACGGATCGTAATGGGTCGTAAGCACTTAGGTTAAGTTTCGATTAAGCATGTAGGCTTTGTTAAACCATATCATATGAGTTCCAATACTCATTTGGTTTACGAAACCTCATCCTATCCGATCTTCCGATTTAGGTCCGGTTATTTATGTAGTTATCTATATTAGGTGCCGTTTGATTCCGTGATCCCTCTAGCTTTGCTTGGTTGTTATTCAAGACTTCTAAGAATCCTCAAGTGAGTACATAGTCCCCTCTTTTACTGTTTTCAAATGTTTTGGGGTGAAACATGTGTGCCTATTCGTTATTTTCATGATTTCAACTATATGATTATACATGCAAGTACTTATCTTTTGACGAATTGAATGATTATCTATGGTTTAAACACAAATTTTCAAAGATTATAAAACTAATTGTTGGATTGTACTTATTTTATACATTCATCAAGCCGATTGGTAGTACGATATAGCGCTATAGGATTAGACACCCCATTCCTGTTGTATGGAATGTCAGAAAGCAAATTTTTACCAAATAGAAATTGCCTTTGTGGTATTTCTATAGTCTCTAAGGTGTAGTTTGATGCACTAAGGTTTGAATGAATACTAAATCACATTTTCTTTTGTATATTTTGATATACTACCAAAGTATAGTTTGATGTGCTCTTATATGTGATATTATTTACCAAAGTATAATTTGATATACTACGTACAAATCCGACATATATTTTAATATACTACTGGCTCTATTATCTACTAAAGCATAGTTGATATGCTATTTTCAAACCAAAACATAGTTGATATGTTATTTTCAAAACTAAAGCATAGTTGATATGCTATTTTCAAACCAAAACATAGTTGATATGTTATTCTCAAAACCAAAGCATAGTTTGATATGTTATTTACAAAACAAAAGTATTAATTGATTATACATAAACTTTTTTACATAGGTGGTTTGTTTGGGTAAGTGATTTAAATAACGAGGCGTGTGTAATATGATAAAAACATGGTGGTTACGCCGATGGTACTTCCTATATATAAGTGTTTTTATGATATTACATATCGTAGCGTTATTTAAACCATTTTAATTTCGACATATTACATTTTACACAATTATCATATCTTTACAAAACATTGTTTTACAAACATCATATTTTATACAAACTCATTTTTACTTGATTATTTATTTAATCATGCATTATTCCTTTATATCATCTGTTTTCTTATCAATTTTCGTATGATTTCTAAAAGAAAATATTTTAAGGTTCATGACTATTTTTGTTAAACATTTTTCTTTAAACTTACAAGTCGTGAATCCTATTTAAATAAAACCTATGTACCTCACAGGCATTTTTATGCTGATGTACCTATTTTCACAGGTGTTTAAGGTGCTGTTATTAGATGATCATGATGCAAACATAGGATTGGACGAGGGCCTTAGTGACAATAAAAGATGCAAGACTAGTTAATTATGTTATGTTTCTTTGTTTTTAAGACAATGTAACCTCTTGTAATTTAATAAAACAAAATTTCAATTACCATGTGTTGTGAAACAATAATTCTGTTACGACACTCCTCGACGTTTACGCCACAGTTTGTTGGGATCACAATAGAAAGAGATTAGGAAACTGATCAAGGATATCTGGATAAAGGTAATCTGTTTACCTCATCAACTTATGGATAATCATTCACTGACATGATTCAAGGACATAAGGAAATCTAGGATGAAAATTTGTTTTTCAAATCTGGTGGTGATGATTCTGGGATACCTAAGATTGTACCAGATTCTAGTAAAATCCAAAGTACTCCAATCATTTCCAAAACAGCTGCAAATGTGTGTACAGCTGGAATGTTTAAAGGAACATCTGCTGTTCCAAATATCCCTGAATCACCTATGACACAAGAAAATCTGGAAACAGTCTTAGAAAATGTTTTCAAAGCCTACAAGAAGAGTGCTGTAGAAGATAAGCTTGATTTATTGCTGACAGAGATACAAAGTCAAAGAGCAGATATGAAGACTTTATCAGAATCAGTGGAAGTCATAAAGGCACAAACCAAAAAAAATACTGAAACTTTAAAGTCTCTGCAAAGGCAAAAAGAAAAGGCGTCAGAAATCAGCATTTCTGCATCAGAAATACAAAAGTTTTTCTCAGAGATAGAGAAAATCAAGACACAAACTAGAAATGCTATAGAATCAAGGCAATCAAGGAGTGCAAGCAAAGTCTTGGGAGAAGTCACAATTCTAAGGGCAAGCAATAATAGTATCACCGATGCTCTTGAAAAGTTGATAAAAGAAAGGGCTGCCATGCAGGAGAAAAATCAAACTGGATTTGCAGAAGTTTAGAAAAGCATAACCAGTAATACAAATCTGGTAGGGCAAATGCACCATCTTATGAAGAGAATGCATTTCAACATTTCCAGATTGGCCAAGCTTGATCCCAAAGAAATCATGAAGGCAATTCCTGTTGAACAATCTCACCAAGAAATTCCAAAGTCAACCCCACAAAAATCATCTGCTATACCAATCACTGAAACTGGAACCACTGTAATGGGTCCACCGTGTGATATTCCAAAAGGTGAAATACTGAAAAGGTTAGCAACTTCCACACCTCAAGTTATCTCAAATTTAAAACTCAAAACTTCTCAAACTGGTCCAAAGCCAACTTCTTCTGGTGAAACTTTTATGAGCAAAATGATGACACTACAAGCAATGAATAAATGGGAAGAAGAAGCTGATTCACGAAGACCACAAATTGTCAAAAGAAAAATCTCTGAAACTCAATTTATCATGGTTAGAGAGATTTACAGGGATGTTATGATATTACCTGAATACAATCTGGTGAAATACTATTGGACTAAGGAAGATGTACCAGAGAAGCCACCAACTCCTTGCAGATTGGCTATATGGGGGGAAAGTTTGGAAAGAGGTCCAAGGAGCATTCACTACACCAATGAGAATCCAATAAAAAGAATCATAAAAGTGGATGAAGTAAAAATTGGAAGTGATGATGTTGGAAGAACTTATCTACAGAACTGATACACACTTCTCAGGGAAAATAAGAAGAAGAAAAGGTGACTGATGGAGACCTTGCTGATAAATTGCATCCCTTGGACATTCTGTTCATGAAAGATCACTATGAAAAGGAAAAGGAAAATAGAAACACAAAAGAAATCAGAAGAGCTTTAAAAAGTGTATCAAATGCAGGAATAAAGCTATTTGAAAGAGTAGCTTTTTCTGACTTTGATCTATGCATCAACTATGATTATGTGCACAACAAAAAGGTCTATCTCAGTGCACTAGACATAAGCATTCCCTCAGAACTGATAAAAGATGCAAGATCCGGAGACATCATTGAGCTACCAATGGTAAGAAACAGACACAACTACAGTGTAGTCTACAGAGATTTTGAGTAAAACAAGGCTCTATTCAGAAGTGTTGATATCTGCAAGTACTCAAATCAAACACTGAAGTTTATCATGAAATGCATGAACAAGAGACAAGAACTTCTTTAGAAGACAGGAATGAACAAAGAGAATCAAAGGCAAGAAATTGAACAAATGATTGAAGAATGGATACAAGAAAGAAGCTGGTACAAAGATATGTATGATATCTGCAAGAAATACATCTCTTACAAAAAGAAATTGAAGGGGGGGGGGGGGGGATGTAATAAAAAGGGCAAAACTATTTTGAAGGAAAATGTTTTAATTTCATCACATAATTTTTTTTCAGAATAGTAGCTACTTGTTTGATTTGAAATTTTTTTTCCACTGTTTAGGAAAATTTTGTTTCATGAGATAGTTGTTTTTCTTACAATACTTAGGGGGAAACTGTTAGGAAACTTTATTTGTAAGTATTGAAGAAAATCAGACTCAGCTTGATCTATGAAGAAGATAAAGTCCTGAAGAACAAACATCAAGAAGAAAATCGGATAGGAAAAACTGAAAAGAACAACATCTACTTCAAAGAAACAGAAGCTGATCAAAGAACTAAAGACGATCATCAGAAAAGGCCATTCTGATGGATCTGATGATATTTCTGTTCTGGCAATTCTGATCATCAGACTTTGTTCACCAGAATTTCTGATGAAGTGGTTATCAGAAATTCTGATAAAACCCCACTTGTCTAAAAATCAGTTCTATCCTGCCACAATAACCGAAGCAAGTTGACATTATTGGATATCATGATGACAAAGGAAACTTGATTATTGGATTCAACGAATATGTCAAGAAGCTACTTTTTGCAGGACATATACATGAATAAACATTACAAATGTTTATTCATGTATCCAAGCCGTCTATAAATAGAAGGCTCATTAAGCAGAGGACAATGAGTTAAGATTAGCATTCAATACATACTACAAACTCCATTGTCTTTTCACCTCAGAATTCACAAGTATTCATTTGTAATAGATAATAATCTTACAATCACCTTGTAAACCATTTTGTTTCAAAGTGATATAAATTTGAAAATTCTGTAGGTCTTGTTTCTTGAAAGTCTGATTTCTATTTCCGCACACTATTTTCACATTTGTTGAAATCACTTGCCATATTACGTGAAAAGAAGTTTTTAAGTCTAAACTGGGACCAACAAGTCTTGTATATGAAGAAAAGAATGGGCCAGCTAATGAAGTGCACTTTAGTTGGTATGCAATTAAAAGAATTAACAAATTGGGTCAATATCACCAGATAAGGGAGGTTTTTGAAAAAAAAAAATACGCATGACAATTAATATAAAGGGATCATATACGGCAGACTTGGGGGATCACACAAAAGGAGTTTTTGACAGCTGAAGGAACAATAGAGGGGCGCACAGAAGGCAGCTGCCTTTTGGCGGCCGTACACGATTCAAGACATGGCTCTCTTGTGGCCTCCTTCAGGCAGACGGTTCACTTAGTTTTTTACTTTTCTCAGTTTATACTCAGGTTTGGATGTATTTTTGACCTTGACAAAGTTGTATGAATACCTTGATGTGTTGGTTTCATTGAACCATTTGCATGTGTTTTGAGTTCTTTATTTACAACTTGTTCGGTTGATGACAAAACCTAGAAACGGTTGGGTGACATAGAGTAGGTTGACTCACATTAGTGAATAGGGCTAATTGAATTATAAAAGACCTGATGACAAAGACCTATGTTTGATTACCATATTAAATTAACCAACTTTCCAGCATCATGTCTATGTGATGACAAATTAGCTGAGTAAACTAAGTTTTGTGAAACCTAGAACCTTATAAATCTGATATCTTTTCTTGTAGTTAGTTTTTTTTAGTTTCTTTAAAATTTAGTCAAAACCCCCAATTCTATACTAGTAGTAATTAATTAAATTATTTATCTGAACACTAACCACATATTCCATGTGGATACGATACCCTACTTACGCTATCTACTTAGTTTAATTAGGTTTCTGCATGACCCTTACGACAGTCATCACTAAACGCCGTTTACACCATCCCGTCCATGACGTTTACTACGGCGTTATTCAAAGGGCGGGGGAATCTCCACCAGCGTGGAAACATTTTGCAGTCGACGTGGCATGTAGTTAATGGACGTAACTGTTAGCCGTTTAACCCCAACGGTTAGCTTTTAAATTTTTAATTTTTTTTACCTTTTTTTAATAATTAAAATTTCACCCTATAAATACAACCCACATATTCACCCAAATTTATACACACACCACCACGTCTTCATTTTATACAACTTTTCTACTTCAACGCCGTTCCACTTCACCAAAAAAATCGAGGATGGTAGCCGTGGCGTGGACTGAAGAAGAGGATATTTCACTTTGTGAGTCGTGGGTTGAAGCTTTGAGCAACCACACGCCGGGTAGGCGCTCGAGCAGTCCTTTTTGGAGGACAATCCGACAACACTTCCAAGCCTATACAGGTCATAACAACCGAACGGTCGACTCCCTCTCGTCTCGTTTTAGGATGATCCGTCTTGATTGTGAAAAATTCGAGACGACCCACACTGCCGTTGAGTTCAAAGGTGGTGATCTCGGGGAGGAGGATATCATTCAAGTGACTCCCATCAACTTTATGCACGTTCACCACGTGAATTCAGGATCCACTCGGCGTGGGAAATTATTAGATTTTTTATTTAAATATGTGTTTTTTAGTTTCGTATTTTTACTTTTATGTAATGTTTTTAAAATTTATGTAAGGTTTTTTATGTTATTTTAGTGTTATGTATTTGTTTGATTACTAGTAAGATATTTATAAGTTTTTAAAACATTTTATATAATTTCGATTATAAATGACGCCCCCTTTAACAATGATGGTGTGGGATAAAGCCCCACTAGCGCCCCACACCTAATTAAATACTAAAAACGAAAGAAAAAATAAACAAATCTGATTGGTTAAGAGGCATGGGCCCACGAGATGCACCCATTCATACCCACTATCTTTTTGGCGAAGGTCAAGGATAACGCCCCCTTTGGCACTTAGGAAATGGGGGTAGGGGTGCTATGGGGCGTTATAAAGGGTGAGGTGGGAGGGGAACGAGACCACACCCACCAACCTAACATTTAAGTAACGATAAGATCTTCTGACAAACATATTAAAATTTGCTGAAAGGGTAAATAATTGAAAACCCCAACTGTTGACTTTTTTTTTGTGTTATACACATTTCCACCTGTTTTAATAATCAAATAAGTTTTATATATACTTATATACTAGGTTAGAAACTCGTGTAGTATATGGGTTGATTAAATGTAACTTTATATACCAAATAATAACACAATATATCTTTAAAAGTCTTGTTTATCACAAGTGTTGAATAGATGTAAATTTACATATTAAATAATTAAAAAAACTTTAAGAACCCCATGGGTTGAATAAATATAATATTATATACCAAATAATAAAAAAATATATCTTTAAATACCACGTGTATTACATATCATCGTCATACTATGTAAATCCTACCAATAGCAAAGCTAAGGTAGGGTCTGAGGAGGGTAAGATGGAGGTTATCTTTAAAAACCCGTGTATTACACGTGTTGAATAAATGTAATTTTGTATACTAAATAATAAAAAAAAGTTATATATTTAATAAAACGTGTGTATTACAAGGTTGAATAAATGTAATTTTACATATAGAATAATAAAAAAGGTTAAAAGTTAGGTTTGTTTTAATAAACCATACTCAATCAAATAAAAACGTCTTTCTCAAAAGTTATAGCACCTGACGAAGAATAGCTGATAAGATATATATCATCACATTTTGGTATAATACCATGTTTAATATATTAATATAATATCATTATCAAACTATCAATATATGTTAATGTTATATTAATATTAAAGCATGTGAAATATTAATTTACGTACTGTTACGTTAATATTCTTTGATTTTGATTAATATATTGGTTAGTGTAACACCCCTAAAAATATCAAATATTTAACATTAATATTTACCTAGATGGTAAATATTATATACATGAATATTATTATGAATTTAAATTTGTTTGATGCTTGCTGATAATTAATAAAACATTGGAAAGTGTCTTTTTATATAATGAACAAACATGAAGTGTAACACCTGTGCCTTCACGGCCATCAAACAAATACCAAACCAATGAAATATTATATTTCATACTTGGGATTTGTAAAATTATGTGTATCATTTACACATATCAACTCTTGTTTGATTTTAAGCTTTAAATCGCTTTCTGGAGGGTTATACGCGCTCTGATGCGTAAATATAACCAGTTTAATCCAACGAACACTCCGGAATAGTGAAATAGGCTTAACATACCTTAAATAACCTTTACATAACTTAGATATAAGTTTTGGAAGGTTTGGTGTGGTGAAATCAAAGTTTAATCGCTTACAGGGACTAAAGTTGACAAACTGCGAAAGTATGCCAATTTGGACTGTACCAGACATTCCGGAACATGACCATAAGTTAAACATACCATAAATATCCTTCACATAGCTTAGAAATAGGCTTTGAGGTGTTCGGTATGCTAAAATAAACTTTTGTGTCATTCAGGGACTAAAAGTGTCAAAAAGTGCACAAGTTTGCATTTTCGCGCATAACTTACGTTTTGAATACATCTGGACATCCAAAAATTTATGTAAGCATGACTACATTTTATTTTAGTGTTCGCCTTAAGAAAAATCCATTCGTCGCGTCATTTGGATCGTTTTTCGCGCTTATGCGCATTCCATCGTAATTAAGCGAACATCGCGTTCGTACGGCCAAACGAACCAACCTCCGGCATATTTTTGAGCATATTTTGAGTTCCCTATACTTTAACTTCATTTTAGAGCCTTGAAATGAGGTTAACGGGGTTCAAACGCATCGAAAAAGGGCTTAAAACACAACAGGGACCATTTCTGCCAATTTAGAAACATTTCTGAATCAGAGGGTCAGTGGCGTAGCGCGACGCCTAAAGCCTTACCAGTCGCGCTACGCGACTGCCTATTCTGGACCAGATTCCATGTTCTAAACACAAGTTGCAGCTGATTGATCCTTAACCACATGTTTTAAGTTGCTTAGTCACTAAGATAAGGACCATATGTGGCTTCCATAACCTTTCAACAAGTGTACGGATGTGATCGAATCATGGTTTCCATGAAACGATCTCAACGGTTCACCGAAAACTATATATACCCATCCACCCCCATTGCATTTTTCACTAGAATTCTGATTTTGAGAGCTCTAAGTTGAAACCATTGTTTCATACCTGAGTTCTTGGATCGGGATTAGCATTCGGGGACCCTTCGTAAGTATTCTTTCGTTCTTTTCCTTATTTTATTGCTTTTCGAGTCAGAAAGTCAAACTTTGTTTGACTTTCAGCGTTGACCAGTAATGGTCAATGCGAAGTTCGTTTGAACTTCGCAACGTGAGTGTAATCACGTTGGTTTTAGTCCCTTGGGACTATGCCCACTGATTACCACGTTGTCTAGGGTCGTAGGGTAGGCGATCTAATAAATCGCCTATACCTTCGAACTCGACCCATTTGGTCGATCATTAGGATCCGACCAAATACATTAGGTGACCATAGTAGGTAGGGAATAACCTTCCGAGGTTATACCCTATGGTCACATCGTTTGAGTAGTTGTATGATAGGTAGTTTATATGCCTTAGGTAAATTACCAGAATACCCTTTTCATGTATAATTGGTAATTAAGCATATGTAACCTAAACTTTTGTCACATAACTGATTATGTAACATGTTTAGGCATATAACACTTGTCATAGGACTAGTTAGACGGTCCGAACGCGTTTCACGCGCACGACACGTTAAAGTAGCATATCTTACCTTAATGGGTCGCGATGGGTCGAAAGCTATTAGGTTAGTCTCAATGTAGTATGTAGGCCTTGTTAAACCATATCATATGAGTTCCAACACTCATTTGGTTTACCAAGCCTCATCCTATCCGATCTCCCGATTTAAGTCCGGTTTATTTATATAGTTTTAGATTGCCGACTGATTCCGTGCTCTCTCTAGCTTTGTTTGGTTGTTGTTCAAGACCTCCAAGCATTCTCAGGCGAGTACATTCTTCCCCTATTTTACTGTTTTCAACTGTTTTGGGGTGACTCATATGTGCTAAATGTTTTCGATGTTATAACGATGGTTTCAAAAACAATTAAGACGATTTATACAAAACTAATAACGATTTCATAAAGTGAACAAACTTGTTGGTTGTAGTTACATAACAAATGACATTCATTAGCAATGATCAAGCCGACCAGTATTAGGTTATGGTACCATAGGATCTGACAAATCCCGTTATTTACTACACCCGTGGTTATGTGTGGGTATGGTAGGTAGCGACTGAATCTGTAATTATTAACTTACCCTATGGAGGTTTGTTAATACGAAAACGAGAAGCGACGAAAACGAGAAGCGACGAAAACGAGAAGCGATGAAAGTCACGAAGGTTTGAATGTTATTAGCGAGACGACCTTATAAGTAGTTTCACGACCTAAAACGAATTAAACGATTTACGATTGGTTTTCACATGATGTTTTAACGATTGGGTTAACGATTGGGTTCAAAGCGATATACGATATTATTTTGGTTATACATATTACATGATTTACATTTGGGCATGAACATTACTTTGGTGGTTTGGTTTGGATTAAGTGATTAAGTAACAATGCGTGTGGAATATGATACAAGCATGGTGGATACGCCGCTGGTACTTCCTATATATAAGTGTTTGTATGGTATTACATATTGTAGCGTTATTTGAATCATTTCAGTTTGAGACATAGAACATTTTATACAAGTAATATACTTTTCACAAGACATTTATTTACAAACAACTTATCTTATACAAACTCATTTTACATGGTTATTCATTTAATCATGCATTATTCTCTTATTTATACATATCACCTGAACTTATCATTGTTTTTCAAATAATTTACTAAAACAAATGTTTTTGGGTTAAGAGTCATGGCTACGAGGTTTTACAAATTATAACCCGCTTGATTTGAGTTGGTTAATTAAGTTGCAATATTATACTCTTTTCAAAACAAGGTTTTTAAATAAAGTATTGCAACGTCTAAACTAGCCATGATTTCGACACTCCTACAAAACCTATGTACTCGCCAGCATTTCTTTGCTGACCTCGTTTTCACATATGTTTCAGGTATTGTTGAATGATATCGATTGATAAGATGCATGCTCACATAGGACTGGACAAGGCCTTAGTGACTCAATAACAATGATAGACTATGTTTAAATAGAGTATTTAGATTTCAAGACGATGTAATTATTCAATGTTTAATAAAACGAAACACTTTTTGGTATCCATGGTTATGAAACATTAATTCTGTTGCAACACGCCCCGATGTTTCCGCCGCGCTTTGTTGTTTTACGCGGTCGGGGTGTGACATGAAGGGTTGAATTGGACAGTTAGGAAACTAAATGTAATAAAAATAAATTTAAAAACTCAAAACACACACTGATGTGTGTGTCTTGGTCGACCAGAATCAGAGCAACAAGGGAGAAAGCTCCTCAAAATCATAAGGGGAATCAGGCCTAAAATTGGTGAATGAACTGAAAATATTGATCATCTAAGCTAGAGGATCATAAGGTATATTGAGAACTTGATAATAGTGAAGTAAAGGTTTTTGATAACCCTTAGCAATTGCAATTCAAGTATGAATTGTGAGTGTTAGAGTGAAACTTGAAGTGTATTCATGATTAGGAACAAACCCTTGACTAAAATTGTGAAGATAATGCTATAATTTAAGGGTGTAGGAAAATTAATCATGATTATGTTAGGGTGGGTTTTGAGGAAATTATAAGAGTAAATTTTCGTTTTCGTCCCTGAGGTTTGTCCATTTTAACTATTTCAGTCCAAAAATCTAATTTATAACAAATCCAGCCTTGAGGTTTGCATTTCTTAACGGTTTTCATCCAAATAGCTAACTTGGTTTGTTTTTTCTATTAAGTATTAGTTAATTGACCAAAATACCCTCAGGGACTGAAATGGAAGTTTATTCTTATATAGTATATTTAAAATTGTTTAATGTTTATAATATATAATATATATATATATATTATTTATACGTGTATATATACGTATATTATATCTATTTAAAAAGTATATTCATGTTTATAATTGTTTAACATTTGATGTTTAAAATTCTTATATATAAAAATATTATATATATATATATATATGTATATATAAATCTAATTTATTGTTTAATGTTTTAAATTTTTGGCGTGTTACAAAGTTTAAATAATCTAACCTCTAAAAAAATATTATGTGTGTATATATACGTAAATATTATATATATATATATATAATATTACCCTTAAAGTAAAATAATTACACAACTTATATATATATATATATACGCACAATAATAAATAACGACACACAATAATTACACACACGTATAAAAATAATTACATATAAAAATTACACAACTTATAAATATATAATTTGATGATATTGCAATGGTTTATTTTATTTTTTCAATATAAAACAACACGTGATTATGCGCTTTACGATGTTTGTGTTAGTGTGTTGTATTTGCCGCCGTATCGTACCAAATTGATTAATGAGCTATTACACAAATTGAAGACACAACTATCATAACTATTCCTTTGAATACCATGTTTGATCATGAACCCATCCAACCTTTTATAGCATTTTTATACACTGCATTGTGATTATTTTGGGCCATGTATATGTTATTTATTACTGTATATATTAATAATATCTATGTGTTTGTCTTTTCTTGGTACATCTCTTTGGGGGTTAGATTATTTAAACTTTGTAACAACCTAAAAAATTTAAACATTAAACAATATATATGATTATATATATATAATATTTTTATATATAAGAATTTTAAATAAATGTAATATTTTTAGATATATATATATATATATAGGGGCTGGTTAACGTACAAATGCGCTTATCGTACATTACGTACGCTACAATCTCAGCCGTCAGATCATCTTCCGCATTGAAAATCACATGCGAAATTGTTACAAAAAAACAACCTTCTATTTCATCAAAATTATCACATGCGAAATTGAATTACCACATGCGAAATTGTTACAAAAAAACACCTGCTATTTTATCAAAATTATCACATGCGAAATTATTACAAAAAAAAAACATGCGATTTTCATTGCGGGAAGATGATCTGACGGCTGAGATTGTAGCGTACGTAATGTACGATAAGGGAATTTGTACAGTACCCTTTACCTATATATATATATATATATTATATTATAAACATTAAACAATTTTAAATGTACTATATAAGAATAAACTTCCATTTTAGTCCCTGAGGGTATTTTGGTCAATTAATCAATACTTAATAGAAAAAACAAACCAAGTTAGCTATTTGGATGAAAACCGTTAAGAAATGCAAACCTCAAGGCTGGATTTATTATAAATTAGATTTTTGAACTGAAATAGTTAAAATGGACAAACCTCAGGGACGAAAACGGAAATTTACTCAAATTATAAAATACTTGGATGTTGGAAGTAAAATTAGATGTTTGATAGAAATTCCATTGAATCCTAGTTACTAATTGAGCATTTGATCATGTTGAATTCATGAGATGTAAATACATGGCTTAATGTTGGTTAGTAGAACCCATATAAGTAATATATAAATTTATGCCCACATAGTGTTCGACGAAACGCCTAAAAGAATTATCAGTTGTGAATAATGAACGAGAATTATTAATAAGAACCTATGATTGAAAGTTGGGCAAGTTTATATATCACAGAAGTGAATAACAAGATTCTAATTATAAATGGGTTACACTCTTTAGGTAACTCGGGTGAAGCTTCGGGAAGTCAAGCCGGAGCGAATGCACGTTTGAAGGAAAAACTATAAGGTACGTGGATGCTTCGTAGCATCTCGCTAATAGATTTATATTGATATATATATATATATATATATATATATATATATATATAGGGGAAGGTTCTATGCAGAACACTAAATATTGCGAGAACACGCAGAACAAAATGAATCACTCATTTTTCAATCGTAAAAACGTAAAAAGTAAATGAAAATGTTATAAATGTAAGATTTATTATTTCTCACACTAGAATTTAAAACAAAATATGAAAAATCTTCGGTTTTTAAATAACCTACACACATGTAGGTTATGTGTAGGCTAAATTACCTACATGTATGTAGACTATGTGTAGGGGAAAATATATGATTTTTTTATATATATATAATACACACTAGGTTATGTACCCGTGATTTCACAGGTTATGCGTTGTTTTATAAAAATTTATATTTACAAAAGAATTTTATATATTTGATTTCTTATAATTGGATAATCCCTTCATACTAACACCACTTTATGGATTGTTTTAAAAGATGAGGGCACTATACAGCAGTGAATGGATGGGTTAAACCGAGACTCTGATGTATGTAGTTTAATGATTTTACAGGCTGGCGGGTATTTAGTCTTAGAAATATTTCATCTAATTCCAATACAAAATAATAAAAAAACTAACAAATTTATATAAACTCCACCAAAATCTTGATATTTAGACCATATCATGGTCTACCTCTAAAGCTTTGCTAGTTATTGCCTTCAACTCCTGCAATTTCACAATGAGAAATCGAGAACAAATATACATATATAAACCAAAAATTATCTTTATTACTATTGACAATTGATGATGGTGATTTACCTCATATGAGTTCGATATACATCACATCTATTCTTGATGGCAATGAAACTTACGAGCTTTGGTCTCCCTGTTGTTGAGATCGGGGAAAAGGACGCGATAGAGAGTAATTTATTGTATGTCAGTTAAATAGAGTTTCATAACCTGTTCAAGCCGAAAAAAAAGCATATTCAAATACTATCCCATACAAAATGTTCTACAAACAATTATTCAAATAACCAGTTTAAGACATGTAATAGTATTCTTAATACAATGATCTTCAGCATGCTTTTTTGATATGCCATATTTAAAGAAAAGACCAAAATCCATCTTTACCCATTATCAGATTCATCACCCAAAAGACCAAAACAATAAAAGAAACCAAAAATCCTAACCATAACCGAAAATCAATTTCATAGAGAGAAATTCTATTAGAAAATAACAAATTCATCAGGTATCCTCCATAAAGATTCATTAATCGGGTAAGGCTTTTGATACAGCTTCGAAGCCCGAGTGAGACACCGTCTCCTTGGCAATGGGTCACAACCCTTGATAATAAGACTCTACGCTACATTCCAATCATCTTTACAAAACGACCCGATATCATAATCCATATACACTTGAAGCTCTTTCTTAACCGACACACACCCATGCCCTATACTATTATATATCTTCTCACTCCCATATATTTTCTTTTTCCCTACACGATGCGGCAAGAGTGGCGATTTACAATAGGATGCTCGTTTACCGTTAGTTTATCAGTCGTCTTGTGATATATTGTATAGTACTTAAGTTAGTTTTCTTATTCGTGATATGTTGGCACTGGTTTTTCTGTTAGTTTATCGATTCTTTGGTGATATACTTTTGTTAATTTTTTAGGGTAGATAAATACCAACGTGCGGAATTGTTTGATCTTGAGCTTTATTAATCTTCATGGAAAAGCTAAGTCGAATTGAAAATTGTTTTCTTTTCAGCTTGAATGGGAACATGTCATCTTCATACCCACATGATGCTGCGGGAGTGATAATTTAATTTCCAATACTCGTTTCTGTTAGTTTTCTTATTCATAGCATCGGTGTGGTCTAAACAGATTTGGTAATAATTAAATTTCAAAAATTAAAAACTAAAGGAGAAATAAACATCAAATGTCACATTCAGTTTCATGTAAAGATTTGTGTCAAGTTTGACACACTAATCGTTGAACATGATTAGTTTATCGAATTACTAAACAAATTTGGTATTAAATTTTAAAAAATTTACACTAAGGAGATATAAACATCAAATTTGTTTTATAAGCTTCTAGTTATGCAAAAAAAAATAGCTTTCAAGATTAGAAAGGTTATGTACGTGTAAATCGACAAACATAAATGTCATATTCAGGTTCATATAAGGATTTTCGTCACGTTTGACACACTAATCCTTGAACATGATTAGTTATCATCCATAATCTAAATGATTATTGATTAGACAAAGCTGAAAGTTCTCATGAAATATCCCTGAAAGTGTATTTTGAAGGTGTACAACCTTCTAAAGCACACGTATGTATGTATGGATAAATGTCATGATATTGATTTAATACTTGTGTAATTGAATTAATGTGTTCAATCAATTAATATACTTTATGTTATTAAAATATAACTTTTTTTTTCAACAGCTAGTATATATAATTCATGGCTCCTGTGTTGCTGGTAGGTTTCGATACGAACATAAAATTTTTGAGTTTGAATATAGTGGAAATTCGTTTAGTTAAAAAAATTTCGGATCATTAGTAAAGTTGTTCAAACCGTCAAAATATACTGGATCGACCCACACAAACTGAACAATTTGGTTCATCTTTTGCGAAACCATCGTAAGCGTTTTAGCTCTAATATTTAAGCAAACCTGGCCGAACCAGATAGTGAATACCCCTACTAATTAATCATGGGCGAAGGATAGTTGGTGCCCAGGGGTGCACGCTTGCGGCGGGGGGCATAAAGATCGCATAACGGCGGGCAGCGAGTTTTGTACTGAAGTACGGAGATAAAAGCGTTGTTTTAGAGTACTAATACATGCATAATCTATATTATTTTCGCATAGATAGAATATCAATACTTCCGTGCAAGTATATAAAGTATATATAGTTCTATAAGTTTATAAAAGCTTAGTCCATGAACCTAAGAATGGGAAGGCAACGATCAACAACCTCAAAACTAAAGGTGCCTCGTTTCTTTTCACTCTCCTGCTCATTTTACTCTTCGCTTGCTTTCGGTTTCCATCTTTATCAGATCTTGTTCTTATTTCATCCAGTTCTTCCCAGCAACCAAAACTTGATGATGAACCATTGGATTTTCACCACTTGACCCATCGCTAGCAACCCATGTTTGATACCCTGTTGCCCTCTTCCTATCTCCATCTACATACTCTTCTTGTTGATCGTCTATCTCTAAATAATTGGCACCATGTGGTGGTTGTCGTAGTCGTTTCCTCTTGCTCTTGCCTCGCCGCCTTGTCTTCGTTCTTGGCCTCCCCCAAACGGTTTGAACAACAAAGAAAGTGCGGGTTGGCCCATCGGATAGCTAATGCCATGAGAAATGCTTTGGGTCCTGATGTCAATAGCAAAGATGAGATTATTGCAAGAAGCACCCATCCATATGATCTGAACACCTGCACTGATTATACATAAATACATACATTTATTAATTCGGTTTAACTTAGCATATCATCTCAGATGTGCAAAAAGGAGGCAATTTTTTTTTGAGGTCATTACTGTCATAAACATGACTACCCAGATTCAAAATTGACATGGCTCAATGCAAGAAATAAACTGCGAGTTTTTTGAACACCCCTAACCGAATATGACCCGATACCTGACCTGACCCGCCCGTTTTGTCAGGCTTATCAAATATCAGAATAAAAAATGATTCTTTTAACATTTTTTATAATAACAATTGTTAGTATGCAACTTGCAACCAAAGACAAATGTTTAAAAAGTTAATTTTTTTATATTTTCCTTGAAGATTATGCAATCAATTACGGATTACCTTCCCATAAGAAAAAGCATCAGGTTGTGCAAAAAAGTTGGACATGAGCTCATCATGGTTATTTACCACTTCATCTGCAAACCAAATTGTAAATAATAACGAATAAGCAACGACGGGACAAGAAATGAAAGAAAAAAAGAAGATGGTAATAAAATAATACCTTTAAGGTAGACGGGTTGTTGACTTTCCATGATACCAATAAAATCACAAGGAATAACACGCCCCTGAAAAAACTCCAAAATCAAGGTTGACAAAAGCTAAATTGTAAAAGAACGAAACTGCAATCACCTGTACGTACCTGATGAATTAATTGGTAAAAACTATGTTGACTGTTTGTTCCCGGTTCACCAAAATCAATTTCACCAGCTTCAAAATGAAGGCGAACACCGTCTATGGATACTCCTTTTCCGTTACTCTCCAAATTCAGGGAACTATTGAAATGAAACACAATATGAACTGAAAATTCTATGATTCAAAACAAAAGAAGAAGCAACCAGTACCTCAGTTTAACTTACGATTCTATACATCATCTTCCCTTAATATGTATAGATGGCTTTTGCAGCAATCAGTTTTCTCATCTTCAACATCATTCATGAAAAACAAATTGAAAAAAGAATTAAAAACAAATCAAATTTGGTCAGAATTGAATATAACCAAAAAAAGCAATTCAACGCCTCAGTATCGCCCAGATCTGGGATGTTTAGGGCTTAATTAGGCTAGTTTAGGATGTTTTGGAGGTTTCGAACGACTTTTAGGCTAGTTTAGAATTCTTGCACTGAAATAGCACAATTTATAATCATATTTGACATGTTTTACTTGCAAGAAACTTGGACAAAACCTGTGTACGGTTAACCAAACTCAACCAAAACAGTTTTGACCTGCACCAAAAAAACTTACCCGTTTGACCCATACCAGACCTGTCTATTATTCATTTCAAAAAGTATGTTCACAAGCTACCATGATGGTTAAATCCTAATATAATTCAGGTAAAGGAGTGGCCATTTCAACCACCATGAATGAGTCCATGTAGTGTATCTCTAAC
Organism: Helianthus tuberosus; assembly: GCA_030545235.1. NCBI lineage: Eukaryota > Viridiplantae > Streptophyta > Magnoliopsida > Asterales > Asteraceae > Helianthus > Helianthus tuberosus. The sequence continues at coordinate 79,124,706 of CM060415.1, forward strand.
AAATTAAACAAATAAAATAGAAAACCTATCAATCTACATAAACGGGTCAAAAATCACATAAAGTGAGGCATAAAAGCTATTAGGTCATTGTATTGAAAACAACTTAATGCCTAACTGTTAAGTTACAGAAAGTTAAGCTTTTAAACTGAAAGTGGTACAAACAACGGAGGAATATAATAAATAAGTTGAATCTGGTCATTTACAATATGTGGTAGTCTTATGATAAAGCTGGTACTAAAATGTGATTTTCGGATGTAAATAAAAACACAACCCTATATAACTAAAGTTTCTTCCTTTTTCCAACTACGCGATCATCATCCCTACTCAACGAAAAACTTAAAACTAAGATATGTAACTTGCATCTTTTAAAAAAAGTTAAACGGGGATCTAATATAATTAGTGTGTCATTCTGGCCCATTTTACTTTTAACTAATTAAACATGAATCTCCTTTTGAAATTAAACAGGCATCTCAGTCATTATATGAGCACATCAAGTTGTGTTGACCGCCTTTTCTATTTATTAATATAATAGTCTAGCTTTTTAGTAAAACGATTTATGAGGCTTGGGACGACTTTCAACCCATTTAATCTTATTCCCTCCAAAGCTTATTTTCAATTCACCTATTTGACCTATTAGAGATAATACATAACCCAAAGAGACTCGTTCAAGAGAAAATGAGCCGAGATCACCACCTAATAAGTAATAACTATACTTTCATTGTAGTGAGGGATAAAAGTGTACCATGTTGCAAGTTTTTGCCAGTGGCTGCATTGCCAAAGACACCAGCGAGGACTCCCGAAGTATTAGACACGCCAAGCAGCATCCCCCTATTATTCAACATAAAAAAGGTCAACAAATTTAAGCCATTTGTTGCTTGTATTAGTTATGGTAGAGCCAGTCTAGATGCTCAAAGGGCATCGAGGGGACATATCATGATGATTCTTACTTAAGCTATATTGTAAAAATGCATCATAACTTTGTAGATTAACATACCTAGTCATTTCTTTTCATTATCCAAAGTTGGTTGAAGATCAACTACCATCCAAGTACACGCTACTTTGCAAAGAAAATACAAAAACATCTTGTGGTGTAAGTTCGTACCTAAAAAGATCAATAATGGAAACAAAACATAAGGGTGAGGAGAATTCATTCAAAATAATTGAAGAGTATCAGAGACAGCGTAAGCTTTGATCATCATCTTACCTTGTCATCTACGTCAGTGAAGTTCCGCACGTATTTTACTCCATAGCCCAAATGCTTCAAATACCTTAAAAACGTAAATTTTAAATTGGTTAGTTAAAGAATACAAACTAAATAGCAAGAATATAAAAAAATTTACACCAACCGAGTGCGGTGAATTCAGTTAATCCAATTAAGAAAGAATCTTTTTACAACTTTAGGTACCTACGTTCAGTTGTTGCTAATTAAACATGTTACCAGCAAAATGTTATTGACCAAAAAAAACCTTTTAACCCAAAAACAACAAAGAAACAAAGTAAGTGCATGCTATTTTCAGTTGTCACTAATTAAACATGTTATCGCCTTATGCAACCCATGTTTGTAGAATTCGCTATTCAAAAGAGATATACAAAACCTGCGTCTAGGGCTCTGTCGGCCCTTCTCCTCTACCTGCCTTTCCATCTGAGGAAAGGTTTAAAACGTCAAAATCAACCTTCTCAAATTAACAAAATATTATGAAGAATATCAAAATTCCACAGCCATAACTTCAAACTCTCAAACTCCACTTTAAATTTATCCATAAACCTAATTATCAGTTGTTCAGCTTTGTCAAATTAGCAAAACCTCATGAACAATTTTCAATATTCCAAAACATATTTTATATTCATTATACGCCAAAATTAATGATCCTTACAACATTTTACACTACAATTAATCATAATTAACCTAATTACAAGTTGTCCATACACCAAACATAAAACATCCAGAGTCAAATTAACAAAATATCATAAACATATTTCAATAACCTAAAACACAACAAACTGAAACACTCACCCAAACTAAGTCTTCAACATCATCAACTCCTTCGAGATTCAATCCAGACGACGATGAGTCATCTCCGTTAGCCATTAACAAACAATGAATGAACTAAACCTGCAACTGTTACCTAATAAGAGATGATGAAACGATTGAAAGTTGAGAAAATGAGTGTCGTGTTGTTCACTGCAACTGTTAAAAATCGTGCGGTGTAAGAGAATTACATTTTAGGGTTTTTGATTTGAAGAGAGAGAAAGGATTTTGATTCAATACCCAGAATAGGTTTTTAACCCTGGATAGTTTGAGCGGCAATTGGCATAGGGTTTGATGGAGAAACACCCAACTACTTATACAAAACAAATATCGAGTTAACAGGAAGAATTTGGCCAAAATACCTTACAATAATTGACTGACATACCTTATTTTCATGAGCCAGAGAGAGGGTGATTGCCTTCAAATCAACAACTTTGATGTTATGATGCCATCGGTGCTTTAGTTTCCAAAGAATGAAGGGATTTCAGGTCGAAAATCCTTCAAGATCTGACTAATTTTGCCATCAATAATTTTAGGGTTTCTCTGGCAGAGATGAAGATGAGACAATAGTGAACGAAACTAAAGTAGATAGTGAGAAAATAGGGTAATGGGTGTCTTGGGATGAGCAAAGGAATTTAAAATTTGAATGCACCGCCCAAAAATTCGTTTGGCCGCCCAAAAGCTTTAGATTTATAAAAAAATAAAAAAAACAGCAAAATAACAAGTGGACTTGGAGAAGGCTGGTAATGCCAAGTAGGAAAGAGAGCAAAGAGGAGGCTTGTGGTGTTGACACCTCAGCCATTCCCCACTTGATTTATTATAAGAGAGAGATATGAATGTAAGAAACATAAAATTTAAGAAATATAAACTTTAAATCCCAAAATTTAGTGATTTAGAGTTGTTCTGTTTGTTCTCGCATTAATTAGTGTTGTTAGTAATGATCCTTATCCTATATATATATATATATATATATATACACACATATATATAGGGGTCCGCTAAAATGAAAACCATCTCCAGTTGTAAGAACCATGGGAACTACACCGTACCGGGCGAGTTGGACGAATTTTTTTTTTCATAAATGTAGATGCGTGTATTATAAACACATTTGTAAAAAAAAATTAAAAAAAAATGTTGTGTGTGTAGTTTTGTTTGTGTTTACGGGTACCGTAAAGTTTAAACCAAATTTACGGTACTCGTAAACGCAAACTTGTGGTGCTCAAAACTACACACACGACATTTTTTTTTTGAATTTTTTTTACAAATGTGATTATAATACACGCATTTACGTTTATGAAAAAAAAATTTGGTCCACCTCACCCCGTACGGTGTAGTTCTCACGGTTCTTACAACTAGAGGTGGTGTTCATTTTAGCGGTCCCCTATATATATATATAAACGCGATAAAGAGAAACCGCCCTAAAGTGTGAGAACGGATCCTGTCCCAACACGTGGCACGCGATATAGTGAAGGGCAGAGGGGCCTTTTTGTCTTTTTAATCTTCCTTTTTTCCAATTTTGTATGTCACATGCTGCTTCATTTTTGGCGTCTAAGATTCTTTTGGCGTTAATGAGATTCATTAACTACATGGCGTTTTACTGTTTTTTGGATTTGTCTTGTTGAATTAATTGTTTTTGTGTCACATAGATATTGTTTTGTTGTTGTTATGGCGTTTCCCAAGTCAATTTTTAGCCTTCGTGGTGTTGTTAATAACTCATTACCATTCATTAATATTTTATAGTATTACAATAAGAAGAAATCAAAACAAACTAATAGTCTTCTGTGTATAGGATTACATCAGAGATGTACCCATTGCTTTGTTCAACACTTTCTTCAGATTCATCATCATAATCATATTATGCATTGCCGTATAACGCCATTATCTCGTCTCTTTTTTGCTGCAGCCTATACTTGAATAACATTACAACCCTGGATTTTGCATCGTTTGAAGGTGCTAAATCACAGAGTTGTTCAATAGGAATTAACATTTTTGTCTTCAACATTTCCTCCATCGGCAATGAATATTCCACCCCATGTTGATAAGTCACTTTAACCGTTCCTGCTTTTTCATTCACCACCCAATTGCAAACAGTTGGTAGAGGAGTATCGTCAATATCATCATCTCCATCATCTTCTGCCAGAAATTTTCTCTTCAATATTCTTATTACCGTTCGAGTTCTTTCAAAATCGTTTGGCATTGGAACCCCAAGGGCCAAAATATCCCTCTGAACCCCTTCATCCATAACAAGTATGGCTTTGATTGTCCTAACCTTCACCCTTCTCCTATCAGAGAACTTTAGGATGAAACGTCTCTCCAACCTTTCAAACCTCCATGCAATAACCTTAGCCATTTTCTTAAGTTTTTGGCATCTTGGACAATATGTGGTGTTTTAGACAATGTTTGGCGTGTTAAGTTATGTTATCATGTTCTACTTTTACAATGACTTTTTTCCCGCGCATTGTAGGATGCAGTCCTATAAATTCACAGGTAATTATGGCGTATTGGCTTTCAATATAATAAATGTTAGTAATTATGTTTCCGTCGCTTCATTTTACTGTTTGTAGTTACTGTGTTTTGTTTTCAGATTCATCTGTTTATGGTTGTAACACGTCTCATCTTTACGGCTATAATTATGGCGTTTTGTATTTCCAATGGCGTTTAGATAAAGATGGCACTTTGTTCTATTCTCTTGCACTTTGTTATATACTTTTTTTATATTTATTATAATACTACCTGTCCAAAGTAATTTTATTTATTGTTTGGTACTTTGGACGTTTTATGGCATGATGGTGTTTCACAAGCATTTGCCCGTTTGGCGTTTTATTATTTTTTAGAGGATTAATGTATTTTTTTTGTTCTTAGCTGGAACTTACATAACAAACAACAGAAAAAGAAAATTAAAAAAAAATACAAATAGAATCAATTTAATATCCAAATCTTCACTGTCATCAGTCTTTTTCTTCTTTTTGAAACTACAAGAACTGCCACAAACAAATTTTGCGTTTTGGGTTTGGCGTGGTTTCTTTTTCTTGTTCCTGTGTTGAAGTGGCTTTCTGGATGTTGGAGACATAGATCGACGCCGTGTGGGTGGATGCTATTTGCTCATAATCTTCATTATCATCATGTTGTCCAAAATGGCATTTACACCTGGATCGGTCTCTTCTCCTCATCAAAACCTTCTTCAAGAACAAAGAAGACAAAATGACATATCGGTGTCATCAGTCTCTTTTTCTTGAAATTTGTCTATCTCATACAGCAAAATCTTACTCCCCTCACCTAACAAACCATTTAGTGAAACTTCATGCAGAACATCACTGAGTATCCAAGAAATGATGTTCGCCATCGTTAGTTTTTCTAACCTTTTGGCATTTTAGAGTTAGTGGTATTTAGGAACCATTTTGTTGTTTTTGTGTGTTTTTGGTGTGATCAACGGAAGGTGCTGAGACGTTTCTCTTTATAGGATGTTTTTGGCGCGGAGTTTAGGCAGCTTTATCTGTTAAGCTTTATCTGTTAAGCCTATAACACGTCCCATCTCTCAGGGCTTGGTGTTTTTCATTTACATGGCGTTTTATATCTTAATGGCATTTTTTGTAGGAAAAAACCTTAACTAAAACACTGAAAAAACGAGTCAGCAATAAAATTCGCGTTTTGCATTTACATTGCGTTTTATATTTCAATGGCGTTTTACGTATGAAAGGATGTTTTTACCCTTTTACCCTTACTGAAGCATGTTCTAGTAATAAACTGACATTATTTACGATAACGCCACCACGTCAATCTACTCCATAGATTGTTTTGATCTGACGATGCATAACCGTTCTCACTGTTCTCACACTTTTAACCGTTTTACCTAAATCCTGACCCTATATATATATATATATAGGGGACCGCTAGAATGAGAACCACCACGAGTTATGAGAACTGCGAGAACCACGTGCCACGGAGGGGCGTTGACCACGATTTTTTTTTTACAACTAGATCCGTATATTTTAACAACATTCGTAAAAAAAAAAATTCAAACAGCGCGCCCGAGGGGGTAGTTTTTTACACCCAAAGTTTGTAAAAAAAAAGAAAAAACAAAAAAATAATAAAAACACCAAACTTTGGGTGTAAAAAACTACCCCCTCGGGCGCGCCGTTTGAAATTTTTTTTTTTACGAATGTTGTTAAAATATACGGATCTAGTTGTAAAAAAAAAATCGTGGTCAACGCCCCTCCGTGGCACGCGGTTCTCGCGGTTCTCATAACTCGTGGTTGTTCTCATTCTAGCGGCTCCCTATATATATATATATATATATATATATATATATATATATATATATATATATATATATATATATATATATATATGGTAGGGTTCATGCGAAAACCACCTTTATTACCAGAACCGCGAGAACCAATGTGAACACAACAAAATAAACCCACTACATCACAATCCAAAACCTAAAAAAACGAAAAAATCCTAACCTCCCCCACCCCCATGCTGAAAAACCTAAAAAAACCTGACCCCCACCCCCTACAAACCTAACCCCCCCCCCCCCCTAGCTAAATGCTAAAAACTAAACCATAAAGCTAAACCCTCCAAAAACCTAAAAAAACCCTAACCCCCCCCCCCCCCCGACCCAAGCTATATGCTAAAAACTAAACCATAAAGCTAAACCTCCCAAAAACCTAAAAAACATAAAAAAAATAATATTTTTTTATAAAAAAATATTAAAAAAATGTTGTTTGTTTTTTTAGATTTTTTTAGTTATTTTTGGTTGTGTTCACTTGGGTTCTCGCAATAAAGGATGGGTCCTAACGGATGCTTAACCTATATATATATATATATAAATATATATATATAAAAGCTAAAGCTAGGTAGGAAACCCTAAAAATTTTAAAAAACCCTAGAAAACCCAACCTCCCGACATTTTTTTTTTGAAAAAAATAACACATGTAATATACATGTTTTTAAGAGTTTTGGGCCAAAAAAAAAAAAAACAAAAAAAGCGCCGAAGGATTATTTAAAAAAAAAAATAAACAGATTTCAGCAACTTCGGTGACTAACATGTGTTAGACAAAAAATGCTGAAACTTGTTTATTTTTTTTTAAATATTCCTTCGGCGCTTTTTTGTTTTTTTTTGGCCCAAAACTCTTAAAAAACATGTATATTACATGTGTTATTTTTTTTCAAAAAAAAATATTGGGAGGTTGGGTTTTCTAGGGTTTTTTAAATTTTTTAGGGTTTCCTACCTAGCCCTACCCTATATATATATATAGGGGAAGGTTCATTGGGGAACACTATAAAAGTGGGGAACAGCGGGGAACTGGCTCAAACGAACTCCGATTGGACTCATTCCAGCGGCGTTGGAACCGGCTAGTCGAACCCTAACTAAGATCTCTTAACCCTAAACTCTAAATCCTAACTCCTAAACTCTAAACCCTAAAGCTAAAAATAAGGCTAAAACCTAAGCTAAACCGTAAAATCTAAACTATAAACCCTAAAAGCTAAACCCTAAAGGCTAAACCTATAGCTAAACCCTATAGCTAAACCCTAAAGCTAAACCCTAAACCCTAAAGCTAAACTCTAAACCCTAAAGCTAAACCCTAAGGTTAACCCTAAAGCTAAAACCCTAAAAGCCAAACCCTAATATATTTAGGGTTTAGGGGTTATGATTTAGGGTTTAGGGTTAAAAGATGCTAGTTAGGGTTCGACGAGACGGTTCCAACGCCGCTGGAATGAGTCCAATCGGAGTTCGTTTGAGTCGGTTCCCCACTGTTCCCCACTTTTTTAGTGTTCCCCAATGAACCTCACACTATATATATATATATATATATATATATAGGGTTGGGTTCTATAGGAAACTCTATCTTTTTTAGAAAACTATCGAAACCCATTGTCATCCATTGATTAACAACCATCCAACTTGATCAATGGCTCTCATCATTTTGGAAAGAATTATAATTAAAAGAAATAGTATAATACACATGACAACCTTGTAAGGGTATTTTCGGAAGTGCAAAAAGAACATTGGAAAACCAAATCCCTGCCATGCAGTATCCGTCTAATCAAACTGCAAAGCATTTTTCAAAAATATTTTCATCTTTATCTTTCCCACTAGATACTTAGACTGTTCATATTTCCCCATCGCCAAGACAACATCGATCGGTGCCTTCTAACCCTAAGACAGAAGCCGATAGTGTGGATCCGGGGGGAGAATGAGGAAATCGTTCATAATTTTGTCGTCCTCGCTCAAGTTGAAACGATTACGGAAGATCAAGAGTTCAAGCAAAAGGTTAGTTATTGTAATCGTAATTGGTCCTGTAAAAGGAGGTTTTGTTCAATAGATTTCCCCTTAAAAAATGGCAACTGATTTTCTTTTGTTTTCTATCTATTGCACTAGGAGACCTATGTTAGGGCGGGAAAGGACTGCCAGGCGTAGTGTTGTTATTATATCCGACGATTCCAAGCAAGGTCCTCCCAAGCAACAATCTCGCTTCGGTCCGACCCAGAGGGCTTTAGGTTAGTATTGATGTGCGTATAAACCGTGAACGTAGTTTTAGGTGATGTATAGTGTGTTGTGTGTTGAATTAGGCTCTGTTCATAGCATACTTTTGTTTGGCTGCATTTGCAGTGTATGAAGATATTGACACTGGGTCAACAGCCACTGGGAAACGACGGTTAAATGGTAAGTGCCTTTGGTTACAATAGTTGGTAATTGCGTATCAATGTGAACCTGTATAACATGTGTTCAATGGTTATGAAAAAAACGTTCCCTTGTATAGTTCTGGCTGTGGATGTACATTAATTCTTGTGTAGTTAATTTAAGAAGTTTGCATAACATGTGTTAAATAATTAATGGACGGACCAAAGATCATAGGCTTTGATTTGTTAAGGTTATTGGATTAATGGTACAATCAGTTAAGCTTATTACATTAGGTGTTTGAAAATGTTAAACATTTTGAAAGTGTATCAATGTGAACTTGTATAACATGTGTTAAAATGGTAGGGAAAAAAATGTTATAATAGTATCAATGGTAAGTGCCTTTTGGTTACAATAGTTGGAAATTGCGTATCAATGTGAACTGGTATAACATGTGTTAAATGGTTATGAAAAAAAACGTTGCCTTGTATAGTTCTGGCTGTGGAAGTACATTAATTTTTGGGTAGTTAATTTTAGAGGTTTGCATAACATGTGTTAAATAATTAATGGACGGACCAAAGATCATTGCCTTTGATTTGTTTGTCTGCCAAATAATTAATAGTCGGAGTTTGAAGTTTGCCTAACAGTTTGAAAATTATGTTAAGGTTATTGGATTAATGGTACAATCAGTTAAGATTATTAGATTAGGTGTTTGAAAAATGTTAAACATTTTGTTAGTGTATGAATGTGAACTTGTATAACATGTGTTAAATGGTAGGGAAAAAAAAATGTTACCTAGTATAGTTCTGGCTGTGGAAGTAAAAGAAAACATGGTTAGTTAATTTTCGAAGTTTGCCTAACATGTGTTAAACAATTAATGGACAGACCAAAGATCATTGGGTTTGATTTGTTAGTCTGCCAAAGAATTAATGGTCTGAGTTTGTTCATTGCCTAACATGTGTTAATTGGCAGAGAAAAAAAACATCGCGGAGAATAATTCTGGCAATGGAAGGCAAAGAACCCGTGGTTAGTTATTTTTTATTGACTTTTATTTGTTTGATGTTCAAATGATTAATTGTTGGATGTTTGATCTTATAACTGTAATGTTACCGTTTGACTTAGAAAGATTTGACATAAAGGGTTATAAAGTCGACTAATTATTTTATGGTTGTTTTGGTTGCGTATAAAACGTTATACCAGTACGTAGGGCAGATGTAACAGCTACATCAAGCGAGAGAACATTACGGTCAGGGAAAAAGAAAGTGACAGAGGAGAGTGTGAAAGTTCAAAAACAGAAGCAAAAAGAAGTTGTTAACGAACAAGCAAAAGTTCCCAAAGCCCGTAAGCGAGCGAAGAAGGATGAATTTTCGGGAATAAGGACGCTATCCGAACCACTACAATTTTATAAGTGTGTACGAGCATTGACAGACCAACAACATGAGGCAGTCAGGGGAATGGGCTTTGGTCGTTTACTTACTTTCAGCGTTGATGGGTTACCAGCTAAGTTAGGTTATTTTGTTGTCGACAATTTTAATCCCGATAAGATGGTGATATGTACACCTGCTGGTAATATCAAGGTAAACAGGAAAGTGATACATCAGTTACTAGGGATCCCGACCGGTGGGAAAAAGTTTAGTTCGATTGATAAGCTGCCCATCTTGGTTGATGCCATTGCGGATTGGAGGGCGAGATACCCCGGTGTACATGTACCTCCAACAAAGATGGTGAAAATGATAGATGAGTCCGACGGCGAAGACAGTTTTGATTTCCGCATGGATTTTGTAATGTGTTTTGTGGCAGTGCTCGTTGACTGTCATAAACAAAGTTGTTTACGGGAAGAAATCTTAGAGTATCTAGATGACGAAATGGATTTTGCAAAGTTAGACTGGTGTGACCTGGTGGGAGAGAAGTTGAAAACTTGCAAAGATACCTGGGATCGGCTTGACCCACAAAGCATCTTTGTTGGGCCTCTTTCGATTCTGATAGTAAGTGAAATTTATTTTGTCGTCCTGAATTAACATGTGTTAAACATACTTCTTGTTTTTCGGACTGAACTGATCGCTGTTACTTGTAGCTGTTGTACGTTGATAGCATTGAGTGCACAGGGATGAAGGTTGACAAGGCGATGTGTCCTTTGGCTTTCTTGAACTTGAAGAGATTGCGAGAGAGAGAAAGGCTGGAAATACTTGCTGGTGGGTTTGGTCTGGGAGGGTTTAAAGGGTTAACACTTCCAAGTAACTATAACGTGGAACACTGGGCAAGTAAGGAGGTATAGTTATATGCACTAACATGTGTTTTTTACAATTAGTATATAATTTTTGTATGAAACTGTTGCTTTAACCTTTTGAAACAGGAGAGGCTGTTGATGGTACGACAGCTAATTAATGTGACAAACAAGAACAAAATCAAAATAGAGGGTATGTTGGAATCTATGTGTGTGGAGAGCCCTGATGACGAGGAAGTACAGACGTTGAAGGAAATGTATGAAAGTTTGTTTGAACAGAGAGCGTATGCAAGTACAGATCACGATAAAGCGGTAGATTTATCGTCGCACCGTATCAATGAGGTGTTGGAAGATTTGAAAAATGATGAAAGTATTCACGTTGACGAGGGACATAACGCTGGTTAGTCACTGTTATTCTTTGTAAAAATTTGACTTGATTTTTGTGGCACGTATTTACTGATGTGCAACGTTTTCGTAGGGGATGGCGTGGTTGACGAATTCTCGGATGGTTCACCAATAGCTAGTTTGTACAGGAAGTCACTTAATCGGCTTAACAAAAGGATCAGTAAAGGGAGATTGAAAGAAGTAGGATCTTCAGCCATAGACTTTGATGGCATAGAAGGTGTGATTATTATCTTTCTGACTTGTACACTGTAACACATGTTAATGTGTTACCGATCTTATTGATTAACATCTGTTGTGGTGGCAGGTGATGTGGCGGGGCAATCAAGCGTAGCTGTTGATGGAAAAGAGTTTGCTGAAACGATGGAAGATGGTGGGAAGTCGTTACAGGTGAGGCGATCTGCTCGACTGGAGATGTTAAAGGATGTTCCTGAGAAAGAAGAAAGTTGTGTGACCCCAAAAAGGCGTAAGACAAATATAAAGTGTGATGGGCCAAACACGGATGGTGGTAACGAAACAGGTAAAGTGTTACATGTGTTACCATTTTTAGTGTACGTTTATAGTTAAGTGTATAGATGGCAGCCTAGGAAGAAAACATAAGTACACATTGATGTTGACGCATTGATTAGTGCTCGAGAAAGTTTATGTCCCTGTAATGTTTATACGGGACTGAAATGTATGGTGTAACACATGTTAATGTATTGTTTAACATCTGTTGTGGTTGAAATGTATTGTCTAACATATGTTATGTCCCTGTAATATGCGTAGGGGACTGAAATGTATTGTTTAACATCTGTTGTCGTTGCAGCTGATGTTGCGGGCCAAGCAAGCATACCACATGATGGCAAAGAGTGGGCTGAGACGCTGCAAGATGTTGGGAAGTCGTTGCGGGTGAGGAGATCTCCTCGACTGAAAAAGTTAAAGGATGCTCCTGAGAAAGAAGTAGGCTGTGTGACCCCAAGAAGGCGTAAGACAAATAGGATGTTTGATGGGCCAAGCACGGATGGGGGTAAAGAAACAGGTAAAGTGTTACATGTGTTACCAGATACATTGTACGTTTATCGCTAAGTGTATAGGTGGCAACCTAGGAAGAAAACATAAGTACACATTGATGGTGATGCGTTGTTTATACAGGGACAAAGTTTATGTCCCTGTAATATCCGTACGTGTCTGAACCCATTTAATATTAATGTGATGTTATAGGGTGCAACGAGACTGAGAAGCAACACGGTGATAAGAGTGTTCATGAGGCTGGTATTTCAACTGGAGGTGATTGTAGTATGGGTGGGGCGGAACATATTAAAGGACAATGGAGCGGGGATAAAAGTGATGTTGAACAAGTCCATAAGCCGTTGGGTTTAATGCGTGCGATACTGCATTTTAAAGCAGCAGCGGCCCAGGGTGTACCTGGTAGTGCTTCGTACAATTTCAGATTGTTAGTTTTTTATAATGTGCTTTATTGTTTAATTGTGTTTTAACATGTGTGATCTTGCTTTGATAGTTGACGGTGGCTCAGGCATGCGGTTGGTTGGTCAAGATGCATATAGTGTGGAGGCAGCAGGACTTGAACCTCCATCTGAAAATAATGTGGATGAGAAGGATGATGATCAGCAGATCCCCGATTTAGACGCGACTGCTGACAAACAGGATAAGATTCCTGATCAGGTAGCCAAAAGTGATGAGATGGGTGTTAAGCTTACTGATGAGGTTGAAGGGAATGACAATGAAGGTAATCTTCAGAAAGCATCTTATTTGTAGGGTCGACAAAACTCTAGACGCACCATGTTTAGCCATTTATAATTTTTTCAAGAATGTTTATGCAACATCAAATAGTAAGACTGAGCATGAAGGTGTGGATGCAACTGATGCAAGTACGTTAGAATGTGGTGGAGTCGTATTTGGACCCTTGGAAGGTGATGTTAGCGACAAGGATGAACAGGTGGTTTCGGACTGCAAAGGCAGGGCGGCTGTAGAGAAGAGTCACCGTGATTGTAAGGGTTAAATTTTTAGGCAGGTTCCAAATAGTAACCTATGCATGAGATGTGATAAGAATGTTTTATGCAGGTTTATATAGTAAGACTGAGCATGACGTAGTCCATTCAATTATCGTACCTAATGAAGAGTGTGTTGGCGTGGTGGTTGGCTCTGTGAAAGGAGATACTTTCTGTGAATTTGAGGAGGTGGTTATGGATGGTAAAGGCAAAGCGGCGGTAGAGGAGGGGCAGCCGGATTTTAACGGTAAAAGCTTTTTATGCTATAACATGTGTTAGCTATTAGGTACATTTAGTGGGGTTAACGTGTGTTAATCGTAAGAACAGTGGACGGGGGCGATGCGTCGATTGATGAAGGTGGTTTCGATGGGCCTAATTGGAGTCTTGGAATGACACAAATTGGTGGTGAATTTGACGAGTCACAGCAAACCGGTACACTCACCACAAAATGATTAGGATTGCTGATTTAGTTGAGTCATTTCAAATATACTTATTTGCATCGAACATGCAGGTTGCAAAAGTTCAAAGGTGGATGACATGGCTGGGACAGAAACAGTGCCTGAACATTCCGGTAAGCTTGACTATTTTTGTTTACTGTGAAAGTGTAAAAATTGGTTACAGAGTAACCTGAATTGTTTTTTTTAATACATGTTTAGGCGATGTGGAGACCACCCCAAACTTGAGTATGGTTATAATGGTAGAACCGGTGAGCTCATATGACCCCGCAATTGCTATCCACAAGGAGCAAGCTGGGGTGGAATTATTGGGTGGTGATGCGAATGAGGTGGAGGACAATTTGCCGCTAGCAAACCGTGTACGTATGTTGGCTGAATTGGGGGCCAAAAAAAGGAAGCTCCCTTTTAGAGAGAAAGTGGCTGCGGAACCAAATAGATCACCTTACTATATAAGGTTTGTTGACATGGGACAACCAATCACTTAGAAGGAGGCGAATCTATGGGATTACATATACGCTGATGAATCCCTGACGCACTTTCTAAATGGGCATTCTCGTAGGAAGCTGGCAATGGAGGCAAACAAGTAAGTAGAACTACTACGGGGTTTTTAGTTGTATAATAGCGTGTAAACAATGAACCCAATGGATTTAGTTAATTGTTTTTTTTTATGATTTTTGCCATAGGAATGAACAGGGTACATCGTCAGTTGATGATGTAGATAGCCCGATACACATGGCTGTGTAAGTAGTGGGGATATTGTTAAAAAAATAGTTAAATTACATTAACGTGTATTGAGTTATGGAAGTTAATTTTTTATCTGTCCATATGAAACCAGGGAGTTGCTGTTTCGAAGCCCCGCTCATGTAGAAGCGTCTCGGGCTATGTTCAAGAGTTTAAACGTTGGCAAGGAGGTGTCGGATGGTATTATCAACTGTTGGGCGGAGGTGCTAAACTTCCAAGAGAAACGCAAATCAAGGGAGGCTTACAGTAGGCTATTCTTTGGTACTAAAGTTGTGGTGAGTGTTTTGTATATAGACATGATTCGACTGGATTGATGTTTTTTATGTTAAAGTAGTTAGGGTGTGGCGAGTGGTTATACTTATAAATTTCTCTTCTGTGAAAGTTTCCGTGGATGTTAACAACTGAGGAAGGGGGATTCGAGGCGCGAATGCACAAGTTTCGGGCTGATATAAAAGGTGCCATTAACAGCGCTGAAAAGGTTCGTGATTTTAGAAAGCACGACATTGTTTTGTTCCCGATCTTGGAGCAAAAACATTTTTACTTGCTAGTGTTTGAGTTACGGGACCCCGGCATTTATGTTGTTGATAATGACAAAGCCAGACAAGCTCGGCCGATAGAAGATAGTGTATACTACCTCCACAAGGACACTCCGTATAAGTTTGTAAGTTATCGAAACCACCATGTTGTACCGAAAGTGTGATTGTATTGAAGATGTGTTTTTCATGGCTTGTATTT
This sequence comes from Helianthus tuberosus, assembly GCA_030545235.1. Taxonomy (NCBI): domain Eukaryota; kingdom Viridiplantae; phylum Streptophyta; class Magnoliopsida; order Asterales; family Asteraceae; genus Helianthus; species Helianthus tuberosus. Next base: position 79,139,908 of record CM060415.1, read on the forward strand.
ATATATACAGAAATATATGTTTGTGCAATACCTTCGGGAGGTTGGGAATCCGCGAGCCGATGACATTGACGACTGCAACATCCAGCATATGCCGGTTAGTTGGGCGACGACAGCAAACACAACTGATTGTGGGGTCTTCTTAATGCGGCACATGGAGTGCTACATGGGGAAAAACAAAAGTTTTAATTGTGGGTTCAGCATGAGTGGGTCGAAGAAGATGGCCGAGGTGCGGAATGTGAATGTGCTGCTTCCTAAAATGGGGAAAAACAAAAGTTTTAATTATGTTCGGATGTGAATGTGCTGCTTCCTAAAATCCACCAGGGTTGCCGGTTAGAGTAACGTGTGTTAGGGGGTGAATTGTATTTACTGTGGGGATAGTTTGTGGCGTTAAGTGTGGCTGCTCTTTTGGGGATACCTATTATATGTGTATGTAGACTTTGTTGTGGGTGTGGCATGTATTTTGTTTTGGGGATGTTGCTTTAAACTTATTGTAGGATAGGTGTTGCGTAAAGTGTACAAGCTATTTTTGGGGATAGACTGTCAGTGTGAAATCTTTCTGTTTAAAACTGATGTTTATTAATTTGGTAATTTAAGGCTTTTGAAGAATATTGACAACATACAAATCTTGCATGTGTTTGAATGTTATTGATGTAGTTGATAATGTTTTAAATTATATATTGGCAGGTGTAACAATTTAAGAATTGAAAATGCTCCTTCCTGTTGTCAAGGGGCCCACTATTTTAAATGTAGTAGGATTCTTGGAAGTTGGGGAAGGTAGGTGGCAGAAGCCTAGTAACATAGGGTTTGGTGGGTAGGAAACCACTTTATTGGAAAGGAACCATTGCTTTTAGGGTCACATCAAAGTCAAGTCACAACAACTATATTAAATGTATCCATGACATACCACTATAAGTAGTGTAATGAAAACCAAGTCATATTCTATAAAACTTCAGTTGGGCACCCTACTTCAGTAAACCAAAAACTTTAAGTGGTTTCAAAGTGTGTTAATGTGATGGACGCTTATGAAAATAAGGTCACGGCTACACCACCAGGCATGGAGAAGCAGAGGCGAAAGGGGAAAGAAGCAGTTGAGGGTCGGTACGGGGTGTGCTACGAAAGAAAAGTGTTTTAGAAGAAGGTCCAGGACGTGAAAACTGGAGGCCTAGGTGCTAACGACGCTTCAGAAAGCGGAAGAAACAATGTAGCGGATGTTAGCAGACGCCGTGCCGAACACGTTTTACCAGAAGCTGAAAAATTGAAGGGGCTACCAGAGGAGTTGGTTAGGTTGCTGACGGATCCAGACCATGAATTATGTGGTTGCCCGTTGTGTCCATACTCACCCGAAACAATCAGGTCATGGTGTTACCATGACCCATGGGAGAGTGAGCGTAGCCCCTCTCCTCTGTACTTTCATGATGAAGATGTTGAAACACCATGATGAAAAGCTTCGTAGGGATGAAGGATAAGAAGGGGTAGTTAGGATGTCGTAAGTGGTTATAGTTGTGTTAACCTGTTGAACCTATGTTTGTAGACGACATACTCACGTCGTTTTTTTGTTCTTTTATTAGTATTTTTTTTGTGGGGATGTGTTGATGTGACGGCTCGGTAGCCGATCCGTTGTTTTATATCTGCGGGTGTAGCCTAGCAGTAGTATGTGGGGTTAAGTCGGCTAGTTGTGAAGTTTGTTTCTATAACCTGATGTGTCTTTATATAAAACCTATTGGTGTGGTTAACAACTTTTGTATTTTACTGGACGTTAACGTGTGTTAAGCATCTGTTGCAATGCTGTTGTAATATATATACCAAAACCACAATTATCCATGCGTAAGATAATAAGAAAAGCAAGGTAATAGCTAATAGAGGTCCACAAAAAGGTGGCCTACAAAACACAAAGTGCCGAAGGCCATAAAGTTTTTACAAAGACCAGAAATGATAAATGGGATAAAAAGAGTTCCACCTTCTTACACACGTAACAGAACAAAAGCAGGAGGATGTTAAAAGACTGTTACATATGTGTAAGAAGGCCAAAATGAAGTGAGTCTCCCATTACATAGTACTAGTAAACGAAAGGAAATATTTTAATCAGATGGGGAGGCACCGGTGGCGGTCTGCATTTGTTGTTCAGCAGCTGCCTTTGCTGCTTTCATTGCCTCCACCTTAACGCAGTTGCGTGAGTCGTGGTCGTCGACATACAGGCCACAACGCTTGCATAGACGAAGATGCTTTGGAGGTTTTGGTGGTTTTGTCTTTGCCTTCTCACCAGGTCCGGAAATGCGAGTATGTGTACCACATCCCTTATTGTGTACAACATCTGGATTAGCAACTTCGACTGGAATGTTGATTGGTTGCCCAACTATTTCTTCCATTTCACACTCGTTTGTTTGATTTTCAGTTGTACCCAATGGTTGCTTGGAAAGCACATTGATCTTGAAATCCCGGAGTTGAGCCACCAATTTTGACAATGAATCGTCATCGGTTCTGGCCACATCAACGCATATAGTAACAAGGTCGAGGATTTCATTCCGCATAACGGACGATGCATGAGCGTTGACCTCGTATCGGCTGGAAAGTGAAAAAACCTCTTTTGGGAGGGCATCTCAGCGCCACCTATCGTTTATGTATTGGGGTGGTATCTTTGCAACATTTTTCAATAGATATACGCAAAAGACATGGCGACACAGATATCCGATACGTGTGAAATTCCTGCATGAGCAACTGGCGGAGTGGTCTACAGTGTTATATGTAACCTGTTGGGGACAGAAGGTGCAAAAAAACTGTTTAAATCTAACGTATGTTAGTGGAGTGGTAATAAAGAAGTTGCCTAACATGTGTTACCTGATAGATGTTTGTGATGTTGTTCCTTTTGTCCAAATGAGTGACGTCTAGCAAAAGAGCGGTTTTGCTGGACTCGGTTTAGTTTGTGATGTAGCATAAAAACTTCCCTTTAATTATCTCCTTTTGAACTTGCATGAAAACAGCGTTTGTGTAAATGGCGAACGCGTGCTGTTTTATCGCTAAATCAGTATTGCCCTTGAACACCGTGGATGAGGTTTTGTACTCCGAAACGCGTTGCCGATAGCGTTGGCTGTCTACCCTATTTTCAAAGCACATCATAAATTGTACAAGGGTGTTTGCGCTTGTTGAGTTGACCTTGATGGCAGCGTTCCAGCTTTCGCAACGTGAAGTGGTCTTCATCAAGCAACACATTGGCAGTTCCCTGAAGTAGGCTGGAACCTAAAGATGTTTGATGTTGTATATGTCCTTCAACCAAGTGTGGTCTTGGAGGCCAAATGTTTCTAGGAGGTCATGCCAGCGGGACTCAAACGTTTCTGGTTTGATATAAACATTCTAAACCAACCGGTGAATACAGGACCGAACATCAGTGTTATCAAGAAGGTCCGCAGAGATCTGGTAAATTTTAAGAGTTACTAACACATGTTACATTAAACAGTTTAAAAAGACATGTAAGACTGTCATGTTGAATAACACATGTTAAAAGGCTAACGATTTAACCTAACCTTTGAGGGTAGTTTTTTCATTATATGCCACATGCATAGCCGGTGGCGTGATTCGGTAAAGACCATAAGAACAGCTTGAAGCATAGATGGGTCTTGATCATTCAACACGAGAGTTGGTTGAGTACCGTGTTCCTTCAAGAAAGCCTTAAGCAACCACACATAAGATTCAATGGACTCGGTTGATATCAAACCCGCACCAAATGTAACACATTGGAAATGATGATCCACACCCGTGAATGGCACAAAAACCATCTTGTACCTATTAATAAAAATGGATTTGAAGTTAACAAAATGTAACACTTTTTTTGTTAGGTTTGTATAGTTTGATATTTCCCCTAACACATGTTAAGGGGAAACTCACCTGTTAGTGTTGTAAGTCGCGTCGAAGGCAAGGACATCGCCAAAAGCTTTGTAGTTTAGCTTTGAAATCTCATCAGCCCAGAATACAGAAGACAACTCTTCATTTTAAACCTTGTAATCAAAATAGAAGTTGGGTAGGTTGTCAAAGCGCTCACACAAGCGTTCAAGGAAAACTTGTGCGTCGCGTTCACCAATAAAAATTCGCAACTGGTGGCTAAAATTTTTAAAATCCACCGGAGTCCCGTTGACATTGTGATGCCCCCCCTTTTAAAGCTACAAGACATCTATAAGCTCTCATGGGTCCGATACGGTTTAGACTCATATTGTGAATGAATTGTTTGGTGGAGAATGACAGCTTCCGTGATATCTTGCTAAGATCACGGTTGTGATTCTCAACAAGTTCATGATTATGAATATCATTGAAACTCAGAACTGTGTATGTATCATTATAGATTGAGACTAGAATGCCTGCCTTACAGTCACACCATGTGAAGCTGGTTCTCCTTGGCCTTACAGAAGATTCATCTAGTGTGTCAAAAGTCCTCTTGCGTTGTGGTTTCCCGTATTTTGAGCAGCGAAGATACTTGAGTGTCGGAATTCCATTCCAGACTTTAGTTTGGCCTTTTTTAACAGAAAAACCAGCTTCAAACGCATAAAGTTCATACATGGAAAGAACAGCCTCAAATGTTGGATAAGATTTCCCACACACCGGTAAGAACTTATCAGCGACGGTAGGAATCCAGTAACGGGTTCCCTGAGGCGTTTCAAAAATGAAGTATGAATGCTCTGGCCCTGCATCAGAAAACGAAAAGGTTAGAAATCTGGTATATGAGAATAAAGTGTGCTCCCATGGAAAATAAACAACCATCTAACGGCCCGCGAGATGATTCAGCAAACACAGAAGGGCCCTGAGATGATCCAGAACCAGCACCCGGCATGTTAGCGAAGCCAGAATCTTCGGATGCTACATGTGAACATTATGCAATATGTTTGAATTATGCAATATATGGGGAAGAAAAAAAATAACACGAATGTAACATGTATATAGAAAAACAAACCTTGATCATTATCCAAAACCTCGTTAGTCAACTCAACGCTACCTCTGAACTTTTTGGAGAACAGAAAATCCGGTGATCTAACATGGACTTCAGATGATCCAGCACCGTCAACAGCCATGTTAGTGTATCCATAAGCTTCGAATGGTACAGGTGAACATTGCCATGCAGTATATTTGGATTATTCCATTAAAAAATGTCAAATACCAAAAAAAACATATATTCGTGGGAGTTAAGTTAGATAGAGATACAAACCTTGAGTATGGAAGTCACTGGTAATGAACCTGTTGGGGAACAGATGAACCGACGACATTAACTCGGAGGTTGGTGGATTTGTCTCCATGGACATTAATGGAGAAAAGGGTGATATGCAGGTGAAGGTTAAAGGAGATATGAGGGACGAGATGTATATAATTTGGATTTTAAAAATGAAATAATCTATAAATGGGGGTATGGTGACTTGTGAGGTGATAGGCATTAATGGTAATGTCAAATCAAATGGGGAAGAGTTCTTGAGGTGGGTGGATAGATGTAACAAATTACTAATATACCCTTAGAGGCAATAAGCTTAATCAATTGACTTGGATGACGTGGATAAATGTAGGCCACATATTGAGTTTGCAAAGTTTTCTAAAAATTAAGGGTTTCTTATAGAGCATTGCCCTATATATATATATATGTTGACACTGAAATAATACTCGTGAAATTCGGTTCATTTATAAGTGATAGATTTCAGACGAATGATCCGAAAGGATAAATAGTGAACATTGATATGTTTGCTTAGTTCATAAGTAATGGATTTCATGCGAACAATAAAACGGGTCAAAACAGTGAACATTGGTATGTTTTATTAGTTGATAAGTGATGAATTTCAAGCGAACAATCAAACGGGTCAAAACAGTGAACATTGGTATGTTTGATTAGTTCATAACTGTCACAGCCCCCGACCCCACCCTGGGAGCAGGAGCCGTGAACCAGCCAGATGGTATCGGTGTTTATTAATTAGGCAGCGGAAAATTTTTCATCAGGATCGTAGTTAGGAAATAATTTCAGAGTTTATAAAAACACCAAACTTTTAATATTAAACAAATGGGCAAAAACCCATATTCCATTCAATTGTTTTTATAGGGATAAACCTAAATAAATAAAACATAAATTTCTTCTTTTATTCAGGTATTTATAGCCACTTTATTTAAGCTTTCAGTGCTCCATAGCTGGCTTCTATTATCTTTACAGTAAATTACCTGAAACACTTTTTGAAAACATTTTATTAGTAATAAATACTGGCGAGTTCATTCTATTTTTATAAAAATATATTGTTATACTTTTACAGCAACAAGGTTTTTATATTTATCCAAAAAACTCAATCAGTATTTGTCACATGGTGGCAGTTCCGATGTGACGGTGGTCATATCACTCATTGGCGAACTTTCGTCCAATAGTGTAGTTTATCAAGTAATAGATATATCGTATATCTTACTATTATTTAAAGGTATCTGTCACTAGGCGGTTCCCGTGACGGTGGTCAAATCACTGTTGATAATTCTTTCAGACTAGGGTCGTACCACTATTGATCATTCTCTCAACTAGTGACTCTGGTCATATCACTGTTGATCATTCTTTCAACTAGTGACTCGGGTCGTATCACTGTTGATCATTCTTTCAACTAGTGCCTGTGGTCATAACACTGTTAATCATTCTCTCAACTAGTGCCTTTGGTCATGTCACTGTTGATCATTCTCTCAACTAGTGACTCTGAACTTAGTAGTGTCCCATACCATTACTTTGTCATATATATTTTCTATGGCATAAAACCAATTTGCCCAGAAAATGAAATATATCATTTTCTGTCAAATTAATAGCTATAACTTTATCAAATATAATATATTAATTAAATAATTATGATACAATTATTTAATATATTAATGTGACTAAGATTAAAAATATAATCTTAGTATATTAGAATATATTATATTTGACATATTTTATTATGTTATACATTTATTGAATAAAAATAATGTTAACAGTGATTTAGGTTTATTAAATATATTTTCTTTAATATATATTTTAATAATGATTAATAAAGCTCTATTTTATATACACACCATTTAGATTTATTTCAATCATACATTAAATTTATTAATGATTTAGTGTAAAAATAATATTAGTTATAGGCTATGACACGTGATAATGATTTAATAATTTGGTAATACAAGATAAATAACACCTCATAGTGATTGTGTAAAGAAACTTTGTTTGATGTGTTGTGTATCCATAAAGTTGCAAGACGATGGAAAGTGCAAGATAAATGCCACAAGTCAAAAAGGTTTGAACTAGAGGGATTATATTAAATTTAACATGTATATTAATTTTCATATATAAATTCAATTTGTCAGGTTAATACCAAGTTCAAGTCGAAACCAAACTAATCCTATAATATTTTGACTTTTTACAAAGTAAATAATATATATATATATATATAGGGGACCGCTAAAATGAGAACCACCTCTAGTTGTAAGAACCGTAAGAACTACACCGTACGGGGCGAGGTGGACCAAATTTTTTTTTCATAAACGTAGATGCATGTATTATAAACACATTTGTAAAAAAATTCAAAAAAAATGTCGGGTGTGTAGTTTTGAGCACCCAAAGTTTGCGTTTACGGGACCCGCAAATTTTATTTAAAATTTACGGTACCCGTAAACACAAACTTGTAGTGTTCAAAACTACACACACGACATTTTTTTTTTGAATTTTTTTTACAAATGTGTTTATAATTGTAGGTCCCGATATCTGAGGATCGATAACGAACCTAATCACTTGTTTATACCAAACACGGCCACGTGTGCGGAATCCACGTAACTATGCCAAATCAAACATATAAAACAGTAACGACACAGTATTAATCAATGAAACACCCTCGATTGATTAAACGGGATGAGAACCGATAACAAACTGATACAAACACAGTTTAGACAGAATTTTGACAGAGTTTCTCTAAGGGTATGCTCTCATCTGCCTTCACAGTGAAAGCAGGATGTGTTTATATACTCCCTGGGCCCAAGTCTCGGCGAAACACAAGGTGATACGGCGAAACAGCATATGGACCAGTGATTGGGCCTGAAGCAGCCCATTACACGACGAAACAGATGTGTTTCGTCGTTTATGTCGACGTAACAGATTCATTTGGTCGTTGTTCTGTTTCGTCGTAAGGTATTCGATGAAACAGATGTGTTTCGTCGAGGGCTGCATCAGTTGTGCTATTTGCTGTTGACAGACAGCAAACATATAAACATCATAATGACCATTCTACCCTTAACATGCAACATGCACTGTTCGTTATACATTACATATCAACTTGAAGACAAATAAGTCAGACACAAGAGGATAGGAGGATATCCGACTTGGTCGACGTCAAATACATACTCGATAATTCATAAAGACCGTACAAAATACATCGTTAAGTACAAGACTAGTTACAGACACTAAAAATGCATCAACAAACTCCCCCTTGTCTGTTACTCGTCTTCGGTCTTCTAATCTTCCACCTCAGTGTTAGGACCACGAACTGCCCGAATGTATTCCCCGGTAGTAGCAAAAGCACGCTACGCGCTGAAACTTCAAAGCTTGACGTGTATCCTGATCTTCATAAAAAATGTCGTGACGATATAATCTGTTAATTTCTGCCTCGGACATGTTGACGATCCACATCGGATCCAACATCCGGTAATTTGCACGATTATCTCTAAACACAATCACGGCTTCATGAGTGTCGGAGTCGTAGCACCATAATGCCATATCTTCAAGAAAATCCTGCTGCATCGGCATTAATGGGATTTTATCTACGACTCGCGGTGGTTGATATACAAGCTTGTAGCGCCCTGTGTTCATTTCTGGATCAAGAGTAAACTTGATCTGTTGATAGATGGGGAACTGTGGCTTGTATGATTCATCCTTCCATCCCGACTTCTTGTTTATTTTTATCAGTCGCTCAAATAAAGTAGCGTCGTCGAAGTTTGAACGATTAACAAGCTCAAGCTTCGTCAACGCTGCAACATCATAAAATGGCAACGATAAAATACTCAGTAATGACCGGAAGTATTGTATACCGTATTCACGTTTAACGGCTACGCAGTGTATATCCTTAACAAACATCCAGCATAGAATTCTTCCACTTGGCTTCGCCTTTTCAAACTGCAAGTAGTCAACTTGAACACTTTCCGGAACAGGCTTGGAGACTTTTGATAGAAACTGTTTTCGCCATTCAGAGAATGCATCTGTGGCTTTTTCAGACGAATCACGCTTCCTTAAGTGTTCATCTATGTCATCAACATTCTCCTTCATCCAATCTTCATCAAACGGAGCGAATTCAGTACCATCTTTTCGAACATATGTTGATTTTATTGCTTCGCCTTCAAATACGATCTCATCGATATCTTCAACATTAGTTGTTTCAGTCTCAGTCGACATTTTATCTATCTCAGCATCATCAATCTCTCTCATAGCATTTAGAGCAAGCAATTGCTCATGAGAAAGATCTTCTATTAGTTCTCCATCTTCAAGCAACTCTCCCGTGAATGGATAAATAGCCTGAAAAGCAATATCAGCACTGCTTGGAACATAAGAAGTACCTTCAACTTGTTGAGCTGTTCCGGAGGAGGTTCCTTGAGTAGATTCAACTACTGGGGGTTGAACTGCAACGACTTCAGAAGAAGTTACGGGTGGCTGCTGCTGTGATGTACCAGAAGTGTCAGGATTCCCTTAATCTTCAGGGTCTTCATCCCTTTTCTTCAGTACTTCTTGTTGCTTACAATGATAATCCCATAGAGCAGCAACCCGCGTTTGAAGTATAATGTTATTTCTTTCTCTCTCTTCCTCAGCTGCCTTCAAACGAGCATTCTCGGCTTTAAGCAAATCAATCTCAGCTTGTTGTCTCTCTATCACCGTTTGCTGTTGACCAACGGTGGACTTCAATTTATTTATTTCCATCAATTGGCTGACCTGATCATTCTTCGTGAGGTTAATAAAATGAGTTTGCCTCTGAACACGATCAGCAGCTGCTTCAAGTTGAGAGAATAGATATTTGTTCTTATCGTCTCGAGAATATTTGGAAAATACCCTATGACGTTCAGAACTAATCTGCGAAGTGGTTGCTCTGATTGCAGAGGCCATAGTTCTTTGAGGAACTGCCTGAGGGGTAACAGTTGGAGTTCCAACAGCTGATGTAACTATAGGAGTTTCTGCAGTTGATGTAACTACAGGAGTTTCTTGTACAGGCTCCTGAGGTACAGATGAAGGCTCTTGAGGCACAGATTGCTGAGTAGAAGTAGCTAAGTATCTTCTTGCTTTCTTCTTTTGAGTTGCAGTAGCTTTTTTAGCTCTCCTTTTTGTTCTTCTTTCAGCTGCAGGATCCTCTGGAACATATTCTGGATCAACTTCAGTTCTAATCTTTCTATATCTTTTCACTCCACGTTCATCGATATACAATTCGTATCCAGGCTCGACTATATGATCACTAGAGCTAGAATCAGATTCATCATCGCCACTTGCTGAAGAACTACCACCTGATACCAGCTGATGTACCACCAGCTGCACCTTTGCTCGATGCACCAACGGCACCAGTATCACCACCATCATCGTCTTCATCACTACTGTCATCACTATCACTCCCGGACTCATCTGAATCAACCGGATCAGGACCAAATTTCTCTATCCTTTTTCTCTCCAATTCAGGCTCTTCGTTGTCAGATTGGCTGTCATCATGACGCCATTTATCATTTGCTGGAGCAACATAATCAGGATTCTCAAGTGTGCCAAATAGCTTCCTTGGAGGAACGCTTTCTTTGTATCTTTTGGCGGCAAGGTTCTTGATTATCCTTAAAGAGTTGAAATTCATCGCCTCTATCTTCAAAAGATCATTGTCAGCTTTAGGAAGGCCCGGATGTTGAACATTCATAATCATTTGAAGAAACCGTGGATACATCCAAAACTTGTTCCCGGTTGTTCTACTTCCAGTCCTTGTCATATTTTCTTTCATGTTGCTGAAGATATACTTTGAGATGCTAAACGGTTTGTTTAACACCAATGCAACCATGAAACCAATGGGATCATCTCCAGCCATATCATATCCAGCACGTCTATTGCTGAGACACTGAAGAAGAATGTGTAATAAGAACTTGTAACGTAATGGCAGATCACCCTTGTTGATTTGTTTGACGAAAATGTCTCCAGTACACTTCATCCGTAGCAAACAGCCTCGTGAACACATGATTGGGATTGAATATGGAGCATCCGGATGATCTTGTAACTATAAGACTTCGTTCAATATATCCGGAGAAACAACAACATCCAAATTATTCACACGACCCCTTATAACATCCTTTCCATCCAATTGTACAACGCTTGCAGAATCCCAGAAAGCTTTGATTAGTGATTTGTAAACGGGCGTCGAGAATGTAACGGCATGATTAATATGTGACTCCCTGATCCACTTCATGATATCTTTCAATTCAGTGAGCTTGTCATCAGGATCCAGATATACAATTTGATTATGACGCTTCTCTGACATAATCTCCTCTTCAGTTTTGTTTTCCTTCTTTGTCGCCTTCTTGCGTTTTCCTTCTTTCGGTGCCTTCTTGTGTTTTCCTTCTTTCGGTGCCTTCGGTGCCATCTGTACATGAAAATGTCTATAATAAGTCATATTTGATATAACATGTGTATTATACATGTATATACACAGGTTATAACATCAAATGATCATTAAACATAAAATTTCAAACATTCTGTGAACAAAAAGCAAACCCAGAAAACTGCTAAGGCATGGACGACGAAATGGAATGGCTTCGACGAAACAGAAACATGTACGACGAAACAGAGGGTTGACCGTTGACCAGTTCGATTCGTCTACATCTGATTCGCCGTGTCTGTTTCGCCGTTTCTGATTCGTCGTCTGTTTCGCCGAAATTTGATTCGTCGACGTCTGATTCACCGGAATTAGGGTTTATGCGATTCGTCGATTTGGGGTTTTTCTGTTTCGCCGTTTGGGGGTTTATACGATGATCAGAATCACAAACAAACACATTCAATACATGTTTAACAAAAACCCACTTGAAACAATCAAAAACATCATCAATCAACAACCCATGTTTTGTTCTATGAAACCCAAACCCAAAAACAAACATCAATCAATGTAAAACAACCTAAATCTAACAGTTATTGATAAAAATCATAACAAGCACAAGTTCAGATCATTAAAGCAACAAGTAAGATGGGTTTTCGAGGGTTTCGAACAAAAACAAACGGTTCAAAAGGTTCGGAACATGAACCGAAACATTTTTATACCTTTGAGTTTTGGATGATTTCAATGAAAAAAGAGGGTAAATGGATCGAGAATGATTATGGTGAAACGGAGGGTTTGGAGAAGATGAACAGGTGTTATTTTGAAAAAGTGAACACAGGGACCCCTTTTATCACCGCCTCATCTCGACGAAACAGATATCTCGACGAAACAGGATTGGGCTTGACGAAACAGAACGAAGTTGGGCTTGACTTGGGCCTGAAATTAGCCCATGACGAAACGGATTTTGGGCTATTGCGTTTCGTCATGTCTTCGACGAAACAGATCTGTTTCGTCGTTAACTCAAACAGGTTTGACTAAGTTTGGCCAAGTTTACATCTTTGACTTTGACCTTGTGTGTTTCGTCGACCAGATTTTGATTCGTCCACTAACATTTGTTTCGTCGTCAACAATTTTTCAAAAACACAGAGGCATAAAAGATTTTGCAGACTGAACAGATTTTGATTAAAATGAACACATTTCCATTTTGTTTTAGTTTCCAAATGCAAGAACGTTTTATGAAGTAGGTTTCAGGCTTCCGGCAGAAAACACCAAGCAACAACTTCGGCTTAATCAAAAACGAACTTTACAAATAACACTAAAAATGAATTTAAAGCGCGGTAAACTAAACGAAAAGGCAATAAACTGTGAAAAACAGTAAGCAACTGTACAAATGCAATCTTTTTGCGAATCTCAAGGATAAGGAATCATACCAGCTTACGGTCTTAGTCAACATGATTTTGATTTCTGTTTAAAGCTCTGGATAAGTATACTACCTCGATTATCGGTATTGTGGTCCACATAAGCTCAAACTGATCAGACGTAATCATAATTTAAGAGATACGATTAGCGGTAAGGATTATACTTACATGTCGATGTGAATCCACTCATGACACATTCCCGTATCAAGGTATGCACAAGAATTCATCTTACCGGTGAGTATACCGTTTATCATCCGTTTGACCGTATAAAAATGTGAGAAACTCACTTATTTTGAGTGAAAACAAGCCCTATGTGATAGAATCACTTATTGATGAGAAACTTGATTTTCGATGCATGAGGGCACATGAGCAAGTCCGTGAACAGGTCAGTACTTCCGTACAGCAGAGAGACGAACTTGACTCCTGCAAAGAATCTGTGATATATTATCACTTAATTGTTTAGACATGTGATTGTTGATCACTTATTGAGGTCGAATGCAATATGTACACGTTTGTATAGTATCATGGAAGATCTTAGACTTCATCTCCGTTATTTTTACGGTTTGATACAACCTTGATACCCAGATGATAAGACAACATAAAGACCGAATATTTCAGATCTCGGCAATCAATCAAACGAAATTTCGGTACTAAGACCATATGCCAATGAATGGTTCCCACCTGACTTGAAGTCTGTTAGGTTTGTATCATCCTGCACATTTTAGTCTGATTGTGAGCCTACCGATACATCGTTAGTAGAGATACTTATCATTTCTCAGTTTTTGTTTTACATTTTGAGCACGTTGACCGACCACACCAGTGAGCTTCATCATTTTCCTTTATCCAAGAAACTCATTTTTGGTTTCTCTATATTTTTTTTTGAATTTTTTTTAATTTTTCAAACGTAAAGACAGAAAGTAAAAACATCTTTTTGGATTTTGAAATTTTGCAATGTTTTTGTATTTTCTTGGATTTTGAAATTTTGCAATGTTTTTGTATTTTCTTGAAATTTCTCCCCCAAAAAAGCTAAAAGGTTATGAAAACGAAAATCTTTTTGAATTTTTAACGTTTTTAAAGAAAATAATTACAAAAACGATCAGCCAAAGAAGTTTACTCGGGTATCACCTTAATGCCATTGACCAAAAGTAGATAATCAAAACGTGATTTATCAAAAGCTTTTGTAAACAGGTCGGAACGTTGGTGATCAGTGGGGACATGAACAACATCGATTAATCTCTTGTCAAAACAATCACGTATGAAGTGATATTTAATGTCGATGTGTTTAGTCTTGGAATGCTGCACATGATTTCTAGTGATCTGTAAGGCAGCATTATTATCAACAAAAATATGAGTAGATAGGAATTCAAAACCGTAGTCGCGCATTTGTTGTTGTATCCAGAGAACTTGGGAGCAACAACTCGAGGCAGCAATATATTCTGCTTCACATGTTGATGTAGCAACACACGTTTGCTTCTTGCACTGCCACGTGACCAGGCGATTTCCTAAGAACTGACATCCTGCTGTTGTTGATTTGCCATCGATTTTGCAACCACTATAATCAGAATCACTGTATGCAATTAATTCAAAACTATCACCCCTAGGGTACCAAATACCAAGGTCTGGGCATCCCTTCAAATAGCAAAAAATCCTTTTGACAGCTGACAGATGAGAGGCCTTCGGGTTTGATTGATATCTTGCAAGCAGGCATGTTGGATACATTATGTCAGGCCTCGAAGCGGTGAGATACATGAGAGATCCGATCATGGCGCGATAATAAGAAGAGTTGACACTTTATCCCTTCAAATCCGGAGTAATCCCGTGATTCTGCGGAAGTGGAGTACCAATGGGCGTTGAATCTGACATTTGGAATCGGCTCAAAATGTCACCAACATATTTAGTCTGATGGATGAATATCCCAGACTCTGTTTGTTGAACTTGTAGACCCAAGAAGAAATTCATCTCCCCCATTGCGCTCATTTCGAATTTTTCTTGCATAACACGTTCGAATTGCCTGCACAAAGAATCATTAGTGGAACCAAATATTATATCATCAACATATACCTGCACCAGCAGAAGATCTCCATCTTGTTCCTTGATAAAGAGTGTGCAATCAATAAGACCTCGTCGAAATCCATTCTCCAGAAGATAGTTGGATAAGGTTGCGTACCAAGCCCTAGGTGCTTGATGTAAACCATAAAGAGCTTTGTTGAGCAACCAAACCCGATCGGGGTGAATAGGATCTTCAAAACCTGGAGGTTGTTCGACGTGCACCTCTTCTTGAACTATACCATGAAGAAAAGCACTTTTGACATCCATCTAGTAAACTTTGAATCCTTTGAAAGAAGCATAAGCTAAGAAGATTCGTATAGCTTCCAGACGTGCAACGGGTGCATAAACTTCATTGTAGTCAATGCCTTCTATCTAGCGAAAACCCTGAACAACCAATCTCGCCTTTTTGCGAATAACCACTCCACGGTCGTCCTTCTTGCATTTATAAACCCATCGTGTGCCAATTTTCTTGTAGTTATCTGGCTTTTCAACAAGCTTCCAAACACCAAGCTTTTGAAATTGTTGCAGTTCGTCCTGCATGGTTTCAACCCAAGAATTATCTTTTAAAGCATCCTTCCAAGACTTCGGTTCTTCTTGTGAAACGTAACACGCAAAGGACCAATCATTTTGAAGACCAGATTCTCTAATGGCTGAATATAAACCAGCATTCTGGTTATTTCTCAGCTGATTACGCGTCTGCACACCGCTTTGGACATCTCCTATAATGTTCTGCTGTGGATGGGTATTGTGAATCCTTAATTCAGGATTTTCAGGAACACTAGCATTAATACCCAAATTGTTAAGATTAAGATCAGCAACCAACTCCGCACCAGGAATATGAGTGGAAGTTGATGCATTTCCTTCAGCAGTATCATCATTCTGCACTTGAGGAATTTCTAAAGAAGTGCCATGAAGAGGAACAACCGGGGCAGAAGTGCCTTCAGTCGCATCAAGATGTTCATCATCTTCCGATGACTCATTGTAGTCAGTAGCATCTTCAAATACCTCATTTTGAACAGTATTGTTAACTGAATTAGAACCTTGTGGGTTAACAATAATTGGTCTTACCAAAGACAAGCCGGCAGCGTTGTCACTATCAAATAACATTTGAACAGCTACAGATTCTTCATCAAAGGTTGGCAGATTAAAGGAATCGAATATCCCATCGTAATCGAACATCCAAGGATCACCCGGAGATCTAACAGGATTTGTGTACCTTTGAACCCTTACTTCATTCCAAAGCTCAATCTTTTTGGTGGTCAGATTCCATACACGAAAATTTGGAGTTGTATATCCAAGGAAGAAACCTTCGATAGCTTTTGCGCCAAACTTTCCATCTGGGTCAATCATGGTACATGGACCGCCAAAAGGTTCAAGGAAAGAAAGATCCGGTTTCCTTTTCTGTAGAAGTTCAAAACAAGTTTTGCCATGCCTCTTAACTGTAAGAACTCTGTTCAAAGTGTAGCAAGCAGTCGACACAGCTTCTGCCCAGAATTGAACAGGAAGCTCCGACTCTACCAACATCGTTCTTGCAGTCTCAATAATCGTGCGATTCTTCCTCTCAGCGACACCGTTTTGTTGTGGAGTATAGCGAGAACTGTATTCATGAAGAATGCCTTTAGAAGTACAGAACTCATCCATCACACGGTTCTTGAATTCAGTTCCATTGTCGCTTCGGATCCTCTTCACTTTCAACGTGTATAAATTTTCCAACATTGTAAGAAGATCCTTGAGGATTCCAGGAGTATCACTCTTGTGCGCCATAAAAGCTACCCAAGAAAATCTAGAATAATCATCAGTAACAACCAGACAGTAAGCATCTCCGAATGTTGTCTTGTGCTTCATAGGTCCAAAAAGGTCCATATGAAGACGTTCGAGAGGCATGCTAACAGTGTTGATTTTCTTCAGAGGGTGAGATTTCTTTGTTTGTTTCCCTTTTTGGCACGAAACACAGATATCTTGTAGATGAAAGCTTCTCACAGGCACACCATTCACAAGGTTATTTTTCACCAAATGGTTCATTTTTCTCAAGTGAATGTGCCCCATTCTTCTGTGCCAAGAAATAGACTCCTTCTCTGTGGCTTTTGAGACAAAACATGTTACTTGCGCAGATGACGTAATTGCGTGGCTCATATCAAGAATATAAAGGTCATTAATTCTTGGAGCCGATAAGAGAATCCATTCATCAGGAATCTTGAATCCGGGTTTAAGCACCTAACAACCGGCATCATCAAAATGCACGGTGAACTTCTTATCGCATATTTGCGACACACTGAGAAGATTATGATCAAGTTGACGAACATAATTGATCTTTTTGAAACATACCACACCGTTTGAGATCATTCCTTCTCCGGTGATATATCCGCCTTTGTCTCCTGCGAACGCGACATAGCCTCCTTTAATATTTCTCACATCGTACAGAAGCCGTAAGTCGCCTGTCATGTGCCTGGATGCCCCACTATCAACAATCCAATGACTACTGATAGTTCCTCCTGGAACACCCTGCACATATCATCCAATGATTAGTTAAGGATGGGGACCCAAGCCATAGTGGTCTTGGGTCGTCCCTGAGCATCACGAATAGTGATCTCGATCTGTTGATGATTTTCCAAACTAACAGCTCCCCCTGAACTTTCACTTATCTTAGGTTTCCAAGTTTGTTTTTGTTTACCAGATTGAGTTTTGTAAACAGATTTTGAAACTTCTGGTTTTAAAGGTGAACTTGGTTCCCTTGGAACAGATTTGACCTCAGTTTTTAAGGCCTTTTCTATTTTCTTGACATTCTGAAGTCGTTTTTTGGTTTCCTGTTCTTTAACAGTTTTGTTATCATGTTTTTGGGAAACGAGACGACATTGAGTGTGAATCTTTTCAAGTGGTGCTTTCTCAACAAATTTATCTCTTGGAGTGTTTACACAATCTTTGATGATGTGCCCAAACTCTCCACATTTAAAACACGTTCTCCTCTCAACAAACTTAGGAGAAACGGATCGACGCTCATATGTCAAACCTATAGAGCCTGAGGTACTTGCCTTTTCATCACACCCGTTTGAATGTTGAGTGTAATTATTTTGACTGTTACGCTTTAAAATCTTGACTTGTTGTACAAAATCAGTGTTTGATTTGTTAGCAAAAATCTCAATTTTATAAGTACCCTCAGATGCCACAAATCTGACATCATTGTTTTTCTTTTGATAACGAGCTCCATTTGTTTCAAATTTTGATTTAGAAACATTTGGCCTTTGAGCTCGTTGAAATGGTTGTTTACCCTTAGGAGCAAAAGGTTGTTGCTTTGTTGGGGAGTTTTGATTTCCAAATTGCTTTTTGATTTCAGCTTTAGGAATTGGATCACATTGAGTCACAATAACTCCCGGGACCGTCTTTCCCAAAAACTTGCTTGTGTTATCTTCAAAAACTTTATCAATCAATGATGGATTGACGTTTTTAATTGGAAAATCATTATCCGAATAAATTTTAGAATCACCAACCAAAGTATACAACACATTGTTACTCTTAATGGTAGACACAGCTTTCTTGTCATCCTTGACAGGATTAATCACTTGTTTGGCAACTTGTTGCACATCAGGAATAGGAGGATCACAAAGAATATGATTCTCAATTGGAATTTCTATTCCCTTTTTCTTGTCAAGTGATTCATCCTAGTCATTGGCATCTGGTTCATCATCAGATGAATCATAATCCTCAACAGTTGGAGGACTTTGACTCACTGTTGTTGAAGTTTCTGTTTCAATAGATGAGGTTCCTGAGGAATTGTTCGGTTTGAACCCTAATCTAGTAGTAAATTCCTCATAATTAAGAGGCACACTGGGTTCAAAACGAGGCATATCCTCTTCATCAGGTGGTGGAGCATAATTGTGTCTCAAAGGGGGCGGACATTTCTTATACCCAACACCACTCTTGTTTTTCTTCAGTTGTTGAACATCAATTATGTGATCGAGCACAAATCGGGAGTTAGAATAACTCTCCAATTTTTGCTTGATAGCATCATGCTCGCACTTGGCAATGGCTAATTCCTTTTTGGTTTCCTCAACAATATTAATGTAATTGTTAATAATAATTTGTTTATGATAAACAACTTTGGTAGTTTCGGAAACACTTTTCTTTAAATTTTCAATTAAAGATTTAAAGTCCTTTTCGTTTCTTGTTAAAGCCATATTTGCCTCTTTGCACTTTGACATCTCAACAACCAAACTTTGATTGTGACCATGAATTGTGTCACATTCAAGTTTCACTCTATCACATTCCTGTTTCATATAAGCACAATCAGTACATATTCTAGGAGTTTCAGATGTTACCTGACTCAAAGAGGCTAAAACATTTGCCATAAATGCAGTTTGAAAAGAAAAAGATCCGTCTTCAGAGAAGAACTTCTCCATTTCCTTAGATGCTATCCCAGCCTTCTTGATAAGAACAGATTTCTGAGACTTCAACTCCTCTGCTTCATTCAACAAGTCATCAATAGAAGTCGCTTCTTCTTTCACATCTCCCGAAATAGAACTTTCTTCATCCGAACTCCTGGTATAACCCGAACTGTCGTCACTTTCAGAAAATTCTTCTTTATGAACGTGCTTGATGTGATTGATGATCTTTGCATAGCACGCTGTTCCTCCTCCTTCATTATCACCTCCCCCTAATTGTAAAGACCAATTACACCCTTCATCTGTTTGAACAGTCAATGCACGAGTGTTGTTTGGTGGTCCAGATTGGTTCTGGTTGGTGGTATTGTTCACAGCTACTATCCCTTTCCCACGATTGTCTTTAGTGCCTTGAGTGGCATTTGAAGTACTTGTCTGATTTCTGAAAGGGTTCTGATTGCCTTGCTTGGATGGTCGGGTGCACTCACGTTTGAAGTGACCCTTTTCGCCACAATTAAAACATGTAACCGCTTCTTTATCAAACCTGTACTTCGTATCCTGCTTACTATCCAAAGAACTTCTTCCTGTTCGACTCATGAAATCCCTTGCCCTTTCTAACTGCACTTGCAAACGCCCACTTTATATCCATCAACTCCATTTCATCACGATCGATTTGTTGATAATCTTCGTTGGTCATACTGATGTTCCCAATTTGACCTGCGACCAAACCGCAGTATGCACTGACCATTGTATTAATGAGTTCCATGTGCTCCTTTGCTACTTCAATGCTAACTTTTGAGAGGTTCGAAGTATCAACTTTAACAGTGTTCGTGGTTTGGGGTGGAGGATTGTTGGTATAATGTGCTTGTTGTGGTGATGGTTGGGCTTGAGATTGCGGTATTGATTGTGAAAGATAAGCACCTAAATCGAACTGTGGTTGAGTACTTTGAGATTGGGCTTGAGATTGGGGTATTGTTTGTGAAAGATAAGTGCCTAAATCGAACTGTGGTTGAGTACTTGTGTTGGACACAAACGCCGTTTGAAGCTTCGGTTGTTGAACAGAACTAGAACTAGCTGAAGGAGCAAAACCAGGCAAATATATTTCTGTGTTTTGAGGAGCTCCAATCCTTTTAGCTTTCCGAGTTTCCTCTTCATTCTTGTGCTCCAACTTCTGAACGAATCCATAGATAGTGACATTTTCCCCATCCAGAGCACCCGTATGCTTTAGAAGTTCAATGAATGGACTCCACTTAGGAGGTAGAGCATCAGCTAAACGTGCAATCATTTCCACATGATTTGCAACAACCTTATAAGAACTCATTTCACTTATCAAATGATAGAAACGAGAAGTCTCTATCATTTAGGGTTTCATTTTCCAAAGATTGAAATGATTCAAATTCTTTCTTCAAAAGATCATGGCGTATTTTTCTAGAAGCTGCATTTCCTTCTCCTCTTGTTTCCAATGCATCCCATAAAGCTTTCGTGTTCTTACTATAAGAGAATTGATGATAGATGTCTTTATGAAGAGCTTGTGTTAGCAAAGCAAACGCCTTCTTCTCTAAATCATAGGCTTTCTTGTCATCTTCAAGCATATGAGAAATACCAGCGGCAGTTGATGCTGCTGCTTCTAGTTCCGGGTTACATGCAGTAGTGAAACACGTCCAAAGTTCAACGTTTTGCCCTTGAATGTATGTGTGAAAACGACCCTTCCAAGATGGATAGTCATTCATGTGATTTAGCTTTGGCGGGCGATTGTTGCTTCCCGTCTCACTCTCACTGAGCAATAGATTTTGAATGTTTTGATTTTGATTAGAAACCATTGCCCATTGACCTGCATTTATTGATTGTTGTCGTTGAGGAAATGAATTCATTAACAATTCGGCAAGCGAAGGCTGATTTTGAGCTGGTTGTGGTTCCGAACTCCAATCCCACAGACCTTTGTTACTCATGTTTGATATATGAATGATAATACCTGTTAACACACTTGAAAACACAAAGTTAGAACACTTTTGCAAGTCCTCTGTGTAAAATTTACAACACACGATGAAACACTTTCCACGAAACAAACTTGTTTCGTTGATATGGATGATGACGAAACAGACTTGTTTAGTTAAAGATATTGTGACGAAACGGATTTTATTTCTTCGAAGATATTTTTGACGAAACGCTTTTGTTTCGTCGCCTGCTTGTTTCGCCGAGGATTAGTCTCAGACAGCTGGTTAGATATTTATCTGACACAAGACAAGTTGGTGATACAAAGCAAGTTGGTAAACACAATTTCAACACCCCATGCTTTCAGGTTTATAGTTTCAAAGCACCTTTATCTATATCCCATAAACTAATGATCACACATGTACACAAAAGTCCACTTAATGTATTCTATTTAACAAACACTTTGATTCATGCAATAGAAAGATCAAATGCACAGATATGAATGAACCGTTTGAAGGTTTGAAGAACACACTCAAGAACAATGAGTTTTCCGGTAATTTATAATTTTCCGAAACACGTAAATGCATAAGACTTTCACTAAAAACCCAGTTTAAAGCATAAACAAAAAATCTAACAAGGTTTTTTTATAAAACTCTTTAGCATACAACAAGAAACCAACAGATTTTATGAATATTTTTCCAGAAATTATGATTTTTCAAGAACAAATTTTCAGAAAAACCAATCACAAATACTTGATAAAAACCGAACTATGTTTGATTTTAAACAAGGATAAGAGCCAAATGCTCTGATACCAATTGTAGGTCCCGATATCTGAGGATCGATAACGAACCGAATCACTTGTTTATAGCAAACACGGTCACGTGTGCAGAATCCACGTAATTATGCCAAATCAAACATATAAAACAGTAACGACACAGTATTAATCAATGAAACACACTCGATTGATTAAATGGGATGAGAACCGATAACAAACTGATACAAACACAGTTTAGACAGAATTTTGACAGAGTTTCTCTAAGGGTATGTTCTCATCTGCCTTCACAGTGAAAGCAGGATGTGTTTATATACTCCCTGGGCCCAAGTCTCGGCGAAACACAAGGTGATACGGCGAAACAGCATATGGGCCAGTGATTGGCCCTGAAGCAGCCCATTACACGACGAAACAGATGTGTTTCGTCGTTTATGTCGACGTAACAGATTCATTTGGTCGTTGTTCTGTTTCGTCGTAAGGTATTCGACGAAACAGATGTGTTTCGTCGAGGGCTGCATCAGTTGTGCTGTTTGCTGTTGACAGACAGCAAACAGATAGAACATATAAACATCATAATGACCATTCTACCCTTAACATGCAACATGCACTGTTCGTTATACATTACATATCAACTTGAAGACAAATAAGTCAGACACAAGCGGATAGGAGGATATCCGACTTGGTCGACGTCAAATACATACTCGATAATTCATAAAGACCGTACAAAATACATCGTTAAGTACAAGACTAGTTACAGACACTAAAAAAGCATCAACAATAATACAAGCATCTACGTTTATGAAAAAAAAATTTGGTCCAACTCGCCCCGGATCAAAAAGTTCTCACGGTTCTTACAATTGGAGGTGGTTCTCATTTTAGCGGTCCCCTATATATATATATATATATATATATATATATATATATATATATATAAATATATATATAGGGGAAGTTACTATGCAGAACACTAAATATTGCGAGAACACGCAGAACAAAATGAATCACTCATTTTATCAATCCTAAAAACCTAAAAAGTAAATGAAAATGTTATAAATGTAAGATTTATTGTTTCTCACACTAGAATTTAAAACAAAATATGAAAAATCTTCAGCTTTTAAATAACCTACACACATGTAAGTTATGTATAGGCTAAATTACCTACATGTATGTAGACTATATGTAGGGAAAAATATATGATTTTTTATGTATATATAATACACATATGAATGTAAGAAACATAAAATTTAAGAAATATGAACCTTAAATCCCAAAATTTAGTGATTTAGAGTTGTTCTTTTTGTTCTCGCAATAATTAGTGTTCTGTAATGATCCTTATCCTATATATATATATATATATATATATATATATACATGTACCGGGTTTGAGGTCATGCTACTATTGTCTAACTTTTTGGCCAATAGTAACGAGTGTCAAGTAATGTATAAAAACCCCACATACCGGTAATTATTGCAGAATATAAAAACTTAATCACTATAAGTATAACTGATAAACATTTAGTATTTTGGAAAGCATTTTTAAATATAATTGTATTACAAAAAGGTGATAAAACTATGAGAAAAGAGAATGGACTCACTTTGTAACTTTAGGGTTCAACTAGAAAGCCTCCGGATATAATATTGCGTATAACTCTTGAGCTATTTAATAAAATATATAATGCACTCGTGTTAAATATAATAACCCAAATTCAACTTTATCCCTACGTCACCAGACAGAACCCCAACGAACTTAGTCGGGCAGAGCCTTGACATGCGTTATGGGGCTCCAGATCAATCGGACAGGGTATCATTGATCAGGGGTTAAAACACTTAAAACGGGGCAGGGCTTTGGAGTATTATAGGTATAATACTTTAAGAAAATAAAATTTAGAATTTTCGAATGAAAGATGGACATATGCGACATAAAGCAACTGAATGAAAGAAAAGTTTTAGCAAGCCATCCATCCTATTTATATCAAAGGCATGGAAGCCTTACTCATCATATTCTTTCATATCTTGAATACACGTACATACCTATTCACAATTTTAATTCAATATAGGTTAAAGTTCTATTATTATTATTATTATTATTATTATTATTATTATTATTATTATTATTATTATTATTATTATTATTATTATTATTATAATTAATTCTGCTGCTTCACTTTATTGGCGCTTATAACTTCTAAAATATGACGTTTTATCAAACAATGAATATGTCATTAGAACGAGAATATTTGTGTCTACGTTTTGAACCAAGCTTTATTAAAAACGGAGTAGGTTCAAATACAATGTATTTTTATAATTTAATTATTAGATGGTTCCTAGGCTGGTCTATGTACTTCATATTTCTACAGTCAACTTACCCGTAATCTATCCGTTTAATAATATAAGTTTTGTACACTTTATTTTAATATAGAAAATAGAAATGTCACACACGTATAAGCCAATTAATTAGTATAACATTCCAACCAAATATATATAAAATAGTTTTTAAAACCATATGGGTTGAATAATTATTTAAAAAAAAATAAAACTAGTTACTAGTGGTTAGTAAATTTAAACAACCTATAATTCTTATATGATAAAATAATGAAATGTTACATCCTCCCCAAGTTGTTTTAAATCTCGTCCTCGAGATTTGGGCTACTATTTTATGATATGTCTTAGTCAATAAGAACAGTATTAAGGTAAATGACACAGAATCAATACATGTTCAAATGAATACGTGTTTTACAATAAGCAGGGCTCAATGGTTCTACTAAATTATTTCTAGGAATCGATGTCAAACGAACTAGTTGAAATGATATGATTTCCAAGGTGACTAGGTTCAAGTCAAAAGAGATTTATGATCGATAGATGTATAAGTCGAACGTTTACAAGTTGTGAATGCCTTCTAGAATCAATAGAATTCACTGTCAAAAAGAAAACTTACTTTGATTGTCAACTGAGGAAGACTCAGAATCAACAAGCTTAAATAAAATAAAAGCATGAAAATGATTTGTCAACAATCAAACCATGATATGAGAAAAATCATTGTGTTGACATTTATTGAATTACAAGGATACACCGAAATACAACAGAGTTTAGTGTATCATTGTCTTAATACATAATTGCATTAAGACTATTTTCAATGATGAGTCAAACGAAAGACATAGGTGGTTTTGCATTACTCGTATGAGTATGATTAGCCCAAGCTACAAGTTTATACTGACGCCGCAAGGTGTCGTAATGATTGAAATAGTTTAATAATTACGGTGACCAAACAAATTCACCATGTCTGTAATCAACTGAAAGTTTTAATGAAGTAAATTTGGATATTCATTTCAAATAAATCTTGTAGGATTTTTAATTGATGATGAAAGACCAAATGAATACAATAGAATTTTCGATCAATGATGAAAGAATCTTTAGAGGTACACCAGAATATAATACGAATTTGTGTACTCTTATCTTAACACATAATTGTATTAAGACTGTTTAAGATAATGAACCAACATAAATTAAATAAATAAATCCGTACATCAGGTGTGAAAATGAGATTAGCTTAAGCTTCAAGTTAATGGAAAATGACACCACAAGGTGTCGTAACCAAATAAATGATTCAGTGAAAGTGAAGACCAAACAAGTCTATCATGGTTCTGAATAAATGAAGTACTTGACAGAATGTATTTATTTATAAAATTTGATTTATACTAGAGTCAACTAATACCTTAACTTAGATATTACATATCAGCGATTATGTCTGGAATCATTTCTGCTTCCTGCGTAGTAAGTACGAATGCTCGCGCGTTCTTCTTATCTCCGTGTTCTGGCATTGTTTTCAGGTGCTTTAGTCAGTTTCGGGCAATATGGTTTGATGTGTCCTGTTTCTTCGCAATTGAAACAAATATTAGTTTTCTTTCTACACTCTTCCTCTATATGCCCGGTCATCTTGGAGAAGTCACAATAGGATGTTTTCCTAAAATGGCATCTTCCTGAATGCTTTTTGTTACAGCTTCTGCAGGTAGGTTGCTCCAATGACGGTTCAGTTCCCTTCTTCTTGAATTCTTGGGAAATTTTCTGGGCTAACTCTTTCTTCTTGTTTTCTTCTCTTGTGCGGATTGGTCCATCTGTCAGGATGTTAGCTAGTTCAACTGTTTCTTCAATAGTCTGTGGTCTAGCGGCCTTGACCATGTCTCGGATTTCACTAACTAAACCCCAAATATAACGAGAAATTAGTACAGGTTCTGGTGAAGCCAGAGTTGGTACCATTCTTGTGTATTCGAAGAACGTTGTCGTATATTCACGATAATTCACGTCTATCATTTTATGATTTAGGAACTCGTTAGCTATTCGTTCTTTTTCATAAGGAGGACAAAATTTTCTTTCTGCCATTTCCTTGAATTTTTCCCAGTTCATGACATAAGTCATGTCAGTTCCTTTTGCCTGAAGAATTGTATTCCACCATTCTAAGGCTTCTTCTTTAAAAAGGTTGGAAGCATACATCACCTTATCTTCTTCGGCACATTTGCTGATTTTAAGAACAGCTTCCTTCTTTTCCAAACAACGCAGAGCAGCCGTGGCTCCTTCACTGCCTGTGAACTCAGTTGGTTTACAAGCTAGAAATTCTTTGTAGGTACACCCGAGAGTTATCTCCTTCGTTTTCTTAGGAAATGGGGTTTTGATAATATCATCATTGCCTCCGTTGACACTATGGCTAAAACTATCGTCACGAGTATGCTTGCTACTTACAACTTTGGTGTGTTCTACGGAGTTTTTAACAACTTTAATTATTAAAGGTATAGCATTAGCTATTCCCTGGGCAATTATATTTTCTATAGCATTTTTATCCAAAGGATTTTCATGATTAGCATGAACTTCTGGATTATGTGATACTTCATTCGACATCTGAATTACAAACATTTTCAATTATTAATATCACAGAACAGTTAGAACAAAACAATACTTTCAAGAATCATATGTGCGAACAATCAAACGGGTCAAAACAGTGAACATTGGTATGTTTGATTAGTTCATAACTGTCACAGCCCCCGACCCCACCCTGGGAGCAGGAGCCGTGAACCAGCCAGATGGTATCGGTGTTTATTAATTAGGCAGTGGAAAATTTTTCATCAGGATCGTAGTTAGGAAATAATTTCAGAGTTTATAAAAACACCAAACTTTTAATATTAAACAAATGGGCAAAAACCCATATTCCATTCAATTGTTTTTATAGGGATAAACCTAAATAAATAAAACATAAATTTCTTCTTTTATTCAGGTATTTATAGCCACTTTATTTAAGCTTTCAGTGCTCCATAGCTGGCTTCTATTATCTTTACAGCAAATTACCTGTAACACGTTTTGAAAACATTTTATCAGTAATAAATACTAGCGAGTTCATTCTATTTTTATAAAAATATATTGTTATACTTTTACAGAAACAAAGTTTTTATATTTGTTTATATTTATCCAAAAACTCAATCAGTATTTGTCACATGGTGGCAGTTCTGATGTGACGATGGTCATATCACTCATTGGCGAACTTTCGTCCAATAGTGCACTTTATCAAGTAATAGATATATCGTATATCTTACTATTATTTAAAGGTATCTGTCACTAGGCGGTTCCCGTGACAGTGGTCAAATCACTGTTGATCATTCTTTCAACTAGTGACTGGGGTCGTATCACTGTTGATCATTCTTTCAACTAGTGACTCGGGTCGTATCACTGTTGATCATTCTTTCAACTAGTGCCTGTGGTCATAACACTGTTGATCATTCTCTCAACTAGTGACTCTGAACTTAGTAGTGTCCCATACCACTACTTTGTCATATGTATTTTCTATGGCACAAAACCAATTAGCCCAGAAAATGAAATATATCATTTTCTGTGAAATTAATAGCTATAACTTTATCAAATATAATATATTAATTAAATAATTGTGATACAATTATTTAATATATTAATGTGACTTAGATTAAAAATATAATCTTAGTATATTAGAATATATTATATTTGACATATTTTATTATGTTATACATTTATTGAATAAACATTATTTTATAATGTTAATAGTGATTTAGGTTTATTAAATATATTTTCTTTAATATATATTTTAATAATGATTAATAAAACTCTGTTTTATATACACACCATTTAGATTTATTTCAATCATACATTAAATTTATTAATGATTTAATGTAAAAATAATATTAGTTATAGGCTATGACACGTGATAATGGTTTAATAATATGGTAATACATGATAAATAACACCTCATAGTGATTGTGTAAAGAATCTTTGTTTGATGTGTTGTGTATCCATAAAGTTGCAAGACGATGGAAAGTGCAAGATAAATGCCACAAGTCAAAAAGGGTTGAACTAGAGGGATTATATTAAATTTGACATGTATATTAATTTTCCTATAAAAATTCAATTTGTCAGGTTATACCAAGTTCAAGTCGAAACCAAATTAATCCTATATGCACGTACCGGGTTTGAGGTCATGCTACTATTTGCTAACTTTTTGGCCAATAGTAACGAGTGTCAAGTAATGTATAAAAACCCCACATACCGGTAATTATTGCAGAATATAAAAACTTAATCACTGTAAGTATAACTGATAAACATTTAGGATTTTGGAAAGCAATTTTAAATATAATTGTATCACAAAAAGGTGATAAAACTATGAGAAAAGAGAATGGACTCACTTTGTAACTTTTGGGTTCAACTAGAAAGCCTCCTGATATAATCTTTGGTATAACTCCTGAGCTATTTAATAAAATATATAATGCATTCGTGTTAAATACAATAACCCAAATTCAACTTTATCCCTACGTCACGAGACATAACCCCAACGAACTTGTTGGTGCATACGTCTGTCGACTTCGTCTTGTATCGAGTCTTGTATTGTATTAGATAGATCTGGGCACAGAAAATGAGAAAATGGGTAAATGGACTATATCGCACGAAATAGAAAGGTTCGGAATAGAAAGGTAGCTATTTCGCACGAAATGAAGAGTTCATTTCGTACGAAATAAACCTTGAGTCATTCCGCACGAAATCACTATTTCGTGTGAATGGTTTCATACGAAATACCACTGCCTATAAGTACCTGATGTGCCTTGTCATTTGTAACAATCTGATTCCGGCAACGAAGTGCTGCCGAAGTATCTCCAGGCTGTAAAACATTGTGTTTTCAATAAACTAGACAGTTAAAGTGATTTCTTGTGTAATCCAGCTGAAATAACTCCGATATGTTTGTTTCCACCTCTCATATTGGATGAGTTCTCTTCTGATCGACTCGTTTGGGTCGGAAAACGATCCTACAAGTGGTATCAGAGCTCAGGAGGAAGAGTTCTTACTATTTCAGCTGCAAAATCTGATTTCTACACCTTCTTTTCAAATTAAACTTGATTTCATGGTCAAAATGACTTGAATTTCTCACATTATATGCGAAACTGTGTTTTAACAAAGCCTTGAAAGAATCAGACTTAAAATCGAACTAAAACCTGATCAATTTGACAAAAACATGGCCGAGATAATGACATCAGCAGCATTTCGCACGAATTTAGGATTTCATTTCGCACGAAATCACTCAGATTCATCTATTTCGTACGAAATCACATATTCATTTCGTACGAAACAACTTTGTCATTTCGTTTGAAAGTTCTGGTATTTCGTACGAAATCAGTTATTTCGCACGAAACCACTCCATTTCGCATCAAGTTGGTATTTCGTTTGAAATTTGACATTGGGATAGTCATTTCGACTTTATTTCGTACCAAATCGTCATTTCGCACCAAACTTCATTTCGTGTAAACTCATTTCGTTTGAAGTTGTTGTAGGTTATTTCGTTTGAACAAGGCCATTTCGCATCAAGTTGGTATTTCGTTTGAAATTTAACATTCGGATAGTCATTCCGACTTTATTTCGTACCAAATCGTCATTTCGCACCAAACTTTATTTCGTGTAAACTCATTTCGTTTGAAGTTGTTGCAGGTTATTTCGTTTGAATAAGGCCATTTCGCATCAAAGGTCATTCTGTGTGAAGAAGTTATTTCGTTTGAAATCTAAGAATTTGTGAAACTTGTTGCCGAAACATGGAAGAGGAATTGTATAACGCCTTTGCTACACCAATTACTACTGCTCAGAGCACTATGTTAGAATACGAAACGGGGACCATGCAAAAACAGCCAAAGCTCATGAGTATTGAGGAGTATAAAGGATGGGAGGAGCGTTTTGAAAATTGGGTTCAAGCAAATTATTTGGATGCTTGGGAATGTGTTGAAACGAAATATATTAGACCGTTAAATGATGATGAATAGGAGATTGCTATTAAAGACTTAAGTGTTGATGAGAAAAAGAAATACAAAAAAATGAAAAGATGATGATCAGTTTACTACAACAAGCTGTTAAATAAGATATCTTGGTTTTATTGCAACACAATGGAAGTGCATATTCAATTTGGAAAGCATTAAAATCTAAGTTTGTTGTAAGTCAAGATATGATTAAGAACAAAAAATATCTTTTGAAAAAGGAGTTTGATCTATTTCGTGGTTTAAAAAATGAAAACAC
Organism: Helianthus tuberosus; assembly: GCA_030545235.1. Taxonomy (NCBI): domain Eukaryota; kingdom Viridiplantae; phylum Streptophyta; class Magnoliopsida; order Asterales; family Asteraceae; genus Helianthus; species Helianthus tuberosus. The sequence goes on from CM060415.1 coordinate 79,170,566, forward strand.
CAAGCAGATTATCGAAAGATATTGCAATTTAGTAATGAACATGAAGAGATTGAGCATCACAAAAGATAATGAAGAATTGATTGAAAAGTTGGCTGATGCGTTGCCATATGAGGTTTGGGGCACGTACCTTATGATGTTAAGGAATAAGAAAGGGTTTAATAATCTAACATTGAGTAAATTTATTGAAAAACTTGAAGCTCAAGAAATGGAACAACGGAAGATCTCAAGAATGAAGGATTTTGATGGTGAACAAGATATTGGTCTTTATTACAAAGGAGGTATCAATGATAAGACCAACATGTCACCAAAGATTGAAACTGCATTCGCTAAAAATTCGTCTGGAGGGTCGTCTCAAGGATCTAGTAGCAAAATTGGATTTTCTTCATATCCATCGTTTGATCCAAAATTTTCAAAGACGAAGAGTGGCAAAGTTCTACAATGCAACATTGCACTGAACCTTGAAAATGATCAGAATTACTCAGAAGAAGTTGCAAAAAGTCATATGTCTTTATTGGTGACTTTATTAGAGTCATATGGGAGCTTAGTAGCAGGAAGGATCGGGAATCCAATGTTGACAAAAGAGGATTACGATCAGATTGATGCTGAGGAGATGGAATTAATGGATATAAAGTGGTGTATGGCTAGTGTGTTGAGAAGAGCTGAAAAATTTAAACAAATTACGGGAAGAGATAATTTTCGTGATGCAAATGTTTCTACTTTAGGTTTTGATAAATCTAAAGTTACTTGTTTTCGTTGTAGGGAAAAAGGGCATTTCAAGCGAGAATATACAAACCGTGAAGCAAGTGGAGCTCAAAATCCTTTCAACAAAAATGATTATCATCGAAAGGCGATCTATCATCAAATGGCTCAACAATCAAATCAACAACAACCACAAACTGCTCATGCTAGGAAGGAAATTGAAGAATCAAAGAAAGCTTATATGGTGAATCAAGATAATGGAAGTTCGACTAAAGGATTCAGTTTGGATAAATATATTTCAGCAGAAAGTGAAGCATATTTGATGAACAAAATGATAAATTAAGATGATGAAAGGCTTCCAGAAGGTTTTAGTTGGGACAATTACTGTCCGGATAAAGAATTTTTGGCTAAAGCTTTTGTTTCTCGAGTTGCAGAAGATAGTGAGAATGATGATTATTATGCAAACAGAATGAAAAAGCACTTAAAAATGCTAGAAGAAAGTGACAGTGATGATGGAAAAGTTCGAAAGAAAAAGAAAAAAGTTAAAAAGCAAATTAGCAGTGATGATGAAGAAGTTCCTGTGGTAAGGAAAAAGGCAAAAGAAGTTCCAGCTTTCACTGTTGAAGCAGAAGCTGATGCACGAAAAATTCACGAGAAATGTGAAAACTATGAAACAGTGAAGAAGCAAAACAGTACTTTGATTCATAACATGAACAAATTGAAAGAATCATATGATGTTCTAAACAAAGCAATGAATCAGTACAATCAATCAAGCAGTGAACAAGCAACAGCTATGAAAACTCTTCAAGGAGCTTTCATGACAAAACAAAAAATTGTCAACAATTACATTGAGAAGTGTGCTGTACTGGAACAGAAACTGGAAACCCAGAGGATTGAAACAGAGAGAGTAAACAGGTTGTTAAAAAGTTACTCATGTACTTCTTATGTTATTGACAGGATTTATCCAACTATTGAAGGCATGAAGGCATTTGATGAAGAGGAAGTATCTGAAGACAAGAGTTCTGAAAAGAAGAAGGATACTGAAATGAAGAGTTCTGGTAAGAAACAAAGTGTTGGTTATAACAAATGTCCACCCCCGCTTGAAAATGGATATTCTTCTAGAAATCCAAATTCAGAAAGAGTCAAAAAGGCAACAAATTTACAGTGGGAGTCTGAGCTATCAGTTAACTTGCCAGAAAACATTGACGTCATTTTTACATCATCTGACACTGATCATGAGTCTGAATTAATAAAGAAAGTGGTCAATCAGGTGTTGGATAGAGATGAGTCAGAGGAGTCAAAGTCGGAGTCACAATCAGAGTCAAAGTTTGAATCCGACACGTCAAGCTCTAAAGTCAAAAAGGAGAAACGGGTTTATAATAAAGAATTAATGTTATCAAAATCTAATTTGAATGACGAAACATTCAAAGTAGCATATACTTTGAATGATTCGGACAAATTATATTCTGATGAAGAATTTCCAATAAGAGGTGTTAAAACTGAAATGATCAAAAAGGTTTTCAAACTAACAGAAATTAATATTTCTGACATAAAAAGAGTAAATTTTGCAGAAAAACCTAAAAAGTACACCTCAAGAGATCAACAACGGTTAAACAAGAAAAAGGGTTACAGTTCTGGTTCAGGTTATCGAAAAAAACCAAACCATAACCGTAATTTCAAAAGAAAAGGCCTTGGATTTATTCCACCGAAAAATCATAAAAATGAAAAAACCGATAAACCAAAAACTATATTTGTTTCATGAATATCATCCGAAGAAGAAAAGGAGCGATTGTTCAGAAAACAGACAAACAAAGAATTCCTTGCTAAAAAGCAAGAAGAAATGAAGAAGGAAATTGCTCAGAAAAAGGAAACGAGAACCTGTTTTCAATGCAAAACAATTGGTCATATTGCCAGGAATTGTCCAAAGGCAATCCAACCAAAACAGGGAGTTTCTCTTAAACTGAAAGAAAAGATGGTTGAGAATGAACCACCAACCAAACAATTTAAAGTTTTCAAAAATTCAAAGTTTGAGGTTGGTGAATGTTCAAAAAGTTTTTACAGAAGAAAGGTGAACCTTAACAACCAAAAGTGGGTTGTTAAGAATTCAGATAATAGTTCTGGAGATGAATCTGATTCCATAAAGTAAGAGGAGCCACAGTTTGAGAAAAAGAGTGAAAATTCGGTTCCGCCAATGGATGATGCAAATTTTCCACCATTGAGAGCTGAAAATTTTAAAACAAAAATTGAAAAAGTTGAGATTTCAAATCAATTCTTTTCTGAAAAGAAAGAATTTGATGTTGAAAAAGCCTTTAGTCCCAAAGTTCAAAATATTTTTAGAAAAATGGTTGACGGGAAGGTAAAAGGGGTAAAGGAATTCTATGAGAAGAAAACAAAGAAACCAGGTGAAAATGGGTCATCCGAGGTTGGTAACTGGGATAGAACCTATTATGATTAAATTCTGGACTTGCCGGAGCTCCCAGGTTGATAATCGTGGAGCAGGAATCGGCATCATTCTTGAAAATGTTTGTTTAGTAAACCTTCAAGTGGTAGTTTTTAAAAAAATGTCATTTTTTACAAATGATATGATTGGTAAGCGTACCGACAAGTAGTTGAAAGAAGAGGTTTTCACTTACAAGTGGTTAATCAAGGTCATTAAGTTGAACTTGATTTAACTTACAATCATGTGATTGATTGGAAAACAAAGTGATGAGTTTATCCCCATTCCTACAATTGGTAAAATCAACAAAACTTATTTTCTGGAAAAACCATTTGATTAAAACAAACTTAAGTGTTTTGAAATCATAATGGGAAAATAGTTTGTTGTGAGGGGGAGTTCTGATTGTTTATGCCAAGTGGATGGCGAATTGAAGCAATTCACAACAGTTGTCACTTTATTTGTACAGTTTGTTTTCAAATTTCTTTTAAATGCTTTTGCATTTTAGGGGGAGTAATAATTTTCTGAAAATCCAAAAACATTTGAAATTTGAAAAAGTCAAAAACATTGAAAATTCAAAAATGAGTTTTGTTGGAAAAAAAAGGGAAATGATAGTACATCAGTGGACTATCACAACACGCTAAAGAATTGGAAAGTCAAAATGTGATAAACGGTCTCACTGATGATATGCCAGTAGGTTTTTACACATTTAGTAGATTATGTTCGAGATATAAACCGAAAATTCAAAATTACTTATCTCGTGGGGAACATCTCTCGGTTATATGGGTAACCCCCGAAATCTTGTTTAAAAGACCCCTCTTTCTGAGATACTAGGTCTTTATGCTTAGTGATATCTGAGGTATTATCCCGGGACTTCTGATTTTGAGGAAGCAATGGCCTAGTCCCCGTATAATACTTTTCGCTTGCTTGAAATAATAGCACCACCCTCAGCATAAAAAAATGATGAAACATTGCAAAATGCTAATCATGTGCTGTTGAAGAAAAGATTCTCTAAAGGGAACACACCTAAAGTCGAAGATATCATCTCTCTGATTTTGCGGAAGCAATAGCCTGAGCTCTCATGGCCCTCGCATTTAACCCTTTACAGATATCATCTAGGTATACTCACCTGTAAGACTGAATATTGGGATCTGGATACGGGAGTATATTCTGAGGTGGGACAGGCGTATAAGTTTAAGTCTTTAAAACATTAATCTCGTATCTCGAAACAATTGAAATTTGTGTGAAAATTTAAGTGGATCAATATACTGACAATCTATGTGAATCGTTTAGAACTTAAAATGTTTAAAGCTTAACGTTGTTGGTGATTTGTCTCATAATCTGATATGATCCTCTTACACAAACTCGCAAAAATATTGTTTATATATTTTCTTTACTGCTTTCCATTAAATTCAAAAATCCAAAAAGATTTTAGGAGTGTTTTAGCATGATTTTTGAAAATACAAAAAGATTTTTGACAACTGATGTTGAAGAACTGATTTTCAAAATTACGAGTGCTAAACATGATGAACAGGTTTGGGAGAGTCTGTTTAAAATGAGAAAAATTTTAAATGTTTTCCTACAAGTGGTCTTCAAAAACTTTTAAATGTTAAATCATTTTAGTCCTGCAAGTGATATAAATTTTGACAAATCTTAAATTTGTGAAACTTATGTTTTGGGTAGAGTATGTGCAGGTATGTAGATAGTGAATTCCAGACTGCGATCCTAACTTATCGAAAGGGAGAGTCTGAAGACACTGATGCTGAAACAGGATAAGAGCCAGGATTACAATTCTAAGAATTAGATTCAAGAGATCTGATCAACAGAATTAGAAAGCTCAAGAGTCAGGTTGAGATTCTGATCCCGTGAAGAAAAGAGAGAGAGAAAAAGAAGATAGAGATTGATTGAGGATACTTACAATGGAGAATCTTTGGAGAGCGCGAGAAGACTGATAAAGACTGAATATTTTACAACTGAAGACTCGACACTGAAGACTTCGTCAACATCCGAGAGGGAGTCTGTTGGTGCATACGTCTGTCGACTTCGTCTTGTATCGAGTCTTGTATTGTATTAGATAGATCAGGGCACGGAAAATGAGAAAATGGGTAAATGGACTATTTCGCACAAAATAGAAAGGTAGCTATTTCGCACGAAATGAAGAGTTCATTTGGTACGAAATAAACCTTGAGTCATTCCGCACGAAATCACTATTTCGTGTGAATGGTTTCGTACGAAATACCACTGCCTATAAATACCTGATGTGCCTTGTCATTTGTAACGATCTGATTCCGGAAACGAAGTGCTGCCGAAGTGTCTCCAGGCTGTAAAACGTTGTGTTTTCATTAAACTAGACAGTTAAAGTGATTTCTTGTGTAATCCAGCTCAAATAACTCCGATATGTTTGTTTCAGCCTCTTATATTGGACGAGTTCTCTTCTGATCGACTCGTTTGGGTCGGAAAACGACCCTACAGAACTTAGTCGGGCAGAGCCTTGACATGCGTCATGGGGCTCCAGATCTATCGGACAGGGTATCAGTGATCAGGGGTTAAAACACTTAAAACGGGGCAGGGCTTTGGAGTATTATAGGTATAATACTTTAAGAAAATAAAATTTAGAATTTTAGAATGAAAGATGGACAGAAGCGACAGAAAGAGATTGAATGAAAGAAACGTTTTAGCAAGCCATCCATCCTATTTATATCAAAGGCATGGAAGCCTTAGTTATCATATTCTTTCATATCTTCAATACACGTAAGTACCTATTCACAATTTTAATTCAATATAGGTTAAAGTTCTATTATTATTATTATTATTATTATTATTATTATTATTATTATTATTATTATTATTATTATTATTATTATTATATATTATAATTAATTCAGCTGCTTCACTTTATTGGCGCTTATAACTTCTAAAATATGACGTTTTATCAAACAATGAATATGTCATTAGAACGAGAATATTTGTGTCTACATTTTGAACCAAGTTTCATTAAAAACGGAGTAGGTTCAAATACAATGTATTTTTATAATTTAATTATTAGATGGTTCCTAGGCCCGTCTAGGTACTTCATATTTCTACAGTCAACATACCCGTAATCTATCCGTTTAATAATATAAGTTTTATACACTTTATTTTAATATAGAAAATAGAAATGTCACACATATATAAGCCAATTAATTAGTATAACATTCCAACCAAATATATATAAAATAGTTTTTAAAACTATATGGGTTGAATAATTATTTTAAAAAAATAAAACTAGTTACTAGTGGTTAATAAATTTAAACAACCTGTATGTCATATATGATAAAATAATGAAATGTTACAATAACTGATGGATTTCATACGAACATTCAAACGGGTCAAACCAGTGAACATTGATATGTTTGATTAGTTCATAAGTGATGGATTTCACACCAACAATCAAACGGGTCAAAACAGTGAACATTGATATGTAACAGTGCACATTGATATGTTTGATTAGTTGATAAGTGATGGATTTCACGCGAACAATCAAACGGGTCAAAACAGTGAACATTGGTATGTTTGATTAGTTCATAAGTGATGTATTTCATGCGAACAATCAAACGGGTCAAAACAGTGAACATTGATATGTTTGATTACTTCATAAGTGATGGATTTCACGCGAACAATCAAACGGGTCAAAACAGTGAATATTGATCGGTAACGGTGAACATTGATATGTTATTAGTTCATAAGTGATGGATTTCACACGAACGACCCAAACTATGCGAATGCGTAGACCTAGTAACGGGAACACAGGTTATAAATGGTAAATCTAAGATATGGGTAAAAATAAGCTACTCATTTGGTTAATATCACCAAATGGGTCAAAACAAAGCGAATACGCAAGCCAGGTAATGGAAGCATAATGCCTAAATACTATAACGGGTCAAATAATGATATAAATAAATCTTAAGCCAATACCTTGAAATCTAAGAAATCATTATCCTGGATGATGGATTTTGAGTCTATAATATGAGTGGTCAATTTACGATCACTTAGAAACAAACATGAGGTTAAACGGATAAAAGTAAAAAAATATATGCAAGTTTTTGCGTTGAAGGGAAAAACAGGAATACAAAATGCAGCAAAGAAGAGCCGTAACCTACGGTTGAGGACCGTAGGCTACAACATGGTTACATAATACAGCATAACAAAGCCATAACCTACGGCGTAGGATACGGCAGGAAGTGGTGGTGGTTTGTGTGTTCTGGGTGCCGTAGGCTACGGCATGCCCGCCGTAGCTTACGTCGGGTTTCTTGAAATTATTTTATTTTATGTTTTGTTGATCATACGTACTAAATTTACGTTTTAATTCATCTTATATCTAACTTATGAGATGGTTTCTGATATCTAGATGATAACTAAGATGATTTGGATGAAGATCAAGCGTCCAAAACCGAACACAATCGAAGATTTAAGCTCCGCTTTTGTTTAGTTGTCTTACAAAACAAACTTTGTTAACATGATGAAATGTTCAGAAATCTTGTGAAGCTTTATGAAGCACTTAGTTTTGTAAAGATATGTTATAAACTTTTTTAAAAACTCGAAATTCATAATGCATGTTGATTTGCACTACTTTTATAAATTTTCATTTAATTAAATATGGGTCTTATAGGTAGAGTGTGGATATTTTATTTATCCAACAATATTAAGTTTGGTTTTGTTGATAGATAATTTGGTTTATTTAAAAACATCTTATCTTAAATTAACAATTTAAACTTGTTAGAACCATTTCGGTGCTCCCGAATGCTACAACCGGTTAGTTTGACTCCATATATCGTGCAGAATCTGAGTATGAAGGTTATATGAACAAGAAAAAGGTAATTAAACAGGTTTCTATTGATTATATGAAAGTACAAAACCGTGAAACCAAATGGACAGAGTTTCCCCTCTATTCCACACAAAAGGTTGTAAATGACACTCTCTGATCTCCTATTTATAGACAATCACATCCGCATGTACTGGTAGTAGCGAATTGGCTTAAGGACGGATGCACCTTAGGACGGATCAGAAATCCTCATTCGTACGAACTGCAGGTTCGTGTGAATGTGTCCTATCTATTCATTTATCTCTTCTACAAACCTACATAATCAACTGCATCTTGAAACATTTACATCTATGAACAGGATTGACGGAAGCAATAGACATAATGCATTCATAGACTCCCCCTTGGATATTTTTGTAGTCAATCTTTATCGTAGCTAGTCTTTATTATCTCTGAGTCTTTAAAAATCCTTGACATTTTAGAATCACAAACTCCCCCTTACATCTTGATTCATCGACTTCCTCTTTCATCATACTCCCATTCAGGAAACTCCCCCTTGCTTTAAGTAATCTACGTTTGACAATTCAGTCTTAGGATCATTTCCTGGCTCTCCAATCTATCTGTTCATTTGACAATTTAAAAACACTTCTGAGAATTACTTGTGAGCATTCTTTATGTTTAATATTGCTTATCAAGTTCCCCCTAACAATCATCTTTGTGAGTGCATAATGTCTATCACTTCCGTCAATCATGTATCGTAGCAAGAAACTGAACAAGACATGGTTTTGTATTGTTAAATATAGGGAAAAGTCCATTTGGAAGAATAGTGGTAAATTTGTAAATAAGGAGTCCATCCTTATGTCTTTCCCTATAAATAGGGAGTTTATGTTATTCATTTAGGACTTTCTATTGTAAGGTTATATGAACAAGAAAAAACTAATTAAACAGGTTTCTATTGATTATATGAAAGTACAAAACTGTGAAACCAAATGGACAGAGTTTCCCCTCTATTCCACAAAAAAGGTTGTAAATGACACTCTCTGATCTCCTATTTATAGACAATCACATCCGCATGTACCGGTAGTAGTGAATTGGCTTAAGGACGGATGCACCTTAGGACGGATCAGAAATCCTCATTCGTACGAACTGCAGGTTCGTGTGAATGTGTCCTATCTATTCATTTATCTCTTCTACAAACCTACATAATCAACTGCATCTTGAAACATTTACATCTATGAACAGGATTGACGGAAGCAATAGACATAATGCATTCATAGACTCCCCCTTGGATATTTTTGTAGTCAATCTTTATCGTAGCTAGTCTTTATTAACTCTGAGTCTTTAAAAATCCTTGACAGTTTAGAATCACAAACTCCCCCTTACATCTTGATTCATCGACTTCCTCTTTCATCAGACTCCCATTCAGGAAACTCCCCCTTGCTTTAAGTAATCTACGTTTGACAATTCAGTCTTAGGATCATTTCCTAGCTCTCCAATCTATCTGTTCATTTGACAATTTAAAAACACTTCTGAGAATTACTTGTGAGCATTCTTTATGTTTAATATTGCTTATCAAGTTCCCCCTAACAATCATCTTTGTGAGTTCATAATGTCTATCACTTCCGTCAATCATGTATCGTAGCACGAAACTGAACAAGACATGGTTTTGTATTGTTAAATATAGGGAAAAGTCCATTTGGAAGAATAGTGGTAAATTTGTAAATAAGGAGCCATCCTTATGTCTTTGCCTATAAATAGGGAGTTTATGTTATTCATTTAGGACTTTCTGAACTTTAGGAGATCTAGAGAGAGAAAGTGCTACAAGGTGTTGTTCTTCTCAAGTCTTTAATAGAATCACCGTTAGTTTACATTCTTGTGTCCAATCCATGCACGTACACGGATTCCGCACGTGATACGTGTTCTTCGCAATCATCGGAAGGACGAAATCAATCCGAAAACGCACGTTCAAGTGGTATCAGAGCGGGAGATTGATTGCACGGATTAGAGATACAAGTATTCATGAAACTTCAGCAGATTCAGAGCCAAATTTGTCACTTTTCACCTTCTACTCATGTTTTTCATCTTTTTAAACTTAAAACTCATATCTATAAAGATTTAATGGATAAAAATGTTTGAGTTTTTTTATATAATGTGCGAAATACGTTTTTGAATAACCCTACAAAGTTTCAAAACAAAATTCAAAGGATTTCTAGTTCAATTTGTCAAAAAACCTACCGAAAAGTTGTGTGCATGCTGAACCTGTTCGTTTGAAGCCAGGTTTTCTACGAAGCCAGATCTTTTATGAAGCCACAGCTTTGTACGAAGCCACAGCTTCGTACGAAGCTACTTTTGTGAACCCAAGCTAGGGTATTATGAACCCAGGTCTACGAACCGGCAATGTTTGTTGCTTCGTACGAAGCTAGGGTAACCACAATATTACGAACCCATAAACAACAAACATTTGTTTAGTACGAAGCTAGCTTATACGAAGTCACATTCTAGTACGAAGCCACATTATTATGAAGTTGTTTTGTACGAAGTTTTCTAAACCAAGCTGGTATTACGAACCCAGGAACATATTTCTTGTATGTCTGTTTTGTACGAAGCCAGGGCATACACAACTAAGTATGACCCCAGTTTTGTGTACAGTTTAGTACGAACCCAAAAATCAGAAAGTTACGCATTCAGGTGATTCGAAGATACAAAACCATGGCAGATGAATTTTTCAACGAGTTCTATAACGCGTTCATGACCGAAACGAGATCCGCAATGAAAAGCATATCGCATATGATTTCAGAAAGTTTGAATTACAACAACGTGTACGAAAACCATTAGAAACCACCGAGATTAATGAATATTGAGGACTATAATTGGTGGAACATCGATTTGAGGGTTGGGTAAAAGCATTCGCTTATGATAGTTGGGTAATGTTAAAATTGGGATTTACAAAACCAACTAAAGAAGGTGGAATTTTGTTAACAGTCACTGAATTTACTGAAAAAGATGTAAAAAATGTTTCTGCTGAACAAAAAATGATTGCACTGTTATATCAATCAGGTAGAGACGATATTATTTCACGGCTTCATTATGACGAAACTTCAAGAGGTTTATGGGAAGCGTTGGAGGAAAAATGTTTGGGTGGTGATGAAATTGTTTAAGATAAATGATCTTTATTGAAAAAGGAATTTGATTTGTTTATGTGCTTGAAAGGTGAAAATGTACATCAAATGATAGAAAGATTCTGTCATCTGAAGTTAGAGCTTGAAAGGTTTGGTGTTTTGAAATACAATGAAGAGATCATTGACAGGCAGATCGAATAGCTTCCAAATGGAAATGATTGGCCATACTATGTCATGATTCTCAAAAACAACAATGATTCTTCATTGGTTGATCGAGAAGCTTGAAGGCCATGAACTGGAAATTCAATAGCAGAACAAAATGGCCAATCAAAATTATCAGCAAAATGTCAATTTATACTATCGAAGAAACATGCTGATGAACAACCAAGCACCAAAGAGGGCGTTTAGTGCTGGTAGTTCAAATGATTACCCAAACTATGATTTGAGTTATCATTCATCATCAGCTTCAAAGCAGTTACATCCGGATATTGTTCAATGCAATATCGCCATAGACTTGAAAAACTCCCAAAGCTTGAATGCTAAAGCAGCCAAGCAACATATGGTGTTCTTAGCATCCATTATGAAATCGTACGAAAGCCTGGTCGCGGGTAAGGTTGGAAACCCGAATATGACAAAAGAAGATTATGACCAGATCGATCCAGATTAGATGGAGCTCATCGATATAAGATGGTGCATGGCTAGCGTTATGAGGAGAGCACAACGGTTTATGGAGATCACGAGGAGATCATGTCTGGGAGCTGCAGATACAAAGCTAGGATTCGACAAATCGAAGGTTACCTGTTTCAAGTGCAAACAGATGGGGCACTTCAAGAGAGAATGCACAAACTGGCAAATAGATGAAGCTGTTAATCCATTCCAGGATGATTACTACAAAAATCAATCTACCATTGCATCAGTGAGTCGCCAAAGGTGAATCGAAAGATAGAAAACAGGCTTTGGTGGTAATTCAAGAAGACGAACGATTCAATTGGGATAAATACATTCCAAGAGAACCTCATGCGTTGGTTGCTGAGGTAGATAATCGATGGCAGAGAGATGTTGCTCGATATGAACTTAATAAGTTGTATGATCCTTTTGAAGAAGCATAGAGAGCAAACATATAGGATGCTGAAAGAGAATGCTACTTAGATCCTCAAGGTAATCTAGTGGTTGATCCTGACAAGGTGGATTTTAATGCAACGACAGTTGTCTTTCCAACATGTCAACAGTTCGATACGAGGAGGTCGATTGAGAATGACTATGAAGCAAATTTGTATAAGCATTTAAACGAAGTGTTTTACGCAAGTTTACCAAAGGTGATGGAGTTGAAAAAGAAGAAAGAAGAAGATGTTGAGAAGCTGGTTGAAGAGCTAAAGAATACTATAGAAGAAGTTGATAAGAACCAGCAGAAGGTTGATGAAGATCAGAAGCAGACGACAAAAGAGTCAAAGGTGGCAGATGAAAATGAGGAAAAAAAGTTCAAACTGAATCTTCTGAGTTGTCAAATAACGATGAAAATGTTAAAGAATTTGACGATAAACTGAAGAACAGTGTAGGAAATGCATGGAAACGTGCAAAGCCTGTACTGAGAAAGACGAAAACCTAAAATCAATAAATATTGAGTTTACAAAAATTGAAATAGTTTTCAAAACAAAATGTAAAGAAATGTTAGAAAACAAAGAAGGTTTAAAACAAAAATTAGAAAAGCTGACACTAAAATGTAAAGATTTTGAAAAAGAAAATGAAATTTTAAAACAAAAGTGTTCAGCAAGTTGTAATGAATGCGTACAGAAAGATAATATCATTCAAGAATTACAAAAAGAATATGATAGAATAAAATTTGCAAATAATAACATACAAGAAGCTTATGATACTTTGAAAGGACAAGTCAAAAGTACGGACGATAGACTGTCAAAATGTTTAGAAACAACAAGACTTGTTGAAGCCAAATAAAAAGGAAAACATGAGGTTTTAAATCTTTATATTGATGAAATTGCTAAACTTAAACAAGAATTGGCTGAAAAGAAAAGATTGTTAATAAACTTCAATGTTATCATGCTTCTTCGTACAATCTCGAACGTATTTTCTACATCACACCAGATGATAAAGATTCTGAAAAGAAGAAAAAGGGAATTGGTTTAGAATATCATCAGGTGCCACCATCATTGGAGGATAATTACACATTCTATGATGATGAACAGGTGGCAAAAGGTTTGAATATGGTTGACCAATTACCTGAATATACTGATGTGTCTTACACCAAATCAGATGATGCTGGTGATTCAGAGGTGGTAAGTAAGGGAGTTGAAAGTGTTCTGAATGAGAATGAGTTTACCAAAGAAGGTAAGTCCGAATCTCATGATGAAGATGAAGAAAGTTTTCACAAAAACTATTTGTAAAATTAAAAATCTGAGAAAAAGGCGAATGAAGATCCAAAAGGATTGGCATATACCATGATTGGATTGGACAAATTATTCTCAGATGTTGAATTTCCGATTCAAAATGTGATTTCGGATAAAATTGACAAAGTGTTTAAATTTGGTAGAAATTGAAATGTCAGAAATTGCAAAAAAATTGGTGGGAAGAGCAAGAAAACTTTTTATAACAAACCAAGCTACAAAAAGAAGAACATGAAGACTGGGTTGGGTTATAAAAAGAAACAAAATCAAAATAAAAAGTTTGAAAAACCAAATTTTCAGAAAAAGATGAACTTTTTTCATGGAACAAGTTCTAGTTCTGAAGAAAAGAAAGAACTCAAATTTAGTCGACAGACTAATGAAGAGTTCTATGCTCAGAAAAAGCAACAACAATAAGCCAAAGATGTTTCCAAGAAAACATGTTTTAAGTGTCAACAAGTGGGACATGTTTTTCGTAAATGTCTACAGAATCTGAAGCCTGTTGATATTGAGAAAAAGAAAGATGAGGTTCAAAAACAGAAGTCAACTAAGTTTGAATCAAAACAAACTTGGAAATCACAACCAGAAACATCCAAGTTTGAACCTCAACAAACTTGGAGTTCAAAAATACCAAGATTTAGGACAACACAAAGTTGGAAAACAACGGTTGATATGACAAAACCAAACCACTTTTGGAAATCAGAAGTTATTTTGCCAGAATGAAACATTCAAAATGATTCAAAATTATCAGAAGGAATGTTTCAAAAGGACAAGTTTGGGTGGTCAAGAAACAAGTGACTTCTATGAATGACAAAAAAGATGAAGTTAAAGATGAAAAAGTCTTTGTGCAAAATGACAAAGATTTTCCATCATTGAATGAATCTTGTTGTGTCGAAATACCCAAGGTCAAAACGACCTGGGCTGAATTATTCAAGTGATCGAGTTTCGTTGAATGTGCAATTGCTCTCGAAGACAACTGAATGTCAACAAGCAGAGATGAGCAGCCTGGCACGGGAGGTGGCAGGTCCCTACAAGTGAAAAACAAGGAGTTTTCTATTTTGTAAATAAATAAATCATATAAAATCAAAAACCCTAAAAGTAGAAAAATGTAAAAACCAAAAATATGTTTTTATTTTGTCAAAAATTGAAAAATGAAAAATACGTTTGTTTTTAAATTGTAAAAAAAACAAAAATTTTGAATATATATATATATATATATGTTGATTGAAGTCGCCGAAACCCTCACGGCTAAACAAACATGATTAATTTCACAAGTAGTTGAAAATGGTTTTCAACTGGTCAAAAGTCAATGTGTTGTAAATCATGGGGGTACTTTCGACATCACATGCCAAGCAGAAAATGGATGGCGAGATGAAGCTATCTACATCGGTTATCAAATTTTCTTTAAATGTTTTGGAATTAAGGGGATTAAAAATTTTGAAAATATAAAAACATTTGAAAATTTTAAAAAGTCAAAAACAAGAGAAATTATATAAAATGAGTTGTTGTGTAAAAAGAGGAAATGATAGTACATCACTAGAGAATCACAACATGCTAAAGAAACGGAAAGTCAAATGTGATAAACATTCTCACTGAGTAGGGTTTTACACATTTATTAAATTGATTTCGGGATATAAACCTAAATATCAATAACTTTCTTATCTCCTGGGGAACATCTCTCGGATATAGGGACTAGGTATGTGACATTTGTACCTTTACGACCATTATACAATTCCGAGCAATTACTGTCACACCCCCAAAATCCACCATGCGGAGCACCACCGCTTGGAGGCGTGACGTGACCAGGATCGAGCCACCAATCATATTGAACATCGTAATTAAGTAAATAAGACCAACCACAATACGATTGGTGACCAAAGCTAGTTAACCATGTTTAGTTTAAACAGCGGAAGCATAAAAGTAAATCCAAAAGCATAAGTCCATAGTTTGTAAGTTAAAGTTCAAAACGCAAGATTAATAAGTTCATAAGGATTTAAATAATGAGCACGGAACATAACAGTCCGTACACCATAACGACTCATTCCTCGTGCAAACTCCAAGCGTTTAGCGACCTGTAAGGCATGTAACAACGAGTCAACAACAAAGTTGAGTGAGTTCACATTTGGTTGTTTAGTTTTAAGTTGTTTCTGAAAAACGCGGTTTGAATTTCGTTGGCTTAATTGCCGTGGGGGTTACCCCATAGTTGAAAGTATGTTTAACCAGTTCCTTTTTCATTACCCAAACCATAACCATAATCAGTGGGGGCTTTCCCCGTGTGAACTACTGGACGGTATGATATCGACTACTACGCAAATAAGTTGTGCCCTATATCAGTGTCTATCATCACTGATAGTCTGCCATAATCCATTAGTACACGTCCGACCGGCACGGTGTGAGGTTTGTTAAACCTAATAGTGCTATTAACTAATGACCCGCTCGCCATTGGCCTCGGCGATTAAGTCGATATAATGAAGAGGGACTTATTGATAGAGTTTTGTCTAGCTAGTTTTTAAGGTTGTTGTCCTACACCAGGAGGACGAACGTACATATTCTACACCAGGAGAATTCGTAGGATTAATAATGGCATCCTACCCAAGGAGGATGGCCGTACATACCCTACCCAAGGAGGATATGTAGATTTCATTTTTAAATTCTTTAACCCTGTCCCAAACCACCGGGAATCCCATGCCTTGTAGAAAGTGTGAACTCACCTCGGTTTGCTAGGCTAGATTCTCAAATATAGCTAACAGTCAAGGTCGGTCAATCACGTCCTAATATGATTACCAGTTAGTCATTTAGTGATTTTTAAATAGAGCACAAAGTTCCTACACGTATCTATCACATAACATGCATCACTTTAACGGTTTATGCCCATATAAGTTTCCCATCCATTCCCCACTCATAAACAAACATACGATGATGCACATAACACATATAACATGTTATATCATTCACAGATAACCTACCCGACATTTAGACATGCAAATTGCAACTTATGTCATTTCAGCATTAATATTCAAAACCGGCTGTTTTCGGACATTTTAATAAAATAGTTAACTTATTCCAAAGATTTCCAATTTTTTACAAAATGACTTAAACGTTCCAATTTTTATTTTGTAAAAATATCGGGGTCCAGTTCATTACTAATATTTTATAAAAATTCATTTTCCGGACTGAACTCAGATTTATCTTTTTCTGACCACAGTCCACGGAATAATTTATTTAAAATTCATTGAGAGTCCGATTTACGAAATTCCAGTGGGAGGATTACAAATACATCGGTGGTCATCTACAGTACAAGTTTCACGATCTAACTCTACACAGAACTCAAGTTATGACAGAAAACAAAATGCATATTTTCAGCAGAAAAATGCAACTCTAGCTGCTGTTACAAAATGACGCTTTAAAAATAGTAAACGAAGTCCAAAAATTATGATTCCAGTGCCATTAGAACCGTATTTCATAATAACACGTTATAGACTCAAAATATCAGTTTTTCGTTGAGTTATGACCTGTTTACAGCCAACTGAAGTTGGCTGTAAAAGCTTGGACAGATTATGTTTTCAGCCTTTGGCTTCCTAGTTCGTGTTCGATTGATTCCGTTAACATGTTTAGTGACCACAACAACATCAAACATTAATATTAACCAGCAAAACATCAGATAATCAACCAAGAATCATAACAACACAAGATCTACATGATTTACACGCATAACTTCTCTTTATCCACCCTTTATCACTTTATGTTTAAGGTTAATGTAAGTTCTTTAGCGTTTCTAAATTTTTCACCAATAAATCATCTATTAACCACCAAATACAAGAACAAGATGATGATTAGAAGCACTTACTACTAGCACAAGGCTAGGGGAGAAACAAGGTGTAAAAGTGGTGGATAAAAGAAATCTAGAGAGGTTCTTGCACTTCCGAAAGCACCCGGCTTGTTTGTATGTCACCTTGCACCTTTGTGTATGTAAGAAATGGTTGAACAAAGGTTGGAAGTGGGTGGATGATGGGGGTAGGGTGGCGGCCGAATGGTGGTGTAGAGGGAGAGGAAGATGAATTGTTGAAGTGTGTTTATGAAAGAGACTAGTTAACCTATGGACTTATTTATAAACTTAACATTCCTATTATCCATCATACCAAGTGTCTCAAACCTTCCAACATTGTACAAATAAAATAATCAAAGAAGTAAGGGTGTGTCCCACCCTTGGGGACCGATTTTGAGGGGGGGGGGTATGGGTTGGTTTGTAATGGGATGGTTAGGATCTAGTTAAGTTCCAATGATATTAGTTAGTGTATAATGTGTGTATAATAATGTAAAGGGTGTTAGGGTATTCGGGTACCCTAACTTGCTCAGAAAAATAAGAACGATGTCTTTGGCAATATTTTTATGTTCCGGGTAAAGTCCGGTTGTTCGGTTTGACATTATTCCATTAAAGTGCTTAATTAATCCGTAAGGTGTCCTACATATATATTTTTGTAACGTTTTTAATTTTCAACACTCAGGAAAATATAACGGACTATTTAGTGACCTTTCTGTACACTATTAGTATATTAACAAGTACATGTATGTATAACACAGTAATCAGAGAGCAGTTAAATGATTCAGCACAGTCATCAAGCACTTTATTTATCATTAATAAACTGTACGGTTACATGTAAATTTGAGGGTTGTCACATTCTCCCCCTGTTAAGAGAATTTCGTCCCGAAATTGAGCGCGTGGTTACTGAGGAAGCTAGTTAAGTTGCGTTGTTTTCCTGCTTTTCCTGGGGTGTCACATCATCCCCCTGTTGATTTGGAATTTCGTCCCAAAATTCTGCAGTAGCTTCAGCCTCAGTAGTGGTTGCGTTTTTCTTAAACAGTTGGGGATACTTGAGTTTCATTTGGTCTTCTCGTTCCCAGGTATACTCTGGGCCACGACGAGCATTCCAACGAACTCGGACCAGAGGTATCCTTGTACACTTGAGGATCTTAACATCTCGATCCGTAATCTCTACAGGTTCCTCGACGAATCGCAGCTGGTCGTCGGTTGTGAGTTCCTTGAGAGGAACTATGAGGGTCTCATCTGACAGACACTTCTTCATATTCGACACACAGAAAACATTGTGAACTCCGCTGAGTTCTTCAGGTAGATTCAACCTGTAGGAGACTTTTCCAATTTTCTCAATGATCTCGAACGGTCCGACATAGCGCGGATTGAGCTTGCCTCGTTTGCCATAACGAACTACGCCTTTCCAAGGCGAGACTTTGAGTAGCACTCGATCCCCAACCTGGAACTCGAGTGGTTTTCTTCCCTTATCAGCATAGCTTTTCTGACGGTCACGAGCTACTGCCATTCGCTGTCGTATTTGAGCAATTCTCTCGGTGGTATCTACCACAAGTTCTGGGCCAGTGATTTGGCTGTCACCAACTTCTGCCCAACAGAGAGGTGATCGGCATTTGCGTCCGTACAATGCCTCAAACGGAGCGGCCTGATTGCTGGTGTGGTAACTGTTGTCATATGAAAACTCCACTAACGGAAGGTGCTTTTCCTAGCCATTACCAAAATCGATTACACACGCCCTAAGCATGTCTTCAAGGGTTTGGATGGTGCGTTCAGATTGCCCATCCGTCTGTGGGTGATAAGCGGTGCTCATATCTAAACGTGAGCCAAAGGACTTGTGCATTGCTTACCACAGTTCAGAAGTAAAACGCGCGTCACGATCAGAAATGATGGAGGTTGGCACTCTGTGCCTTGATACCACTTCCTTTAGGTAAATGTCTGCAAGAGTAGAAAACTTATCCATTTCTTTGATAGCCAGAAAATGTGTAGACTTGGTCAGTCGATCTACGATCACCAAATGGTATCGTTTCCGCGTTGAGATCTAGGCAGGCCAGTAACGAAATCCATGGAAATTTGCTCCTATTTCCATTTCGAGATCTCTGGTTGTTGGAGTAGGCTGATGGTTTCTGGTATTCGACCTTAACCCTAGCGCAAGTCAAACATTTACTGACGTAGGTTGCTATGCTGGCTTTCATACCGGGCCACCAATACGTAGTTTTGAGGTCGTTGTACATCTTATCCGAACCAGGATGTACCGAATAACGAGACTTATTTGCTTCATCCATCACAAGCTCGCGTAGGTCTCAATACAGTGGAACCCAAATGCGTCCGTTAACATAGTAGGCACCGTTTTCCTTTTGTTCTAGTCGTTGCCTCGATCCACGTAAGGATTCCGCCCTGGTGTTCTCTGCTTTCAATGCTTCAACCTGAGCATCGCGAATCTGAGCGGGAAGGCTAGAGTGAATGGTAAGCTGTAACGCACGTACACGCTTAGGTATAGTATCCTTTCGGCTGAGGGCATCGGCCACAACATTGGCCTTGCCCGGATGGTATTTGATCGCACATTCGTAATCATTCAAGAGCTTGACCCATCGGCGTTGTCGCATGTTTAACTCCTTTTGCTTGAAGATATGCTCGAGACTCCTGTGATTGGTGTAAACGGTGCACTTGGTACCGTACAGGTAATGTCTCCATATCTTGAGTGCGAAAACAACTGCACCCAGCTCCAGATCGTGAGTAGTGTAGTTCCTTTCGTGAACTTTAAGTTGGCATGATGCGTAGGCAATGACCTTGTCACGTTGCATCAACACGCAACCAAGTCCTTGGATGGAAGCGTCGTAGTAAACCACAAAATCATCTGTGCCTTCAGGCAATGAAAGAATAGGCGCGCTACAAAGTCTCTCCTTTAAGTGCTGAAAAGCAGATTCCTGTGCATCACCCCAATGGTAGGTGACCCCCTTCTGGGTCAGTGAAGTGAGAGGTTGCGCAATCTTGGAGAAATCCTTGATAAATCTTCTGTAATATCCTGCCAAACCCAAGAATTGGCGGATTTCTGTTGGTGTGCGGGGTGCAGGCCAGTTCTTGATCGATTCAACCTTAGATGGATCCACATGAATTCCATCCTTGTTTACCACATGGCCTAGAAAGTGGACTTCGCGAAGCCAGAAGTCACATTTCGAAAACTTGGCATACAACTGCTCTTTTCGAAGAAGTTCTAGCATAAGTCGTAGATGCTGCTCGTGTTCCTCCTGACTCTTAGAATAGATCAAGATATCGTCGATGAACACAATAACGAACTTATCCAGGTAAGGTTTACATACTCGGTTCATGAGATCCATGAAGACCGCTGGTGCATTCGTCAGCCCGAATGCCATAACCAGAAACTCGTAATGGCCGTAACAAGTTCTGAATGCTGTTTTGGAGACGTCCTCATCTCGGACCCTCAGCTGATGGTATCCCGATCTCAAATCAATCTTAGAGTAATAACTCGACCCTTGTAACTGGTCGAACAAGTCATCAATGCGTGGAAGAGGATATCGATTCTTCACGGTCACCTTGTTGAGTTCGCGGTAGTCTATACACATTCTGAAGGTACCGTCTTTCTTCTTCACGAATAACACTAGAGCTCCCCAAGGCGAAGAGCTAGAACGTATGAAACCCTTTTCCAGGAGTTCTTGTAGTTGCGTAGACAATTCTTCGAGTTCTGATGGAGCTAGACGATATGGTGCTCGAGCTACTGGTGCTGCTCCAGGAGCTAGCTCGATTTGAAACTCAACTTGACGATGAGGCGGGAGACCAGGTAATTCCTCAGGAAATACCTCAGGAAAATCGCGCACAATAGGAATATCTTCAATTCTCTTCTCTTCCGTTAATGTGTCAGTAACGAGTGCCAGAATGGCAGTGTGGCCCTTTCGCAAACACTTCTGGGCCTTAAGGAAAGAGATAATGCCTACGACAGCACCACTCTTGTCGCCATGAATCACGAGGGGTTCCTCACCAGAACGAGGAATGCGGACGATTTTCTCCTTGCAAAGAATCTCCTCTTGATGATGAGATAGCCAATCCATCCCAATAACGATGTCGAAACTACCCAGTGTGATAGGGATGAGATCGATAGAGAAAGTCTGATCAGCTAAGACGAGGTTACAACCTTTAACTACGTGTGTGGCTTCAAGACTTTTACCGTTTGCTAGTTCTACCGTGAGTTTGGTGTTCAAAAGGGTTGGAGTGCGCTTAAGCATTTGACTAACTTTTAAGGACGCATAGCTAGTATCGGCACTCAAATCGAATAAAACAGTAACAAAGAAGTCATCCAGAAGAAACTTACCCATTACAACGTTGGGATCGTTCCTTGCATCACCCTGACCTAGCACGAAAACACGACCCCTTGCCCCATTACCATTGTTGTTACCCCCGTTGTTGCCTCCATTGTTGCCTCCATTGTTGTTCTCGTTCCCTTGATTGTTGTTGTTCTGATTCTGGTTCAGTTGGGGGCAGTTCCTCTTAAAGTGACCTTCAGTGCCACACTGAAAGCATCCTTTATTACCCTGTTGTTGCTGCTGATGGTGGTTATGTGGAGCTTATTGTTGTTGTTGGCGATTCTGATTTGCAGGACGCGGGCTCCTGCAATCCCTAGCTTCATGGCCCAGCTTGTGACATCTCTGACATCGACCTTTGTTGCACTGCCCGCTGTGATGCTTGTTGCACCGGTTGCACTTGGGGTGGTTTCCTCAGTATCCACCCTGTCCTTGATTACCGGAAGATTGCTGACCAGGAATTTGGTAGTCATCAGTCTTTCGCTGCTGAGACTGAACTGAAGCAGAACCCTTATTGGAGTTCCCATCCCATTTTCGCTTGTTGTCGGTAGGTGCATCGGAAGTAGCTGTGGCACTGATTCGTTTGGGCAGCCTGTTTTGCTCCACCGCCTGGTTGGTGAGACGATGAGCCAACTTGATGATTTGCTGAATGGTACCCAGGTTAGCTGAAGTCACGTGACTTTGAATCTCTGGTACAATGCCCTTGAGATACAGCTCAATACGTTTGATGGGAGGGTCCACCATAGTGGGACACAAGATGGCCAGCTCGTTTGACCTCTTAGTATACGCCTCAATCTCAGACCCCATCATCTTCAGATTGAAAAATTCCACCTCTAGTTTGTGGATGTCATCCCGACTGCAGTACTCCTCTTTGATCAGCTCTTTGAAACCATTCCAGGGGGTGGCATTAGCAACTGCCATCCCTAGTAACTGAACCTGTGCCTTCCACCAGGTTAACGCAGCACCTTCAAGCATTCCAGTAGCATATTTCACCCTTCGATCTTCAGGGCATTCGCACATCTCGAAAACTGACTCAAGCTTCTCGAACCAGTGTAGAAGGCCTACAGCTCCTTGTGTGCCACTGAAAGTAGTAGGTCGGCAGTCCATGAACGTTTTGAATGTGCACACAGGAGGCTGGGCATGTTGACCTGTTGCGCGAGAATAAAAGACAAGGTTAAGCACGAGGGTTGGTTTGCGAAGGTAGGATCTAAACGTCCTAAGATAGGTTGATATGGCAGGTTATACCTCCTGCTGGATTTGCTGCGAGTGCCTTAGCTACTCGTTCGTTGATCAAAGCCGTCAACTGAGCTTGTGTGAGGTTGATACGTCCTCCACGTCCGCTCATGATCTTCATAACGAAGCAACGTAAGTGAGAAAAGTGTCGCGAAAGTGCATAAGTGTGGAACGACAGTAGAGAGTAAGCACACAAGGTTCAAATAGCAATTATCACGTTAACTAATGCACAGTGTGAACTATCTAACCGACAATATATCATAAATCATACTACCTATTGTGTCGAGTCTTGCACGTGGAGCGAAGCGTCGTTGTGGATTGTTGAGCACTGTACCGGTTATAGTCTGGTTTTATCAAAAAGCTTTTCCCCTTTTTAAAACCAAGTTCGCTTTAACCAATGGCTCTGATACCAATCTGTCACACCCCCTAAAATCCACCATGCGGAGTACCACTACTTGGAGGCGTGACGTGACCAGGATCGAGCCACCAATCATATTGAACATCGTAATTAAGTAAATAAGACCAACCACAATACGATTGGTGACCAAAGCTAGTTAACCATGTTTAGTTTAAACAGCGGAAGCATAAAAGTAAATCCAAAAGCATAAGTCCATAGTTTATAAGTTAAAGTTCAAAACGCAAGATTAATAAGTTCATAAGGATTTAAATAATGAGCACGGAACATAACAGTCCGTACACCACAACGACTCCTTCCTCGTGCAAACTCCAAGCGTTTAGCGACCTGTAAGGCATGTAACAATGAGTCAACAACAAAGTTGAGTGAGTTCACGTTTGGTTGTTTAGTTTTAAGTTATTTCTAAAAAACGTGGTTTGACCTTCGTTGGCTTAAATGTCGTGGGGGTTACCTCGTAGTTGAAAGTAAGTTTAACCAGTTCCTTTTTCATTACCCAAACCATAACCATAATTAGTGGGGTCTTTCCCCGTGTGAACTACTAGACGGTATGATATCGACTACTACGTAAACAAGTTGTGCCCTATATCAGTGTCTATCATCACTGATAGTCTGCCATAGTCCATTAGTACACGCTCGTCCGACCGGCACGGTGTGAGGTTTGTTAAACCTAATAGCGCTATTAACTAATGACCCGCTCGCCATTGGCCTCGGCGATTAAGTCGATATAATGAAGAGGGACTTATTGATAGAGTTTTGTCTAGCTAGTTTTTAAGGTTGTTGTCCTACACCAGGAAGACGAACGTACGTATTCTGCACCAGGAGAATTCGTAGGATTAATAATGGCATCCTACCCAAGGAGGATGGCCGTACATACCCTACCCAAGGAGGATATGTAGATTTCATTTTTAAATTCTTTAACCCATTCCCAAACCACCGGGAATCCCATGCCTTGTAGAAAGTGTGAACTCACCTCGGTTTGCTAGGTTAGATTCTCAAATATAGCTAACAGTCAAGGTCGGTCAATCACATCCTAATATGATTACCAGTTAGTCATTTAGTGATTTTTAAATAGAGCACAAAGTTCCTACACTTATCTATCACATAACATGCATCACTTTAACGGTTTATGCCCATATAAGTTTCCCATCCATTCCCCACCCATAAACAAACATACGATGATGCACATAACACATATAACATGTTATATCATTCACAGATAACCTACCCGACATTTAGACATGCAAATTACAACTTATGTCATTTCAGCATTAATATTCAAAACCGGATGTTTTCGGACATTTTAATAAAATAGTTAACTTATTCTAAAAATTCCCAAATTTTTACAGAATGTCTTAAACGATCCAAATTTTATTGTGTAAAAATACCGGGGTCCAGTTCATTACTAATATTTTATAAAAATTCATTTTCCAGACTGAACTCAGATTTATCTTTTTCTGACCACAGTCCACGGAATAATTTATTTAAAATTCATCGAGAGTCCGATTTACGAAATTCTAGTGGGAGGATTACAAATGCATCGGTGGTCATCTACAGTACAAGTTTCATGATCTAACTCTACACAGAACTCAAGTTATGACAGAAAACAAAACACATATTTTCAGCAGAAAAATGCAGCTCTAGCTGCTGTTACAAAATGACGCTTTAAAAATAGTAAACGAAGTCCAAAAATTATGATTCCAGTGCCATTAGAACCGTATTTCATAATAACACGTTATAGACTCAAAATATCAGTTTTTCGTTGAGTTATGACCAGTTTACAGCCAACTGAAGTTGGCTGTAAAAGCTTGGACAGATTCTGTTTTCAGCCTTTAGCTTCCTAGTTCGTGTTCGATTGATTCCGTTAACATGTTTAGTGACCACAACAACATCAAACATTAATATTAACCAGCAAAACATCAGATAATCAACCAAGAATCATAACAACACAAGATCTACATGATTTACACGCATAACTTCTCTTTATCCACCCTTTATCACTTTATGTTTAAGGTTAATGTAAGTTCTTGAGCGTTTCTAAATTTTTCACCAATAAATCATCTATTAATCACCAAATACAAGAACAAGATGATGATTAGAAGCACTTACTACTAGCACAAGGCTAGGGGAGAAACAAGGCGTAAAAGTGGTGGATAAAAGAAATCTAGAGAGGTT
Source organism: Helianthus tuberosus (assembly GCA_030545235.1). Lineage (NCBI taxonomy): Eukaryota > Viridiplantae > Streptophyta > Magnoliopsida > Asterales > Asteraceae > Helianthus > Helianthus tuberosus. Next base: position 79,195,971 of record CM060415.1, read on the forward strand.
CTTGCACTTCCAAAAGCACCCGGCTTGTTTGTATGTCACCTTCCACCTTTGTGTATGTAAGAAATGGTTGAACAAAGGTTGGAAGTGGGTAGATGATGGGGGTAGGGTGGCGGCCGAATTGTGGTGTAGAGGGAGAGGAAGATGAGTTGTTGAAGTGTGTTTATGAAAGAGACTAGTTAACCTATGGACTTATTTATAAACTTAACATTCCTATTATCCATCATACCAAGTGTCTCAAACCTTCCAACATTGTACAAATAAAATAATCAAAGAAGTAAGGGTGTGTCCCACCCTTGGGGACCGATTTTGAGGGGGGGGGGGGGTGTATGGGTTGGTTTGTAATGGGATGGTTAGGATCTAGTTAAGTTCCAATGATATTAGTTAGTGTATAATGTGTGTATAATAATGTAAAGGGTGTTGGGGTATTCGGGGACCCTAACTAGCTCAGAAAAATAAGAACGATGTCTTTGGCAATATTTTTATGTTCCGGGTAAAGTCCGGTTATTCGGTTTGACACTGTTCCGTTAAAGTGCTTAATTAATCCGTAAGGTGTCCAACATATATATTTTTGTAACGTTTTTAATTTTCAACACTCAAGAAAATATAACGGACTATTTAGTGACCTTTCTGTACACTATTAGTATATTAACAAGTACATGTAAGTATAACACAGTAATCAGAGAGCAGTTAAATGATTCAGCACAGTCATCAAGCACTTTATTTATCATTAATAAACTGTACGGTTACATGTAAATTTGAGGGTTGTCACAATTACGAATCTGATGAAATCTTTTATTTCATATCCAGGGTTGTACAATTACATATGACAATTACACATTTCAATTCTTGTACGATTTTGAACTCTCAAAAGCTTTTCTGGAAGTTCTATGTAAACTGTTACACAAACGTAATCAGTTTAACGCAACGTACACTCCGGAAAAAGTGGCATAAGCTAAAAATACCCTAAATATCCTTTACATAACTTAGAAATGAGTTTTGAAGGGTTCGGTATGGCAAAAACAAGTTTATTCGATCACAGGGACTATTAACGACAAACTACGAAAGTCTGCTGATTCTCGTAGCAACGTACACTCTGGGACAATGTCATAAGCTAAACATACCCTAAATACCCTTAAAACAGCTTAGAAATAAGTTTTGGAGGGTTCGGTATGTGAAAATATGCTTATTTGATCACAGGGACTAAAAGCGTCAAAATTGCGAAAGTATGCAAATTCGCCTACATTCTGCATTAAGACCATATACGCACATCCAAAAATTTTTTGTAAGCATTAAAATATTGTATTTTCAAATACATTCTGCTTCGTATGTTGACCTAGCATACCTAGTACAAGGTTTCGAAACATTTTCGCTACACGAATCCCAAATCCTTATAGGATCTTCCTACCATCATAGTAAAATACTTGTGGGTGTTTAAAGTGGAAAATCAAAGTCCTTAATTGGATTCTTTGTGTGCTTTAATACATATGTTATGATTCAATAAGACCAAACCAAATCCTTATAAGATCTTCCTATCTTCATAGTTAGATTCTTGAGGATGTTTAAAGTACTAATTAAACTCCTTGATTGGATTCCTGGTGTACTTTAAATACGTATGTACAAATTGACGACAAGTTGATAACAAGTTGATGACCAAGTTAACAATTATGTGATTATGTGTTTAGTGGACTCTGATGCTCGCTATCCAAATCCTTGTAGAATCTTCCATATTTTCATATGATAGATTCTTAGAAGGATATCCAAAAGTACTATCTTAAATCCTTAATGGGCTTCTATGCAATAGTTAAGACCCTTGGATTTTAAAGTACTATTCCATAGTTAAAGAGATCATGTGTTGATCTAGTTTAAGACATCATGTGTTGATATAGTTAAAGAGACCCTTTGGTGGTCTAGTCAAAAAGATTAATTCGTCAATCTAGTTAAAGAGATCATGTGTTGATCTAGTTAAAGATATCATGTGTTGATATAGATAAAGAGACCCTTTGGTGGTTTAGTTAAAGAGATTGTTCGTCAATCTAGTTAAAGAGATCATGTGTTGATCTAGTTAAAGATATCATGTGTTGATATAGTTAAAGAGACACTTTGGTGGTCTAGTTAAAGAGATTGATTCGTCAATATAGTTAAAGAGATCATGTGTTGATCTAGTTAAAGATATTATGTGTTGATATAGTTAAAGAGACCCTTTGGTGGTCTAGTTTAAGAGATTGTTCGTCAATCTAGTTAAAGAGATCATGTGTTGATCTAGTTAAAGAGACCCTTTGGTGGTCTAGTTATAGAGATTGTTCATCAATCTAGTTGAAGAGATCATGTGTTGATCTAGTTAAAGAGACCCTTTGGTGGTCTAGTTAAATAGATTGTTTGTCCATTTAGTTAAAGACATCATGTGTTGATTTAGTTAAAGAGACCCTTTGGTGGTCTACTTAAAGAGGTCGTTTGTCGATCTAGTTAAAGAGATCATGTGTTGATCTAGTTTGTCACACCCCCGACCCCTACCCTGGGAGCGGGAGCCGCGAGCCAGTCAAGTGGTATCGGTGTTTATTAAATATGCAGTGGAAAACTTTAATCAGGACCGTAGTTAGGAAATATTTATCAGAGTTTAAAACACCATATTTTTATAATAAACAAGTGGGATAAAACCCATGTTTTATTTGCAATACAAATTATAGGGATAAACCCCAATTATTGAAAACAAAGACTCCCTTTTATTTAGGTAACTTTTATAGCCACTTTTCTAAGCCTTTAGTGCTCTCCAGCTGGCTTCTATTAACTTCACACTAAGTTACCTGAAACTCGTTTTAAAAAGTTTTATTAGCAAGAAATACTGGTGAGTGCATCCCAGTTTAATCAAAATAGCATTTTATATCTTTACAGTATTGAGGGCATCCGCAATTACATTTGTTTACATCTACCAAATTACCACCCACGGTACTGTCAATCCTGACTTATGGTCATGTTACTATTCTCAGTATTAACAAGTAATGTATACAAAACCCCAACATATCGACAGTAGTTGTAGATTTACAAATACTCAATCATTGTTAAATTATACTTTAAAACAATTGAGGTTTTGTAAAAATAGTTTACAAAAAGTGAACATACTCACAATTTGTAGACTTAGGTATTTCTACATGCTTCCTGGTAATATTATAGCTTCCTGTTGCTTCTCATGGTTATTATTAAATTTAAACAATGCACATGTGTTAGTAAGATAACCCAAATTGCATTAGTCATACTACTAAGACAGAACTCCAATGAACTGATTCAGGCAGAGCCTTGACATGCGTTACGGAGCCCTTGATCAATTGGGTAGGGTAACTAATACGTAACGGGGGTTATAATCCTTACAACGAGGCAGAGCTTTGGATTTTAAGGCGTATTAGGCTATAGCTTTAGCCTACAGAAGTTTTGAGAGAGAAATTAGAATTCTAAACAATTGAAATAGCCGCTCCTGGCCCCTTTTATAGTTGGTCGAAGGGCGGCTCGCGTCCCGCGAGAGCCTACTCTCTATCCTTCGTGGCCAGTGAGGGAGCTTGGTTCGGTTGGAGGGTTGATGAGTCAGCGCGTAGAGTCGACACGTGTCAGGACATGCGTCACAAAGGGTGCCCAACAAGTAATAGGCCTCGCACCCCGCGAAGATTTAGGCAAACTGGGTCGCGGCCCGCGAGCGACTATAATATTTGTTTTTATTTGATTTTTATAAATACAAAGGTATTTTAGGGCAGTTTCTTGTATACGGGGTATATATTAGGGCGTTTAGGAGTGTTAGGGGTGTTTTAAGGGTTTTAGGAGGGTTCTTATATTATTTAAGAAAATATATAATGCACTCGTGTTAAGTATAATAACTCAATTCAACTTTCTCAATACACCCCGAGACAAAACCCCAACGTACTTAGTCGGGCAGAGACTTGACATGCGTTGGTGGGTCCTAAATCAATCAGACAGGGTATCGATTTAGTGATCAGGGGTTACAACACTTAAAACGGTGCAGGGCTTTTAGAGGTTTATAGGGGTGAATTACTAAACCAAAAAATGGAGTATATAGAGTGACAAGAGAGAGCGACATGGAGAAAGGGAAATGAGTACATGAACGGTTGGATGGTATCTTCTATTTATAGTGAAGTAGAGCTTGAAGTTCACGCCAAACTATGTCCACGTCCCATTTTCATTCAATGTAACATTTGATTTTTTTATTATTTTATGTTTTACAATTAATATATATTATAATTAATTTAACTACTTCACTCATTTGGCGCTTATAACTTCTAAAATATGACGTTTTATAAGACAATGAATATGTCATTAGAACGGGAATATTTATATCTACATTTTGAGCCAAGTTTCATTAAAAATGGAGTAAGGTTAATTATAACATATTTTTATTATTATAATTATTAAACGGTTCATACGTTCGCCAAAATACCTTATATTTCTATCGGTCAACTTACCCATGATCTATTCGTTTAATAACTTTATTTTAAATTTAAAAATTTTGGGAATGTTACATCCTCCCCACCTTGTTTTAAATCTCGTCCTCGAGATTCCCTGAAATATGGATGAATACTTTTAGTTAGTCTAGTTCGTACGTATATTCTGGTCCTTGCTTTGAATTTTACTTTACCTTGACCATAACTATTCTCTATGTTTTGAGACTCCTATCTTCTCAAGAGTTCTTAATGAAGGTAAAAATTACTCTTATTGGCGTAAGTTTTTAGATGTTTTGTCTCTTAGCAAAAATTTTTAGTTACAGGTTTCCTAATGCGTCAATAATCTAAAGTAACGCAAGGGGAATACTTATACATTTGATGACGTCCCAACTTAAAGAGTTCCTGTCGTTCATCTTGTCGCACGAATTAAGAGACAGATGATCAAACGAAATAATGTTTGATATCAGAATTATAGATGTATACGAGAGATTCCTGATATCTTGTTTGTGATTTATTCCTAATTATCAATCATTACGGTCTTTGGAATTCCTTATAGATATACATATTTATATAATCATATATTTCGCATACTTGAAATATACACACAATGCATACTGTCAATGTATTTAACAGATTCATATTTCCAGGAATAGGTCAGATATCAGGTCAAGGTCATGGTACTATTTAGGGAATGTCATTAACATAACATATACCGCATCTTACCCGGTCTTGCCGGAGAGGTACCCCCATCTTACTCGGATAAGCTGGAGAGTCTACTACACCATACCCAGTCATGCCGGAGAGATAATTATCATTGTATTTCCCTTAAATAGAATTTCTCTCAAATCATGATTTGAAGAGTGCATCATTTATTATGACTTATATCAAGAAACAAGGAAATTAGTATTCTCATGATGGATCATATTCTAGAACCGAGTAGTACCAATAAACAAGAAATAACAGTGGTCAGGTGTTATCGCTTATTTATCATACTTACACTGTTCTAGTCATCATCCTCACGGTATACCAACATCCATCACAATTTATCTATGCAAGTAATTAGCTTATCTTGAAGCTTATACTAAGGCATTGCTCTTAGGTTTAAGTCTAAATACTATTCTGGGTGTTACCAGTAATCATCAATATCCTAACTCGTTTGTTTAAGCATAGGTATTATTATGATTGTGGCTTTCTTTTGCTTAGAAATCGGAGTTTTGACAAAAATATCATTATCTCCATTGACAATATGACTAGGTTCAATGTGAAGAGTATGCTCATAGTTAACTCTATTCGTGCCTTTACAACATTAGAATCTTTCGTAAGGAATGTTTTGTTGAGACAGATGGCAATTTTAAAACATAACACGTTCTTCATGATTTATTCTTATAATGACTTCATGTTTTCATATGAATCACCAGTGATATTTTTTCTTATGTTTATCTAAAGAAGATATTTGATTATTATATTGTATATACCATCAAGAATTTCTATTATGTATATGCATATATGTGTATATATTTTAGAAACATAAAATTTCAAATCTCTAGTTAATATTAAAACTTACATAATATATATGTATACACACACGCACATATATATAATACTAAATTATTTTGTAATTTATAAAAATACAACTATATATATCCGATAGTGCCAATCATCAAGCTTATTTCCACAACTAATAATAAAAAGAGTAATAGTATGTTGAAATAAACTTCGGTTAAATTTATTGAATTATTTTGGATGGATACATAAAAATTTAAAGAAATAAATTAATCCAAATATGAACTTTCTTAACTTATGGGAACAATTTCATTTTTAACTAGTGGGTTGAATCATATGGGTTTAAAATATTAAAACTTAACTCTTAATTTATTGTACATTATATTATTTATTCAAAGAAGTACTATAGTATGTAATACAAAGTTTGACATTCCTAAAATTGATTCTAAATATATTAGGTAATTAAATAATATACATGTATTAGAATATATATATACATATATTTATATATATATATATATATATATATGATTAGGTTCAAGAGTGAACACTAGTGTAGCTTGCGAACTGAGTGAACTAATCCTGGCCATACACGTATGTAGATCAATGGCCAAGATTTGTTCACTCAGTTCGCAAATACACTAGTGTTCACTCTACAACCCCACCCTATATATATATATATATATATATATATATATGTATATATATCTCAAACAATGATAACAAAAATTTGTTTAAATATATTAAAATATTAAAATGTATGTTTAACTAAAGCTATATAAAGTACAAATTGAAATTTGATTTTTAAATAAAGCTATATAAAGTACAAATGTATGTTTAACATACATTTGAGTCAATTATTTTTATGTGGGATATTCATTTTATTAGCTTGGAAATGCAAAAATTACTAGAATGTTTAGGAAAATTTAACGTGCCAGTTAGAAAAATACTAAATTATTGATTTAAGTCGTGTAAGAAAAGATATTTTCATTTTGTAATATCTTTATTAAAAAATTAATTATCTAATCTCTTTTACATATACCGGTTGTACAAATCATTAGACGATTGTACAAACCATCAGACCTATCTTTTCTCTTCTTTTATAATACAATAAAGATTATTATTTTTATTAAATATAATATTCTAAATGATAGAGAATAAGACATTATTATGATTATAAAAATATTTTGAACATACACTTTCTTGGAATTATGTTATAGTTTTAAATGCATAATGTTTTATATGTATCTTACGTAAAATAAATTTTGGTTTACATTATATACACGTATAAACATCAAAAAATATATAAACATTATTATAATGTATATATATACTTCCAATTATTAGTACATGTAGCTTGTATATGTATAAAATTTTATATTTCATGATTACTTAAACCATGTCATTTACAAAACTAGTCAGATTAATATTTTAAAAGATTATAATCTAAATTATCACTACGAGAGTTTATTGTATTCAATATATTTTAAAATTTTAAATTCTAAGGTAAAGGTAAAGTGTACTTAGAACGGGCATTTGCTGATTTTAAGAACAGCTTCCGTCTTTTCCAACTATAGTAGAGCAACCGAGGATCCTTCACTTATTATAATATTTTTGGTTACGAGATCATTACATAAGACCAAACAAGGTAATAAAACAATATAACACGTATTTAGATGAGCTATAAGATATTATTAACATTTACTATTATAAGTTATATTATAATCATCAATATTGTACTAGGGTCTATATTTCAACTATAGTTAATAAATATAATAATAATAAATGTACCAAATATCTTATTATACATAAATCTGTAATATATGAACTTAGTCAATAGGTTAAAACATTTACTTCATAATGACCCTTTATTTACATTAACCAGTTTACATAATATAAATAAATTTATATCTAAACAATACTGATGACAGAGAACCATTTTATTAAATAAATAATGTAGATAAAACATTAAACTTGTAGTTAAAACTGAAGTTTATATTTGAACAAATATTCTATTAAAAATATAAAGGCTATTCTGTTTATAGGATGTTTTTGTGACAACCCGAAATTCCAAGGTTAGTTGGTAATCTTGATTCCTCGTTAATTCCTTGTCTTTCATGTTAATTGCCATTCTTGGTCCTTTATGTTACTTGCTAGGGTAAAACTGTTGAGCCTAAACGCGACTTTGTGCTACACACACATATACCCTTATTACCTTTTGTGTTTGGTCCACACTTGTGTTGAGACCAATTCACACAAGTCGCACAAGCCAAACCATCACTTGGGTTATTAAGCCATTCATGGATATTAGAAGCCCATTTACGTTATAGATTAGCACATGTGGGTTCGGCCCACATTATTTCGATTTATATTAAGGGGAGGGGGCGTGCATATGTCTCGATCATTATCACAAGAATAAACCCTACCCCTTCCCTAAGTTCGTGCGGCAACAGTAGCAGACCGCTTTCAAGTACATTAGTTGGCGATCAAAACTTGTGGGTTAGTACGTTTATTTGATGCTTGTGTTTATGCGATTTCATGATTAATACACATAAAATCGATATTACATGTTAGTTGTTAGTGGCTGATATTGGGTTGTGTGTAAGTATATTATATGCATGATGCTTGATATTGATGCCAATCGGTTGTGTTTGTGAGCATGATTGATAGACTAGGTATGATTAATAGGCTATACATGAAATCAATGTTGACCCATGTGCAACCAAACTCAAAACAGGAAGATACATAATAAAGTTGTCAGTAGGCATGTGATATGCATGAATGATGAGATGTGATAATGGATATATACGTGTATGACAATGGTCTATTATGGATACATAGCTTGCATGACTTAAATGACAAATATAGGTGCATAGGTTGTAGACTAGGATTTATTACATCATGATTATATGCTACTGTTGTGAATCGATGAATGAAGGATATAACACTATCGAAATGCTTGTTCACACATTGATGTGATGATGTTGTGATGATGGCATGGATTATACTCATATGTGATATTGTATGTTAGTATTTTTCATGAACATATGATAGGGAACCAGTGGCATACTCGTGTAACATCAACAGGTTAATTAGAATGTATTAGTGTTCTAGTAATCGATGACTTAAATGTATGATGTAGATGATGTGGTGGATGTTTGATCTGAATGTTAACATATTTGTTAAACAGTAACTTGTTATTTCTTGAATATAGGAAGGCATGAATGTTAGGAAATGTAATCTAATACTTGGGTGTGGACGTGTAAACAAACTGTATGGTTGGGTGCAACACCTATTATGTAATATTATGATACATAACACTGTTAGATTGCATGATTGTTGGTGCACACATCTGTCGTCTTCGTCTTGTATCGAGTCTCGGGTTCGGTGCGGATATAATCAAGCATGATGTCATCATCTTTGATGATGACATCACACAAGTAGCATCATGCTTACATCATTATGCTGACATCATATTACATATACACGTGAAGACAAAATGAAGTTGAAACAGATTGCACGATTGTTGGATGTTTTCGCTTGAAGACAAAGATGTTATTGTCAATTTCGCTTCAATTGTCAACATGTGGATTTCGCTTGAAGAGTTTCAAGCGAAATCATAAGCTCTATATATAGGTATGTTAACTTGTCATTTGTAACAGATTTTGCCAAGTGATACCGAGGTGCTGCCGGTTTCTCTTCTGATTGTAAAGGTTGTAATATCAATATACAAGAGGTTTAAAGTGTATTTCAAATTGTTATCACGTCCGTTTCTTAGTTTCCGCCTCTGAAACGGACTAGAACTCTTCCGAATGACTCGTTTAGGTCGCAATCCGATCCTACAATTGGTATCAGAGCCAGTGAAGAAGAGTTCTTGTTAATTCAGCCGTAAAATCTGTTTCTACACCTTTCTTTTTCGAAAAACAAAACTTTTTACGGTCAAAATCGGACAAAATTCACATATATTGTGCGCATACATGGTTTAATCAATCCTTGAAAGTTTCAAGTTTAAAATCAGCCTAAATCTTGTAGTTTTGTGTGATTTCGCTTCAATTGCTCGAACAATATGATGACATCAGCAACATTTTAGATCTGATTTCGCTTGAAAGTATGATATCGTGTTGATTTCGCTTGAGAACATCATTTGATTTCGCTTGAATAGTTGAAGCGAAACTGATCTGATTGCATTTCGCTTGAAAATACGTTGATATCTGTTTGAAACCTGCAGTGCTGTCTTAACTGAATTTTGCTGATCATTGAATTCTGCTCTTAATTGAAAACACGTATTGTTTGTTGATTTAAAGTACATCGAGTTATGGGGTCATGTGATTGCATGTGATATCAATCATATTAGAGTGTCATGAGGTCATATAATTGTTTGGTTCAAGATAGTGCACGTGATATTTGTTAAAGCAATTTGTCGGCTTAGTGTTATTTTAGGTCCAATCAAAGTTGATTCTCATTTTAAAATATGAATATTACATGTGAATTTTGAGCTTATCGAGATGTGCTAAGATTGTATGTTTGCATGTGATAGTAGTAAAAGTGTGTATGTTTACTGTTTCAAGAAAATTCATCGGTTCAAGATACACCTTTGTAATTAGATTTAATGGATTCATGTGACTTAGTGGATTGTGTCAGAATTCATATGATAATTGCATGTTAAAAAATTGTCGGCTGCATTGAGAGTTGTTATTTTGTTTGAAAAGTGATAGTGGTTTGTTTGTTTTGAAAGTTGATTTTAGTATACATCTCATGTGTTAGTTTTTGTTTGTATAAAGTCCATTTAAAGTGTATGCTGAAATAGTGTAGTGATATATATTAGTTTGTCAGTTGTTAGTTGTCGGTAATCAGGTCACAAAGGTTTGGAGCACGGTTCGATCAGTACGTTTGATCAGTCAAGTCATTTTGTGTGGTCAAGTTACGTGATAATTGTCAGTTCGTACGGTTCGGAGTTCAAAGGTTTCAAAGGGTCAAGTCACTTGATTTCGATTCGGGTCCTAGAAGTCCGCACAGTTGGTCAACATTCAGTCCGTACAGAAAATCATCAGTTTGAGTACTAGTTTGTTTCAGTTTATTGAAAAATCTTTAAACTGATTGTGTTTGTGTTTGTTGATTGTAAAGGTACTTGCCGAAGTATTTGCCAATTACTGAAGACATGGAAGAGGAATTCTACAACGCGTTTGCTACGCCAGTCGCTCCCGTTACTGCTGCAGAGAATTTATACAGTGAAAATGAGACGGGAACTCATCAAAAGCCGCCAAAGCTCATGTACATTGAAGACTTCAAAGGATGGCAAAATCGATTTGAGAACTGGGTGCAAGCTTACAAATTTGATGCATGGTGTTCGTTGGAGAAAGACTATGAGAAACCGAAAAACGAACGTGGGCTTGTAAAGGATTTCAGTGACTTTACGGAAGCTGACAAATTGAAGTATACTAGTGAGAAAATGATGATCAGTATTCTTCAACAGGCAATCAAAGAAGATATATTTGTTTTGCTTCAACACGACAATACAGCTAAGTCAATTTGGGAAGCATTGATTCAGAAATTCAAAGGAAGCGCGGATATGATTAAAAACAGAAAGGCGTTGCTGAAGAAATCATTCGATATGTTTGTAGCTTTTGATTACGAATCAACGAAACAGACAATTGACAGATATTGTCATCTTGTCTTGGAAATGGGTAGATTGGATATAAAGAAGGATGATGAGGAATGGGTGGATAAACTTGCTGAGGCATTACCACAACAGAAATGGGGAACTTATTTGTTGATTATCAAACACATGAGAAAATATGAGAATATGAGTCTAGCAAAGTTTATTCAAAAGATTGAAGAGCATGAGTTGGATATTCAGAAAACAGCTAACATGACGAATAGGTTTGGGAGAATTTGATTGAAAAGTTGTTCAGAGATAAAAATTTGTTAAATGATCATTGTTAATGTTTGATTGTATATTGATTGGAGAAGGATCAGTGTTGGTGCATGATATTTGATAAATTGTTAAATATTTTATTCTTGTGAATCTTACTTTTGGGTAGAGGATGTGCAGGATAGCCTGGATTATGAGCAAATAAAGAGCCAAGTTTAATTCTGATACTGTAAAAGCCAGACTACGATCCCAGCATGTTTTGAGGGGGAGTCTGTTAGAGAGAGTTACATCATCCGAGGAGGAGATTAGTTGAAGAAAGTTAGAGTGAAAGAAGATCAAAGACTGATAAAGACTGAAGATTGTGAAGACTCGACACTTAAGACTCGTCAACATCTGAGGGGGAGTCTGTTGGTGCACACATCTGTCGTCTTCGTCTTGTATCGAGTCTCGGGTTCGGTGCGGATATAATCAAGCATGATGTCATCATCTTTGATGATGACATCACACAAGTAGCATCATGCTTACATCATTATGCTGACATCATATTACATATACACGTGAAGACAAAATGAAGTTGAAACAGATTGCACGATTGTTGGATGTTTTCGCTTGAAGACAAAGATGTTATTGTCAATTTCGCTTCAATTGTCAACATGTGGATTTCGCTTGAAGAGTTTCAAGCGAAATCATAAGCTCTATATATAGGTATGTTAACTTGTCATTTGTAACAGATTTTGCCAAGTGATACCGAGGTGCTGCCGGTTTCTCTTCTGATTGTAAAGGTTGTAATATCAATATACAAGAGGTTTAAAGTGTATTTCAAGTTGTTATCACGTCCGTTTCTTAGTTTCCGCCTCTGAAACGGACTAGAACTCTTCCGAATGACTCATTTAGGTCGCAATCCTACAATGATGATATGTTACAATGTGAATAATGATATGTGAATATTACTTGTGAAATATGTGTTACGACTAGCGTTAAGTGTTTAAGAAACTGACTATCGATAGTAACCATGTTAGGACGGGCGTGATTAATTGATAAACAAGTAACAAGTCTTACCGAGCAACCCTAAGGTGAGTTCACTACATTCGAGCATGCGTCCCAGTGGTTGGGGACAGTCAGTGGTTTGGGTAAAAACGGGTATATTTGTTAATATTCTCACCTATCATTTTTGTAAGTCCCTTATTCGGGTATTAGTTGGTAGCGCTACTTAGGTTTGGCACCCTCACACCGCTCCTGGATAGGATGGATGTGAACTAATGACCCAGTCGGGCCCAGTACTAGATAGGGGTACGTGGGATAGGGCAGTCATGTACATCAGGAGCCGTCTTGTTCGGAATTGAGATATTAACAATATTACTTGCATTGGTTATTGAACTGTTTTACATACAACTGGTAACAAACGTTTTTCTAAAACTGTGGACTCGCCAGCTTTGTCTGATACACTTGTTACATGCTCGCAGGTCGTTAGATGATTGGAACAGGTGCTTGTTGGCTGGAGAGCAAGAGTGGTCATGGTCATGCTGAGGAATTTGTTTATCACATACTTATTTATTACATTCGTTTAGTACTTACTTTATGATAACTTTACGCTTCCGCTAAACTTATGGTTTTGGATAACTTATGTTTGGAACTTCAGTATTATTAAGCAATGGAACTTCATTTTAAACTTGTGATTCAATGTAATTGGTGGCTCATTGCTAGTCGTCACACGCTTTACAGGGACACTCCCTAGGTGGTAAATTGAGGGTGTGACGGTTTGGTATCAGAGCCACTGGTTATAGTGAACTTGGTTTTAAAATGTTTTATAAAACCAGACTATAACTGAACTGATCCGACATTGACCATGACACTCAGCTCCAGGAAGCAAGGTTCGTCTCTTATTTACTAATGAATAGTATGTTTAGTACATACTTACGATTCGTAATGCACCTGAATGCACAATTGACACTACAGCACGAATTACTATGCAATCAGTCTATGTCACGTATTTTAGGAGTGGGACTCTTCTTGAACTTACATGTTTCTTGTTATAACGCTCTTGTTCATGTTACTTGAAGTTAGGGGGCCTTCTAACATGAGTTAGGAGGAATTGAGATGAACATGCAAACTAGATTATTATTGTGGGTGCACACATAATAATAATGTGGGGTGCATGTGAGTCCCAGTAAATCTTGACAAGTGTTAAAAGGATTCTGTGTTGTTAGTTGGTCTTGTATTAGAACTTCGAAATCTGTGGATAATACGTAAATACTTGACTTCTACTTGAGCTTGTTTGTTAATTCGTCTTTTTCCCATGCTTATAGAATCATGAACGGACATGGTGGAGGCCGTCGTGGTGGACGTGGTGCAGGCCGCGGTGGTGGACGTGGCCAAATCAATATGACTCAAGCTGAGTTAACGGATTTAATCAATGCTCAGGTGGCTGCAGCCTTGGCGGCTTATCAGGCTGGTACGACATGTACCAAACACTCTTTCCCTTTGAGTCGTATACTTGAGTCTTACTTGTTTGATTCTCTCCTGTTAATAGGTCAGCCAGCACCACCAAATCAGCCTCACCCACTTGTCTGCACGTTTAAGTCTTTTATGGACTGTAAGCCACAGACCTTCAGCGGGACTAAAGGAGCTGTAGGACTCTTGCGCTGGTTTGAAAAGGCGGAGTCCGTATTCACGATGTGTAACTGTCCTGTTGGGGACAGAGTGAAGTATGCTACGGGCATGCTCGAGGATGGTGCCCTGACATGGTGGAATGCCCAGGTTCACCTGTTAGGCATCGAGGCGGCGAACGCCACTACGTGGGAAGCCTTTAAGGAGTTGATGAGGGAAGAATACTGTCCTCGTGATGAGATACAGAAGCTAGAGAACGAGTATTATAATATGAAATTGGTGGGATCCGAGGTTGAAGCATATGTGAAACGGTCGTATGAGTTGGCTGACTTGTGTCCAAACTTGTCCCGACCTATGTCTCGAAGAATTGAGTTGTTTAGCAAGGGATTACCTCCACGAGTGAAGGGTTTGGTTACTGCAGCAAACCTCAACAACATAACTGATATTGTCCGTATGACTCACAAGATTATTGATCAGGAGGTGGAAAGTAATTCACTACCACCACGTATCTCTTGTACTACGACAGCTGCTACTACTTCCACTACTCCTGCTACCGATAGCAAGCGTAAGTGGAGCGATATGGACAAGGGGTCCAACTCGGTACAGTCTCAAAAGAAAGCAGATACTGGCAGCAATCGCAGTTTCAGCCAGACATTGTCAGTGAATCAAAACCAGAGTAATAGTTCGGGGCAGGGATCTTATGCGGGGAAGTTACCTTTGTGCAACAAGTGTAACTATCATCACAAGGGTCAGTGTAATCGGGTTTGTCATAGGTGTCACCGATCAGGGCACATGGCTAAGGATTGTAGGGCTACACTTCCAGCTCAGCAGCAGCCAGTACAGCAGCAGGGTGGGCAACAGAATCAGCCGAATCAGGGTGTACAGAAAGGGTGCTTCCAGTGTGGGGCTGATGGGCATTTCAAGCGAGACTGTCCTCAGCTGAGACAGAATACAGGGGGCAATAATAATGGAAACAACAATGCTGGGAACAATGGGGGCAATGTGGCACGTGGACGCGGATTTGTTCTGGGAGCTGGGGAAGCACGAAACGATGGTAATGTAGTTACTGGTACTTTTTCAGTAAATGGTGTATTTGCTTCTATCTTGTTTGATTCTGGTGCCGATTGGAGTTACGTATCTTTGGGGTTCAGTCGTCAGTTAGGGTTAAGTCCTACACCTCTGGTAACGAAACACATAGTGGAGATAGCAAATGGTAAAACAATCGAAGCTTCACATGTTCTGGTTGGGTGTAAACTTGATCTTCTGGGTCAAGCATTCGACATTGACCTACTTCCCATTACTCTTGGAAGTTTCGACGTAGTTATCGACATGGATTGGTTGTCCAAGTATCAGGCGGAAATTCTCTGCAAGGAGAAAATCGTGCGTGTTCCTCTCCCTAGCGGAGAATTCTTATCGGTTCAGGGTCATCGCAGTGGGACCCCGATTAGTATTGTTTCGTCAATGAAGGCTCAGGATATCTCCGTAAGGGCTATCCTGCTATTCTAGCCCTTGTCACTGATTCGCAGACTGACGAGAGGAGGATCGAGGATATTCCAGTTGTTCGGGAATTTCCTGACGTATTTCCTGAGGAACTCCCTGGCTTACCTCCACATCGACAGGTGGAATTCCAGATCGATCTCGCCCCAGGAGCAGCACCGATTGCTCGTGCTCCTTATCGTCTGGCACCAGGGGAGTTGCAGGAATTGTCAAACCAACTTCAGGAACTGTTGGATAGGGGTTTTATCCGACCTAGCTCTTCACCTTGGGGAGCCCCAGTTCTGTTTGTGAAAAAGAAGGACGGGTCTTTTCGCCTGTGTATAGATTACCGTGAACTCAATAAGGCGACGGTCAAGAATCGTTATCCTTTACCACGTATTGATGACCTGTTTGACCAGCTGCAAGGATCAAGTTTCTACTCCAAAATCGACTTAAGGTCGGGTTATCATCAGGTACGGGTTAGAGAGGAAGATGTTCCCAAAACGGCATTTTGGACGCGGTACAGTCATTATGAGTTCTTGGTCATGCCATTCGGGTTGACCAACGCACCAGCGGTCTTCATGGATCTCATGAACCGCGTGTGCAAGCCATACCTCGACGACTTAGTTATCGTTTTTATCGACGACATTCTAATTTATTCCAAGAACAAGGAGGATCATGTGCGGCATCTACGTCTTATCCTAGAGCTCCTGAGGAGGGAGCAGCTGTACGCGAAATTTTCTAAGTGTGATTTCTGGATACGGGAGGTACATTTTCTGGGGCATATCGTTAATGAGATGGGCATACATGTGGATCCTGCCAAGATCGATGCCATTAAAAATTGGGCGGCACCAACGAATCCTTCAGAGGTGCGACAATTTCTTGGTCTAGCGGGGTATTATCGTCGTTTTATTCAGGATTTTTCGAAGATTGCACAACCTCTCACATCCTTGACACAAAAGAAAGTAGTTTATTCGTGGGGAGCAAAACAGGAGGATGCCTTCCAACTGTTGAAACAGAAATTGTGTAGCACGCCGATTCTGTCTCTACCAGAGGGTACCGAGGATTTTGAGGTACATTGTGATGCATCGATTCAGGGTCTTGGTTGCGTGCTGATGCAGCGCAACAAGGTGATAGCTTATGCCTCTCGACAGTTGAAAGTACACGAGAAGAACTACACGACACATGACTTGGAGTTAGGAGCCGTGGTTTTTGCACTGAAGATTTGGAGGCATTATCTGTACGGTACGAAATGCACCATCTATACCGACCACAAGAGCCTTCAGCATATCTTCGACCAGAAAGAACTAAATATGCATCAGCGTCGTTGGGTAGAATTGTTCAATGATTACGAGTGTGCCATCAAGTATCACCCGGGTAAAGCTAATGTTGTAGCAGATGCCCTTAGTCGCAAGGAACCGAAACCAAAGCGTGGTCGTGCTCTACAGCTTACTATTCACTCTGATCTACCCACACGGATTCGTTCAGCACAGGTCGAGGCCTTAAAGGGCGAAAACATTGCAACAGAGGGTTTGCGTGGTATGAATAAGAAGTTCGAGCTAAAGTCTGATGGCATCTACTATTTTATGGAGAGATTATGGGTTCCTCTGTTTGGCGACCTTCGGGAACTGGTAATGGATGAAGCACACAAGTCAAGGTATTCTGTTCACCCGGGATCTGATAAGATGTATCACGATCTCAAAGTCTTGTATTGGTGGCCGAATATGAAAGCAATTATAGCCACATACGTGAGCAAGTGCTTGACTTGTGCTAGGGTCAAGGCAGAATACTAGAAGCCTTCGGGTCTGCTTCAGCAGCCCGAGATACCGATGTGGAAGTGGGAGCAGATCTCCATGGATTTTGTTACGGGGTTACCAAGAACACAGGCGGGAAACGACACGATTTGGGTAATTGTCGACCGACTTACGAAGTCAGCGCACTTTCTACCAATTAAAGAAACAGACAAGCACTCCCAGCTCGCAGTGATATACCTTAAGGAGGTGGTGTCTAGGCACGGGGTGCCAACTTCTATCATTTCGGATCGGGATCCGTGTTTCACTTCGGAGTTGTGGCAGGCTATGCACAGGTCGTTTGGCTCGCGTCTCGATATGAGTACTGCGTATCACCCACAGACCGACGGTCAGAGTGAGCGCACTATTCAGACACTTGAGGACATGTTGCGGGCGTGCGTTATTGATTTTGGGAAGGGTTGGGAGAGACATTTACCATTAGTATAATTCTCCTACAACAACAGTTACGACACTAGCATCAAGGCAGCTCCGTTTGAGGCATTATACGGGAGGAAGTGTCGTTCACCTCTCTGTTGGGCTGAAGTGGGCGACAGTCAGATTTCAGGTCCTGAGTTGGTTTTGGAGACTTCAGATATGATTGTAAAAATCAGAGAGCGTATGGCAGCTGCCCGTGATCGTCAGAAAGCCTATGCTGACAAACGTAGCAAGGAGGTAGTATTCGAAGTGAATGATCGAGTTATGTTGAAAGTCTCACCTTGGAAGGGCGTTGTACGTTTTGGAAAGCGTAGCAAGCTTAATCCACGCTACGTTGGACCGTTTAGAGTTCTTGAACGCATTGGTAAGGTGGCTTACAGATTGGAATTACCTACCGAATTGGGTAATGTTCACGATGTTTTTCATGTATCGCAACTGAAGAAGTGCTATGCTGAAGACCCACTGGCTGTACCATTCCAAGAATTAAAGATCGACGACAAGCTGCAATTCGTCGAAGAGCCCGTTGAGATTATGGATCGAGAGGTCAAAATACGCAAGCACAGTCGCATTCCGATCGTTAGGGTTCGCTGGAACTCAAGACGTGGACCGGAGTTCACTTGGGAGCGCGAGGATCAGATGAAACTCAAATATCCACACCTTTTTCCTAAAGACAAGCCTGAATCTTGCAAAGCTGGTGAATCTCGGGACGAGATTCCTCTTCAAGGTGGGGATGATGTCACACCCGAGCAGAATCCACAACAACCTTGATTTCTTCCCTCGTTCGTTCGTACGTGCTTGTCAAATTTCGGGACGAAATTTCTTTCAAGATGGGGATGATGTGACAACCCGAAATTCCAAGGTTAGTTGGTAATCTTGATTCCTCGTTAATTCCTTGTCTTTCATGTTAATTGCCATTCTTGGTCCTTTATGTTACTTGCTAGGGTAAAACTGTTGAGCGTAAACGCGACTTTGTGCTACACACACATATACCCTTATTACCTTTTGTGTTTGGTCAACACTTGTGTTGAAACCAATTCACACAAGTCGCACAAGCCAAACCATCACTTGGGTTATTAAGCCATTCATGGATATTAGAAGCCCATTTACGTTATAGATTAGCACATGTGGGTTCGGCCCACATTATTTCGATTTATATTAAGGGGAGGGGGCGTGCATATGTCTCGATCATTTTCACAAGAATAAACCCTACCCCTTCCCTAAGTTCGTGCGGCAACAGTGGCAGACCCCTTTCAAGTACATTAGTTGGCGATCAAAACTTGTGGGTTAGTACGTTTATTTGATGCTTGTGTTTATGCGATTTCATGATTAATACACATAAAATCGATATTACATGTTAGTTGTTAGTGGCTGATATTGGGTTGTGTGTAAGTATATTATATGCATGATGCTTGATATTGATATTGATGCCAATCGGTTGTGTTTGTGAGCATGATTGATAGACTAGGTATGATTAATAGGCTATACATGAAATCAATGTTGACCCATGTGCAACCAAACTCAAAACAGGAAGATACATAATAAAGTTGTCAGTAGGCATGTGATATGCATGAATGATGAGATGTGATAATGGATATATACGTGTATGACAATGGCCTATTATGGATACATAGCTTGCATGACTTAAAGGACAAATATAGGTGCATAGGTTGTAGACTAGGATTTATTACATCATGATTATATGCTACTGTTGTGAATCGATGAATGAAGGATATAACACTATCGAAATGCTTGTTCACACATTGATGTGATGATGTCGTGATGATGGCATGGATTATACTCATATGTGATATTGTATGTTAGTATTTTTCATGAACATATGATAGGGAACCAGTGGCATACTCGTGTAACATCAACAGGTTAATTAGAATGTATTAGTGTTCTAGTAATCGATGACTTAAATGTATGAAGTAGATGATGTGGTGGATGTTTGATCTGAATGTTAACATATTTGTTAAACAGTAACTTGTTATTTCTTGAATATAGGAAGGCATGAATGTTAGGAAATGTAATCTAATACTTGGGTGTGGACGTGTAAACAAACTGTATGGTTGGGTGCAACACCTATTATGTAATATTATGATACATAACACTGTTAGATTGCATGATGATATGTTACAATGTGAATAATGATATGTGAATATTACTTGTGAAATATGTGTTACGACTAGCGTTAAGTGTTTAAGAAACTGACTATCGATAGTAACCATGTTAGGACGGGCGTGATTAATTGATAAACAAGTAACAAGTCTTACCGAGCAACCCTAAGGTGAGTTCACTACATTCGAGCATGCGTCCCAGTGGTTGGGGACAGTCAGTGGTTTGGGTAAAAACGGGTATATTGGTTAATATTCTCACCTATCATTTTTGTAAGTCCCTTATTCGGGTATTAGTTGGTAGCGCTACTTAGGTTTGGCACCCTTACACCGCTCCTGGATAGGACGGATGTGAACTAATGACCCAGTCAGGCCCAGTACTAGATAGGGGTACGTGGGATAGGGCAGTAATGTACATCAGGAGCCGTCTTGTTCGGAATTGAGATATTAACAATATTACTTGCATTGGTTATTGAACTGTTTTACATACAACTGGTAACAAACGTTTTCCTAAAACTGTGGACTCGCCAGCTTTGTCTGATACACTTGTTACATGCTCGCAGGTCGTTAGATGATTGGAACAGGAGCTTGTTCGCTGGAGAGCAAGAGTGGTCATGGTCATGCTGAGGAATTTGTTTATCACATACTTATTTATTACATTTGTTTAGTACTTACTTTATGATAGCTTTACGCTTCCGCTAAACTTATGGTTTTGGATAACTTATGTTTGGAACTTCAGTATTATTAAGCAATGGAACTTCATTTTAAACTTGTGATTCAATGTAATTGGTGGCTCATTGCTAGTCGTCACACGCTTAACAGGGACACTCCCTAGGTGGTAAATTGAGGGTGTGACAGTTTTGTAACTAAAAAGTAATAACTTAACTATGCTTTCAACTAGAATATTCTTAGTTTGACAATTTTCTTTTTAGTTGGAAGGTTATTTAGATTCGGTGTAGACACCAAAATTTTGAAAGAAAAAATTGTAATACTCCATTTAGTCCAATATAGTTCGATTTCCATATTAGTTTTGATGATGCGTTGAAAGCCTATAATTGCTTAAGCATAGTATCCATACTTTATTTATATAACTTTATTAAAATGGGCATACTAGCCACACCCTCTAGCTAGGGTTTAGGGCTGACTAGTCACACATGTTGTCTTGACACGTGGTGACACGTGTCAAAAGAAATGTCCAGCAAGTTTGAGTCTGTTACGCCTCGCGAAGGGTTTTCCTTCAGTCTCTGTTGCGGGCCGCGACAGGCTTGGAAAACTTATTTTATTTATTTTTCAATTAAAATAATGATACACGATTCATTTGTGACACACGATAGGTAGCATACTATTAATCACTTGTTTTACGTATGGCTGCACATAGATATGTAGATAAAATTGTGTAAATATAGATTTGTTATTTTAGTTATATAGAATTATATAATTGCCTATATAAAACGTACAGTAATGGCCTATACCCTATGTAAGCAACTTTTATGCAATAAAAGTTGTTTATTTTGATATACCTATATAATGGTAAATGTTGATACATAGTATCAAAATTTTGATACATGGTATATTGTGATGTGTTTTGTATATTGCTATAGTTATAAATTTATATAATGAAACTATAAACATATATTTAAATTATTATTATTATTATTATTATTATTATTATTATTATTATTATTATATTAATATATGTTCACAATATATTTTTATATTACTAAAATATATTTTTACATTTTATATTAATTGACCGAGAGGTTGTATATTTATATTATAACAAAATATTAAATGTTTATCCCTATGGAATCTATGGAATGAATATAGGGCTATGTTTTATATATATAAACTTACGTTAATATAAATCTATGCTATAAAACTATAGATCATAAAGTGTGATTCTAATTTAGAGGAGTGTCTGCCTAGTTAAAATATAACCCACGTGTTATATTTTACTAGAAATATAATACATCTACCTAGGTAGCCTATGGGTACATTTAATCATATTGGTTACTCATACTGTGAATTTAAAACATAAAAATCATAATATAAATATTAAGGTTTATCTACACAGAATAACACCTAAATTGTTGCACTATTTTCCTAACACAATTTTTTAAGTTTTAGGTATTAAATGAACACCTAAATGGCTCAAACCAGTGGCTCTGATACCACCTTCTGTCACACCCCTCAACTCCTACCCTAGGAGCGGGAGCCGCGAGCCAGTCAAGTGCTATTGGTGTTTATTAAATATGCAGCGGAAAACTTTGATCAGAACCGTAGTTAAGAAATATTTATCAGAGTTTAAAACACCATATTTTTATAATAAACAAGTGGGATAAAACCCATGTTTTATTTACAATAGAAATTATAGGGATAAACCCCAATTATTGAAAACAAAGTCTCCTTTTTATTTAAGTAACTTTTAAAGCCACTTTTCTAAGCCTTCAGTCCTCTCCAGCTGGCTTCTATTAACTTCACACTAAGTTACCTGTAACGCGTTTTAAAAAGTTTATCAGTAAGAAATACTGGTGAGTGCATCCCAGTTTAATCAAAACAGCATTTTATATCTTTACAGTATTGAGGGCATCCACAATTACATTTGTTTACATCTAGCAAATTACCACCCACGGTACTGTCAATTCTGACTTGTGGTCATGTTACTATTCTCAGTATTAGTAACAAGTAATGTATACAAAACCCCCAACATATCGGCAGTAATTGTAGAATTAAAAATACTCAATCACTGTTAAATTATACTTTAAAACAATTGAGGTTTTGTGAAAACAGTTTACAAAAAGTGAATGTACTCACAATTTGTAGACTTAGGTATTTCTACAGGCTTCCTGGTAATATTATAGCTTCCTGTTGCTTCTCATGGTTATTATTAAATTTAAACAATGCATATGTGTTAATAAGATAACCCAAATTACATTAGTCATACTACCGAGACAGAATTCCAACGAACTAATTCAGGCAGAGCCTTGACATGCGTTACGGAGTCCTAGATCAATCGGGTAGGGTAACTAATACGTAACCGGGGTTATAATACTTACAACGAGGCAGAGCTTTGGGTTTTAAGGGGTATTAGGCTATAGCTTTAGCCTACAGAAGTTTTAAGAGAGAAATTAGAATTCTGAACAACTGAAATGGCCGATCCTGGCCCCTTTTATAGCTGGTCGAAGGGCGGCTCGCGCCCTGCGAGAAACTACACTCTATCCTTTGAGGCCCGCGAGGGAGCTTGGTTTGGTTAGAGGGTTGATGAGTCAACGCGTAGAGTCGACATGTGTCAGGACACGCGTCACAAAGGGTGCCCGACAAGTAATAGGCCTCGCGCCCCGCGAAGATTTAGGCAAACTGGGTCGCGGCCCGCGAGCGACTCTAATATTTGTTTTTATTTGGTTTTTATAAATACAAAGGTATTTTAGGGCCGTTTTTGTATACGGGGTATATATTAGGGCATTTAGGAGTGTTAGGGATGTTTTAAGGGTTTTAGGAGGGTTCTTATGTTATTTAATAAAATATAAAATGCACTCGTGTTAAGTATAATAACCCAATTCAACTTTCTAATACACCCTGAGACAGAACCCCAACGTACTTAGTCGGGCAGAGCCTTAACATGCGTTGGTGGGTCCTAAATCAATCGGACAGGGTATCGATTCAGTGATCAGGGGTTACAACACTTAAAATAGGGCAGGGCTTTTGGAGTTTTATAGGGGTGAATTACTGAACCAAAAAATAGAGTATATAGAGTGACAAGAGAGAGCGACATGGAGAAAGGGAAATGAGCTGAACTCTTGGATGCTATCTTCTATTTATAGTGAAGTAGAGCTTGAAGCTCACGCCAAACTATGTCCACATCCCATTTTCATTCAATGTAACATTTGATTTTTTTATTATTTTATGTTTTATAATTAATATATATTATAATTAATTTAACTACTTCACTCATTTGGCGCTTATAACTTCTAAAATATGACGTTTTATAAGACAATAAATATGTCATTAGAATGAGAATATTTGTATCTACATTTTGAACCAAGTTTCATTCAAAACGGAGTAAGGTTAATTATAATGTATTTTTATTATTATAATTATTAAACGGTTCCTACGTTCGCCAAAATACCTTATATTTCTATCGGTCAACTTACCCATGATCTATTCGTTTAATTACTTTATTCTAAATTTAAAAATCTTGGGAATGTTACGTAGCTAAAGTGATCGTTCGTCGATATATTTAAAGAGATCCTTTGGTGATCTTGTTGAAGAGAGTCTTTGGTGGTCTACATAAAGAGATCATTTGTTGATCTAGTCAAAGAGACCCTATGGTGGTCTAGTTAATTCATCACAGGATTATTCGTTTGATTTTCTTCCCCTACACATCTTAAAATGAACTGTGCGGACTGTGCAAGGAATTAATTAATTATGGATGCATACATAATTATGGAATTCAGTGCACAGAAACCACAACAAGTTTTGTCATTTGTAAGTACGTATAGTGATAAGAATAACGAAACAGGAACAATGTAATAAGGGCATGGTGGATACGCCGCTGGTACTTCCTATATATAAGTGTTCCTTATTACATTGCAAGCGTGGCGTTATTTAAGTTACTAGAAGTTTCGGACCTTGACCAATGTTGTTTTATCTCTCCGACTCCAATTTTGAGCACACACAAGTTTCCTATAATAGTCTTCATAGGGAACATTCTTCCATCCATTGATTCGAAACTCCAAAGTTCACACTCTCTTCGAACTCCTCTACAACAAGGATACCACTTTGACAATTACATGACACTCTTGAAGTTCGGTACAATCATACACCAATCTATTAGAATGAAGTTTAAATCCTCGGATCTGAACTCTTTCCTATAGATAACAGACGAGTACGATTAACAATGTTCATTGGAAATCCAAACGTGGCCCAGATTTTTACTCAAGGAACGGAGGATCATTTGAGAGCGAAACATCCACATCTGTTTTCACAAGTTTCCTGTAAATTAAATTTCGGGACGAAATTTCCTAAAGTAAGGGAGACTGTGACATTTGTGCCTTTACGACCATTATACAATTCCAAGCAATTACGAATCTAATGAAATATTGTATTTCATATCTGGGATTGTACAATTACATGTGACAATTACACATTTCCATTCTTGTACGATTTCGAACTCTCAAAAGCTTTTCTGGAAGTTCTACGTAAACTGTTACGCAAACGTAATCAGTTTAATGCAACATACACTCTGGAATAGTGACATAAGTTAAAAATACCCTAAATATCCTTCACATAACTTAGAAATTAGTTTTGAAGGGTTCGGTATGGCAAAAATAAGTTTATACGATCAGGGGGACTATTTACGACAAACTACAAAAGTCTACCGATTCTTGTAGCAACGTACACTCTGGAACAATGTCATAAGCTAAACATACCCTAAATACCGTTAACATAGCTTAGAAATAATTTTTGGAGGGTTCAGTATGTGAAAATATGCTTATTTGATCACAGGGACTAAAAGCATTAAAACTGTGAAAGTATGCAAATTCGCGTATATTCTGCACTCAGACCATATACGCACATCCAAAAATTTTTGTAATCATTAAAATATTGTATTTTAGTGATGGGAATGCAAAAATGTCAAACGTTACGCAATTTAGATCATTTTCACGTCCGTTCGAGTTTCCGTCGTAATTAAGCGCAAAACGCAACCGTGTGATCGAATAAACCGACATCCATAATATTTCCATGCATAATTCAAGTCTCCTATGCTTTAACATCCTTGTAAAGCCTTAAAATTGGGTTAACAGGGGTTAAATGCGGCGAAAAACAAGTTTGGAGGCTGCAGGGACCTGTTTCGCCAAATTCTGAAACCTGACCTGAACTCTCTGGCCTGGGGCGAGAGACAAGCCCAAGTCTCTCACGGAGTGCGAGAGACATCAGAGACATAAATTTGTTTTTCTTGCCAAACAGCTTGCTGCACTTGTTTTGTTTGCAAACTTGTGGGCTCTTGTGTGATCACCAAGACTTCTATTCCTGGCCAGACACTTGTTGTAATCCTATTCTTCCTTGGGCAATACACAATCCACATGTCATGATCTTGTGGATTCAAGAATACTATAAGTACCCACCTCCATTTCACTTCCAACTTGCTCAATTCTTTTCTTCTTCCTCATCTGCTCTAATTAGAGGCTACCACATTGTTGGAGGCTTCCTAACTGAGTTTCCTTCTTCCTAGAACACAAGTGAGTGTTCTAACTAGTCTTGTTTATTTATTTTTAGGTATTTTAAGCTAAAATTCAAACAACGCTTGACTTTCGGCTTTGACCATGAATTGGTCAAGTCAAAGTTCAATTGAACTTTGCAACGTGATCGTAATCATGATGGTTATAATCCCTTGCGATTATACCTACTGATTACCACGTTGGCTAGTCAAAGTGACGAGTCAAAGTTTTGGTCAAAATATACGATTATGTGCATTTTACGACGAAACTAATTTCGGGTATCAAAACACTTTGTTTTGATACCAAATCAGTTTTACAACTAAATTAAACATGTTTTGACATGTTTAACTTGTTACTTCTAGTTTAGTGCTTATTTAGGGTCGTAAGTCAAGCGGTCTTGACAACCGCTTAGACTTTCAAACCCGACCCGTTTGGTCGATCATTAGGATCCAACCAAACACATATTGTGACCATAGTTGTATAGAGAATAATCTCTTGATGTTATACCTTATGGTCATTTTGTTTGGTTAGTTGTATGATAGGTAGTTTATATGCCTTTAGAAAATGACCAAAATGTCCTTTTTGAGCTTAAATTCATTTTAAGCATATGTAACCTAATTTTTTACACTTAAAACTGATATTGCAACTTTGTTAAACATGTTTAGGCATATAAGACTTATCATAGGACTAGTTTAACCATCTGAACGCGTAGTTACGCAAATGACATGTTAAAGTAGCATAAACTACCTTAACGGGTCAAAAGCACTTAGGATTCATTCCAAATCAGAATGTAGACTTTGTTAAACCATTTCATATGAGTTCCAACACTCATTTGGCTTACAAGACCTTATTCTATCCGATTCCCCCAATTATGTGCCGTTAACATGGTTACCCGATGTTAAGACACGTTTAAAGCTTTATTATCTCACTTGATTCAAGGATACTTTGCAATCCCAAGTGAGTATATAGTCCCCTCTTTTACATTTTCAAATGTTTTGGGGTGATTCATATGTTCCTATTCATTATTTTCATGATTTCAAGTTATATGATTTTACATGCGTAGTACATATCCTTTGACGAATTAAAACTGTTATTTATGGCTTAAATACTGATTATCAAAGTTTGTAAGACTATTTTTGGTGCGTATTAATTTTATATATTCATTAACAATATAAATCCAATTGGTAGTACGATATAGCGATATAGGACTTGACACCCCATTCCCGTTGTACGGAATGTCAGAAACCAAAGTTTAATCCAAATAGATTTTATCTTCGTGGTAAATCTATAGTCATCAAAGTGTAGTTTGATACACTAGGTTTGAATGTATTGCCAAACGTCCACAATGTGTTTTTACAAAGGTTTTCCAATTAAGGCATAAAAACTTATCTTCTGTTATATTATTTACCAAAGTATAGTTTGATATACTACCAAATCACGATTGAAGGTATATTTCGGTATACTACCAAAGCATATTTTGATATGCTACCAACGTGATACTATTTTAGCAAAGTATAGTTTGATATACTACCAAATCACGATTTAAGGTATATTTCGATATACTACCAACGCATATTTTGATATGCTACCAACGTGACACTGTTTTCCTAAAGTATAGTTTGATATACTATCGATTATGTTATTTCTTAAACAAAAGTATATTTTTATATACCACCAAAGCATAGCTTGGTATGCTATTTTCAAACCAAAGCATAGTTTGATATGCTATTTTCAAACCAAAGTATACTTTGATATACTACTGGTGTTTTCATTCTTAAACCAAAGTATACTTTTGATGCACTACCAAATCTATTACTTCATTAACCAAAGTATATTTTGATATACTATCAATTCAACTATTTCAAAAGTAAAGTATATTTTGATATACAACTTATCCTATTATTTTAAAACCAAAGTATATTTTGTATATACTACAAAAATTTTTATCAAAGCAAAGTGTTTTAGAAACCAAACTTTTTACAAGGATTCATGGCTATTTTGTAAACATATAATGTTTTTTATATTATCCAAAGCCATGAATCTAATTCACAAAACCTATGTTACTCACAGACATTTTTATGCTGACATTCTATTTTCACATATGTTTCAGGTTCTATTATGTGACGAATGATGATTGCTTGCTTCACATTGGATGGACGTGGGCCTTAGTGACTTTAAAACTTGAAAGAAAATTGTTTGTACTTATTTGGTTCGTTTTAAAACAATGAATCTATTAACGAAATAAAACAAAACTTCAAATACCATGTGTTGTGAAACAATGATTCTGTGACATGACTCCCCGACATTTCTGTCGCGGTTTGTTGTATTACGCGGTCGGGGTGTTACATGGTACTCCGAAATTTCGTTTGAGAGGTTGCCTGATTCTGAGATACAAGGTCTTTATGCTTATTGATATCTGGGGTATTATACTTGGTCTTCTGATTTTGCGTCAACAATGGCCTAGACCTCGTATAATACTTTGGGCGCTTACTAAAAAAGCTTACCCTCTGCATAAAAATTGAGAAAATATCGAAAGATATATATCAAGTGTAGTTGTAAAGAAGATCCCTAAGTGGGACATACCTCAAAGTTGAGCCTTCATCTCATTGTCTGAATGGAAGTTCTAACCTGAGCTCTCAAGGTCTCGCACTACCCTGAGTACATATGTCATTTTGGTATATTCACCTGTAAGACTGAATATAGGGAATCTCTATACGGGAGTATATTGTGAGGTGGGACATGCGAATAAGTTAAGTTTTTAAAACACTAAATCTTGTATCTTGAATCAATTGAAGTTTGTGTGAGAATTTAAGTGGACTAGTATACTCACAATCTAAGTGAATCGTTTAGAACTTAAAGTCTATAAAAGGTCAACGGTGCTAGTGATTTGTCATAAACTGATATGATCCTCTAAAACAAACTCAAACAAAAATATTGTCTATAAATATTTCTTTTTTGTATTTCATTATAGAAAAATCACAAAATGATTTTCGGAGTGTTTTAGCATAAACTTTGAAAAAATACAAAAAGATTTTGATTCTACTATATTTTCGACAACCGATGTCTGAAAGCTGAGTTTCAAAGTCTAAGTATGTTGATCATGTCTCTGAAAATAAACAAGTTCATTAATTTGAAACTTGAGGTTTTAAATGAAAAATTTAAAAACAGTTTGTAAAATCTCCAAGGTCATTAATTTGGACATGTATGATAATCTGAGAAGGTTTTGGAAGTTGGTTTCTTTAATTGTCAAATTTATATAGTTATTTGATAGGGGGAGAGTGACGGGTTATAAATCTTGGATGTCCAGAAAGCTTTCACTGTTAAATGTTTGTGATTTTTAGATGTTGAACCAGATTACGATCCCGATAGTTGAGTCTAAGGGGGAGTCTGAAGACGAGCTCAAAGCAAGGGGGCATGTAGAGATAGAACCAAGTGACGATCCTGAAAAGCACAGATGCTTAAAGAAAGGGGGAGCCTGGAGAAAGAGTCAACCGAAAGGGAGAGCTGCTGAAACAAGAAGCAGATTTAAGAGGAGCTTGAAAAGCTAAAGGGGAGTCTGTGGTACTGAAAATGTCAAAGCTTCAAAAAGAAAAAGACTGAGAGAGAAGATAGAAAACTACGAGATTGACGGTAGTAATATCCAAGGAGGGAGTCTGTGAGTGCATAATGTCTATCACTTCCGTCAATCACGTATCATAGTAGGAAACTAAACAAAACATGGTTTTGTATTGTTAAATATAGGGAAAAGTCCATTTGGAAGAATAGTGGCAAACTTCTAAATAAGGAGTCCATCCTTATGTCTTTGCCTATAAATAGGGAGTTTATGTTATTCATTTATGACTTTTTGAACTTTAGGAGATCTAGAGAGAGAAAGTGCTACAAGGTGATTCAAGGTGTTGTTCTTGTCAAATCTTTAATAGAATCATCATTATTTTACGTTCTTGTGTCTGATCCATACACGTACACGGATTCCGCACGTGATACGTGTTCTTCACAATCATTGAAAGGACGAAATCGATCCGGAAGCGCATGTTCAAGGGTTTCCGACCTCCTCTGATTTGCTCAACTGCAATCTTAATGAATAATCACCAACTTGAAATTAATCATTGCAGCATCTCTGTTTCCACTTTAACCACATCTGCGTTCGGTTTTTGATATAACATTTCAGCACTATCGATCGCACATTCCGACTGCTTGATCTATTTATTGTGCCAAAAACCAACTGGCAATTGATAGAAACTTCAATACTTCGTCGATAAACCACAAGTTTATGAATACCCACGAGAATCTGAAATCCCATTTACCGTAATCAACTTCAAGAACCTTCTAAATGATAGATCCGTGTAGAAGGTAATCTCCACAATCAGCAAATCTTCATCGGATAACAAATCATCTGGTAATGTATACTGATCTTTGAAGCATTCGCCTACAATCAGATTCATCTTCTCAGAAAATCCAGATCTCAGAAGGTTTCATCCACAATCAGATTCACATTCCCGGACAATCTGAAGTCGAAACCACCCAAATACTGTTGCATCATCACGAATTTCAAAAATGCTGGAATTTCATCTGAAATTTTTTATTCCACCTCATTTTTGTAAATTCTGACATCTTCTCACTGAATTCCCCCTCAAATTGAGCAATTCAGTCCTTTCTGGTTTCTGAAAAACTTGACTGTACTGAGAGTTTGACAGTTTTGCCACCAAACGTCAGTTTTTCATAATTGCGGATTTCATGTTTCGGCCCATAAATAGTCAAATAACCCGGATGATA
The DNA here is from genome assembly GCA_030545235.1 of Helianthus tuberosus. NCBI lineage: Eukaryota > Viridiplantae > Streptophyta > Magnoliopsida > Asterales > Asteraceae > Helianthus > Helianthus tuberosus. The sequence goes on from CM060415.1 coordinate 79,227,201, forward strand.
AACATTCTGCACCAGTATCAAGACTACCCTACTAATTTCCACAATTTGTGATCGCATCATCATGTTTGATCTCTGAAACACCTGACGATGTCTCCAAACAACCCAACTTTTCTTGAGACCCAGCTCATCATTGCGATCAAATCTGATAATACTACGAAATGTAATACGATAAAAACACTTATATATAGGAAGTACCAGCGGCGCATCCACCATGCTTTTATCACATCACACTCGTGTTTTTTTAAGTGGGTTTACTCATCCGTACGAATGGAGTAGGTCCACTCGTACGAATGGGCTAATTCTGGATCTCTGGATGATTTTTCCACCAAGGTTGGTTCGTACGAACCTGGGTAGCAGGTTCGTACGAACCTGGACTGCCGGTTCATACGAATCGAGTCCCTTCGTACCAGAGAGGCTGATTTCTCAAGAACACTTCCAATCACATTTTTCGATCCGGAATCTTAATTTCTACGAATTTCATGATGAAACTTCACAAGATTGTGCGAAAATCAATCACGAACATTATTTTGTCTTCAATTTCAAAATCCATCCATGCATTGACCTTAAATTTGATGTTTATTTGATATTTTACGTCAAAACTCCAAAGCCTCCAAAAATCCGAAGCGTAGGTGATTCAATCAACTGTTAGATCGATTGAATCGGTACCGTAGCTTTGATACCAATTGATTTAGGGGGAGTAAAAATTTTGAAAATACAAAAACATTTGAAAATTTGAAAAAGTAAAAAACATGAGAAAATATAAAATGAGTTGTTGTATAAAAAGAGGAAATGATAGTACATCAGTAGACAATCACAGCATGCTAAAGAAATAGAAAGTCAAATGTGCTAAACAGTCTCACTAATGATATGCCAGTAGGTTTTTACACATTTAGTAAATTGATTTCGGGATATAAACCTACATATCAATAACTTTCTTATCTCGTGGGGAACATCTCTCAGATATATAGACTTGGTACTCTAAAATTCTGAGATATTAGGTCTTTATACTTATTGATATATGGGGTATTATACTTGGTCTACTGATTTTGCGTCAGCAATGGCTTAGACCTCGTATAATACTTTGCACGCTTACTAAAAAAGCTTACCCTCTGCATAAAAATTGAGAAAATATCGAAAGATATATATCAAGTGTAGTTGTAAAGAAGATCCCTAAGTGGGACATACCTAAAAGGATTGATTAAAACATGATTTCACACGACATATCCAAAAGTCAGTCAAACTTTTCCATGAATTCGATGTTAATTTAGCGTTTTAAGTTTGAAGAATATGTGTAGAAGAAAAATGTGTAGAAAGATGATGAAATCAGATTCAAATCGGCTCGAATCTGCTTGAATCTTGTGTTCTCTGTCCTCGAAACCGGTCTCCAAGCTCTCTGATACCACTTGTTAGGACTGTTTCGGTGCTCCCGAATGCTCCGACAGGTTAGTTTGACTCCATATCTCGTGCGGAATCTGAGTATGAAGGTGATATGCACAAGAACAAAAAACCGTGAAACAAAATGGACAAAGTTTCCCCTCTGTTCCACATAAAAGGTTGTAAATGACACTCTCTGATCTCCTATTTATAGACAATCACATCCGCATGTACTGGTAGTAGCGAATGGGCTTAAGGACGGATGCACCTTAAGACGGATTAGAAATCCCCATTCGTACGAACGTACGAACTGAAGGTTCGTGCAAATGTGTCCTATCTATTCATTTATCTCTTCTACAAACCTACACAATCAACTACGACTTGAGACATTTACATCTATGAACAGGATTGACGGAAGCAATAGACATAATGCATTCAAAAAATTTGAAGATAATATTTTATTAGAAAAATAGAATGATTCTTTTATCTTATATTAACAAATTTAAATTTGAACATAATATTTTATTAGGAAAAATAGAAGGATTCTATTTCAAATTCAAAGTAGGATAATATTTAATATTAATTTATTATTTAATCAATATAAGATAAGTATGAAGAAGAGGCGGGAAAACAGAAAATTAGATGGCTCCAATGAATGACATGTGTCACACATTGGTTTACTTTATTATATAGTATATAGGTATAATACCATGTTTGTTATATTAATATAATATCATTATCAAACTATCAATATATGTTAATGTTATATTACTATTAAAGCGTGTGAAATATTAATTTACGTAATGTTATGTTAATATTCTTTTAGTTTTGATGTTAGCGTGTGGATATTTTATTTATCCAACAATATTAAGTTTTGTCTTGCTGATAGATAATTTGGTTTATTTAAAAACATCTTATCTTAAATTAACAATTTAAATTTGAAGATAATGTTTTATTAGAAAAAGAGAAGGATTCTTTTATCTTAAAGAGTAAACTGCTATAATGGTGCTTGAGTTTTGGTCACTTTTGCCACTTTAGTCTAAAACTCAAACCATTTAAATTTGGTTCCCCATGGTTTCAATTTTGTTATTTGGTTTATTTAAAAACATCTTATCTTAAATTAACAATTTAAATTTTAAGATAATGTTTTATTAGAAAAAGAGAAGGATTCTTTTATCTTAAAGAGTAAACTGCTAAAATGGTCCCTGAGTTTTGGTCACTTTTGCCACTTTAGTCTAAAACTCAAACCTTTTAAATCTGGGTCCCCATGGTTTCAATTTTGTTGCCATTTTCATCCAAAATCAAAACATGGTCAGATTTTTTCAGTTAACATCCAACTTTTGTATTTTTCCTCCTTTTAATGAAGGGCAAAATGGTTTTTTAACGTTTTATTATAACAATTTAAAAAATTGAAACCACATAGACCCAGATTCAAAAGGTTTGAGTTTTGAACTAAAGAGGCAAAAGTGACCGAACCTAAGGGACCATTTTGACAGTTTACTCTATGTTAAATTAACAAATTTAAATTTGAAGATAATATTTTATTAGAAAAAAATAGAAGGATTCTCTTTCAAATTCAAAGTATGATAAGATTTAATATTAATTTATTAGTTAATCAATATAACATAGGTATGAAAAAGAGGCTGGAAAACACAAAATTAGATGGCTCCAATGAATTACACGTGTCACACATTAGTTTACTTTATTATATAGTGCTAGTAGTGAAACCCGTGTGCAAACACAGGTTGTTTTTAGAAAACCATGCATACCTCATTTTATTAAACGACGAATGAGTATACATTTTTTAAGATTTTATTAAAAATAGATCATAAAAAAACCAAGCATCTTTCAAATAACAAATAATATATAGATCTAACACACTAAATTCCATCTCTTTAATCCATGATATCTATTATCAACATGTTCAAACAATCAAAAGATCACACACATTGCCTACTATCTCACATTCTGTCAACCCCTATTTTCATCCTCAAGACCTCAAAGGTAAAATCATCTTTAACAATGGTGCAGTCGAGTGACTCGAAGAGACGGTGTCGATTATTCCATCCACTGAACTCGTTGCAAACTAATTACACAACAAATAAAAATAAAACTAAGAAATTTAGGGAAAATAACGAAAATATCCATTTAACTGAAGTAATAACAAAATAAACTTGACTTTCTAAAATCACAGAGAACCGATTGACATAAAACCAATCTTACCTGAACCTACTTTGAACCGACATGCCGGCTTACCCTGTTGTTTTGCTGTTTTGATCTGTAAACACAATCTTATGTGCTGAAGATTTCCTTAGATCTATAATGAGAATAAAAACAATATTACAGTTACCTTGTATCGTTTACGTTCATCATCATGTGATGCTTTGTGATCTTTAGTTAAAGACTCAGCCTTTCCTTTTTTGGAAATAACCGCTCTGCAATCACCTAAATTCGAGATGAAAAGCTCCTTCTCTTTAATAAGAGCAGTGACACAACAAGCACCACTTTCTAATCCCTGCAAGTCATCACCAAAAAACAAAATCATATTTTGTACCAAAAGATGGAGATCTCCGTCATGAATTAGAAGTAACGAGAAAAAATTAAGCACACGATGAGTGGGTTTTTGAGATTTGAAAATCGGAATTGGATGAGTGAGTGTGTGTGGCGGATCTAAAAGATGGAGGCACTCTAGATTTGAGAGAGAAATTGAAATTATGGTTTAAATTACTAAAATGGAGCCAGAACTATATTTGAGGGAGGGAGGGGTTGAAATTTTTATTTGAATTTTGAAAATGGAGCCCAAAACTATCAGTGTTATTGTAACACCTGTGGCATTTCAACCATCAAACAAATGCCCAACCAGTGAAATATTGTATTTCATACTTGGGATTTGTAAAAATATGTGTATCATTTACACATATCAATTCTTGTTCGATTTCAATCACTATATCGCTTTCTGGAAGGTTATACGCGCACTAATGCGTAAATATAACCAGTTTAATGCAACAAACACTCCGGAATAGTGAAATAGGCATAACATACCTTAAATAACCTATACATAACTTAGAAATAAGTTTTGAAGGCTTTGGTATGACAAAAACAAGTTAATTCGCTTACAGGGACTAAAGTTGACAAACTGCGAAAGTATGCCAATTTGAACTGTAACAGACATTCCGGAACATGACCATAAGTTAAACATACCATAAATATCCTTTACATAGCTTAGAAATAGGCTTTGAGGGGTTCGGTATGCTAAAATAAACTTTTGGGTCATTCAGGGACTAAAAGTGTCAAAAAGTGCACAAGTTTGCATTTTCGCGCATAACTTACGTTCTGAATACATCCGGACATCCAAAAATTTATGCAAGCATGACTATATTATATTTTTGTGTTCGCCATAAGAAAAATCCATTCGTCGCGTCATTTGGATCGTTTTTCGCGCTTATGCGCATTCCGTCGTAATTAAGCGAACATCGCGTTCGTACGACCTAACGAACCATCATCCTAGATATTTTTGAGCATATTTTGAGTTCCCTATACTTTAACTTCATTTTAGAGCCTTGAAATGAGGTTAACGGGGTTCAAACGCATCGAAAATCGCTTAAACAAGGTGCAGGGACCATTTCTGGAAAATCTGCCAAAACAGGGGCCTAGCGTGACGCGACGGGCCTTAGCGTCACGCGAGCCCCCATCTGGACCAGATTCAGTGTTTTAAATGCAAGTTGCAACCAATTAAACCACAACCACATGTTTGCAACTTGCTTAATCACTAAGATTAGGAGCATATGTGGCTCCATAACCTTTGTGACAAGTGTACGGCTCGGATCGTGGCACGATATTCAAGAAACGATCCTAGCGGCTCTACTTTATCTATAAATACCCACCCCCCTTTGGCTTAAAAACCCACAAATCTGATTGAAAAGACTCTAAGTTGGAACCTTCGTTTCATACCTGAGCTATTTTGATCTGGGTTAGCATTCGGGGACCCTGGGTAAGTATTCTTTCGTTCTTTTCCTTATTTTACTGCTTTTCGAGTCAGAAAGTCAAACTTTGTTTGACTTTCAGCGTTGACCAGTAATGGTCAATGCGAAGTTCGTTTGAACTTCGCAACGTGAGTGTAATCACGTTGGTCATAGTCCCTTGGGACTATGCCTACTGATTACCACGTTGTCTAGGGGCTTATACCTCGAACCCGACCCAGTTTGGTCGATCATTAGGATCCGACCAAATACTTTAGGTGACCCTAGTATAGGGCATAACCTTCCGAGGTTATACCCTATGGTCACATCGTTTAAGTAGTTGTATGATAGGTAGTTTATATGCCTTAGGTAAATTACCAGAATACCCTTTTCATGTATAATTGGTAATTAAGCATATGTAACCTAAACCTTTGTCACATAACTGATTATGTAATATGTTTAGGCATATAACACTTGTCATAGGGCTAGTTAGGCGGTCCGAACGCGTTTCACGCGAACGACGCGTTAAAGTAGCATAAGCTTCCTAAACGGGTCGTAATGGGTCGTAAACAATTAGGTTAAGTTTCATTTAGTATGTAGGCTTTGTTAAACCAAATGACACGAGTCTCTACACTCGTTTGGTTTACAAACCCTAATGCTACCCGATCTTCCGATTTAGGTCCGGTTTATTAATGTAGCTACCTATACTAGGTGCCGTTTGATATCCGCGATCTCTAGCATTGTTTAGTTGTTACTCAAGGACTACTGAGCAATCTCAGGTGAGTACATAGAACCCCCTCTTTTAAATGTTTTCAAGGTGTTTATGTGAGTACATAGACCCCTCTTTTACTGTTTTCCAAACTGTTTTGGGGTGGAACACATGTGCCTACTTGTTACTTTCATGCTTTCCTGTTTTGACATCATATACTTGCTATGTTCATTAGTACATTATAGTACATGATTTCATTACATCTTATGCTAGGTGTGCCCATTGTGTGCATTACTTAGTACATTGTTTTACACTACCTTTCATGCTAGGTGTGCCCATTGTGTGCATTACTTAGTACATTGTTTTACACTACCTTTCATGCTAAGTGTGCCCATTGTGTGCATTACTTGGTACATTGTTTTACATTACATTTTGTTGCATATGCTCATCCAGTATATGAACACATTATATAACATTTTGAACCGTTGCATATGCTTACCCAGCATATGAACACATTATACTACATATTGAACCGTTGTAATCATTTGACTGTGATTCGTTGATATCTGTGAACCGTTTGTATCTGTGAACCATGAGAACCGTATTTGACATAGACATTTCGGCATAGACATTTTAACATGATTGACATTTGATCATGCATTTCCCACAAAACATAACTTTGATTTAAACCAAGTTTTACTTCAATACTTTGTTCTTGTGTATATGGTTTAGTTGAGACATTTCACTTGCCATACATGATATTTTGACATAGACATTTGACATGGATATTTGACATAGACATTTTGACATTAGTTTGGTTTGATTAAGTGATTAAGTAACGATGCGTGTGTATTATGATACAAGCATGGTGGATACGCCGCTGGTACTTCCTATATATAAGTGTTTGTATGGTATTACATATTGTAGCGTTATTTGAATCATTTCAGTTTGATACATATAACATTTTATACAAATAACATACTTTTCACAAGACATTGTTTTACAAACAACTTATCTTATACAAATCCATTTTACTATGGTTATTCATTTAACCATACATTATTCATTTATTTATACACATCATCTGAACTCATTGTTTTTCAAATGATTTACAAAACAAAGCAAATTACAAGGTTCATGACTAAACATTTTCTCAAACATAAGTCATGGAACCTATTTTCACAAAACCTATGTATCTCACAGGCATTTTTATGCTGACGTACCTATTTTCACGTGTGTTTTTCAGGAGATGTTGCATAAGATGATCAAGATACACATAGGCAGACTTGGGCTTTAGTGACAATAAAAGATACAAGACTAGTTAATTATGTTGTAGTCTCTTGATTGTTAAGACATTGTAACATTTTTAATCAATAAAGCGAAACTTCAATTGCCATGGATTTGAAACAATTAATTCTGTTACAACACTCCCCGACGTTTCCGCCACGTTTTGTATGTTCCACGTGGTCGGGGTGTGACAGAAAAGATGGTATCAGAGCCAATGGTTATAGGGAATTAGGTTTTTAGTAATGCTTTGACCTAGTCTATAACCTTCTTAGGACCCTAACGCGAGTTTACTGGCGTTTAGTCATAAAACAATACCGTCACCTATCCTTAGGCGACGACCACATCAAGAACATGAATTTCAAAACCGCTTTGAAAAACTAATCATCTGTTCTAGGATGATTGATTACTAGGTTTTGAACCTCTATTGTAAGGTTTTGAACCCCTTTGAGTTTTCAAAATCTCATCAAGGTTTTGGGCTTTAAATAATGTGAACACGTGCAAACTGGAAGGGTGAACGCCTGTATTCTTGGTTTTCTGTCTAGGCAAGCACTTCGTATACATCTCAACCAGACACGAGACCAGTTGTGCTTACCTGGGAATTCTTGGGATGAGTGTTCACTTATAGGAGAGCATGTCTTCGCGATACATTATTTTTGACCTATTTACTTTGATTTTTCACCGAGGTCGTTTGTTGCTTTGTAGTAACAAACAAATGACCACTATCCATTGCTTTCATCAAATTTGTTTCATCTCATTCTTTTCGTCTAATTCTCTCACTCGTTTCCTTTCATGTCTCCTCTTTTAGAATGCCTCCTCGACGCGAGAACCAGATAGCGACTGCCGAACTGGCAGAAATTATTGCACAGCAAATGGCTGCGCAATTCCCAAACCTCTTTGCTCAATGGAATCAAGCCAACAACAACAACAATGGTGTATGCAATTTCAAGAGTTTTAACTCGGCAAAACCACTCAAGTTTAGTGGTTCTGAGGGAGCGACTGGGCTTCTTCAATGGTTCGAGAGCATTGAGAATACTTTCCGCCATGTGCAGTGTCCTGACAATCGCAAGGTCGAGTTTGCTTCGAGTGTGTTCCAGAAGAGAGCCCTTACGTGGTGGAATGGGGTTATGAGAGATCGTGGTGCAGAAGTTGCTCTAGCACAGACATGGGCCGAACTTAGGGCTCTCATGATGAAGGAGTTTTGTCCTCGTCACGAGATAAGGGCTCTGGAAAGGGAATTTGATGATCTCAAGCAAGACAGCGGTGAGCATCGAGCCTACACGGACCGTTATGAGGAGTTAAGCCTGTTATGCCCAAACATGGTCACGCCTTTGGATAAGGCGATCGAAAAGTACATTGATGGCCTTCCCGACTCAATACAAGACATTTTGACTGGTAGCAACCCTACTACTGTTAGGCAGGCCATTGAGTTATCTGCAACCTTGACTGAATCGCAGATCAGGAAACGTAAGCTTTTCCGAAAGGGTGACAAGAAACTGGTCGAGGAATCGAAACCAATCGAGGAATCAAAGACCATGGATGAACAGACTGGATCCTCTAAGAAGTCAAAGAAGCGAAAGGCTTCTCAGAACTTCGCCGTGGTCGCTCACAATGATCAAGCCGTCCTCAATCAACCAGCTCAACCCCCTGCCAGGAAACCCTACAATGGAACTGCACCTTTGTGCAACCAATGTGGCCTACATCATCATGCTGGGGTGAAGTGCCGCACATGCCAAGTTTGCGGACTTACAGGTCATACAGCGAGGGTTTGCCCAACAGCAGCAGCACCAAATCAGATTAACAACAATCCTGCTCAAGCTCGTTTCCCACTGGGATCTTGCTACAACTGTGGCGAGATGGGCCATTTTAGTAGAAATTGCCCAAGACTTGCTGATGCAAATCCAGCGCAGGGATGAGTATCTGACCGACAGAAGATAACGCTGTTTAGAAAATAATCGAGCCTTGTGTATTATTTTCTTTTATCACAATCTATGAAACAGTTGTTGTTATTGTTGTTTATAAATAAATCTTTCATTTACATTTCAATATGTTTATGTGGTTGCATGTATAAACATATCCCCTACAATACCGACAATCAAGGAACCGCATTCCTTGAAGAACAGACTACTTCCAAATTTCTTCCCTTGTATAATCTCTTGCGTTTCCACGAGAATCCTAAGTACCCGTTTCTTCCAAGAGAAACGATGTACGAGGCGCCAAGTTAATAGCAATCAATAACAAGAAAATACCAATTAAACAATTATGTGGTTATGTGCTTATGTGTTATCCTTTATGTGTCATGTGATCCAATTTATGTTATTCAAATCCTCGTAAAATCTTACATATCTTTGTGCAAGAGATTCATAATAGGATACCTAAAGGTACTACTTAAACCCTTAGTGGACTTCTACGTTGTAGTTAAAGTCCCTCGGAGTATAATGTACTACCTCAAAATTTGACCCCTTTAGTGGTCTAGTTAAACAGATTGATCCAAAAATCTGATTAGGGATATCATGTGATGATATAGCTGAAAGGACTCCTTAGTGGCCTAATTAAGAAGATCCTCTGTGGATCTAATTAAAAGGACCCTAAGGTAGTCTAGTCACTCTCATCTCAAGTTTGATATCTTTCCCCACAACATTTCAAAACAAACTGTGCGGACTGTGCAAGGAATTACGTAATTATGGATGCATACATAATTATGGAATTTAGTGCACAGAAATCACAGCAAGTTCTATCATGTATCAAGAGTTAACCCTATTCATTTCCAATTCTGATGAAGCATCCGTTGAGGAAAAATGAACTAGCTATTCATTTTTCACTTCTGAAGATTTATCCGTTGAGGAAATGAATATCCGTTGTTTATCTTTTCATTTCCATTCTGAAGAATAACCGTTGAGGAAAATGAATTATCCATTCATTTTCGTTCTAAAGAATATCCGTTGAGGAAATGAATATCCGTTGTGTAATCCTTCATTTCCAACTCTGAGGAAATAACCGTTGAAAATGACTCCGTTAGTTCATTTTCGTTTCTGAAGATTTATCCGTTGAGGAAATGAATATCCGTTGTGTAATCCTTCATTTCCAACTCTGAGGAAATAACCGTTGAAAATGACTCCGTTAGTTCATTTTCGTTTCTGAAGATTTATCCGTTGAGGAAATGAATATCCGTTGTGTAATCCTTCATTTCCAACTCTGAGGAAATAACCGTTGAAAATGACTCCGTTAGTTCATTTTCGTTTCTGAAGATTTATCCGTTGAGGAAATGAATATCCGTTGATTTTTCTTTCATTTCAAATTCTGAAGAACAAACCGTTGAGGAAAATGACCCCGTTTGTTCATTTTCGTTCTGAAGAATATCCGTTGAGAGAAATGAATATCCGTTGATTTTTCTTTCATTTCAAATTCTGAAGAACAAACCGTTGAGGAAAATGACCCCGTTTGTTCATTTTCGTTCTGAAGAATATCCGTTGAGAGAAATGAATATCCGTTGATTTTTCTTTCATTTCAAATTCTGAAGAACAAACCGTTGAGGAAAATGACCCCGTTTGTTCATTTTCGTTCTGAAGAATATCCGTTGAGGGAAATGTATATCCGTTTAGTTAATTCCTTTATTTTCCATATCCGAAGAACCCGTTGAAGAAAATGACTCTGTTCGTTCATTTTCGCTTCTGGAAAATATCCGTTGAGGAAAATAATCAGATTATACTTTACATATCTTTGATGACTATTTGAAACAAAGTCATAGACAGACTCCTACGATTTAATTTCGGGACGAAATTTCCTAAAGTAGGGGAGACTGTAACACCTGTGGCATTTCAACCATCAAAAAAATGCCCAACCAGTGAAATATTGTATTTCATACTTGGGATTTGTAAAAATATGTGTATCATTTACACATATCAATTCTTGTTCGATTTCAATCACTATATCGCTTTCTGGAAGGTTATACGCGCACTAATGCGTAAATATAACCAGTTTAATGCAACAAACACTCCGGAATAGTGAAATAGGCATAACATACCTTAAATAACCTATACATAACTTAGAAATAAGTTTTGAAGGCTTTGGTATGACAAAAACAAGTTAATTCGCTTACAGGGACTAAAGTTGACAAACTGCGAAAGTATGCCAATTTGAACTGTAACAGACATTCCGGAACATGACCATAAGTTAAACATACCATAAATATCCTTTACATAGCTTAGAAATAGGCTTTGAGGGGTTCGGTATGCTAAAATAAACTTTTGGGTCATTCAGGGACTAAAAGTGTCAAAAAGTGCACAAGTTTGCATTTTCGCGCATAACTTACGTTCTGAATACATCCGGACATCCAAAAATTTATGCAAGCATGACTATATTATATTTTTGTGTTCGCCATAAGAAAAATCCATCCGTCGCGTCATTTGGATCGTTTTTCGCGCTTATGCGCATTCCGTCGTAATTAAGCGAACATCGCGTTCGTACGACCAAACGAACCATCATCCTAGATATTTTTGAGCATATTTTGAGTTCCCTATACTTTAACTTCATTTTAGAGCCTTGAAATGAGGTTAACGGGGTTCAAACGCATCGAAAATCGCTTAAACAAGGTGCAGGGACCATTTCTGGAAAATCTGCCAAAACAGGGGCCTAGCGTGACGCGACGGGCCTTAGCGTCACGCGAGCCCCCATCTGGACCAGATTCAGTGTTTTAAATGCAAGTTGCAACCAATTAAACCACAACCACATGTTTGCAACTTGCTTAATCACTAAGATTAGGAGCATATGTGGCTCCATAACCTTTGTGACAAGTGTACGGCTCGGATCGTGGCACGATATTCAAGAAACGATCCTAGCGGCTCTACTTTATCTATAAATACCCACCCCCCTTTGGCTTAAAAACCCACAAATCTGATTGAAAAGACTCTAAGTTGGAACCTTCGTTTCATACCTGAGCTATTTTGATCTGGGTTAGCATTCGGGGACCCTGGGTAAGTATTCTTTCGTTCTTTTCCTTATTTTACTGCTTTTCGAGTCAGAAAGTCAAACTTTGTTTGACTTTCAGCGTTGACCAGTAATGGTCAATGCGAAGTTCGTTTGAACTTCGCAACGTGAGTGTAATCACGTTGGTCATAGTCCCTTGGGACTATGCCTACTGATTACCACGTTGTCTAGGGGCTTATACCTCGAACCCGACCCAGTTTGGTCGATCATTAGGATCCGACCAAATACTTTAGGTGACCCTAGTATAGGGCATAACCTTCCGAGGTTATACCCTATGGTCACATCGTTTAAGTAGTTGTATGATAGGTAGTTTATATGCCTTAGGTAAATTACCAGAATACCCTTTTCATGTATAATTGGTAATTAAGCATATGTAACCTAAACCTTTGTCACATAACTGATTATGTAATATGTTTAGGCATATAACACTTGTCATAGGGCTAGTTAGGCGGTCCGAACGCGTTTCACGCGAACGACGCGTTAAAGTAGCATAAGCTTCCTAAACGGGTCGTAATGGGTCGTAAACAATTAGGTTAAGTTTCATTTAGTATGTAGGCTTTGTTAAACCAAATGACACGAGTCTCTACACTCGTTTGGTTTACAAACCCTAATGCTACCCGATCTTCCGATTTAGGTCCGGTTTATTAATGTAGCTACCTATACTAGGTGCCGTTTGATATCCGCGATCTCTAGCATTGTTTAGTTGTTACTCAAGGACTACTGAGCAATCTCAGGTGAGTACATAGAACCCCCTCTTTTAAATGTTTTCAAGGTGTTTATGTGAGTACATAGACCCCTCTTTTACTGTTTTCCAAACTGTTTTGGGGTGGAACACATGTGCCTACTTGTTACTTTCATGCTTTCCTGTTTTGACATCATATACTTGCTATGTTCATTAGTACATTATAGTACATGATTTCATTACATCTTATGCTAGGTGTGCCCATTGTGTGCATTACTTAGTACATTGTTTTACACTACCTTTCATGCTAGGTGTGCCCATTGTGTGCATTACTTAGTACATTGTTTTACACTACCTTTCATGCTAAGTGTGCCCATTGTGTGCATTACTTGGTACATTGTTTTACATTACATTTTGTTGCATATGCTCATCCAGTATATGAACACATTATATAACATTTTGAACCGTTGCATATGCTTACCCAGCATATGAACACATTATACTACATATTGAACCGTTGTAATCATTTGACTGTGATTCGTTGATATCTGTGAACCGTTTGTATCTGTGAACCATGAGAACCGTATTTGACATAGACATTTCGGCATAGACATTTTAACATGATTGACATTTGATCATGCATTTCCCACAAAACATAACTTTGATTTAAACCAAGTTTTACTTCAATACTTTGTTCTTGTGTATATGGTTTAGTTGAGACATTTCACTTGCCATACATGATATTTTGACATAGACATTTGACATGGATATTTGACATAGACATTTTGACATTAGTTTGGTTTGATTAAGTGATTAAGTAACGATGCGTGTGTATTATGATACAAGCATGGTGGATACGCCGCTGGTACTTCCTATATATAAGTGTTTGTATGGTATTACATATTGTAGCGTTATTTGAATCATTTCAGTTTGATACATATAACATTTTATACAAATAACATACTTTTCACAAGACATTGTTTTACAAACAACTTATCTTATACAAATCCATTTTACTATGGTTATTCATTTAACCATACATTATTCATTTATTTATACACATCATCTGAACTCATTGTTTTTCAAATGATTTACAAAACAAAGCAAATTACAAGGTTCATGACTAAACATTTTCTCAAACATAAGTCATGGAACCTATTTTCACAAAACCTATGTATCTCACAGGCATTTTTATGCTGACGTACCTATTTTCACGTGTGTTTTTCAGGAGATGTTGCATAAGATGATCAAGATACACATAGGCAGACTTGGGCTTTAGTGACAATAAAAGATACAAGACTAGTTAATTATGTTGTAGTCTCTTGATTGTTAAGACATTGTAACATTTTTAATCAATAAAGCGAAACTTCAATTGCCATGGATTTGAAACAATTAATTCTGTTACAACACTCCCCGACGTTTCCGCCACGTTTTGTATGTTCCACGTGGTCGGGGTGTGACAGTTATTTATGTATTATTATTAAATAAATGAAATTATTTTTTTTAAATAAAGTGGAAGATGATGTAATAATGACATAAGAAAAACTGAGTTGGCGTGTCTAAGAAGTTGACACCTCAGCTTTCTTATGTCAGCCTTATTTGCCTTATTATAAAAAGTATAGATTGATAGATTTATTAATTATAATAACATAAACCAAAAATCTATATTGTCTTTAATTTGAGTAGTATATGCACATATATATAAAAGATTTGGATATAATGAAACTTCGGTAAACTGCAAGAAACTGTGAGAACTTTGTTAAAAAAAAGGAAAATAAAAACCAAGTGTTAGGATCTGAGTTTGGTTTTGAATGTGTTTTACGTTTGAATTAATATGAACAATGAATGAGTTGTGCAGCGGAAAATAATGGAAACAAACTTTTCACAATCAAACAGGAGAATTACTTTAAACACACATTTTCAACAATGAACCGAATGCTTAAATTTATTCCAAACACCGATTACAATTGCATGTATGCAACAAACTCCCCCTCAGCCTGAGCTCACAATGATTTGTTTGTACAGGAAGAAAGATGGTGAAGAGCTGTTATAGGCACGGACAAACCACTGTGGCATCTTTGCTGACGTCACCATGAAAGTGACATCTAACCTCCTAACAAACTCTAACCTTTGATCTATACAAGTACTGCTATGCTAACAACTGTTATTACAATACATTACATAAAGACAAACTAAACTACTGTTGAATCCTTCCAATGATGTGAACCCAGCAGCACTTGATATAACCCAGCAGTGCTTGACTCAAGGCAGTAGATTCAACAGCAGGGCTTTAGTCTTCATCAGCCTTTGGCTTGATCAGCAGTTGTAGATCTGCAGTTGTGCAGATCAGTAGATAGGAGGTTAGCAGATGTTGAAACCACTTTCAAGGGGAGAGACTTGATAACATAACATCTGCTTATTCTGGATCCACTGCTCTGATCCAGTTTTGGGTTTAATTATCTGTTCCTATGATAGGGTTCAATCCTAACAATCTCCCCCTGGAACAGATAATGCCAAAACTCTTCATTATTGGTAGATCTTTATTGCCTCATCAGCAGTTCCCTTATTTTCCCTTTGAGTTGTAACTCAAAGGCTAAGGCATCTGTGTCATCATCATCCCTACACAGTGGAAGATCTAGGAGATCCTGCAAATCTTCAAGACTTAGGCCAAGTGCTTGTTCCCTTGTTATTTTCTCCACTAGACTTGAACACTGTCAGTACATGGGTCTGTTTGTCAGTTTTCCATTTTAGTACTTTTGAGTCTTGTAGGTTTCTTGGGAGATTTTTATTAGATGAGGAGTTTGATGAAGCAGGCCTTGTGATGACTGTTTGAGCAGTGCTTGCAGGTTGGTTTAGGCCAAGAGTTTCAGCTATCATTATCTTAATGCCTTCTTTTACAAGCTCATCTCCTGCCATTGATTCTGTCAGTGTTTTAGTATCCAACTGTTGTTGAATTCTTTTATAGATGGCGGCACCAGCTGGAACAGTGGCTCTCCTGATTTGCAGCTTTGATGGTCTTGTTGAAACCTCTGCTTCAGGGTAGTCAGGTTTTTGTGGAACTGAAGGATCTTTCTTCCTTAATTCCTCCAACCTTTTGTAGGTGGTCCTGACTTTGTCCTCTCTCCATCTTGACACTTGATTTTTAGACCCATAATCAGCAGCAACCAGTTCCTCCTTCATTCTCTTCAGCTCCAATGTCTTTTCAGACTCATTCTTTTTGTACTTTGACCAATCAGGAGGAGTGTGTTTGACCTTATTTTTGATCATTTCCTGAATCCTGGATGCTTCTTTTTCAAGCTCAGGAATGGTCCACTCTTTGTACATATATTTTCCCCCCTATACTTCTTGGTAGCCATGATGCTTTCAATGTAGTCTTTTCTCAAAGTTTCATCTGCTCTCTCCGAGATTTGTTGACAAACATTTTTTGCAAACTGCTCTAATGATCTGACTTGAGTGAATAGAAATTGATAATGCCTTTGAATTTCTTTGTCATTCTTTTTTCTTTGCAAACTGCTCTTTTGGAGATATCCTCAGCTTGTTTGGCTTTGATTTTCAAATATTCTTCAATGTTATTGGGCCTGGGATATCCTTCAATAGATGGTAATCTCCTTTTTGCAGGGTCATCCTCATAATAGAAGGATTTGATTTCTTCTCTGACTGCTATGAGCTCAAGAGGAAATTTAACACCTGCAGGAGCTATTGGCTTTAGAATCTAAGCTGATGAGAGAGGAACAGGGTTTGGTATGGTAACAAGTGAAAGAGATTTTGAGGATGTTGGTGGTGGTAATGGAGAATCATCATCAGGTATGAATATCCTTCTCCTTTTTATTGTAGGAGAGGCTGATGATGTCTTGGGTGGATTAGTGGTGGTGATTTGAGTGGTAGAAGGTGGCTGACTAAAAGTTGTTGAAACAACTGGTGTTTCAACCACTGTTGCCATTACAACAGATGTTGTAACATCTGATGTCTTCTACTTTTTGGCAGGAGGTGATGGCGGTGAGGTTGTTTTTGGTGGTGAAGTGATTTTTGGTGGTGGTGGTGGTAAGGCAGTGGTTGTAGTGTGTGTTGAAGTGGTGTGTGTTGAAGTGATAGCAGATGTTGAAACTACTGAAGTACCAGCAGTTGTTGATACAGCAGGAGTTACAACAGTTGTTTGAGTGGAAGATTGATGTTGGGGGCTTTTGGAAGGTGGTTTGGAAGTATGCTTTGTAAGACTGGATGGTGTGGATTTGGGTTCCCTCACTTTTCTAGTGGGATTCTTTCTTTTTGGCTCAGGATTTTGAACATCCTTTGGCTCAGAACAACCCTGCGTATTCAGCTCCATATAAGCTCTTTTCTCCTCATTCCACCTGTACATATCCTTTGCCTCTCTGTCCCTTTTTACACTTGCTTTTGCTTCAGCAAGTGCATTTGTGGTAACATCAATCTTTTTGCTACCATCTGGCAAGGGAATCTTTTTAGTCATTGCATCTTTTTCTGGTTCAATATACAAACCATCATCTATTCCCTTCTTCTTCCACTCCTTGATTTTCTCCCCCTTTTTGGCATTATCTGGGGGTAGTTGATCAATGAAGAGAACAGTGGGAGGAGCAGTGCCAGTGGTGTTCAAGAGATGGGCCTTTATAGCCTTGATATCTGCTTGGGTGTTTCTAAACCTGGACTCCATTATGTTTCTCAGCTCTTGTACATGTATTGCATGTTGTTGATCAGCTGTTTATCTTTGTTGTTGGAGCAGGGGTTGATATAAACTCCATAACTCATTTGCAGCAGGTGCTTGTGGTGGAGCAGATGCTTGAGCTGGAATAGCAGTAGGTTGCACCTGTTGAACTTTCAACAACTGTTGCAGCATTTCTTTGATTTCTGCAATAGAGGTATCCAATTTTTCAACTCTATCCGTCAATTCTAGGTACTTTAAACCATCACCCAATTTAATGGGATCTTCTGATTTCCCACTAACAGTGGTTAACTTAGGGAATGTGTTCCAATAGTCATCCACTGATGCCCCTTTTTCTTGGTACTGGGGACTTCTTCCTTCAACACTTGATAACCTTTTGATGGTACCCGTGGTCAACACAAACTCACTAGTGGTTATCAGAGGTGCTATAGAAGGAATTGCCTCCAAGGAAGTCTTATTGATGTAACCACTGTCCAAATGCAAACCAGTGGGTTCAGCAATTGTAGTGGCTGCTTCACTTGGATTACCACCAATAGTTACTTGTAACTCAAGGGGTGTAACCTCCTCAGGTCTTGTTGGTGGGTTAGCTATGATTGATACATCAGACCCAGTCATTTGTTGAAGTATGTTCTCATTGATGGGTGAGTGAGAAGGGCTGGTTTGTGCCTGGTTCAGATCTATAGCATCCAACAGTAATTTAGTTGGTGGGGGAATTGTGGATGTGAGGTTGGGTGTAGAAAGAGAATTGGCCCCGGGCATTGGGTTGTGGATGATGGATGCAAGTGATTCCAGAGCATCATATTGTGGTGTCCCTATTTGTACAACCTGTTCTTTTTGAGAAGAAACAGGAGGAGTTTCAGCCATGGGTTGAGATATTTGTACCAACTGCTGTGAGGAAGTAGCAGCAATGGTTTCTTGTGACTTTTGTGCTGTCACTGGCAGTTGCTCTGGTATCTCATCCTCCAGAGTTGCCTTTTTGATAGGTTTGGGGGGTTTTTGAGTTTTCTTTTGTTTTGACTTTTTGGTAATTTTAGGTGTGGGTTTCAAAGCAGTTGTGTTGCTACTTTGATCACCTTGAGCAGTGGGCTCAGCAGCAGATACCTGAGGAGCAGTGGTAGCTGCTAAATTCTGCTCAGGCACCTCTGCTTGTGTTTTGCAAGGTGTTGACATTCTTGTAAAAGTTTCAGCAGTTAAGCTGTTTATTTGAAAAGAGTCACCTTGTTTTATTACAATGAATCTTTAATGGTATTTCACTTTAAAGCAGTGGTTTTGTTTGAAACACACATTAGTAGGGTATGAAATAAAAATCTTGTTGCAGGAGGAAAGTAACCATTTTGTAAGGTATCCCTCTTCATCATTGAATCTGCATACCCTCTTTCAAGGAAATCAGTTTTTAACTCATTTTTGGAAAAAGAAGTTTTACCTTGCTGATCATTGAGTTCAAAGACCTCCGAGATGGTTTGTGGTGTGATTCTGACAGCTTTACCCATTAGAGAAGAGTTAATAGCTATGACATCTTCTCCTTGTTTTTCAAGGGTTGTATTTTTCCAAAACTCTCTCTGGGTTTGCAGATAAATTGGAGCATCTACTGTTAACAAAGTTTTGTACTTTGATGCAGACATGATGTCAATGATGGAATCGAAAGCATCGGTGGTGCCTTGTTTTGTCAAAAGACCCAGATAATTGTGTGGTGATTTGTATGGGATTTCAATAGGTGTAGCCTTTTGAGCGGCCTTTTTACGAGAAGGTTTTGAAGTGGGTGTTGCAGATGACTTCGATTTTGTCATTTTGGAGAAGACAATCGAAGAAGGTTGTGAATAAATTTGAGGAAATGAGATGAAAAACTGCTTTGAGAAAGGAATTTTTAAGAATTCAATTCGACAGTAAAACCCAGTTTGGGGTTTTGAAGGGGGGTTTTATAGAGAAAAAGTGAATGCTGACGTGGCAGCGGTTACAAAAGGTATGAACACAATGTACTGTCCACGTGCCAACCCCTGAAGAAAACGACAACTCCTTTTATGAAGACCACTGATGGAACAAGATCAGTGGGCATAACTAGAACAATGAGAGCAGTGGGTGATTTTCACTATCAGTGGATAGCATATCAGTGGATAAAACACTGATTTTGAACAACAGTGCTTATCAAAGAAATGAGAGAGCAGGGGTTGACTTTCAGCAGTGGACAGATTTTTAGGTAGAGCAGACTTTTGAACAAAGCAGTGGTTATGGCAGACTTTTAAGGATTTTAATGAAAAGTTCATTTTTAGCTATTTTTAAGGATGCATTTTTGATTTTCTGAAAACATTTTAATGCTTTTATACATAGAAAAACAAGATTTTTCCTGTTATTCCATGTTTAGCATGCCAATCCTAGAGATCAAGCTTTCAAAGGTGGATGTGTCTAATGCTTTGGTTAGCACATCTGCCAGCTGATCCTTAGTTGGAACATGGTGCAGAGAAATCAAACCTTTTTCATAGCAATCCCTCACAAAGTGATGTCTGATGTCAATGTGCTTGGTGGTTGAATCGGAAACTGGATTTTTGATGATATTGTCTGCTGCCTGGCTGTCCAACATGAGTGGTGTCTTTAAGGCAGTGATACCAAAATCCAGCAACTGATTTTGAAGCCAGAGCAGTTAGGCTGTATAACTTGCAGCAGCTATATATTATGCCTCTGCAGTGGATGTGGAAATAACTACTTGCTTTTTGCTTTGCTAAGACACTAAGCAATTGCCTAGGAATTGGCACCCTCCTGAAGTGGACTTCCTTGTCTTGTCACATCCAGCAAAGTCACTATCTGAGAAACCTGAAAGCTCAATTTTACCATCAGCTGGATACTAGATACCAAGTGTGGGAGCACCTTTTAGGTATCTGAATATCCTTTTTACAGCAATAAGGTTTGACTTTCTAGGGGCTGATTGGGATCTAGCACAAACACATGTTGCAAACATGATGTCTGGCTTGGATGCAGTTAGGTACAATAAAGACCCAATCATGCTTCTATACAAAGTTTGATCAAACAATTCATCCTTCTCATCAGATATGACTACTTTATTGGTTGCAATGGGTGTACTGCATGGCTTATAATCATCCATCTCAAATTTCTTCAACAGTTCTTTGGCATATTTGCCTTGATGGATGAAAGTGCCATTTTGCAGTTGCCTTACTTGGAGACCAAGAAAGTACTGGAGTTCACCCATTACACTCATTTCAAACTCAGCTGTCATGAGTTGCCTAAACTCTTCACACATTTTATTACATGTGCTTCCAAAGATGATGTCATCTACATAAATTTGGACAATCATCAAATCCTTTCCTCTCCATTTTAAAAACAGTGTTTTATCTATTCTTCCTCTTGTGAAACCAAAGAAAAGTAGAAAGGTGGAAAGAGTTTCATACCAGGCCCTTGGTGCTTATTTCAAGCCATACAAAGCTTTATTAAGCCTGTAGACATGATTTGGATTAAATGGATCCTCAAAACCTGGAGGTTGACAAACATAAACCTCCTCTTGAATCTTACCATAGAGGAATGCACATTTGATATCCATTTGGTACACCTTGATGTTGTAGTTGACAGCAAAGGCCAGAAATAGTCTGATTGCTTCAAGTCTTGCTACAGGGGCAAATGTTTCATCATAATCAATGCCTTCTTCTTGTCTGTAACCTTGAACCACAAGCCTGGCTTTATTCTTGACAACAATACCCCTTTCATCAGTTTTATTTTTGAAGACCCATTTTGTGCCAATAGGACTTACACCCTCTGGCAATGGAACAAGCTCCCAAACTTGTTGTCTTCTAAACTGTTGGAGCTCCTCATTCATGGCTTCTACCCAGTTGTTTTCTTTTAGTGCCTCTTGGTACTTGACTGGCTGATGGAGAGATAGAAAACCAGCAAAAAGACAAATGTTTTGGGATTGACTTCTTGTGAGCACCCCTTCATTGATGTTGCCAATAATTTGGTCTGGTGGATGAGATTTCAAGAAGATGAGCTCTCCTTGGTATGGAACAATGGCTTTGAGTGGGGATGGCGGCAGATAGGAATCATCTAAGCCAACCACTGCTGGTGACTTTGATGATTCAGCAGTGGCTTCAAAAGGTGGTGGAATAGGAGGTAAAGGTGTGGACACATGCTGACTTTGATCCACTGTTTGAGGACTTTTATCAGCAGTGTTTGATGATGTGGAAGCAGGGGTTAAAGGGCTACTTTGGTCAACAACTGTTGAGGTAGCAGTGGTTGAGCTTTGACGGCTGTTTTGAACATCTGCTGCTCTTCCCATTGTGGCAGACTTCTGTTGAGGAATGATGATCTCATACCCATAGTCTGGAGATGAATCCTCTGATGGACCTGCACTCTTAGTCTTGACAGCAGTATTTTCAACAGTAAATTTTTCAAGATCAAACAAATATGCAGGGTTTGCTAGGATTTTCATTGATGAAAGTTCATTGAACTTTACATTTAAAGTCTCTTCCACTGTTTTGGTCCTTGTGTTAAACACTTTGTAGGCCTTAGCAGTGGTTGAGTATCCCAGATGATAACCACAATCAATTTTTGCTGCAAACTTTGAGATAGAATCTTTTAAGTTTAAAATGAAGCATGGGCAGCCAAAAACTTTGAAATATGAAATCAATGGCTTTATTGTATATAGCAGTTCATAGGCAGTATTTTGATGCCTAGGGTTGATTAAAACTCTGTTTTGGACATAGCTAGCAGTGTTTACTGCCTCTGCCCAAAAAGTTAATGGCAACCCTGAATCAGCAAGCATGGTTCTGGCAGCCTCAATCAAAGTTCTGTTCTTTCTTTCAACAATCCCATTTTGTTCTGGTGTTCTTGGAATGCTGTATTGCCTCACAATTCCTTTTGACACACAGAAATCATCTAACTCCTTGTTCCTGAACTCTGTGCCATTGTCACTTCTGAAGATTTTTACTGGAAGGTCAAACTACTTTTCAACCTGTTTCACAAAGTCTTGCAGAATGCCTGTAGTCTCATATTTTGAGTGTAAAAAGTAAGTCCATGTAAACCTAGAAAAGTCATCAACAATAACCAAACAATACCTCTTTTTCTTAAGACTCATGACTTTCACTAGGCCAAACAAATCCATATGAAGCATTTGTAAACATTTGGTTGTTTTGGACTCATCAATGGATTTGTAGGAGCTTTTATGTTGTTTTCCTTTTAGGCAGGAAACACAATGCTCGGGACAGGTGAACTGTTTTTGAGGTAAACCTCTTACTAACCCCTGTTTTGAAATGGCAGTGATAGTCTTGAGATTTGTGTGCCTCAATCTCCTGTTGTTGGTACACTTTATGTGGACGCGACTCGGCTCGGTTCGACTCGACTCAGTTCGACGCGGTTAGGTTTGGCTCAAGCCCGACGTAGCGACATTCCTCTGTCATGCGCCCCAGAATTCGATACGCGAAGCACGGAGAGCCGCGACCATTCCCGCAGACACATCATCCATGACATCACCTTAGTGATGTCATGATGATGTCAATGGAAGACTTCATGCAACATATGACGAAAACTCTTTTGTTTTCGTTAAAAACATATATGGCGAAATCCTTTATTTTCTTCATTATGTGTGTGTGGCGAAATCCCTGATTTCGTCACACATGGTTTTCGTCCAAAGGGTTTTCGCCGTTTGTCAGTATAAATAGCTAAGTTGTTTCACAGTTTAGTTACGAGTTCATGAGACCACTGTGAAACTCTATGAGTGAGAACAGAGAGACTTGTGAGAGTCTGTAAAACATTGTTTGTATATGTTTGTGGTTGTACTCATCCCTAATCAATAGATACTGAATCTTTGGTTACGCGTGTGTGTTCTACATTGTGTTTGGTTTGCACCGTCACGGGGATTCCGCACCCGCGCTCGTGTTTGTGATAAACGGGGAATAGGTTTTCGTATCGGATCCTCCGAGAAAAACGGACCTACAAGTGGTATCAGAGCTTTGGCTCTTTTCCTTGTTTAAAACCAAACAGTGTTGTGTTTTATCAAGCTTGTTTTAAGTGACTTTTAGAAACTTGTCTTTTGAAAAGTTCAAATATTTTCTGGAAAAAGGTTCAAAAAAAAAAATTGTTAATCTTGTTATTTTGCTAAAAGTTTGTTCAAAAACCTTGTTTGTTTGAATGTTTACATGTTACTAGTGGGTTTTTATTGAAAGTTTATGCAAGATTAGTGTTCGGAAAATTCGTCAGTGACCGGAAACTTGAAATCTTCATGGTGTTCTTCATATATTCAACTGTGTTCTTCAAACCTCCAAACTTTTCATAATATATTGATTGAGTTTAAAATTAAAATAGAAAAGGACGGTTGATTAAAATAATTCAAAGGACATGTTGGTAGGTGACTTAGGCATGTGTGAGTTGAAAACGGTGTCCTGTGTCAGAAAGAAGATAAGTTTACTTTGAACAAAATCTCCATATTCTCACCTACTATCTGTTGTGATCTTATCCCCTTGTTTGACTAAAGTGACAACCTACTAAACCCCCATATTTTCATCACACATATTTTGATTTTTATCATTCAATAGTTTTCGTCCCCTCCCATTTTCGTCAACCTCAATTTTCGTCAAACATACATCTTTATTAAAAAAAATTATTAAAAAAAACAAACAAACCGATTTCGTCTCACACAAGAGTCTTCGTCGAAATCACATTTTCGTCGGACCAACTGATTTAGTCAAAACAAACGGATTTTGTCAAAACAACTGATTTTGACACAAACCAATTTCGCCACACAGAACTGATTTCGTCAAACACCAACTGATTTCGTCAACACAACTGATTTCGTCAACACCAAACCGTTTTCGTCAAAACCATTTGAACTTCATCAACCACTGAAATTTCGTCACCAAAGATTCTGTGTGTGGACGTAAATCTTACAGTACGATTGATGAGATTGATGTAGATCGGTGAAGAGGTTTGAAGGTATTGCATCGAAGAAGAAGAAGACCTGGTTCAGTTTGAAGTTGGGTATCGAAGATGGAGTATGTGAATGGAAATTAATTTGGGGGCAGTGTTTTTTGGGTATTGAAGTGGGTAATAGAATATTTTAGGATTGTTTGACTTCTGGATACTTGTATCGAGTAGAGAGAGGGAGACATAAGATTAAGTTTGTTGACCTTTGATTTTTATTGGATTCCATCTAATTAAAATGGGCCATCATTCATGTGGGCTTGTGTATTTTTTTTTTAAAACAAGATCCTAGTTGGGCCTCACCAGATCGTATCGTGGACTTTAAAACTTGGGCTCACTAAAAATTGATGTTTATTTGTCTACAATTTTACATGATTTGCAAAGTGGGGGTCGGGTATTCGCGGAGTTGATTTGAATCGCGCTTCTAAATATCACGGTTTCGTGGGTGGCAAGATATTAGTGAGCTTAATTTTTCGTTGCTTGTGCTTAATCCAATGTCGAATTCCAGCTTCTTTCCGTTTCCCCAGTCAGCTCCACCTCCGGTTTTCGATCCGAGTGCCTATCATCCGCCAGTGCATATGAGTGCTCAAGCTCAGGCTTTTTCTAGACCTCAATTTGGTAGTGCTTATATTCCTTTTCAAACACCCCAACCTCCACCTCAAGTTACCACTACTCAACCTCACTTCGATCCAAATGCCTATATTCCAACGCCATCACAAGCTCAACCACAACCCATATTCACTATGAGTGACTATTTACGTATTAAATCAACGGCTACTCCACTTCAACCTCTATTTGTTACACCTCAAGCCCAACCTCAACAAGGCAACCAAAATCCTTTCATAAATCAAACAAGTACATCCACGTCCAACTCAAATAAAGCCGATGAAGGGAGTGACTGGTCTGTACAATTTGGAGGTGGAGATCAAGGAGGAACTGTGTTTTATGCTGAAATTGTCAAGAATGTTAATAATGGTGAATCTTCAGGAAATGATGACAGTTCAGGATATAGTGACAGTACTGATAAAGATGGCTCAGGTGTGAGTGATTACAGTTCAGAATCGGACGTGAAGGAGGGAATGGATTCTGAAGCTGATAGTTTTTCGAATGGTGCCAAGGAGATGAAATGTCAAAATTCTGACTTGATCAAGAAAGCTGATGCTACATCAGAAGAAATGGAGAAGATTCTCATTGAAGATGGATCTTTCTCTTCTCAGACTGCCTTTATGGCTAATGTCACAGCTTCTACAAGTCAGGTAAAATCTGAAACTCCTAGCATCTGTAGTGATTGTGCTGATATGAAACATGAATGTGCTGAATTGAAACATGAATCTGAAAAGGTTCATAGTCACAATTAGAGTTTGGTTATTGAACTGTTAAAGTGCAAAGAGGCAAATATGGCTTTAGCTAGAAACAAAAAGGATTTTAAATCTGTAATTGAAACCTTAAAGAAAAGTATTTCTGAATTGACCAAAACTGTTTATCATAAACAAATTAGTATTAACGATTACATTAACATCGTTGAGGAAACCAAAAAGGAGCTAGCCATTGCCAAATGCGAGCATGAAGCGATCAAGCTCAAATTGGAGAGTTACTCAAACTCCCGATATGTGCTTGATCACATCATTGACGTTCAACAACTAAAGGGTAATGTTAAAGGCGTTGGGTATAAGTGGTGTCCACCTCCTTTGAGACACAACTATACCAGAATGCCCGATGAGGAGGAAATGCCGCGTTTTGAGCCAACTGTACCTCTTGATTATGAGGAAGTTACAACTGGCTTAGGGTTCAAAACGGACAATTCATCGAAGGGCTCATCTGATAGCAAGGAAAAGTCATCATGTGCTTCAAATCAAAGTCCTCCAACCGTTGAGGACTATGATTCGTCAGATGATGAATCAGATGTGAGTGATGAGGATAACTCTCTTGACGATAGAAAAGGAGTAGAAGTGCCTATTGAGAATCACATTATGTGTGATCCTCCTACTCTTGCTGTGCATTCAACTGCTAAGCAAGAGATGGATCCTATCACTGAGACAGTGTCTACCATTAAAAGTGATAAGGTGTTGTATACTTTGGTCGGTGATAGTAAAATTTATTCAGACAAATATTTTCCAATCAAAAACGTCAATCAATCCTTGATTGATAAAGTGTTTGAAGATAATACAACTAAGTTTTTGGGAAAAGTGATCCCGAGAGTTTCAGTAACTCAGTGTGATCCGATTCCAAAAGCTGAAGTTAGAAAACAATTTGGAAATCAAAAATCACCAACAAAGCAACAACCTACTCCTTTTAAGGGTAAACAACAACAACAACAACAACAACGAGCTCCAAAGCCTAAGGCCAAGGTTGAATCAAAAGGAGCTCGTTACAAGAAGAAAGCAAAAGACGTTAAATTTGTGGCCTCCAAAGGTACTGATAAAGTGGAGACTTTTGAAAATAAGTCAAATACCGATTTTGTTCAAAAGGTCAATTATTTTGAAACGTAGTAGTGATAACAATTACACCCAACACACAAACGGGTGTGAAGCTAGTACCTCTGGGTCTACAACTTCAACGTCAGGCCATCGAACAGAATCTCCTAAATTTGTTGAAAGGAGATCTTGCTTTAAATGCGGGGAGTTTGGCCACATTATCAGAAATTGCACAAACTCTCCGAAACCAAATTTTTTAGAAAGAGCCCCTTCTGAACAAGGTCACCAACAACGTCGTCCAGTGTCACCAAAAACTGACAAACGCACTGTTAAAGAACAGGAAACAAAACAACGACGTAGGAATGTGAAGGTGATCGAAAAGGCTTTAAAACAAGAAACTGTTAGAAGGAAACCAATTTTGTCACAACCGTTAAAACCGGAGATTTCTAAATCTGTAAATAATACACAATCCGGTAAACGGAAACAGTATTGGAAACCTAAAACGGGTGAAGGTTCAGGGGGAGGCGTGAAATTTCCAAATCTTCAAGAAATTGAAACTACATTTCTTGATTCTCAGGGGCAACCCAAGTCTATGAAGGCTTGGGTCCCCCTCTCCAACTAATCTCTGAGTGAGTGTGCAGGATGTTCCAGGAGGAACTATCGATAGTCATCGGATTGTTGATAGTGGAGTGTCCATGTACAAGATCAGCGACAAAGAAATTGTTGCCTTTGATGGAGAGAAAAAGAAAAGAAGACAGAATTGTCTGTCAAAAGAAATTGAGAGCTTCGACAAAATGAAAATCATTTCAAAGTTTGATTGTTAAAGGCTTTAATCGGGTCCCCAGGATAGATTCAATCAAAATGTACGCCCCTGCAGCACGTCTGATGTTCAAAATCAACAAGATGAACGTGCAGTGTACATTTCTTCGTGGTATAATTGAAGAAAATGTGTTTGCTGAACAAACCAACCGGGTGTGCGGATGCCTTGGCGTGGATTGAACAACCGCACACTACTTCTCAAAGAGAAAGTCAAAGACCTTCGCTGGTGCAATGTGGAAGACCAGCCGGACCCAAAGGTTTATGATCTTGTTGTTGTCAAGAGATTTCACAGTAGCTACAAAAATCGACTTTGAAATCCACACCGGGTGGATGCCCAGTTTGGGAGAGCACTCAGATTCCTTGCAATGCATGAAACAGTTGCGGGATACGGTTTTGATTTTCTAATCTCTCCTTTAATTGTCGATATTTAAGCTGCTATATGAATTATTATCCTCTCGTACCGCACTCTTTGGCCAGACACGTTGATCTCGAATATCACCTCACACGTGATTGTTTCACTATGAAACTCGTCAATGTTGTCATGGTCCGCACCGCTTACCAACATGCCAACTGATTTTTCCAAAATTCGAGAAATCATTTCTGATTAAAATTAATTTTGGTAAACGGCATTAAGGTAAAACATGAGTTAACCAACATCGGGAAATCGTTTTTGTAAATATCTTTGTGTCTTTTAAATTTATCTTAGTTTGTTGATTTTAGGGGGAGTAAATCCAAAATTTGAAAAATTCAAAAACATCGAAAAATTTCTAAATGCAAAAACAATAGAAAAACAAAAATGAGTTTCCTGGCGAGAAAAAGAGAAAATGATAGTAAATCAGTGGTATGTCGAAACCTCTTCGAACTGAACTGAAAATGAAAAACGATAAGCAGTTCTATATAAGATGTATCGCTAGGCTCACAATCATTTTAAAGTGTGCAGGGTGATATAAACCTAAATCGACTGAAGACTGTGTGGGAACCACTCATTGGTATATGGTCTTGGTACCGAAATTTCGTTTGATTGATTGCCGAGGTTCTGAGATATTGGGTCTTTATGTTGTCTTATCATCTGGGTATCATGGTTGTATCTTTTACCGAAAAATAACGGAGACGAAGTCTAGATCTTCCATGATACTATTCATACGTGTACATAGTGCATACGACCTCAATAAGTGATCAACAATCACATGTCCACAAAACAAGTGATAATATATCACATTTATCCGGGAGTCAAGTTCGTCTCTTTGCTGTACGAAAGTACTGACCTGTTCACGGACTTGCTCCTGTGCCCTTCATGCATCTGAAAATCAAGTTCCTCATCAATAAGTGATTCTATCACATAGGGCTTGTTTTCAAATCAAATAAGTGAGTTTCTCACATCTTTTATACGGTCAAACGGATGATAAGCAGTATACTCACCGGTAAGATGAACCCTCGTGCATACCTTGATACGGGAATGTGTCGTGTGTGGATGAACACCGGTCGGTAAGTATAAATCATACACCAATCGTATCCCCTCGCCATGATTACATCTGATAAGTTAAGCTTATGTGGACAACAATACTGATAATTGTTATAGGATGCTTATCTAAATGTTAACTAATTGAACAAAAAGAGTGTTTTGGCGTGACCGTACACTGATATGATTCTCTTACCCTCGAAACTTGCAAAAAGAATGTCTGTAAATATTTATTTACTGCTTTCGTTTCTGCATCTTTGTGTATATTTATTTATTGCTTTCCGTCTTTACATTTGAAAAATGAAAAATTCCAAAAAGATTTTAGGTGTGCTTTAATATAAACTTTATAAAAGCCAAAAAGATTTTTCTTCTATTTTATTTTTGATTGACCGATGTTGGAACTCGAGTCTATCCTACCCAAAATCCTGATTGTAAGCCGGAAAACAATTGCATCTTCATAAACAGTCGAAGTTGACAGATTTTGAAAGTTAAAGGTTTAAAACTGAACATTTTCTAAACTTTCAAACTGTTGTCGGTCGGTGTTTGATTGAGATTTGATCTCATATTTGTCGTTTGTTTAATTTGTCTATATTCCAAGCGGTTGTTCTCATTACGTGTTTAGCTTTCTTGTATGTGCAGATGCGACATCAGAATCAGCTAAAGGCGAAGAGAACGTGTCAGATGACAAGCCGTAAAGTGAAGACATGACAGTGATGCAATCTGAAGATCAAGATGATCGGGATGCAGTTGATCACTCATCAACACTAAAAGGATCAAAAGAATTGAAGATCAAAAGATTCACGAGCAACATCCAAGGGGGAGTTTGTTGATACACTCCCTATTTGCGACACGTGAAGACATGGAAGACGAACCATCACGAGTAGCGTCCAAGGGGGAGTTTGTTGGTACACTTTATGTGGACGCGACTCGGCTCGGTTCGACTCGACTCGGTTCGACGCGGTTTGGTTCGGCTCAAGCCCAACATAGCGACATTCCTCCGTCGTGCGCCCCAGAGTTCGATACGCGAAGCACGGAGAGCCGCGGCCATTCCCGCAGACACATCATCCATGACATCACCTTAGTGATGTCATGATGATGTCAATGGAAGACTTCATGCAACATATGACGAAAACTCTTTTGTTTTCGTCAAAAACATATATGGCGAAATCCTTTATTTTCGTCATTATGTGTGTGTGGCGAAATCCCTGATTTCGTCACACATGGTTTTCGTCCAAAGGGTTTTCGCCGTTTGTCAGTATAAATAGCTAAGTTGTTTCACAGTTTAGTTATGAGTTCATAAGATCACTGTGAAACTCTATGAGTGAGAACAGAGAGACTTGTGAGAGTCTGTAAAACATTGTTTGTATATGTTTGTGGTTGTACTCATCCCTAATCAATAGATATTGAATCTTTGGTTACGCGTGTGTGTTCTACATTGTGTTTGGTTTGCACCGTCACGGGGATTCCGCACCCGCGATCGTGTTTGTGATCAACGGGGAATAGGTTTTCGTATCGGATCCTTCGAGAAAAACGGACCTACACCTGTGCCATAATTCTGTCTCTTTGTTTGATGCAGCTGAGAACAGACAGGCATCAGTTCTGGGGCACTCTTTTGAGATATCCACCACATAAACATTGCCACTTCTTTGAGCAACAAGTTTGGTTTTTCCAGTTTTTATTATTGCTTTAATCTTTTCAACCATTTCTGGTCCAACAATCCTACAACACTCCTTTGTGAAGAATGATCCATACCCCTTATCACTCATTTGTGAAACACTCAGGAGGTTGAATTTTAGATTGTCTATCAGATTGACATTTTCAAAATTTACATTACCAGACTATACTGTACCAGACCCCAGAACTTTCCCTTTACTATTATTATCAAAGAATATACCACCCCCTCCATGGATTTTGAAATCTTTGAGAAGGGCTTTACATCATGTCATGTGCCTGGAGCCTCCACTATCTACATACCAAAGGCTATCTAAGCATGCAGAAGCTCCCTGCACATGAAGTAAAAGGATTAGTTCATTAAGGTCTCCAAAGCCAATAAGGCTTTGGATGGGGTCTCAACGGTGTCTGGGATGAGTTCAGATGCATGGGCAGTGGTTAGGTCAAGGGTTTGGACAGTTTTAGGACTGTTTCTCTCTAACCACTGTTGTGGGTTTTGACCAATCACCTGTTGATACCCAAAAGGATGCCTGTTCACACTTGGTTTAGAGGGTCTTTTGTAGGTCTCATAAACATGTGGGATCCTTTGGTATGGTGGTTGTCCCTTGGCCCTTCTGTATTGGTTGGCAGAGGGTGCATCAGTCACTTGAACATCTCTTTGGACAGATGTTTGATTCAGCTGTTTTGTAACAGCTGTTTG
The DNA here is from genome assembly GCA_030545235.1 of Helianthus tuberosus. Taxonomy (NCBI): domain Eukaryota; kingdom Viridiplantae; phylum Streptophyta; class Magnoliopsida; order Asterales; family Asteraceae; genus Helianthus; species Helianthus tuberosus. The sequence goes on from CM060415.1 coordinate 79,258,848, forward strand.
GACTAGCACAAACAATGGTTGATTCTTGGTGAATTTGACAGATGATGTTGATGGACTTAAGAATGTTTTAGCAGTGTATTCATTCTTTTTCACATCAAAGTTTTTGAGATACACACATTCTTTAGTTTTGTGGTTATTTTTACCACAGATGGTGCAGCTTTCAGCAGGTACAATGACACTTGTTTTGTTTAGATCATATGCTTTTAGATGAAAACATTCTTTTGTTAGATGATTTCTCTTTTCACAAAAATCACAAAACAGGTTTTTGAGATACACACATTCTTGAGTTTTGTGGTTATTTTTACCACAAATGGTGCAGCTTTCAGCAGGTACAATGACACTTGTTTTGTTTAGATCATATGCTTTTAGATGAAAACAATCTTTTGTTAGATGGTTTCTCTTTTCACAAAAATCACAAAACAGGTTTTTGATCTTTTCTCTTTTCTTCCTTTTCTCAGATTCCTTAGCAACAGAGTTTTGAACCACTGTTGGGATATCTTTGATAGGAATGACCTTTGCTTTTGGAGCTGTGACACCATCAGTGGTTGTGAAATCCATGGGCTTAAAATTTTCAAGAATGTCACACTCATCAGACCATGTGGGTTTAAATTGGTATTTCTCAATTTCCTCAAAAGTTGAGGACCCCACAAATCTTTCCAAAGTGATTTTGTTACCAAGTTTGTCGGTTATTTTAACCTCTTGGCCATTCTTGTTGGTTGGTTTAATTTCAGATGAACCAGCTTGTTTTGCAGCAGTGTTTACAAGATCATCATATTTTCTATATCCTACACCAGACTTGACATTGCTTTCAAGCTGTTTCTCAAGCATAACCTCATACCCTTTACAAGATTCCACCCATCTTTCACAAGTGATCTGGGTGGACTCCAACTCCTTTTTACAAACTTGGTATTTTTCTACTATAGTTTGGAGTTGAGTCTTTGTTATGCTCTGCTCTTCTTTGAGACTGCTGATTTCTTTGTCTTTTTCAGCCAATTTGTTTCTAAGTTCTTTTAATAACTTTTTAAATTTGACTTCATCAGTTAAGACTTTATCCCTAAGGTTTTCATTTACCTCTTTGATGTTAGCAAATGCAATAATGCATTTGTCTGAACACAGTTTTTCAAGAACTTGAGGAGATACCTTAGCAGCAGCCATCATGGCACAATCACATTGATAATCACCTTCTTCATCAGCTCTAACTTCTTTCTCACCTGCTTTCTTCTCTTCCTCTTCCTCTTTGTCTTCTTTGGACCAAGGGTCAGACAGTGGTTCAATCAGGGTTTCTGAATTTTCTCCCAGCAGTAGTTCACCAGCAACTGCAGTAACCACTGCGTCAGCCACTTCATCCACTGTTTCAGCACTTAGTTGTTCACCTTCAGGTTCTACCCCTTCTGATATTGACTCTAATGCCATCAAACAAAATTCATCATTAGAAGGATCATTAAAAGCATAGAGTGCAAAATTTTCATCACCAAGCTCATCAGGCATGCAGCTCCAGTCAACAAAGCCTTGGGTGAAAAAACTTTGTTGATCTGGTTCTACCACTGTTGGAGCAGCTTGTTGAGGTGCAGTAGGTTGCACTTGTGCCTGAGGGACAGGGGCTTGAACATACTGAATTTGTGGAACAGTGGTTTGAATATAATGCACAGGCACAGGGGTTGCAGCATAGTGAGCAGTGTTAACATGGGCTGCAGGGGTATATTGGGTATAGTGCACAGTGCTTTGATTTTGTGGTCTAGGGTTTGCGCTGGGATGAGTTATTATTGTACTAGTGGTTTGACTCCTGCATTCCCTAGCAAAGTGACCTAGCCTATTGCACTTATAGCACTTAATTTTTGACTTATCCAACCCCACTTTTAAATTCCCATGTAACCCTAGGAATTTTCCCCCTGTTCTTTTGTAGAATTTGCGTGTTCTTACACTAAGCAAAGCCAATTGATGCAAAATGTCCATCTCTTCTAAGTCAGTGGGATCAAAGTGTTGCAAATCATTGAGTTCAAAACACAAATTATCTGACATCTGGTTTTCACAATTTGCAGTAAAAGCATAATTTGCAGAGTGAGGATCAGGGTTGTTGAAATTTCCACCAACAGTTATATCAATAAAGTGCTCATAACCGTGATCCTTACTACTGCTACCAGATTCTTCCTGGCCAAAAAGAGTTGTGCTGCCAAATGAATAATCATCAGTAGCTTTGCCAGACTCTTGCAACTTCCTTTTCTGGTTTAACTCCCTTTCATAGGTCAGGAGTCTACCATGAAGTTGGGTCAGGGTCAAATCTTTGAACTCAGCAGAGTTTCTAGTGACAAATGCAATGGTCTCCCATTTTTCTGGTAGTGATCTAAGAAACCTGCTGTTTTATGTAGAATTTGGAAATGTAATTTTAACAAGTCTAAGCTCACTAATGAGACAACTGAATCACTCAAACTGCTGAGTCAATGATTCACCCTTGATGTGACAAAATGTTTCATACTGCTGATTCAGAATTTCCCTATTGTTTTCAATGACGTCTTCCGTTCCCCCAAACTGTTCCTTCAGTGCATCCCATAGCTCTTTGGCACTGTTACAATGTAACAGTCCAGCATAGATCTTATTGGGTAATGCAGATGCTATGATGCTAAATGCTTTGGCATCGAGTTCGAACTTTTGAAAATCAGTTTCAGTTAGTTTTGGTACGAACTTCTTTGCATCCTCAGCACTTGGCACCATAGGAACATGGGGACCAAAAACAACAGACCTCCAACATCCAGTGTTCTGTTGAGCAAGGATGTGAGTGTTCTGTTGAGCAAGGATGTGACCCATCCTTCTCTCCCAGATGTTGTATTCATTACGTTTAAGCATGGGTTGTTTGAAAAGAGAGCCAATGTTATTCTTATCATCTTGTGATTGAGACGTCATCCTAGTTGGTTTACAGGCACTGATTAATCAACTTTGATGGTGATTAAACCTTGCTCTGTTTTTCAACAAAACGAACAAACTATCGATATCAACGATTATGAGCTGAACTATTTATGTCAAAATGATTGTTAAATCAAATTTGACTGTCCAAGCTCTGATACCAATTGTTAGGATCTGAGTTTGGTTTTGATTGTGTTTTACGTTTGAATTAAGATGAACAATGAATGAGTTGTGCAGAGGAAAATAATGGAAACAAACTTTTGACAATCAAACAGGAGAATTGCTTTAAACACACATTTTCAACAATGAACCGAATGCTTAAATTTATTCCAAACACCGATTACAATTGCATGTATGCAACAAACTCCCCCTCAGCCTGAGCTCACAATGATTTGTTCGTACAGGAAGAAAGATGGTGAAGAGCTGATAGAACAATACAGGGTACTGTTCTATTTATAGGCACAGACAAACCACTGTGGCATCTTTGCTGACGTCACCATGAAAGTGACATCTAACCTCCTAACAAACTCTAACCTTTGATCTATACAGGTACTGCTATGCTAACAACTGTTATTACAATACATTACATAAAGACAAACTAAACTACTGCTGAATCCTTCCACTGATGTGAACCCAGCAGCACTTGATATAACCCAGCAGTGCTTGAATCAAGGCAGTAGATTGAACAGCAGGGCTTTAGTCTTCATCAGCCTTTGGCTTGATCAGCAGTTGTAGGTCAACAGTTGTGCAGATCAGTAGATAGGAGGTCAGCAGATGTTGAAACCACTTTCAAGGGGAGAGACTTGATAACATAACATCTGCTTATTCTGGATCCACTGCTCTGATCCAGTTTTGGCTTTAATTATCTGTTCCTCTGATAGGGTTCAATCCCAACACCATGTATATGTAATCCATATATGTATGAGTGAACGGTAATATTATTTTGTGAAAATTAAATATAAATTGTATGATTCAAACACGTACAAAAAATATTGGTTCAAAGTACATAGTTGTGTTTTGTTTACGTAGTAGTAATCCTTATATATATTTATTTTAATTTTTTTTATTTCTGTAAAGACTAATTACACATGAAACATATTAGAATAAAAAACAAAAATAGAATATATATGGAAAAATATATTTTTTTACTAAATAAAGTTAATAATCATTGATACATATTGCGTAATTATGGTGTATATGTTGTGTAATTATTTATATGTTATGTAAAACGTTGCATAATCATACACGTATATTGTGTAATTAGGGTTTATATTTATATACTAGTGTGATTGCCCCGCACTTTGTGGCGGGAATCAGTCGCTATTAGTTCGGTGCGTCACGATATTGGTATTTGCTATAGTATTATTCCAAAGAGAAAACATTACATCAGTTGAAAACAATAAAAATGAATATCAGTACCAGTACTGATCTTGTTTAGTTGATACGGTTATGTTCGTTTGCATTTTTTTTTTTATTTAAACATTGCAATGTTTTTTTGAAAACGGATGTTGTATCACAGTCGTACCAATCTGAATTGAAACCAATTAAACAACATTTGTATCAATCGATACCAAAATTTAATTTTATGGTTAATACTTTTGATAAACTAATAAGCTATCATTATGATATCGTACCGAACTAAAACGAACAACATAGGTACTGGTACACATTCATTTTTATAGTTTTTTGTTTGATAACAGATACTTTGATCGTATCCTAAAAGTAATATTAGAAAAAATTGACTAAAATCAATTAAATGAGTAAACCAATAAAATAATGAAAACTTAGGAAAAAAACAATATTGGAAAAAAAAATATTTAAGTACTCTTCATCGTGAGTTTCTATTCGTATAGATAACAATAATATACATACATTATATATAATGCTATTAAAGCATTCTGGAAAAGAAAATAGTAATTGAATGAAAAAATAAACTATTTAATCCCTAGTAGAAAAAAACACATTTTTTGACACATATCACGCGTCATAAAAGGGTACTTAGGCTGTGTCGTGTGGGGGTCGGCTCGTCCACACCACCCCACCTGGCTCGTCGGCGTCGCCCCCGTCCTCACGCTGCCTTCCTTGATGGGCCCAGTTGTTTAAAAGTTATTCGTTGGTCTAACGGCTATATTTAAAAAAAATTACGTTTTTTTTTTTTTTAAATAAATCATACAAACCTCATTCATTTTTAACCCAATCTCAACCTACTTTTTTACATTTTTAAATCAATCTCTCCTACGTTTATACAATCTCTATTTTTTTTAAAAGAAAAAACCTATTCATAAATACTAACACACAGTGCCTTCTTCTTCGTGGGGTTCGTCATCTTCGGGTGAAGGCGATCAGTTTTTTGCAAACATCATAATGCAGGCAGACAGGCATTATAGATGATCATTGAGGAAGAAACCACGTCACAACCGCGAACTAGGCAAGCAGCCACAAACAGAAACCGAGAAGGTTCGGTTATGTCATTATTTTTTTTGTGTTAATAATTTATTTATATTATATTTTGTGTTAATTATTTATTTTTACGATCACTTATTTTGCCGATGAGCCCTTGTACACGGTCCCGATGTTTAGATGTCAGTTTCGAATGAGTTATCGAATGTTCTTACGTATAGAAGATGACTTGTTGAGGTTTGACCCCCTGTTTTACATTACGATAGGATGCTAGAGGAAAAAGGGAATTCACCACCTTACAGAAATGCACAATGGCCTTTCGCCAACTAGAATACGAGACGACACCCTATTCGTTGGACGAGTATTTAAGGATGTCCGAAAGAACTGCATGAGAATGTTTAAACAACTTTTGCAAAAGTGTGGTGATGTTATATAGCAAGAAATATATGCAGAAACCAAACGCAAATGATGTCCAAAATTGTATGAGTTTCATGAAGAAAAGAATGGTTTTCTAGGAATGTTCGGAAGCATTGATTGCATGCACTGGCCGTGGTAGAATTGCCCTAATGCATGGCGAGGTTAATTTACGCGACGCGATCATGGACATCCAAAAATAATAATAGAGGTTGTTGATGATAGGAATGAATTTTACCCTTGTCTCTCTTTTCAACAACAAATATTTTAATGTCTATTTGAGAGTTGGTGATAGGAATGAATTTTATTTTGGGTGGCTTAAGATAATTTAGGTTAGTGAAATCATCTGTTTTGAAAATTTCAAGCATATCACATTGATCAGACATATGGGTTTGAATTCATATTTTTGTTTTTCAGCTTGAATGGACCCTTGTGGTTCTTCTAGAGTGATCTTTTTACCACTTGGTTCTGTGATGTTGATTTTTTCACCAATTGAGTTGGTTGGTATCATCTCAACCATTTCAGTCAATGGAAGTGTTGGAGGGTTGCTCATTATCATGTTTTCTGAACCCAACTCCAAACTTCACAGTGCTTTTGATTTGTTTTTCAAGAAGCATCTCATAACCATTACAAGATTTACCCATTTTCACAAGCAATCTGAGTGGATTCCAACTCCTCCTTGCAACTTTGAAATTTCTCTATCATAGTTTGGTGTTGGTCCTTGGTTATGGTTGCTTCATGTTTGAGACTGCTGATTTCTTGGTCCTTTTCAGTTAGTCTTGTTTTAAAGTCTCTTTTTAGTTTTTCAAGAACAATTTCACTAACTTGGACCATCTCCCTAAGGTTTTCATTCACCTCTTTAATGTTTGCAAATGCTATGATGCATTTGTCTAAACACAATTCTTTGAGAATGTGAGATGATACCTTGGAAGCAGTAGCTTGCACCAGATAAGCATTGATGCATTCAGTGGAACTTTTTGGATAGTTTTCTTCGGTCCTTTTTGCATGCCCTTTGTCACAAATAGATGTTTGTTCTAAGCTCTCAACAATTTCACCAACAGAGCTTTCACCAACACTTGTTTTCCTTTCTTGATCTGCTACTCCTAAGGTACATTCAATTGCCAAAAAAACAAAAATTTGCATGTTCATCACTGTCATTTTCCATTAATGCAAAATTTTTATTAATTAAACTTTTTGACAAGCTGCTCCAATCAACATAGCCTTTGGTGACAAAGCTTTGTTAATTAGGCTCTGCATTTGTGTGATAACTATGATCTGTAAATGATGTACGATGTAAAACAATGTTAATTATCAATAAAACTATGTGTTTTGGTGTTAATATTTATGTATTTGTGTTTGACTATTTTACGATTTGATTCGAGTTCGATTTCAAGCTTTAAATCGCTTTCTAGAAAGTTATACGCAAACTGATGTGTAAACGTAGTCAGTTTAACGCGAAAAACACTCCAGAATAGTTAAATAGGCTTAACATACCTTAAATAACCTTTACATAACTTAGAAATAAGTTTTGGAGGGTTTGGTGTGTCGAAAACAAGTTTATTCGATCGTAGGGACTATTTGTGTCAAACTGCGAAACTATGCCGATTCGTATGGTAACGAACATTCCAGAACTTGATCATAAGCTAAACATACCCTAAATACCCTTTACCTAGCTTAGAAATAGGCTTTGAGGGATTCAGTATGCGAAAATAACCTTATTTGATCAACAGGGACTAAAAGCGTCAAAAAGTGCATAAGTTTGCATTTTCGCGCATATCTTACGTTCTGAACATATCCGGACATCCAAAAATTTTTGTAATCATTAAAATATTTTATTTTAGTGATTGGAATTCAAACATACCATTCATCGCGTAATTTTGATCGTTTTTCGCGTCCGTTCGTGTTTCGTCATAATTAACCGAATAACACAACCGTACGACCAAACGAACCGAAATCCGAGATGATTTCAAGCATTTTTCAAGTCCCCTATGCTTTTACATCCTTGTAGAGCCTTGAAAATGGGTTAATGGGGTTTAAATGCGTCGAAAATGGCTTAAATATGCTGCAGGGACCATTTTTGTCAGTTTTTAAAACTTTCTGGACCTGGGGAGTGGTGGCGTCGTGCGACAGGGTACCCCCCTTTGCCGTGGCGGCACACGACGGGTTCATTTTGACAGAAATCCTGTTTTCAGCAACCAGCTTGAATTTGAGGGTCTTTTATGCAACTTTCTTAACACTATGAACTGGTTTTGGAGCTCCCATTGTATACTGAACCGTGTTCCACAAGTGTATGGTTAGGATTGAACCTTGATTCTTGCAAAAACACTTGTCATGATCTTGTTAATCCAATCTTACTATAAATAGAAGTGGGTTCTTCACTTCATTCATCACAATTTGATCTCAATTCTTCTCTAAGTTGAAGCACTCACTTGTGAAGCTTCATACCTGAGTATTTTGAGTTCATATCTTCATTGCTTGGACCTTTTGTAAGCTTCTTTCATGCTTTTTATGTATTTCAAGCATGAAAGTCAAACAGTGTTTGACTTTTGCTTTGACCATGAATTGGTCAACACAAAGTTCGTTTGAACTTTGCAACGTGAGCGTAATCACGATGGTTATAGTCCCTTGTGACTATACCTATTGATTACCACGTTGATTAGTCAAAGTGACGAGTCAAAGTTTCGGTCAAAATATGTGTTTATGTGTATTTTGCAACGAAGCTATTTTTGGGTATCAAAACACTTTGTTCTGATATAAAACTTGTTTTCTAACTTAGTTTAACATGTTTAACTCGTCATTTTAGTCTAGTGCTTGTTTAGGGTCGTAAGTCAAGCGGTCTTGACAACCGCTTAGACTTTCGAACCCGACCCGTTTGGTCGATCGTTAGGATCCGACCAAGCATATTTTGTGACCATAGTTGTATAGGGAATAACCTTCCGAGGTTATACCTTATGGTCACTTAGTTTAATTAGTTGTATGATAGATAGTTTATATGCCTTAGGAAAATGACCAAAATGCCCTTTTCATGCATAATTGGAAATTAAGCATATGTAACTTAATTTTTGTCACTTAAACTGATTATGCAACATATTTAAACATGTTAGGGCATATAATACTTGTCATAGGGCTAGTTAGGCGCCTCGAATTCGCATTCGCGCGAACAACGCATTAAAGTAGCGTAAGCTACCTTAATGGGTCGTAACGGGTTGTAAGCACTTAGGATAGGTTCCGATTTAGAATGAAGGCTTTGTTAAACCATATCACCTTTATTTGTCTTACCTAAACAAAGTAATCGTACTGATGCAAATATTGCAACTAAAACACATATCAGCAAAAGTTACATGTGCTCTAGCACGTTAAAGGGATTCAACATCCTAACAAGCCCAAGATGAATGGAAAATTTTACAAAATCGTATATACATACGCTAGGTTGTCATCATCCGAGGTGCCCGCCACATCTAGAGGCGGACGTTATTATTCTTCTTTAGCAGCAGTCAAGGCAACACTGAATAGTCTCGCCGGTGGCAGGCCGGCTTGTATCCCAATTAACCCTTAGCATATCAGGGACATGATGGGAATAATCATACCCCCGCGCATAACCACCATAGTTTAGTCACACAACTTAACAAAACATAAACCCATGCTACGAGGGTTCAAAAGTTAAGTATCTTCATACCTTACGCCAAACAATCTTGCTACTCAACAGCAAAAGCGCACACTTCATTTTTATAGTCCAGTGCTCCACCTACTTGCCATTGGCGCATAGGAGCAACACTGGACCGGGGGGACTTAAAGGGGTATGGTCCCAAAAACCTTGCGCAATCGCATAGGACCAGACCATAACCTTATTCCAAAAAGCATCTTGAATAAACCCTACACAACTGCGCAGCAGTTCTGAACAAGATTTAGGAAGATCAATCTTCGATGACCGTGCACCGGAGAAAGGAAGGACAAATATTCAACTAACACCCTTGCGCGGGCTCGCACAAGGGTACAGTTAGGCTTGAAGATAAAGTCCTAAACATCTCCGCGCGCCTGAAATTAAGACTTGAACAAAGAAATCTTTTCTGTTACAACAGAATGGACACGTGGCAAAGGCACAACGGTTTATAGCTGTAGATCTTCTAGAAGTCCTTAAATGCTCATCGTGCATGGCTTCTTTCGGTTGCAACCGAATATGACGTGGCATAATCCTAGACACTCATCTAAATCATGATGTTGTCAGCAACTTGAAGAAAGATCTATACAAAACCAATTTCCACGTGGCATCTCCCTAGCCGTTGATCAGACCCATGTTCCGTATGCATAGATGTGAAATTAACTAATTGACGGAAAGAGGGATAACTGTCAACGGAAAAACATTCCCGGTTATTATCTCCGTTACACATTTTGGCGCCAAATTCCGGTTATAAATAGAATATTTCATGTATGATCTCACAAGCTATTTTCACATACTTTCACTCCTACTACTTCATCTTTCCCTTTGAGATCACCGTACTTATTCTCACGCCGGAGGGTGGTCACGGAGAGAACCCCCCTTCTCCCCGTGGCGAGTCTAACGGCTTTCTGTTTTGTAACGTTCTCCGGTGAGGTAGTTCCCAACAAGCAATTGATGAGAAGATTAACCTTTTTATGCAGAGACTAAACCCCAAATCTAATTGATTCCGGTCAATTTAGATCCCTGTTTCTTCAGCAACTGATTTAAAACCGTCTAATGCCTAAAGCAACTATCTTCATGTATTGTTGGGCCTTCGGATTATGGTTTCATCTAGTGGCATCTAGCATATATATGAAAGTAATACATGATTACCCTTTTTGGCTATAGAAAGAAAATCGCTAACCATACACACTATCATATATATAGATGCAGGTGAGAAGCTTTAAATAATGAGAAATTAAAAATGTTAGAATATAAAGAATAGATTATAGAACAATAATGAATGAACATGGATGATGCTAATTGGCAAAAGATCAAATACAAATAAAGTTAACGTACAAAATGTACCAACCGAAGGAAAAGACAAAAATACGCGGTGGCATTTTCATAATTATCAGTAACTATCAAAATTACTCTACAAATGATCCTGTAGAGTAATTTTGATCTTTTGTATAGTAATTTTGTAAAATGTTCTTGTAGAGTAATTTTGATCTTGTAGGGTAATTATCAAAATTACTCTACAAGTGTATCAAAATTACTCTGCATCAAAATTACTTTACAAGCGAATCAAAATTATCCTGTAAGTTTATCAAACAACATACAATTCAAAAATACTCTACAAATGATCTTGTAGAGTAATTTTGATCTTGCAGAGTAATTTTGTAAAATGATCATGTAGAGTAATTTTGATTTTCTAGAGTAATTTTGTAATTTTTTTTTAGCATTTAGTTATGGGGTTTAGCTTTATGGTTTAGTTTTTAGCTTTTAGTTTGGGTGGGAGGGGGGGTTGGGGGTTAGCTTTTTTTTGGGGGGGGGGGGGGGGGTTAGGTTTTTTGGGGTTTTTTTTGGTTAGGTATAGTTTTTTGATCAAAATTACTCTATAAGAACATTTTACAAAATTACTCTAAAAAAATCAAAATTACTCTACAAAAACATTTTATAAAATTACTCTACAAAAGATCAAAATTACTTTACAATATCATTTGTAGAGTAATTTTGATAATTACCCTACAAGCGGATAATTACAAAAATACCACCGCGTGTTTTTGTCTTTTCCTTGGGTTTGTACATTTAGTACATGAACTTTTCCTAATACTAATTACCTGCTCCTTTGACTCGAGCCATTATAGTTCTAAGTATTCCAATTGAGTATTCCTTAATAAGTACTGATACAAAAATAATAACATCAGATAAACAAAAAAAAAACCTCAATCAATAATCAAATTAATCGGGGGAAAACGATACATGTAGCATGCATAAAAATCTCCTAATATATTTTGTATCAAACTAATTAGGGTTTGGAAGATGAACAAACTTTGAATCACACTAACCATCGATTTCTTGGATTTGATTACCATTTGAGATAGAATGAAGCCCATGATGGAGAATGTAGATGAGATCTAGGGTTAGGAGGCTTCAAGTCTAGAAAAAAGGTAGCATATGGATTTTGGGTGTTCAGTAATAGTAAAGTCACCGGCTAAGATTCATTTTTGATGAAGGAGATTAGGAGGTGAAGAAGATCACCGAACCGTCTCTAGAGCATGTGGTTGGCAGAAGCGACGACTGACTGAGGTGGCCAGAGAGAGATAGATGAGAAGGTGTAGATGAGGAATGGGAAGAAACCATAGGTGAGATCTGGAAGGAGAGCGGTGGAGATTAGAGCGGATAAGAGAGAAACAGAGTCTAACGGAAGACAGAGAAACCCTTCTTCCACGGAGTGAGAAAGAGAGAGACGAAAGATGAAGAAACCCGAGCTTGCGATGGAGTTTTATGTTTGTAACGGGTGAAAAGATTTAAATAGCCTAGAACAAAATAAACCCATACATGTAAAACGGGTCCGCTTGAGCCGAGATAGCATAACCATTAACTTTTGAGTGGGAAAACACTAATGAGAGGCTCTAAAAAGGTTTCATGTGTCCCTTAGGTATGTACTTTATTAGGTAGTATAGATATAGATAATTTGAGGGGAAAATTACGAGAATGGCCAAAGACCAAACTCACTTGCAAAAATGGGCACCTCATGCGCTCTTAGAACAACGCATTACAGATCCCAAGATACTTTTTGCATCTGTAGAGCCCATTGTTGTGTCTTCCATTTTTGATTGACACGTGGCTCAATCATTGGTATTTAGAAGAAGGACGCTTCGGAGGCGTCTCCGAGACGCATTCATAGCAGCTTGCGTCAGGCTTCATCCCAAGCCCCTGGCTGAGACCTCTCTGATCCCAAGTTCCGATGTGTCTTCTAGACGCCTTTGATGCGTCGGCATTGAATCATTTTCCGACGCTTCCCATGCGTCGCTGACGCATCCCGTGTGTCAGTCTCGGAAGCCCTTTTGCGACGCTTCCCATGCGTTGTTGACGCATCTAGGAAGCCCTTCTACCACACTTCCCCTGTGTCGCTGACGCATCCTGTGTGTCAGTCTTCGAAGCCCTTTTGCGACGCTTCCCATGCGTCCCTAACGCATCCACTTCTGAAAAGACAAGGGTTTCGTACAAATGGACGCTTATGATGAGTCTCTCGACGCTTTAACATAAAACCCACTAATCTATTTATTTACACGTTCTTTCACTTATGGGGACCCATTACCCATAAAAATTTTAAACATTTATCTCCAAGTTTTACTTTCAACTGAATTTTATCTTCAACTTTTACCTTCAAGTGATATGATATGGCTCTTAGATTTGTGGTTTACACCAGTGGCAAGTGGGAAGTCGTTGACGGGAAGCTTGAATACATAGTCCAAGAAGATTCATTTAGACGTGGCTTTGAAACCCCTACAACAATTTTTTAAAACACATTTTTTTAAAAAATGTTAGTGAGTTGTGTGGTTTTCGAAACATCACACGGTTATCTTACAAAATGTCAACCTTTACCGATCCTATTGATATAATTGACGATTCTGATCTTGCCTTTTTTTTCAATTTTGCGGAAAAAAATCCCTTAGGAGTTGTTTAAATTATATGTGGTGCAAGAGGTTGGTTTTGGTTCATCTTCTTGTGCTCCTTCCAACGATTTCAAATGTCCCGATTTAAATGATTGTGTTTTTCCCAACGATGAATTTAACGCAACCTATTACCATAATTAAATGATAATGATATTTTTCCGTCTCTAAATAAATGTCGGTTTTACCAACGTTAAACTTTCCGTAACAAGCAGGAAATGAAAATCAAATTAGGAAAAATGTGTCTGTCTGAAAGTTTTTCGTATAAAGTAGACAGATCATCAACCACTCGTTATGAAGCATCTTGTGTTGCCAAAAATTGTGAGTAGAATTTCAGGGCAGCTAGTCGGAATGTTGTGATGTTTTCTATGTTAAACATTTTAACAATAAACATACAAGTTCTAAGACGCAGACACATCCACACATGCGTCAGGCAAACCCAAAGGTGGTGGGTAGCCTATTAAAATACCAATTACAAGATTGTGGGCGCATATACCGTTGAACCGAAGTAGTAAAGGATTTTAGTATTAAAGAACAAGTTAATTTATCATACATGCAAGCGTGTCGAGGAAAATGTAACGCATTAGAACTTTTGCAGGAAAGTTCAGCTAGTTCTTTTGTGGAGCTTCCTATCTACTGCTTTAACTTGGAGAAGGCTAATCCAGGCACAATAACACACATATTGATTTATTCAGATAGTCGTTTTGAAATGGTATTTGTCGCCATAGGTGCGGTGGTAAGTGAAACATTAATTTTTTTAGTCGTTAAACATTTAATAAAAAAACTATAGTAAACGTTACATTAGAATGAAATAAAATAATTAAATTTGACAAATTTTTTTAATAATATCCTATTGCTTTCAGATTTGGAGCTTTCTCAGAAACTTAAGACCGGTGATTATCATAGACGCGGGTGAGTTTAAAGGAACAATATTTTTGGCTGTTGGCATGGACGCAAATAATCAGATTTTGCCTATTGGTTACGACATTGGTAAATCTGAAGACGGCAACTCGTGGACCTGGTTCCTTTCAAAACTCAAAGATTTTATTGGTGAGTATCCAGATTTGGCGATCATTTCTACCCGCACAAATTCTATACAATTAGCCATACGAGACGTGTTTCCACAAGCCTTTCACGGGTTGTGTTGTCGTCATTTAATGGTCAACCTTCGTTTACCATCAAACATATAAAAGGAACACAAGTCTCTTTGGTGGAAGACTTGCAAATATTACAGGATGTCCGATTTTGAAGATTCGTTCGACACGCTATGTGTCGTAGTTCCAAGAATATGGAACATTCTTAAAAATATTGTGTTTGACAATCGGTCAAGAGCACATTGTCCTGGCAAAACATATCATTATACGACATCTAATAGTGCTGAGTCTTTGAACGCTTTATCCAAAAATCCCTGGAAAATGCTAATAACGCAACTTATAGAATTTTTCTGGCAATCTATCCAAAAATGGTTTTATGATCGCCGGAACTAGGGAATCCACGACAAACACTTGCTTAGAGAGTGGGCTAAGAAAAAATTCAAAAGAAAACTGATAATTCTAGGTCGTGGATGGTTGCTGGCATTGGTGTTAACAGTTTTGACGTTGAAGATGGTGGAAAGAGAGGTTTAGTTGATTTCTCTAATGGAACATCCAGTTGTCAGGTTTGGCAAGTATCTGATTTACCTTGTGGGCACGTTATTGCAGTATTTAGATTTTTATGTGAAACCGATTGTGGTCATTATGCGATGTCATGTTATAGTAACGATGTTTATAAATCCACGTATGTAGAACAGATAAATCCACTCCCTCATAAATCCGGAATGGGAAATACCCGATGGACTGGTCGATCTGCAACTACCACATATTACCAAACGACAAGCTGGTCGTCCTAAAGAAAACAAACGAATCCTATCAAGAGGAGGGGAACCCATTCCCATATACTACGGTTGGTGCAAAACGTACAGGCATCGTCATGAAAGTTATTCACAACCGACAAATCCCCAGAGTTCTTCCCGACGCGTCTCTAAGACACAACCAGCACCCGTACAAGTTGAACTAGAAGAATTTCAGGATTACGTATTTCAAAATATCTTCCCCTCGTACAATTTGGGGGACTTTTAAAAACTTTTTATAATTTAGGCATATGTATACTTAATCTAATTTATTAAAAGCATGCATATTTTTTGTAAACAAGTTTAAGCATTATTTATCAACTCAATTATAAGCTAGTGTGAAAGGTGCAACATAGAGTTGATCTGCAATAAATCTTCTGTATCTCATACAGGCATCTTGCCTGTTTCCTTCCTGCCAGACTAGTGAACTGTTTTGCACAAGATTTTGCAGTAACTTACACACCATCACCCCCGAATTTCGACCAACACGATGATCGGAGGTAGGCAAGACAACATCCGTGGTGTAATCCATCACATCAGCCTCACTAAGTCCAGCGTTTTGCCAATATTGTATACGTCCTAGGAGCCATAAGAACACACTCTCGAGTTCTACAAGAACTTGGTGTATCTTTTTGTGAACGCAAAATCGTTCCCCGCAATTAAGTGCTTCACAATTATTGGTAAAATATATAGTAATATTTAGTGACTGCATATCTATCTTTAGGATGTTCTAGATTTTTTTGTCTTGCGATAGCAGTATGTAAACCTGAAAAGCATTTAAGGTTGAAACAATATGGCAAACATTCTATCACGGGCCTTGTTACATTAGAAAAAAATTACTTTTACCGTATCCACTTCCTTAAAGGCAGGGTATGCTCCTACAACGCCAGTCGCATATCCGTAAGCATCTTGATCCTGTTCAGCAAGAAGGTTTAGAAAATTTGGCGGGAGAATGGTCCAACGAAAACTATTTGATGAAGATGTCCCTCGACGAATTTGAGTTTCCCTTAATTTTATCAGCTTGTTACACCATGCACGGACTTGCTATCAATTTTTTAAAATAATCAAATTTTGAAGATAAAAATAATCAATTCTTTAAAATAATAAAAATATCGTTTCTTGCATAAAACCATTTCAACAATAACCTAGAAGTCCTCCCCACCACTCTCTGTCTAACGGCGTTTGCCCCATGTAATCTGAATAGCAAAATGGGCTATCACCGTCGTAGTAGAACTTAAGAACATTTGGCGATTAATCAACAGATTGGTCATTCTTATTAAGCCAAACTGTGTTTTATACTGAATCTGGAATATGCTTAATTGACGCCTTCCTGTTGACGACATTGTTGTGGTATAAAGAAATGGCCACAAATGGTCCATATATATAGACCTTTGAAAATATCCACCTACTTACTCCATATATAAATAATTTTTTTGATTAATTTTTTAAGAAATAATTTTTTTAATTATTTTTTTAATTATATTTTAAATTAAATACAAAATATCTACCTACTTCTTCCTTATATAAATACCCATATATATCTCATTCATACCAAATTTCATTCTACATTCCCTCCTTCATTCTTACTAAAGAAAATGTCAACCACAATGTGGTCAGAACCCGAAGACCTTGCTGTTGCGTTATCTTATGTCTTAATGTGGGAATCGGGGTTGTATCGTAGCATGGATGATCCATTCTGGAACAATGTTTTCGAAAATTTTTGTATCCACATTGGTGAAACCACTCGAAGAATGCAAGAAGTGAGGAACCGTTGCTCGTTCCTCCGGTTAAAATGTTCAACTTTTAACAGAAAGTTTAATAATGTGGAGAACCCCAACAACGAGCTTTCTATAAATGAAGTAATTGAGGATGCCATGCTTGAGTACGTATTGACGTACGAGTAGAACTTCGAGCACCTCTCTATTTGGCAAATTATCAAGTTTCATCTATAAGTGTTAACTTAATTTCTAAGTTGTATGTGTTGTTAAGTTAGTGTCTACGTTGAGTATTTTCCTATTGTGTAATAGTTAAGTTATGTATTTTTAGTTTCCACGTTGTATGTTTTATCGATTACTAAGAAATCCTAGTTTGTTTAAAATCAGTGTTTTGGATCATAAATAGCATGCCTGGGCAATTTGAAAGCCCAAAAATAGTGGTCCGTAGCACGGCCTATTGGACCGTTTTTTTCATCGACCCAAACGTGCACGAGAAGTCTATTATAGGACGGTCTCGTTAGCCAAGCCCGTGCCTTTGGCCGAGAGATATCAGCCAGTAAAATTTCCTAAAAACATGTTTTTGATCATAAACAGCATGGCTAGGCAGTTTTAAAGCCCAAAAAAGCGGGCCGCAGTGGGTCATTAGACCTTTTTTTCATCGACCCGAACGTGCACCGAGAAGTATGTTATAGGACGGTCTCATTGGCCAGGCCCGTGCCTTGATCCAAGAGGCATTGGCCCCGTTAACTTTTCTAAAAACTTGTTATTTTTATCATAAACAACATGATTGGGCAGTTTTAAAGCCCAAAAAAGCGGGCCGTAACATGGCGCATTGGACCCTTTTTTTCATAGACCCGAACGTGCACTGAGAGGTCTGTATAGGATGGTCTCATTGGCCCGGCCCGTGCGTTGGGCCAAGAGATATCGGTCCGTAAACTTTTCTAAAAACCTGTTTTTGATAATAAACAGTATGGCTAGGAAGTTTTAAAACCCAAAAAAAGCAAGCCGTAGCACGGTCCATTGGACCGTTTTTTCCATCGATCCGAATGTGCACCGTGTGGACTGTATAGGACGGTCTCGTTGGCACGGCCCGTGTCTTGGGCCGAGAGATATCGGCTCGTAAACTTTCTAAAAAACCTGTTATTGATCATAAACATCATGGCTAGGCAGTTTAAAGCCCAAAAAAGCAGGCCGTAGTACGGCCCATTGGAATGTTTTTTCATCGGGCCGAACGTGCACCGAGAAGCCTGTTATAGGACAGTCTCGTTGGCCCAGCTTGTGCCTTGGGCCGAGAGATATCAGCTCGTAAACTTTTTCTAAAAACCTGTTTTTGAGCATAAACAGCATGGGTAGGTAGTTTTAAAGCGTCAAAAAGTGGGCGGTAACACTGCCCATTGGACCGTTTTTTCATCGACCCGAACGTGCACCGAGAGGCTTGTTATAGGACAGTCTCGTTGGCCTAGCCCGTGCCTTGGGCCGAGAGATATCGGCACGTACACTTTTCTAAAAACCTGTTTTTGAACATAAACAACATGAACATGGCTAGGTAGTTGCAGGAACACTTTCACTAGTGTTGGGAAGTTTAAAGGAGACAAGTTGAATGGGTTGCCAGTTGTCCAAAGTTTTTTAAATTTTTTTACTCTTTACACCTTATTTGTTTGAAAAATGCATCTGAATTAGACTTTTGAGTGGAGTTTGGTTGTCATCGTCTTGTAATTGCAGAGGCTGCGTTGGTGAGACTCAAGATGGTGACAGCGGACCTTTGGTGTCATGGTGGTGGACAGAAGCATTTGTAAGTTTGCATGGTATCAAAATCAGTAATAATACTTCTCTACAATTATCATTAATGAATCATCAACTTTCCACCACTTTATGCGAAAATCAATAATGTCTTGTAAATCTTCTATTCTATTATCCAATTGGCATAGGACACCACTTAAAGGCGGCTTCTAAACTGTAAAACTTGATATTCAAGCCATGAACTCAATTGTAGGCATTAAACAAATTGTGCGAGAAGAGAAGTTATCCATAGATGCATACCTAAACAATAATACGCTGGAAAATGGAAATTAAATACTTTAAATAGTCTGATTCTAATTACTAACTGTCGATGGTGTTTTGTGGTGGTCAGTTCGCTTTCAGGTTCAAATCCTCCACTGCATTCTCTAACCGCTTGCATTAGATCGTGCAATTCTTAAACGCTCGGAGCTCGAGAAGAACGGTATTATTCATAAGTGCGTTAATTGTTAAAATGATGTGTTATTATTCATTCGTTTCATTTGAATCAAACTAAAAACCATTTCTCAGCTGATTTCACTGGATATTTGATGTCAAACTGGTTAATTGTTGTTGTATTTAGCAATGTTTTCAGAACCAGACCGGACGTTGAACCGGTCTCCTTATCGGTTCACTGGTCCGACCGGACGTAAGAACCCAGAGGTGTGGTAAACATTATAAAAATTAATAGGGTAAAATATGAAAAATATATAAAAAAACCGGTCCAACCCCTTTAAAAACCGGTTCGACCGGCCAGTTTCCCGGTCCAACCACCGGGTCACCGGTTCAACCTCCGGTTCATTGTAATTCCAGTCCGATACCAGCACCCGGACCGGCCATTTGATCGTTTCATTTGCTCAAGAGTCATTTGTTAATCATTCAAATGATGTGTTATTGTTCGCTTATTTCATTTGGATACGAGCATTTGTTTGTTTCATTTGATGTGAATCAGATTATCGTTGCTTATTTTTTTAAGAAATATGTGAATCAGATTTAACCTTTGGACCATAATTAGTGTATTGATAAACTAATGTAGTTATCTATGCTAATAGAGTGTTTGTATGCGAATAATAGCAGCTAGGTTGTAATTTGATCTATATTGCATAAGTGTGCCAATCGTTAAAATGACGTGTTATTATTCATTCTGTTCGATTTGAATCTCATTAGTTGAATCTCGAGTCATTTTTTTTTATTTTTTTTATTTACCGTCTATAAAAGATTAGAAACCTTTGTCAGTTGATTTCACTAGAATTTTGTATGTCAAGCCGGTTACATTTGAACTTAGAGATTAATGTTGTTTACTTTTAGAAATATGATAAACTGGTTGAACTTTGGGACCGTACTACTAACTGTAAAATGCATTTGTTGAATTTAGAATCCATCATAACTCGTTTTTTGTAGTTAAAGAGACATATTTTTGTTTGTATCAAGCTGAAATTATTGTGCATCCAGAAAGTGGCAGATATAGAGATGAAGTTTGAGAAATTAGCCACTTGTTTTACCAAGTGTTGCCATATTATTTTTAACAAGCATGATGTGTGGAAAACTGTAACTTAAATAAAATTTGTGTTTAGATCTTTTTTGTGTTGTGATTTATATTTGTCAGGAAACCTCATGTTAACGTTGAAACAATTGGACATGTTGATCATGGAAAAACAACACTGACAGCTGCAATTACAAAGGTTTGATTTTTTTTTATATTTCGGAACTTATTTCTTGTTCCATCAGCTACTGATTATTTATTTTCAATATTAAAATTCAGCTAACGTATGTCAGTATGTGTTCTGTTTAGGTGCTGGCAGATGAAGGTTAGTTGGATTTACGAAACCATAATCCCTTGTTTCCACGACCTCGCCACCAACGGAGTGAAAAACAACTCCGTCGTCACCATCAGCGTGAAAAACAACGCAGCATCCACCATGGCGTCTGGCATCTGCCTCGCCTCCAGAGGCGGCCATTGCCGCTATCAACCACCATCGTTTTGCTACAGACCACCTTTAAACCCATCACCTCCGGAGAGGTGGGCTGCCGACGTTTCGTCGGAGAAGACAATTCCCATCTCTCTCTTTCTCACCCTAGAGCGAATTGTGGAAGACTGTCGGATGATAATGACACTGACCGGCAGATGTAGGTGTGGAACACTGGAAAACCGGGACTGTTCCTAAGAACTTTCATCCTTTGTTAAGGCAAGGACGCGCAGGGCCGATCGCCGGAGACTCGCCGGGTTCGGATCTCTCTCCGTCTTCCAAATCTCTCTTTCTCCCGTTTTAATCTCCTAGTCTATCTATGTCTCTTTTGAAGGTGGAGGATGATCAGAAGGGTCCTGCGCCGTGTCGCAGGAGGTGGTTCAGAAGGGTGGCCGACGTAAGTCAATGGCGGCACAAGACGAAGGTATGGCGGCACTCTCTCTTTGATTTAGATAAAAAGTAGTTAAGGGCTTTGACCGATTTGCTAGCAGCTTGACTCAGTTTGTATTTATCTCTAATGGTAAAAAGAATAAGAAAAAAATGAAACGAAAGAGGGCAATTGGGCCGAACGGGTCAAAAGTCATCCAAAATGTATATTTACGGATTTCCTAAATACTTGGCTCCAAAAGTAAATTATAATTGTAAAAAGTTGTCAAACTTTTGACCCGTCCTGCTTGCTTAGGCCATAATGGCATTAATTAGATAACCTTAAATAATCAGATAATTAATAAAATGCAGATCCAAACTTCTGTAAATTGGTGTTTAGGCTGATACTTATTTATTTATGTTATAGTCATCTTTCAGGTATGTGCAGTCCGTTACGCGATGAGGATGGGCACCAAACGTTTCTGCAAGCACGTCAACGTACGTCTATTCTTGCACCACGTGTTCCAAAGGATCTGTTTTTTACTTTGTCTTCTTATGTCATGGGTATTGTGAAGCACTAAAGTGCGCTTCTGGTATGCGGAAAGTATTTCATTGTCTTCCTTACATCAAAGACCCAAGCCAGTCGCGATGGTGGGTCAGTTTTGTTAATTGCAGGTTGCATTTCTTAACATATTAGTTTCAAAGTTGTGTGTTGCTCGTAACAAGACACATATGTAGAGAACAAAATTGCTCAGACCTTGACGAGTGTCAACCGTGTTACTACAAAGGATGCATAATAAACCAGATTGCATAAAGCACCGCTGCTGGTAAGATTTTATTAATTGCAAATTGTATTTTTTTATTTTGTGGGCTTCGTAGTAGTAAGTTTTATGTAAGGGGACAAGTATCTAAGGTACATTTAATGGGTCATATTGCAAATGCACATGTACTGAGTTTCATGTTTTTATGGGTTTTATTTGTTTTTTTTATTTTTTATGTAAGATGTTTTAGTTATTTTTAGAATTGAATAAATCAGTGCGCCCGCCGCGAAGCGCGGTTTAACCCCTAGTTCACTTTAATTTTTAATATGCTTATAATTCTAGATTTTTTTGAATCAATACTAATCCTTGTTTATATGGTTGATGATGGGAGGATAGAGTAGATATCATGAGAAACTTTGAAGCTAAATTCTAAGACAGTGAAATTCTCACCAAAAAGAACGTTTAGACTCATCGTGTAAACATTTGGAATTTGAAATGTTACATATTACACAATATTTTGCTAACATTTGAATTATATTTCGAATCGAACTTATTGTTGAAGTTATAGTAGTATGATTTCCACATTTACACTTTATCGAACTTTTATTTTATATTTAATATTGTAAATATTGTGATTTTTGTAGCAAAGTTATGTGCCACTAAAAATTGTATATAATTTAACTAGAAATAATTTAAACTAGTACGGATATGTAATTATAAATACTTTTTAAAGGCACAAAAATTGTGGCACAAAAGTGTTTTATATTGTGGCAAAAGAAAGTGCCACTAAAAATCCAAAACCTTTATGTGTCAGGTAGGGGTGTGCAAAAAACCGAATTAACCGAACCATAACCGAATTAACCGACAAAACCGAACCGAAAAAACCGAACCAAATAAAAAACCAATGGGTCGGTTAATGGTTTTTTTGAAAACCGAAAGTAACGGGTCGGTTATGGTTATCATTTTTTCCATACCCACCATAACCGAACCGAACCGACATGTAATAAATCTTTGTAGGATTTATGACTTTTCACCATATTTTTAATATTTTATGTTTTTGACTGAAGATTTTTAGTACTTATGAGTTTCTCATATCATTTTGTGGTTTTTGTTTAATGTTTATTTGAATTTATGGAATGTATCATATCACTTTATTTGGATATTCGATAATAATTTGTATTAATATTATCAATTATATGTATTTTTTAATACTATGTAATATACTAATATATACAAATATGCAATAACAAATTATTCCATGTTAAAAAATTAAGCTATTTTAGCTAATCTAAATACACGGTTAACCACCCATAACCGACCCGCTATAACCATTAAAACCGAATAACCATAACCACCATAACCGATCGGTTATGGTTATGGTTATCCAATAACCGACATCGCGGTTATGGTTATGGTTTTTGGTCAAAACCGACCCAAACCGACCCATGCACACCACTAGTGTCAGGTCAAAAAAGTGCCACTAAAAAGATTAAAAAAGTGCCACTAAAACCCCCAAAAACTTTGTGCTTCATATTGAAAAAGTGTCACTAACGCTTCTAGTGGCATTTATTTTGTGTGCCGCTCATTCTTACAGATGTCTTTAGTGGCACTTTTTAGTTTTTTGGTGGCACTTTTTGTATGTCACTAAATGGCATTTTTTTGTATTGCATCATCCATCTTTCATCTTTTAGAGTGTGTAGTAGTCTCGGGATCCAAGATCCATCGTAAGAGTTCTTGTCAAACAAAGGCAATGTTTGGCTAAATCTCTTACATCACTTGGTGATGACAAATCTTTTATGTATTACTTTTAATTTCCAGTCTTTGGCAACGTTTTATTTGGGTATGTATTAATGACTTTAATAACTAGTTTTTTATATTGAATGTGAACTTTACTTAATCATTTCTTCATGTTTGGTTAATTCACTCATTCGTGTCTTTATGGTCTATATAAAGCGCATTAACTGCCTAGAAAGGGGTTAGAAGAATGTTTGGCTAAAGTTCCTGCCTCGTTCAGTGTATAGGAGATCCTACGAGGACCTGATTCAAGCTTATTAGGACTTCCCTTGAGGCAGATAGCATTAAATCAGGGGAAGTAAGAACGGCTTGTAATCCCTTAATTATAAACTACTATTAAAACAATGACCCAACCTTGCGGGTCTGTATCCCTACTAACTCAGACCAATAGGTTGAGGGTAACGTCGCCTTCACAAGAGGGGCCTACCACTTTTCGCTTTAATCACTTACTTAATTATCTTTCAATAATCCGACCTTGCGGGACTGTATCCCTGCTGACTCAGACCAATAGGATGAGGGTAACGCCGCCTTCACAATAGGGGCCTACCACTATAACTAAGATAATCTCTTAAAAAGCCCAAAGTGCGGAAATCATCAAAGGATACATAAAAGAGGAGTTGGAACCAAGTGATTCCTTCTTGTCTATTTGTTTTCCTTACATTTACATTTGTTTTTATTTTCTAGTTTATCTTTTAAAATTTTTGTAAGACCCTTAGTCCAGTTATACAATTATCAGATAAATTTCGACTATAATAATGTATTTACGGTTAAACATACACTTAAAATATGAGTTTGTTAAAACATTTTAAATAAATAAAACATTTTAACGCCTTGTATGTAAATTCACCGTTTAAAAACGTAACCAAGAATCTTTTCGTGGAAGCTTGAATTCTTGATCGTGATCGGTTCTTTATCAAGCTTGATCGTCATCCGGCACTTCTAGGAATACCTGACATTTCATACATCATGAAATGCGTTAGTTAAATGATGTTTAAAATGTGTTTAAACGAGTTCGCAGAACAAAACAAATTAAATAAATAATTTTCGCCACAAATGGACACCGTCGCGTCGCGCGACGGCTCCTTGCCTTTGTCGTCGCGTGGCGCGACCCCCTCCTTTTTCCAGAATGTTGCAGCTAAAAGCTGCATATTTCCAGCAACTCTAAATTTCGCCAAAACGAGCATAACTCTCTCGTTTTAGATCCATTTTACACGATTCTTTTTCCCACGCAATCGTAATTTAATTGTCCATCATATGGAGTTAACATCCGACATCCGAATTAACATAATTTGAAACTTTTAAGCCTTCGGCTTAGTATCCTTTTTTCAAAGTTTTGACCCGTTCATGTTTTTATCAAACAAAACATGTTTGTTTGATCTCTAAACTCATGAAATTCATAATTTCAATATCTCCTATCATAGTAGGTTCAACTCACAGGTTTCTTCCGTATTTAAAACCCGTTTACGCTCAAGTGCTTATTTTGACCCGTTAAGGATATTTAAGCACTTTCAAGCTTAAAATCGCTTTCAATTGCTTCTAGTATTGCATTACCATATTTCTTATCATAAAATTTTCCACCACAACTGTATTTATGGTGGGTTTAATGTGGTGATCTATATAACCCGAGTTTTACCCCTAGAAATATTATTTTACGGCAAAGACTCAAATAGAGTCATTTGACTAAAGAGTTACATCATTCGATTTCTATACTTATTCTAAGTATTTATCTAACCATAAAACTCGTTTCCAAACAGCCTTTAAGGGTTGTTTGTTCAGTTAAACTTATAAGGGCGTTTTGGTCCATCTTATCCTTTCATTAACGATGAGGGACTTTTGTAAACATGTTTAACTCACAAACCCTCTTTTTAGCAATGATTTTGTTTGGAAAGTCAAAATGTTTTCCAAACGCAATGACCAACATTTGTAACATTCGGTTTACCTAACAAAGTAACCCAATGTCTATTTTAGACTTCGTTTAACTCTCATTAAACCTTATGTTTTAAATGAGAGTTATTCTATTATGCGTACCTGGCTCGGATCATTATATTGACCCATTTAAATACCTTGCTTTAATAGCTGCTAGGTAATAGCGACGTAAATATCCGCTCGATATTTATTCCTATAATCATACAACTTGACAAACCATTAGTCGATATTGTCAAAGTGACCGATTATATTGGCGAGATGACGTTTATTACCATCTTGTCTAGATGACTCGCTCTGGTTTACACCGTGCAGTCATTTTACTTACAGTTCATTTCTTAACACTTTTTGGCCTATTATGGCTTACGTCATAAGTGTATTTCAAAAAAAAAAAATACTAACGGTCATGGTCAACGCACGACCAAATTACCGTTTTACCCTTATTGTTTGTTTTGGTTTACCTTATAAGGTAACCATTAAAAGTTCTATATTTATTAGTCATTGCATGACTAAGTATCCGTAATAGTCCTTTTTAACCATTACACATGGTTTATTATCATCTTTGGTTATCTTGTTCCGTACGACTACACGTCGAAGCATTATATCCTGATTGTTAACTTGTCATATTCGTAGTTAATACGATAAGAGAATATTCTATAATTTAAGAGTATCGTACGTTATACTTACCTAGCATCCGAATTATGCTTTTCTTTCAGTACTTGATTCGTCTGACCCGCTTCCTTCCCAAGCTTCCACCTAGCTTGTGAGGCGTCAAACTATCATTATAATTTGTAAGATGGTTAGATTAGTCATAATCATTCATGACCATTCCATCCTACAATTCTATGTTGAAACTATCATTCGATCATATCTAAGGTCAGTTTGACCTTTAAAAGTCAACTACCTATAACATATATAATTATACGAGGTAGCTCAATTTCTCGTTAAATTACTTGGTTAGTCATCCGATAATCATCATTTCTATGTTATCGTTTTAATCACTTATTAACCAAGTTCTCGTAAATCATAATTTATCGAATTAATACACAATGATATTTAACATCATTGAACATGAACACTTCATCAATTTTTATCATGTCCTACTAAACTTATTTCATAGTAAGTATGATTATATACTCAAACTCACAATTTGTCAAGTATTTCATCATTACTATCTTACATGATGGTTCTAAACACCATTATATCATCAAATTCATCACATGATTAATACCCACTTAACCTAGTGTGGTAAATCATCAAATCATTCAATTCATAGCATGTTATGTATGATTTTCACTTAGGGTTTTGTTCCTAAGCAAGTATACATCACTAATCTAGCCATAGCTTCCCTAATCCATGCCTAATTCGCGATTAGGATGATTATCCAATTTTTACAATTTCACGAATCCTCAAGATTTTACATACCTTATGATCCTCTTGTTCGGGTGATCGTTAATTCACGTTCGGTTGTGAATTTGGGCTTCATTTAACCCTTCAATTTGATGAATATGTGAAGATTAGGGTTTTGAGCTCCTTGGGAACTCCCCTGCTCGATCCAAAACACGTACAATGTGTAGGTGTTTGGGTTTTGATTTCTTTTAAAAACCTTTCTAGTTTTCCCACTTTAACCCCTCGTGTTTGGTTCTTTGTTAAGTAGGCTACAACCTACAAATTTTAATAACAATATTCCCACTTATTGTCACACCCATAAAATCCACACGCGGAGTATCACCGCTTGGAGGCGTGACTGACCAGGATCAAGCCACCAATCATATTGAACAATGTAAATAGTAAGTGTAATTCAACCAAACAATATGAAAGGTGTTCCAAAAACCAAAGTATAGTATCAATGTTTAGCGGAAGCATAAATGTAAAAACCCAACATAAGTATTAAGTTCACAAAGTGTAAATGTTTATCATGGAACTCAACAGTCCATGTGCCCACGACGTTCGCGCCTCCCGTGCAAGCTCCATGAGTACCTATGGTCCTGCAAGGCATGTAACAGAGAGTCAACAACTAGTTGAGCGAGTTCACAGTTGGTTGTTTAGTTATAGTGTTCGTTTCGTAAACCGTATGTTTGTTTAGTAACCAATGTATCGTGTCTGTTTGTATCGCGGCCGTCCCGGCATGTGTGCGAAGATTAGTGGGGGTCTCCCATGTTTTCTAGACTAGGTATATTTGTATCGCAGACCACCCGGCATGTGTGCGAAGTTTAGAGTATGGTTCGCAGCCATTCCAGGCATGTGTGCGAAGATTAGTTCTATTATCGCAGCCATTCCCGGCGTGTGTGCGAAGAGAAGTATATGTATCACTAGTCTAGCAGTATCTACCAATAACCTTCCTCTCCCGAGGCCTATGGTATGAAATTCCGATAACAATTTAAGCATAAGTAATCATCCAAACCCATTCCCAACCCCGGGAATCCCATGCCTTGGTAAGAGTGTGAACTCACCTTGGTTTGCTCGGTATGCTAAAGGAATACACACGCTCACAGTTAATCAATCACGACCTATAATACGCACGTATGTATAATCAGTTTCGAACTCGCAATGTTTCACAGGTAATCTATGTCATAAAGTGTGTGTATGCATTTCTCATCAAGTAGCACATAACAGTGGGTTCATGTTCACACAGTCATACTCCATGTAACTGAGTTCTTGGTAATATCTAACATGGTTAATCAATTGACATGCTTGATGGTTTTAACAGACTTAACCAGGTTAATGTATTAAGCAAAGATAACAAGCTTTCAGAATTAACAAGCATAACATGAGTAATAACTAACAGAGTTAATACAGTTAACTGAGTTAATAAACTTAACTCGGTTAATAGGTTAATCATAGTTACATGTTTAACAGAGTTATAACTAACAGAGTTAATGAGGTTAACTAGTTAACGGAACTAACAGGGCCGAAATCACTTGGGCCAAAATCCAAGCTTGGGCCGAAAACACCAAGGTGTTTTCGTTGGGGATAGGGTTTTCGGTGGTATACATTATCATCAACAACAACAGTCTCACAAATCAAGTCATGCCATCCAATTAATCATCACACAATCATCACCATGTTATTGTCAACCATCAATGTTTATTAATAAAGAGACTATGGTTTGCATCAGACTATCACGTGATTCATCATTCTACATTTATTATTTGTAAGAGATTTGAAATCACTGAAGCAACATACATGATCATCATCATCATTGAATTAAACAACAATGGCCGACAATCATATCATCACATGATACTGACAATCCCACATGCAAACATTAACCTAGTAGTAGATCATATGATTCCTATTTAGTTGGCTGCACATGCATCATATCAATAGTCAAAAAGGGTTTACATAAAGTGGCAGACAACCATACCCCTTGTACTAATACTATAGGACCAAAATCAAAGTAAAATCACATGTAAATATGAGAATAATGACTGACAATTATAAAGAATTCTTATCCGATCGACTGCAATCTATCACGTACTCAATAAGGTCTTATTCACGCATTCAACATACAAACGGGATCATCATTCTATCCACCACATCATCACATAGCAGCCAATACATTTATAAAGAAATCATAGTTAACACCGAAAAATCAAACATCGATATATATATATATATATATATATATATATATAATGAAACTTAACAGAAACTAGCCACCGCTGATTACTAACCAGCAAGATGAACAGCAAATCGGTCGATACGAAAGGCTTCGAGATCCTAAACTTGCCGTCCACTACAAGAACAGGGCACCTTTAGCGGCGACAGGTGTCGCCGGTATTGACCACTATTGTCGCCGCTATTGAGTTTTAGCGGCGACATGTCGCCGGTAAAGCGTCGTCGGTATTGCTCGGACGGTATTGACCAGCTGTCGCCGGTATTGATCAGTTGTCGCCGGTATTGAACAGATGCCGTCGCTAAAAGTGTTGCCGGTATTACTATTCGTCGGTAAAGGTTGAAAGGCAATAGCGGCGACACATGTCGCCACTAAAAGTCTGTTTTTTTTATACAGCAGCTGTATATACAGCTACCCAGCCAGTTTTACGGCCGAAAAAAACAAAACCTGCCTATTTTCAAACAACGCAAGCAAACGCCATGAACATAATCAACATATACTAAAGGTGTTATAATTAAAAACTACGTTTAAGTCGTACATACGTTTAAGGTAATATAAATAAAAACAATGCAAGCAAACACCATTAACGCAAGCTTCACTCATCGTTTTCGTTGGGTTCATCGTCGGATTCATTATCGAATAAGTTGTCAGAATCGTAGTCTTTTGACTTTCCTTTTCCTTTTCCTTGTGAAGCAAGATAGTTGTTAAGTTGGTTTAAAAATGACGGTGATAAAGGGATTAAAACCGTCAGCTGCAAGCCCTAAGCGAACATTTCGTGGCTCCATCGCGAAGTTTGGGTACTTTTTATCAAAGTCTTGCCATGCAGATCCATTAACTAGATGAGGCATAGTCCCATCTTCCGATCGTCCGGTACTATGCCATATCATATCTTTCGCTATGTGCCTTGAACAATACAAACGTCGTAGTCTAGGCGTCAAAGGAAAGTATCGTAACACCTTACGAGCCACCTTCGTGCCTTTTGTGTCTTTATCGACCCATCGACTCTCATTACAAACGGGACAATTTTGCAAGGACTCGTTTTCTTTCCAAAAGAGAGCACAATCATTTGTGCACACATCTATCATCTCATATGCCAAACCAATCTTCTTAAATGTCTTCTTAGCTACATAATACGAAGGGGGAATCTTGTTGCCTTCTGGCATTGACTCTCGCAACAACGAGAGGAGTCGATCTGCTCCTTCATTTTGAAAATGGTACGTATCCTTTATATTCAAAAGCTTTGCTAAAAAGTCGATAGAAGAAAACTTGGTACAACCAGGATATAATTCTGTTTCAGCTTCCTTTACCAGGTCTTCAAAATCATCAACAACACCGCTACTATCTCCATTCGAGTTCTCTTGGTTAAGGTATGTATCTTCTTCCATACGCTCCCCCCTAATGTCTTCAATAACGTTTACCATACCGTCTTGTGGCGCAACATCGTTTACTTCTGCAATTGGAGTTGTGGCCCTGTGATAGGTCCACTTCGTGTATTCCTTCCAAAAACTGTTAATACGCAAATGGTATTTCATTTCTGCCATAGTTTTTAAGCCGGAATTTTTACATTTGGTACATGGACATCTAACTTCATCGTGGTTTTTTATCACTCTTTCACACATCTCGATAAATGACTCGAGTCCTTGCTTGTATTGAGGTGAATGACGTGGGGAATCAATCCAACTTTTCTCGATAGGCATTATGCAACTGAAAGAAAATCTAATTTAGGATTAACAAGACAAGGGTAGGCTGCTAAACCCACTTTTTGAACACTTTATCTCATATGTGAATGTGTATTACATGATTGTTTGTTTAAGAAAAATTCGGCAGCATTTCCTCTTAGCTCCCAAGTATATATGTAATGATATATATACCCGAGGAGCAAAGAGAAAATGATAACCGAATCCTTCTTAAACAAACAATCATGTAATACACATTCACATCCTAAATGAGATAAAGTATTCAAAAAGCAGTCCCAAGATAAACGGGGACAACCCGAAATTAATTTCTAAATTAATTTCGGGCGGGTATTTCTAAGCTCGCTATGTTTAAAATGATTAATTCAAACACGGGCACAGTTTTTTAAGCTTGTTATGTTCTTAATGATTGTTTTAAATTTTGGGCGGAACGTTATGTTTTAAATCATGATTTCAATTTCGATTGGGTGTTTTCTTAGCTCGTTATGTTTGAAATGATGAATTCAATATCAGACACGATTTTTAAGCTCGTAATGTTCTTCATAATGGTTTATATTTCGGGCGGGTATTTTCATAGCTCCTTACACACACATTTGCATACTTTATACAAACATACATACTAACATACACATTTTTCACCAACATACTAACATACAACAATTATACAAACATACTAACAATTTACAATTTACATACTAACATTATACAATTTACATACTAACAATTTACATACTAACAATTATACAAACATACATACATTCATTCATACACTTACATACCCACATACAACTTAAATTAAAAATTATACAATTTACATACTAAAAATTATACAAACATACATACTAACATACACAATTTACATACCTAAACTAAAAATTATACAATTTCTAAACTTTAAAAAAAAACTAACCATTATACAATTTACATACACATTTTTCAAATACACCTACATTATACAATTTACATACTAACAATTATACAAACATACATACATTCATTCATATACTTACATACCCACATACAACTTAAACTAAAAATTATACTATTTACATACTAAAAATTATACAAACATACATACTAACATACACAATTTACATACCTAAACTAAAAATTATACAATTTCTAAACTTAAAAAAAAAAAAAAAAAAAAAAAAAAAAAAAAAAAACTAACCGGTTTTTCAGGTGGTGACCGTAGAAGTGAAGGCGGTGACCGGAGAAGAGATGGTGGTGATCCGAATTTTCTTCCACAAACACAAAAATACACAAAAAAGAGCAAAAATTAAAGCCCATAGCATGTATATAACAAATGTAGAGAAGAAATCTAACAAAAACAAAGTGAAACTAACCTATTTGGACGATTTTCGCGAGTTAGCAGCGGTGTTCGGAGGTTTTTTTGGGTGAAAAGTGAAAGAGGAGGGAGAAATTGGCGTTGTATAGGGGTTTGGTTCGTTCAACTTTTAGAGGGGACAAGTTGTCGCCGGCATTGCCAACTGTCGCCGGTAATGTCTTTAATGAAGTTGACCAGAGATAAGATTTGTGTGGCTAGGGATTAAAGTTCTGACATTTACTTTTAGCGGAGACCAGCTGTTGCCGCTATTACCCAATTTATGTCGCCGGTAATGAGTTATAAATCCCCAACCATCAGATCATGATTTTGATCAACGGATGGGGTTTGGTTTGAGAACCTGTGATGCGGATCGACCAATAGCGGCGACATTTGACCTGTCGCCGCTAAAGGTGTCGCCGGTAAAAGTGTGTTATTCTTGTAGTGGTCGGTTTCCAAGGGTAGCAAGAGGGAGAGAGAACGTGATAGGTGGTCTAGGGTTTGCGGATTAAAACTCTACGCAACAGTTATAACTCAAAACATATAACAGTACATTATTGGGCCAAGGCCCATCTAGTTTTCGTTGCCTCATATGGAGGAAAACACAAATGTGTTTTCATCAGTGATGGTGTTTTCGGCTAGGGATGGTGATTTCATGGATTCCAAGTTTGTTGATATTAAGCATGATATTAAACAAAACATATATTACATACACACTTAATCCACACACCATATAAATCAAATAAATCACAACACGATTTATCATAATACAAACGTGTACAGTTGTAAACAAACAAATCGTGCCAACAAATAATCTAAACAATTATCGTGCAATAATACGAAGATTGCATCTCAGAAACTCGGGTTGTCACATTATCCCCAACTTGAAAGAAATTTCGTCCCGAAATTTAGCGCGAGGTTACTGAGGAAGCTAATTGTGTTGTGGAGTTCACTGATTTTTCCTGGGGTGTCACATCATCCCCCCGTTGATTTGGAATTTCGTCCCGAAATTCTGTAGTAGCTTCAGCCTCAGTAGTGGTTGTACTGTTCCCGAATAACTGGGGATACTTGAGCTTCATTTGGTCTTCTCGTTCCCAGGTAAACTCTGGGCCACGACGGGAGTTCCAACGAACTCGGACAAGAGGTATTCTGGTGTTCTTGAGGACCTTAACATCCTAGTCCGTGATTTCAACTGGTTCCTCGACGAATCGCAACTGTTCGTCGATAGTGAGCTCCTTCAAAGGAACTATGAGGGTCTCATCTGACAGACACTTCTTCAGATTCGACACGTGGAAAACGTTGTGAACTGCACTGAGTTCTGCTGGTAAGTTCAGTCTGTAGGCCACCTTGCCTATTTTCACAATGATTTCGAATGGTCCAACATATCGTGGATTGAGTTTGCCCCTTTTGCCAAAACGAACAACAACCTTCCAGGGTGAAACTTTGAGTAGCACTCGATCCCCAACCTGGAACTCGAGTAGTTTCCTGTCTTTATCGGCGTATGCTTTCTGACGGTCACGAGCTGCCGCCATTCGTTGTCGTATTTGAGCAATTCGTTCTGTTGTGTCTACCACAAGTTCTGGACCAGTGATCTGACTATCTCCCACCTCTGCCCAACAAAGAGGTGACCGGCATTTATGCCCGTACAATGCCTCAAACGGAGCAGCTTTAATGCTGGTGTGATAGCTGTTATTGTACCAAAATTCTACAAGTGGCAGATGCTTTTCCCAGCCGTTGCCAAAGTCAATCACACATGCCCTAAGCATGTCTTCAAGAGTCTGGATGGTGCGTTCAGACTGCCCATCCGTTTGCGGGTGATAAGCTGTGCTTATGTCTAACCGAGAGCCAAAAGATTTGTGCATTGCTTGCCACAGTTATGAAGTAAAACGCGCGTCACGATCAGAGATAATAGAGGTTGGCACCCCGTGCCTTGAAACCACTTCTTTTAAGTAGATGTCTGCTAAGGTAGAGAACTTGTCTGTTTCCTTAATAGCCAGGAAGTGTGCAGACTTAGTGAGTCGATCCACGATCACCCAAATAGTATCATTCCCACGCTGGGATCTAGGCAGGCCAGTAACAAAATCCATGGAAATTTGCTCCCATTTCCATTGTGGTATCTCAGGTTGTTGGAGTGGGCCTGAAGGTTTTTGATATTCCGCTTTGACTCTCGCACAAGTCAAACACTTGCTAACGTAAGTTGCTATGTGAGCTTTCATGCTAGGCCACCAATATGTAGTTCTCAAGTCGTGGTACATCTTATCCGAACCAGGATGTACTGAGTAGCGAGACTTATGAGCTTCATCCATTACAAGCTCGCGTAAATTGCCATAGAGTGGGACCCAAATGCGTCCTGTTACACAGTAAGCGCCGTCTGCCTTTTGTTCCAGCCGTTGTCTTGAACCGCGTAGGGCTTCAGCCCTGACGTTTTCTGGTTTCAATGCTTCTACCTGAGCATCTCGTATCTGAGAAGGAAGACTAGACTGAATAGTGAGTTGCAACGCTCGTACACGCCTAGGTGTAGTATCCTTTCGACTGAGGGCGTCGGCCACCACATTGGCTTTGCCCGGATGGTACTTTATAGCACATTCGTAATCGTTCAGTAACTCGACCCATCGACATTGTCGCGTGTTCAACTCTTTCTGTTTGAAGATATGCTCGAGACTCCTGTGATTGGTGTAGATGGTGCACTTGGTACCATACAGGTAATGTCGCCATATCTTGAGCGCAAAGACAGCAGCTCCCAGCTCTAAATCATGTGTAGTGTAAGTCCGTTCGTGAATCTTAAGTTGGCGCGAAGCATAAGCAATGACTTTATCCCGTTGCATCAACACACATCCAAGACCTTGGATGGATGCGTCGCACTAGACTACAAAATCGTCCGTGCCTTCAGGCAATGAGAGGATAGGTGCGCTACAGAGTCTATCCTTTAAGTGCCAAAACGCTGTTTCCTGTGTATTACCCCAATGATAAGCAACACCTTTCTGTGTCAGTAATGTAAGCGGCTGTGCAATCTTTGAGAAATCTTTGATGAACCGTCCGTAAAAACCCGCCAAACCCAAGAATTGGCGTATTTCGGTTGGTGTGCGGGATGCAGACCAGTTCTTGATCGAATCTACCTTGGATGGATCAACATGATTCCCATCCTTGTTTACCACGTGGCCTAGGAAGTGGACTTCACGAAGCCAGAAGTCGCATTTTGAAAACTTGGCGTACAGCTGTTCCATTCGAAGGTGTTCCAAAATAAGTCATAGATGCTGCTCGTGTTCCTCCTGACTCTTGGAGTAAATCAAAATGTCGTCGATAAATACAATAACAAACTTATCGAGATAAAGTTTGCACACTCTGTTCATAAGATCCATGAAGACTGCAGGCGCGTTTGTTAACCCGAATGGCATGACTAGAAATTCGTAGTGGCCGTAGCGAGTTCTGAATGCTGTTTTGGAGACGTCCTCGTCCCGGACTCTCAATTGATGGTATCCTGACCTCAGGTCAATCTTCGAGTAATAGCTCGACCCTTGCAACTGGTCGAATAAGTCGTCAATGCGTGGAAGAGGATAGCGATTCTTCACGGTCACCTTGTTCAGTTCGCGGTAATCTATGCACATGCGGAAGGTACCGTCTTTCTTCTTCACAAACAATACTGGAGCTCCCCAGGGCGAAGAGCGAGGACGTATGAAACCCTTTTCCAAGAGTTCTTGCAATTGCTTAGACAGTTCTTCCAGTTCAGTTGGAGCTAAGCGATAAGGTGCTCGAGCTATGGGTGCTGCTCCTGGAGCTAGCTCGATCTGAAATTCGATCTGGCGATGAGGCGGTAGCCCAGGTACTCTTCAGGAAACACTTGAGGAAAGTCGCGTACAACTGGAATATCCTCTAACTTCTTCTCTTTCATCGATGTATCAGTAACGAGTGCTAATATAGCAGTGTGGCCCTTTCGCAAACACTTCTGAGCCTTCAAGAATGTGATGATGCCACTCACGACACCACTCCTGTCGCCTTGAACTTCGAGAGGTTCTTTGCCAGAACGGGGAATATGAACAATCTTCTCTTTGCATAGGATTTCTGGTTGCTGTTGGGATAACCAATCCATCCCCATGACGATGTCGAAACTACCTAAAACTATAGGAATGAGATCGATATAGAAAGTCTGACTAGCTAAGACGAGGTTACAACCCTTGACTATGTGACCACTGTGGTGTCTGTTGCATCTATTGCACTTTGGGTGATTTCCTCGATATCCACCCTGCCTTTGACTACCAGAAGACTGCTGACTGGGGCTCTGGTAATTATCTGTCTTTTCCTGCTGTGCCTGGGATTGAACCGAAGTTGAACCCTTGCTGGAGGTTCCATCCCATTTTCGCTTGTTGTCACTAGGAGTAGCAGTAGTGATAGTAGTAGTAATAGCACTGATACGTTTAGGCAGCTTGTTCTGTTCCACTGTCTGGTCTGTGAGACGATGGGCAAGACGAGTAACATCCTGGATAGTAGTAAGGTTAGCAGCAGTCACATGGCTTTGAATCTCTGGTACTAAGCATTTGAGTTACAGCTCAATGCGCTTGATGGGAGGATCCACCATAGTTGGACACAACACTGCCAGTTCGTTGGATCGTTTCGTGTACGCTTCTATCTCTGACCCCGTCATCTTCAGGTTAAAGAACTCCACTTCTAACTTGTGGATGTCATCACGTGTACAGTATTCTTGCTTGATTAGTTCCTTGAAATCGTTCCAAGGGGTGGCGTTAGCAACAGCCAACCCTAACATCTGAACTTGCGCATTCCACCAAGTCAGCGCAATGCCTTCTAGAGTACCAGTGGCGTATTTCACCCTGCGAGCCTCAGGGCATTCACACATCTCAAATACGGACTCGAGCTTTTCAAACCAATGGAGGAGTCCAACTGTTCCTTCCGTGCCACTGAAAGTAGTAGGACGACAGTCCATGAAAGTTTTGAACGTGCACACAGGTGGCTGAGCGTGTTGACCTGTCGTGTGCGTAAGAGTAAACATATGTAACCACAAGTGTTGGTTTACGAGAGTAGGATCTAAGGATCCTAGAGTAGGTTGTGATGGCTGGTTATACCTCCTGCCTGGGCAGCTGCGAGTGCTGCGGTAACTTGTTCAGTGATCAAAGCCGCCAACTGGGCTTGAGTTAGGTTAACGGGTCCACTCATGATCTTGATATCAAAGAGAACATGAGTGAGAGAGGTTCGCGAGAAATGCGATGACAGAAGAGTGTGAGCATACAAGGTTTCAAGTAGTAGTTGTTACGTTATCTAAGCATACCATGAGCAAAGTTCTATGTAATCTAGCAAGTAGGTAATGTAAACATGAACAGTATTACCTAGAATGTTGAGTCTTGCACGTGGAGCGAGGCGTCGTTGTTGATCGTTGAGCACTGTACAGGTTATAGTCTGGTTTTAATAAAAACGTTTTCCCTTATTAAAACCGAGTTCTCTATAACCAATGGCTCTGATACCAATCTGTCACACCCCCAAAATCCACACGCGGAGTATCACCGCTTGGAGGCGTGACTGACCAGGATCAAGCCACCAATCATATTGAACAATGTAAATAGTAAGTGTAATTCAACCAAACAATATGAAAGGTGTTCCAAAAACCAAAGTATAGTATCAATGTTTAGCGGAAGCATAAATGTAAAAACTCAACATAAGTATTAAGTTCACAAAGTGTAAATGTTTATCATGGAACTCAACAGTCCATGTGCCCACAACGTTCGCGCCTCCCGTGCAAGCTCCATGAGTACCTATGGTCCTGCAAGGCATGTAACAGAGAGTCAACAACTAGTTGAGCGAGTTCACAGTTGGTTGTTTAGTTATAGTGTTCGTTTTGTAAACCGTATGTTTGTTTAGTAACCAATGTATCGTGTCTGTTTGTATCGCAGCCTTCCCGGCATGTGTGCGAAGATTAGTGGGGGTCTCCCATGTTTTCTAGACTAGGTATATTTGTATCGCAGCCCACCCGGCATGTGTTCGAAGTTTGGAGTATGGTTCGGAGCCATTCCAGGCATGTGTGCGAAGTTTAGAGTATGGTTCGCAGCCATTCCAGGCATGTGTGCGAAGATTAGTTCTATTATCGCAGCCATTCCCGGCGTGTGTGCGAAGAGAAGTATATGTATCACTAGTCTAGCAGTATCTACCAATAACCTTCCTCTCCCGAGGCCTATGGTATGAAATTCCGATAACAATTTAAGCATAAGTAATCATCCAAACCCATTCCCAACCCCGGGAATCCCATGCCTTGGTAAGAGTGTGAACTCACCTTGGTTTGCTTGGTATGCTAAAGGAATACACACTCTCACAGTTAATCAATCACGACCTATAATACGCACGTATGTATAATCAGTTTCGAACTCGCAATGTTTCACAGGTAATCTATGTCATAAAGTGTGTTTATGCATTTCTCATCAAGTAGCACATAACAGTGGGTTCATGTTCACACAGTCATACTCCATGTAACTGAGTTCTTGGTAATATCTAACATGGTTAATCAGTTGACATGCTTGATGGTTTTAACAGACTTAACCAGGTTAATGTATTAAGCAAAGATAACAAGCTTTCAGAATTAACAAGCATAACATGAGTAATAACTAACAGAGTTAATACAGTTAACTGAGTTAATAAACTTAACTCAGTTAATAGGTTAATCATAGTTACATGTTTAACAGAGTTATAACTAACAGAGTTAATGAGGTTAACTAGTTAACGGAACTAACAGGGCCGAAATCACTTGGGCCGAAATCCAAGCTTGGGCCGAAAACACCAAGGTGTTTTCGTTGGGGATAGGGTTTTCGGTGGGAAACATTGTCATCAACAACAACAGTCTCACAAATCAAGTCATGCCATCCAATTAATCATCACACAATCATCACCATGTTATTGTCAACCATCAATGTTTATTAATAAAGAGACTATGGTTTGCATCAGACTATCACGTGATTCATCATTCTACATTTATTATTTGTAAGAGATTTGAAATCACTGAAGCAACATACATGATCATCATCATCATTGAATTAAACAACAATGGCCGACAATCATATCATCACATGATATTGACAATCCCACATGCAAACATTAACCTAGTAGTAGATCATATGATTCCTATTTAGTTGGCTGCACATGCATCATATCAATAGTCAAAAAGGGTTTACATAAAGTGGCAGACAACCATACCCCTTGTACTAATACTATAGGACCAAAATCAAAGTAAAATCACATGTAAATATGAGAATAATGACTGACAATTATAAAGAATTCTTATCCGATCGACTGCAATCTATCACGTACTCAATCAGGTCTTATTCACGCATTCAACATACAAACGGGATCATCATTCTATCCACCACATCATCACATAGCAGCCAATACATTTATAAAGAAATCATAGTTAACACCGAAAAATCAAACATTGATATATATATATATGATGAAACTTAACAGAAACTAGCCACCGCTGATTACTAACCAGCAAGATGAACAGCGAATCGGTCGATACGAAAGGCTTCGAGATCCTAAACTTGCCGTCGGTTTCCAAGGGTAGCAAGAGGGAGAGAGAACGTGATAGGTGGTCTAGGGTTTGCGGATTAAAACTCTACGCAACAGTTATAACTCAAAACATATAACAGTACATTATTGGGCCAAGGCCCATCTAGTTTTCGTTGTCTCATATGGACGAAAACACAAATGTGTTTTCATCAGTGATGGTGTTTTCGGCTAGGGATGGTGATTTCATGGATTCCAAGTTTGTTGATATTAAGCATGATATTAAAGAAAACATATATTACATACACACTTAATCCACACACCATATAAATCAAATAAATCACAACACGATTTATCATAATACAAACGTGTACAGTTGTAAACAAACAAATCGTGCCAACAAATAATCTAAACAATTATCGTGCAATAATACGAAGATTGCATCTCAGAAACTCGGGTTGTCACACTTATTAACTAGGTTAAACATTCCTAGTTAACTTAGTGGGATCGGGGAATTTATAACTAAGTTTATTTTAAGTCCCGTTAACTCGGGCCTTCTATAAACTTTATTTCATCAATAGCCTTTATACTATTTTTATTGAATATTAGGTTTATTAATTTAAAATCCTAATATTCACCGGGTTAATTTTACCACTAACGGTACTTCACCCGTCTTTAGTATTAATGTGGTTTGATTACCAAAACTTTTATAAAAATTTCTGTTAGATTAGACGTTAAAGATAAGCCGGTATTAAAAGCTCTTGTGTCCTTGGACGACCTCGGTATCTTACCAACACTATACTACGTCCACGATGGGTGTACTTGCCCTAACGTGTGTAGAGTGATAGTATTGTATCGTGTTTTATAAATTTAAAGTTTGATTCGCGAGTAAAAAGTGCTTAAAATACATCTAAAATTCATACACACCCGTACACACTTCAAGTTTTGGCGCCGTGGCCGGGAACACAAGGATTTTGAGAAAGCATAAAATTAACGGCCTAATCAAATTTTTTTCTTTTTCTTTTTAACTTTTAGGATTTTTTTTGTTTATACATTTTTATTATTTTCTGCAGACTGCAGCATAGGGCCGTGCTCCCTAAACACGGGACCGTGCCCTTGACAGTAGCTGGCAAAACTGTTTTAGTCAGAACAGTAGCTGTGACACGGGGCCGTGTCTCCCTATCAGCAATTGTAAAACAGGACCGTCCGATCCCAATGGTTAATATCATCTGACAAAACCATGGAAAATATTGATTATTTTTGCTTTCGCAATTCTTACGGTGAATGGTGTCTGTGACAACTGGTTTAAATTCCTAAACGTTTCCTTTTACTGTGTAATTTCTTGTGTGTTAAACGAATTGAATTTGGTGATTTATTTTATTTGAACGATTGTGTGCTTGGTAATGTGTAATGTGAATTATGTGAAGCCGAAACCCGAAACTGAAATATTGGAATACGTTATTTTGTGATCGAAGCATTGTAATATATTGCTTTGCGATACGAAACGGTTTAATTAGTTATTTCACGAAACTTGCGAAACCGTCATTTAGTAAATCCAACCCAAGCCCAAACCCCTCTCCCCCTGGCACCACAAACAAGCCCAAACCCCACTCCCTTGGTGCGAAAATTGAGCCCAAACACACACTCCCTTGGTCCTTGTAGCCCATTAGCCCAATTTCCTTGTGTTTTAGTTAAATGCATTTAACTTTGGGAATAAGAAATCAAAATAACCAAAACCCTAAACACACCCCTTGTGTGCGTCGACCAGGAGATACCCCCCCCCCCTTGCGCAAACCCTAGCTCTTGTTCGGTTTCTAGATTCGCTATTCACTTCCTCGTAATCCCTTCTCTTGCTCCAAGGTTAGTATTCTTGATTGGATTGTGATTCAAGGTGTGATTTTTTTGGAAACATGGCTGTGTTTTTTAGTTGACATGCTAGGGTTTTGATGTTACATGATTTATTTCGGTTATGTATGCGATTTGTTGAAGTAATCGATAGTATGTATGCATAAATGATCATTGGCTGCGTTTTTGTGAAAAGTCATGATATTTTATGGCTAGGGTTTTGTGATTATTGGTATGGTTAGATGGTAAAGGATGATTAGCCTGCTGTTAGTTGTTATTAGGAAGAGTCAGGATCATTTAAACGCGTTTTGGTGTCGTTTAAATGTAAAACTGAATGCTGATTGACAAAAACAGCCAACTTCAGTTGGCTGTAAACAAACCATTATTAATCGAAAAATTGATTTTCTAAAGTCTAAATTATAATTTTTCGAAAAATGCTTCAAATGGCATTGGAATCAAATTTTTTTCGAGGTCGTTTGGCATTTTTAAAGGTCCGTTTTGTACAGCAGCAAAAGCTGCATTTTTCCTGCAGAAAAGGTGTGTTATGTTTTTCATCATAACTTGATATCTGGATATAGTTAGGTCATGAAATTCGTATAGTAGATGGCCACGGGTGTCTTCGTAATTCTTCAACTGGAATTTCGTCAATCGGACATGCGGTGAATTTTAAATGAATTTTTCCGTGGACTGCAGTCAGAAAGTGACGAATCTGATGGAAGCCCGGTAAATGATTTTTATAAAATAATTGGTAATGAATTGAGTCCCGAGATTTTAACACAATGATTTGTGACCATTTGGAACATTCCGTAAAATTGTGGGAATTTTTAGAACAAGTTAACTATTTTATTAAAATACCCGAAAATAGTCCAATTTTGTATGTTAAAGCTGAAACAATATAAGTAGTGATTTGCGTGTCTGAATGTCGGTTATGTTATCTGATAATGATCCAACTTGTTATATGTCAACGAAAGGGTTATGTGAACTATCGTGTGCTTCCTTTTGAGTAGTTATAGGTGGAATGTATATATGGGCGTGAACTGTCAAAGTGAGTGCATGTTATGTGGTACATGCGTGTGGGAACTTTGTGCCCTAATTGAAACCACTAATGGACTAACTGGAAATCATACTAGGACGTGATTGACCGACCTTGATTGTTAGCTATTTTTAAGAGTCAAACCGAGCAACCAAATGTGAGTTGACACTTTTCTACAAAGCATGGGATTCCTGGTGGTTTGGCAATGGGTTAAGGAACAATAACTATCCCCCTTGGGTGGGATGCAACCTGCGTATTCTCCTTGGGTAGAATACGTACCTCGGTCATCCTTGGGTAGGACAACCTTAAACATACTAGACAACAACTCTATCATGAAGTCCCTCATTTTTATATCGACTTAATCACCAGGCCATTGGCGAATGGGTCATTAGTTAAATAGCGCTATTAGGTCTGACAAGCCTCACATCGTGCCGCAGAGGACGGGAGTGGACTAATGTACTTGGGCACTTTGTCAATGATGATAGACATTGACACAGGCACTCAAACATGATTTAAGTCAGTATTCGATATGGTAACGGGTCTAGTGGTTTACAACATGGGGTAGCCCCCACGGTATATGGTTATGGGAACGTGGAACTGGATAACTTTTGGTTTTCAAAACAACTTAACAACTTTTGGTTTTTGGAACAACATTAAAACAGACAACCAACGGTGAACTCGGCAACATTTTTGTTGATACACTGCTACATGCTTTGCAGGTCATTAGGCTATTTGCTGGAGCTTGCATTGGAGAAGGAATCGTTGTGGGACATGAACCATTGTGTGTTCATGAGAAACTTTATGAAACTTTAAACTTATATTTTGGTTTTGAACTTAATGCTTCTGCTGTTAACTGAGACTTTGCTAAATTGTTTGACACCAATTATATTTTTTTTGTTGGGTTTTATTTACTTACTTATATTGTTCAATATGATTGGTGGCTTGATCCTGGCCAGTCACGCTCCCTACGGTGATACTCCGCTTGTGGATTTTGGGGGGTGTGACAGTGTCAATTATGTGGTGGGTTTCATCAAGATTTAGAATGCTACTTTCTAAATC
The DNA here is from genome assembly GCA_030545235.1 of Helianthus tuberosus. Taxonomy (NCBI): domain Eukaryota; kingdom Viridiplantae; phylum Streptophyta; class Magnoliopsida; order Asterales; family Asteraceae; genus Helianthus; species Helianthus tuberosus. Next base: position 79,302,420 of record CM060415.1, read on the forward strand.
CCGACCCCATTACCTAATGAATCCATCGTCCTCTGGCAAAAGTCACATTAAGAAGTGCGAAAGTAAAAAATGATAACTATCGTCCGTCTGAATGCCATCAAACCCCTTTTCAAGAAGACATAACCTTAGACGACATATGCTAAATAGAAAAGAGGATTCTCCAAAGATTAAAAGAAATAGTGTTTATGATGAATATGGAGTGTTCATCACAAAATACTAACAATGGAGAAAATTTGGTGGAGGCACACTCATAAATAAATGACATCGAAGCCACTACGTGTACCATAATAGCCTGTGAGGACGAATGCGATAGGCGTCCCTGTTTTGATTGTGCCATGATGGACTCCCCACCGGACAAAACCAGTGCATACATAGACAGGAGCGATTCAAATCATATATTCTTTAACAAGAACCCAGATAAGGTAAATAAAGGTTGGTTCATCCACTGTTTTGTTTAGGATTCTTCCTTTCTGATAACCTTTTGCGTTTTCGTATAAATCACAAGCACCTTAGGTACATCCGACACTTTGGTATTGTCCCTACCAGCAAAGAGCCACCTGATAAAATAAAACACCTTAAATAAAGACGAAACTTCATAAATCTCAAAAACAACAAGGGGTCGTGCCATGTAAGCACGCCCCTGTGCCCATTTGTTAAGACACCACGGTGCCGTGTTTGGCCAACATGCCCCATGGTAACTAGCTGCCAAAAGCTGTTCTGACTCATTGCAGACCATGGGGCCGTGCCACCAAAGCACGGGGTCGTGACCACTGTGCTGTCACTTTCTATGAAGCCAGCCCTTTGGCAGCATGTCTTGGACTCATTCCAAAGACAAAGATCTAATCTGATTCTACACATATACCCAAAAAGGTATATTCTTAAAAAGGTTTCATTGAGTGTTCTTGTCTTTACCACTTTTATCTCTTTCCTTCTTCTCCAAAACCTTCAATCTCCAAGAAAGCTTGAATCTTCAAAGCTTTAAGTTTTTTTAACATAAATAAGTGATTTTAAACCCAACATCTCTTAAAATAAATGTTTTACAACAATGTTTCAAGTTATTTATGTTCAAAATTTTCAAAAACCAAAGAGAAAATAACATAAAACAGAGAGTTTTGGGTTCTAAATAATAACGGAAGTGGAGGCACGGAGCCGTGCTTATGCAGCACGGGGCCATGGTGATGTTCTACGTATATGACAACCTCCTTCTTTTTCTTAGAATGTCAAGCAGAAATAGTGGAACTTCGTCAACTACTACGGGGAACAATAGAAGGGGAAGATTCTTGCTATGCCCCCCATGGAGCCAATCTTTCCACAAGAAGATTGGAACCTTGCTCAAGAAATTATCATCTCCACAGGATGGGATGAAATTCTGCCGGAACCACCTCTAGACGCACTTCATGAGGTTCCGGTGACCACCATACCTCTCCCACAAGAAGTTGTGGATGATGAACCTTTCCTCTTTCTCCCGAGGGAGATAGAGGAGATGCTCAATGACATATGAGGGTACACCCTCCAGGAAAAGCTCAAATGCCCTTCAACATCCGGAAATTACCTCCGGGTTTTTCTTATCTCGACTATTCTAGGGAGAGTTTTCAAGGGTTTTATTCTTGTCATTAGGAGGCTAATCTACCTTAGGACTTTAAGATTATGTATTTTTTCGCTTTTCTTTTAGGTTGTAATGGATGTTTTTTCCAATTAAAAAGGTGGAGTTTGTAAAGTGGTGGAATGATGTGAAAAACGTTGAAAAAGGGACCCCATGCACGTATGTGACACCCTGACCTTGAGGCGGAAACGTCGAGGGCATCACGAAACTTGGTAGAATGCATATAAGCACATGGTGATTAAATTAAAGTTGAAATATAATTAAGTTGATTGATAGGATTACATTCACATCCAAACTGGTACAAACAAATACAACACATTGTTGACAAAAGTCTTTGTTTTTATTTAACTAAGGCACTTGTCTTGAGCAATCCTATGTGATCCTTGCAAATGCTAACTTCAAACATTTTCACCTGAAACATATGTTAAAAACAATTTGGGTCAACAAACGGTTGAGTGAATTCATAGGTTTTGGTTAGTTTGGTAATAAATAAATAATGTGATAATGAAATAAAATGTTTAACAATATGGCATTTGATATATTCTAACAAAATGAGTAATACAAGTATGCTTGGTGGAACATTCAAACCTGGTAGACGTAAACACGGATCTATCATCCAAACTTCCAAAATGCAAAATGTGAACAACAACAACAACCACAAAGGGTCTGAACGGGAAGCTAGGATGGGGCGTCACACCTATAGCGCTATAATATTATCGCTGGGCTTGTACGAAGTTAATGAATGTAAGTGTTAAGCAACAAGTATCAAGCAATTGCAAGGAACAATCAAGATAGCCACAAAATGCAAATTGGTTTGTATCACATTATTTCATATGTTTCATCCCTAAAATATTGTAAAACAGAAAATGGGAACTATGAACTCACCTTGTTTGAGAATAATTTCCAAACAAGTAAACGGGTAAGAGTTTTGCGGGAACAAGATTTTCAACGTCACTCTAAATGAACATGCACAAAACAATATGGAACTTGGCATCAACAATGGGTAAAATGTGCAACTGTATAAACGGGAAACTATGTCTATTGTGTTTGTACTGTTTGACCAGAAAGGTAACTACGGGTTTAAACAGTCTTATTTGGGGAAACATGGGATAATTATACAGGGATTATTTAAGAAAAATGTATTTTATACAATAACTAAGTTATACAAATACTGGATATAGAGATAATATTTGTATAATTAAACAAACAAATAAATATATATTTAACTCAAAAATGTACACATATATATATAATTACTTATCTAAATAATTAATTTAAACCAAGATTATTAAAAATAACATTTTTAATTATCAACATGCAATATTACTGATTTACAGTAATTATTAGGGCCTTTAAATAATTTTATATGAATAAATGGAATTAAAATGGTTAAAGAAATAATAAACAGTTTATAAAGTCTAATTATTCAAAAATAATATGTAAATAAACAAATCAGTTACTGAATTTTTATTAATTCAGAGAAATACACCCAATGTCATAAAAATATTTTCGGCCAAAAATTATATAGTTATATAATTAAATTAAACCATGTATTTTAAGTGATTTAACTGATTTAATTATGTAAAATCATCTGTAAATAATCAAACAGTAACTAAATTTTTATAAACTCAGAATAATGCATGTAATATCATAAAAATAATTTTGGACACAAATCATATAGTTATTTAATTTAAATATATTAAATTCAACTATGCTTTTAAGGTGCAAATACTGATTTATTTATATAATTATCGAAATTATATAAAATATTAGTAACAAAATTATTTTTGTAAATTTTATTACTTAAAATAATTACCATAAAATTTCAGTATTTATTTCTGAAAATCGGATTTATTATGAATTTTTAAAGCTTAAAACTGTTTTAATTATATAAAATCGTTTTTATATAAAGTAATCAGTAAATAAATTATTTTCAGAAAGATTCATGTTAAACATAATTAATCTGAAATTTTTTTTTTTAGTTTTTAATTTATTAAAACCGATTTAATATGAATAAACAACATTTAAACTGTTTTTAAAAAAAAAGGAAATAAATAAATAACAAATCTTCATCTTCTTCCCCAAAATAGTCAAACCGAAGGTCAAAGGCCGCGATTAACGATCTAAACTTTGTTTATTTTCAAATTAAACTTAGGGAGACATTATATAAGCGTAGACATACCGATTGAATGAATAAAATCGATCTGGTATCGACTGGATTCGAGGTTCGGCTAACTACGGCGACTAGTATTCCGGCGAGACTTGTAGGTCCGAACAGAAGGTCAGTTTCGATATGTTTGTGAATTTGAAGGTGGTGTGAGGTTCGTATGGGTTACAGAGTTCTTATAACATATATCAATTCAACAGAGATCGACAAAGAATAGTGGAATCAAACTCGGTTTCAATTTCTTTTTAAAAATCCGATTATGCGAATGTCAGGCACGTTATTGAACAATTAAACGCATGCTTGTGATGTTTTTGATGCAAGGAATCAGCGTGCAAGTGACATCGGGTAGATAAAACCACTAACCACGTGATTCGGTGTGAATTACGGCAACAGGCGCGGTTGCAGGTTTTAAAAAAATATATTTTATATTATAATGTGTTTATATATATAATACGAATCGAGATATATACCGGATGATGGCTTAGCCCAGCCGGTCACATTGTCACTTGTTAAACATAAAGTCCCGAGTTCGAATCCCCCCGTGACCGGTTTTATGTTTTTTTGTTGTTGTTTTATTTTAAAATTTACACTATGGTCCCTGAGGTTCTAAAATATATACAAATGGTCCCTGTAACAGTTAGTTAAGTAACTAACTAGGTTAGTTTTTAAATAGGGAATCCTTATATAATAATTAACCCGGTTAGAATTTTTTAGTTAAAATAAGTTTCAGTTATGACAAAATCAGTCCCTAAAGTTCAAGTTTAAGGAAATGACTAATAGGACCCTTGACTTTTAAATTCAAAAATTAAAGATTTATTTTATTTATAAAATAAGTTTTAAAAATGACACTAAGGACCCTAAACTTTATGTTTTCAAAAATTACATTTTTAACCCGAAAGTTATAAGGTTTCAAAAATGACAATTTAGTCCCCGGACTTTTGTACTTTCTAAAAATGACGGTTTTAGTCCTCAGACTTAAAATCAAAGTTTTCGAGCAAGTTTCAAGGAATGACAATAAGATCCCTTAACTTATACTTTCACATAATGACACATTAGGCCCTTGTAATTAATGTAGCCTAGTTTACAAGTATAAAACTCAATCAAATTAGCAACTACTTACGCGTTTGGGGAGGTATTTCATGTAAAATCATAAAACAAGCATGTATCAAACAAATTGCACATTCATATATGATAATTGTTATATTGTAAAACGAACATACACATGTATAAAAACCAAGGTGGTTACAACGTACACCAGAACCTCCATATTCAAAAATTGCAAATCAGAGTCTGCATCACAGGGTTGTGCCCACCAGACAGGCCCCCGTGTCCAAATGTCTAACACTAAATTTTTTTTCCAGAGAAGAGAAGGTGACACAGGCCGTGTCCACCAGGCACACCCTCGTGTTCACCATACTGTAAGTTTTTTGTTTCATTTAGTGTAACACCCCGAAAACGGGTTTGGTAATTAAACTCCGTTAATACTGAAGGACGGGTAAAGTACCGTTAGTGGCAAAATTTACCCGGTAAATATTAGGATTTAAATAATTAATCCTAATAATAAATAAAAAGTGAATAAAAGCTTTTAAGAAATAAAAACTTAAAAGGCCCGAGATTTAACGGGACTTAAAAACATAACGGGTTATAACTTCCCGAACCCGCTAAAGTAACAAGGAATAATTAACCTAGTTAGTAGCATGTGATTAAATGACTAATGGTAAGTTATAGCTTCATTTGATCAAAAGGAAACATGAGGGACTAATATTGTCAAGTGGGGAAACTTGTTTTATTAAAACAAAAGTTAAACACCAAAACACACACTCAAAGTGTGTGTTCTGGTCGACATTTCTAGAGGAGCCAGGAGCCCTCATCTTCAAAACCCTAACAAGCTAAAATTCAAGCAATTGGAAGGGCAAATCACACCCAAATTGAAATCCAAGCATGGATTAATGATCACCTCAGCGAAATGATCATAAGGTATGTTAAATTTCGTTGAATGATTCTAGTTGAAATTCTGAATCAATACTTGAAACTCGAAATTTATGATGCATGATGGTCGCTTGGATGAAATAGGAATGAGATAGTGATTAGGGATAAACCCTAGTCAATTACTTGTAGAAATTTTGTTTAATTCTTGAGAATTCACAATCACCATTGAAGGTGATAAGTGGGTTTTGTAAGAATATGTTAAACACTAGAATTTTGATTGTTGTTCTAGTGTAATTGAGCTCTAGGAAGTGAATGCAGATTTTGTTAATATGAAAAATTGATTTGAACATGCTTAATTGATGTTAAGCTTGGCTAAATAACTAGTTATGAAAATCGATTGTTGATTTTATAGAATATGCCCACAAGGTGTTTGTTAAAATGCCTAAGTGAATGATTGTAAGTTGAGAGTTCGAATGAAACGCGTAATTCCCTTGTTTGATTAATTACGTGAAAGATGGGGTAAAACGGGTTCTAATCGTAATGTTGATTTGACTTAATTGTGCAAAACAAGTGATCAAAAAGTAGTTAAACTTTGATAAGCTAAGTTAGCTAATCATGAAGTCGAATAGTAGCTTCGGCATAGTAAATAGGTGAGGTGGAATAGTCGTGATTTATATGACTAATTTAACCGCCTTGCAAATGATTGAAAATAGTTTGACGCCTAACGAGCTAGGTGGAGGCTTGGGAAAGGAAGCGGGTCAAACAAATCAAGAATGGAGGAAAAGCATAATTCGGATGCAAGGTAAGTATAGCTTACACTAGTCTTAAATCGTGGAATATTTTCTCAGCATATAAATTACGAATGAGATATCTAAACAATTGAAACATGATGCTCCGTCGTGTAGTCGAACGGAACAAGACAATCAAAGATAAAAGAAACTGTAATAATGGTTAAAAAGAAGTAAATCGATAATTCGGTCATATTAGGTCGAAAGTAATAAACGGTTTATATGTTAAAATGACCGTACGGTGTTAAACGGAACGAGTCTTGTAGAGGAGATGATAATAAATATCATCTCGCAAAGATAAATGGTCATTTCGGCCAAACGGGTCAAAAGGTGTAGACAACACCTTTTGACTATATAGACTAATGATTCTTTGTCGAGTTATATGCTTTCAGGAATAGATATCCAATGGATATTCGTATTGTTCTTAATTAGCGAATATAAAGCAAGGTACTAAAACCGGGTTAATAAGTTGATCCGGGCCAGGTATGTATAATAGATCAACTCCTCATTTAGAACTTGGAGATCTATGAGATTTAGGCAAAGTAAAAAGGGACATTTGGTTACCTTAAAAGGTAAACCGAAGGACTTAAATTATAGACAGAGTGTTTTGAAAACAAGCTTCGGTTAAAAAAATTAGACTTTTGGGCATACATGGCTTAAGCGAGTCCTTCGTTGTAAATGAAGGGTTAAAAATGACCAAAACGCCCTTGTAAGTGAATTTAAGCAAACAACCCTTAGAAGCCGCTTGAAAACGAGTTTTATAATCAAGTCAATACTTTGAATAAGTATGATAAGCGAAAGATGTAAAATATTGGTCAAATGACTCTATAAAGAGTCTTCGCCGTAATATAATGATTTGATGAGTAATATCTGTAATAAATAAGTCACCACATTGAATCCACCACAAATATAGTTGTGGTGGAAAATCCTTTGATAAGAAATGTGTGACACCTGTATTTGGAAAGTAATGAAAGCAATTGATGCTTAAAATATGCTTAAATACCTCAAACGGCTCAAAATAAGCATATGGGTGAAAATGGGTTAAAGAATGTATATAATTTTATAATTGGAACCCAATATGTTAGACATCTTTGAATTTAATAGGTTTATGAGAAATAAGGGTCAAACAAACTTGTATGTTTGATAAAATCACGAACGGGTCAAATTTTGGTAAAAGAGTAACAAGCCGAAGACTTAAAAGTCTTGAATTTTATCAAGCCGGATGTCGGATTTTAACTCCATATGATGGAGAATCAAATTACAAATATGTAGGAAGAAACGGTAGGTCAAACGGATAAGCGGTTTGAAAGATACGAAAGATTTCGTGTCAAATTACGACAAAATAGAGAATCTGGATGCAGAGTCCACCGTAATTTACGGTCCCACCGTAAATTACGGTGGAGTTGAATTGGTTACGGTGCAAATTGTCTGTTGTACGGTAGAAGAATAGAAACCCAGAGGCCACCGTAATTTACGGTCCCACCGTAAATTACGGTGGAGATTTTTTATATATATTTTGTTTTTCATTTGAAAATCAATTGTTTCCCGGACATCGTTCGGACATGATTTAAACCCCGTATGACTAAAGCATTTCATGTTTATGAAATGTAGGTACACCTTGGATGCCGGAAGACGATCAAGCTCAGCGAAGAACCGAACACGATAACGATACACGCTTCCGCACTTTGCTACGTTGTAATTTTTAAACAACGAATTCGATCACGTCATGTAGAATAACTTATGTTTTATAAAAGTTTTAATAAACCCGTATTTTTATAATATGTGTAGTTTTAACTACACATCTAATTGTTGGTAATTACATACAGAATCGTTAATTAGTAACTAGGGTGTTACAAGTTGGTATCAGAGCCTTGGTTTAAGAGATTCGAGTATGGTGGGGAGGAACCATGCTTGGACTTAAACCTTATGCTCTTGACAAAGAATAGTGTTCGGTTCGAGGCTTGATCGCAAATCCGGTAAGTACAAGTATGATAATAGTTTAGCTTGCTAAAGTGTTGTAAACAACACATAGGGCTATCGTGTGAAACACGTTGCCCCAATTGAAATGAAGGATATAGTTGACGAAAATACGCGCGTTGACGCGTATAGTAGAAAAAGCCTTGTATTATAATACGGGCGATTATTGAAGTTGATGTTACTAACTTTTGTGAATGTATAAATTGAAGGACACTCGCGTTTGAAGACGACGAGAGTCAAGCGAATTGTGGATAAGATGATGGAACGGTCCAAGATTTGACAAGAAGAGCATGCTCATCAAGGACCTAAATCGCGTAATGGTCGCGAACAAGACTAATGGCAAGAAAAGCCCGTTAGGGCAAGCATTTACCAGGTGCACGTTTAAATTATTGCATGAATATAAACATGCAACCAATACGTAGAAACTGATAGTTGCAGATTTAGATTTAAAATTTGGACAAACCTGAATAGAATACCTATCCAGGATATTGTTTCCAAGAGAAATAAACAGAGGTATTACTTACATAGGGCGTGATGTGAAAACTATAAAAAGGTCGTGTATGTCATGTGTTAAATCGCTTACTCTGGCCAAGTAAGTAGTGGCATATGATACCACGAGTTTCTTATTGCGGACACATTTACACCCGATGTAGTAAGGGCAGAGTGAATGGGACTAATTAAAAGTACCCAAATGAATCAGATAAGCAAAATATTTGACAATAATGTAAACGCACAACCGAGTGACTGAAGCGTATTACATCAAGATAATGAGCCTGAGTGAAGGGACAAAGAAGCATGAAAAATGATTTATACAAGTATTGGGAGGGAGTGTACTTACACTCGAACCCAGAAAACGCAAGCATGAAAAATGATTTATACAAGTATTGGGAGGGAGTGTACTTACACTCGAACCCAGAAAACGCAAGCATGAAAAATGATTTATACAAGTATTGGGAGGGAGTGTACTTGTTGGTGCACTTGTGTCTGTACTTTGTCTGTATTTCGTCATGATACAAAACGATGTCTTTAATGTAAGGTTGATGTAAGTTTGACCAAGTCAACCATCCTCCTGGTTTGACTTGACCAAACAGTTAGATAAATGTTGTAAGCTGGTTGTGTCGAAGGATGTGTCATCGAAGGATTACTTATATCCTTCGATGATGATGAGCTCGAAAGATAACCACGAAGGATAGACCACGAAGGATATCATCCTTCGTGGTCGACAGATAATCTTTCGATGGCTTTTTGGTCGACAGATGATCTGTCGATCAATCTGTCTGATCCTTCGACCAGACCTGCTGTGTCGGGTATAAATACCCATGTAGTGTGTTGTGTTCAAGGGAGTGTGACAGAAAGTAGACACTAGAGAGAGACAGGAGAGCACACACACACTTTGAGAGTTTATAGAATACTTCTGTAAACATTGAGCTTGTAACCGGACCCTTCATTCGTATTAATACATGTGGTGTTAATCGGTGAATCTTGTGTGTTGTGTTTGTGCTTGTTCTCGTATAAAATCTCGGTTGCATGCTAGCTTGGATTCCGCACTCGCTAGTGTGTTTGATATAACAAGGATAAGGTTTTATCTCATCCTCGAGAGGGACCTACAAGTGGTATCAGAGAAAATGAGTTTCCTGGCGAGAAAAAGAGAAAATGATAGTACATCAGTGGTCTGTCTAAACCTCTTTAAACCTAAAATGAAAAACGATAAGCAGCTCTATATAAGATGTATCGGTAGGCTCACAATCATTTTAAAGTGTGCAGGGTGATATAAACTTAAAATCGACTGAAGACCAGGTGGGAACCATTCATTGGCATATGGTCTTAGTACCGAAATTTCGTTTGAGAGATTGCCGAGGTTCTGAGATATTCGGTCTTTATGCTGCTTATCATCTGGGTATCATGGTTGTATCTTTTACCGAAAATTAACGGGGACGCAAGTCTAGATCTTCCATGATACTATACATACGTGTACATACTGCATACGACCTCAATAAGTGATCAACAATCACATGTCCAAACAAATAAGTGATCAACAATCACATGTCCAAACAAATAAGTGATAAAATATCACAAATTCTTTCCGGGAGTCAAGTTCGTCTCTCTGCTGTACGAAAGTACTGACCTGTTCACGGACTTGCTCCTGTGCCCTCATGCATCGAAAATCAAGTTCCTCATCAATAAGTGATTATATCACAAAGGGCTTGTTTTCAAATTCAAAATAAGTGAGAATCTCACATCATATACGGTCAAACAGATGATAATCGGTATACTCACCGGTAAGATGAATCCTCGTGCATACCTTGATACGGGAATGTGTCGTGATGTGGATGAACACCGGTCGGTAAGTATAAATCATACCTTAACGTATCCCCTCGCCATGATTACATCTGATAAGTTGAGCTTATGTGGACAACAATACCGATAATTGTTATAGGATGCTTATCTTAATGTTAACTAATTGAAAAACAAGAGCGTTTTGGCATGACCGTACACTGATATGATTCTCTTACCCTCGAGACTCGCAAAAAAAAAAAAAAAAAAAAAAAAAAAAGAAAAAGGGGGAATGTCTGTAAATATTTATTTATTGCTTTCAGTTTCTGCATCTTTATATATATTTATTTATTGTTTTCCGTCTGTACATTTGAAAAATAAAAAATTTCAAAAAGATTTTAGGTGTGTTTTAATTTAAACTTTATAAAATCCAAAAAGATTTTTCTTCTAAGTTTATTTTTGATTGACCGATGTTGGAACTCGAGTCTATCCTACCCAAAATCCTGATCTTAAGCTGGAAAACAATTGTATCTTCATAAACAGTCGAAGTTAACGAGTTTTGAAAGTTAAAGGATTAAAATGAATACTTTCCTAAACTTTCAAACTACTGTCGGTTGGTGTTTGATTGAGATTTGATCTCATATGTGTCATTAGTTTAAATGATAACTATATTCCAAGCGGTTGTTCTCATTATGCGTTTAGCTTTCTTGCATGTGCAGATGCTAAAGGCGAGGAGAACATGTTCGATGAAAAGCTTTGGAATGAAGACACGAAGTGGAGGCACTCAAAGGATAAAATGATCAAGTTGCCGCTGTCCCTTCATCAACACCACAAGGATCTGAAGAATTGACAAGTCAAAAGATTCACGAGCATGACTCAATGGAGAGTTCAATCTAAGGGGGAGTTTGTCAACACACTTTCTACATGAAACGGGGAGTTTGTTGATACACTTTCTGCTTACGACGCGTGAAAACTTTGAAGATCCTCCGACATGAAAGACATAGAAGACGAACCATCACGAGTAGCGTCCAAGGGGGAGTTTGTTGATGCACTTTGTGTGGACGCGACTCGGCTCGGTTCGACTCGGCCTTGAAGACTTGAAGACACGAAGATCGAGACAAAGCTACAGCCAAGGGGGAGTTTGTTGGTGCACTTGTGTCTGTACTTTGTCTGTATTTCGTCATGATACAAAACGATGTCTTTAATGTAAGGTTGATGTAAGTTTGACCAAGTCAACCATCCTCCTGGTTTGACTTGACCAAACAGTTAGATAAATGTTGTAAGCTGGTTGTGTCGAAGGATGTGTCATCGAAGGATTACTTATATCCTTCGATGATGATGAGCTCGAAAGATAACCACGAAGGATAGACCACGAAGGATATCATCCTTCGTGGTCGACAGATAATCTTTCGATGGCTTTTTGGTCGACAGATGATCTGTCGATCAATCTGTCTGATCCTTCGACCAGACCTGCTGTGTCGGGTATAAATACCCATGTAGTGTGTTGTGTTCAAGGGAGTGTGACAGAAAGTAGACACTAGAGAGAGACAGGAGAGCACACACACACTTTGAGAGTTTATAGAATACTTCTGTAAACATTGAGCTTGTAACCGGACCCTTCATTCGTATTAATACATGTGGTGTTAATCGGTGAATCTTGTGTGTTGTGTTTGTGCTTGTTCTCGTATAAAATCTCGGTTGCATGCTAGCTTGGATTCCGCACTCGCTAGTGTGTTTGATATAACAAGGATAAGGTTTTATCTCATCCTCGAGAGGGACCTACAGTACTTACACTCGAACCCAGAAAACGCAAGCATGAAAAAAAAATGATTTATACAAGTATTGGGAGGGAGTGTACTTACACTCGAACCCAGAAAACGCAAGCATGAAAAAAAAAATGATTTATACAAGTATTGGGAGGGAGTGTACTTACACTCGAACCCAGAAAACGCAAACATGTAAAATGGTTTAGACAAGCAATGGGAGGGAGTGTACTTACACTCGAACCCGGAAAATGCAAATATGTCCCTTAACGAGTCGTTTTTGAAAAACGTCAAACTTAAAGACAAAATAGGAATATAAAAATGAAGCGAGGTCTTAATGCATACCGGGAGGGTTGCAATAATAACGACTTCGGTAAAACACCCGGTTGATGGGTAAGAATTGAACACATGCGTAAACCAAGAGACGTGAACACGGGTTGAAAAATCAAAGTAACTTGGATTACGAGTTATGACTATAAAATCTCGTATATAGAAATTGTGAGTAAATATGTTCGACTATTCGAAGTCGAATGGGTCGAATAAAGAATAAAGTTGATTGTTTATAAGTGATGGGTTTCACATTAATAGGTCAAACATGTTGAATACAATATAACGCCGAATGGCACAAATGAGCGCTAGTCAGATAAAGGTAGCGTTAAATGCAAGAGAATAATGAGCCTGGTAATGGGATATAACCAAATAAGAATAAATTATGGACTGTCAATATCCTGGTATGGATAATTGACAAAAGTTAAAGAGAAGATCCTAAAACTAAAACTTCGGTTTTAGTAAGAAATAATGTTTTTACAAACATAAATTCTGATAGGAATTTAAATAGTAAGCATGAAAGATACAAGTCTTGACACTGATAGGCGCAAGACGATATATTCGAAAAGTGATATTTTCGAAAATGAAATTTTGATATAAATTAAACATGATGTAACACAATCACGGTCAAGAAATGCAATGTGAGGAAGAATCACATTATAACCAAACGAACGGTATAGGTAACTGGACTAATAAGTCTAGTTAGTGATACCGGTTAAGGTCACCAATTCAAATCAAGAAATTTGGTTTGCTTGTAATCGATAGATTCGGTATAACAGAACCGAATAAATAAATTGAAAATAAAATAATTTGTTGCTAAAAGTGAAAGATTTCATTAAAGACATTAAACGGGTAAAAGTAACGGATTCATAAAGAATTCGATAGTATATGAAAGCGACGGATATCGCTAAGTTAACTAAACTAGTGGAAATCACGAGATTACGTTATTTCAAGCAGCACGATGACATATGAGATACATGGATGATTAATAACCAAAAAGATATTATCATACATTTCGGGTGATATCAATAATTGGTTAAAAATAAAAGTAAAGTTCAAAGGATTTCTCGGAACAAATGCATTGAGTTTAAATTCAATGAATTATGTAAGAAAAGGTTTCGAGGACGAAACCTCTTTAAGGGGGGTAGACTTGTAACACCCCGAAAACGGGTTTGGTAATTAAACTCCGTTAATACTGAAGGACGGGTAAAGTACCGTTAGTGGCAAAATTTACCCGGTAAATATTAGGATTTAAATAATTAATCCTAATAATAAATAAAAAGTGAATAAAAGCTTTTAAGAAATAAAAACTTAAAAGGCCCGAGATTTAACGGGACTTAAAAACATAACGGGTTATAACTTCCCGAACCCGCTAAAGTAACAAGGAATAATTAACCTAGTTAGTAGCATGTGATTAAATGACTAATGGTAAGTTATAGCTTCATTTGATCAAAAGGAAACATGAGGGACTAATATTGTCAAGTGGGGAAACTTGTTTTATTAAAACAAAAGTTAAACACCAAAACACACACTCAAAGTGTGTGTTCTGGTCGACATTTCTAGAGGAGCCAGGAGCCCTCATCTTCAAAACCCTAACAAGCTAAAATTCAAGCAATTGGAAGGGCAAATCACACCCAAATTGAAATCCAAGCATGGATTAATGATCACCTCAGCGAAATGATCATAAGGTATGTTAAATTTCGTTGAATGATTCTAGTTGAAATTCTGAATCAATACTTGAAACTCGAAATTTATGATGCATGATGGTCGCTTGGATGAAATAGGAATGAGATAGTGATTAGGGATAAACCCTAGTCAATTACTTGTAGAAATTTTGTTTAATTCTTGAGAATTCACAATCACCATTGAAGGTGATAAGTGGGTTTTGTAAGAATATGTTAAACACTAGAATTTTGATTGTTGTTCTAGTGTAATTGAGCTCTAGGAAGTGAATGCAGATTTTGTTAATATGAAAAATTGATTTGAACATGCTTAATTGATGTTAAGCTTGGCTAAATAACTAGTTATGAAAATCGATTGTTGATTTTATAGAATATGCCCACAAGGTGTTTGTTAAAATGCCTAAGTGAATGATTGTAAGTTGAGAGTTCGAATGAAACGCGTAATTCCCTTGTTTGATTAATTACGTGAAAGATGGGGTAAAACGGGTTCTAATCGTAATGTTGATTTGACTTAATTGTGCAAAACAAGTGATCAAAAAGTAGTTAAACTTTGATAAGCTAAGTTAGCTAATCATGAAGTCGAATAGTAGCTTCGGCATAGTAAATAGGTGAGGTGGAATAGTCGTGATTTATATGACTAATTTAACCGCCTTGCAAATGATTGAAAATAGTTTGACGCCTAACGAGCTAGGTGGAGGCTTGGGAAAGGAAGCGGGTCAAACAAATCAAGAATGGAGGAAAAGCATAATTCGGATGCAAGGTAAGTATAGCTTACACTAGTCTTAAATCGTGGAATATTTTCTCAGCATATAAATTACGAATGAGATATCTAAACAATTGAAACATGATGCTCCGTCGTGTAGTCGAACGGAACAAGACAATCAAAGATAAAAGAAACTGTAATAATGGTTAAAAAGAAGTAAATCGATAATTCGGTCATATTAGGTCGAAAGTAATAAACGGTTTATATGTTAAAATGACCGTACGGTGTTAAACGGAACGAGTCTTGTAGAGGAGATGATAATAAATATCATCTCGCAAAGATAAATGGTCATTTCGGCCAAACGGGTCAAAAGGTGTAGACAACACCTTTTGACTATATAGACTAATGATTCTTTGTCGAGTTATATGCTTTCAGGAATAGATATCCAATGGATATTCGTATTGTTCTTAATTAGCGAATATAAAGCAAGGTACTAAAACCGGGTTAATAAGTTGATCCGGGCCAGGTATGTATAATAGATCAACTCCTCATTTAGAACTTGGAGATCTATGAGATTTAGGCAAAGTAAAAAGGGACATTTGGTTACCTTAAAAGGTAAACCGAAGGACTTAAATTATAGACAGAGTGTTTTGAAAACAAGCTTCGGTTAAAAAAATTAGATTTTTGGGCGTACATGGCTTAAGCGAGTCCTTCGTTATAAATGAAGGGTTAAAAATGACCAAAACGCCCTTGTAAGTGAATTTAAGCAAACAACCCTTAGAAGCCGCTTGAAAACGAGTTTTATAATCAAGTCAATACTTTGAATAAGTATGATAAGCGAAAGATGTAAAATATTGGTCAAATGACTCTATAAAGAGTCTTCGCCGTAATATAATGATTTGATGAGTAATATCTGTAATAAATAAGTCACCACATTGAATCCACCACAAATATAGTTGTGGTGGAAAATCCTTTGATAAGAAATGTGTGACACCTGTATTTGAAAAGTAATGAAAGCAATTGATGCTTAAAATATGCTTAAATACCTCAAACGGCTCAAAATAAGCATATGGGTGAAAATGGGTTAAAGAATGTATATAATTTTATAATTGGAACCCAATATGTTAGACATCTTTGAATTTAATAGGTTTATGAGAAATAAGGGTCAAACAAACTTGTATGTTTGATAAAATCACGAACGGGTCAAATTTTGGTAAAAGAGTAACAAGCCGAAGACTTAAAAGTCTTGAATTTTATCAAGCCGGATGTCGGATTTTAACTCCATATGATGGAGAATCAAATTACAAATATGTAGGAAGAAACGGTAGGTCAAACGGATAAGCGGTTTGAAAGATACGAAAGATTTCGTGTCAAATTACGACAAAATAGAGAATCTGGATGCAGAGTCCACAGTAATTTACGGTCCCACCGTAAATTACGGTGGAGTTGAATTGGTTACGATGCAAATTGTCTGTTGTACGGTAGAAGAATAGAAACCCAGAGGCCACCGTAATTTACGGTCCCACCGTAAATTACGGTGGAGATTTTTTATATATATTTTGTTTTTCATTTGAAAATCAATTGTTTCCCGGACATCGTTTGGACATGATTTAAACCCCGTATGACTAAAGCATTTCATGTTTATGAAATGTAGGTACACCTTGGATGCCGGAAGACGATCAAGCTCAGCGAAGAACCGAACACGATAACGATACACGCTTCCGCACTTTGCTACGTTGTAATTTTTAAACAACGAATTCGATCACGTCATGTAGAATAACTTATGTTTTATAAAAGTTTTAATAAACCCGTATTTTTATAATATGTGTAGTTTTAACTACACATCTAATTGTTGGTAATTACATACAGAATCGTTAATTAGTAACTAGGGTGTTACATTTAGTTACTGGCACTTTGGCCACAGGGCCGTGTCTACAAGGCACGCCCCCGTGTCCAGTGACCAGTAACAAAAAAAATTGTTATTTTACCCCACTTTTTGCACATTTAATCCAAAGAAATCTTATTTGTGACACATTTATGGCAATGTGTAATTTAAGTGTGGGAATATGCTAAAACCTTGAATCTTATGTCCTTTAAACAAGCTTTACACAAAACTCGTCTTGGAAAACCGATAATCACCCCAAACTTTTTTGTCAATTTTTTTTACTTATCTTGGTTTAGTTGGGAAAAATAAGTTCTAAAAATTATGTTTTTACTAATTTACACCTGACAACATCGTTATAAAAAGACCCAATTAAGAAAATTATAAAAACGGGCATAACAAATCTTTGTAAAATTTGATTATATATACATTTTTACACTATACCTTTTTCCCACAAAAAAATGAGTTTTGAGCCTTTACCGAGCATACAAATAAATATCTATACTAATTGCTCAATTTTTTTCGTTTCTTGTGTGAATAGCCCGTTTGGTTCTTACAAATCTAGAACTTGCCAAGACAATACGTTTTGAATCCTTAACGACATAAATTCAAGTATGTAAATGATAGAGGCATTAAGACTATACCCATTTTTATTCTAAACCTTTGTTTTTCTTTTCATCCCTTACCAAAAACATCTCCTTAGTTAAACCCCTTTAAGCCTTAACCCTTTTGTAACACCCAAAAAACGGGTTTGGTAATCAAACCACGTTAATAGTAATGACGGGTAAAATACCATTAATGGTAAAAATTAACCCGGTAAATTTTAGGAATTTAAATAAATAAACCTAATGTTAAATAAAAAGAGTAATAAACGCTTTAAAAAATGAGACAAAGTTTATAAGAGGCCCGAGTTAACGGGACCTAAAATAAAACGGGTTAATAACTCCCGAAACCCGCTAAATTAACTAGGAATAATTAACCTATTTATTTATATTTAGTAAAACAATGAAGAAACTTGTAGTAACTAGCCCATTTATAAATCCCTTAAACTCTGAGGGACTAAAAGTGGGCAATTGGAAAGATGTTAAATTAAAACAATATCAAAAGAACAAAACACACACATGTGGTGTGTTGGTCGACATTTACCAGAGCCAGGAGAAAGGGTTCTTACTCATGAACCCAAGAAACTCATAAACTTGATCAAAATCAACGGAAATCGAGCAAAGAAATTGGGGCTTTAACTAAATTCGTGATCACCTAAGCTAGGAGATCACAAGGTATGTCGAAATTTATAATTTGGTGATGTTTTGAATTTATGATGAACATCAACAATCGAAAATTAGGTGATGAATGTTGTATATATGAGTGATATTGGGTTGAATCTATGTCTAGAAACAAACCCTAGATGCAAACTTGTAGAATTGTGCCATAAACTAGTGATTAGTCAATAAATCAAGTATGAGCTAAGTGAGTTTTGACTAGATAGTAAAGATGATGATACGTATGTGCTTAGAATCATCATATTTGATAGTTGGAGCAAAATACTTGAATAATTTATCAGTTCGAGTGAATGCTCATATATGACTCGAAATAGGTTTTGTATATTGTGATGAAATTAGTGACTTTGTTCATGTAAATAGGTGTTTGGAATCATGATATTAATATGTTGAACTTAATTATATAAGATGTTCGGATGAATGTCTAATGCTATGATGAAACGGGTTTCACATGTAGATGGAAACCTTTAGTTCTTGTTTAACAAATGAATAATTAGCTTTGATAATCGAGAGCTAAGTTAAATTGGTGTTAATACTAGCATGAACTTAGACTTGAAAAGTGGTTAAACCGGTGCCGTGAGAATAATGCCTATCAGATACTGGACAAAGTGCTTAAATGAATTGTTGAGTTTCATAATATAATCACTTATGCTAATAGGTAGTTTGACCTTTAAAAGTCAAACTGACCAAAATGAAATCAATTGGTAAATTTTGACGTAAAATCCGTAAGATGGAATAGTCAAAATTAATGGTGACTTATCTAACCGTCTTACGAATTATGATGATAGTTTGACGCTTGACAAGCTAGGTGGAGGCTTGGAAAGGAAGCGGGTCAAACGAATCAAGTGTGAAGGAAAAGCGTGTTTCGGATGCAAGGTAAGTAAAACTTACACCTTTTTGTAGTGTACATGTTTAATCTATAAGTTATGAATAAAATAAAGATAATATTCGAAATATGGTTTTCGACGCGAAATGATACGGGTCGGAACTAAAATAAATGTTAGAAACCATGTTTAATGGTAAATAGAGGTAAGAAGGTAAATTAGCCATGAAATAGGGCTAAGGTAAAAAAAACGAGTTTTTGAACGACTACTTTGAAAGTAAGCCTAAACAAATAAAAAGAGTAAAACGGTGATTTAGTCATGTGTAGACGGAGAAGAGTTGAAGTTTTAAACGACACCACATGGCACAAGCCATGTTGGGTTAGATGTGTAAGAAACGGATTTAAAGACATGACTATACGGTGAGAAATCCGAGATGAGTTATTTAACGAAATGGTAAATAAATACCATTCGAATTATAAGTGCAAAATGTTTGGCCGTTTAGACCAAACGGGTCAAATGGTAATGTTATTACCATTTGACAGATAACGACTAATAAGTACTTGTCGGGTCTAATGCTCACAGGGTAAAAGGGCTTATGGAAATTGCGTAGCTATAAATTAGCAAATTGTTGAAGCAAGGTATTAAACGGGTCAATATGTTGACCCGAGCCAGGTACGCATAAATAGGTTTATAGTTAAGAGTGATTTTTTAGTCAAATAATTAGTGAGTCCCTTGTAGTAAATGAGGGACTAAAAGTTAACCAAAAACCCTTAATGGGTGAACCGAGTAAACGACCCTTAGAGGTTGTTTAGGAACGTGTTTATTGATTATGAAACCCTTAGATACCTATAAAAGTTATAGGCAAAAACATTTGTAGGTCGAATGCCTATTTCGTAAAATGACTAGTCGAAGGGTAAAATTGGGATTTTGGGGTTCCTTACGTTAAATCCACCACAAAAATAGTTGTGGTGGAAAACAGGTAGTTAACTAGTATGGAAATGCGAGGTGCGAAAGGAAAATAGCGAGTTTAAAGCTTAAATGCATAAAAGTCCACTAAACGGGTCAAAATAAATTAAGAAGTTAAATGTGAATTAAGTGACTAGAAAAACACATATAAATCGGTGAATGTAAATACGTACCTGAACCCCGTAATGGGAGTGAAAACGCTAATGTTTTACTAGTCCGGGAAGGGTAGAAAGGACAAGACATATTTTTGTCGTATAAGTTATAGTGTGATGTTATAGCGAAACGGGTCGAATAATCATAAAAAGGGATTTATAAGACTTAAGCTTATAAATCTGATTTTAATGCGAACAAAAATGACAAACGGGTCCGTAATTAAATTACAGACGTGTAGGATAAATAATCGTGTAAAACGGATATCTAGATCGAAAGTTATGTAAATTTTAAGTTAGAGTTTGGTAAAGGATTGTAGCTGGGCAAATGCTGCATCAAAAACAAAACAGTCTGTCGAAATCAAGGCATAGCGTCGCTCGACCAGGAACTGGGAAAGGAGTCGCGTAGCGCGACGAGCTTCGCGCCCCGCGAGGGTCGGGGGACTAGCTGTCACGCCCCGCGAGGGACTCAAAGGCTGGCAAAAACTGATTTTGTTTGTGCGTTTGCTTTACGGACATGTTTTAATATGTTATGAACATAACTTAACTAAAATCATTTCATGTTTATGAAATGTAGGTGTAAGTTGGAATGCCGGATGACGATCAAGCTCAACGAAGAACCGAACACGATGCCGTTACAAGCTTCCGCACATAGTTTCGTTGTTATTTTAAACGGCGAATTTTTATCAATCTTGATGTAACGTTTTAAAATGAAGAAAAGTTTTAATTTACCCGTATTTTCAAAGTGTATGTATTCATAATTACACGTTTATTTTCGTAAGATTAAACGAAAACCGCTTAATAATAGCAAGGGTGTTACAAGTTGGTAAACAGAGCTCACGGTTAAAGAGTAAAGTGTGTTCGGTTCAAGGCTTGATCACAAATCTGGTAAGTACATGTATATTAATAGTTTGGTATGAGTTAAAGTGTTATAAACAACACCTAGAGTTATCTTGTAATACACGTTACCCCAATCAAATCAAAGAATCGATATAGTTAGCGAAATTACGCGTGTTGACGCGTATAGTAGAAAAGCCTTGTATTATGATACGGGCGATCATCGAAGTTGATATTACTAACTCTTGTAAATGTTTTAGTTGAAGGACACTCGCATTTGAAGATAGCGGGAATCTAACAAATTACGGATTTGACGGCGGAACGGTCCAAAGTTTGACAAGTAGAACATGCTCACCAAGGACCCAAATCGTGTAACGATCGCGAATAAGTTAATGGCAAGGAGAGCCTGTTAGAGCAAGCATTACCAGGTGCATGCTTTAAATTATTGCATAAATAGTAATATGCAACAAATATGTAGAGATTGAAAGTTGCATATGTAAGATTGAAAACTTGGAAAAACCTGAATAGAACACCTATCCAGGTTATTGGTTCCAAGAGAAATAAATAGAGGCGTTACTCACATGGGGCGTGACGTGAAAATTATAAAAAGGTCGTGTGTGTCGTGTGTTGATCGCTTACTCTGGCCAAGTAAGTAGTGAACACATGATACCATGAACTTTTTATGATGGACGCATTTACGTCCGATGTAGTAAGGACGGGGTGAATGGGACAAACTAAAAAGGTACCCAAATGAATCAAATAAGAAAGATATTTGATAACAAACGAAAATTTTGATAATTACGTTCAACTATTTCAAAGTTGGACGGGTCGAATAAAGAACGAAGTTTGACACTCATAAGTGATTAAATTCCACCCAAAATAAGTCAAACGAGTTAATTAAAGAATAACGCTTGATATAGTAAGGAAAACATAAACCGGTGAAACCGGAAAGCTAAAAACATTAAGATAAAAGAACCAGGTCAATGGGTTGTAAAGAAACATAGGTATGAACCGGGTGACGGTAAGCGTAGAATGAATCGACGTGTAAATGACGTAAAAAGTCATAAAGTCGGAAGAACAGTCTAGAAAGAAAACAAATGTAGCCTTAGACTACGGTCAAGATCCATAGAACTCAAGGAATGAAAATGAATGATTTCTAAACTTAAAAAGGGTTGCGTTGACACAGAAAATATATTTTAGGACGACACGAGTAAAAGATAATCTATGGGGGCATCATAACCTTCGAGATAATAAGTAGTGTTAAGGTCTACGGGACCAAAAAGACCATTGGGTCACAAATAAAATGAAACAAACTGTTGGGGGTCTCACCTTAAAAATGTGAAAATCTAAAGAAAAAGCCTACGAGGCTAAGTAAAGGAACCTACGGGTCACTTGGGTAAAGCGTGGAAAACCGGTTACAATTCTCCATGTAAAATAATAACGGTCAGGAATAAAATTTAGACGGAAATTCCTAGACATGACAAAAAAACGTAAGACAGAGAAAACGTAAACTAAAAATTTAGTTTTTAGTCAAAAACAACGTTTTAACAAACATAAATAGTATGAGGGGATTTAGAAAATCTTAAACACATATAAGGCCGGAGATGGCAAAATAGTATACCCAAATAACGGGGTATGAAGTGACGGCGACTAATTAGTCTAGCAGGTAAAACTATTCAAAGTTAAGAAAATGTCATGACAAATACAAAGCGCATGTTAGTATAAGACAAGCGTGGGATAAACCTGTTAACAGATTGATGAGACTAAGTGGTCAAGTGGCAACTCGGTCAATAAAGATAAAGGATATAAGCCGAAAGTAACGGCCCGCGAGGCCTTACACATGAAAGACCTACGTGTCAATATAAATGAAAACGTTAGATCGAAAAGAATGAATGAATGCCTTGGAAACAAAACTAAGTTCGTTTAGTCTAAATTAATGAGCTACGAAAAAATAAGGTTTCGGGGACGAAACCTCTTTAAGGGGGGGTAGACTTGTAACACCCTAAAAATGGGTTTGGTAATCAAACCACGTTAATAGTAATGACGGGTAAAATACCATTAATGGTAAAAATTAACCCGGTAAATATTAGGAATTTAAATAAATAAACCTAATATTAAATAAAAAGAGTAATAAATGCTTTAAAAAAAGAAAGAGAGAAAGTTTATAAGAGGCCCGAGTTAACGGGACCTAAAATAAAACGGGTTAATAACTCCCGAAACCCGCTAAATTAACTAGGAATAGTTAACCTAGTTATTTATGTTTAGTAAAACAATGAAGGAACTTGTAGTAACTAACCCATTTATAAATCCCTTAAACTTTGAGGGACTAAAAGTGGGCAATTGGAAAGATGTTTAATTAAAACAATATCAAAAGAACAAAACACACACATGTGGTGTGTTGGTCGACATTTACCGGAGCCAGGAGAAAGGGTTCTTACTCATGAACCCTAGAAACTCATAAACTTGATCAAAATCAAGGGAAATTGAGCAAATAAATTGGGGCTTTAACTAAATTCGTGATCACCTAAGCTAGGAGATCACAAGGTATGTCGAAATTTATAATTTGGTGATGTTTTGAATTTATGATGAACATCAAAAAATCGAAAATTAGGTGATGAATGTTGTATATATGAGTGATATTGGGTTGAATCTATGTCTAGAAACAAACCCTAGATGCAAACTTGTAGAATTGTGCCATAAACTAGTGATTAGTCAATAAATCAAGTATGAGCTAAGTGGGTTTTGACTAGATAGTAAAGATGATGATACGCATGTGCTTAGAATCATTATATTTGATAGTTGGAGAAAAATAGCTTGAAAAATTTATGAGTTCGAGTGAATGCTCATGTATGACTCGAAATAGGTTTTGTATATTGTGATGAAATTAGTGACTTTGTTCATGTAAATAGGTGTTTGGGATCATGATATCTACTAATTAATATGTAGAACTTAATTATATTAGATGTTCGGATGAATGTCTAATGCTATGATGAAACGGGTTTCACATGTAGATGGAAACCTTTAGTTCTTGTTTAACAAATGAATAATTAGCTTTGATAATCGAGAGCTAAGTTAAATTGGTGTTAATACTAGCATGAACTTAGACTTGAAAAGTGGTTAAACCGGTGCCGTGAGAATAATGCCTATCGGATACTGGACAAAGTGCTTAAATGAATTGTTGAGTTTCATAATATAATCACTTATGCTAATAGGTAGTTTGACCTTTAAAAGTCAAACTGACCAAAATGAAATCAATTGGTAAATTTTGACGTAAAATCCGTAAGATGGAATAGTCAAAATTAATGGTGACTTATCTAACCGTCTTACGAATTATGATGATAGTTTGACGCTTAACAAGCTAGGTGGAGGCTTGGAAAGGAAGCGGGTCAAACGAATCAAGTGTGAAGGAAAAGCGTGTTTCAGATGCAAGGTAAGTAAAACTTACACCTTTTTGTAGAATACATGTTTAATCTATAAGTTATGAATAAAATAAAGATAATATTCGAAATATGGTTTTCGACGCGAAATGATACGGATCGGAACTAAAATAAATGTTAGAAACAATGTTTAATGGTAAATAGAGGTAAGAAGGTAAATTAGCCATGAAATAGGGCTAAGGTAAAAAAATGAGTTTTTGAACGGCTACTTTGAAAGTAAGCCTAAACAAATAAAAAGAGTAAAACGGTGATTTAGTCATGTGTAGACGGAGAAGAGTTGAAGTTTTAAACGACACCACATGGCACAAGCCATGTTGGGTTAGATGTGTAAGAAACGGATTTAAAGACATGACTATACGGTGAGAAATCCGAGATGAGTTATTTAACGAAATGGTAAATAAATACCATTCGAATTATAAGTGCAAAATGTTTGGCCGTTTAGACCAAACGGGTCAAATGGTAATGTTATTACCATTTGACAGATAACGACTAATAAGTACTTGTCGGGTCTAATGCTCACAGGGTAAAAGGGCTTATGGAAATTGCGTAGCTATAAATTAGCAAATTGTTGAAGCAAGGTATTAAACGGGTCAATATGTTGACCCGAGCCAGGTACGCATAAATAGGTTTATAGTTAAGAGTGATTTTTTAGTCAAATAATTAGTGAGTCCCTTGTAGTAAATGAGGGACTAAAAGTTAACCAAAAACCCTTAATGGGTGAACCGAGTAAACGACCCTTAGAGGTTGTTTAGGAACGTGTTTATTGATTATGAAACCCTTAGATACCTATAAAAGTTATAGGCAAAAACATTTGTGGGTCGAATGCCTAAAAATGGGTCATTTGCGTAAAATGACTAGTCGAATGGTAAAATTGGGAGTTTGGGGTTCCTTACGTTAAATCCACCACAAAAATAGTTGTGGTGGAAGACAGGTAGTTAACTAGTATGGAAATGCAAGGTGCGAAAGGAAAATAGCTAGTTTGAAGCTTAAATGCGTAAAAGTCCACTAAACGGGTCAAAATAAATTAAGAAGTTAAATGTGAATTAAGTGACTAGAAAAACACATATAAATTGGTGAATGTAAATACGTACCTGAACCCCGTAATGGGAGTGAAAATGCTAATGTTTGACTAGTCCGGGAAGGGTAGAAAGGACAAGACATATTTTTGTCGTATAAGTTATAGTGTGGTGTTGTAGCCAAACGGGTCGAATAATCATAAAAAGGGATTTATAAGCCTTAAGCTTATAAATCTGATTTTAATGTGAACAAAAATGACAAACGGGTCCGTAATTAAATTACGAACGTGTAGGAAAAAGAATCGTGTAAAACGGACATCTAGATCGAAAGTTATGTAAATTTTAAGTTAGAGTTTGGTAAAGTATTGTGGCTTGGCAAATGCTGCATCAAAAACCAAACAGTCTGTCGAAATCAAGGCATCGTGTCGCGCGACCAAGAACTAGGAAAGGAGTAGCGTAGCGCGACGAGTTTCGCGCCCCGCGAGGGCCGGGGGAGGAGATGTCGCGCCCCGCGAGGGACTCAAAGGATGGCAAAAACTTATTTTGTTTGTGCGTTTGTCTCACGGACATGTTTTAATAAGTTATGAACATAACTTAACTAAAATCATTTCATGTTTATGAGATGTAGGTGTAAGTTGAAATGCCGGATGACGATCAAGGTCAACGAAGAACCGAACATGATGCCGTTACAAGCTTCCGCACATAGTTTCGTTGTTATTTTAAACGACGAATTTTTATCAATCATGATGTAACGTTTTAAAATGAAGAAAAGTTTTAATTTACCCGTATTTTCAAAGTGTATGTATTCATAATTACACGTTTACTTTCGTAAGATTAAACGAAAACCGCTTAATAATAGCAAGGGTGTTACAACTTTCGTTTCTAAACCTGCAAAAATATAAATTTTGTAAAAAACAACCACCCACATCCACAAAACTTTTTATTTACACCCTTTATTTTTGTAAAAAGTTCGGTTATAAAATTACAAGTATGGCTTAGTTTCAACTGTGGTTAAAAAAACATTAGCCAAAGTCTTTTTTGCTAAGCCACGAAGCAATGAAAAACCGACACTTTTTACGCTTTACCACATTTTTACCCAAACATACCCACCCGAACCAAAACCTACCCTTTTAAAAGTCCTCTTGATATTTACAAGGATTAAACGTCAAAAAGCAGGAGGTTTAATTGTTTGTCAAGCCTATAGTAGGAGTAGGTTCCTCACTGGGTCTGAGCGCTTTCATAAAAACACACTTCAGCCGAGTGTTGAGTGACCACTTGTGAGGCGTGTAAATTTGTATATAACTAAGTAGAATTTTATAAAGGCATGTTATGCCAAAACAAATAATGTTTCTTAATACGTGTTTTAAATAAATCATGACAAATAATATTGTAAATAAAATAAAGACAATAAATTTAGAACTTGGATTCCCGACACTCTAAAGATAAACCCAAAACTTATCTTCTACCAATTTCGTTTGGGTGTGTAAGCCACATTATAGAGTTTTGCTTGAGGATAAGCAAAGATTCAAGTGTGGGGATATTTGATGTGAGTAAAATGCAACATATAAATTACATCAGAAAAGGCTTAAAACCAACCCTTTTTCGGTACTAATGTTGGAAAAAGTATGTTTCTTTGTTTACTTTTAAATTTACAGGATCAAAAGAGCCTAAACGATAAAAAGGGACAAATTAACAGCAAAGCCAACACAAATACAAGGAAGAAGGATTGATACGACCTGTCGAACCCCCATCCACATCCAAAACAACAAAAATAACAAAAATAGAAGCTTAGGCAAGGGGTCATGCCCACCAGGCATGGGGTCGTGCCCAGTTAAGATTCATTGCATAAAAAGACAAACAACAAAAGACAAACCAACACAGGGCCTTGTCAAGTCAACATGGGTGGTGATCAACTCTTGGATTCGTAGAATCTGAGATAGTACGACAAGTACAATCACCACGGGGCCATGCTCTGTAACCACGGGGCATGTTAGTACAAAACCTGACATCTGCAGTTAATGAAGGGAGTGAAATTGAAGACCAAAGGGCCGTTCCAGGTGGGCACGGAGCCGTGTGAAGTCTCTCTTTCCAGCTATAAATAAGGGTGCTTGGTTTCATTTCAACTCATCCCTTGGTAAACCACTTCTCTCACACTTGCCATCAGTCCACCACCACTACAACACCAACACACACCACCATCATCCATCTTTCATCTTTTAGGGTGTGTAGTAGTCTCGGGATCCCAGATCGATTGTAAGAGTTCTTGTCAAACAAAGGCCATGCTTTGCTAAATCTCTTACATCACTTGGTGAAGACAAATCTTTTATGTATTACTTTTGATTTCCAATCTTTGCCAACTTTTCATTTGGGTATGTATTAATGACTTTAATAACTAGTTTTTTATGTTGAAGGTGAACTTTACTTAATCATTTATTCATGTTTTTTTTTATTCACTCATTTGTGTCTTTACGGTGTATATAAAGCGCGTTAACTGCCTGGAAGGAGGTTAAAAGAGTGTTTGGGTAAAGTTCTTGCCTCGTTCAGTGTATAGGTCCTGCGAGGACCTGATTCAAACTTATTAGGACTTCCCTTGAGGCAGATAGCATCAAATCGGGGGAAGTAAGAACGGCTTGTAATACCTTATTTATAAACTACTGTTAAAACAATAACCCGACCTTGTGGGACTGTATCCCTGCTGACTCAGACCAATAGGTTGAGGGTAACGTCGCCTTCAAAAGAGGGGCCTACCACTTTTCGCATTAATAACTTACTTAATTATCTTTCAATAAATCCAACCTTGTGAGACTGTATCCCTGCTGACTCATAACAATAGGTTGAGGGTAACATCGCCTTCACAAGAGGGGCCTACCACTATAACTAAGATAATCTCTTAAAAAGCCCAAAATGCGGAAATTATCAAAGGATACATAATAAAGGAGTTGGAACCACGTAATTCCTTCTTGTCTATTTGTTTTCCTTACATTTACATTTTGTTATTCTCTAGTTTATCTTTTAAAATTTTCAAAACTTTTATCAAAATTTCGGTAAGATTAAACGTCAACGATAAGCTGGTATTAAAAGCTCTTGTGTCCTTGGACGACCTCAGTATCTTACAGTCACTATACTACGTCCACGATGGGTGCACTTGCCCTAATGTGTTTAGAGTGATATTATTGTATCGTGTTTTATAAATTTAAAGATTGATTTGCGAGTAAAAAGTGCTTAAAATATATCTAAAATTTATACACACCCGCACACACATCTTCAAGCCTAACATTAACTATACGTATTCCTCACCCGAGTCACTTTCGTTGGCTTCAGCACAACCCAGGTAGTGAGATTAACTAGCGCCAACTCGCAAACGAGCAAACTGGAGTTCTGCCATGGCGCAGTCGTATGCAAAGTTTGCTTCATCATCGGTGACACCGTCCCAATCATCATATTCATTTGGAGGTGTCAGGTTAAATAGGTAAGGATTTAAACGGGGTGAGCGTCGAGGTCTAAAAACAGGTGTTTGATAGGCTGCTGGTGGCGCATGGTAGGGTGCTGGCGGTGTTTGGTAGGCTGGTGGTGGTGGTTGATAGGTTGTTGGCGGCGCATGGTAGGCCGCTGGCGGTGTTTGGTACGATCCGGGAGTTGCCGGTGGACGGTTCAAACATGCATACGACCGGGTAACGGCAACATGTATAACAGTTTCACGGGTTGGATATTGACTAGAATGTCGTCTAACGTTCGATTGTCCGACTTCACAACCACCCATATCTTATAAGTAGTTTGGATAGATAATATTGATATTAATGTTATGTGTAGTGGTCTGATAGTTTTTATATAAATAGGGCCATAGACGAAATTGTCAAATTTTGTTAGATAATATTGTTGTGTAAAATACTTAGAAAAAAACACATGGAACAACTTTTTAAATTTTATAAATACAATAACTAACATAAATCACAAATACAACAGATTGGATTCAAATACAATAACAACAACAAATAGAACAAAACATTTTTAAGCAATAATAAAAACTGTGTGATTCCAAGTTCCCTTTGTTGTTGAAAATTTTGCTTTGATCCAAGCCCCTTAAAGAGATACACCGATCACATCCGTGTTATCTGCCAGGTACCATCACCCATAAGCACCGGCACTACTAAAGCTTCAGAAAACGTGATTTTCAAACCATGTAAACACCTTTGTTTCTATTTGGAGACTATCGAAAGGACTAGAGATAGGCATTGTATACAATTGGTTGCATATAAAACATCTGATTTTCGGTGGTATTTATAGGGTGCTAATTATAATTTACAAATAATTCGAAAATGTTTAAAAAAATTATTATCGACAAGAGCATTAGGATGCGTCCTTCAATAAAGCAAATGAGCCAGTCAAGAAGCCATTAGCGAGCCAGCCAAGGAGCCATTAGCGCCTCGGGAAGCAGCGGAGCCAGATGCAACAAGCTACCTTTTAGTGGGATACACTAGCGGCTGACTCTTCCACACAAAAGCCACACATGTCAGACTCTTATTGAAGGACGCATTGGAGGCAGGATGCGCTGTTCCAAAAGCGCATGAGGTGCGCAAGTGGGTTTGGTCTTTGGCCATTCTCGTAATCCTAATTTGAGAGCCAATGCTTTCTGAATTTTATTATTCAAAAGTGCGTACAAAACAAGGAATACAGAGTCGCTGTAAAAGCTAAGGAACAACAGCTTAAAAGCTTTAGACTTGGACTAAAACAAAAAGACTGGCCAATGGATTTATTCAAACTAATTCAATTAACAGAAGCGATAAACGAGATAAACAACTTCTTCTTCACATGCAGCAAGA
Source organism: Helianthus tuberosus (assembly GCA_030545235.1). Lineage (NCBI taxonomy): Eukaryota > Viridiplantae > Streptophyta > Magnoliopsida > Asterales > Asteraceae > Helianthus > Helianthus tuberosus. The sequence goes on from CM060415.1 coordinate 79,332,841, forward strand.
TGACCCATAATCTTCCACATGCATGAAACAGTCAGAATGTTTAATCTGTCTTCAACACTTTTCACATTGTTTGGAGACTACCATTTTCAAGAGATATTAGGTTGGTGAATCGTATCATAAGCAACTCGAAGTCATCTTGTCTCACAGTGAGGCTAACTCGTGTATAACGATCTGTGGCACTTAATTGGCTTCCACTTAGGCTTATGATTTTTCCTGCTTCTAGCACTGCGCGACAGTCGTTGTCTTCTTCTCTTTCACATTTCACCCATGCGAAAGCTGCAATTATTGTATATTAAACCATCGCGTACATTAAAAATTTCATGATATGTCTATATTATCAGTTTGGTTACATCTACTCCAATACTGATTACTCAAACCATAATAAATAAGCAACTAGAATCAGTGGATTGGAAACACAATAATTTGATAACCATTTTCCAATACAATATAAACTGATTGTATATGTTACATGAAATAAATTACCTGGAGTTGGTAGCCTAGTTTCGTTGAAGTAATTGCAATGAAAAGGGTGTCTATTCTGGAGTGAAAATCTAGTTGAATTTGAGAAGACAGAAGTTAACCTATCCCAACGCTCCCTCATCTTGGTGTAAGCAAATTCAAAAAACGGTTTTCCATCTTCATCTATTGTTGTTTCTAGAATCTTCAAAGCTCTTAGTTGAGTATCATGTGAGATCCCCGCAGCAGCCTTGGAGGTATATGATAAAATCTTTTCATATACTTCTCTATCTTTTATAATTGCCCACCTATAGTTGAAAACAAAATATATAAGTATTTATTCAGTTTTTATAGATCTCTGCTAAAAACTGTTTCTACAATATATATATAGATTTATGTACTACATACCCAAAACGTGAACCGGCGTGACCTGTGAGCTTAGAAAGAGAGAAAATCATGATATCCTGATCCGAAGGCTCCGGGATAGGTGTAAAATGTGGCCAATAGAAGACCTGATCATATATTACCTTGCCTCCAAATACCGGCTTCTTCAACTCCCCATCTGGATTGTTTGGTGAGGTTACAAATTCAATCACATCCCGGTTATTTGTTGAATTTTTCGATTGCAATGAGTTTGTGTCTCCTTCAAACTCAAAATACTTGGAGCTAAAGAAGCTGGTCTGATCTCTGAACAGCTATAGATCCCCGAAAAAAAAAAAAGCTAAGATAAACATAAAGAAATCAAAGTGGGAGTGAATATTTTTATAGATATTAAAACTTGTTACCCAATAGAACGGTATGGAAGCGAGGACGTTGGACGGTGAAGAAGAGTTTCCAGAAGAAAGAGCGTAAACCGCTGCACTTAGAAGTTGGGCTGACCCGACACCGAAGACCATGTATCGTCCTTCAGTGACTGCATTCCCAGCTATGGAATGTAGCTTACGAATGCAATTTTCAAGCTCTGTTAACATCTTAGTGCCGTCAGCGTAGTTGTAACTCATACGATGCCAACCCGATATGACGACTGCAGTATTGGCTGCATTTTGAATCCAAAATGGCTCAAGGAATGTAAGATCCCCACTGCAACATACATAAATGTCACAACTATATAAAAAAAAAAAAAAAAAAAAAAAAAAAAAAAAAAAAAAAAAAAAAACCTTACATGTATATATCAGTTTAAGTGTTTAATCATTCCTTTTGTTTACATGTTTAGTATGAAAAGTTGACAGCATGAGATCACGTTTAGTATTAATCAGGAAGTTACCTTGTGGCAACTGCAGCACATTCAAGAGAATACTCAGAGCAATCAGACCCACTATAACAGTTAAAGCACTCACAAACAGGTTGACCATCAGAAGTCAAACGGTCAACAAAAGCTCTACCATGGCCGGAGCATGAGGCTGCTGCAACCACCTCCGCTTCCGCTGCTGCCTTCTCGCTCCATGTCAACGCCAACGATGACTGCCAACTAATCTCCTGTTTCATATCTCCCCACCGAGCTCCACCTATATACATATATACACCTGTACAAAGTAGTATATTGATTGCTATAGAAATAAAGAAACAAATTCCATAACCAGGGTTCTTCATTTTGTTCATAGTTGAAGATGCAGAAAATGAAAACGGGTAAACGTTGTTAAATAGACGAGTTAAATGTGATTTTAGTCCTTGTGGTTTGAGTCATTTTGCCAATTTAGTCCAAAAGGTAAACTTTTTAGTTAAACAGTTATATTGTGAATTATTGTGCTAGTAATACTATAATATTATATATGTTCTAGACGATTAAAGTTGAGTTGTCATTGCTACAGTTATTTATTATTTCCCATGACTTAAATGATAATCTTCCATTTTCTTCATTCTAGTATGAATCACATGTTATTATAGAGTCTAAAACAACCTACGGTTGTATGATCAAACTTGAGTTGTTTCAAGCCTAATTTTTTGTAACTTGTTTGTCTTAAGAGCCTAAACGAACTATGACTGACTCTTAAAATATTAAAACTAGCGTTTTTATTAGTTATTTCGATCTCGTTATGGGTTTCTCAGTCATGATATATACTGCTTTTCATAAAAACTAGTCTTAATCACCCTCGCGTTGCAGCGGGGGGCGAACACCAATGTCAATCAGCGACCATCAACACTGAATTTGTGGCGTGTTAATGCGAAGAAACTAAACTAAAATGTGAAACATATAAAAGAATAACTAAGTCGATCTAGGACCTGCGCATTACGATGAATCTGTAACGAGAAAAAATAGATAACGTAAAAATGTTTAACCACACACGCACGTTGCGTCATGTTAACTCGCAAAATTTCGAACCGAGCGCAAAACGAAAATTTTGCGAAAAATGAAAAGTATAGAGGACCAAAGTTGAAAGTAAAAAATTGTGAGGTCAATTGTAAAAGATGAAAAGTTTTGATGTTTAAAGTGAACAAATCAAACAGTTTTGGATTAAAAGTAAAGTTAAAAAGTTTTGAGGTAAAAAGTTAATAAGTTTTGAGGTAAAAAGTTAAAAAATCAAATAATTTTGGGTTAAAGGTAAAGAATCAAATAGTTTTTTGTTAAAAGTAAAAAAAACTCATAAAGCATAAGTTACAACACCTTTATGCTTAAACATATCGAAAATTATAGTATTGGGTAATAATTATAGCTTCAAATGAATAGGTTTACATGTAAAACAGGGGTAAGATCAAATAAAAAGTTTATTTTGTCTAAGTAGGATGAGAAGGAATCTTAACTATTCATTTTTTAAATCAATGGTTAAGATGAAAGTGTAGGAGAAAGGAGTAGTGCAATGGTATAATGAGAAAATCCTATTTATGGACTTTCTCTCTCCACATGCAAGGCACATGCATATTCCACCCCCGTTTTTTAAAAGTTCATAACTTTTTTATACAACATTATTTTTTCATAAAAATTTCACCGTAAAATCGAGCGTCTTTTTATCTTTAGTTTGAGTACCATATTGCAATATAAAATATGAAGACTAAAAAAACTCACTAAATGTGTTGTATTTCTATGTTGTATAACATTTTTTTGTGCTGGATTTTTTTGTACTACGTTTTTTGTTGAATTTTTCTGTGCTAGATTTTTTGTACTAGATTTTTTTATTTTAGATTTTTTTGTGCTATATTTTTTTTACTACATTTTTTGTGCTATATTTTTTTGTACTAGATTTTTTGTGCTAATTTTTTTTTGTACTAGATTTTTTTGTTGTATTTTTAAAAAACAAAAGAGATGCCACATGTCATTTTTACTCCTATTTATAAGGATCAAAATGCCCTTCATTCCTACTTATTAGGAGTGCCACATGTCATCATCACAATCCTTCTTAGGCTACTTAGGCAAAATCCATTTTTTAGTGGATCTTTCCCCTCTAAAACAAATCAGTTTTAAAAAGGTACTTTTTTTTCAAATAAAATATTATTTTAAACGAAAAGAAAAAAATAAATTCTAGCAATCCATGACAAAAAGGCAATCGTTTTCTACACTTGTAAATTGTCTCTCCCTTTCAACCATATCAAAAACGTGTTTAACGCAGAATTCCATTCTTCTCTCAAACAATTTCTATCACAAAAATACGTTATCTTATCTATGTCTCTCCATGTGTTCGATTAAATAAAAAGTTAAAAGAAAATACAAATTTTGTCAAGTAGATCCGGCCATTGATCATACAAAGTCTGTCAAGTAGATCCAGCCATTGATCAAGCTTGTTTTAGTGGTTAAGATCACACGGTGTTACCGTTCAAAAATGACGTTGTTGTTACTCAACGTCGTTCACACTATCCCGTCCACGGCATTTACCAAGGCGTTATTCAAAGGACGGGGGAATATCCACCGGCGTGGAAAATATTTTGCAGTTGACGTGTCACGTGGTTAATGGACGTAACTGTTAGCCGTTTAACCCCAACGGTTAGCTTTTTTACCTTTTTTTTTAAATTATAATTTCACACTATAAATACAACCCACATCTTCACCCAAATTTATACAAACTCCACCACTTCTTCATTTTTATACAATCTTTTCCACTTCAACGCCGTTCCACTTTACCAAAAAAAATCGAGGATAGCAACCGTAGCGTGGACCAAAGAAGAGGGTATTGTACTTTGCGAGTCATGGGTCGAATCTTTGAGCAACCACACATTGGGTAGGCACTCGAGCGGTCCTTTTTGGAGGAAAATCGGACAACACTTCCAAGCCTATTCAGGTCAGAACAACCGAATTGCCGACTCCCTCTCGTCTCGTTTCAGGATGATCCATCTTGATTGCAAAAGATTCGAGACAATCCACACCGCTGTGGAGCTCGAGGGTGGTGATCTCTAGGAGGACGACATCATTCAAGTGACTCTCATCAACTTTAGGCACGTTCACCACCGTAAATTCAAGCTCCGCTCGGCATGGAAAATCATTAGATTTTTTATTTAAATTATGTGGTCTTTAAAATTTATGTAATGTTTTTTTATTTTATTTTAGTGTTATGTATTTGTTTAATTACTAGTAATATATTTATAAGTTTTTAATACATTTTATAATTTTGATTAACAATGATGGTGTGGGATAAAGCCCCACTAGCGCCACACACATAATTAAATATTAAAAAAAGAAAGAAAAAGTAAACAAAATCAGATGGGTTAAGAGGCATGGGTGTCGCAACCCCCGACCCCTTGCCCCGGGAGGCGGGCGGCCGCGAGATTCGCACATTCGGTGGTATCAGTGTTTATTTAATTTGGCAGTAGAATTTACATCAGAACCGTAGTTAGGAAATATTTTATCAGAGTAAAACACCTCATTTTATAGATAATAAATACATGGGTAAAACCCAAGTTTCCATTCATAATCAGTTTGTAGGGATAAACCCTAATTTATTGAAATAAAACTTCTTCTTTATTTAGGTAACTTTTATAGCCACTTTTCTAAGCCTTCAGTGCACTCCAGCTGACTTCTATTTGGCTTTCACATTTTGTTACCTGAAACGCATTTTAAAAACATTTGTTAGTGGTAAATACCGGTGAGTGAATCACAGTTTAATCAAAACAAGTTTTATCATTGTACAGTATTGAGGGCAATCCAGCAATTACATTTGTTTACATCTACTTTAATTACCACTCACGGTACTGTCAATCCTGACTTGTGGTAATGTTACTATTCATAGTGTAGTAACAAATTTTGTATACAAAAGCCCAACATACCGACGATAATTGTAGATTTACAAATACTCAATCACTGTTAATTATAATTCAAAACAATTGAGGTTTTGTAAAAACAGTTTACAAAAAGAAAGGATTACTCACATTGCTAATTTAGGTATTTCCTTGTGATTTCCTGGTTGTAATATAATAAATTAAACAATGCACACACGTTAGTATAATTACCCAAAATTTACATTAGCTATACCCTCCCCGAGACAGAACTCCAACGACTAAGCTAGGCAGAGCCTCGACATGCGTTACGGAGCACTAGATCAATCGGGCAGCGTATCTAATACGTAACCAGAGGTTATAATACTTACAATGAGTTAGAGCTTCGCTAATTAGGGGGGTATGATACCCGGAAATTACTTTAGCTATTAGAGAAATTGAGAGAGAATCGAAAATTGAACGATTCTCAACTGAAGTCGATCAATCCTATTTATAGGGTTGTTCAGGGCTTTCTCGTGCCCCACGACAACCGAAGGCAGGGCCTTCACGGCCCGCGAGCTAGGCTGGCTAGGGCCTAGCCTTAGCCAGTCACCGGTGTAGGTCCGCCGAGTGTCACGCCACGTGGCGGCACCAGGTTGCGCCACATATCACTCGCTCGCGCCCCGCGACAGACCAAGGGCAGTCTGTCGAGCCCTGCCAGAGCCCATTAAATCTTGTTTTTATTTAATTTTTATAAAATTAAAGGTATTTGGGCCGTTTTTCGTATACGGGGTGTATTTTAGGGCGTATAGGGATGTTATAAGTATTTTGGGAGAGTTGTTATGATGGGGCCCACCAGATGCACCCATTCAAGCCCACTGTCTCTTTGGCGAAGGTCAAGGATAGCGCTCCCTTTGGTACCTAGGAAATGGGGGAAGGTGCGCTATGGGGCGTTATAAAAGGTGATGTGGCAAAGGCGCGAGACCACACCCACCAACCTAACATTTAAGCAACTGTAAGATGTTATGACAAACATATTAAAATTTGCTGAAAGCGCAAATAATCGAAAACCCCAACCGTTAACTTTTTTTGTGTTATACAAATTTCCACCTTTTTTAACAATCAAATAAGTTATATATATACACATACTAGATTAGAACCCCGTGTATTACACATGTTGATTAAATGTAACTTTATATACCAAATAATAAAACAATATATCTTTAAAAGTCTTGTTTATCACACGAGTTGAATAAATGTAATTTTACGTATTAAATAATTAAAAAGCTTTAAGAACCTCGTGGGCTGAATAAATTTAATTTTAGATATATAAATCTAATAAAAACCTCCGATTAATGTCACATGGCATTTTCTTATTTAAAGTTTCAACTAATGCCACATGGCATTTTCTTATACAAAACATTAATAATATTATTTAATAAATATCTAATTCTAATTAATGATTATTATTAATAATATTATGCCATTGATATTTATATTAATTAAAATTCAAGATTGATAATTAAAAAAATACTTAAAGTTTTTATTAAAAGAATACTTCAACATTTCTTTTAACGGCGGTTATCTATAATTTTAAAACCTATGATTTTAATACTTTTAAAATGAATAATTATGCTTAAGTTTTTTCATATGATGTATAATTTTCATATTCCACATATTAGTTGTGGTTTTCAATTTATTCTTGTGTTTTACAATAATTTATGCTTAAGGTGAATACTATGAACTACTCAATTCAATCGTATATTTATAATAGGATTCTTGTTTCTCTTTTAATGGAAAGTGTTTGAATCTTATCTATCATCATTTTCAGCTTGTAACGAGCCCATGTCAAAACGAGTGATTTTTTATAGGTCAAAAGGATATGAGTCATATTAGGCCAATGTTTCAACAACTTTTGTGCATTCTATTTTTTATATATAGATATTTTGTAATGTTTGATGTATTGTTAATGACTATCAAAAACATATTATAAAAAGTATGACATAGGATTTCTTTTTAATAAAACGATAGCATTCAAATACTTTTGACACATTTGGTCATTTCAATTTTTTGTTTTTTTAAATGAAACATGTTACTTAGTTGAATCTTTCCGATAATATACGACTCTAATTGACCGTTTCCACTATAATATATAAAATGCAATTTCAATTGTAAGATGTATTTAGAGATTTATAATATATACATATATACACATAGCTCGTGTAATACGCGGGTCCATAACCCAGTTAAATAATAAAAAGGTTAAAAGTTAGGTTTGTTTTAATAAACTATACTCAATCAAATAAAAACGTCTTTCTCAAAGGTTTTAACACCTGAACAAGAATAATCATCACATTTTTGGTATAATACCATGTTTATTATATTAATATAACTAGTAAGATTACCCGCGCTTCACAACGGGGTTTCATTCGATATCTATTTTGATTCCGTATAAAAACCAAAAGAAATATGCTTAAAAGAATAGAAAACATGTTTTATATCGACCAAAAACCATAAAAATAAATTTAAATTTGATAGCGAGACAGACTGATTTAAATTAATTGTCAACAGAAATGTAAACTCTATCTTAAATATAACTTTAATGAAAAAAGAACCTTAAACTAAGACACTAAGTAAAAATAAAAGTAAATAAAAATAAAAATAATAAAGTCAAAAAAAATCAAGAAAGAAACAAAAAAAATATAGGATGAAAACACTATTCACACAACTTGCTAATTGTAATGTACGTCAAAACATAGACCAACTTGAATTTATACTAAAACATGCATAAAAATAAGCACATAAGAAAACATTTATGACGCGTTGCAGCGGTGTCGGACGTAAAGTGACTTGAATTTATACGGTCTAGTGAAAACGTATTATATTTGACCCAACTCGCTTCCGACCAAAATTTAAACGTAGAACAACTGAAAACATACATAAAATAAGCAAGAAAATATATTATATTTGACCTAACTCATTTCCAGAAGAAAAAAAGTTACACCAAAACATAGAACAACTGAAAAACGTATATAATAATAAGTATAAAAACATATTATATTTGACATAACTCATTTCTGAGAAAAATTTACGTCTAAACGTCAATTAATTTGAATTTATACCAACACATACATAAAATAAACACGTAAAACTCGATTACAAAGTTCTTAAAAAGCTAACGGGTTGTAAGTGTTAACGCTGAAAATTGAAAGGTATAATTATACAGAAATAGAAAAACACAAAAACAAAAAAAAATCAAAAATCAAAACAAAAAAGACAAAAGAAAAAAAAAACCGCACCAAAAAACAAATTACTGTAAAACACCTTTATAAATGTATCAAACTATCAATATATGTTAATGTTATATTAATATTAAAGCATGTGAAATATTAATTTACGTAATGTTATGTTAATATGCTTTTAATTTTGATTAATATATTGGTTAGTGTGTGGATATTTTATTTATCCAACAATTTTAAGTTTGGTTTTACTGATAGATAATTTGGTTTATTTAAAAATATATTATCTTAAATTAACAATTTAAATTTGAAGATAATGTTTTATTAGGCAATAGGGTGTGGTCATGACCCTCATGACCACCATGATCCTCCACATAGGCACCATGTTATCCATCTTTAATTCACCATTTAAAACCACTACCCTAAGGGTGTGGTCATGACCCAAACCACTATCCTCTTTATCTTTTTAATTTATTTTTGTCTTAAAATTTTCAAATGGGAGGGTCGTGGCAATCGTGGTTTAAACCATGGGAACCACCATCAATCAAGGAGGGGGGGGGGGGGGTGGTATACCATTTAATTAATGGTCCTATGTGGAAATAATGTTCCAATCCATGACCCTCACACCCTATAGCCTTAGAAAAAATAGAAGGATTCTCTTTCAAATTCAAAGTAGGATAAGATTAAATATTAATTTATTATTTAATCAATATAAGATAAGTATGAAAAAGATGCGGGAAAAAAGAAAATTAGATGTCGATTCAATGAATAATTCGTGTCACACATTGGTTTACTTTATTATATAGTATACATGTATAATACCATGTTTATTATATTAATATAATATAATATCATCATCAAACTATTAATATATGTTAATGTTATATTAATATTAAAGCATGTCGTTATGTTATGTTAATATTCTTTTAATTTTGATTAATATATTTGTTAGAGTGTGGATATTTTATTTATCTAGCAATATTAAGTTTGGTTTTACTGATAGATAATTTGGTTTATTTAAAAACATCTTATCTTAAATTAATAATTTAAATTTGAAGATAATATTTTATTAGAAAAATAGAAGGATTCTTTTATCTTAAAGTGTAAACTACTAAAATGGTCCCTGAGATTTGGTCATTTTTGCCACTTTAGTTCAAAACTCAAACCTTTTGAATCTGGGTCCTGTTGTTTTAGTTTTGTTGCCATTTTCACCCAAAATCAAAATCTGGTCAATTTTTTTTCGATTAACATCCAACTTTTTTTTTCTTTTTCCTCCCTTTTAATGAAGGGCAAAATAATTTTTTAACGTTTTATTATACCAATTTAAAAAAATCTGACCTGATTTTTTTAACCGAAAAAGCTTGATGTTAACTGAAAATATTAGACTAGATTTTGCTTTTAGATGAAAATGGCAACAAAATTGAAATCACAGGGACATAGATTCAAAATGTTTAAGTTTTGAAATAAAGTGGCAAAAGTGACCGAACCTAATGGACCATTTTGGCAGTTTACTCTATCTTAAATTAACAAATTTAAATTTGAAGATAATATTTTATTTGAAAAAATAGAAGGATTCTATTTCAAATTCAAAGTAGGATAAGATTTAATATTTAATCAATATAAAATAAGTATGCAAAAGACGCGGAAACCAGAAAATTAGATGGCTCTAATGAATTACACGTGTCACATATTGGTTTACTTTATTATATAGTACTAGTAGTAAAACACGCATGCAAACACGAGTAGTTTTTAGAAATTTTGAATAGCACATTTTATTAAACAACGAATGAGTATACACATTTTAAGGTTTAATTAAAAATAGATTATAAAGAAATGGTACATCTTTTAAATAACAAATATGTTTAATTGTTTTAAAACAATAAACCGAAACCTAAATACAATCAAGCACACATTGTTCTATAATCCATAATCATAAATCTTATCTATACAAAGTCTAACTGTGAATGTTTTCCACTTACGATGAAGACATAACAGACCATATATGGTTTCTGGTCAGCCTTATGGTCCATGCTAACATGAGGAAGACACTATATGTTGGCCCATGCATTCAAGTCCAGAAGAACAGATGATAAGGAAAGCCAAAACTGGTTCAGAACAGTTAATAATCATAAGCAGAGCTTGTTCAAGACTTTCCCCTTGACAGTAGTTTTCTAGCATCTGATAGACTCCAAGCACTGATCATCTCAACAACTGTTAGCCAAAGACCTTATGAAGAATAAAGACTGAAGCTCTATCTACTGATGTCTCCCAAGTACTGTTGAAAACCAAAGCACTGCCCATTCAAGGACTGATCACCATTTGAAGAAAGCACTAATGCTCAACATCAGTGCTTAGATTACAACAGTGGAAAGCTGAATCAGTGGTTTATGTAATCAGCATCTATTGTAATCAATGTTTATATGTAACAGTGTTTAGAGTTTGTTAGGGGGTTAGATGTCACTTTCATGGTGACGTCAGCAAAGATGCTCAGTGGTTTCGTTTGTACTATAAATAGAACAGTACTCCGTACTGTTCCATTAGCTCTTTCTTCACAAGTCATCTTGTACGAACAAATCACTGAGCTCAGGCTGAGGGGGAGTTTAGTGCATGCAGAAGTTGAATTTTGTAATAGATACAATCTTTTGACTTAATGAAATCATGTCTGCTTATAGCTATTCTTCCTTGATTGTGTGATCAAAGTTTATTTCCATTTCCGCTGCAATTCAATTCTCTGTTTCATCTTTCAAATCTAATTAAACAACATAATCTAAAGAAACTCAGATCCTAACAATTGGTATTAGAGCTTTGGACAGTCAAATTCGTTCTAACAATGAATTTGACGTAAAAAGTTCAGCTCAAATTTATTGATACTCAAAATTGTTCGTATCAGTTGATAAAAACAGAGTAAAAATATAATCACGTTCAAAGTTGATTATTCTGAAAACTTTTGTAAAAATTAACCAAGATGGCATCACAATCACACGACCCTCACAACACTAGGACTCTTTTCAAATCACCGATGCTTGTCAGATCTGAGTACAACATCTGGCAACGTCGGATGGGTCATGTCCTGGCACAACAAAATACCGGCTGTTGGAAGTCAGTCATCTATGGACCACATGTTCCACAGGTGCCTAGTACTGAAGATCCCAAAAGGTTTGTGCCTAAAATCCCTGAAAACTACTCAGAACAAGATTTTCAAAAAATTGAATTAGATGCAAAGTCTTTTAGCATAGTAGCCTCAACTCTTCCAAATGACATTTATGCTGGACTCTTACACTATAACAGTGCCAAAGAGCTGTGGGATGCTTTAAAAGAACAGTTTGGTGGAACAAAAGAGGTGATAGAAAATAACAAGGAGGTTTTGAATCAATAGTATGAAACATCTTGTCATGTGAAAGGAGAATCACTAACACAACAGTTTGAACGCTTTAGTTGTCTCATTAGTGAACTGAAACGTTAATGTTGAATTTGCAAAATCAACTCTAAATAGTAGGTTTCTAAGGCCACTTCCTGAAAAATGGGACACAATTGCTTTTGTAACCAGAAATTCCGTTGGATTCAAAGAGATAAGTCTGACTCAACTTCATGGTCGACTTCTCACTTATGAGAGAGAGTTAAACCAGAAAAAGAAGTTACAAGAGTCTGGGAAGGTTGCTGATGAATATAAATTTGGTAGCACATCACTTCTTGGTCAAGAGGAATCTAGTAGTAGTAAGGATTGGAGTTATGATCATTACATTGACATAACTGCTAGTGGAGCTTTTAACAACTCTGATTCTTATTCAACTAACTATGCTTTCACAGCTAGTAGTGAAAACCAGAGTCCTGACAACTTATCCTTTGAACTCAATGATCTCCAGCATTTTGATCCCACTGATCTGGAGGAAATGGACATATTGCATCAATTGGCATTGCTGAGTGTAAGAACCAGCAAGTTTTATAAAAGAACAGGGAGAAAATTTCCAGGGTTACATGGGAACATGAAAGTTAGGTTGGATAAATCAAAGTTAAAGTGCTACAAGTGTAACAGGCTAGGACACTTTGCTAGAGAATGTAGAAGCCAAAACAGTGGACCAATCATAACACATCCTAGCCTTAGACCTCAAAACATTGTGCACTATTACCAAAATACCCCTGCTGCTCATGTAGACATTGCTCATTATGCACACCCTGTAACACCTGTTCCAGTGCAATATGTTCAAACCACTGTTCCTCAAATACAGTATGTCCAAGCCCCAGTCTCTCAGGTCCAAGTGCAACAACCTGCACAACATGCTGCACAAACATCTGCTCCAGCAGAGGCCAGTCAGCTCGGCTTGTTGATTAGAGTAGCATGCCTGATGAATTAACTGATGAAAGGGGTATTGTTGTCAAGAATAAAGCTCGGCTTGTGGTTCAAGGCTTTAGACAAGAAGAGGGCATTGATTATGATGAAACTTTTGCCCTTGTAGCAAGATTGGAACCTATCAGACTATTCTTGGCCTTTGCTGTCAACCACACATAAAAATGTTTCAAATGGATATAAAATGTGCTTTCCTCTATGGTAAGATACAAGAAGAGGTATATGTTTATCAACCTCCTGGCTTTGAGGATCCATTTAATCCAAATCATGTCTACAAGCTAAACAAAGCTTTGTATGGACTAAAACAAGCACCAAGAGCCTGGTATGAAACTCTTTCCACTTTTCTAATCTCTATTGGTTTCACAAGAGGTAAAATTGACAAAACACTGTTTTTAAAATGGAGAGGAAAAGATTTGATGATTGTCCAGATTTATGTGGATGACATCATATTTGGAAGCACATGTAATAAAATGTGTGAAGAGTTCAGAAAACTCATGACAACTGAGTTTGAGATGAGTGCAATGGGTGAACTACAATGCTTTCTTGGTCTCCAAGTTTAGCAGATGTAAAATGGCACTTTCATTCATCAAAGCAAATATGCTGAAGAACTTTTAAAAAATTTGAGATGAATGATTGCAAGCCATGTAGTACACCCATGGCAACCACCAAGATAGTCATGTCTGATGAGAAGGATGATTTGGTTGATCAAACACTTTATAGAAGCATGATTGGGTCTTTATTGTACCTAACTGCATCTAGGCCAGACATCATGTTTGCAACATGTGTTTGTGCAAGATCCCAATCAGCCCCTAGAAAGTCAAATCTTATTGCTGTAAAAAGGATATTCAGATACATAAAAGGTGCTCCCACACTTGGTATCTGGTATCCAGCTGATGGAAATATCAAGCTTTCAGGTTTCTCAGACAGTGACTTTGCTGGATGTAACACAACAAGAAAGTCCACCTCGGGGGGGTGTCAATTCCTAGGCAATTGCTTAGTGTCTTGGCAAAGCAAAAAGCAAGCAGCTGTTTCCACATCCACTGCTGAAGAAGAATACATTGTTGCTGCAAGCTGTACAGCCCAACTGTTGTGGCTTCAAAATCAACTGCTGGATTTTGGTATAACTGCTTTAAAGACACCCCTCATGTTGGATAGTGAAGCAGCTGAAAATATCATCAAAAATCCAGTTTCACACTCAACCACCAAGCACATTGACATCAGACATCATTTTTTTATGAGGGACTGCTATGAAAAAGGTTTGATTTCTCTGCATCATGTTCCAACTAAGGATCAGCTGCCAGATGTGCTAACAAAAGCATTAGACACATCCATCTTTGAAAGCTTGATCTCAAGAATTGGCATGCTTAACATGGAATAACAGGCAAAATCCTGTTTTTCAATGAATAAAAAGCATTAAAATGTTTTCAAAAAATCAAAAATCCATCCTTAAAAATAATAAAAAATGAAAGTTTTTCATTAATCGTTAAAAGTCTGTTATAAGTTATAACCACTGTTTTGGTTCAAACATCTGATTGTTGAAAATTATCCACTGCTAAAAGACAACTTATGCTCATTCATTTTCTTGTTGACCACTGTTGACTAAACATCAGTGTTTCAATCACTGATGGCTATTCACTGATAGTTTAAAACAGCCACTGCTCACATTCTCATTGTTGTCAACTATTGATATTGTCCATCAGTGGTTTCCCTAACAACTTTCATCCACTTTCCATCAGAGGTTGTCACGTGGACAGTTCTTAGCCGTCCGATCTTTGTAACCGCTGCCACGTCAGCATCCACTTTTCAGTTTTATAAAACCCTGATTAAAACCCTAAACAGAGTTTTCACTGCCGTATCGAATTCAAAATTCCTACAAAAGCGGTTTCCATCTTCCATTCATCTTCTTCCACTCGCAAACTTCTCTAAATCATCATTGCTCTCGCTCTCAAAAACCCACATAACTATCTTTGCACACTTGAGAAAACAAGTAAAAACAAAGATTTCCACTCAATCATCGATGCTCTCTCATCTTCAAATTATAAAACTTTGTTAACCTGCAATGCACCCATCTACCAAGAAACCCTACGAGATTTCTGGAAAAATGAAAAATTGGAAGTTCAAGACAAAAACCCTTGGGCTATTACATCTAAAGTTGGAGAAATTCTGATTTCCATCACACCCCAATCCATATCATAAGTTTTTGAGATGAACGATCTCACAGCTAAAAACTCTTTCTCAAAAGATGAGTATCAAACATATTTGATCGAAAGAGGGTATGCAGGGCAACTCACAAAAGCCACAATGCAAAAGGGAGAGTTTCCACCTCCCATGAAGTTCCTATTTCATACCCTACTCACCTGTGTTTCAAATAAAACAACAGCTTTCAATGAAATTCCTTTGAAAATTCAATACTTGGGATATGCTATCATGGCAGAAACTGATTTCAATTACTCCAAATAGATTTTCAATGATTTGGACAAAAATGTAAATAATATCAAAGAAAAGAAGAAACCATTTTTGTTGTTTCCAAGGTTTTTGAGCTATTATTTACAGCAGAAAGTACCAAAAGACAGTGCACAAGTGCTTGTCCAAGGTGCTCCTTGTCAAATAAATAGTCTTTCTGCTGAAACTTTTACAAGGTTGTCAGAGTCAAAACCTTCCAAAACACAAACAAAGGAGCCTGAAAAAAATTTGGATGAGTCCACATCTGCTCCTCAGGTTTCTGCTGTTGAGCCCACTGCTCATGGTGACCAAAGCAGCATAACCACTGTTGTGCAACACCTACCAAAAACTAAAAAAAATACCAAAAAGAAATCCAAAAAGCCCACCAAACCCTCTAAAAAGGACCTTCTGGAAGATGAGATCCCAGAAGTTAATCCAGTGACAACACAAATGTCACCAATAACCACTGTTGCTACTTCCTCACAACAGTTGGAAAGATCTCCACCAAAAGCCTTAACTCCTCCTACTTCCTCACAAAAGGAACAGGTTGTAAGCACAGGGACACCACATCATGAATTATTATCCTCACTTGAGAATATGCTTAACAGCCCTCCACCCAGGGTAAATTCTCTTTCAACACCTATCCTTACTTCACCAATTCCATTGTCACACCCCCAAAATGCCACATGCGGAAACCCCTGCGAGGCGTGTGATGTACCAGGATCTAGCCACCAATCACATTGAACTTATAACAAGATTTTAAGTAAAACTTTCATTAATTAAATTAATTCGTACAAAACATTTTATTGTTCAGCGGAAGCATAATACAATAGTTAAGAATTTCGTAATCCAAGTGAATAAAACCAATAGACTCGTCTCGTCATTCCATGTAACTCGACCCATGACCACTCCAGCATCCCAGATAGAAAATTCCAATGATATGTACATATAGACCTGCAAGCATGCAGAAAAGTGTATCAGACAACGCTGGTGAGTTCAAAGTTTGTTAACACGTTTAGTTACCAGATATGAGTTTAAAACAATTCAGAGATTCGATGTTGTTAATAACTCGGTTACCGCAGATGGCTCCAAATTATTTGCCCTTCCCCAATGCTCTATCAAACATTGGTCGAGTGGTTAAGGTAATTAGTTCACACTCGTCCTCCCCGGTACGGTGTGAGGGAGCCAAACCTAATAGCGCTATCAACTAATAACCCCCTTGCCTCCCCGGAAATTAATTCGGTATATGATGGGACTTAAAGGATAGATATGAGTGTATTAATCAAAATCCCAGGCTTAACATTCCAGTCAAACCCATTTACCCGACCTTCCTCCCCGGAATATTTACCAGATGTCCCTCCCCGGGACGCATGCTTGAAACGAGCAGTGAACTCACCTTAGATTGCTCGGTATGTTACATTACATTACCCGTTCCAAGTTGATCAACCAAACCCTACCGTGGTTACCATAGATGATCAGTTTCGTAAACACATATTTAGATCACGTATTCAACAAGTCACATGTAATTACATTGTCATGTAGCACATAGTACACGTTTGGATTTCATACGCATTCATAACACGAGTTCTCGTTCACAACAGTAGTTACCAATAACATCAGTTTCATAATAATTAAATCACGTATTTTACACAGTTTGCATTCATCACAAGATCACCGTATATCGCATAACAGGCACGTAGTTCTCATGTAAATCCACATTCCATGTGCAAGTCTCATAATAACATTTAATAGATGAATTGGCTACTCACACTAGTCAAGTCAAGATCCTCATTTCTAGTTAACATTGTTATCATGTAACAAATAGAATTCTATAAACACAAGTGTCCATCATCATATATATATATATATCATAAACTGTTACTGTTACTGTTCATTTGCACGGCGAAGAGTCTTCACGGCGAAGGTCCATTCTTCGCCGAGAACGATTGTGACGAAGAATCCAAGGAGTTCGCCAACCACTAGTCGACGAAGAATCCCAATGGTTCGCCAAGTACCACTCGACGAAGAACCGTAGTTCGTCAAAAGGTCAGTCGACGAAGGATCTCACTCTTCGTCGACTTAAGTTCGTCGGGGGGAAACCTTCCTCACTACCCTCAACAGTTTTATCATGACTTCCATCTTTGATTCCCCATTAATTTAAATCAATCAGTTACCAAGTTTTATCAGTTTTCTTCCGTAATTATTGCAGACAATAATCTTCATCAAAACAACATTCCTTTTGGATCGAACCATATGATAATTTTTAGAATAGAATCATACTTCATCAAATAACAATATACCATTAATATTAAATCTGATCATAGACATCATCACCAAGTTGGACAATTCAATTACTTAAGAACTATCCCCTTCACTGTTAACATGCATAATTCCTATTAGTATTCTTAGTAACATCATTCTTATTATATGCCTTAATAGTACTAATCAATCAGTTAATTATCACATCAGGTTCATCAACACTATCATGCACCCCTTTAAACCACTTAATCGTATTCATAATTCATGTACACAACTTTAAACCACTGATTCATGCAATCCAATTATGGTCTCCAACTTCTCTAGATCATAAAAACTCATATGATCATAATCACAACTCACACAGGTCCGCACACAATCCAAAAACAATCAATCAGAATTGAAACAAGTGTGATTATACTAACCAAGGGATTGTGTGAGGGGGAGAGCCAAGTCAAGAAGGAAGGGAAGGCTTCGAGTTCTTCCGACGACGCCCTCGTGTCTCCGATGCGTGACCAAAGGTCCTGAATGTCACACCCCCAAAATACCACCTAGGGAATGTCCCTATTAGGCATGTGACGTAACGACAGCCACTAATTACAAAGAACCATACAAGTTTCAAAATAAAATTCTCAAGTATTAATGAAAAACACCAATCACGAGTTTAAATGTAAAGCAGTATGTTCAGCGGAAGCAAGTAGTAAACAAAAGTTAAGTTGTTCAAAAACCAATGTAAAATAGTAACAATAATCACATGAGTCCCTCCAGTCGCCCCATGACCACTCCTGCTCCTCCAGATAGCAAGTTTCCAAAACCAAGATACCTAACGACCTGCGAGCATGCAACAAGTGTGTCAAACAAAGCTGGCGAGTTCACAGTTTATGAAAACGTTTGTTACCAAGTGTTTATTCCAGTTCATTAACAAATGCAAAAGTAATATTGATAATATCTCGATACTGAACAAGACGGCTCCTGATATATGTTTTGCCCGTTCCCCAGTGCTCCTATCAAAACACTAGGCCCGACTGGGTCATTAGTTCACAACCGTCCTCCCAGATACGGTGTGAGGGTGCCAAACCTAAGTAGCGCTACCAACTAATACCCCGTTACCTCCCCGGTAACAAAAGATGGGACTTAAAAGTGATAGAATGAGATAATTATCCAATATTCCTGTTTTTACCTAAAAGACTTATCCCTCCCCGGGATACCCACTGATTGTCCCAACCACCGGGACGCATGCTTAAAAGTAGTGAACTCACCTTAGTGTGCTCGGTTTGATATTGTACTTCTAGTGTTAAACACGGGTTAGGTCCGATACGCGCAACCTAATTTACATTTAATGCTAATGAGTATACGAGTAGGGTTTTGCATTACCCTATTGTCCAAACAATCCGACATTTATTTTGACCAGAATACGAGTTATCATACAATAGCACATAGCATTCTCAATATCTGTTTTGTATATATATATATATATATATATATATATATATATATATATATATATATATGATTGTTGATATATAAAACTAGTCATTACTATCAATTTATGTGTTGAATGTATAATATTATATATACATGTATGATAACAAATCATTAATATTACATATTTCAAGTGCTGATTCTGTTAAGAATTATTATATTCAAGCATCACAATCATTCAAATAGGTTGGGACTCATTAGTCAAAGAAGCTCGATATACACCTTTGAAAAAGAATCACCCAATTTACTAATACCCATGTTCTTTTATCACTAAGTGAGTAATTCTACGATCTCATGCATTCTTATTAGTACAGACAATTATTTCTTCATATGCTATACAGTTAACTACTACATAAAAATATAGAACTCATATACCTAAGCTCACATCTCGGCCCACTAACTGATTATACATAATTCGAATACTTCAGGATTTATATATTCATAATACACAATATTGGACCTCATATCAATTGGTATTCTGGCAACACAATCCACATAACATCCATTTCAGATTACACAAATCATCTTGGCCCTATTTCAAATCACATGACATTGGCCCATATAAATATGAAATAAGAATATATTACTCCCATAAATTTGGACCACTTAGAGAATTATATTCAACCGACATTAAAACCACATGTACAGACAATTACAATATTCATGTGCGGCCAAGTATATCAATAAATATACATGTGTGAACCACTAGTGAAATAGCAAATTCAATCCCATCTATTACAAGTTTGGACTAAGTAAAAAGAAGAATACAAATTCGGACAACAATAATTAGAACCAATTCGGACTCCCAAGCTTTCCACAGGTTCTGACGTTACACATTACATATTCGGACCATATTTAACGTATTAAACTCTGACCTTTTATTTACATTCATATATATAGTCGGACCATTACGTACATATATATATACATCTATATGAACTAGGATCAGAACAAACTCACTCGAAACTAACAAGCAACCAACCTCGGAGCTAAGTGTTTACTAAACCCGGCCCCTATGTTCATTCAAGAAACCCGGAACTTTCAAACAAAACTCTGACCAAAAGAAAGTTGGGACCTTTATTTCAACGAGTAAACTCTGAAACATCAATTCAGAATTTCCATAATATCCATGTTAGTTCGGACCTTTAACATTATTAAACTCTGACTCGGTAAGGTCATGACAATCATCTCCGGACTAACCAAAACAGAAACACAGTTTTCAAAATAACAGTTTTACGAATCAAAACCCTAATTCACTAATACTCAGAGATATGAATTCGAACAATAAACAAGCAGTTTCATCACATCAATAGCAATCCCAATGTCTAACAGTAATCATGCATTCCTTCACTCTATCAACAATCACATATTCATCAGGCATTAAACAAAACACGAATTGTTTGGATGTCTAGGGTTTCGCACGGAATCAAAAGAACAAGAATCACAACGTAATCATAAACACTTACCTGTGATGGATTCTAGGGTTGATCAAGTCTGATGATTGGTGTGATGTGCAGGCAAGATGATTAGAGAGTGATTCAAGAAGAATAATTTGCAACTGCCGTATAATGGTTTGTGAGGGAGGGTTTAGGGTTAGGAGTAGTTTAGTAAGGTTTCACAAATACTCTAGACGCCCCTTAACTATACAACTCTCGCAGAATGCACATCGATCATGGAATTCACATTTAAAACACATAACCCGTTCGTTTATAATTATTATTATCCGCGTTAGTCATCAGTGTTCGAGAGTTATCATGTATGTGTTCCGGTAATTCCCCGAATTACCAACGTAGACTCATTTAACTAACCCTAGTTAAATGTAGTGCTATGAATGTATGATTTTAATTCGACCGTGGTTAGGTTAAAGTATTAATCTGAAGTTGCGGGCTGTCACATCATCCCCAACTTGTAAGAAATTTCGTCCCGAAATTTGGTAAGCAGTCTCAGCGAAAAGGAGTGATAGCTTGAGTGATAGCTTAGGGTGATCGTGGATTTTCCTCGGGTGCCACATCATCCCCAACTTGAAAGGGAATTTCATCCCGAAATTCGCTAGTCACATTCGGATTCAAATCAACAGTTTCAAACAGGTTAGGGTACTCGAGCTTCATCGGGTCCTTGCGTTCCCATGTGAACTCTGGTCCATGCTTTGAGTTTCAACAAACTCTCAGGATTGGGATTCGACTGTGCTTACGAATCTTAACTTTCCGGCCCATGGTTTCAATGGGATTCCTCAACAAACTGCAACTTGCTGTAAATCTTAGGCTCTAGTATGGGTATCACAAGTGCTTCATCTGACAACACTTCTCTAGATTCGAGACATAAGTGACATTGTGTATGTTACCCAATTCGTCGGGTAACTCGAGTTTGTAGGCCATGCCCCTGATTCTTTCCAAAATTTTGAATGGCTCAACGTGACGTAGATTCATCTTGCCATGCCTCCCAAAGCGCACCGCACCCTCCCAGGGTGAGACTTTCAATCAGAACATGTTCGCCTGCAGCGAACTCCCAGCGTTCCCTAAGCTTATCAGCTTTCCTGACGGTCTCGCGTTGCCGTCAAACAATTTCCGATCTAAACAATCTTCCCAAGAGTTTCAATTACAAGTCCTGGACCTGCGATTACGTTGTCACCCACCTTAATCCAACAAGGAGATTAGCGTTACTGTCCATGCAATGCCTCAAACATAGTTGTCTGAATACTAGAATAGTAACTGTTGTAGTAAACTCAACCAAAGGTAGGCGTCCTTTCAATTTTTACTAAGTTATTCACACACATGCTCGCAGCATGTCTTCAAGCGTCAGGATGGTTCGTTTACTCTAACCGTTCGTCCTATGATGATTAGTAAAGCTCATGTCTAGATGTGAGCCAAGAGTTTTGTGTAATGCCTGTCATAAATCAGGTATAGATCAAAACCAGAGGTAACAGGAGTTGGCACCTTGTGCCTCAAAACCGCCTCTCTTAGAGGAATATTGATAAGCTGTGAAGACTCGTCAGTTTCCTTGATGGCAAGAAAGTGTGCTGTTTACATGAGACAATCAACGATCACCCAGGTGATATTGTTTCCGTTCTGAGTTTTTGGTAAACCAGTGACAAACTCCATGGCGGTCTGTTCCAATCTCCAAATAGGTGTTGCTGATTACTGACACGAACCAGAAGGTTTCTGATGTTCCACCTTGACTTTAGCACAAGTCTAACGTCATTCACATGCTTCGCTGTGTAGGCCTTCAAGCCCAGTTGCCAGTACAAGATCCTCCGATCCTAACCTATTCCATCAAATCCAGATGACCAGCATATCGAGGCTGGTGTGCTTTGCTCAACACAAGTTCCATATAGTTGCCGTATAATGAGACCCACATTCGTTCCATGAGGTAGAGAATATCGTCCGACCTGCTAAAGGTTGCTTTTCCATTCCCCGTAGGGGTTCAACTTGAAAATTCCCTTCCTTCAGTTCTCGAGTTTGAGCAGAGCGAGTCTTATCAGGTAGGTTAGAGTAGATAGTGAGTTGCCAAGCTCGTGTACGTTCAGGTTTCACAGTCGTAATCATTCAAAAGTTCCATCCAGCGATGCTATTACATGATTAGTTCTTTCGGAACAAAGGTACACGGGAGGCCCTTGTGATCGGTCTAAGTAGTGCCTTTGGTACCATCCAAGTAATGCCTCCAACTCAAATCCAAAGACCATGGGTTCCACCGCAGGTTTGGTCTCGTGTAACTCTTCTTGTAAATCCACTACGTAAGCCATCATTTTCTCGTGTTGCATCAATGTGTAGCTGGGACTCTGATTCGAACCCTTAAGGAATACCAGTAGATCACTCGCACCCTCGGGCGAAGACGATGCTCAGTGCATTGCAGAGTTGGGATTCGAAAGCTTAAAAGATGCTCTCCTGTTTTGTCTCCCACGAACACAACACCCTACTGTGCTTAAGGGAGTTAAGCTGCGCGATCTTCGAATATTCTGTGCTGAATCTACAACAGCATCCACCGAAACCAAGAAATTGTTGTACCCCCGAAGGAATCTTTGGTGTCAATCAGCTTCTAACAAAATGGATCCTAGCCTGACCCACGCGTATCACCACTTCGTTGGTTACATGATTAAAATCCATCTCTCGAATCTGGATGTTACATTAAACAAGACTTCACACATAATGACTCCTCCCTCAGGAGCTCTAAGATAAGATACAGGTGTCGTCCATGATGTCCCTTTCTCCTGGTAATGATTCAGAATGCCTTCAATAAACACGGTCGATTTATGTGATCCATAAAACTGCTAGTGTGTTGGTTAACCCAAAGGTCATGGAATACAAAGTCGCAATGGCCGCATTGCGTTTGATACGCCGTTTTAGGAACATCCCCCCCTTGGGACTTCCATCTGATGATAGTTCGCTCGTTAGTCAATCCTCGAATGGGAGCTTGGCCCTTGCAACTGGTCAACAGATTGTCAATACATGGTCAAGGCAAACGGTTCTCGACTGTCATCTAGCTCAGCCCTCGATAGTCAGTACGCCTACGAAAAGGCTTATCTTCCCGGGTATAAAAAGTTCTTGCAACCCTGCTGGTGCAAAACGGTAAGGAGTATGAGTAATCAGGGTTGCCTCTGGCGTGAGATCAATCTGAGATTCTACCTAACAGTTGTGGGAGTAAAGATGAAAGTTCCTCGGGTAGCACACCGAGAGGAATCACGGACAATTGGTGGATCCTTGATCCTCTTTTCCTTAGTCTTAACATCAGTAACGGTTGCTAACTTAATGAGGTAATCCTTCCGTAGACACTTCTGAGCTTTCATTGCGGAACGATGCTAACCTTTACACTACTCTAATACTTCAAAGTATAATGTGACACAAAATTCCTTCCGACAAGGTATATCTACGCGATATCTAGATAACCAATCTACGCAACTACTGCATCGAGCCCATCAAGGATAGCAGGAGGAAGGTCAATGTCGTACACTTGTACCACAAGGTCGAGTTTGCATCCCAACAAACATATGAGGTTTCAATTGTCTTGCCATCAGTCAATTCCACAACAGGTTCGGCTTCAAGAAGCATCGGGGCAAACAGATCAGAGACGAAGCAAATAGCTATCCATCCAAGCTATCGTGTTGTTATTATGCCTGGCATCGCCTATGCCAATACTAGTTGTCCTTCCATGAGCATCCTTTCCAGTGTTGTTTTCGTTACGAGTACTGTCGTTGTTCCCTTGGTTGTTGTCGTTTTGAATTATCAACGACCAATCCATGCCATAGGCACCTTCATTTCCATACTGTAGGCCACTATTACAAGTACCCTGGTGTTGCCATGACGGTTGCCTCTGATGCCATTGCTTGAAACGGAACCCTACGATCTTTCACCAACCAAGTCCATCTTTCCACATTCTGTGCCACGCCCTAAAGCGCTAATCACTGTGCTGGTAATCACACATTCCACACTGTAATCAGTTGTCACCGCTTATGCCTCAATTGATTTGTAAGAGTCGACTCCCATAAGTCGCTTACCAGGGTTAAAAATTCGATTAGCGTCAAACTGCTGGTGTCCGTTGCTGGTAATTAGGGTCGTCCATACTAAGGTTGGTAAGGTATTACACTCATCCTCTTCTCCATCGTTCTTGCGAGTTGACAGAGTAATACACGGTATGTTTCCAGAGCGTTGCAGAAGTGATCACACATCAGGGTCTAAGACGTTAACGCGCTAGGTTCTAACAAAGAAAGATAGGTGAGGAAGGTATAGACCAATCATTCGACGCGGAGGCATCCATCTCAGGGACGTTCGTACAAGCACCTAACATTCTACACAGTTCCCTAGGCGTTCAGATGGGTGTTCAGGTAATACTCGATAGCATCAAGATTCGAAAGGATTCAAAGAGGAGTGAAAAGATCACGTTCGAGTAGGAGACAATCACTACCACGACTCCTAAAGACTGTTGTATTTCACATTGATCAAATAACGGAACGGAACCCCTTTTTCACTTGTTAAGCCTCACTGGGACTCGCATGCACCCCACATTATTATTATGTGTGCACCCACAATAATATTGTGATTTGCATGCTCATCTCAACTCCTCCTAACTCATGTCAAATGGTTCCTCAAACTCGAGTAGCAAACAAAGAGCATCACAAAACGTAAGTCATGAACTTTTAGGGAAATACCACCCTATCAATCACATAACACGTGTAAGTAATACATGAATTCATACTGTTGTGCTAAACGTGCAATCACATGCAATATCATATGTAAGTGTTCACTAGTTATGCAGTACAATGAGTATACGAGAGACGAACCTTGCAGTCTGGAGCTGAGTGTCATGGTCGTATACAGAACTTTTTCGGTTATAGTCTGGTTTTATTAAAATGTTTTAAAACCAAGTTCACTATAACCAGTGGCTCTGATACCAAACTATCACACCCCCAAAATACCACCTAGGGAATGTCCCTGTTAGGCATGTGACGTACCGACAACGAGCCACTAATTACAAAGAACCATACAAGTTTCAAAATAAAATTCTCAAGTATTAATGAAAAACACCAATCACGAGTTTAAATGTAAACCGGTATTAATGAAAAACACCTCCAGTCGCCCCATGACCACTCCTGCTCCTCCAGATAGCAAGTTTCCAAAACCAAGATACCTAACGACCTGCGAGCATGCAACAAGTGTATCAGGCAAAGCTGGCGAGTTCACAGTTTATGAAAACGTTTGTTACCAAGTGTTTATTCCAGTTCATTAACAAATGCAAAAGTAATATTGATAATATCTCGATACTGAACAAGACGGCTCCTGATGTATGTTTTGCCCGTTCCCAGTGCTCCTATCAAAACACTGGGCCCGACTAGGTCATTAGTTCACAACCGTCCTCCCCGGTACGGTGTGAGGGTGCCAAACCTAAGTAGCGCTACCAACTAATAACCCGTTACCTCCCCGGTAACAAAAGATGGGACTTAAAAGTGATAGAATGAGATAATTATCCAATATTCCTGTTTTTACCCAAAAGACTTATCCCTCCCCAGGATACCCACTGATTGTCCCAACCACCGGGACGCATGCTCAAAAGTAGTGAACTCACCTTAGTGTGCTCGGTTTGATATTGTACTTCTAGTGTTAAACACGGGTTAGGTCCGATACGCGCAACCTAATTTACATTTAATGCTGATGAGTATACGAGTAGGGTTTTGCATTACCGTAGTGTCCAAACAATCTGACATTTATTTTGACCAGAACACGAGTTATCATACAATAGCACATAGCATTCCCAATATCTGTTTTGTATATATATATATGATTGTTGATATATAAAACTAGTCATTACTATCAATTTATATGTTGAATGTATAATATTATATATACATGTATGATAACAAATCATTAATATTACATATTTCAAGTGCTGATTCTTTTAAGAATTATTATATTCAAGCATCACAATCATTCAAATAGGTTGGGACTCATTAGTCAAAGAAGCTCGATATACACCTTTCAAAAAGAATCACCCAATTTACTAATACCCATGTTCTTTTATCACTAAGTGAGTCATTCTACGATCTCATGCATTCTTATTAGTACAGACAATTATTTCTTCATATGCTATACAGTGAACTACTACATAAAAATATAGAACTCATATACCTGAGCCCACATCTCGGCCCACTAACTGATTATACATAATTCGAATACTTCAGGATTTATATATTCATAATACACAATATTGGACCTCATATCAATTGGTATTTTGGCAACACAATCCATATAACATCCATTTCAGATTACACAAATCATCTTGGCCTTATTTCAAATCACATGACATTGGCCCATATAAATATGAAATCAGAATATATTACTCCCACAAATTTGGACCACTTAGAGGATTATATTCAACCGACATTAAAACCACATGTACAGACAGTTACAATATTCATGTGCGGCCAAGTATATTAATAAATATACATGTGTGAACCACTTGTGAAATAGCAAATTCAGTCCCATCTATTACAAGTTCGGACTAAATCAAAAGAAGAATACAAATTCGGACAACAATAATTAGAACCAATTCGGACTCCTAAGCTTTCCACAGGTTCTGACGTTACACATTACATATTCGGACCATATTTAACGTATTAAACTCTGACCTTTTATTTACATTCATATATATAGTCGGACCATTACGTACATATATATATATATATATATATACATATATATAAACTAGGATTAGAACAAACTCACTCGAAACTAACAAGCAACCAACCTCGGAGCTAAGTGTTTACTAAACCCGGCCCCTATGTTCATTCAAGAAACCCGGAACTTTCAAACAAAACTCTGACCAAAAGAAAGTTGGGACCTTTATTTCAACGAGTAAACTCTGAAACATCAATTCAGAATTTCCATAATATCCATGTTAGTTCGGACCTTTAACATTATTAAACTCTGACTCGGTAAGGTCATGACAATCATCTCCGGACTAACCAATACAGAAACACAATTTTCAAAATAACAGTTTTACGAATCAAAACCCTAATTCACTAATACTCAGATATATTATGAATTCGAACAATAAACAAGCAGTTTCATCACATCAATAGCAATCCCAATGTCTAACAGTAATCATGCATTCCTTCACTCTATCAACAATCTCATATTCATCAGGCATTAAACAAAACACGAATTGTTTGCATGTCTAGGGTTTCGCACGGAATCAAAAGAACAAGAATCACAACGTAATCATAAACACTTACTTGTGATGGATTCTAGGGTTGATCAAGTCTGATGATTGGTGTGATGTGCAGGCAAGATGATTAGAGAGTGATTAAAGAAGAATAATTTGCAACTGCCGTATAATGGTTTGTGAGGGAGGGTTTAGGGTTAGGAGTAGTTTAGTAAGGTTTCTCAAATACTCTAGACACCCCCTAACTATACAACTTTCGCAGAACGCACATAGATCATGGAATTCACATTTAAAACACATAACCCATTCGTTTATAATTATTATCCGCGTTAGTCATCAATGTTCGAGAGTTATCATGTATGTGTTCCGGTAATTCCCTGAATTACCAACGTAGACTCATTTAACTAACCCTAGTTAAATGCAGTGCTATGAATGTATGATTTTAATTCGACCGTGGTTAGGTTAAAGTATTAATCTGATGTTGCGGGTTGTCACATCATCCCCAACTTGTAAGAAATTTTGTCCCGAAATTTGGTAAGCAGTCTCAGCGAAAAGGAGTGATAGCTTGAGTGATAGCTTAGGTTGATCGTGGATTTTCCTCGGGTCCGCACACAATCCAAAAACAATCAATCAGAATTGAAACAGGTGTGATTATACTAACCAAGGGATCGTGTGAGGGGGAGAGCCAAGTCGAGAAGGAAGGGAAGGCTTCGAGTTCTTCCGACGACGCCCTCGTGTCTCCGATGCGTGACCAAAGGTCCTGAAGGAGTTATAGTTGATGGCTGCCAAGATGACGGAACGATGGGGAACAAGGAACTGTCGCTGATTTGTATGAGGGGTTAGGGTTTACAATGGTTTCCAAAGAGAGTGTATACTCCTTCTCCTAATGGCGCATACAAATAAGTCAGTGGGTTGGGCCGAGAGTCAATAGGAATGTGGTTCATATTGGGCTGACTAACGGATGACTAACCGGGCCTAGAAATACACAGAATGTCCGTGCTTGAGTGTGCGACTCGTTGTGTGTCATGTGACCCAGAATATTGTGCGGCCCAATCCGTAACACCAACACTAGCATTTCACATAACCCACACCTAATCACAACGTGGAACCGAACATGGAGAGTAACGATACGTGCTGGGTGCCATGAGGTTAAGCGATTCTAACCTTGAAAGTTCGGGTTGTCACGTCATCCCCAACTTGAAAGAAATTTCGTCCTGAAATTTGATAAGCAGTCAGAGAGGGAAATGAAGTGATTAGTAGATCAGGATGACTGTGGGTTTTCCCCGGGTACCACATCATCCCCAACTTGAAAGGGAATTTCATCCCGAAATTCGCCAATGACATCAGAAGTTGATACAACCGTTTGAACAATTGAGGATACTAGAGCTGCATCTGATCTTTGCATTCCCTTGTGAACTTCGGACCACGTCTTGAGTTCCTACGAACTCTCGCAATTGAAATTCGACTATGTTAACGAACCTTGACTTCCTGGTCCATGTTTTCGATAGATTCCACGACAACTACAGCTTGTCATTAGCCTTAGGCTCTAGTAAAGGTATCACAAGTGTTTCATCGGACAATTACTGCATTAGATTCGATGCATAAATGACATTGTGTATGTTACCCAATTCGTCGGGTAACTCGAGTTTGTAGGTCACGTTACCGATTCTTTCCAGAATTTTGAATGGCCCATCGTAACATAAATTAAGCTTTCCAGGCTTCCAAAAGCGTACCACACCCTCCCAGGGTGAAACTTTCAACATAACTCGCTCCCTGCAGCGAAATCCCAGTGTTTCCTAAGCTTATTAGCTTTCCTGGCAGTTACGCGCTGCTGCCAAACGATTTCTGATCTAAGCAATCTTCCCAAGAGTTTCGAGTACAAGTCCTAGGCCTGTGATTAGGTTGTCACCCACCTTAGTCCAATAAGGAGATTGGCATTATCGTCCATGCAATGTCTCAAACAGAGATGTCTGAATACTAGAATGGTAACTGCTGCAGTAGAACTCAACCAAAGGTAAGTGTCCTTCCAATTTTTACTAAAGTCAATCACACACATGCTCGCAGCATGTCTTCGAGTGTCAGGATGGCTCGTTTACTCTGACCGTTTATTCTATGGTGGTAAGCAATGCTCATGTCTAGACGTGAGCCAAGGGTGTTGTGTTTTGCCTATCATAAATTAGGTATAGATCAAATCATAGGTAACAGAAGTTGGCACCCCGTTCCTAGAAACGGCCCTTCACAGGTAATTACTCACAGGATATGAAGACTTGTAAATTTTCCTTGATTTCACGAAGGTGTACGAGTTACATGAGACAATCAATGATCACCCAGGTGATATCGTCTCCGTTTAGGGTTTCAAGTAGGCTAGTGACAAAATCCATGGCAGTCTGTTCTCACTTCCATATAGGTGTTTCTGGTTGCTGACACAACCCAGGAGGTTTCTGATACTCCATCTTGACTTTTGCATAAGTCAAACATCGTTTACACACATTGCTATATGGGCTTTCACTTCCGGTCGCTAGTACAAGATCCTAAGAATATCGAGGATCGTGTGCTTCGCCCAACACAAGTTCCCTAGGATTGCTGTATAGTAAGACCCATATTCGCTCCATGAAGTAGTGAATGTCGTTCGATTTTTAGCTACAAGTTCTTTTTCCACGCCCCGCACGGATTCAACTGGGATGTCCTCGTCCTTCAACGCTTCGATTCGAGAAGAATGGATTTGATCAGGTAGGTTAGAGTCGATGGTGTGCTGCGAGGCTCGTACACATTTAGGTTTCGCAGTCGAAATCATTCAAAAGTACCATTCAGCGATGCCATCACATGTTAACTCTTTTCGAAACAAGGGTACACAGGAGGCCCTTGTGATCGGTCTGAGTAGTGCATTTGGTACCGTCCAAGTAATGCCTCCAACTTAAATCCAAAGACCATGGCTTCCACCGCAGGTTGTGACTCATGCAATTCTTCTTGTAAATCCACTACGTAAGCCATCACCCTCTCGCGTTGCTTCGGCGTGTAACCGGAACTTTGATTCGAACCATCATGGTATACCACTAGATCACCAGTGCCCTCGAAAAAGACGATGCTCAGTGCATTGCAGAGTTGGGTTTCAAAAGCTGAAAAGACGTCCTCCTGTTTTGTCTCCCACAAATACACAGCACCCAGCTGTGCTAAAGAGATTAAAGCTGCGCGATCTTCGAAAATCCCGCAATGAATCTGCGATAGTATCTAGCGAGACCAAGAAAATTGCTGTATCCCCGAAGGACTCTTTGGTGCCGATTAATTTCTAATAAAATGGATCTCTGCGAGATCCACGTATATCCCCACTTCGTTGACTACGTGACCAAGAAAGTGTACTTCTCAAATCCTGAAGTCTCACTTAGGTAGACTTTGCATGGAGTTGCTCCTCCCCTAGGAGCTCTAAGAGGAAATACAAGTGCCATTCATGGTGTTCCTTTCTCTTGGAAGTGATTCAAAATGTTGTAGATAAACACGGTTGATGAATCTGGCGAGATGAGGTTCACATATACTACTCATGTGATCCCTAAGGTTGCTGGTGTGTTGGGTAACTTAAACAACATGAACAGAAAATCGTAGTGACCGTACTGTGTCTGTAACGCTGTGTTAGGAATCATCCTCCCCTGGGTCTTCCATCAGGTGACAGTCCGATCTTAATTCGGTTTCCGAATCGAAGCTTGATCATTGCAGCGGGTCATGCAAGTCGTCGATGCGAGATAGAGGACGACTGTCTATGATTGCCACTTTGTGGTAGTCTATACACATACGAAAGGAATCATCCTTCATTTCCACAATAGAGCTCAGGATCCACAAGACGAGTTGCTAGATCGGTAAAACTCCCATTCAGTGGTTCCTTAAGTTGATTGGACAGTTCTTGCAACTCTCCTGGTGTAAGACGATAAGAGGTGCCAAAAATCAGGACTGCTTCTTGCGTGATACACATCTGATGTTCCTCCTGCCAATGTGGGGGGGGGGGGTGGGGGAACGTGAAAGCTCTTTGAGCTGCGCACCGGTAATCAATGATAGGGTAGCAAGGTAGGTGGAACACTTCTGGGCTCCCACCACCGAAGTGATATACATACGATTTCCTCCTTACAGAAGATTTTTGCTTGAGGCTTGGACATCCGGTCCATACCATCAACTACATCAAAGCTTCTAACAGTAGCAGAGGGAAAGTCAATGTCGAACTCGTGACCTACAAGATTGTGTTGCACCTTAGGTGAACGTGTGAGACTTCAATTGGCTTGCTATCAGCCACTTCTACAACGTGTTAGTCCTCATGAGGCATCAGGGTTAAACATATCAGAGATGGAGCGATTAGTTACCCAAAAACATACAAGCTACCATGTTTATATTACACTTGGCGTCGCCTACACCAATCCTAAAAGCCCTTCCACGAGCACCAATTCCAGTGTTGTTGTAACTGTTACGAGGATTCCCAATACTGTCATTGTTCCCTGGGTTGTTATCGTCTTGACTTAACAACGCCCAATCCTTGCCAAAGTCACCTTCATTTCCATACTGAAAGTTATGGTTTACGAGTACCTTGATGTCGCCGTGGCCATCGCCTCTAATGTTGCTGCTTGAAAACAGATCCTTGCGATCATTTTCCCCTTAGGGTCCACCTTTCCATTGTTCTTGTCACGTCCTAGGGTACTGCCCATGGCGCTAGTAATGACACATACCATATTCCAGTCGGTTTCCAGCGTTTATGCACCGATTGATTCGTAAGGGTTGGCTCCTTGACGTTGCTTACAAGGGTTAGGGACTCGATTGAAGTCAACCTACTGATGTTCGTTGTCAGAGAGCAAGACCATCCAAATACTAGGGTTGGTAATGCATCACGTTCATCTTCTTGTCCATTTGTCTTGTGAGTCGATCGAATAGAGTACGGTAAATCGTTAGAGAATCATAGAGGTGTCCATACTTCTGAATTTGAGGCGTCAAATTGTTGCGTCAAAGTAAACGAGAAAATTGAGAAAGTATAGACCAAACATTTAACGTTTCAACATCGCCTCAAAGACGTTCGCACTAACACTTAACATTTCTACACGGCTCGCTAGGCGTTCAGTTACGTGTTCAGATATCACTCAATATCATCAAGACTCGTAAGGGTTCAGAGGGAAGTGAGAGGACCACGTTCAAACAGGGGACAGTCATTGCTATGACCCCTATGGATCGTTGTGTTTCGCATTTGGTTGAATAATGGAATGGAGCCCCTTTTCACACTTGCTAGGCCTCGTTGGGACTCACATGCACCCCACATTATTATTATGTGTGCACCCACAATAATAACATGATTTGCATGCTCATCTCAGCTCCTCCTATCACATGTTAAATAGTCCCTTAGAATCGAGTAGCAAACAAAGAACATCACAAAACATGGGTCACGAATGTCTAGGGAAACACAACACTATCAATCACTTAACACATGCAAGTAATACATGAATTCATATTGTTATGCTAAACGTGCAATCACATGCAATATCATATGTAAGTGTTCACTAGTTATGCTGTGCAATGAGTAAACGAGACACGAACCTTGCAGTCTGGAGCTGAATGTCATGGTCGTATTCAGAACTTGTTCGGTTATAGTCTGGTTTTATAAAATTGTTTTAAAACCAAGTTCACTATAACCAGTGGCTCTGATACCAAACTGTCACACCCCCCAAAATGCCACATGCGGAAACCCCTGCGAGGCGTGTGACGTACCAGGATCTAGCCACCAATTACATTGAACTCATAAAAAGATTTGAAGTAAAACTTTCATTTATTAAATTAAGTCGTACAAAACATTTTATTGTTCAGCGGAAGCATAATACAATAGTTAAGAATTTGGTAATCCAAGTGAATAAAACCAATAGACTCGTCTCATGATTCCATGTAACTCGACCTATGACCACTCCAACATCCCAGACAACAAGTTCCAATGATATGTACCTATAGACCTACAAGCATGCAGAAAAGTGTATCAGACAACGCTGGTGAGTTCAAAGTTTGTTAACACGTTTAGTTACAATATGTGAGTTTAAAACATTTCAGAGATTCAATGTTGTTAATAAATCGGTTACCGCTGATGGCTCCAGATTATTTGCCCTTCCCCAATGCTCTATCAAACATTGGTCGAGTGGTTAAGGTAATTAGTTCACGCCCGTCCTCCCCGGTATGGTGTGAGGGTGCCAAACCTAATAGCGCTATCAACTAATAACCTCGTTGCCTCCCCGGCAACTAATTCGGTATATGATGGGAATTAAATGATAGATATGAGTGTATTAACCAACATCCCAGGCTTAACATTCCACTTAAACCCATTTACCCGACATTCCTCCCCAGAATATTTACCAGATGTCCCTCCCCAGGACGCATGCTTGAAAAGAGCAGTGAACTCACCTTAGATTGCTCGGTATGTTACGTTACATTACCCGTTCCAAGTTGATCAACCAAAACCTACCGTGGTTACCATAGATGATCAGTTTCGTAAACACATATTTAGATCACGTATACAACAAGTCACATGTAATAACATTGTCACGTAGCACATAGCAAACGTTTAGATTTCATAAGCATTCATAACACGAGTTCTCATTCCCAACAATAGTTACCAATAACATCAGTTTCATAATAATTAAATCACGTATATTACACAGTTTGCATTCATCACAAGATCATTGTATATCGCATAACAGGCACGTAGTTCTCATGTAAATCCACATTCCATGTGCAAGTCTCATAATAACATTTAATAGATGAATTGGCTACTCACACTAGTCAAGTCAAGATCCTCATTTCTAGTTAACATTGTTATCATGTAACAAATAGAATTCTATAAACACAAGTGTCCATCATCAAATATATATCATAAACTGTTACTGTTATTGTTCATTTGCACGGCGAAGAGTCTTCATGGCGAAGGTCCATTGTTCGCCGAGAACGACTGTGACGAAGAATCCAAGGAGTTCGTCAACCACTAGTCGATGAAGAATCCCAATGGTTTGCCAAGTACCACTCGACGAAGAATTGTAGTTCGTCAAAAGGTCAGTCGACGAAGGATCTCACTCTTCGTCGACTTAAGTTTGTCGAGGGGAAACCTTCGTCACTACCCTCAACAGTTTCATCATGACTTCCCTATTTGGTTCCCCATTAATTTCGATTAATCAGTTACCAAGTTTTATCAGTTTTCTTCCGTAATTATTGCAGACAATAATCTTCATCAAAACTACATTCCTTTTGGATCGAACCATATGATAATTTTTAGAATAGAATCATAGTTCATCAAATAACAATATACCATTAATATTAAATCTGATCATAGACATCATCACCAAGTTGGACAATTCAATCACATAAGAACTATCCCATTCACTGTTAACATGCAGATTTCCTATTAGTATTCTTACTAACATCATTCTGATTATATGCCTTAATAGTACTAATCAATCAGTTAATTATCACATCAGGTTCATCAACACAATCATGCACCCCTAATCGTATTCATAATTCATGCACACAACTTTAAACCACTGATTCATGCAATCCAATTATGGTCTCCAACTTCTCTAGATCATAAAAACTCATATGATCTTAATAACAACTCACACAGGTCCGCACACAATCCAAAAACAATCAATCAGAATTGAAACAAGTGTGATTATACTAACCAAGGGATCGTGTGAGGGGGGAGCCAAGTCGAGAAGGAAGGGAAGGCTTCGAGTTCTTCCGACGACGCCCTCGTGCCTCCGATGCATGACCAAAGGTCCTGAAGGAGTTATAGTTGATGGCTGCCAAGATTATGGAAAGATGGGGAACAAGGAACTGTAGCCGATTTGTATGAGGGGCTAGGGTTTACAATGGTTTCCAAAGAGAGTGTATACTCCTTCTCCTAATGGCGCATACAAATAAGTCAGTGGGTTGGGCCGAGAGTCAATAGGAATGTGGTTCATATTGGGCTGACTAAAGGCTAACTAACCGGGTCCAGAAATACACAGCATGTCCGTGCTTGAGTGTTCGTTGTGTGTCATGCGACCCGGAATATTGTGCGGCCCAATCCGTAACACCAACACTAGCATTTCACATAACCCACACCTAATCACAACGTTGAATGGAACATGGAGAGTAACGATACGTGCTGGGTGCCATGAGGTTAAGCGATTCTAACCTTGAAAGTTTGGGTTGTCACATCCACCATCCATCAAAACACTGTTTGATGCCATTGAGCTTCAGACACAAAACAGCCCCTCTCACCAACACATTACTAAGATTACAACCACAACAATGGCTATGTCTTAATCCCCTCAATTGGTTATCCCACAAACAGATGAGGAGGTTACACCACTGGAATTCTATGAAATTCCAGTTGGTAGTTCAAGTGGAGCAGCTACTACAGGTGTTGGATCCACTGATCTACATCTGGACAGTAGTTACATAAGTCAGACTCCCTTGAAGGCAACCACTGCTGATGCTATCAAGGTATCCACTGGTGTGTTTAGGTTAACCAATGGTGAGATTTGCAAGGTAAGTATAGCAAAGGGAGGTCCCAGTACCAAGACAAAGGGGCATCAGTTAATGAACCATTGGAGACTTCTCCTGGTCCAACAGCTGTTGGTGCATGTTTGTGACAACAGCTTAGATTTGGTCTTTGGATATCTTGTAATTAGTTAAACGATAAACAGTTAGCGGGTTTAGCTTTGTATTAGTGAGTTAATAGAGTTTGGGCTAAACAAAACCCACATTGGGTGTTGGGGATGATTTGGGCCTAGCCCATGTAGTAAACCCAGCTTAATGTTGCAACCTTGTGTTATATAAACAAGGTTAGGCTTTAGGGTTTAGGTTAATCAGCCAGAACATTGTTTGTGAGGAATTTCGTGAGAGACATAGTGCTTGGACGAAATTGGTGTTGGTTAGGGATCTTGATTGATTGTAATCACTTCGATAGATAATCAATAAAGATCCGGTTTGAAAGTGATTTGCTGTTTCTGTTCTTCTACTTGTTTCTGTGATATTCTGATCAAGAGGATTCCGCACTCTTGATTGGAAAGACAATTCTGTGAAAGATCCATACGAATAGGGGACCGACAATTGGTATCAGAGCATTAGGCTCTTGAAGGCTCGGTTCAGAATTGTTGCTGCATAAACAGGAAGAATTTTCGAAATCTTGAAACTTGAAAAATTAGGGTTTCGAAATTTTTTGGCTAATTTGATAAAATTTTTGAATTTTTTGGCTGTTTGATCTTCTGGTTTGTTTGTTTGGTGGTTTGCAGGATTTCTGGAAAGATTCGGTTGATTCTGGAAAAGTTTTCGGCTGATAGACTTGAAGATTCGAAGACTGTTCTTCGTGTTTATTCAATCAGTTCTTCATAATTTTAGGTTTTACGTTACTGATTTGCTTGTTTTGATTTCGCAGATTCGTGTTAGAGAATCAGAAAAATCTTCAAAATTTCAATCAGATCAAGTTTCCAAACTTAACTGGCGAATTTGATTTATTTTGCTGACTGACCAGCGAAATTAACAGACCAGTGAAGTTATCGGCGAAGTTAAAATCCAAAGGCGACTTTGGTAACCGTGAAATTTTCCACAGCGAAAATATTACGGTTTTCAGCGACTTACCAGTCGTCGTAATAGCGAACTGGTTACCCGGCGAAATTATTCTGAGCGAAATTAACAGACTTGTCAGCGAACTAGACCATCGAACTTAACTTGTCAGCGAAGCAGGCCTAGCGAAATTAACAACACCCCCAGCGAAATTAAGGCTGCGATTTTAATTTAAGTGGTGGAATATTTTCTGGCAAGCGTCGATAAAATTTCAGTGTTTTGAAAATAGAAATTGATCCGTAGCTCGTTAGACAGAGTTGTTTGGACCGTTGAATTCCTTGGATTTTTAGGGTAAAAAAAATCCCGAAAACGGTTTTCGACATTATATATCATTGGAATCGTAATCTCGAGACGAATCTAACGGTATAACTTGGTAAAAACAGGTTCTGGACTAAAATTGTACGGTTTTACCAGTCTGCTTAAGTTAAAATGTCGAACATGTCTAAATTGAACGAACTCTTAAGGATGGAACATGAGGTAGGCACAACGAACAAACCACCTAAGATGATGAAGGTGGAGAACTACTTGACATGGAATGATCGGTTTCAATCCTTTATTGAGTACCAGGACACTCGTATGTGGATATGTATAGACGATGGGTATCCCAACTCATGACTTTGAGGGAAGACAACGTGTAACTGCTTATGTTGATATGGATGCTGAACAGAAGAAAATGTATGAGGCTGAAAAGAGAGCCTTGGCAGCCATTAAAATGTCTTTACCTGATGGCATCAAGCATACCTTTAAGAAGTACACTACTTCAAAGGAAATGTGGGATGCGCTAGAGAAGAGATATGAAGGAAATCCTGATGTCAAGAAGAACAAAGTTGATTTACTGAAGAAGCAGTTTGCAGTGTTTAAGTACATGAAAAACGAGTCTCTTGAGGACGTCATCACTCGATACTATCATTTGATGTCAGAATTGGACAATTATGACATAGATTGCTATACTGACATAGAGAAAAATGACAAGCTGCTGGATGCTCTACCTGCTAAATGGGATATCTACACTCTCATGATAAAAGGAGAAGCAGATTATGACACAAAGGAGCTAGAAGAAGTGGTTGGAAAGCTAAGAGCTTATGAGCTCAACATGAAGAAGAAGGACACTGGATATGATCAGGTTCAAGATCCAGGGAACTACAATGGGCTTACATCTTCTTCATCTCATGATGCTTCTAGCGACTCAGCCACTGCTTTTCTCTCGCATGAAAATGAGCAGGTCACAGTAAATGATGATGGTGATGTGTGTTTTGTAGCTGCTTCAGGTGGACCAACAGGAGCTAAGAGAACATCTGGTTCTAAGCAGAGTAGTGGTGTTCAGTCGATGCCAATGAGTGTGAAGTCTGCTGAAGAGCATCTTGCTCTACTTGCTTCATTTGTTGCTTCATATGAAAACTACATTCAGGGGAAGATATCTGATCCTGCCACTTTAGATGAAGATTACGATCAGATTGACCCTGATGATCTTGAAGATATGGATTTGCAGTGGCAAATGGCCATGATTACTAGAAGAGTGAAGAGGTTTATGAACCGAACTGGAAGAAAGTTTATAGGAAAGACTGTTGGTTTTGATAAGACCAAAGTGAGATGCTTCAACTGTCAAAGTTATGGGCATTTCGCCAGGGAATGTCAAAAACAAAAGCAGGATACTTCGAGTCAGAGTTCAAACAATAGAAAAGCTTCAAACAACTCTAACTCGAGAGCGCTGATCTCTACTGCTAGAGAAGGTTCATATGACTGGAGTGTTCACTTGGAGA
Organism: Helianthus tuberosus; assembly: GCA_030545235.1. Classification (NCBI taxonomy): domain Eukaryota; kingdom Viridiplantae; phylum Streptophyta; class Magnoliopsida; order Asterales; family Asteraceae; genus Helianthus; species Helianthus tuberosus. The sequence goes on from CM060415.1 coordinate 79,372,194, forward strand.
ATGATGACAATGTCACTCAGGCGTTCATGGCAGAGATAACGCAAATTGATGATGGTGAAGCTACAGTAGATGATGTTAAAGTTGAGAAGAAAAGTGATGCTGAGGCAGAGGTGAAGATAGAGAATAAAGCTGAAGAAAAGAAGGTTGATCAGACAACAGTTGCTGAAAAGGAAACGCAAAAGTCTGACCAGGAACGGGAAGCTGAAGAAAAGGATGCTAAGTATAAAAGAATGGAAGCTCAGCTTGCGGCTCTAATGGCCAACCTTGACAAACAAACAGGAGAGGTAAAGTCTAATTCTGTGTGTTTAAAATGTCGTGAATTACAGGGTGAAGTTGATAGGTTGTCCACACAAAACCAAAGTCTGGTGGGCGAGATGTCTACCATAAAAGAAGCAAACTTTTTTGCTAAAAGAAACGAATCGTCATACTTGAAGAAAATAAAAGGTTATGAGACTAAAATTGAAGCTGTAACCTGTAAACTAAATGAAAAACTTCAAGTCATAAACTTAGCTCATGACATGATGGCTGAGAAAACAAAAGAGATTTCTGATAAATGCAAAGAGTTGTCAGATGCACAACTAAGAATTGTTGAACTTGAAAAGAAATTAGGTCAATTCAGGGACTCTACTTTTGTTATGAAACACATGATGGGTGGCTTGAAGAAAAGTAATGACAAAACCAGTGTGGGATTTCATGGTTTCAATGAAGTTCCACCTCCTGTTAGTCATGACTATTCTTTCTTGCCTAATGAAGATGAGCTCATGGACTTTGGGTCAACATTGCCAAGTAGTTCCACGTCACGTCAAGGAAATGTGTTTGAGAATGCTGATGCTAAGAAGGATAATAACAGCAAACCTGTTTTGAAAAAGAATACATCACATCCTAAAAATAACAATCCAACTTTTGTTAAAAAGGTTAATTTTGTTCAAGGAAGTGACATGAAAAACGAAACAGCTGTTATTGAAAATGAATCTAATATAGAGTTTGCTAAAAACAAGAACATAGAAAATTCTGAAATTAAGCAAACTGAACCAAATCCTTCTAAGGCATCATCAGAAGAAAAACCCGAATCTAGTTCTAAGGCTTCAGAAAAGAAGTCTTCGAAAAAGAAATCGTGCTTCAAATGTCACACCAAGGGACATGTAGCTAGCTGCTGTCCAAACAAAAAGAGTGAAGCACAAGTGAGTGAGGAGAAGAGAGAGAAGTCACCAGAGAAGAGTGGTGATAAACAGGAGAAAGTTGCAAATTCTCCAAAGAAATCTGCTGCTAAGCAACCAGAGAATGTTGCTGTTGGTGAAGATAAGGCTGAAAAAGGAACTCCACAAGTTCCTCGTTTTCAAAGAAATCAACCAAGGTTTCAGCCTAGATCTCCACCAGGCAGATTTGAGAGACCTAGAAGCAGTTCACCAAGAATGAACAATTATAATGCTAATAATTTCAGAAGTCAAGGTCAATATCAAAATCGATACCAAAATAATGGTGGTCGAACTTTTTATAACAATGGCTTTAGAAATTACAACAATAATGCTTCTTGGAATCAAAATTCAAGATACCCAAATCAAAATTTCCGAAGGTCAAATAGTCCAAATACGTATAGGAACCCTCAGGACCAAAGACCTTGTGGAAATCAAAATCAAATTCCATCAACAGGTTTGAGATCCAAGACTCCAGTTAGGAGTAATGGATATTGGATGGATGTTCCAGTAGTTGGTGAATTTGGACGACCCAAGACCATTAAGGCTTGGGTCCCCCAATCTAACTAATTTTTTTGGTTGGTGTGTGCAGGAGCTGCTAAGGAGGATTATCAACTTATGGTATGTTGATAGTGGCTGCTCCAGGCACATGACGGGGGATGCGAGATTGCTGACTGAATTTGAAGATTATGATGGTGGAAAGGTGAATTTTGCGGGTGCTAAAGGTGGTAGAATTACAGGACGAGGAAAGGTGACCAATGGGAAGATCACACTGGACAAAGTGAACTATGTGGAGCAGCTTAAACACAATCTGATGAGCGTGTCTCAAGTTTGTGACAAGGGTCACTCGGTCCATTTTACCAAGAATGAAGCATTAGTGTTGAAACTAGGTCTGAAGATTCCAGACGATTGGATAGTGATGCGAGCGCCAAGGAGAAATGACACTTATGTCATGGACATGGGTGCTAAGGATCCAACTGCTGTGGTGGCGTGTTTCCTATCAAAAGCATCTGAAGCTGAATCGATGTTGTGGCACAGACGCATGGCCCATATTCACTATCGAAAAATGAATTACCTCGTTAAAAATGAGCTAGTGAAAGGGGTTCCATTGCAGAGGTTTCACGTGGAAGATAAATGTCTTCCATGTCAAAAGGGAAAACAACATAAGAAACCTCATAAGTCTAAAACAGTAAATTCCATAGATGCCCCTTATGAATTAATTCACATGGATTTATTCGGTCCAGTGAATGTGAGAAGCATAGGTGGAAAGTACTATTGTTTAGTTGTCACTGATGATTATTCACGATATTCATGGGTTTTCCTTTTAGGTACAAAAGATGAGACGGCGGAGATGCTGATAGATCTTTTTACGAAATTGGAAAACGTCCATGATGCAAGGATAAAGAGGATAAGGAGTGATAATGGCACGGAGTTCAAGAATCGAGTTCTGGATCTCTACTGTCTTCGAAAGGGAATTGAACATCAATATTCTGCTCCTTATACACCTCAACAAAATGGAGTTGCTGAGAGGAAAAATAGGACGTTGATTGAAGCCGCTAGGACGATGCTTTCAGATTCAAAGCTACCAGTTCTTTTCTGGGGAGAAGCTGTGAATACAGCTTGCTACGTCCTAAACAAAGTTTTGACTGTTAAACGTTTTAACAAAACATGTCATGAATTAATGTTTAACAAGAAACCAAACTTGGAAGGCTTTGAACCATTTGGATTACCCTGCACCATTGTGCGTAATAAAGATAAACAAAAATTCGGTGAGGTGGCTGACGATGGCTACTTTCTAGGTTACGTGCCTGGCACACCGAATAAAAGGGTTTTTAATCTAAAAACGGGTAAAATTGAGGTTGTGTTTAATGTGGAAATTACTTCCTACAAACCTCAACAATCAACGAGTGGACCTGCTATATTATATGATTATGAAAGCACTTTTAACTCATTTAATATTCCTGAGTTTCCAAATGCAGATGATTCTCAGTTGATTCAAACAATGATTGGTGGAGACGATGAAGGCGAGTTCATGCCTAGATCGAATGTAGATATGACAGATGCTGCGGAAACTTCCCAAAGTGCGACTGATCCTGATTCAAGTGATAGTGACTCTGAACCCATTGAGGGGGAGGATTTCATTAATCCATTTGCAGATCAGAACATTCAGGGGGAGGTTGGATCAAACCTGGGTGATAATTTAGAAGTGGATGCTGTTGCTACTACACGAGCAAATAGGGATCATCCAGTTGACATGATACTTGGAGATCCTAATGCAGGTGTTCAGACGAGAAGAAGCATAGCAGCGAATTCTGGTTTATTTGTTTCGATTGAGAAGACTGGGATTGTGAACGAATGCTTGTATAGTTGCTTTATTTCCCAAGAGGAGCCTAAAAACATTCACATGGCTCTTAAAGATAATTCATGGGTTGAAGCTATGCAAGAGGAATTGGCCCAGTTTGCTAAGTTGAAGGTTTGGGAGTTGGTTGACCTTCCTAAAGGTGAAAGAGAGATAGGCACTAAGTGGGTGTTTAAGTGCAAGAAGGATGACAGAGGGATAGTGACGCGAAACAAGGCTCGATTGGTGGTAAAAGGTTTCAATCAGCAAGAAGGGATTGATTACAATGAAGTGTTTGCACCAGTGGCAAGGTTGGAGGCAATTCGTTTGTTTCTAGCTTTCGCAACATTCAAGGGCTTTAAAGTTTACCAACTAGACGTGAAGAGTGCATTTCTTTACGGGAAAGTCCAAGAAGTGGTGTATGTCTCACAACCAGATGGGTTCGTTGATCCAGACTATCCAGATCGAGTGTACAAACTTGATAAGGCTTTATATGGGTTACATCAAGCTCCCAGGGCGTGGTACGAGACACTGTCTACACATCTGATCAAGAATGGTTTTGAAAGAGGTCAGATTGACAGTACACTGTTCATCAAGAGGAAGAAGGAAGATTTTCTGCTGGTACAGGTGTACGTGGATGACATCATCTTTGGGTCATCAGATGAGAGCATGTGTAAAGAGTTCGAGCAGGTGATGAAGAGCAAGTTCGAAATGAGTGCTATGGGTGAGCTGTCTTACTTTCTGGGATTACAAGTTGAACAGAAGGAGGATGGGATGTTTATTCATCAAACAAAGTATGTGTATGACATTTTGAGTCGGTTCAAAATGAATGATTGCTCTACTTTCAACACACCCATATGTGAAAATCACAATCTTGGCCCAGATCACGAAAGTACTGAAGACGTTGATCCAACTCAATATAGGGCGATGATTGGTTCTCTGATGTACTTGACTGCTTCAAGACCTGACATTATGTTCGCAGTATGCTTGTGTGCTAGATATCAGGCAAATCCAAAAGAGTCACACATGAAAGCAGTGAAGCGTATTCTTTGTTACTTGAAGGGGAAACCTAAACTTGGGTTGTGGTATCCAGCTGATAGTGATCTGAATTTGTCGCTTACACTGACTCAGACTTTGGAGGATGCAAGTCGAACAGAAAGTCTACAACAGGTGGTTGTCAGTTCTTGGGAGGCAGGATCGTGTCTTGGCAATGCAAGAAGCAATCCTGTGTGTCTACATCTACGTGTGAAGCTGAATATATTGCTGCGGGTAGCTGCTGCTCTCAGGTTCTCTGGATACAACAGCAGATGCGCGATTACGGTTTGGATTTCACTCGTACTCCTATTATGATAGACAATAATGCCACAATTTCAATAACTAATAATCCCGTGAAACATAGTCGAACAAAACATATTGACATACGTCATCATTTTATACGGGATTGTGCTGAAAAACGACTAATTGAATTACATCGAGTCGACACAGAAGATAACCTGGCAGATCTTTATACTAAAGCTTTTGACAGGGCTCGCTTTGAACACTTAGTTGAACTCAACGGGATGAGGAATCCTGAATAACTGGTTTTTCATAAGAATTTTTGTAAATAGTTTACTGCTTTTCTTAAAAATAAAAAATACAAAAACATTGAAAAAACAAAAACATAAAAAAAAAATAGAAAATTAAAAATGAGTTATCACTGTGTGAAAAAGGAGAAATGATAGTACATTGGCAAGTTAGACTGTCACACTAAAATTGAAATTAAATTGCATAAGTGTGATAACAGCTTCATCATACGATGTACCAGTAGGCAAAAAGCATGAAATAATCAACTTACCAATGTGATATAAACTTAAATGAACTGTGTATGAGTGGGGAACACATCAGTGGTGTATGGTTTAATGACCTTAAATCTTGCGTTGATAGATTGCCAAAATCTGAAGCTTTGGGTCTTTATACTGTTATTTCATCTGGGGATATCTTGACTGTTTTTCTGTTCAGAACTAAAATTGTACATGACCTCAGGAAAGAAAGTCACTTGGAATTTGCACATTTCTATTTGAATGTCTGTATGTTGTCCCGATACAAACAATTTTGATCTGATTCTGAAATCTTCTCTGAAAAAAATCGTGTACCTCCTCTGCTGCATCCAGATATATGCTGACCTGGAGGTGCTAGGCAACGACAGCTTCTGCTGCATCCAGATACATGCTGACCTAGCTGTACGTTGTCGCGCTATAGATCTAATACACCCGAAAGAGGCCCTCAAGTGCCCAAATGAAACCCAAGAAACCTATATCAAACTGAGTAAAAACTCATTTGATCCGTATATTATACCATCTCTTCTAAAGATCTATTCTGTTATCTTCTCAACCTATTCCCAGTTAAGATTTCAGAAATCTGGATTGGACTTGTGAAATATGTGGTAGGGAAGATACTTGCATGATAGAGTGTGTTGTTTATATTTCCAGGATTTGATTAGTATTTATTTGGGTGTTCATTGTTAAGCAATTAAAACATGATAAAACAGATTATATGCAGACCTAGACATTGTCAGGATATCTTAAAGGATGAATTCAGTATACTCACCTACTACGATGAATCTTTGTGCATACCTTGATCGCGGGGGTATATTCTGAAGTGGGACACACTAGTTTATCAGTAATTAATATTACCTTAACGTATCATATGGTAATGGTACTTGAAATGCTCATGCATTTTGTTTAAGTGGACAAACATACTGGTAATCGTCTTGGACTGCTTTTCACGAAAAATTAAATAAAGGATTATCTAATAGTGTGAAAACAGTTTGATTGTGCTGATATGATCTTCTTACCAGTGATTCTCACAAAAATAGAGTGTTTATTGTTTTTGTTATTTACTTGCTTTCTGAAAAATATAAAAATCCAAAAATAGTGTCTTTTTCTGTTTAAAATTCTTAACGTACGGAAAACTGTTATTCTTGGAGGAATTGTTACTGATAGGGGGAGACAGTGTTGGAAAATGAGTTCAAAATTTTAAATCATGCGGGTTATAGAGTGTGTGATTAAAAAGTTTTGCGTGTTGGTGATAAATTGTAAAATGCTTAATCTGTTATACAGTTTAACTATCTCTTGAATAATAATAATTTGTTTAACTTATGTTGAAAAATTCTTATGGTTTCTCGAGATGTTTGTTTTATAGTATACAGATTGAAGCAGTGTGTTGCTGAGAAGTTGCTGTGTTACTGTGAAGAGATGAAAGTTTGATTGGATGCATGGTAGAACCTCCTTTCTATATTGCAGACAAAGTTGAAGAGTTTGAAGATTGCTATTCAAATGCTGAACTGGAGTTTACTCAAACGCTAAAGTTTTTGAAGATTTGGTGATTGGATGCATCAGCTTAGGGGGAGTCTGTTGCTGACAGAAACTGTTGAAGCTGAAGCTATCCAAAGACCAAAGACAGAGCACGAATACATGAAGATTGCAAGAAGACTGAAGACAAAGTTATTTTATGAAGCTATTGTCAAGGGGGAGTTTGTTGGTGCATGTTTGTGACAACAGCTTAGATTTGGTCTTTGGATATCTTGTAATTAGTTAAACGATAAACAGTTAGCGGGTTTAGCTTTGTATTAGTGAGTTAATAGAGTTTGGGCTAAACAAAACCCACATTGGGTGTTGGGGACGATTTGGGCCTAGCCCATGTAGTAAACCCAGCCTAATGTTGCAACCTTGTGTTATATAAACAAGGTTAGGCTTTAGGGTTTAGGTTAATCAGCCAGAACATTGTTTGTGAGGAATTTCATGAGAGACATAGTGCTTGGACGAAATTGGTGTTGGTTAGGGATCTTGATTGATTGTAATCACTTCGATAGATAATCAATAAAGATCCGGTTTGAAAGTGATTTGCTGTTTCTGTTCTTCTACTTGTTTCTGTGATATTCTGATCAAGAGGATTCCGCACTCTTGATTGGAAAGACAATTCTGTGAAAGATCCATACGAATAGGGGACCGACAACAGCTGATACAACCACTGCTAGTGGGAAATCAGATGATCCCATTAAATTGGGTAATGGTTTAAAATACCAAGATTTCATGGAGAGGCTTTCTACTATGGAAACAATTGTTACAAAAATGAACACATTTGAGTTTCTGGTTCAAGCTTCCAAAAGTCAACCCACTCCATAACTATATTCCCATGAGATATGGAATGCAGTTCATCCAATTATTACAACTCAAAGGGAATTTGTAGAAACTCAGCACAACCATTAAATGGCACTACTCAGAAATATGGTTGATACAAGATACATGGATACTCAGGCTGACATCAAAGCCATCAAAGAGGACTTGTTTAAAATTAATGGCACGGCCCCTACATCTATCTTCAAAGATGATGATGATCAAGATGATGCCAAAAAGAGGGAGAAACATGATATGAAAAAGTTTGGCAAACCTACTCCAAGTGTCACACCCCGACCGTGTTAAAACAACAAAACCGCGGCGGAAACGTCGGGGAGTGTCGTGGCAGAATTATTGTTTCACAACCATGGATACAAAAAGTTTTGTTTTATTGATTCATTAAGTAATTTACCTTGTTTTAACACAAAACAAATAAGTTACATATCGACTAATATTGTTATTATGTCACTAAGGCCTCGTCCAGATCCTAAGTGACTCATGCATCCTAGTAATCATCATCAAGCAACATCACCTGAAACATATATAAAAACAAAGTCAGCAAAGAAATGCTGGCGAGTACATAGGTTTTATAGGAGTGTCGGATTCATGGCTAGTTTAAATGTTGCAATACTTTATTAAAAACCTTGTTTTGAAAAGAGTATAATATTGCAACTTAATTAACCAACTCAAATAAAGCGGGCTATAGTTTATAAAACCTCGTAGCCATGATTCTTAACCCAAAAACATTTGTTTTAGTAAAGCAATTTGTAAAACATCTCGTATTAACTCGTTAATAAAACTCGTATGGTTTATATCCTTTCGAAAACATCGTTAAGTGACATTGTTTCAAAATCGTTTACCCAAGTGAACTAAATAACGCCACGGTATGTAATATGTTGAAAACACTTATATATAAGAAGTACCCGCGGCGTATCTACCATGTTTTCACCACATTACCCCCGTCCCGTTATCTAAACACTTAACCAAAAACCAATCATTTATCCAACTCGTTTAATCTTGTATGAATCGTTCCCAAATCGTTAATTCGTTTAAATCATCCTCGTTTTAAGTGTGAAAACTATTTATGGTCGCCTTGCTAATAACATTCAAACCTTCGTGACTCGACTATCTCGCTCTCGTATTAATAAACCACCAAAGGGTAAATTAACATTCAGATTCAGTCATTACCCACCTAACCCACACATAACCATGGGTGTAGTACGATAATGGGATTTGCCAGATCGTATGGTACCATAACCTAATACTGGTCGGCTTGATCAATGCTAATGAATTCCATTCGTTATGTAATTACAACCAACTAGTTTATTCACTTTATTGAAATCGTTATTAGTTTAATATAAACCATCTTAATCGTTTTTGAAATCATCGTTATAATATCGAAAATCGTTTTGAAAACCATCGTTAAAACCTTGAAAATATTTTGCACATATGAATCACCCCAAAACAATTGAAAACAGTAAAATAGGGGAACTATGTACTCACATGAAGTGCAAAGTATCCTCAATCAATAGAACTTCAACAAACTCAAATAAACCAGAGAAATCAAACAGTACCTAGTAATTGAATCACTAGTCAAACAATAGACATCTAAATCGGAAGATCAGATAGGATGAGGTCTTGTAAACCAAATAAGTGTTGGAACTCATGTGATATGGTTTAACAAAGCATACATCCTAAATCGGAACCTAACCTAAGTGCTTTCGACCCGTCAGGACCCACGTTAAAGTCTCATGCACGCAAAAGCGCGTTCGAGACGTCTAACTAGTCCTATGACAAGTATTATATGCCTAAACATGTTTAAATATGTTGCATAATCAGTTACGTGAAAAAGTTTATGTTACATATGCTTAATTACCAATTATGCATGAAAAGGGCATTTTGGTCATTTACCTAAGGCATATAAACCACTTATCATACAACTAATTAAATCTAAGTGACCATAAGGTATAACCTCGGAAGGTTATTCCCTATACAACTATGGTCACTAAACATGTTTGGTCGGATCCTAAAGATCGACCAAATGGGTCGAGTTCGAAAGTCTAAGCGGTTGTTTAGTCCGCTTGACTTACGACTTTACACAAGCACTAATCTAAAAGTGACGAGCTAAACATGTTAAAACATGTTTAGTTAAGTTAGAAAACAGGTTTTGATATCAAAACAAATGGTTTTGATACCCAAGAGTAGTTTGGTTACAAAATACGCATAAACACGTATTTTGTCCGAAACTACGACTCGTCACTACGCCTAGTCAACGTGGTAATCAGTAGGTATAGTCACAAGGGACTATTACCATCGTGATTACGCTCACGTTGCAAAGTTCAACGGAACTTTGTGTTAACCATTGACTGGTCAAAGCTTTCATGCTTGAAATACAAGAACAAGCAAGAAGAGGACTTACAAAGCGTCCAAGAAGGATGTTTGATCTAAAATAGCTCAGGTACGAAGTGCAAACACCCCAACTTAGAGCTGATTTCAGATCAAGTGTGAGAATGAAGTGAAGTGGGGGTTGCTATTTATAGGAATTTCACAACCATTAGAATCATTTCTTGGAGAAGAGGGAATGATCTTGGCCTTACACTTGGGCACAAGGTTTTGAATACCATGGGGACATCAAATACCAGCCCATAGTGTGTAATTCAAGGGGTAAAAACCATTTGAGCAAGTGGAATAGGCCAGATTCATTGTTTCTGCAATTCTGTGGTTCTGGGGAAGGCTTATGGACCGTAAGCATATGTCCATACGGTCCGTAAGGACCTTGCAGACTAGGAACTTTCAAAAATGGCAGATTTAGTCCCTGAAGCCCCAAACTTGGTTTTTGATGCATTTTTGACACGTTTAAGCCCCGTTAACCCCATTTCAAAGCTCTAAAATGAAGTTAAAGTATAGGGAACTTAAAATGTGCTCAAAAATATCTTGGATGTCGGCTCGTTTGGTCGTACGGTTGCGTTGTTCGGTTAATTACGACGGGAGTTGTAACGAACGCAAAAACGATCTAAATTAAGCGACAAATGGAATTTTCTTATGCCAAACACTAAAATAAAATATTTTAATGCTTACCTAAATTTTTGGATGTCCGGATATATTCAGAACGTAAGATATGCGCGAAAATGCAAACTTGTGCACTTTTTGACGCTTTTAGTCCCTATTGATCAATAAAGTTTATTTTAGCATACCGAACCCCTCAAAGCCTATTTCTAAGCTATGTAAAGGATATTTAGGGTATGTTTAACTTATGATCAAGTTCCGAAGTGTTCGTTACTATACAAATCAGTATAGTTTTGCAGTTTGACACAAATAGTCCCTACGATCGAACAAAGTTGATTTCAACACACCAAACCATTCAAAACTTATTTCTAAGTTATGTGGAGGTTATTTAAGGTATGTTAAGCCTATGTCACTATTCCGGAGTGTTTGTCGCGTTATACTGACTATGTTTATGCACCAGTTCGCGTATAACCTTCCAAAAAGCGATTTAAAGCTTGAAATCGGAATCGAATCGAATTGTAAAAATCACTAAACATAATTACACATATAATAACACCAAAACACATATAATAACACCAAAGCACATTGTTTTATTAATAATCAACATTGTTTTACATTGTACATCGATTATAGAACACAGTTGTCACAGTCTCCCCTACTTCAGGAAATTTCGTCCCGAAATTTTAACTAGAGGAAGCTTGTGAAAACAAATGCGGATATTTCGTCTTCATTTGGTCCTCATGTTGCCAAGTAAACTCTGGGCCACGTTTGGATTCCCAACGAATCTTGACCAATCGTATCCGTTTGTTCTTCAACTATTTGAATGTATGGTCCACTATCTCCACGGGTTTCTCGACAAAGTGCATCGTTTCATCGATTCGGATCTCATTGAGAGGAATGTGAAGATCAGCATCAGCTAAACACTTTCACAAATTGGACACGTGAAAAGTCGGGTGAATATTTCCAAGCTCTGGAGGTAGCTCTAGTCGATAGGCAACCTTACCAATCCTTTCCACAATCTTAAATGGTCCAACATATCGAGTTGCAAGTTTTCCTTTCTTTCCAAATCTTACCACTCCCTTCCAAGGTGACACCTTGAGTAGGACACGGTCTCCGACTTGAAATTCTAAGGGCTTACGTCGTAAATCCACATAACTCTTGTGACGGCATCTAGCTGTCACAAGATTATCGCGAATTTTCTTGATTTTGTCTGTTGTTTCTAAAATGAGCTCAGGTCCAGTAAGCTGAGCTTCACCAGTCTCAATCCAACAGATAGGTGAATGACATTTTCGACCGTAGAGAGCTTCGAATGGTGCCATATTAATACTAGCATGATGACTATTGTTGTTGTGACACCTGTGTCACTTCAACCATCAAACAAATGCCAAACCAACGAAATATTGTATTTTATACTTGGGATTTGTAAAAATATGTGTATCGTTTGCACATATCAACTCTTGTTCGATTTCAAGCTTTAAATCGCTTTCTTGAGGGTTATACGCGCTCTGATGCGTAAATATAACCAGTTTAATGCAACGAACACTCCAGAATAGTGAAATAGGCTTAACATACCTTAAAAAACCTCCACATAACTTAGAAATAAGTTTTGGATGGTTTGGTGTGTTGAAATCAAGTTTGTTCGATCGCAGGGACTAATTGTGTCAAACTGCGAAACTATACCGATTCGTATAGTAACGAACATTCCAAAACTTGATCATAAGTTAAATATGACCTAAATATCCTTTATATAGCTTAGAAATAGGCTTTGAGGTGTTTGGTGCGCAGAAATAAACTTTATTGATCAATAGGGACTAAAAGCGTCAAAAAGTGCACAAGTTTGCATTTTCGCGCGTATCTTACGTTCTGAACATATCCGAACATCCAAAAATTTATATAAGCATTATAATATTTTATTTTAGTGTCTGGTATAATAAAATTTCATTCGTCGCTCAATTTGGATCGTTTTTGCGTTCGTTACGACTTCCGTCGTAATTTACCGAACAACGCAACCGTTCGACCAAACGAACCGACATCCGAGATATTTTTGAGCTTGTTTTAAGTTCCCTATACTTTAAATTCATATTTGATCCTTAAAATGAGGTTAGCGGGGCTTAAACGTGTCAAAACGCATCAAAAATCAAGTTCGGAGACTCAGGGGACTGTTCTGCCAATTAGCCAAACTTACTGCCAGCTAACCAGGTCCTTACGGACCGTATGGACCCTCTTACGGTCCGTAAAGCATCCCAGAACAACGGAAAGTTGTTTCCAGCTTGATTCAGCTGTTCCACACTTGTACAAATGGTTTTGAACAATTCTATGGGCTCCCTTGGTTTTGTAAATCTGTGGGCACGAGGTGTATGGCTGAGATTGAAGCTCGGTTTTCAAGAAACAATCCTAACGGCTCTATGAAAACTTTATATACCCTCCTTCATTCACTTGCAAAACCCACAACTTGATCTGATTTTGGCCTTCTAAGTTGAAGTTTATACTTCATACCTGAAGGTAAATCAGATCAAGAGCTTACGGGGACCCTTTGTAAGTATTCTTTCGTTCTTTTATCGCTTTTCGAGTCTGAAAGTCAAACCGAGTTTGACTTTCTGCATTGACCAGTTTATGGTCAATACGAAGTTCGTTTGAACTTCATAACATGAGCGTAATCACGATGGTTATAGTCCCTAGTGACTATACCTACTGATTACCACGTTATCTAGGATTAGTGGCGAGTCGTAGTTTCGGCCAAAATGCGCACTCTTGCGTATTTTGTAAGCAAACTACTTTTAGGTATCAAAACCATTTGTTTTGATACCAAACCTGTTTTTTTACTTAAGTAAACATGTTTCGACATGTTTAGCTCGTCACTTTTTAGATTAGTGCTTATGTAGAGTCGTAAGTCAAGCGGACTAAACACCCGCTTAGACTTACGAACTAGACCCGTTTGGTCGATCTTTAGGATCCGACCAAACACATTAGGTGACCATAGTTGTATAGGGAATAACCTTCCGAGGTTATACCTTATGGTCACTTCGTTTAAGTAGTTGTAAGATAGGTAGTTTATATGCCTTAGGAAAATTACCAAAATACCCTTTTTATGCATAATTGATATTTAAGCATATGTAACCCAAACTTTTGTCACTTAATTGATTATGTAACATAATTAAGTATGTTAGGGCATATACTACTTGTCATAGGACTAGTTAGGCGGTCTGAACGCGTTATACGCGAACGACGCGTTAAAGTAGCATAAGCTACCTAAACGTGTCGTGATGGGTCGCAAGCACCTAGGATAGGTTTCCTTTTAGGATGTAGGCTTTGTTAGACCATATTATATGAGTTCCTATACTCATTTGGTTTACGAAACCACATCCTATCCGATCTTCCGAATTAGGTCCGGTTTATTTATGTAGTTACCTATTTTAGGTACCGTTTGATTTCCGGGACTCCACTAGCTTGCTTGGTAGTTGTTTAAGACTTCTAAGCACTCTCAAGTGAGTACATAGTCTCCTCTTTTACTGTTTTCAACTGTTTTGGGGTGAAACATGTGTACCTATTTGTTATGTTCTTGTTTTCAAAAGTATAATTGATTATACATATTAGTACTTATCTTTTTATAAACTGAATGATTATTTATGGTTTATACTCTAATTTTTCCAAAGATTATAAAATTAAATTGTTGGATAGTACTTATTTTATGTTCGCCAGACCGGTTGGTAGTATGATATAGTGCTATAGGATTTGACACCCCATTCCTGTTATCATGGAATGTCTGAAACCAATTTGTTTCTCCATCCAAATAGGGATTGCCTTTGTGGTATTTCTATAGTCTCAAAGGTGTATTTTGATGCACTAGGCCTGAATGAATTCTTAAGTCACATTATTTTTGTATATTAAGTTATACTCCCAAATGTATAGTTTGATATGCTCTCATATGTGATATTGTACAAAACCAACATATATTTTGTTAAAAATCCAAAACATAGTTTAATATGTTATTTCTAATCCAAAACATAGTTTAATATGTTATTTATAAATCCAAAGTATACTTTTGATATACTACTGAAAATTATTATTTTAAACAACTAAGGTATATTTAATATACTATTTGCCTAACGATTGGGTTTTGGTTAGTGTTTAGATAACGGGACGGGTGTGATGTGATGAAAACATGGTAGATACGCCGCTGGTACTTCTTATATATAAGTGTTTTCATCACATTACATACCGTGTTGTTATTTAGTACACTTGGGTTAACGATATTGGAACTGAAATATATTTTAATATATTACTCATTCGACTTTCTTAAAAAAACCAAAGTATATTTTCATATATACTATAAACCTTTTTATCAAAATATTGTTTTTCAAACAATATATTTTATACAAACTCATTTTACTTACTTATTAAATTTTCTATGTATTATTATTTTATACCATCTGATTTCTGATAAATGATTTATAAAAGAAAACTTTTTTTTTCAAGGATCATGACTACTTTTCTTAAAACATTTTTCTTTAAACTCATAAGTCATGAATCCTAAATACACTAAAACCTATGTATCTCACAGGCATTTTTATGCTGACGTACCTATTTTTACACATGTTTCAGGTGCTGCATTGTAATGGTTGTTGATACAAGCCACACTTAGGATGGACTCGTGCCTTAGCGACTTTAAAACTTGGAAAGATAATATTTGTATTTAACTGATTTGTAATAGAACAAAGACTTCATTTATTTAATAAAACAAAATTATTTGATCCATGGTTGTGAAACAATGATTCTGTTACAACACTCCCCGACGTTTCCGCCACGTTTTGTTGTTTTACGTGGTCGGGGTGTGACAGAAAAGTTGGTATCAGAGCCAATGGTTATATGGAATTAGGTTATTAGTAATGCTTTGACCTAGACTATAACCTTCCTAGGACCCTTACACAAGTTTTCTTGTGTTTAGTTTTAAAACAATACCGTCACTTATTCTTAGGTGACAACCACAATAAGAACACAAATTTCAATCCTGCTTTGAGAACTAATCATCTGTTCTAGGATGATTGATTGTAAGGTTTTGAACCCTCTAAGTTTTTGAAATCCCGTCAAAGTTTGGTCTAAATAATGTGAACACGTGCAAACTAGAAGGGTGGGTGCCTGTACCCTGAGCTTTCTGTCTAAGGCTAGAGTGTTCGTACAAATCCGCAATATCGGACCAGTCACTCTTACCTGGGAACTCTTGGGGTGAGTGTCCACTTATAGGCGAGCATGTCTTTGCGATACATTATTTTTGACCCATTTACTTTGATTAATCGCTGTGTGTCGTTTGTTGCTTCGTAGTAACAAACAAATGACCACCATCTTTGCCTTCATCAATTTTGTCTCCTTTCATTCTTTTCGTCTAATCCTTTCACTTGTTTTCCTTCCTGTTTTCCCTTTTAGAATGCCTCCTCGAACGCGAAAATACGCTCCCAAATGCCTAAATGTCACATATTATGGCACAGCATATGGCTGCTATACTCCCAGATATTTTTGCTCAAATGAATCAAGCCATCAACAACCAGAATGCTCCATGAAATTTCAAAAACTTCAATTCAGCTAACCCAGTGAAGTTTAGTGGTTCTGAAGGAGCAACTGGGCTCCTACAGTGGTTCGAGGGCATTGAGAGTACATTTCGTCACGTTCAATGTCCTGAAAATCGGAAAAGTCGAGTTTGCCTCCAGTGTATTTCAGAAAAGGGCTCTTACGTGGTGGAACAGAGTTATGAGGGACCGTGGTGCTGAGGTTGCATTAGCACAGACTTGGGCTGAGCTTAGAGCTCTTATGATGAAGGAGTTTTATCCTCGTCATGAATTTAGAGCTTTAGAAAGGGAATTTGATGACCTGAAGCAAGACAGTGGTAAACATCGAGCCTATACTGACCGTTATGAAGAATTGAGCCTGTTGTGTCCTGCTATGGTTACTCCTGTGGATAAGGCGATCGAGAAATATATTGATGGTCTTCCTGACCTAGTTCAGGATATTGTTACTGGCAGTAACCCTACTACTGTCAGACAAGCCATTGAACTGTCTGCCACCCTAACTGAATCCCACATCAGGAAGGGTAAGCTGTTTCAAAAAGGCGACCCAAGACCATCTGATAAGGCTGCTCAAGCTGAGCCAAAGGAAAAACAGGCTGAGATATCCAAGAAGAAGAAGCGCAAAGCCTCTCAAAATTGCGCCATAACGGCTCAAGACAAACAGGTTGCACTAAACCAGCCAGCACAACCTCGCAAAAGGCAAAACTATGTTGGTACCGCACCTTTGAGTAATAAATGCAAACGTCATCATTTGGAGCAAGAGAAACAAATGTACCCACTGTGGGCGGTTTAATCCGATTTGCTCTCAGGTATGAAGCATAAACTTCAACTTAGAGAGCCAAAATCAGATTCAAATGTGGATTTTTAAGTGAAATGGGATGGGGTATTTATAGATATGGCACAACCGTTAAGATCGTTCGTGGAGAAACGTGCTTCGATCTAGGCTGTACACATGGGCCCCTTGTTTTGCAAAACCATGGGCACCCCAAGTTTAAGCCCATGGTATCAAAAATACCATTAAATACCAGCCCATAGTTTGCAAAACCATGGGCTAAAACCATCAAAACTTCAAAATTGGACTAGGTTAATTGAATCTGGTCTGAAATTTCAAAAATAGTCCCTGCTCTTGTAAAACTTGAGTTTTTGGCACTTTTAAGCTGTTAACCCCATTTTAAGGCTCTAAAATAAAGTTAAAGTATAGGGAACTTAAAATATGTGCAAAAACATCTCGGATGTCGGTTCGTTTGGTCGTACAGTTGCGTTATTCGGTTAATTACGACGGAAATCGTAATGAACGCAAAACGATCCAAATTACGCGATGAATGGAATTTTCTTATGCCAAACACTAAAATAAAATATTTTAATGCTTACTTAAATTTTTGGATGTCCGGATATATTCAGAACGAAAGATATGCGCGAAAATGCAAAGTTGTGCACTTTTTGACGCTTTTAGTCCCTATTGATCAATAAAGTTTATTTTAGCATACCGAACCTCTCAAAGCCTATTTCTAAGCTATGTAAAAGATATTTAGGGTATGTTTAACTTATGATCAAGTTCTGGAATGTTCATTACCATACAAATCGGTATAGTTTCGCAGTTTGACATAAATAGTCCCTGCGATCGAACAATCTTGATTTCAACACACCAAACCATCCAAAACTTATTTCTAAGTTATGTGGGGGTTATTTAAGGTATGTTAAGCCTATTTCACTATTCCGGAGTGTTTGTTGCATTAAACTGGTTATATTTACGCATCAGTGCGCGTATAACCTTCCAGAAAGCGATTTAAAGCTTGAAATCGAACAAGAATTGATATGTGCAGGAGATACACATATTTATACAAATCCCAAGTATGAAATACAATATTTCATTGGTTTGGAATTTGTTTGATGGTTGAAGTGACACAGGTGTCACAGTCTCCCCTACTTTAGGAAATTTCGTCCCGAAATTAATTTTAGAGGAAACTTGTGAAGACAGCTGTGACGGTTTTGCTTTCAAATAAGTCCACTGAACCCTAAGTAAAACTCTGGGCCATGTTAGGATTTTTTTTAGCGAAATTTTCAACCCTCAAAGTGAAGTCCTTGTAGTAGCAAAACATGGAGTTTCGAACTATGGACAGGAGAACGTTTCTCATGAAGGCTTGTCATAGGAAACTTGTGTGTGCTTAAATTCAGAATTGGGGAGTGTAAGATAAAATGACATCGGTCAAGGTCCAGGACTTCTCCCGTATCATTATTCTTGTCAGTATAGGTCTTAACACATGACAAAACTTGTTGTGGTTTATGTGCACTGAATTCCATAATTATGTATGCATCCATAATTATGTAATTTCTTGCACAGTCCGCACAGTTTATTTCATAATGCGTAGAGTAAACATCAATTGAATAAACATGAAATGACTTGACTATACCACCAAAGGATCTTTTTAACTAGATCAACACATGATCTTCTTAATTAGACCGTTGTATAATTTTTTTAAATATACCACTTAAAGAGATCTTTTTAATTATATCATCACATGATATTCCTAACCAGATTTTTAAATCAATATGTTTAACTAGACCACTCCAAGGAGCGGTTCCCTTGTATGGCTTTATCCCTGAGACGAGGCATGGTGATAGCTAAATCAACGGTCCTCTGGAGTACGACGTCTAAGTGTTGGGCAATTGCAGCACCTGGTTAGGACTTTTAAGTGTTGTTGCGATGAAGAGGCATCTTGAAGATAATGGAAGGCATATGAGGAAGCAATCGAAAGATAGTAAAAAATGAATGACAACGCATGAAGATTGTGACCATTTGTTTATTACCAATGGCAAACAAATGAGACGGTGACTAATCAAAGTAAATGGGTCAATACAATGTATCGCGAAGACATGCTCGCCTATAAGTGGACACTCACCCCCAGAGTTCCCAGGTAAGAGTGACTGGTCCGATACTGCGGATTTGTACGAACACTCTAGCCTTAGACAGAAGACCCAGGGTACAGGCACCCACCCTTCCAGTTTGCACGTGTTCACATTATTTAGACCCAATTTTGACGAGATTTTGAAAACTTAGAGGGTTCAAAACCTTATAATCAATCATCCTAGAACAGATGATTAGTTTTCAAAGCGGGATTGAAATTTGTGTTCTTATTGAGGTTGTCACCTAAGGATAAGTGACGGTATTGTTTTAAAACTAAACACAAGATAACTTCTGTTAGGGTCCTAGGAAGGTTATAGACTAGGTCAAAGCATTACTAATAACCTAATTCCCTATAACCATTGGCTCTGATACCAACTTTTCTGTCACACCTCGACCACGTAAAACAACAAAACATGGCGGAAACGTCGGGGAGTGTTGTAACAAAATCATTGTTTCACAACCATGGAATGAATAATTTCGTTTTATTGAATTAATGAACTCATTGTTTTATTACAAATCAGATAAATACAACTATTATCTTTCAAATTTTAAAGTCGCTAAGGCACGAGTCCATCCTATGTATAGCATGCACCATCAATCATCACATAATAGCACCTGAAACATGTGTAAAAATAGGTACGTCAGCATAAAAATGCCTGTGAGATACATAGGTTTTAATGTAATTAGGATTCATGACTTATAAGTTTAGAAAAAGTTGTTTAACAAAAGTAGTCATGATCCTTGTAAAAGGTTTTCTTTTATAAATCATACTAAAATTTATAAGAAATCGGATGATATAAAATAATAATACATAGGAAATTAAATAATTAAGTAAAAATGAGTTTGTATAGAATATATTGTTAGAAAAACAATATTTTGATAAAAAGGTTTATAGCATATATAAAAATATACTTTGGTTTTAAGAAAGTCAAATAAGTAATATATTAAAATATATTTCAGTTCCAATGTCGTTAACCCAAGTGTACTAAATAACGCCACGGTATGTAATGTGATGAAAACACTTATATATAAGAAGTACCAGCGGCGTATCTACCTGTTGGGATTGAACCCTACCAGAGGAACATATAATGAAAGCCAAAACTAGTTCACAACAGTGGATTCACAATAAGCAGCTGTTTACACTAAGTCTTCTCCCTAGAAAGTGATTATAACATCTGATGGTCTTATATCCACTGCCCGTATACAACTGCTGCTGTTGTTCTAACTACTGATGAAGCCTAGAAGACTGCTGAGAAGTAAACACTGCTGGTACAATCTACTGATGACAAAGCACTGCTCACTCAAGGACTGATCAACCTTGAGGAAAGCACTGATGTAAAGAGGAAGCAGTAGTTTAGTGTATCATCTGTTTTAGACATAGTCCGTAGTTAGGATTAGCAGTGTTTGTATAGGAACAGTTGTTACAGGTTGTTAGGCTGTTATACGTCGCTTTCATGGTGACGTCAGCTGAGATGCCTCAGTGGTTTGGCTTGTCTATAAATGGAGCAGTACTCTGTACTGTTACATTTGATCGTTTTGAGTGAGTTCTTCTCCTCAATTCAATCCTTTCATCTTGTGCAACCAACCTTGGGGTATCAGGCTGAGGGGGAGTTTAGTTTGTAAGCTTGCATTGTAATCTTTTGCTTTGAATTGTAATCTTTCGACTCTATGAAAAGCAAATGTTTATCAAACTATATTCTCTTTTGATTGTGTTTACAAAGTTTGTTTTCATTTCCGCTGCACTTAAACTCTGTTCATTTCTGTTGAGTTTTTCAATTTATACAAACAAGCACAATCACTAGAGCCTCCGATCCTAACAATTGGTATCAGAGCCTGGACAGTCAAATTCGATCTAACAATCAATTTGACATAACAGTTCAGCTCAAAATTCATTGATACTAAGGTTGGTTGTATTCAGTTGAAAAGCAGAGTAAGGATTGATCACCCTTAACGTTGTTATTTAAATACTCAGTAAAACAACCAAGATGTCATAAGACACAAAAATTTCACACAACAAGTGATGTCATGCACAAGTCACTCATAGTTCTCAGATCTGAAAACATGTCTGTTAAACTATGGTATTATTTCTTCTTTTCAAAATTGATTTCAACTGTTGTTATGAAATTTGTGATGCTTTCATAATATTATATACTAAAGTATGAACCTCAGATTAACAAAAACCTATGTTCATATAAGCATTGGTGTTTTTGCTAACGTACAAAGAGGGAAATTAAAACTTTAGCCATTCGATCTTATGTGTTGAAAAACAGGTTGAGATTCTCAAAAGGAGCAAATCAGCCCTGTTAAAAATACATTAAGAAAATCTGGGGTCAATATAGTCCGTATCATATGTAATGTGAGATTGGTTGAAAACTTGTGCAAATATGACCAATTCTCTCAAAAACATTACTGCAAAGTGATTCTGGATTAAGTATTTCTTCAATAAAGATCTCCCAGTAAGTATTTCATTACTTATGAATGGGAAGGGTAAAAAGGGAAGAAGGAAAATCACAAAAACTCAAAAAGTGTGTTTATCTCAAAACTCTTAAAGTCAAAAGTAAAGAGTATAAACTCAAAACACTTAAGAGTTCAAATTTGGGGTAAAAATGGTCATCAAAGCAATTGTGTGCATTCATTGGGTCAGGAAAATTCAGGTAAAAGTAGTATCTCAAGTGGCTAAACTTAAAAGAGGACTAGACAAGCTATCAGAATCGTCACATGGTAACAAAATCCAGAACAGGGTTTTCAAAAACCTATGTGTTCTTGTGTCCTCATTTTTGCAATCAACTAACAAGAAAATGGTACCAAACAGTGGTCAAAATGTTTTTAAAATTTCATACCACTGTTGTCAAACCACTGACCATTTTCATAAACGTGAGTATGAGATGATTATGCGTTTTATTGAAGCTATATCAGTTCCTTTTGATGCTGTTTACGAGAATCCTTTAATTTTTTTTTTGTGGAAAAGGTTTTTCTCAAATAAAGCAGGATATATTATTCTTTATATTTTTTTCTTTGAGAATAATATATTTTGAACTTTTTACTGGTTTTTGATAGTAAAGTTTCAATCTCCTGTCATGATATATTACCTTTATTTTTGTTGGTAATATTATCCTCAAAATGGCTCAAAAGGAGATGGTACAAATATATCAAGGTCATCAAACTCAAGTTTGTTTTAAAACAGATCAAAGATTGATTGCCAAAAGATCTTGAAATATTGGGGTACTCTTGCTTTAATTTAAAAATTATAGCAAAAATGAGTAGCCATAGTAAAAAGTTTACTTCATCTGGGGTACTAAACCACTGTCAGGAAGTCATAAAAGCTTCAAAATATGTAAATGACATGTGGCAAAACCTTGAATGAAAATTTTTGTAAAAGCTTATCCACTGGTGCACTAACGGTTGTTGATATACTAGTTTTCAAATCCTTACCATTACTTTACCCCTGATCACTGTTTTGTTCAAACATCTGCTTTCTAACCACTGTTCACTGCTGAAAGTCAACCCCTGATCCTTATTTTGGTGGCAAGCACTGATGTTCAAAATCAGTGTCTTATCCACTGACATGCTATCCACTGCTTTCATATTATTACCGTTGTAACAACTGACATTTGCTTCATCAGTGGCTCTCCAAAACAACTGGTTCTCCATTATTCATCTCTTCATCAGAGGTTGACACGTGGTCAGTTTTTAGCCATCAGATCTTTGTAACCGCTGCCACGTTAGCATTCACTTTTTCTCTATAAAACCCCCATTCCCAACCAAAAACAGGGTTTTACTGTCGAATGGAATTCTTAAAAAATTCTCTTCTCAAAACAGTTTTTCATCTCATTCTCTCCAATTTTTCATCATCTTCTTCGATCAATCATCTCCAAAATGACAAAATCGAAATCATCTACAAAACCCACTTTCAAATCATCATCAAAAGAAGCCTCTCAAAAGGCTAAATCCACTGAAATCCCACACAAGCCATCTCACAATCTTCTGGGTCCCCTTACAAAACCCGGCACTACAGATGCCTTCAACTCCATCCTTGCTACCATATCTGCATCAAAGTACAAAACTTTGTTAACAACAGATGCACCAATTTACTTACAACCCAAAGAGAGTTTTGGAAGAATGCAACCCTTGAAAAACAAGGAGACACTGTTACAGCCATTAACTCTTCTCTAAAGGGTAAAGATGTCAAGATCACACCACAATCCATATCAGAGGTCTTTCAACTCGATGATCAGACAGGTTTAACTTCTATCCCTAAAAACGAGTTAAAAATTGACTTCAT
This sequence comes from Helianthus tuberosus, assembly GCA_030545235.1. Lineage (NCBI taxonomy): Eukaryota > Viridiplantae > Streptophyta > Magnoliopsida > Asterales > Asteraceae > Helianthus > Helianthus tuberosus. The sequence goes on from CM060415.1 coordinate 79,395,630, forward strand.
TGAAAGAGGGTATACTGACACAATGATGAAGAGGGATACCTTACAAAAAGGTTTCTTCCCTCCAGCAACAAGGTTTTTATTTCATACCCTTCTAATGTGTGTTTCAAACAAAACCACTGCTTTTAATGAAATACCATTAAAAATTCAAAATCTGGGATATGTTATTCTTCAAGAAGAAAATTTTAATTATTCCCGGGAAATTTTTAATGATCTGGTTAAAAATGTTGAAACAAAATCATTCTTACTGTTTCCAATATTTCTAAGTTATTATTTTGAAAAGAAATTCAGTAAAAATGATATTTCTGCAATAAACCAAGGTGACTCTTTACAAATGCACAGCTTAACTGCTGAAACTTTTACAAGAATGTCAACACCTTGCAAAACACAAGCAGAGGTGCCTGAGCAGAATTTAGCAGCTATCACTGCTCCTCAGGTATCTGCTGCTGAGCCCACTGCTTAAGGTGATCAAAGTAGCAAAACAACTACTTTGAAACCCACACCTACAATCACCAAAAAGCCAACAAAAAGAAAAACTCAAAAAACCCCCCAAACCCATCAAAAAGGCAACTCTGGAGGATGAGATACCAGAGCAACTGCCTGTGACAAAACAAAAGTCACAAGAAACCACTGTTGCTTCTTCCTCACAACAGTTGGTACAAATATCTCAACCCATAACCGAAACTCCTCCTGTTTCTTCTCAAAACGAACAGGTTGTACACATAGGGACTCCACAATATGATGCTCTGGAATCACTCACTTCCATCATCCACAGCCCAATGCCTGAGGCAAATTCTCTTCTAACCCCAAACCTCACATTCACAATTCCTCCACCAACAAGAATTTTGTTGGAAGCAATTGATTTGAACCAGGCACAAACCAGTCCTTCTCAATCACCCGTCCATGAGAACATGCCTCAACAATTGACTGGGTCTGATGTATCAATCTTTGCTAACCCACCAACATAACCTGAGGAGGTTACACCCCTTGAGTTACAAGTAACTCTTGGTGGTAATCCAAGTGAAGCAGCCACTACAACTATTGAACCCACTAGTTTACATTTGGACAGTGGTTACATTAATAAGACTTCCTTGGAGGAAATTTCTTCAATAGCACCTCTGACATCTACCAGTGGATTCTTTTTTACCACTGGCAACATCAAAAGATTGTCAAGTGTTGAAGGAAGAAGACCCCAGTACCAAGAAAAAAGGGGCATCAATGGTTAATGTTTGGAGTACACTCCCTACCTCAACCACTGATAAAACCACTGCTAGTTGGAAATCAGATGATCCCATTAAATAGGGTGATGGTTTAAAATATCAGGATTTGATGGAACGAGTTGACAAATTGGATACAGCTGTTGCAGATATCAAAGACATGCGACAATAGTTGTTGACAATACAAAATATGCAATCCACTGTTGGTCCACCTCAAGCACCTGCTCCACCACAAGCACCTGCTGCAAATGAGCTCTGGAATCTATTTCAACCTTTTCTCCAACAACAAAAACAAATGGCTGATCAGTAACATGCAAAACATGTTCAAGAGCTGAGAAACACCATGGAGTCTAGGTTCAAGAACACACAAGCAGACATTAAGGCTCTCAAGGCCCATTTACTGGAAACCACTGGTACTGATCCTCCCACTGTGCTCTTCATTGATCAATTACCCCCAGATAATGCCAAAAAGGGGGAGAAAATTAAAGAATGGAAGAAAAAGGGAGTAGATGATGGTCTCTACATAGAACCAGAAATGGAGAATATGACCAAGCAGATACCTTTGCCAGATGGTAGCAAAAAGGTTTATGTTACCCAAAATGCACTTGATGATGCTATAGCAAGTGTAAAAAGGGACAGAGCGGCAAAGGATATGTCAAGGTGGAATAAGGAGAAAAGAGCTTACATGGAGCTGAATGCGCAGGGTTGTTCTAGGCTAAAGGATGTTCAAAATCTTGAGCTAAAAAGAAATCCCACTAGAAAAGTGAGGGAACCCAAGTCCACACCATCCAGACTCACAAAGCATACTCCTAAACCACCATCCAAAAGCCACCAACATCAAACCTCCATCCAAACATCTGTTGTAACTCCTGTTGTATCAACTACTGCTGGTACTTCAGAGGTTTCAACATCTGTTATCACTTCAACACACACCACTTCAACACACACCACAACCACTGCCTTACCACTACCACCATCATCACCAAAAACAACCTCACCACCATCTTCTCCTGCCGAAAAGCAGAAGACAGCAGATGTTACAACATCTGTTGTAATGACAGCAGTGGTTGAAACACCAGTTGTTTCAACCGCTGTTAGTCAATCATAAACCACTGCCCCTCAAATCACCACCACTGATCCACCCAAAGCATCATCAGTCCCTCCTCAAACAAAAAGGAGAAGGCTAATCCTGAAAGATGATGACACTTCACCACCACCAACATCTTCAAAATCTTTGTCACTTGTTACAATACCCAAGCCTGTTCCTCTCTCATCAGCACAAGTTCAACAGCCCTTAGCTCCTGCAGGGTTCCAATTTCCTCTTGAGCTCATAGCAGTCAGAGAAGAAATCAAGTCCTTTTATTATGAGGATTACCCTGCTAAAAGGAGATTGCCATCAGTTCAAGGATATCCCAGGCCTAACAATATTGAAGAATATTTGAAAATCAAGGCTAAGCAAGCAGAGGATATCTCAAAAAGAAATACACATGGGAAATCTGATAGAGAATTTCAGCAGAATTATCAATACTTGCTCACACAAGTCATATCCTTAGAGCAATTTGCAAAAAAATGTATGTCAACAAATTTCAGAAAGAGTAGATGAAACTTTGAGAAAAGACTACATTGAAAGCATCATGGCAACCAAGAAGTACAAGGGAGAAAGGTATATGTACAAGGAGTGGACCATTCCTGAGCTTGAAAAAGAAGCAGCCAGGATTCAAGAAATGATAAATAAGAAGGTCAAACACACTCCTCCAGATTGGGCAAAGTTCAAAAAGAATGTACCTGACAAAACACTAGAGCTGAAGAGAATGAAAGAGGAATTGGTTGCTGCTGATTATGGGTCCAAAAATCAAGTGATGAGATGGAAAGAAGATAAAGTCAGGGCTACCTACAAAAGTTTGGAGAAATTAAGAAAGAAAGATCCAAATGCTCCACAAAAGCCTGACTATCCTGAAGTAGAGGTTTCAACAAGACCCTAAAAGCTGCAAATCAGGAGAGCCACTGCTCCGGCTGGTGCAGCCATCTTTAAAAGAAGGCAACAAAAACAGTCGGGTGTTGAAATTATTCAAGAGCTAATAGAAGGAGATGCCCTTGTAAAAGAAGGTATCAAGAAAATGATTGTAGAAACTCTTGGATTGGATCAACCTGCAAGTACTGCTCAGACAGTCATCAATAGGCCAACTTCACCAAACACCTCCTCCAATAAAAATCTCCTAAGAAACCCACCAGGCTCAAAAGTACTAAAGTGGGAAACTGACAAACAGACCCATGTATTGACTATGTTTAGGTCTGGTGGAGAAGTGAAGAAAATATCAAGGGAACAAGCACTTGGCCTAAGTCTTGAAGATATGCAGGATCTCCTTGATCTTCCACTTGGTAGGGATGAAGATGACACAGATGCCCTAGACTTTGAGTTACAACTTAAAGGTCAGATAAGGGAACTGTTGATGAGGCAATAAAGTTCCACAATAATGAAGAGTTTTGGCATTATATGTTCCAGGGGGAGATTGTTAGGATTGAACCCTACCAGAGGAACATATAATGAAAGCCAAAACTGGTTCACAATAGTGGATTCACAATAAGCAGCTGTTTACACTAAGTCTTCTCCCTTGAAAGTGATTATAACATCTGATGGTCTTATATCCACTGCCCGTATACAACTGCTGCTGTTGTTCTAACTACTGATGAAGCCCAGAAGACTGCTGAGAAGTAAACACTGCTGGTACAATCTACTGATGACAAAGCACTGCTCACTCAAGGACTGATCAACCTTGAGGAAAGCACTGATGTAAAGAGGAAGCAGTAGTTTAGTGTATCATCTGTTTTAGACATAGTCCGTAGTTAGGATTAGCAGTGTTTGTATAGGAACAGTTGTTACAGGTTGTTAGGCTGTTAGACGTCGCTTTCATGGTGACGTCAGCTGAGATGCCTCAGTGGTTTGGCTTGTCTATAAATGGAGCAGTACTCTGTACTGTTACATTTGATCATTTTGAGTGAGTTCTTCTCCTCATTTCAAGCCTTTCATCTTGTGCAACTAACCTTGGGGTATCAGGCTGAGGGGGAGTTTAGTTTGTAAGCTTGCATTGTAATCTTTTGCTTTGAATTGTAATCTTTCGACTCTATGAAAAGCAAATGTTTATCAAACTATATTCTCTTTTGATTGTGTTTACAAAGTTTGTTTTCATTTCCGCTGCACTTAAACTCTGTTCATTTTGTTGGGATTGAACCCTATCAGAGGAACAGATAATTAAAGCCAAAACTGGATCAGAGCAGTGGATCCAGAATAAGCAGACGTTTACAGATTAGTTCATGCAAATCTCTCCCCTTGAAAGTGGCTTTGTATCTGCTGATCTCCTATCTACTGATCTTACCAAGTGCTGATCCACAACTGCTGCCTTGCATCTACTGCCAAGTGTTAAAGACTGATAGAAGACCAAAGCTCTGCTGACTCAATCTACTGCCTTGAGTCAAGTACTGCTGATCCGGACAAGCACTGCTGGGTTCACAATAGTGGAAGGATGCAGCAGCTGTTTATGTGACTTTTATGTATTAGATTGTAATAGCAGTAGTTAGTACATCAGTGTTTGTATAGATCAGAGGTTAGAGTTTGTAAGGAGGTTAGATGTCACTTTCATGGTGACGTCAGCTAAGATGCTCAGTGGTTTGCAAGTGCCTATAAATAGTTCAGTACTTTGTACTGTTCTATTAGCTCTTTCACCACATCGTCTTCTTTGCACGAACAAACTACTGAGCTCTGGCTGAGGGGGAGTTTGCATTCATTCATCAATCATTGTAATCGGTGTTGAAACAAATTCAATCTTTCGATTCATTGTGTAAAGATGTTTGATAAAAGTATTACTCTCGTTTGATTGTATGCAAAGTTTGTTTTCATCTTAATTCCGCAGCACAACTCTTTCATTTTCATCTTAATCTCAAACGAAAATACAATCAAAAAGAAACTCAGATCCAACAATTGGTATCAGAGCTTGGACAGTCAAATTTGATTTAACGATCATTTTGACATAAATAGTTCAGCTCACAACAGTTGATACTGATCGTTTGTTCGTCCGTTGAAAAAACAGAGCAAGGATTAATCACCATTAAAGTTGATTTCTCAGTGTCTGTAAAACAACAAGAATGACGTCACAATCTCAGGATGATAAAAACAAAATCGGCTCACTCTTTAAACCACCTATGCGAAAAAGAATGAGTACATGGCTAAAACATCCTTGAGTCCACCTTCATCATCAACATCTGTCAAATTTACCAAGAAACAACCACTGTTTGTGCCAGTTCAAACAGCTGTTACAAAACAGCTGAACCAAACATCTATCAAAAGAGATGTTCAGGTTACTGATGCACCCCCTGCCAATCAGTTCAGAAATGCAGAGAAAAACAGTCTTACCAAAGGATTCCTCACGTTTATGAGGCCTACAAAAGGCCTTCTAAACCCAAAGTGAACAAGTATCCTTTTGGTTACCAGCAGATGATTGGTCAGGACCCACAACAGTGGTTAGAGAAACACTGTCCTAAAACAGTTCAAACCCCTGACCTAACCACTGTCCATCACTCTGCATCCATCCCAGACACTGTTGAGACCCCATCCAAAGCCTTGTTGGCTTTGGAGACCTTAATGAACTAATCCTTTTACTTCATGTGCAGGGAGCTTCTGCATGCTTTGATAGTCTTTGGTATGTAGATAGTGGAGGCTCCAGGCACATGACAGGATGTAAAGCCCTCCTCAAAGACTTTAAAATCCATGGAGGGGGTGATATATCCTTTGGGAATAATAGTAAAGGGAAGGTTCTGGGGTCTGGTACAGTGCAATCTGGAAATATAAAATTTGAAAATGTCAATCTAATAGACAATCTAAAATTCAACCTTCTGAGTGTGTCCCAAATGAGTGACAAGGGATTTGGGTCATTCTTCACAAAAGACTGTTGTAGGATTGTTGGACCAGAAATGGTCAAAAAGATTGAAGCAATAATCAAAACTGGTCAAACTAAACTTGTTGCTCAAAGAAGTGGCAATGTTTATGTTGTTGACATGTCAAAAGAGTGTCCCAGAGCTGATGCCAGTCTGTTCTCAGCTGCCTCTAACAAAGAGACAGAACTTTGGCACAGAAGGCTGGGGCACACAAATCTTAAAACAATCACAGAAATTTCAAAAAAATGGTTTGGTGAGAGGCCTACCACAAAAATTGTTTTCATGTCCTGAACATTGCATTTCCTGTTTAAAAGGAAAACAACATAAAAGTTCTTATAAGTCCATTGAAGAGTCCAAGACAACCCAGTGTTTGCAAATGCTACACATGGATTTGTTTGGCCCAGTTCAAGTCATGAGCCTCAAAAAGAAAAGATATTGTTTGGTTATTGTTGATGACTTTTCTAGGTTCACATGGACTTTCTTTTTGCACTCAAAAGATGAAACTGCAGGCATTTTGCAAGACTTTGTAATACAGGTTGAAAAGCAATTTGACCTCCCAGTGAAAAGCTTCAGGAGTGACAATGGCACATAATTCAAAAATAGGGAGTTGGATGCCTTCTGTGTGAAGAAAGGGATTGTAAGGCAGTACAGCATCCCAAGAACACCAGAGCAGAATGGGGTAGTGGAAAGGAAGAACAGAACTCTGATTGAGGCGGCCAGAACCATGCTTGCAGATTCAGGTTTGCCATTAACTTTCTGGGCAGAGGCAGTAAACACTGCTTGCTATGTTCAGAACAGAGTTTTAATTAACCCCAGGCACAAAAAGACTGCCTATGAAATTCTGTATAAAATTAAACCACTAATCTCATATTTCAAAGTGTTTGGCTGCCCATGCTTTATTTTGAACTTAAAAGATTCCATTTCAAAATTTGCAGCCAAAATTGATTGTGGTTACCATTTGGGATACTCAACCACTGCCAAGGCCTACAAAGTGTTCAATACACGGACCAAGGCAGTGGAGGAGACTTTGAATGTAAAGTTCAATGAACTTTCTTCAATGAAAATCCCAGCAAACCCTGCAGATCTGTTTGACCTTGAAAAATTCACTTTTGAAAATACTGCTGTCAAGACTAACAGTGCAGGTCCATCAGAGGATACAACACCAGACTATGGGTATGAAATCATCATCCCTCAAAGGTCTGCCACAAAGGGAAAAGCACCAGCTGTTCAAAACAGTTGTCAAAGCTCAACCACTGCTACCTCAACAGTTGTTGACCAAAGTAGCCCATCAACCACTGCTTCCACATCCTCAAACACTGCTGACAAAAGTCCTCAAATAGTGGATAAAAGTCAGCAGTTGTCCACTTCATTACCTCCTATTCCACCACCTTTTGAAACCACTGCTGGATCATCAAAGTCCCCAGCAGTGGTTAGCTCAGATGATACACATTTGCAGCCTTCACCAACCAATGCAATCATACCATACCAAGGAGATTTAATCTTCTTGAGATCTCATCCACCTGATCAAATCATTGGCAACATAAATGAAGGGGTGCTCACAAGAAGCCAAACCCAAAACATTTGTCTTTTTGCTGGTTTTCTATCACTCCATCAGCCAGTCAAGTACCAAGAGGCACTGAAAGACAACAGCTGGGTAGAAGCCATGCAAGAGGAGCTCCAACAGTTTAAAAGACAACAAGTATGGGAGCTTGTACCACTGCCAGAAGAGGTTAGTCCCATTGGCACAAAGTGGGTCTTCAAGAACAAAACTGATGAAAGGGGTATTGTTGTCAAGAATAAAGCCAGGCTTGTGGTTCAAGGTTACAGACAGGAAGAGGGGATTGATTATGATGAAACATTTGCCCCTGTTGCAAGATTGGAAGCCATTAGACTGTTCCTGGCCTTTGCTGTCAACCACAATATGAAGGTGTTTCAAATGGATATCAAAAGTGCTTTCCTCTATGGTACAATTCAAGAAGAGGTATATGTTTGTCAACCTCCAGGTTTTGAGGATCCATTTTATCCAGATCATGTCTACAGGCTAAACAAAGCCTTGTATGGCTTGAAACAAGCACCAAGGGCCTGGTATGAAACTCTTTCCAACTTCCTACTCTCAAATGGTTTCAAAAGAGGTACCATTGATAAAACACTGTTTTTAAAATGGAGAGGGAAGGATTTAATGATTGTCCAGATTTATGTGGATGACATTATTTTTGGAAGCACATGTAACTCAATGTGTGAAGAGTTTAGAGAACTCATGACAGCTGAGTTTGAAATGAGTGCTATGGGTGAGCTTCAATGCTTTCTTGGTCTCCAAGTACAGCAATTGCAAAATGGAACTTTCATTCATCAAAGCAAATATGCTAAAGAACTTTTAAACAAATTTGATATGAATGATTGTAAACCATGCAGCACACCCATGGCAACAAATAAGCTAGTCATGTCTGATGAAAAGGATGAGCTGATTGACCAAACACTTTATAGAAGCATGATTGGGTCTTTATTGTACCTAACTGCATCTAGACCAGACATCATGTTTGCAACATGTGTCTGTGCAAGAAGTCAATCAGCTCCCAGAAAATCAAATCTCATTGCTGTAAAAAGGATCTTCAGATACATAAAAGGTGCTCCCACACTTGGTATCTGGTATCCAGCTAATGGGAACATCAAGCTTTCAGGTTTCTCAGACAGTGACTTTGCTGGATGTCACACCACAAGGAAGTCCACATCAGGAGGGTGCCAGTTTCTAGGTAATTACTTAGTTTCATGGCAAAGCAAAAAGCAAGCAGCTGTTTCAACATCCACTGCTGAAGCTGAATACATTGCTGCTGCAAGCTGTACAGCCCAACTCCTGTGGCTTCAAAATCAGTTGCTGGATTTTGGTATCACTGCCTTAAAGACACCACTCATGTTGGATAGTCAGGCAGCAGAAAATATCATCAAAAATCCAGTTTCCCATTCAACCACCAAACACATCGACATCAGACATCACTTTGTGAGGGATTGCTATGAAAAAGGTTTGATTTCTCTGCATCATGTCCCAACTAAAGACCAGCTGGCAGATGTGCTCACAAAAGCACTTGATACAGCCACTTTTGAAAGCTTGGTCTCTAGGATTGGGATGCTGAACATGGAATAACAAGCAACACCTTGTTTTTCTATGAATAAAAGCAACTAAATGTTTTCAGAAAATCAAAACTCCATCCTTAAAAATAGTTAAAAATGAAACTTTTCATTAAGTCCTTAAAAGTCTGCCATTAACCACTGATTGTTCAAAAGTCTGCTCTACTTCAAAAGTCTGTCCACTGCTGAAAGTCAACCCCTGCTCTCTCATTTGATAAACTCTGTTGTTCAAAAGCAGTGTCTTATCCACTGATATGCTATCCACTGATAGTGAAAATCATCCACTGCTTTCATACCACTGCCTTCATCTATCCCTATCACACAAGTACTGTCCTTCACTTTCAACAGGGGTTGTCACGTGGACAGTACATATTGGTCAGACCTTTTGTAACGGCTGCCACCTCAGCATTCACTTTCTTCCCTATAAAATCCCCCACTCACCATCAAAACAGGGTTTTACTGTCGAATTGAATTCTTAAAAATTCTCTTCTCAAAGCAGTTTTTCATCTCATTTCTTCACAAATTTCTTTGATCAATCATCCTCAAAATGACAAAATCAAAGAAATCTTCAAAACCCTCATCCAAATCATCATCAAAAACTGCCTCTCAAACGGCAATCTCCACTGAAATTCCACATAAACCATCTCACAATCTCCTGGGTCTTCTCACAAAACCAGGAACCACCAAAGTTTTCGATTCCATCATTGATCTCATGGCAAAATCAAAGTACCAAACTTTGATCACTGCCGATGCACCAATCTATTTGGCGACCCAAAGGGAGTTCTGGAAAAATGCAACCCTTGAAAAACAAGGCGACACTGCAACCACCATAAACTCTTCTATAAAGGGTAAAGCTGTCCAAATCACGCCACAATCCATTTCAGAGGTCTTTCAACTCGGTGATCAGGAAGGTAAAATTTCTTTCACTAAAAACGAGTTAAAAATTGACTTCATTGAGAGAGGGTATGAAGCCACAATGATGAAGAAAATTACCTTAGAAAAAGGTTATTTTCCTTCTGCAACCAGATTTTTATTTCATACCCTCCTACTATGTGTTTCAAACAAAACCACTTCTTTCAATGAAATCCCTTTAAAGATTCAAAATCTGGGATATGCAATTCTTCAAGGAGAAAATTTTAACTACTCTTGGGAAATTTTTAAAGATTTGGTTAATAATGTTGAAACAAAATCATTCTTACTGTTTCCAAGATTTTTAAGTTACTATTTTTCAAAGAAATTCAGTAAGGATGATTTAGCTGTAATAAACCAAGGTGATTCTACTCAAATAAACAGTTTAACAACTGAAACCTTTTCAAGAATGTTAGCACCTTGTAAAACACAAGCAGAGGTGCCTGAGCAGATTTTAGCAGTTACAACTGCTCCTCAGGTATCTGCTGCTGAGCCCACTGCTCAAGGTGATCAAAGCAGCAGCACAACTGCTTTGAAACCCACACCTAAAATCAGCAAAAAGCCAACAAAAAGAAAAACACAAAAATCCCCCAAAACCATCAAAAAGGCATCTCTGGAGGATGCGATACCAGAGCTTCTGCCAGTGACAACACAAAAGTCACAAGAAACCACTGCTGCTACTTCCTCACAGCAGTTGGTACAAATATCTCAACCCATAGCTGAAACTCCTCCTGTTTCTTCACAAAAAGAACAGGTTGTACAAATAGGGCCTCCACATCATGATGCTCTGGAAACACTCGTTTCTATCATCCACAGTCCAATGCCCGGGACACATCCTATTTCTACACCAACCATCACATCCACAATTCCTTCACCAATAAAACCACTGTTGGATGCAATTGATTTGAACCAGGCATTATCCAGTCCTTCTCAATCACCTATTAATGAGACTATACCTCAACAACTGACTGGGTCTGATGTATCAATCTTTGCTAACCCACCAACACAACCTGAGGAGGTTACACCCCTTGAGTTACAAGTAACTCTTGGTGGTAGTCCAAGTGAAGCAGCCACTACAACTGTTACACCCACTGGGTTACATTTGGACAGTGGTTACATTCATAAGACTTCCTTGGAGGCAATTCCTTTTATAGCACCTCTGCCAACCACCAGTGGATTTATTTATCCTACTGGCAACATCAAAAGGTTGTCAAGTGTTGAAGGAAGAAGACCCCAGTACCAAGAAAAAGGGGCATCAGTGGTTAATGTTTGGAGTATATTTCCTACATCTACCACTGATAAAACCACTGCTAGTGGGAAATCAGATGATCCCATTAACTTGGCTGATGGTTTAAAGTACCAGAAATTGACGGATCGTATTGCAAAGCTTGATAACTCTGTTGCAGAACTCAAAGATATGCTACACCAGGTGTTACAAGTTCAGAAGGTACAATCAACTGCTGTTCCACCTCAAGCACCTGCTCCACAAAGGGCACCTGCTACAAATGAGCTCTGGAACCTATTTCAATCTTTTCTCCAACAACAAGCACAATTAGTAGATCAGCAACATGAAAAACATGTACAACAGCTGAGAAATGCAATGGAGTCAAGGTTCAAGAACACTCAGGCTGATTTAAAGGCTCTCAAAACTCAGATCTTGCAAACCACTGGCACTGCTCCTCCAAAAGTCCGCTACATTTATCAACTCCCAGAAGATAATGCCAAAAAGGGGGAGAAAATTAAGGAGTGGAAAAGGAAGGCTATAGAGGATGGTCTCTATCTTGAACCAGAAAATTCAAACATGACCAAAAAGATCCCTTTGCCAGATGGCAGCAAGAAAATTGATGTGACAACAAATGCACTAGCAGAAGCAGCTGCAAGTGTAAAAAGGGATAGAGAGGCCAAAAGGAAAGCCAGGGTGGAAAGAATGGATCATCCAGATCAGGTTACTTCTGGGTCAAAGGATCATGAAAATCCTGTTGAGGAAAAGAAGAAGCCTACTAGAAAAGTGAGGCAACCCAAATCCATTCCAACCAGACGTTCAAAGTCTGCTAAAAAACCACCATACAAAACAGCTGATGCAACACTAGTTACAAAAACTACTGCTTGCCAAACAGTTGTTCCATCAACACACACCACTTCAACACACACAACATCCACTGCTTTACCATCATCACCACCAAAAACAACACCTGCTGACATACAGCAGAAGACAGCAGATGTTATAACATCTGTTGTAATGACAACAGTGGTTGAAACACCAGTTGTTTCAACAGCTGTTAGTCAATCAGAATCCACTGCCACTATATCGACCACCACTGTTCCATCCAAAGCATCATCAGTCCCTCCTACAAAAAGGAGAAGACTAATTCTCAAAGATGATGACACATCACCACCACAAACATCTTCAAAATCTTTAGCTCTTTTCACAATACCAAAACCTGTTCCTCTCTCTTCAGTTCCAATGTACAAGCCCTTACCTCCTGCAGGTGTTCAATTTCCTCTTGAACTAGCAGCTGTTAGAGATGAAATAAAATCCTTCTACTATGAGGATGACCCTGCCAAAAGGAGTTTACCATCAATAAAGGGATATCCTTGGCCTAAAAATGTTGATGAATACTTGGAAATCAAAGCCAAGCAAGCAGAGGATATCTCAAAAATAAACACACAAGGGAAGTCTGACAAAGAAATTTCAAGAAATTATCAATATCTGCTCACACAAGTCAGATCCCTAGAGCAATTTGCAAAAAATGTTAGTCAACAAATTTCTGAACGAGCAGCTGAATCTCTGAAGAAAGACTACATTTAAAGCATCATGGCTCACAAAAAGTACAAAGGAGAGAGATATATGTACAAAGAGTGGACTGTTCCTGAGCTTGAAGATGAAGCTGCAAGAATTCAAGACATGATAAAAAGGAAGGTCACTCACACTCCTCCTAACTGGGCAAAGTTTAGAAAGAATGTACCTGACAAACAGGAAGAGCTGAAGAGAATGAAAGAAGAACTGGTAGCAGCTGATTATGGTAACAAAAGACAAGTTGCTAGATGGAAAGAAGATGTGGTCAGGGCTACTTACAAAAAGTTGGAACAATTAAGAAAGAAAGATCCCACAGTTCCTCAAAAGCCTGACTATCCTGAAGCAGCGGTTTCAAAAAGACCATCAAAGCTGCAAATCAGGAGATCCACAGCTCCAGTTGGTGCTGCCATCTACAAAAGAAGGCCACACAAACAGCTGATTGCTGAAACCATCAAAGAGTTAATGGAAGGTGAAGACCTTGGAAAAGAGGGTATAAAGAAAATGATCATGGAAACTCTTGGTTTGGATCAAACTGCAAGTACTGCTCAGCCATTCATGAATAGGCCAGCCTCTCCAAATACTTCTGCAAATAAGCATCTCCCAAGAAACCCACCAGGCTCAAAAATACAAAAGTGGGAAACTGACAAACAGACCTGCGTATTGACTTTGCTCAGGTCTGGTGGAGGAGTGGAGAAAATATCAAGGGAACAAGCTCTTGGCCTGAGTCTTGAAGATTTGCAGGATCTCCTTGATCTTCCACTCAGCAGGGATGATGAAGATACAGATGCCCTAGACTTTGAATTACAATTTAAAGGTCAGATAAGGGAGCTGTTGATGAGGCAATAAAGATTTCCACAAATAATGAAGAGTTTTGGCATTATCTGTTCCAGGGGGAGATTGTTGGGATTGAACCCTATCAGAGGAACAGATAATTAAAGCCAAAACTGGATCAGAGCAGTGGATCCAGAATAAGCAGACGTTTACAGATTAGTTCATGCAAATCTCTCCCCTTGAAAGTGGCTTTGTATCTGCTGGTCTCCTATCTACTGATCTTACCAAGTGCTGATCCACAACTGCTGCCTTGCATCTACTGCCAAGTGTTAAAGACTGATAGAAGACCAAAGCTCTGCTGACTCAATCTACTGCCTTGAGTCAAGTACTGCTGATCCGGACAAGCACTGCTGGGTTCACAACAGTGGAAGGATGCAGCAGCTGTTTATGTGACTTTTATGTATTAGATTGTAATAGCAGTAGTTAGTACATCAGTGTTTGTATAGATCAGAGGTTAGAGTTTGTTAGGAGGTTAGATGTCACTTTCATGGTGACGTCAGCTAAGATGCTCAGTGGTTTGCAAGTGCCTATAAATAGTTCAGTACTTTGTACTGTTCTATTAGCTCTTTCACCACATCGTCTTCTTTGCACGAACAAACTACTGAGCTCTGGCTGAGGGGGAGTTTGCATTCATTCATCAATCATTGTAATCGGTGTTGAAACAAATTCAATCTTTCGATTCATTGTGTAAAGATGTTTGATAAAAGTATTACTCTCGTTTGATTGTATGCAAAGTTTGTTTTCATCTTAATTCCGCAGCACAACTCTTTCATTTTCATCTTAATCTCAAACGAAAATACAATCAAAAAGAAACTCAGATCCAACACATTTCTGTTGATTTGTTCAATTTATACAAACAAGCACAATCACTAGAGCCTCCTATCCTAACACTACCATGTTTTCATCATATTACACCCATCCCATTATCTAAACACTAACCCAAAACCCAAATGTATAACAAATAGTATATTAAATATACTTTAGTTGTTAAAATAATAATTTTCAGTAGTATATTAAAAGTATACTTTGGATTTATAAATAACATATTAAACTATGTTTTGGTTTGAAAATAACATATTAACTATGCTTTGGTTTTGAAAATAACATATTAAACTATGTTTTAATGATTAACAAAATATATGTTGGTTTTGCACATTATCACATATGAGAGCATATCAAATTATACTTTAGGGAGTATAACTAAATATACAAAAATAATATGATTTAAGAATTCATTCAGACCTAGTGCATCAAAATACACCTTTGAGACAATAGAAATACCACAAAGGCAATCCCTATTTGGATGGAGAAAAATAAATTCGTTTCAGGCATTCCATGACAACAGGAATGGGGTGTCAAATCCTATAGCGCTATATCATACTACCAACCGGTCTGGTGAACATAACATAAGTACTATCCAACAAATTAATTTTAAAATCTTTGGAAAAATTAGAGTTTAAACCATAAATAATCATTTAGTTTGTAAAAAGATAAGTACTAATATGTATAATTAATTATACTTTTGAAAACATGAACATAACAAATAGGTACGCATGCTTCACCCCAAAACATTTGAAAACAGTAAAAGAGGGGACTATGTACTTACTTGAGAGTGCTTAGAAGTCTTGAACAACTACTAAGCAAGCTAGAGGGAGCACAGAATCAAACGACACCTAATATAGGTAACTACATAAATAAACCGGACCTAAATCGGGAGATCGGATAGGATGAGGTCTCGTAAACCAAATGAGTGTGGGAACTCATATGATATGGTTTAACAAGGCCTACATACTAAAAGGAAACCTAACCTAAGTGCTTACGACCCATTACGACCCGTTTAGGTAGCTTATGCTACTTTAACGAGTCGTTCGCGCAAAACACGTTCGGACCGCCTAACTAGTCCTATGACAAGTATTATATGCCTAAACATGTTTAATTATGTTGCATAATCAGTTAAGTGACAAAATTTTGGGTTACATATGCTTAAATATCAATTATGCATAAAAGGGGTATTTTGGTAATTTTCCTAAGGCATATAAACTACCTATCATATAACTAGCTAAACGACGTGACCATAAGGTATAACCTCGGAAGGGTATTCCCTATACAACTATGGTCACTAAACATGTTTGGTCGGATCCTAATGATCGACCAAACGGGTCTAGTTCGAAAGTCTAAGCGGTTGTTTAGACCGCTTGACTTACGACTCTACATAAGCACTAAACCTAAAGTGACGAGCTAAACATGCTAATACATGTTTAGTTAAGTTAGAAAACAGGTTTGGTATCAAAACAAACGGTTTTGATACCTAAAAGTAGTTTGGTTACAAAATACGCGAGAATACGCATTTTGGCCGAAACTACGACTCGTCACTAAACCTAGATAACGTGGTAATCAGTAGGTATAGTCACTAGGGACTATAACCATCGTGATTAAGCTCATGTTATGAAGTTCAAATGAACTTCGCAATGACCATAAACTGGTCAATGCAGAAAGTCAAACGCACCAGACTCGAAAAGCGATAAAAGAACGAAAGAATACTTACAAAGGGTCCCCGCGAGATTTGATCCGATTTACTCCAGGTATGAAGCATAAACTTCAACTTAGAGAGCCAAAATCAGATTCAAATGTGGGTTTTGAAGTGAAATGGGATGGGGTATTTATAGATATGGCACAACCGTTAAGATCGGTCGTCGAGAAACGTGCTTCGATCTAGGCCGTACACATGGGCCCCTTGTTTTGCAAAACCATGGGCACCCCTAGTTTAAGCCCATGGTATCAAAAATACCATTAAATACCAGCCCATGGTTTGCAAAACCATGGGCTAAAACCATCAAAACTTCAAAATTGGACTAGATTCATTGAATCTGGTCAGAAATTTCAAAAATGGTCCCTTCTCTTGTAAAACTTGATTTTTTTGGCACTTTTAAGCCCCGTTAACCCCATTTCAAGGCTCTAAAATAAATTTAAATTATAGGGAGCTTAAAATATGCTCAAAAACATCTCGGATGTCGGTTCGTTTGGTCGTACGGTTAATTACGACGGAAATCGTAATGAACGCAAAACGATCCAAATTACGCGACGAATGGAGTTTTCTTATGCCAAACACTAAAATAAAATATTTTAATGCTTACATAAATTTTTGGATATCCGGATATATTCAGAATGAAAGATATGCGCGAAAATGCAAAGTTGTGCATTTTTTGACGCTTTTAGTCCCTATTGATCAATAAAGTTTATTTTAGCATACCGAACCTCTGAAAGCCTATTTCTAAGCTATGTAAAAGATATTTAGGGTATGTTTAACTTATGATCAACTTCTGGAATGTTCGTTACCATACAAATCGGTATAGTTTAGCAGTTTGACATAAATAGTCCCTGCGATCAAACAATCTTGATTTCAACACACCAAACCATCCAAAACTTATTTCTAAGTTATGTGGGGGTTATTTAGGGTATGTTAAGCCTATTTCACTATTCCATAGTGTTTGTTGCATTAAACTGGTTATATTTACGCATCAGTGCACGTATAACCTTCAAGAAAGCGATTTAAAGCTTGAAATCGAACAAGAATTGATATGTGCAGGCAATACACATATTTATACAAATCCCAAGTATGAAATACAATATTTCATTGGTTTTACATTTGTTTGATGGTTGAAGTGACACAGGTGTCACATCTATCGGCACCAGAATCAAAAAGAATAGATGCGGGTTGATTGTTAACAAGAAACGTACCATTGACAACCTCATTGTCAGCCCTTGCTTCGTTGGCATTCAAATTGTATGTTCGTCCACGAGCGGGATTCACATTTTCATTGACATTCGTGTTCGGATTCGCATTTGCATTCACCAACCTCGGACAGTTGTTGCGGAAGTGACCAAACTCTCCACAATTGAAACATGAACCTGGTGGGAATCTAGCAGCATTCCCCTGAACTGGAGCTTGAACCTGTGCAGCTTGATTCTGACCCAAACGACAGACGTTGGCCAGATGCCCAAGTTTACCACACGTTGTGCATTGCTTACAAGCTTGCTGTGCAACATGATGACCGTTGCAGCGAGCACAATGAGGTGCGGTACCAGCATACACTTTCTTCACAGGCAGTTGAACCGGTGGGTTCTGAGCATTTTGTGCAGTTACTGCAAAATTCTGAGCACCCTTTTGCTTTCTTGACTTCTTCGAAGACTCTCCTTTCTTCTCCTTACCCTTATCCTTGCCTTTAACAGAATCGGTCGACATCTTTTTATCACCCTTGCTGGTAAGTTTACCCTTCCTGACTTGCGACTCAGTCAGGGTACCCGACAACTCGATCGCGTGACGAACAGTAGTAGGATTAATGCCAGTCACAATATCCTGTATGGAATCGGGTAAACCATCGATATACCTCTCGATTGCTTTCTCTAGTGGGGTAACCATGGTGGGACACAATAGACTGAGCTCCTCAAAGTGATCTGTATACGCACGGTGTTCACCCCCATCTTGCTTTAGATCGTCAAACTCTCGTTCCAAGGCTCGAACCACGTGACGGGGACAAAACTCTTTCATCATGAGAGCTCGAAGCTCTTCCCATGTTTGTGCCAATGCCACTTCGGCACCCCTATCGCGCATAACACCATTCCACCACGTAAGAGCACGCTTCTCAAACACGCTTGATGCAAATTCAACCTTACGCGCATTCGGACACTGCATATGCCTAAATGTGTTCTCGATACTCTCAAACCACTGCAGGAGCAAAGTTGCTCCTTGCGACCCAGAAAACTTAAGCGGCTTAGCAGAATTGAAATTCTTGAAATTACACTGTGCATTATTATTGTTATTATTGTTGTTGTTTTATAACTCGTGGATTTGGGTCACGACGCCTGGAAGCACCGCAGCCATTTGCTGAGAGACAAGGGCTGCGACTTCTTTAGCAGTAAAACATTGAGCATCACGTCGAGGAGGCATGGTCTAACAAAGAAATATGAGAGATGAGTGAGGTTGATAATTAGGAAAAGCAAAAGAGGTATCGACAAAACACAAGGAAGGCGATCATTTGTTCGTTACCTCGAACAAACAAACGACACGCAGTGACTAATCAAAGTAAATGAATCAAAATATTGTATCGCGAAGACATGCTCGCCTATAAGTGAACACTCACCCCAAGAGTTCCCAGGTAAGAGTGACTGGTCCGATTATGTGGATTTGTACGAACACTCTAGCCTTAGACAGAAAACTCAAGGTGCAGACATTCACTCTTCCAGTTTGCACGTGTTCACATTATTTAGACCCAAACTTTGACGAGATTTTGAAAACTCAAAAGGCATAAAGCCAAAAAATGAGTGAAACTGGAAGGGTTCAAAACCTAGTAATAAATCATCCTAGAACGGATGATTAATTTTCGAAGCGGATTCGAATTTGTGTTCTCATTGTGGTTTCACCTAATGGTAGGTGACAATTTTGTTTTAAAAAATCTAAACGCAAATTTCTTTGCGTTAGGGTCCTAAAAGTTATAGTCTAGGTCAAAGCATTACTAATAACCTAGTTCCCTATAACCATTGGCTCTGATACCAACTCTTCGGTCACACCCCGACCGCGTTAAAACAAAAAAACCGCGGAGGAAATGTCGGGGAGTGTCCTGGCAGAATTATTGTTTCACAACCATGGATACAAAAAGTTTCGTTTTATTGATTCATTAAGTAATTTACATTGTTTTAACACAAAATAAACAAGTTACATATCGACTAATATT
This sequence comes from Helianthus tuberosus, assembly GCA_030545235.1. Classification (NCBI taxonomy): domain Eukaryota; kingdom Viridiplantae; phylum Streptophyta; class Magnoliopsida; order Asterales; family Asteraceae; genus Helianthus; species Helianthus tuberosus. The sequence continues at coordinate 79,415,165 of CM060415.1, forward strand.
GTTATTATGTCACTAAGGCCTCGTCCAGATCGTAAGTGACTCATGCATCCTAGTAATCATGATCAAGCAACATCACCTGAAACATATGTAAAAACAAAGTCAGCAAAGAAATGCTGGCGAGTACATAGGTTTTATAGGAGTGTCGGATTCATGGCTAGTTTAAATGTTGCAATACTTTATTAAAAACCTTGTTTTGAAAAGAGTATAATATTGCAACTTAATTAACCAACTCAAATCAAGCGGGTTATAGTTTATAAAACCTCGTAGCCATGATTCTTAACCCAAAAACATTTGTTTTAGTAAAGCAATTTGTAAAACATCTCGTATTAACTCGTTAATAAAACTCGTATGGTTTATATACTTTCAAAAACATCGTTAAGTGACATTGTTTCAAAATCGTTTACCCAAGTGAACTAAATAACGCCACGGTATGTAATATGTTGAAAACACTTATATATAAGAAGTACCAGCGGCGTATCTACCATTTTTTCACCACATTACCCCCGTCCCGTTATCTAAACACTTAACCAAAAACCAATCGTTTATCCAACTCGTTTAATCTTGTATTGTAACACCTCGAAAATTCATGTTCAATGAAATAACGACACGTGTCATATAAGACAAAAGTAATATAAACCCGGATATAATTAAAGATGTATGTCGGGATTTAAAAGTGTTGTCATGTTAATTTTACACCTCTGAACGACCTAATTATGAATCCCAAGACTAATAAACGTCTGGTATATATATTCAAATTCGGTGATTTATAGCAAAAACTGATTCATAATTGGAATGGTGGACTCCTACGAAGACAAAGCACGGTAAACCTTCTTTAACGACACTTTCTTATGGATTCAAAGAAACATGGCAAAGTGGTAGGGTAAGCAACTGTTAAAGACCCATAATAGAGGCCCCAAACTGATAAAATAATGTCCCACATTCGATATAAGTGGTTGCCCTTTCGAAATCCTGAAAGAACAACAAATTTTGGCTGCTGATGAAGGCTTGTGCACCGCAAGCACAACCCTTACGGTGCGCAAGCAGTGCCCAGCGACTGAAAATCCTTCTGTTTGCTGTTTAAACGCAATACTCGACTTTTATCCGATTTTTCACATCTTTCTTGACCCTTAAACATCTAGGGACACTTGTGGGTATGTTATGGTCAGTTGTAGACTTAGATGTCAACACTTTGTGGAGTCTTGGTCACTATATAAAGCTCCTAAGTGCAAACACTTTGATCATTCATTCCTCAAACATCTTCTGATCAATTGTGGAGCACAAGAGCACCTTCCAGGCCTTCCTAATCGATCATTAGACACTTGTAAGTTTGCTTAACCTTCTTTAATTGAATTTAGCTTAGTTATTTAGCTAAAAGTCAAACCGTCGTAATTACAGTTTGACTTCGAGATTAATTAATAATGGCTCAGTCAAATCTCAATTTAAAAGTACCTTTAAGTAGGTAATTATGTGGGTAATAAACCCTTAAAAGGGTTCCCCCTGATTCCCACTCTAACTAGGTCTAATGTCGGGTCAAACTTGTAATTAAAAAGTCAACAGGATACTTAATTTCTAATTTATGCATAATTAGGAATGTAGAACACATACAACCTGTTTGATCATTAATATAACTTGGTAATTAGTGTAAGAACATGTCTAAACATGTTCAACCCGACAATTTCCTGTTTAGACCCGGTTCGGAACCGAAGTCGCAAAGCTTTGACTTTTGCTTTGACTTTAGTTTTGGCCCATTTAGGTATGATTTAGAAATGCCTTAGAGCTTCATTTGGACCAGGTTATATGCTAGTATAACCCTCTGTGATTATACATCATGGTTCATTAGTTAACCAATTAATATGCATGATTTCGTTAATTGCTCGTATGTTGACCATTATGCCCTTTTCAGCTTAAAACGTGATTTTTTGAAAATGTAAAAGAGTAGAAACCTTAGTTACTGATATATAAACTTGTATGCAAAGTTTGACATCAGTTTGAGGTGTAGATTAAGAGTTATGCTCATTAGAGTAATTAAGAAGCTTTATGTTAATAAAACGGCGTAATTAGCGTATAGCCTAGTTAAACCTACTTTTTGATATCAAACTTATTACCCACTGATGTAATATATTATTTTGGGATTTTTGAAGATTTTTAATTAATTTTAGGCTGAGCATAACTTATAGTCGTAGGCTTAATCCGGTAATTGTCGGTTTTGCCCTTACGGGCCATAAAATGAGTTTTACATATCTAATCGACTCCAAACCTTTTGCTACTGATTACATATGATAAACAAATTATTTTAAGCCTTCTGGAATAATAAAAATATCAGCTTTATGTATAAGAACCCGGAAATGGCTTCAAATCGCCTTTTTAAGCGTTTTTAACGCATAGTATGTACTAGAATTATTTTAAACATACAAGGGTTGATACCTACTGATATTTTGGGCAAATTATAATATTTTAACAGTAAGCAAAAGTTATTTAACTCAAACTTCAGTTTTGAGCTTTAGGGCTTATGTGAAATTACCAAAATGCCCCTACGGTGCATAGTTTGGTTATAATTGATAAATTTCACATATATACAATACCCCACTGATATAACTTAGCAAATTGATTATCTTTGCTGATTACATCAGACCTGTAACTCAGGATACTACTTAAACTCTTTTATCACCTTATAAATGACCAAACTACCCCTACGGGGCATAGTTTGTGTTTAAATTCATTTCGGGCATAATAAATGATATCTTACTGATGTCACAACATATTTGGTGCATATTAACTTAGGAAACCTGTAAATGGCTCTCATTATTACCCGTTACGCTTATTACGCATTCGGTTCGGTTTATGTAACTAGTTTACATAAATTAGCCGAAACGGGTCAAACCTTATCGGTTTTATCTCAAAATCCAGAATGTGTATAATATACCCATATTAAACAAGTCTTCAAACTTGTTGGGTCCAAATCACATTCTATCCGGGCATCGCTTAATCGTGCATACGAACCGTATCTTTGAAACTAACCGGTCTAAGCTTAAGCTTAATTAAAGACCCGTTAGGATTCTAATAGGTTATTATAAACCTTCATTCCAGATTAGGAGTACCAGTAAAAGCTACTTGCATTTTCTTATTGTGATTATTACATTGCTCAGGTAAATACTTTTAACTTATTTTCCCTATACGGGCTTGGGTTACGTTATATAGAATACCGCTTGATCGGGCATCAAATCTTCCATCGTTGGGTGGTTAATTGAATAACTTGATCGGCTCGTTTAAACAGTCTTGTTTACTTAAAGCCTTTGGGGGGTTAATGACTATGTCCCGGAAATCCTTGGCATCATTCATGAAATGGCCACGACCTAAGCACGGGGTGTAGGCGTACACCTGACAGCTGCATATGTAAAAACTGGTATCCCACTTAAAGGAATTAGCCTTGTGGGAATTATACCTGTGGTGTGTCTATTGATCTTTAACCCGGTACGTCCGGGCTACTGAACGCATAAGGAACATGTAATTCGTTCACAAGATTATATATTTAAATAATTCTCCCAAGTTATAAAATGTTTATGCCACGTGCATCCAAATCAATTTTTAATCATTTTTAAAATGAGTCAGTTGAATGTATTTACCAGTGTAAACTGACGTATTTTTCCAAAAAGATTAAATGCAGGTACTAAGCGTAATTGGCTGGGATTTCTCCTTAGCATCAATAGAAGTCTCGCAAGCTTAAGATGCCTAAAGTCTGTTGAACTATTGTTTCCATTTTATTTTCGATCCGTCTGTGGATAAACAATCGACAGTTGTGATATTTGATATTACAATCTATTATTCGGTTGAATTATATCTTACATTTGCTTCCGCTATGCATATTAAATATTGTGTTGTTTGACTATTATGTTGCCAACCACGTCACGATACTCCCCACCGGGCCCACCGGTGACACGTGGAAATAGGGGTGTGACAGGCTTGTATCAGAACCAACACTGAGTGAATTAAACACTAGCCTTTTGTGTTTAATCTCAGTTACACAATTGCACATTTCTAAACTTTCGAGTCTAGACATATAACATAGGACAAATTCTACTTTGTTTGTTTTTGTTTTGTCCTTTAATTTATATATATTGTTGTTGTTATCTCATGCTATATTGACAGTATTAACAAAATGCCGCCAAGATTCTTCCGAAGAAGAGGAAGAGGAAAGGGGCCAATCACTGCCCCCAATGACAATGAGGCAGGACCTTCGCATGTGCGAGCTCCTTCGACCACCGAGAGTGACGATCCCCGACAAAACCGGAGGAACCTTTTCGAGCCGGCTAGACGGTCGGTTTCGCACAGTTCAACACCTCCTGTTCATAACCCTTACGGGCCACAGCCGGAGTATGAGCCCAACAACCCTCAACCCTCCTACATACCTTTACAGCGATCCTTATCGCACAACTCTTTTGGAGACCCTACACCTGTTTTCAGGGGCCGGTTTAACCCAGCAAATTTTATACAAGAACCAGTGGGTTTTAACCCATTGGGACCGGAGGACCACTTCTCGGGAGACAACGCTATGGATATGGACGAGGACACGGATCCCGTCGAGCCAGCAACCGGAACGCCGAACCATCCCATCGAGATCTCGGATGGATCTTCTTTCCACGGATCACCCTATGGTGGTCCAGACAGCTTTCAAGCTATGTTTACCAGGCACGAATGGTATTATACACCTCCTCGCCATTCACTACCTCAGCAGCAGCAGCAGCAACAGGATCCCTCTGTGGATTCACGGTTTGTGGCAGTCACGCCACCGCCTCCACCGCCACCAGTTCAGCCGGCACCTCCACAACCGCCGAGGCGTAGGAGGACAGGCGCACGTATGTCTGCGCGAGCGGGGGATTTCCATTTTAGCTCCCCACGCCAATCAAGTAGCAGCCATTACCCGCCACTTCAGGAAGACCCACAGATGGGTGGGCCTTCGCAACCAGTTGCACAGCAACCACCTCCTATGGGTTTTGATAACCCAATTCCGGCATACACGGGTTCCATGGCGTATAACCCGTTTGAGCAGCCGGTGCACACCAACTACAACTACGCCGAAGCCGACCCATACTTGGTAGCGGCTAACTATAACACCCAAGGACCGTATGGAGACCCATGGGGAGTAGGGTACCCAACTCATGGGTACCAGATACCGGCCAGACCTATCATTCGGACGCAATCGCAGCCGCCATGATTTTCTCCCCCAGAACGGGAGGAAATTCTTCAAAGACTGGATCAGGTTGAGCGAGACTTTCACCGCGACCGCAAGGAGAGACAAAGCTTTTTCCAAGGATTGACAAGCTAGATCAAAGGGAAGAGCAAGAAGGACCACTGAATCCTTCCAATTGTTGTTGAGCCCCTGCGTGGGCTAGTCTTGCTGTATAAACCCCTGCGTGGGTATGCTTGTTTGTTTTCACCCCTGCGGTTATTGTTTAAGTCCCTGCGTGGACTATTATGTTATTTGTGTAAGTCCCTGCGTGGACTATTATGATGTTTGTTGTTAAGCCCCTGCGTGGGTAAATCCTTGTTTAAACCCCTGCGTGGGTAAGTTTGTTTATTAAAAAGTCCCGTTTAGGGCGACATGTAACCTTTTAATAAATTAATGGAATGTAAGTTTATAAATTTCATTTTTTGCTATTATCTGCATAAATATATTACATGAAATAAATAAATCAAAATCATTCCTTTTGATAATAATCTGCCTATTTAAATATTGAATAAGAATCTTAAGAGTGAAACCTAGCCTGAGTGTCATTATAAAGACCTGGCCATGATGGTAAGACCTGTTTAAAAGATTCAAATCCCTGTTAACATCTGTAAACATGTTAACGCTCCTGGCAGACGTGATTCATTAAAATCACACACGTCATTCTTATTATTGGATTCTTTAAAAGATTCCTAACCCAATTTATTGATCTCTGAATCATGGGTTTAGATCATCAATTGAGATGATCATATTTTGACCATACGTGGTAATATAGCGCCTACGAGCCCTGCTCATTTCCATATGAGCCAAAAGACAGTGGTAGCGATGACTCCCTGTCAGATAAAGGTATTGAACTAAGGTTCAAACCTTCATGTTTTGATTCTCTGAAATCATTGCTTATAATTTAAAAATGTCCTTGTGACTAGGCCTTTTGTGCCACAAATAAAACTGTTATTGTTTTATAATTAGGATAAATTATAATAGAAATCCTAAATAAATATGATTAATAAATTAACCAAATATGGTCTCTGTTTACCATGGTTAATGAATTACCCTAAGGGGCAATTCCATAATAAACTCCCAAATAAACTATTGTCCTTGTTTTCTGTAACAGTTCAATTAAAATGGCTAACTCAGACGAAATTAATAGCCATCCAGTGGAGAATATTGATAACGCCCGCATTAATCTAACGGGTGCTGAATTGAAAGCGTTGGTAGACGACGCAGTTACAAAGGCATTGGAGCGGCAGTACGAAGAGTATTGTGGGACTCGGAGTAGGACCCTATCTACAACGCATACAAAGCCACCTTCCAAGAAGGATGAACCCAAGAAAGATGATGATAGACTCTCCTCGAACCACCACAGCGCTCCATCTCAGCAGGTCATATTAAATCAAGGACCCCGTGACAAGGGTTGCTCTTATAAATATTTTGTTTCCTGCAAACCCTGGGATTTCACTGGGGAAAAGGGAGCCATTGACTGCATGACGTGGTTAGACGAGATGGATACGGTTGTGGATATCAGCGGATGCGCTAAGAGGGATGTAGTCAAGTTTGTGTCCCAATCTTTTAAAGGCGAAGCTTTAGCCTGGTGGAGATCACTGATTCAAGCCACCGGGAAAATCCCATTGTACAACATGTCATGGGAACAATTTGTTGCCCTTATCAGGGAAAATTACTGCCCTCAACATGAGGTGGAGAAGATAGAGTCTGATTTTCTATCATTGGTGATGACAAACCTTGACTGTCAAGCTTACCTCACGAGCTTCAACACGATGTCCCGGTTGGTTCCGTATCTGGTAACCCCGGAACCAAAAAGAATAGCTCGTTTTATCAGTGGTTTAGCCCCGAAAATCAAGGCAAGCGTGAAGACTTCTCGGCCAGCAACTTTTAGATCTGTAGCTGACATATCTTTGTCCCTCACTTTGGATGCGGTCAGGCAAAGATCGCTGAGGAATAAGGAGGCTGAGAAGAGAAAATGTGAAGATGATAGTTCACGGAGGTCGAACAAGAAGCACCGTGGGAACGGTGACAACAAGAAAGGAGCTGAGTCAAGGAAAGATGGGCATCATTCTGGTGAGAAGCCCAAGTGCAAGATTTGCAAGAAACAACACTTTGGAAAGTGCAGACTCGAATCGAACTCGCAAAGAACTTTTGCTTGCGGGATATGCAAGTCCAAGGATCACAAGACCTTGGATTGCAAAAAGCTGAAAGATGCAACTTGCTACAGCTGTAATGAGAAAGGGCACATTAAAACCAACTGCCCTAAATACGCCAAGAAGCCTGAAGAGGCCTAGAAGACCAACGCTAGGGTCTTTAGAATGGATGCAAGGGAAGCGGTTCTAGACGACAATGTTATTACAGGTACTTTCCTTGTAAATGATGTCTATGCAAGAGTACTTTTTTATTCAGGCACTAATAAGTCTTTCGTAGATAATAAGTTTTGTGAATTGTTGAAATTACCTGTCAAAACCTTAAGTGTGAATTATGAGGTGGAGTTAGCAGATGGCACACTAGAAACCGTCTCTACTGTGTTAGATGGATGTGTTATATCCATTAAGAACCACTCTTTTCCTCTGTCTCTACTTCCCTTTAAGTTGGCCGATTTTGACATAGTTTTGGGTATGGACTGGTTATCTCGTAACCAGGCCCAAATTGTCTGTAACAGAAAGCAAGTGGTGATTAAGACTCCGTCTGGTGAATCACTTACCATTCGGGGAGATACCCAATATGGACTGCCTGAGTAAGTGACTATGCTCAAGGCTTCCAAGTGTTTAAAGAAGGGTTGTGTCATCTACATGGCACAAGTGATTATTGATGAGCCTAAACCGAAGATTGAAGACATCCCCGTCATTTCTGAATACCCTGAAGTTTTTCCGGAAGAACTACCTGGTTTGCCACCAGATAGGCAAGTGGAATTCAGGATTGATATCATCCCTGGAGCAGCTCCAGTTGCTAGAGCACCCTACAGGTTAGCACCAACGGAGATGAAGGAATTGAGGACGCAACTGGATGAATTGCTAGCTAAAGGTTTCATTAAACCTAGTTCGTCTCCTTGGGGAGCACCAGTCTTGTTTGTCAAGAAGAAGGATGGATCGATGCGTCTGTGCATCGATTATCATGAGCTTAATAAGGTCACGATAAAGAATAGGTATCCATTGCCCAGAATCGACGATTTGTTCGATCAGCTACAAGGGGCAAGTTATTTCTCGAAGATTGACTTAAGGTCAGGCTACCACCAACTGAAGGTTAGAGATGAAGACGTACATAAAACTGAATTTAGGACTCGTTATAGTCATTACGAGTTCTTAGTAATGCCTTTTAGGCTCACTAATGCACCTGCCGCGTTCATGGATCTCATGAATCGCGTATGCAAGCCTTACTTAGATAAATTCGTCATCGTTTTCATCGACGACATTCTTATCTACTCGAAGAACCAAGCTGACCATGAGAAACACCTTCGATGTATTCTCAAACTCCTACATCAGGAGAAGCTCTATGCCAAATTTTCTAAATGTGAATTCTGGCTTCGAGAAGTCCAATTCCTTGGACATGTGGTGAGTGAGCATGGTATCCAAGTGGATCCCGCTAAGGTCGAAGCAGTTATGAACTGGCAAGAACCAAAGACGCCTACAGAGATTCGTAGCTTCCTGGGATTGGCAGGATATTACAGGCATTTCATTGAAAATTTTTCAAGGATTGTTGCACCCCTAACCTCCTTGACTAAGAAGAAAGTAAAGTTCGTTTGGGGCCCTAAGCAGCAAGAGTCCTTTGATATCCTAAAGCAAAAGTTGAGCAATGCCCCAGTACTGACATTGCCAGATGGAATAGAAGATTTTGTGGTTTACTGCGATGCATCGCAAACTGGCATGGGGTGTGTGCTTATGCAAAAAGGCAAAGTTATTGCCTATGCATCACGACAGTTAAAGGTGCATGAAAAGAATTACACCACCCATGACTTGGAGTTGGGTGCCGTTGTATTCGCACTAAAACTGTGGAGGCATTACTTGTATGGTATCAAGTGTGTGATCTATTCTGATCACAAGAGCCTTCAACATCTATTTAATCAGAAGGATTTAAATATGAGGCAGCGCCGTTGGATGGAGACTTTAAATTATTATGATTGTGAAATCAGATATCATCCTGGCAAGGCGAATGTAGTCGCTGATGCCTTGAGTCGAAAGGAAAGGGTGAAACCCATCCGAATCAATGCCAAGCGCATGGAGATAAAGAACAGTTTGACTGAAAGGTTGTTAGCTGCACAGAAGGAAGCTGTGTTGGAAGCTAACTATCCTAATGAAAAGCTAGGAGTAACTGAGGAGCAGTTATCTCTTGGCAAAGACGGAATTCTGAGATTGAATGGACGAATATGGGTTCCAATTTATGGAGGACTTCGAGATGTTATTCTTCAGGAAGCCCATAGTTCCAAATATTCCGTTCATCCTGGAGCTGATAAGATGTACCAGGATCTAAGGGCAAATTATTGGTCGATAGGCTTGAAGAAGTCTGTAGCCACCTATGTAGCTAAATGCTTGACATGTGCGCAAGTCAAGGCATAACATCAAAAGCCGTCGGGCTTGCTACAACAGCCTGAACTTCCTACGTGGAAGTGGGAAATGGTAACTATGGATTTTATCGCCAAGTTACCTAAGACAAGGAAAGGAAATGATACAATATGGGTTATATTTGATAGACTGACTAAGTCAGCACATTTCTTACCCATCAAGGAGACTTATAGTTCCGACATGTTAGACCAGTTATACGTGGATAAGATTGTAGCCTTACATGGCATACCTGTGTCTATTATCTCTGACAGAGATACTAGGTACACGTCACATTTTTGGAAAAGCTTCCAACAATCTTTGGGCATGCGTTTGAATTTTAGTACAGCTTACCATCCTCAGACAGACGGTCAGAGTGAGCGTACTATTCAAACTTTGGAAGACATGCTACGTGCATGTGTAATTGATTTAGGTGGTAGTTGGGATAACCACCTACCTTTGATTGAATTCTCCTACAACAATAGCTACCATACCAGCATCAAGGCTGCGCCTTTTCAGGCCTTATACGGTAGAAAGTGTAGAACGCCCGTTTGTTGGGCGAAAGTTGGAGATGTCCAATTATCAGGACCAGAGATAGTCTTTGAAACGACGGACAAGATTGTCCAGATTCGTGACCGTTTCAAAGCTGCCCGAGATAGGCAGAAGAGCTACGCAGATCCAAAGCGTAAATCTTTTCACTTCGAAGTAGGTGACAAAGTGTTGCTAAAAGTATCACCCTGGAAAGGGGTGATGCGATTTGGTAAGAAAGGCAAGCTAAGCCCGAGATACATAGGACCTTTCGAGGTTATCGAACGTGTCGGGTCAGTTGCCTATAAGTTAAACTTCCCTGAAGAGCTCAGTGGAATCCACATTGTGTTCCACATCTGCAATCTGAAGAAGTGTTTCGCTGATGAATCACTGGTTATACCACATACAGATGTGCATATAGATGAGAGCTTGAAATTTGTGGAAAAACCATTGTCGATTGAGGATCGACAGGTTAAGAAGCTTCGAAGGAAACATGTGCCTATTGTAAAGGTCAAATGGGATGCCCGTAGAGGTCCCGAGTATACGTGGGAGGTTGAATCCACCATGAAAGAAAAGTACCCTCATTTGTTTCAGTAAATCTCGTGGTCGAGATTTCTTTTAAGGGGGTGAGGATGTAACACCTCGAAAATTCGTGTTCAATGAAATAACGACACGTGTCATATAAGACAAAAGTTATATAAAACCGGATATAATTAAAGATGTATGCCAGGATTTAAAAGTGTTGTCATGTTAATTTTAGACCTCTGAACAACCTAATTATGAATCCCAAGACTAATAAACGTCTGGTATATATATATTCAAATTCGGTGATTTATAGCAAAAACTGATTCATAATTAGAATGGTGGACTTCTACGAAGAAAAATCACGGTAAACCTTCTTTAACGGCACTTTCTTATGGATTCAAAGAAACATGGCAAAGTGGTAGGGTAAGCAACTGTTAAAGACCCATAATAGAGGCCCCAAACTGATAAAATAATGTCCCACATTCGATATAAGTGGTTGCCCATTCGAAATCCTGAAAGAACAACAAATTTTGGCTGCTGATGAAGGCTTGCGCACCGCAAGCACAACCCTTACGGTGCGCAAGCAGTGCCCAGCGACTGAAAATCATTATGTTTGTTGTTTAAACGCAATACTTGACTTTTATCCGATTTTTCACATCTTTCTTGACCCCTAAACAACCCCTAAACATCTAGGGACACTTGTGGGTATGTTATGGTCAGTTGTAGACTTAGATGTCAACACTTTGTGGAGTCTTGGTCACTATATAAAGCTCCTAAGTGCAAACACTTTGATCATTCATTCCTCAAACATCTTCTGATCAATTGTGGAGCACAAGAGCACCTTCCAGGCCTTCCTAATCGATCATTAGACACTTGTAAGTTTGCTTAACCTTCTTTAATTGAGTTTAGCTTAGTTATTTAGCTAAGAGTCAAACCGTCGTAATTACGGTTTGACTTCGAGATTAATTAATAATGGCTCAGTCAAATCTCGAATTAAAAGTACCTTTAAGTAGGTAATTATGTGGGTAATAAACCCTTAAAAGGGTTCCCCCTGATTCCCACTCTAACTAGGTCTAATGTCGGGTCAAACTTGTAATTAAAAAGTCAACAGGATACTTAATTTCTAATTTATGCATAATTAGCAATGTAGAACACATACAACCTGTTTGATCATTAATATAACTTGGTAATTAGTGTAAGACCCGACAATTTCCTGTTTAGACCCGGTTCGGAACCGAAAGTCGCAAAGACTTGACTTTTGCTTTGACTTCAGTTCTGACCCGTTTAGGTATGATTTAGAAATTTCTTAGAGCTTCATTTGGACCAGGTTACATGCTAGTATAACCCTCTGTGATTATACATCATGGTTCATTAGTTAACCAATTAATATGCATGATTCCGTTAATTGCTCGTATGTTGACCATTATGCCCTTTTCACCTTAAAACGTGATTTTTGCAAATGTAAAAGAGTAGAAACCTTAGTTACTGATATATAAACTTGTATGCAAAGTTTGACATCAGTTTGAGGTGTAGATTAAGAGTTATGCTCATTAGCGTAATTAAGAAGCTTTATGTTAATAAAACGGCGTAATTAGCGTATAGCCTAGTTAAACCTACTTTTTGATATCAAACTTATTACCCACTGATGTAATATATTATTTTGGGATTTTTGAAGATTTTTAATTAATTTTAGGCTGAGCATAACTTATAGTCGTAGGCTTAATCCGGTAATTGTCGGTTTTGCCCTTACGGGCCATAAAATGAGTTTTACATATCTAATCGACTCCAAACTTTTTTCTACTGATTACATATGATAAATAAATTATTTTAAGCCTTCTGGAATAACAAAAATATCAGCTTTATGTATAAGAACCCGGAAATGGCTTCTAATCGCCATTTTAAGCGTTTTTAACGCATAGTATGTACTATAATTACTTTAAACATACAAGGGTTGATACCTACTGATATTTTGGGCAAATTATAACATTTTAACAGTAAGCAAAAGTTGTTTAACTCAAACTTCAGTTTTGAGCTTTACCAAAATGCCCCTACGGTGCATAGTTTGGTTATAATTGATAAATTTCACATATATACAATACCCCACTGATATAACTTAGCAAATTGATTATCTTTGCTGATTACATCAGACCTGTAACTCAGGATACTACTTAAACTCTTTTATCACCTTATAAATGACCAAACTACCCCTACGGGGCATAGTTTGTGTTTAAATTCATTTCGGGCATAATAAATGATATCTTACTGATGTCACAACATATTTGGAGCATATTAACTTAGGAAACCTGTAAATGGCTCTCATTATTACTCGTTACGTTTATTACACGTTCGGTTCGGTTTATGTAACTAGTTTACATAAATTAGCTGAAACGGGTCAAACCTTATCGGTTTATCTCAAAATCCAGAATGTGTATAACATACCCATATTAAACAAGTCTTCAAACTTGTTGGGTCCAAATCACATTCTATCCGGGCATCGCTTAATCGTGTGTACGAACCGTATCTTTGAAACTAACCGGTCTAAGCTTAAGCTTAATTAAAGACCCGTTAGGATTCTAATAGGTTATTATAAACCTTCGTTCCAGATTAGGAGTACCAGTAAAAGCTACTTGCATTTGCTTATTGTGATTATTACATTGCTTAGGTAAATACTTTTAACTTATTTTCCCTATACGGGCTTGAGTTAAGGTATATAGAATACCGCTTGATCGGGCATCAAATCTTCCATCGTTGGGTGGTTAATTGAATAATTTGATTGGCTCGTTTAAACAGTCTTGTTTACTTAAAGCCTTTGGGGGGTTAATGACCATGTCCCGGATATCCTTGGCATCATTCATGAAATGGCCACGACCTAAGCACCGGGTGTAGGCGTACACCTGACAGCTGCATATGTGAAAACTAGTATCCCACTTAAAGGAATTAGCCTTGTGGGCATTATACCTGTGGTGTGTCTATTGATCTTTAACCCGGTACGTCCGGGCTACTGAACGCATAAGGAACATGTAATTCGTTCACAAGATTATATATTTAAATAATTCTCCCAAGTTATAAAATGTTTATGCCACGTGCATCCAAATCAATTTTTAATCATTTTTAAAATGAGTCAGTTGAATGTATTTACCAGTGTAAACTGACGTATTTTTCCAAAAAGATTAAATGCAGGTACTAAGCGTAATTGGCTGGGATTTCTCCTTAGCATCAATAGAAGTCTCGCAAGCTTAAGATGCCTAAAGTCGGTTGAACTATTGTTTCCATTTTATTTTCGATCCGTCTGTGGATAAACAATCGACAGTTGTGATATTTGATATTACAATCTATTATTCGGTTGAATTATATCTTACATTTGCTTTCGCTGTGCATATTAAATATTGTGTTGTTTGACTATTATGTTGCCAACCACATCACGATACTCCCCACCGGGCCCACCAGTGACACGTGGAAATAGGGGTGTGACATGTATGAATCGTTCCCAAATTGTTAATTCGTTTAAATCGTTTAAATCATCCTCATTTTAAGTGTGAAAACTATTTATGGTCTCCTCGCTAATAACATTCAAACCTTCGTGACTCGACTATCTCGCTCTCGCATTAATAAACCACCAAAGGGTAAATTAACATTCAGATTCAGTCATTACCCACCTAACCCACACATAACCATGGGTGCAGTACGATAATGGGATTTGTCAGATCCTGTGGTACCATAACCTAATACTGGTCGGCTTGATCAATGCTAATGAATTGTCACACCCTGGCTTTGCAGAAGCGTGGGTTTATTATGATGTGACTTCTTAATACCATAGCTTAATCACAACAAAGCTATATGAAAGTAAAACCATGATGATCATCCGTTGATTTAAGTTTGAAAAGTAAATTACGACAACATTGTTTAAAGTTGACACATGCAACGAGTTACAACCCAACAAAATAAAAACATTGTTCGAAAGACACAACCACAAACATAAAATAAACACCGTTTAAGACTTGCGACTTGTCCAGGTAAAAGTCACAATCCCTAAACGTGGATGACCTCGTAACTCTTACGCAGCGTGAAAACGTAGCATACTTCGCAGATCCCTAATTCCCTGAAATACATGTAAGTTGAAAAGTCAACATAAAGTTGAGCAAGTTCATGTGAAAGTGAGTATGTAAAACCTTTGTAAGTATAAAATCCCTGGTATGTAGCAAATAAGGAAATAAAGAGATCACCAATGGTTTGCAAGGCCATTAATATGTGTGAAGTGCAGTAGGAAGACTCAAACCTAGCAGATTTTTGCGTCGGGTACCAAGTCACCCCGAGGTCCGTACTGTTGGGCCTGGGGCTGGGCTCGCTACACCCAGATAGATCTACCGCTAAAGACCCTCGGTCCTACAATGAGGATTAATGGCCTCCAGTTCCCGCCTACCCACTCACATGATCTAAGTAGTAACCCTCCTTACCCTAACCATACCATGTAAAAAGTATTCGTAATCATAGTAACATGTATTTCACCCCCACAGTTTAAAAACTGAAAACAGTTAAGAGAAAAAGGGGGACATGAACTCACTGAAGTGCGTCTCAAAATAGTCCGTCCCAAAATAACCTGCAGTGTGACGACCTACACGTACTAACTTCTATTAGACGGACGGCCGTGCCTTGGCTTAAGGTTTAACGTTTTTGGGAAATAGTTAGGCAACTATTTCGTATGTACACTTCGTAATTATCTATAGTTATATTCCTTCCCAAGGATGGGGGTTTTAATACATGTGCGTTTTGTAAATCCAAAATACATTATTAAGTCTCACTTAATAGAATATATTTGTCTAAAATATTCTATCTTCAAAATATACATATTTTTCCCAAAAATATTATATTTTACCTTATACAAATTCCAAAATAATACTTTGTCAAAATACACATTTAAGAGTATTTTTCCGAAAAATACGTAAGTTACATCTTAAGGTTCGGATGGTAATAATAATAGCGGTGTAACTTAAATATTTATTTGTAATAGCGTTGGTATTATTTTGGAGTCGTGCTTTCATATTGTATTCCAGTTATATTATTTTTACTCTAAAAATAATATATAGTTCACAAAATAATCATAAAATCACACAAGCGTTTTAGTATGAAATATATATTCTAAATATATATTTAGTAAGTTTTATTTACGAAAATTCCACCTCCGACACTTGGTTACTTTATAATAAAAATCACGGCGAAGTTTGTTTGGAAAACAAGTCAAAAATATATTCATAACACTTGTCACAAAAATATTCTAAGTGTTATTTTCTGGAAAAATTTCGCCAGAGTTTCCTCTGTAACTGGAGGTGGCCACGCTTACAAGCGTATCATTTTCTTTTCAAAATTCAATCAACAATTTTCCAATCATCAATAATCAATGTTCAATCGTCAAACTAGTCAAAATCAACATAAATCGCAAACACATGAACTTGTAAGTTGTGTGAAAGTATGTAGTAACTTTCTAACATTTTTAGTAGATCTTTCCTTCTTTAAAAATAAAATCAGTTTCTCGAAAACTTTATTTTTTAAAGAATATGTAACTTTACAACTTATAGTCCAAGAATTACGAAAATATTTCTTTGTTAAATCCTTTTATCACACAAGTGTTTACACACTTGTTTGTTCACAAAATGCTTTCAGTTCATGAAAGATCCGGCTCTTAAACATGGTTTGCATCTTACACTTGGTTCTTTGAAAATACCACTTGTAGATCTTTAGATCTACTAGTTTAGAACTCCATTTTACAAGAAAAACTATTTTTACACAAGTTCATGGTTATGTATGGAAGGGTTCGTCATCTTGTATCTTTCAAGCTTAACATATTGCTAGTTCATGTTCCATGAACATGATCTAGTGTGGTTAGATGACGATCCGTTCTACTACTAGCATTAAACAACATAAAATAATCATTACTAAACAAGATTCACAAGTTTTACACCATTATTTACTCTTTAACCACCATGTTCATCTTTCTAGCAAGACTTTAAGTTTTGTTTTCGTATGATCTTGAGTTTTAACCATTAAACCTCCTATTAACCACTTTAGACAAGATCAAGAGGGTGTTTAGAATCACTTACAACTAGCTCAAGGCTAGGGAAGAATCAAAGCAAAAACAAGGTGGTTAATAGCGATGTAGAGAGGTCCTTGTGATTCCGTAAGCACCGAGCCTCCTTGTATGTGACCCTTCACCTTTGTATGTAAGTGGAATTGCTAGAACAAACTTGGATGATGGAGAGATGATGGGTGTTGGGTTCGGCCGATCACAATAGAGAAGGAAGGAGAGAGTGTGCAATTTTTGTTTAGTGTTGATGTGAATGAAGTGGTTAACCTCTAAGTCTTCTTATAAACCATCCAAATCCTTTAACCACTATACAAAGTGTCCCCATGATATTAGACAATCTCAATTAAAATAATCAAATATGTGTGGTGAGTGTCCCACATGGGGACCGATTCGGTCAAGGGGGGGTAATTAGTTGGATTTCAACTTGATAGTTAGTAACTAGTTGGTTTAGTTAGGTGTTTAGATTAGTTACTTAGTGTGTTATGTTTTATAACGGGTGTTAGGGTGTTCGGGTACCCTAACTAGCTCAGAAAAGGAAAAACAATGTCATTGACAATATTTTTATGTTCCGGGTAAAGTCCGGTTGTTCGGTTGGATATTAATCCGTTAAAGTGCTAAATAAGCATTTAAACTGTCGTTAATAATTGTTTTAGTGACACAATGAATTCCTGACACTTTGGAAAGTGTCTAGTATTATTTTCCCATGTTTTTGCACTTTACTAGTTATGTTAAATGCTGAATTTTGTAATAAAGTGCAGGATTTTGTAGTTAGAGCATGTTTTAGGCACATCCGGTCACTATAACTATCACCTAGTGACGCAGTTCTACAATCCTCACCTCCCTACACTCCCTACTAGTGTAGTAATCTATTCCCGGCTCATACTGGCCTCAGAGACAGTGCATGTCTGATGCTGGCTATGTCAGCATGTTTACTGGGTTATCCGTTCATTGTGCTACTGTGCTTTTGTGCATCAAGGTTGTCACTAAAGTTTGTGTGTAAATAATAGAGTGACAGTAATATAGTATGATGCATGAATAAGTATGTATCAGAAATCAAGTAGTAGTTTAATCACAACTGTAAGCAAGCATAGTAATTAAGCATTAATTAAATATTAATTAATTCGTACGGATACCTGGTTTGGTGAGGGTTGTCACATGAATGTCATTCGTTATGTAATTACAACCAACTAGTTTATTCACTTTATTGAAATCGTTATTAGTTTAATATAAACCATCTTAATCGTTTTTGAAATCATCGTTATAATATCAAAAATCGTTTTGAAAACCATCGTTAAAACCTTGAAAATATTTAGCACATATGAATCACCCCAAAACAATTGAAAACAGTAAAATAGGGGAACTATGTACTCACATGAAGTGCAAAGTATCCTCAATCAATAGAACTTCAACAAACTTAAATAAACCAGAGAAATCAAACAGTACCTAGTAATCGAATCACTAGTCAAACAATAGACATCTAAATCGGAAGATCGGATAGGATGAGGTCTTGTAAACCAAATGAGTGTTGGAACTCATGTGATATGGTTTAACAAAGCCTACATCCTAAATCGGAACCTAACCTAAGTGCTTTCGACCCGTTTGTGTCGTTTGTTTGCTTTGTGGTAACAAACAAATGACCATCATCCTTTCATTTTGTCGATTTTATTGCTATCTTATTTCCTACATCACATCATCTCACTCATTTTCTCTCATGTTTCCTCTTTTAGAATGCCTCCTTGACGTAACGTTCAACAACCTGATGCCAAACTGGCAGCTATCATAGCACAGCAGATGGCTGCTATACTACCTGATCTCATCACTCAAATAAACCAAGCCAACAATAACAATAACAATAATGCACCTGCTCCGTGCAACTTCAAAAGTTTTAACTCGGCTAAACCACTTAAGTTTAGTGGTTCTGAAGGAGCAACTGGGCTTCTCCATTGGTTTGAGAGTCTTGAGAGCACTTTTCACCATGTTCAGTGTCCGAACAACCGTAAGGCCGAGTTTGCTTCGAGTGTATTTCAAAAGAGGGCTCTCACCTGATGGAATGGGGTTATGAGAGACCGAGGTGCTGATGTTGCTTTGGGTCAGACTTGGGAGGAACTTAGAGCTCTCATGATGAGAGAATTTTATCCTCGTCACAAGCAGAGGGCACTTGAAAATGAGTTCCATGACCTGAAACAAGACAGTGGTGAACACCGGGCTTACACTGACAGATACGAGGAGTTAAGCTTGCTATGTTTGACAATGGTCATGCCTTTGGATAAGGCTATTGAGAAATACATAGACGGTTTGCCAGATCCTGTCCAGGATATCGTCACTGGCAGCAACCCCACTACCGTCCGACAGGACATTGAGCTAGCTGCAACCCTTACTGAATCGCAAGTCAAGAAGGGTAAACTCCACAGAAAAGGTGACAAGAAGCAGAAACAGACTGATAGCACCAAAGAGCAGAAGGGTAAGAAGGCTGTTGAGTCTTCTAAGAAATCTAGGAAGCGTAAGGCTTCCAAGAATTTCGTTGTTATTGCTCAGACTAATCAGGCTGCTCCTAATCAGCCTACACAACCCGCTGCCAACAGGCAGTATGCTAGTAACGCACCTTTGTGCAACAGATGTAACAGTCATCATCAACCACAAGTGCAATGCCACATCTGCATAAACTGTGGCAAATCTGGTCATCTTGCGAACACTTTCCGTTTTGCTCCTAACCAAACCCAAGCGGTACAAAACCATGCACAAAACCTTGCCCAGAACCCTACACGACCTCACTATCCTCCGGGTTCATGTTTCAACTGTGGGGATCTGACCCACTACAGGAACAACTGCCCGAGGTTAGCAATTGCAAATCAGGCACCGGCTCGTGGTAGAGCTTTTAACTTGAATGCAAATGAGGCGCGTGCGGATAACGAAGTGGGGAACGGTACGTTCCTTGTTAACAACCATCCTGCTTCTGTTCTTTTTGATTCGGGTGCCGATAAGTGTTTTGTATCCTTAGCTTTTGAGCCTTTGCTTTCATTGACTAGAACAAAACTAGGAAAGCCCTTGACAGTAGAAGTAGCTAATGGAGTTGAACCTTAATAGCCATATTTTCCCTATTGACCTCACGCCGATGTAACTCGGGAGCTTTGATGTTATAGTGGGAATGGATTGGTTATCCAAATACCATGCTGAGGTGGTTTGCTTTGAGAAGATTGTCCGCTTACCGCTTTCGACTGGTGAAACCTTAGAAGTTCGTGGGGAGAAACCTGCTAGTAGCCTTAAACTCATGTCTTGCACCCAAGCCCAAAAATACCTATGAAAGAAATATGTTGCTTTCTTGGCACATGTCGTAGAGGAAAAAAGGCAAGGGTAAGACTATCCAAGATATCCCTGTTGTTCGGGATTATCCTGAGGTATTTCCTGAAGAATTACCTGGTCACCCCCTGTGCGCCAAGTTGAGTTTTGCATTGATCTTGTGCCTGGCGCGAATCCTATCGCTAAATCTCCTTATCGTCTTGCACCATCTGAGATGCAAGAGTTATCTAAACAGCTTCAGGAGCTATCTGACAAAGGATTCATCCGTTCGAGTTTTTCCCCTTGGGGCGCTCCTGTACTATTCGTGAAAAAGAAAGATGGATCATTTAGGATGTGTATCGATTACCGTGAGCTTAACAAGCTTACCATCAAGAATCGATATCCCCTACCTCGCATTGATGATCTCTTTGATCAACTACAGGGCGCTACTTGCTTTTCAAAGATTGATCTACGTTCTGGGTATCATCAACTTCGAGTGCTTGAAGAGGATATTCCCAAGACGGCTTTCCTTACGAGATATGGTCATTATGAGTTTACTGTTATGCCTTTCGGTCTAACAAATGCTCCTATTGTTTTCATGGACTTAATGAATAGGGTTTGTAAGCCTTATTTTTACAAGTTCATCATCGTTTTCATTGATGACATTTTGATCTATTCTAAGACACGAGCTGATCATGAGCAACATCTTCGTCTTACAATGGAGCTCCTAAAGAAAGAGCAGCTTTTCGCCAAATTCTCCAAGTGCGAATTCTGGCTTAAGGAAGTTCAATTTTTGGGGCACATTGTCAACGAACAAGGTATTCATGTAGATCCCGCCAAAATCAGCGCGATTAAAGATTGGGATACACCTACTACTCCTACTGAGGTTCGTTCATTTCTTGGTCTAGCGGGTTATTACCGCCGATTCATTGAAAACTTCTCCAAGATTGCGGTTCCTCTTACTGCTTTAACTCAGAAGAGCAAACCTTTTGAGTGGGGACCCAAACAGGAGGAAGCTTTCCATACCTTGAAACAGAAGCTTTGTAATGCACCTATTCTATCTTTGCCCGAGGGTAACGATGATTTTTTCGTGTACTGTGATGCATCTAACTTAGGCCTTGACTGCGTTCTTACGCAAAGAAACAAAGTCATAGCTTATATATGCATCAAGACAGCTAAAGGTACACGAGAAAAACTACACAACTCATGATCTTGAGTTAGGTGCTGTAGTTTTTGCTCTCAAAATATGGATACACCACCTCTATGGTACAAAGTGTGTAGTGTTTACTGACCACAAGAGCCTCCAGCATATTTTCCATCAGAAAGAACGTAACATGAGGCAACGACGTTGGGTTGAACTTCTGAACGACTACGATTGCGAAATTCGCTACCATCCTGGTAAAGCAAATGTCGTGGCTGACGCATTGAGTCGTAAGGAACGTGTCAAGCTTCACTGTGTTCAGGTCCGATCTGACATTCAAACCCGCATTTCTCAGGCTCAACATACTTGTGTTACATAAGGTTTGATGGGTAAAGAATTACCGTGTCATATTAAGCCTGAACTTGAACTGAAAGACTTTGGGATATTCTATTTCATGGGCCGTTTGTGGGTCCCAAGTATAGAAGATCTTCGCACCTTGCTTATGGATGAAGCACACAAGTCTCGTTATTCTATTCATCCCGGTGCAGATAAAATGTATAAGGATCTTTGAACCCAGTATTGGTGGACGGGTATGAAGAAAGACATTGCTATATATGTCTCTAAATGCCTTACTTGTCTTAAGGTTAAGGCAGAACACCAACATCCCTCTGGATTATTGGAACAACCAGAGATACCAGTTTGGAAATGGGAAAACATTGCTATGGATCTCATTACCATGCTGCCACGCACTAAAAGAGGTCATGATGCCATTTGGGTAATCGTTGATCGTCTAACAAAGTCAGCACATTTCTTGCCGATCCGTGAGGATCTATCTGCTAACAAGCTTGCTAAAATCTATGTTGATGAGATTGTATCTTGACATGGCGTTCCTTTGAACATCATATCTGACAGAGATGCTCGATTCTCGTCTCGCTTTTGGAGAACCATGCAATCTGCCATGGGTACCCAACTTAATTTGAGCACAGCATATCATCCGCAAACGGATGGTCAATCTGAGAGAATAATCCAGACACTGGAGGATATGCTTAGAGCTTGTGTGATCAACTTTGGTGGTAGTTGGGATTCGCATCTACCATTGATCGAATTCTCCTACAACAATAGTTATCACTCTAGCATTAACATGGCTCCTTTCGAAGCTTTATACGGTCGAAAATGTCGTTCACCGGTCTGCTGGAATAAGATAGGTGAAGCTCAGCTTACTGGACCTGAAATCATTCTAGAGACTACAAATAAGGTCAAGAAGATTCGTGATAACCTTCAGACAGCTAGAAGCCATCAAAAGAGTTACGCGGATCGACGACGCAAGCCCTTAGAATTTCAAGTCAGTGATCACGTCCTACTCAAGGTATCCCCTTGGAAAGGTGTGATTAGATTTGGAAAGAAAGGAAAACTTGCACCACGCTATGTTGGACCATTCAAGATCGTTGAAAGAATCGGAAAAGTGGCCTACAGGTTAGAGCTACCTCCTGAACTTGGAAATGTTCATCCAACTTTCCACGTGTCCAATCTCAAAAATTGTTTAGCCGATGAGAACCTCCACATACCACTTGATGAAATTCGTGTTAATAACACGATGCACTTCATTGAGAAGCCTGTGGAAATTATGGACCGTGAAGTCAAAAAGCTCAACCACAAGCGCATACCTATTGTCAAAGTTCACTGGGAATCTAAACGTGGCCCAGAGTTTACTTGGGAACGTGAAGATCAGATGAAAGCGAAATATCCACATCTATTCTCACAAGTTTCCTCTAAATAAATTTTGGGACAAAATTTCCTAAAGTAGGGGAGACTGTGACATCTGTGCTTGTGTAATCATTTTACAGACTCTTAACAATCCAATATTAATAAAACAATGTGTTTTAATCCTAATGTTTGTTATTTATGTTTGATATAATGCACGTTTTGGTTTTTGATCGATTTTGAACTCTGTATCGCTTTCTGGGAAGTTATACGCAAACTGATGCGTAAACATAATCTGTTTAACGTGCCAAACACTCCAGAATAGCAACATAATCTTAACATACCTTAAATAACCTTTACATAACTTAGAAATAAGTTTTGAAGGCTTTGGTATGGCAAAAACAAGTTTATTCGCTAACATGGACTATTTGCGTCAAACTGCAAAAGTCTGCCGTTTCGTAAGGCAAGGTACAGTCCAAAATTTGATCATAAGCTAAACATACGATAAATAACCTAAACATAGCTTAGAAATAAGCTTTGATAGGTTCGGTGTGCGAAAATATGCTTATTTGATCTTACAGGGACTCAAAGTGTAAAAAACGGCGTAAGTTTACATTTTCACGCATATCTTATGTTCTGACCACATCTGGATATCCAAAATTTGTTTACACACTAAAATATTTTTATTTTAGTGATCGGCATGCAAAAATTCCATTCGTTGCGCAATTTAGATCATTTTTGAGTTTGTTACGATTTCCGTCGTAATTAACCGAACATCGCAACCGTACAGCCAAACGAACCGACATCCGTAACATTTTTGAACAAAATCTAAGTTAAATATACTTTAACTTCATTATGGAGCTTAAAAATGGGCTTGGCGGGTGTTAGATGTGCCAAAACGCGATAAAACAAGCTCATGCTTTCATTGCTTTTATGGCATAATCATGCTAGTTTCATCTAGTACACATATAGTACATGCTTTCAATTACGTTTTGCTATGTATGTTTAATTAGCATGCTAGCACATTGATTTCATAAACATCTTTGCTATGTATGTTTACTTAGCATGCTAGCACATTGATTTCATGAACATTTCTACTATGTATGTTTACTTAGCATACTTAGTACATGGTTTTCACATGCTACATTGGTTATGACATTTGGTATGTTCAATCGGAACAATAATACATTCATTAACATTAGCTACGCCGCTCGGTAGTATGCAATGGTACCATAGGACTTGATAACTCCCGTTTCCGACTTCCTAGGTTTGTTTGGAAGTTGGGAATGACAGAATCCGATATACATAACGTAGATGAACCTTTAATTTGTTTGAAGGTTTATCACCACAGTCGCAAGGCTTGAATGTAGGTGAATAAACAATATTGCATAAATGTTTGTAATCATAAAGCATTGTTTTCTGCAAAACATAACATTTGATTTAAACTTGGGTTTATTCAAAAGCATTGTTTTGTACATTTTCCTACGGGGTTGAGTAACTACTAGTTATTCACCGTACATAACATTGAGTTTCACATTAACATTTTCACGTAGTTAAGTAGATACTTTCTACTTGCTATGCATTACATTTGTTCATACATAACACATTTCACACATGACATTGTACATGGTTTATACATAAACATTTTAACATTAAACAAGATATTTTGGTTGGTTATTGATAAGTGACTTATGTAACGGGGCTATGTGTTGTATGATAAAAGCATGGTGGATACGCCGCTGGTACTTCCTATATATAAGTGCTTTTATTGTATTATACATTGTTGCGTTATCTAAGCCACTTGACAAAGACATGAAACATTTTTTTACAAGGACACAACATTTTTATATACAAAGTAAACATTTTATACAAATTCACTTCTACTTGTTTATTCATTTAACCATGCATATTCTCTCATATCATTTGATTTTCATATCAATTTTCACATGATTTCATAAAAGAAAACATTTTACAAGGTTCATGACTACTTTTTGTTAAACTTTTTCTTTAACCTATAAGTCATGAATCTTGCATAAACAAAACCTATGTATCTCACAGGCATTTTTATGCTGACGTACCTATTTTCGCATGTGTTTCAGGTGCTAATGCATGATGATGCTTGTGCTACACTTAGGCGGACTTGGGCCTTAGTGACTTAAAAGACAATTATTATGTTATGTTTTATTTAAATTCCAAGACAATGTAAACTCTTTGATCAATAATACAAAACTTTAATCACCATGGTTGTTGAAACAATAATTATGTCGCATCACTCCCCGACGTTTCCGCCGCGGTTTGTTGTTTTACGCGGTCGGGGTGTGACATCAGCTAAGGGAAAAGAGTGCAACGCACATTTTCTACCCCTGATACTTTTGGATCAAGTATGTTGCCTCATTAAAAACCTTACTAAGAAAACCCAGTGGGACAAAACTTAGTCAAGGGAAAAAGATTGCAACTTAGATAACTCTCCCCCTCAATTTAACACGTATCCTTTAAGTGACGTGTGTCCATCTTCCTTGAAAGTCGAATAAAGTCTTTGTAGCAAATGATTTGTCGCTTGATTCCTTAATGTGCAATCCTTTATGTTGAGCAATGTTGTATAATATTCTAACGAGACTTTAGGTGCCTCCTTCCAAAAATTATCATATGTCCACGACTGTGTTTCGTTACATTCTTGCATCTACAAGACTAACCAATCTTGTTTTGATGGGTTAGTAGAATATAATCAAATATCGTTTATACCTGAAATATCTTTTTGAACTCATTCCAATGTCTCTTCGCTTCACAAAGGTTGTATCGTGACAATAAGCTCAAGTGAAAGATATTATAACCATACATAACTAGAAAAACATATTAATGCACTTATGCATTTAACGATGGTACTTCTAGAATGAGAATCTCTACTTTGGTAGGAGATGATAATAAGCATTTCTTATAACAAATGACTTAACAACCTTTAACATATTTTAAGGTTCAACTATGTCCATATTAAAATATCCAAACATCATCTTCTAGAGGTACTTGAGGGATTAGTAAAATATAATTACATATATACTCGAACTGCAGTTCGAGTAATAATTAGATTGTGCCAAGGTCATTAAAAAATTCTCCCTTTAAAAGCTCGACAATTTCTCTCAATGATGCCTAGACATCATTACTGTAAATTGTGATTATAGTGAACTTTTAAAAGTAGAACGTCGATAAAACATGGCTAATTTAATCAAACTTATATCCCTCTTTATGCAAATATCTCGAGTTGTATAACACTCGATCGAACTATTTTAGTCCATACATATTTTGTCAACTTCATATAGTACGTTCTTAGGTTTTTTGTATCAATGCTTCTGTCATAATCAATCTATGAGGGAATTTTGCCCATCTTATCCAAATATACATGTGCATTCACTCTTCATGAGTTTTGCTACATAAACTTTCCCATATAACACATAGATAGCTATATCATATGCAAAAATGTCATGAACACTTGCTTTTATATTCAAAATCCATATTGTACCATGTGTGTACACTATATATTGAGATATCACAATCACTAGGTACAAGTTTCTATGTATGTTTATTGGTGCACAAGAATTACATCATTAAGATGTTTTGATTTACCTTTAGGGAAGTCAATTGCTTTAGAAAACTCATTAGGAATTCTATCGTAAACAAAAATGAATCTATATACAACGATCATATTGTTCTCGAGAACTTAACTTACATGATTTTGATCATTTAAATCCTTTAGGGACCTTCCATGATTTTGATCATTCAAATCCTTTAGGGACCTTCATATACACTTTTAGTATCAAATGATACATAACATTCATAGACACACATCAATTCTCTCTCTATATTACCAGACTAATAAAATATTTGAAAGTCAATGCATCCACCACTAGAGAATACGTTTCCTCATAATCAATCATTGGTCTTTGTGAAAATTCTTGTGCCACCAATTTTGACTTATATCACTTAATTTGATTTTCACATGATTTGCGTAAAAGACACACTTGTATCCAACATATTTTACAACTTCAGTAATATATGGACTGTTGGTTCAGAAACTTTCCATTTCATTAAAGAACTAAACTCTGCCTTATTTACGTCTTTCTATTTTGGCCAATCATTTTTAATATTCATTCATAGGCAGATCTTAAATCTTGATCGTCATCAATTAATCATTTTAAGCACTACATTATATACAAAAGTATAACGACGTCGATTTTTATTTCGATTCCATACATATCTTAGACATGATACAACTTATCGAGATCTCCTTATTTTCAGGTACCTGAGGTTCTTCTTGAACCATCATGTCTATTGTCTCTTCAGGAGATCTTATTACTATAACCTCGACTTGACCATCTTAATTACTTGCTCCAATTTTCGAGGAATTTTATTATTAGAATCAACTAGTCTACCACGCTTTAGGCGTGCAATAGACACATTACAAAAATATGTGGTTGTCCTCTTGGGACACAAATATAACTGGAGCATAAGCAGTTGATTATGTGACTTACTTAGTCACTCTATTTAGGTCAGTGAACTTGTTTGGTAATTTGTTCTTTAATATTGGTAAATGAATTATATTTTAAACTTCTAGTTCATAGTTTATAGTCTGACGATCAAGATGACATGATAATTCATTTTACTTTTCACTTTCCAATGGCTTGTTATCTCCCCTAATGTTGGGAACATTCGTTCACTAAAGTGAAAACCAATAAGCCATAAACGAATTTCTCACTAATGGCTTTAAGTATTTAATAATAGACGATTATTTATACGTAACATATTCTCAAACATTTTAGAAGTCCCATCTTTGTGCGGTGTGGTGGATGAGTTTCATTATATGTCGCACAACCAAAATCTTTGATGAGACGTCTTTGGTTCCTGACCAAAAACCAACTATATGGGGAGAACTATAACTTATTGGCTTGATATGAATTGATGGTACTATATATAAAATTATATGTACCTAAATGAACTTTTGCTCCTCTCATGATCATTGGCTTTGTAACCAATAGTAGACGTTTAGTGATCATCTCAACAATAACACTTATTCTAATGATCGTTAATAACTTGGGAATCAAATTCACTATTTTCAAATAAATATACTAATCTGGATTAATATGCTTGCTATCACATTAGCTAAGCCACAATCACACAAGCTTCAGGTTGTGGATTTGATAACCATTTAGACAATGCATCGATTTTAAAACACTAAATGGTATCATGTTTGTATATTTATTTCCATTATCATTTCCAGAATATTTAGGGATTCACACCCTACTTTTGTTGATCAATACTTAACTTCACTTGAGAGCAAACATGACATGTATAATTATCAAGACGAATCTTCTGTTTCTTCAATACTTTTCACATCATCATTAATGACTCGGTGTGGTCTAACCGGTCATGCCAACTAACTAAATAATTATGATCCATAAACTTTTGGATTATGATCGCATATGTATTACTTGCATGTATGTAATACAAAATATAAGATACGAGAGAATGTATTATAACTTCAAAGTTTAACATGGTTGATCTTATCACATGATCATCATAACAATTTCCTCAATTACCATCATCACAAACTTTACACCAATTATTATATCATCACATTCTATTCAAGGAATAGATTATACCCATACCCCATTAATGGTGGCATCATTACAATTTTCTTAGTTATGTATATGATCATAACCTTTGAATTGGTCATTATATCATCACATTCACATCAAGGAATGGATTAGAACCACATAACTTTCATGCTTGTTGTTTCAAACTTTATATATATTCTTTAACAATCTTGGTACTTCAATAGCTTATATGATATTTGACGATGGAAATTGTTTTGCTCGATGGATTATGATATATATTTTTCTCATCACATGATATAAATCAAGATGTAGTTATACAACCGAAACACTTATACTTATCGGTTTAAAATCTTACAAGCTTCGATAAACTCATAATAAGCTTTGAGAAGTTAGACACTCCAAGTGTCTTTTTATATAAACCGTGACCACAATTCAATCGTTTTTATAGCTTGTGATCATATACCACAACCCTGGTCACTTTGATGTTCCCTTCCAAATTTATAACATATGGAACATAATATATACATTAGATTATACAATGCATGACTATATAACATGTCACCAAATAAATAGGATATATTACAACCTTATAAAATAAGATTTTTTTTTCATCACTTGTAAGAAATATATATTTTTTTATTTAATATATCATCTAAATAAATCAAAGCATACAAAAGACACATAAAATTGCAATAGTGATAAGCCTGTTATTATAGGTCATGCTCAAATTTATCGACATCAAGTGCGTTAGTTTTCAAATTAGTGGTGTTCCATAAAGGACAAAGTTGATATATGATGAAAGCTACAATAAAATCATACATCTTGATAACATTTATAAAGAAAGATGAGTAAATCAATATATGATTTTTTTACTACTAAAATATAGCTATAATTTGCCATCAAACAAATTAAAAATTATATGATAACATGTCATGTAATGTCATATAAATCACCAAATTTCTTATTCTCATATATCAAATAAGAACACTATAAACATACACTTATCGTATTGTATTTCTAGTTAAATTGTTACGAACAATCACATTAAAATCTATATGTCAAATACAAGTATTACACATCAGAGAAATGAATGTACATGAACATATTAAATACTAAACAGACTTTTTCATAGTATAATAATCTGTCAACTATTGTATACTACAAATTTCATCTCCATCAAACGTTATTATGAAATACGATCAATGCATACATAACATATTATCTAAACAGTATAAACCATCAATCCAATAAGTAAGAGATATAATCTTTCTATAATTTTGTATTACAATTTTAAAATCATCATCTCTTAAATTAAATTTCAAATCACCTAATTTTCTATAAAAATAGTATTATTGTGACTATCCATGTTCCTAACTCCATATCATTTAGCTTTATGAATATTGTGACTATCTATGTTCATAACTCCATATCATTTAAGATTGTAATTAAATGGATATTAAAAATCATTTAAAGTAATAAGAATTAATCAAATTTTTAACTTAAAAGATATTAATAACAATGAATTAAAATTAATAAAGAATGGATTAAACTACATAATGGGAAAATGATATTTAATGATTTTAATTTCTAAGCATTAACCAACATGATGGGAAAAATGATATTTAATGATTTTAATATTTTTTAAGCATTAGCCAACATCATATATATTAATATCATTTAAAGCCTTCTTTAATTTCTTAAGAATACAATTGGTTTATGCATAACGTATAACCAAATATTTAATCCTCACTAAATCCATTTAAATTATAAACTATACAAAATGAAAATCTAGTACATACATCATTTATATATTACCACCAATGCAAGCAGATATACCTAATACAATTTCACTATTTAGTCCATAAATATTGAGTTCCATACTTTGTGATATTGAATTTAATTATTTTTCATGAGTTCTAAAAACACATAATATTGTCTAGATTGCAAGTTAACTTCCTCTAATCAAAATAACTCAACAATTTTACTTACAACTTAACAGAGTTAATAAAGAAGCATAAATATATGATCATGGTGGCTCAAGAAATATGCATATGAGCATCACTAGAGTGTAAGAATCCTAAACAACATATACTATAATTAAATTAAAGAATTAAATGATAAGCCAACCAATTTAGAATAATAGAAGGAATCATTTGTAAAAGATAAAAATAAAATAAATGTACGTAATATCGTCGTCAACGAAAACCAAAGTTATTCAATTAATAATGAGTATTAGAAAAAGATGAATTAGCCAATTGTAACGTCATAATTATGACGTAACATCTAAAACCCGATGAATACCAACATGCTACTTTATATAATAACTTCTAAAATCAATTGCAAAAAAAATATTGATAGAGTTCAATTATAAGACTACATCCTAGAATTTATAGTAATGATTAGTTTTAATATATTTATATTAATATTAATAAGTGCCACCAGTAAGATTGATGTATCATCATCATCATCAAATATAGTATGAAATAATCTTACGAAGCATCATACCTTTATTAGTAGAGATTACAGATCATACTTTGTCAGTAGTGGCTACGCATCTATCATTTCCAAATTTCCATCGCATAGGAAACCCATCTTTCATCTTTTCGGATAATTATTTGGCTGCTTTCTCAACGTGCGAGATTGATTTAGGTTGGAAAATAATGCACATCAAAGGCGAGGAAAAGGGACCAAGGGTGGCAAAACACATAGAGCACTTTCGTGCTGATAACGTGTTGTAAAACAACGACCTACTAGCAATGTATAGAGAAGAATAAGAGAATGAAAGATGGATTTCTTATTAATATGTAAGTATGAAATACAAAGCCTCTATTTATAGACTTGTACATTAACATAAGATTAAATACAAAAGAGGAGTTAAGGATGTGGAGAGTCACTCTTAATGATGTATTCAAAACATTCACATCCGTATATATCTAATTCTTTTCCAAGTATTATTATTATATGTAATACTAGGTTAGAACCCCGTGTAATACAAGAGTTGAATAAATGTAATTTTATATACCAAATAATAATAAAAATATATCTTTAAAAACCTTGTTTATTACACGGGTTGAATAAATGTAATTTTATATATTAAATAATAACAAATATATATCTTTAAGAACCCCGTGTATTGTATGGGTTGAGTAAATTTAATTTTATATATTAAATAATGAAAAAGGTTACATTTTTAACAACCTCATGTATTGTATGGGTTGAGCATATGTAATTTTATATACAAATCAATAAAATGTTATATCTTGTTATATCTTTATAAACCTTGTGTACTATAAAACCTTTGGAGTAAACTGACAAAATGGCCCAAACCACAGGGACTAAAATGACATTTAACTCTGTACATTGTATTAATTTATATTTAGTGTACGTCTTTTGTTAATTTCAAGATAAATAACTTTGAAATCTAATAAATATTTCAAAAGGCTATATTATCTCTTATACGAATTGTTTAAATTTATATTATATTAAATTTTATTTTATAATTATCTTTTAATTAATGTTAATTATAATTAAGTAGGAGATAGAGATGAAAAAGCTAAAAAATAGATGGCTTCAATGAATGACATGTGTCCATTCATTGGTTTCTTTTATTATATAGTTAGATGTAGATGTAGATAAGGAATCATTCCTTTTTGTACACGTCAATTATATTTAACTAGGTTAGAACCCCGTTTATTACACGGGTTGAATAAATGTAATTTTATATATTAAATAATAAAAAGTTATATCTTTATGAAACTCGTATGTTATACGGGTTAAATAAATATAATTTTATATATCAAATAATAAAAATATATATATCTTTAAAAACCATGTGCTTTACACAGATTAAATAAATGTAATTTTGTATATTAAATAATAAAAACGTCGTCTCTTTAAAAAATCCGTGTATAATCGGGTTGAATAAATCTACCAAATAATAAAAAATTACATCCTTAAAAACCTTGTATGTTACACGTGTTT
Organism: Helianthus tuberosus; assembly: GCA_030545235.1. NCBI lineage: Eukaryota > Viridiplantae > Streptophyta > Magnoliopsida > Asterales > Asteraceae > Helianthus > Helianthus tuberosus. Next base: position 79,447,767 of record CM060415.1, read on the forward strand.
AATAGATCTAAAAAGAGTTATATATTTAAAAACCATGTATATTACACAGATTAAATAAATGTAATTTTGTATATTAAATACTAAAAACGTCGTATCTTTAAAAACCCGTGTATAGTCGGGTTGAAAAATATACCAAATAATAAAAAAATTTATCCTTAAAATACCTTGTGTATTACACGTGTTACTAGAAAAAAGGCCTAATGCAACCTTTTAGAAGCAACTTGTTTTAAATGAGTTGCATTTGACTCTAATGCAACTTAGTTGAAAATAAAGGTTGCATAAGAAGATCTAATGTCACCCTTTTAATAAAAAAGTTGCATAATTATATTGAACGAGGGACTAAAGTTGAACATAAAAAGTGTTTGTGTTAAATTGGAAAAGATGAAAAGTTTTGGGGTAAAAGTAAAACATTCAAAAGGGTTAAAATGTAGAAGATAAAAAACTTTTGGATTAAAAGTGAAAATCAATTTTTTTTTTGAAAAACACCCAATGCATTAGGTACAACATTATAAGCAAGAATATGTTGCTTATTTATAGTGTGGTAATTTGCAACTTTCTTTATTTAAAGTTGCAAATTTTACTATAAATTACAACTTTTTTTATTAAAAGGTTGAAATTTGTTTGAAATTTGCAACTTTTGTTAGAGATATTCTATTGGGAAAATTATACGAGGTATATTTCATTAAACAAGTTATAACTCTTATTATAAATGATTGCATTGTTAAAATTACATTTTCTTTCTTTTAACTTTTGCATGTCTCAAGTCTCACATCTCAATTACATTTTCCACTATTTTTTTTTTATGTATTTCTGTTTATTAAGGTGCACCATGCTATATTAATACTTTATATATGTATATTTATATTTATATAAGTAACCATTTGAAAATGAACAGAAATAATTAACTTTTATAACGTAACTAAACTATTATTTATTATTAATTTATATACTTATATTTTATATGCTTAATCAAAATCAAATTATACTATTTATTAGTTAAACTACATGTGGTTTTGTAAAAATATTTAAAGTTTCCCTCCAACTATGAATTTTCACAAAAGAAAATTTTATTTCCCTCCGGGAGAAAATTCATTTTGTTTCCTCCCTCCCACTTTAGCCTAAAACGGTTGAGGTCCTCTCTCCTCTGACCTAAATCGACCATAACCCTGCACTCAAATGGCCTCTACTCTACGATTATGCCCTATGACAATCGCACATTTCTAGCAGAGCCCCGTAGCAGCCCTATGACATGTTGATTCTGCCCGCTGAAACCCATCTTCATTGCAGTTGTTTACTGTTATTTAAGGTGTTTATCCATAAACCATTTTTTAATGACAGGTTACATAATGTTTTGATGCTTTATTTTGGTTTAGGTATGATGGAGTAACTTATACGAAGTATTTGGATTCACTGAGAGTTTCTGAAGGTACTTTTTAGCCTGTCATTGACGTATTAAACAAATCCGAGTTATACTATATAAAATTTAGGAGTTTATAAAATCATTAGTTAATATTAAAGAGGCCCGATTGGAAATATGTTAGTTAACTGGCATAGTTTATTTATTGAATGTGACTATGTTTGAGTTCCTTTTGTTGGTGACTCACGTAATAACATGTACACTTTTTTTTAATGTTAAAAACTAGAAATATGTCTTATGGCTCATACGTTTAGGTTGTTAAGTTGCAATGTTTGTTGACTCGGCTACATATATTTTGTTGTAGATGTTTGTTATAAACCAGTATATGGATAATAATCTTGTGTTCGATTTGATTTTGTTTTGTTTTATTTGTGGAAATCTATTCAATAAGTCTCTAAGAAAATGTTACCTAGATATGGAAGCAGTTTGTTATACTTAGTCTTACTGACATAATCTAAGTTGAAACTCTCCATTCAAGATGACCCACCTTGCATTTCTTCAGTGTTAAGAACAATGGAGGCAACTTTATCAATTTAAACTACTAAGCCTGTTTACCAACTATCTCGATGTAAATTATTATATAATATTATGTTAATGAAAATTCCAGGCTTAACTTTTTAAAAAAAAAAATACAGGTCTAATATGTTTTTTTTTTTCAGATCCCATTTTCACTGGAGGATAAATGGAGGGGTGTAAAGTGGTGGGCTCTGCTCTTCAATTAGTCTGTTTTGACGATATCGTGCTAATATTGACTTAGTTGAAAGGTTACATACTTACATCTCTTGACTAGCTCTCTTTGCTTTTTTCTTTTTTGTGATTGCTAGCTTATATCCAGTGATTAAAACTTAATGTTCTTTATTTGTGTGTGAATTTTGAAAAGTTGAACTGGATTAAGTTGTAGAAATTTTAATTTGAGAGTTACTACAATAGAAGTTTAAAAAATTTGATTGAGTTAAATGGCATTTTAGTCCCTCTGGTTGGGCCATTTTGCCAGTTTATTCCAAAGGATTCACTTTTCGCATTTAGGTCCAAAAATGTTTCAATTGCCATTTTAGTCCACTGGGTTAAATTCATCCTTTTTTTGTTAACAAGAAGCGTGATTCGGTCATTTTATATGTAATTCTGTGAACTAGAAGGGCAATTTGGAAATGACCAAATTGCTTTTCTCGTTAACATAAATAATGGATGAAGTTAACCAAGTGGACTAAAATGGCAACGGTGGACCTTTTTGGACACACATGTGAAAAATGAAACATTTGGATTAAACTGCCAAAATGGCCTAAACCATAGAGACTAAAATGGCATTTAACTCAATTTGATTGGTTTGTCTGCATACCAAGACTAAGAATTGAAAATCTCATCAAAGTAGGTTTGTAGTTGTGATTGAGATGTAACTACTAAAACTTAGATGAACTATAATATTCTTGCTTTGTGTATGTACTTTGAAATGCAATTTGCAGCCTCACATCCACACCATTTGAGGATGCAGTGTGCACCGAGGATGACAATGTATGGCTGTATTTGAGTTTATGTGATGTTCCTATCTTAAATGTTTAAATAGATCGTATTCAAAAAATGCTTTAGCAGTTCCGGTTTTAAACTGTTAGAATTGAACTTTATATCATTATTTTGTTGTTGTTGTATCATTATTTTGTTGAAGTTTTAAGTTGTGAACTTTGGATTTGTTTGGTGCAGCTACTTAGAAATTTAATTATGAGTGACGCCATTAAGAAGTATTTAGTAATCAACTAAATGGTAAGGTTATAAGCTATTTATATCTCAAGATAAAACCAACAAGGATAAATCTTTTACTGATAAGTTTCTATTTTCATATGAAGGAGTGGAGGCAGAGGCACAAATCGCTTGAGCGTAAGATATGCTTTCTACAGAACTTGAAAAGGTTCATTGCTACAAGAACTTATTAGTATCTTTTACTATTGATAGATTATGCCAACAAACACTTATTTATATAATTTAGGTTATATCTTGTATAATGCCTTCTCTGTTGCTATGTTGTTCGTTTCTAGTTTCTAGACTTTCTATTTGTTTGACTGTGATTTTTATGTTGCAGGTACAGAAGGAATATTACGCTACTGACATAATGACGTTTCACAAGAACCTCAGAAAGTACCATTTCATATGCCCTTCTACTCTTATATACATATTTGTTTTTAAATAGTGGATGTATCATCTGGCTTACTATTATATTCTCCGACCATTATAAATACAAGTAAACTGAAAGCGTTTTGTTTCTTTTTTTCAATTTTTCTTTGAGTTAAGTTGAAGTATGAATTAGGTTTTCAATGTTTTATTTGATAGTTAGCCGATATGTCATACTCTGCACATTATAGTCTGCAGCTTCTCCGTCTGCATTTTTGAGGATCATGAAAGGAAAAAAGTCGAGCTCGAAGTTATGCAAAAAGAGATTTACAGCTAGTGAAATATTTTGGAAGCTATGATGCGAAAGGTTATAAAACAATTACCAGTTGAAGATCTAGAGTAGAATGTTTCCATTTCTCTTCATCATTGTAATTGACACTTTGTGTTGACTATATTGATTTGAGTTTAATTTAACATGTAAAGTATACCATTTGATTATCAATGATATTTGTGTTTTTATTATTTTTGGTGTAATTGTTATTAGATGCATATTAATTACTAGCAATTAAATTATGTTACAAAGTTGCATTTGGGTGTAGAAAAGGTTGCATTTGATTATATAAAAAGTTGCATTTAAGTCTATAAAAGGTTGCATTTTGTAGCTAAATATACTAAAAGTTGCATTAGAATGCTAAAAGGTTGGATGTTAAAAAGGTTGCATCTACTATTTAAATGCAACACTTTTAAAAATGGTTGCATTAGACTTTGAAAAGGTTGCATTACATCTAATGCAACTTCGCCTAATGCAGCTTTTGATAAAAGGTTGCATTAGGTCTAACGCAACCTTTTTATAGAATAATGCAACATTTTATTGGGGTTGCAATATCTTCATTTTCTTGTAGTGATCTAATTTTACATAGCAAATAATAAAAAGTTATATCTTTAAAAACTTCGCCTATGTCTATTACACGGGTTATATAAATGTAACTTTGTATAGTAAATAATAAAAATTTTATACTTTTAAAAACCTCGCGTTTTACACTAGTTGAATAAATATAATTTTGTATAACAAATAATAAAAAAGTTATATTTTTAATAAATTAGGATAACATTTAATATTAATTTATTATTTATATATTTAGTTTTACACGAGTTGAATAAATATAATTTTGCATACCAAATAATAGAAAAAGTTATATTTTTAGTAAATTAGGATAACATTTAATATTAATTTATTATTTATATATTTAATTGATATAAGATGAGTAGGAAAGAGAGATATTTGTTTTAAAAATATATTAAATTAACAATTTAGATTTTAGGATAATATTTTATTAAAGTATGATAAGATTTAATATTAATTTATTATTTATTTAGTTAATATAAGATAAGTATAGATTTCCGGATACCTTCAATGAATGACACGTGTCCAAAAGATGGTTTCTTTTATTATAGTAGATAGAAGATTAGGATTCATTATAGTTTTATCTAATATCATAATTCACAAGTCCCCATGATCTCTTGCAAATCCCCTCCTTGAATTCGTCTCATGGGTATTTTAGCAGCCTAAACTTCATGCGGCCCAACACCAATAAATTAGACGAACACAAATTATAAAAACTATATAATGATGTTGGCCTAGCCCTTTCTCTCGATCCATATATATATATATATATATATATATATATAGGGAGGGGCTCATGCGAGAACCACCCTTATTGTGAGAACCTTGAGAACCAATGTGAACACAACCTAAAATAGCCACCCCCCCCAAAAAACCTAACCCCCACCCCCCCCCCCCCACCCAAAAACCTAAACCCCCCACCCCCCCCCCCCCCCCAAAAAAAACCTAACCCCCCCCCCAAGCTAAAAAAAACCTAAAAAAAACCTAACCCCACCCCCCCCCCCCCCCCAAAAAAAAACCTAAACCCCCCTCCCCCACCCCCCAAAAACCTAAACCCCCCCCCCCCCCCCCCCCCCAAGCTAAAATGCTAAAAACTAAACCCCCAAAAAACCTAAAAAAATCTAAAAAAATAAAAAAAAAATCCAAAATTTTTTTTTTGATTTTTTTAATATTTTTTAGGTTAAAATCGCTACTTTTAGAAGCAAAAAAAAAAAAAAAAAATTTTTTTTTGGTGCGAAAAGTAGCGATTTTAACCTAAAAAATATTAAAAAAATCAAAAAAATTTTTTTTGTGTGATTTTTAGCTATTTTTAGGCATTTTTGGTGTGTTCACATTGGTTCTCGCGGTTCTCGCAATAAGAGGTGGTTCTCGCATGATCTTCTCCCTATATATATATATATATATATATATTGTAGCAACCCTCTAAATTATAAAATAGAAATAGTGGCCTCGGCCCACTCACAGAAAATAGCGGTAATTTTATTTCGTTCACTGGCGCTCCACTCTACCCAACTGGCTGGTTATTTCCATATTACTCGTTTTTGCTCCATTTGCACCAACCTGACCCAATACAAAATAATATAATATAACGCTAATACTAAATAAAAACAAATAAAAACTATACAATAATTACACACTTTACACGAGACAAATATGTATATTTTACCACATATCAGTCAACAAAAAAGGGGAGCAATTGTTTAAGTGTTGTGAAAAAGCATACCTGAGAGCCTCCAATCGTAAGCAGAGCCATATACATGTTTTTTCCTCGTACCCAATGCGCGCTAAATTTGCAATCAAAACTGCCATACAAAACATCTCGCTGCAAAGTAATCAGCTGCCACAAGTCCATATACGGGCCTGACCCGTACACCAAGAGGGTCCAGCCCAGTTTCATTATCCAGTGACATATGATCAATCCAGCGCAAGGGCCTGCAGTTAATACACAATAAATATTATTTTAAAACTAAATAGTATGTTGTGAATGGATACGCTAGTAAGTTACTGTAACTTCAATGGTAAAGACTAAAAAAGCTAAAAAATAAACACATTCCCATTCTCCTGTTGTCATACATTTTCCATCTTCAATGATTTTAACATAATGGTTTTGATTTCCATCTTTCAATAATTAACATAATGGTTTTAATTCCATCTTTCAATATTTAATTGAAAACTAAAGCACAAAACATTTTTAATTTGACCCTTGTTAGTTATTATAGATTGAATAGTTATTATAGATTGATTTTTAATTTGACCCTTATTAGTTATTATAATTTATAACTAAAGGTGATTTTTAGAAATGATATTAGGAAGTAAAACCCTAATCTCTGCTAAATGAAGGTCCAGTGTGTCCTCGCCCTCGATTTCCCTTCACAATCTTAAGGTTTCTTTTTCTAATTCCCTCATTTGAGGACCTCTGTCAAGCTTTGTAGTGCAGAGCCCATAGTGGACCTCTGTCAAGCAATACCTAAAACCCTGTAGATAGTGAAAAAGAGCCCATAGAGTCACATCCAAGCTCAAGCAACTCTGTTCGTTTATTGTTATACATCCGTATTTCCACAATGACTCGATTAGTAGTATACTTGCTGGCTGTAGAAAAGAGCTCAAATGACCATTTACAGGCAACACATGGGATAATGGCATAAGTCTTTGCATCAGTTAGGATGACTACCATATCATATGATCCAAAGTCAACACTTAAAACCTATTGTAGAATCCTACAAACAATTGATAATATTTAGAAAAATGAATAAGAAGAAGATACCTGAATTGAATTTTAGGTGCTGGAACATGGTGTCTCAAGCAATGAAGAAGATGTTGTTAGGGTTTACAATATTAAAGGAGAACCACTGTACAAAAATGTTTTGCAAAGAGAAAACAAATCAGGAGGACGACGATGGTGGTGGATCATTCAGTAATGCTTAAATCACGCTTAAGATATAAATATAGTCTAACAAACATTAATTTCAATAATGTAAACATCTCCGATCCAAACTATTCAGATCGGATCGCGAGATCTTTAAAATAGCGACCTAAATTCAAAACATGTAAACCGAGTCCCAATACACTACATGCATATCACCAATTCGAAGAAAAAACAGTTGAAAACCTTATAATCCAAAGAAGATAAGAGAATTTTATTAAACCTTATAATCTAAAGAAGAGAAGAGAATTTTATTAAACCTTGTAATCTAAACCTTAAAATCAAATTGGGCTTGGAGAAAACAGTGGTTGAAACCACTGTTGGGTAATATTTATTGGGTTAAAACAGTGTTTTGTGAAGAAATCAACCACTGTTGGGTTAAAACTACGGTTAAAACACTGTTTTAGCCGAACAGTGGTTTCAAACCACAGTTTTAACCCAACGATGGTTTGTTCCGGATGAACTATGGTCCGGATGGGCTTTGTTCCGGATGAACTATGGTCCGGATGAACTATGGTCCGGATGAACTATGATCCGGATGAACTATGGTCCGGATGGGCTTTGTTCCGGATGTAAAAATCTCTTGATTAACAACTAACAACCCTATGCGTCCGGATGAACGATAAACATTGAACAATTTCACTTTTGAAAAGTCTACCCGTCCGGATGAACTGGTCTATCCGTACGGATGGACAATGACGTCAACAAACTTAGTTTCGAAGTTCATGATTTTCATTGATTTTATTGAGTTTTAGTCCGAATTATGTTCTGAAACTTTGAAGGATTGTTCAAAAACGTTTTCACACAACATATCCAAAATTTGGTCAATTTTAACCGTGGAAACGTTGTAGATTTTTAAGTTCAAAAGAAAGTTTAGAAGATGAGTAGAAGAAGATATGAGATGAAGATGATGAATACTACTCTGTTGTTGATGAATCAGTTTCAATCTTCGTGTCTTCAATCCGTGCAATCAAACACCCGCTCTGATACCACTTGTGAAATCCAATCCTGAATCGATTCCTTAACCGTTGAATGCGTACAAACACGCGAGTTGTGCGGAATCCAATCACGTGTGTGGATCAGAACATGAAGAAGTAATTAACAATGATTTATATTACTGATATAACAGTTTGTACACCACGAAATCAAATGGACAGAGTTTCCCCACTCTAGTCTCCAAAAGTTATCAAATGATAAGACCTTACACTCCTATTTATAGGCAGTCTCTATCCTGACGCATGAACCTAACGAATGGCCTCCATCCGGACGGATGGGCCTCCATCTGGACGGATGGACTAAAACTGTAAGTTTCCAGATGAACATGATACATCCATCTGAATGGACAAGATGTCCATCCGTTCGGATGAGCTTAAACACATATCAACTTTATCTTCTGTTCAGCACCAGTCTTGTATCATCTTATTAAGTTATGATACATGATTGACGGAAGTGATAGATATTTTGCACTCACAGGATCATTTGGGTTAGTGAAATCATCTGGTTTGAAATTTTCAAGCACAACACATTCATTAGACCATATGGGTTTGAATTCATATTTTGTTTTTTCAGCCTGAACGGAACCTTGTGGTTTTTCTAGAGTGATCTTTTTACCACTTGGTTCTGTGTAACGCCCCGAAAATACAAATTTTTATATTTAAAAATTTAATGTTAGTAATAAACAAAATAAACTAACTAGGAATGAATAACCTAGTTAGTTAGTTAGTTAGTTGTCTTGTAGTAATAAAGAAAATTTGGTTAATATAACACTCTATGTAACTTGGAATAAAGTATAGGGGCCAATTGTAGCAAACTTGAAACAAGTTTGTTTTAATTAAAACATTAGACACCAAAACACACACTTTAAGTGTGTGTTCTGGTCGAACTCTCCAGAGAAGCCAGGAGCTCCCCACATCAAACCCTAACTAGCTCAAAAATTGACAAATTGAAGGGCCAAGTCAGTCCCAAATCGATATCTAAGCATAAATTAGTGATCACCTCACTGTAGTGATCATAAGGTAAGTCAAAATTTACAATTTGGTTTCATACCAAATTCTTGATGATTTGTGAAATCGAAATCTGGGCTTGATCATTTGATGTTTAGATGAAATTAGTAATGAAAACATAACTAGGAGTAAACCCTAGTCAATAACATGTTGAATTAGTGTTTAATTTATGAAATTCATGATAATCCATTGATAAGTTAAATGGGTTTTGTAAAAATAAGATGAACACAAGAATCATGACTATCAAAAGTGGTGTCACTTGATTTCCATGAAATGATTCTGAGATTAGTATGCATGCTTAACATAATGGAATTGAAATGTATGTTTATATTAGGCAAAAATAACAAGTTATGAACTTGATTTTAAATATGTAAAATTATACCCGTTAGGTGTTCGTTAAAATGCCTAAATGAAAGATACATGTTGAAAATTGGACAAAAACGCATGTTTGATGGATATGGCAAATTATGCGTTAAGACTCAAAAAAGGGTTCTAAACGGTTTGTGGATTGAACTCTTTAGGCAAGGAAACCGGGTCTTCAAGTGGACAAGCCGGAGCGGACACACGCTTGAAGGGAACGCTTTAAAGGTACGCGACTTGACGTCTCGTTACATTTATGTAGACAAGCCTAGTTGTAGATATGTTTAATGTTGTTATAGAGAAATAGTTGGAATATGTATGATGTCGAAATAGTGAAATTGTAATCGTTTGGTAAGTCTAAGAAGTGATGGAATTCACTCGACAAACCAAACGGGTCAAAATAAATAGTTGGTTAGATATATTTATTGATAATATTGTTTAATTAGTCACATTGGGAATGTAAGTATAGTGATGTAACTCACTAGATAAAGAACAGGTTAAAATAATGGTTGAAATGGTAGTTGATGTGTGCGAGTGTTTATGGTTTTTAATGTATATTTTTAGCCCTTTTTAACACTTTGGTCAAGTTTTAAATTTATATCACACAATATTCTACTAACACTAAACACACATATGGGCAAGTGCACCCATCGTGAGCGTAGTATAGTGTTGGTAAGATACCGAGGTCGTCCAAGGACACAAGAGCTTTTAATACCGGTTTATCCTCAACATCTAATCAAATCAAAAGCTAGAAAAAGGTTTTAAATTAGAAAAATAAAAACTAAAAATCCTGAAAATAAAATTAAAATAAAAAACAGATAGACAAGATGAATCACTTGGATCCGACTCGCCTTTAGTGTAACCTTTGATTATTTCCGCACTTTTTAAGAGATTATCTTAGTTATTGTAGTAGGCCCCTCTTTTGAAGGTGACGTTACCCTCAACCCAGTAGTTTGAGTCAGCAAGGATACAATCCTAAAGGGTTGGATTATTGAAAGATAATTAATTAAGTTATTAATGCATAATGTGGTAGGCCCCTCTTTTGAAGGTGACGTTACCCTCGGCTAAGTAGTCTGAGTCAACAGGGATACAGTCCTAAGTAGCCGGGTTAATATATTAATAGTAGTTTACATATGAGGGGATCAAGAAATTCGGACCCCCGCCATCCAATACCAGTTGGTATTGAAGGAGGTCCTACTAAGCTTGACCCAGGTCCTTGCAGGATCTATACACTGAACAAGGCAAGACGCTTACCAAACCATTCCCTTAACCCCCGACCAGGTAGCCAACATATCTCCATATAGACTGTGGAGATATGAATGGTGTAAATCTTTTATTTTATATAGACAGTAAAATAACGCCAAGACACCACGGACAAATGATAAGGAAGTTTCACCTTCAACATAAGAAACTAGTTATTAAAGTCATTAATACATAACCAAATAAAAAGTGCGAAAAGATTAAAAATAAAAAGTATTACACTAAATGCTTGTCTTCACCAAGTGATGTAAGAGACTTAGGCAAACATGGCATTTGATTGTCAAGAACTCTTACTATCAATCTTGGATCTCGTGACTACTACACACACCCTATGATGGATGATGGATGATGGTGGTGGATGATGGTGTTGTGGTGGTGGTGGAGTGTGGGTGAAGTGGGAGAGAGGTGGTTTGTCAAGGGATGGTTTGCAAATGAGCCAAGCACCCCTATTTATAGCCTGCACAGAAGCCCGGACACGGCCACGTGTCCATTGGGCACGGCCCCGTGTCCACCCGTCTTCTCTTTCTTCATTAAATGCAGTTTGTCTACATTAGTTGACCACGCCCCCGTGTCCGCTGGGCACCACCCCGTGTGCAGAAGCGTATCTGTACTATCAAGATTTTCCTAGATTCTGCGAATCTTACAGTTGACCACGGCCCCGTGTCCGCTGGACACGCCCCCGTGGTGGGTGATAGAAGCTTCTACAACTTTGTCTTTTCTACAGACACTTGGGCACGCCCCCGTGCTCATTGAGCACGGGGCGTGTTCAGCCTTCGGTTCTCTTACTTTTTCTTGGGAGGATGCTGTCGAGGGGTCGGGCATGCCACGTTTATTCCTTTTGTTGTATTTATGTTAGATTTAGCTGCCTTTTTGCTTCTTTTGTTCATTTGAGCTCATTTAATCCTGAAAATACAAAAGGAAGACAAAAACACACTTTTTCCAACATTCGTACTAAAAAAGGGTTAGTTTTATGCTACATTTGATGTAATTTATATGTTGCATTTTGCGCACATCAAATACCCCCACACTTGAATCTTTGCTTGTCCTCAAGCAAAACTCTTTTCAATGTGGCTTACACTCCCAAATGGAATGGGTAGAAGAGAAGGTTTTTGGGCTTGTCATAGAGTGTCGGGATTTCCAAGATTCTTTATTAAGTTTTATTTTTAATTATTTACAATCCTATTCGTCATGATTTATTTAAAACATTACATAAGATAAATTACTTATTAGGGCATAACATGCCTTTTTTAAAATCCCATTTATATACAAGTTCACATACCTCAAGGGGGATCACTCAACACTCGGCCGAAAATGTATTTTTGTGAAACACTCGAGAGCGGCATGGAACTTACTTCTACCATAAGCTTGCCAAGCAATCAATCCTCCTCCTTTTTAACTATATACCTTTGTAAATATCAAGAGGACTTTTGGGGGAAGGGTTAGGCTTGGGTTAAAGGTAGGTGGGTTGGCTAGTGGTTAGTAGAAAAGGGCGAAAGGCGTAAAAAGCTTCGGTTTTCGTAAGACTTTTATTTTTATGACTTTTTATTCTAATGAAGCATTTCTTTAAACAAAGTTCTTTTTTGATGAACTTGTTTGTTTATTTCTTTTGGCTTCATCATCAATTTTTTTTTGATAAGAAAGTCATAAGAAAAAACGAGCTTTGTTACTAAAATAAATGGTTTAAAATGAAAAAGGGTTTTGGTGGGTAAAAGGGTGTTTGTTTTGGGTGAAGAAATGAAAAGGTTTAGGCTCAAAGGGGTTAACTAGGGGGATTTTGGGTAGGTGGTAAAAAAAAAGAAAAATAATAGTGTTGAAAAAAAAGGGTTAGTCCTAATGCCTCCATCATTTACTTACTAGGGTTTAAGTTGGTAAGGACCGGGAATGTATTGTCGTGGCAAGTTCTAGAGTCGTAAGAACCAAGCGGCTATTCACACAAGAAACGAAAAATAAGCATTTAGTTTAAAGATGTGTATTTGTATGCTCAATAAAGGCTCAAAACTCACTTTTTTGTGGGAATGGGTTTTTATGTGATTAAGTATATATAATCAAATTTTAACTAGATTTGTCATGCCGTTTCATAATTTCCTTATGTTAGTTCTTTTTATCACGACGCTATCGGATGTAAATTTGTAAAAATATAACCTTTTTAGAACTTGTAATTCCCAAATTAAACCAAGACAGGTAAAAAAAATGAAAAGTTTTTGAAAAAATTTGGGGTGTTTAGCGGTTCCAATAGAGTTTTGTGTAAGGCTTGTAGTTAGGACTTGCAAAACTCAAGGTTTTAGCATCCCCCCACACTTAAATTACACATTATCATCAATGTGTCCCAAAAATAAGTTTTTAGGTTGATTGGATGTGTAAAAAGGTGTGAAAAAGCAAAAATTTATGTTACTGGGCGTTTGGACACGGCCCCGTGGTGTCCGGGCACGGCCCCGTGTTCAGATTGCCAGTAACAGAAAATAAAATAAAGTAACAGAAGGCTGGACACGGGGGCGTGTTCAGTGAGTACGCCCCGTGTCCAGGTACCTGAACTGGGCATTTTTCTGTAGATGGTTGAGCACGGGGCGTGTTGGATGAGCACGACCCCGTGCTGAACTTGTTGTAATGAAGAAAAATTGTCGGGTGGCCCTGTTTTTGTGCATGGGGTGCCGGTTCAAGTTTTCCCTTGGTATCCTTCACCATCACAAGTGTGTTTTACCCATTACATCATCATCCAAACACCAAATAATTAATTGAACCATCATTCATTCAAATAGAGAAAGTTACATAATAATCCTAATAAATTAATTTTCTAGATAAGTATGTCAAAAGGAACACAAGAAGTCTAAACCAAGAAGTTCTAGCCTAAAGTTTATTCTATTAGCAAAATTTCTGAAAAGATAATTCTCTCAGTTGGATGCGGCTCGAAGAACTTCTTCCTCCGGATATGGGTCCCTCATACGTCGGCGAGCCATTCCTCTATCTCCCTTGGGAGAAGAAAGGCGGGCTCATTTGCATCAGTTTGAGGGGGTGCAACCTCCACCGGGACTTCTTGCAAATCATCAAGAGGAGGCTCTGTGGGGATGTCATCCCATCCGGTGGGATTATTGACTCTAAGTGCTAGGTTCCAATCCTATTGAGGGAGGATTGGCTCCATGGGAGGCGTCACAAGAATGTTCAACCTCTGGTGCAAGAGGTTGATTTCTTGAAAACTGTTTTCCAACCCCACCGTAAGATAATTTATACGGTCTATTAGGACCTCCTCTACCGAGGTCATCTCATCAAGAGCTTCACGTAATGCCATCACGTAGCGTACGAGAGTTGCTTCAATCGAAGACCTTCTTTCCCTTCGACTATTTCTTGAATGTGCAGAAGAAGTTCCACTGTTTTGGCTCGACATTCTACAAAAATAAACTGAAAAGAGTTTATTTTAATGAAACAGTAACCTCGGACACGGCCCCGTGCTCAATGAGCACGGCCCTGTGTTCACCTTTTCTGCAGATTTTTAGAACAAGGAATCTTAGAGTTTCAAATTATTTTTCCAACTTATGAAGCATTTTTGAGCAGTAATAACTTAAAACAGTGTTGTAAAACTTATTTTTAACAAGATTCCTTGAACAAAATCCTAACAATCATCACAATAAATCTTGGGACCATGGTGATCTCAAGCTCTAATGGAGGTGTTGAGGTAAAAAGAATAAAGAAGAAGGGTATCACACCCGCTCATAGCGGAAGCGCGAGGTGTGATCTGATCGGTTCTCATTGCATAACGATATAAGTAAACATACTAAATGAATAAAACATGCTCCAATGCCATTGTCATAATTGTTCAAAAGATCGCAACATAATTTAAGTATATTGTTTACAAACCATAAAATGAAAATAAGTTGTCATTGTTTTATACATCAAATGTAAGTCTAAAATTTTCAAGGCTTTGACCACTATATCACCGCAAAGAGGCGGTATATAACAGGCAAACCCTTCAATAGTTGGCATGGAGTATTGATACTTGTTTTCCTTGAACTGAAATCTTTGCATTGGTCCACTAATTCCCTGAAATACATGTAAGTTTGAAAACATCAACAAAAGTTGAGCGAGTTCATGCAGTTTAGCTGTATAAGATGTATTTGTATCAAAACAGTATGTAATATGTATTTGTCTCAATTGTAATTGTATCCAAACTGGATATAAGATGTATCCGTAAAATGTGAGTTGTATAAGATGTATCCGTAAAATGTGAGTTGTATAAAATGTATTTGTATGTAATGATGTAGTATGTAAAGCGTCAATGAAATCGTTGATCATTAATGTTTCGCGAGGACATTAATATGTGTGACGAATTAGGAAGCAATCCAACCCTAGACGATTTTATGTCGATTCCTATCGACTGGGACACAAAAGCACTCTTCTGTATGGGTCCACGACCAAGAGTGGGGCTCGCCAAAACCCATTAGATCTAACCACTTGTACCTAGGTCCAAACTGGATTAATGGTGCTTAGATGTATAACCCTAATTCGCACATGATCTAAGGTGTTTCATTCCCTAACTTTAACATACGATTGAACATGTATCTTCCCCGATAGTTGTAAAGTTGTAAAAAATTTAAATGAATAGGGGACATGAACTCACTGTATCGCGTCCTGTGAATAGATGAAAATAAGATCTCACGTGCGGTCGTCCTGAATAGCGTTGCGACCTACAAATGTTCTTATTTTTGTTAGACACTTCGGTCTTTGTAAAGAACTTGAGTACAAGTCTTGTGTCTTCAATATGTGTAAGACTTGTATGTCTTTACTGTTCGTTAACTATGTATTCGATGAATGAGTTGTTCAAATGTTATATATATATTTTTCACCAAATATATATATATATAAATGTTATCTTGTATCTTGTGAGTTGTATAGTCGGATCTAGTCCGCTGAATTTCGTGTCTTATATGTATCAATTGTATAGTTGTGTTTCCAATAATGGTAACATTGGGCCAAGCCCATGTTTTCAAGTTATTGGGCATAAATAGTGCTGGGGCATAAATAGTGTTGGGCCTCAATGGTGTTGGGCCTCAAATAGTGTTGGGCCTCAAATAGTGTTGGGCCTCAATGGTGTTGGGCCTCAAATAGTGTTGGGCCTCAAATAGTGTTGGGCCTCAAATAGTGTTGGGCCTCAAATAGTGTTGGGCCTCAAATAGTGTTGGGCTTGAATAGTGTTGGGCTTGAATAGTGTTGGGCTTGAATAGTGTTAGGCTTGAATAGTGTTGGGCTTTGGCCCATATGTTTAGTATTTGGGCTTAGCCCATGAATTTATGTTAAGCCCATTAAGAAAAATAGCCCATTAAGTAATATAAGCCCATTTGTTATAAAAATAGCCCATTAAGTAATATAAGCCCATTTATTTTTATAAAAACCTTTTTATAAAAATTTTACTAAGTATACTTGTTAGTAAATAAAAACATACTAGTTTTTATAAGTTTGTAAACATCCGAAATTTGTTATAGATAGCATATTTATATTTCGTGTCGAAAGATTGTCTAAACGTCGTAGTAACTCCCCGGATTGGTGACTCGTTTAAGGATTCGTCCGTTGTCCGTTTTGACCATAAATGGTGTCCGATCCTTCGGGTTGTCCGTATTCGTTTTTATGGCGTAATTATATGAAGTCTCGTAGGACTTTTGTTATAAAGTGTCTTGAGTTTAAATGTGATAATTTGATTCAAGTTCCTACTTTGATATATATAACTAATACATCAAGTAATACATGTCACAAAAATTGTCAAAATAACCAAATATATATTTTCTAAAAAAATATATATTTCTCTTGTCTAAAATTAACCAAAAATGTTGTTACTTTATAAAATAAAGTTTTTATGAAAAATGGCCATATAACCTTTGTATTTTTATCTTAACCATGTTTCATAAACATATCATTTTCTTTTTCTTTCAAATCATCATCAATTTACCCAACATCTTAACTAAACATATGAGACTTTTATAACATAATTTTTCAAGATGATATCCAAATCATGTAGGGTTTTAACCATGATCATTTCATATGCTAACAAGTTCAAAAACCAAGTTTAATTTTAGTCTTAACAACTTTTATAAAAATCTCTAGTTGTATGTTACTTTTTATAATCTTGTGAAAGTCTTGTTTTTAAATAAAAACCTTAAATACTTTCACAAGATCAATAGTTATGATCATCCATTTAATCCTTTATGTTAAAAACCCTTTAACATAAACATGTAAATTTTTTAGATCATATCTTACAACATCTTCTAACAATTTATTTGTATCATAATCATCATAGCAAGATCTAATATGCATATAACAAGTCTAAGATCACAATATAAACAAACATAAATATATCATGATTTTTATCTTTGCTTCTTTGTATTTTTCATGTTTATTATGTATGATTACTTGGTTATTATTAGTAATAATAACAATCATAAACATAATATTTGTATAAAAAAATAGATATAGAAGCTTACTTCTAGCACTAGGCTAGGGATGATCTTAGAAGATTATTAAGAACTAAGAAGATGATGATCTTGATGGTAGAACACTTTTGTATGGATGAAAACCCTTCCTTTTACTTCCAAAAACTTTAGATCACCTTATGTTACTTAGAAATCCATATTGATCATGAAGGAAGTAATAAAAATAAATGGGTTTTTGAAGATGTTCTTGGTAATATGGATGAAGATGATGAGAGACTTTGTGTGTGTAATAAAAGGTGGAATTATGTAGTAAAGTGCTAGTAAACTAATTCACCAAGTGTTATAATCTTTCACCAACATCATCCACTTGCAAGTTAGGATAATATCTAGATATTTTAGCAACTAATTAAGGGATGTGGGACCCCTTATTTTCATTTATACATGGGGGGGGGGGGGTCTCATGGTGTTGCAAAGTGTTAGTAATTTTTATGGTTTCAAAATGTAAAAAAAATGGTTAAGTGTTTAGGTATTTATGTTTTACAATTTTTTTTTCGAGATGTTTCAAGACTTGAAATGATCATAAACTAGCTTTACAAGACCAAAAATAATGATCACTAGTTCGCTACATGTACCAAAATATAGTTCGGCTAGATGTTTAGCGCTCATTTCGCAAGAAGATAGTCGAAAGGTTAACATTTATAAGTTATAGGGAATTATTCGGTTATGTATAAATATGGTATTCCCAATGTATTTTCATATAAACTTTGTGTTTATACAACACTTTTTGCATCTTGTAATAAAATACAAATGCTGAATTTTTGCGGAAAATTAATGAAATGGTCACTTTTAGCGCTTTTCGGACAGTTTTTAGTGCTACCGGACATTGGTAAAATATTAACCAACTCTTGTATTCCCGTATAGGGTTTAATATATAATTGATGTTGGACTATCGTCCGAGTCCTAAAGACGTAATTTAGATGATTTATGCGGATCCTGAGTTTTCGTCAGCACACTAGTTCACTAGGTACTACTCTAGTTGTTTCGATGCATTGTTTACATTGTTTCAAAGGTAACCAATAAAAATGAATCATGTGCATCATAATTGAATATTCCATAAGTATTCTAAGATGTATATCATGTAATACGCAGTTCGAGTGTTCGAAATGCATAAAAATGTAGCTAAAAATGAGTACTTTAAGTGTAAGAAAGTTACCGAAAAGTGGCAGTTGTCACAAAGGGAATGGACAAGAGAGGAAAGGACAAGATGGTTGTTGAGAACCTTCTTTTAGAAAATACCTAGGATGGTATGTGTGACGATCCCACCAAATATCTGTCCCTGGAATGGTCCAAATGTGCAGGATTCTTGGCTGCATTAATAGAAAATGACAGCACGCTGGACACGGCCCTGTGTCGGCTGGACACGGCCCCGTGTGCAGACGAGATCCTGACACATTTTGTCCGTATTCTGACAAAAAGTTGTAGGAAATGGTGCATATCATTCTTTTCCCTGGCTCGTCATCTAAGGAGTATAAGGATTCGATATCAGAAACATCTACTAGTTCTACCTTGTTGTTGGCTTCAAGAAGGGCTTGGGTCTTTCTTTTGTCTTTACAATCTTTTGCAAAGTGACCTTCTTTATTACAGACATAGCACCGATTAGTATTTCGACCTCTCTTTGATTTTTTGTTCAAGAACTTCCACTTTCTTTGAGAGTTATGTTTGCCCGTCTTTGAATAGTAATCACCGGATCTTTTGAACTGGACTACTCTGGATTTTCTATGAGGCTTTGAACAATTGCATGACGAATCATCTTTGCACTTTATCTTCAAGTGTTTGTCATTGCAGGCAGACCCGAGTCGTCTTCCGGTTTTTTCAAACTCAACCAAAAACTGTTTTTGGTTGCATAGCTTTGTTAAAGCATTCATGATCAGTTGGTAAAGACCACCAAGGGAAGCTTGAGCAACTGTCATATTTTTGGCTTCTAAGGCTCTGTAAGCCTCATTTGCAAGAGACTCTGGGAAGGAGTTCAGAAACACTTGTTTAAGATTTACATCATCAATGCCTTGAAGACAATAAAATCTTTCAGACATTCTGTTGTAATGCTTTTCGAGGTCTTTTGGACGAAAAGAGCAACATTTCATCTTTAAGAATTCTTCTCAGCTTCGGATTGTATGATCTATGGGATTTCCAATGAATTCATAATAGATCGTGTTTATGAATTCTTATGGGGTTTTGCTGTTTAGAATATTTGTCTGTCTGTATTCACCAAGACTTATGTACCAATCCCGA
This sequence comes from Helianthus tuberosus, assembly GCA_030545235.1. NCBI lineage: Eukaryota > Viridiplantae > Streptophyta > Magnoliopsida > Asterales > Asteraceae > Helianthus > Helianthus tuberosus. Next base: position 79,467,436 of record CM060415.1, read on the forward strand.
AGTCGTCCTTGGCATCTTGCCAAGAAACGTTTGATGACCATGTCGATACTATAGTACTGGAGCTCAGCTGTGCACCAAGTCATCATTTCAATGCTTCGATCTCGCCATTTTGTTGGGAGAATGTCATCAAAGGTGAACTGTTGCTTTGAATCCGTGTTTGGAGGAGCCCTTTCGTTTGTCTGAGGCGACGTTTGGGAGGCTTCATCGTCAATGTCAGAAACATAGACCCTTTCAGTGTTATCTTCATTCATGAACAGATGATCGAACTCGTCTGTTGGGGGTACCTCTTCATAGAATTGGGAGGTGGAGCTTTCCTCAGAGACTGATGATGTGTCATCATGTGTTAGAGGAGCTATCACCGGAGCTACCATCGACACACTTTCTTTGTTGCTTGTTTTAGTCAAAGCTTGCAAGAACGAGGAGATGCCATTTTCTTCTGTAGGTAATTTATCAGGAGCTTTTGTGGAGGTCATCATCATGATGTTATCACTCATGTTATGTTTGCTTCATGATGGCCCTTTTCCTCTGCCTGAGGATGCTGCTTTGTTAATAATTTCAGAGGATGTGCTTCTTGTTGGCGAAGCTTTTCTAGCCTTGATCTTTGCTTGTTCCTTTGACCAGAGGTTTAAGGATGGAGAGTTATGTAGAAATGAAGATGCTGGTAGCGGTTGAGGATCAAAGGATGTTCGCACAAATGGTGTTGTTGGTAGTCTCCATGGATCATCAGCATAGGTGGAAACCCTTTGCTGCTTGTGTTGTCTCTCAAGGTCTGCAAGTTGTGCCTTGAGGAATTTCATTTCAGCTTCTTTTTGCTGAAGACCTTGTGGAATTTGTGGCCCTGGGGAGTTGTGTACTAGCTGGAGGAGTTCATGATGTAGCTCAAGGATTTTGGCTTTGATTTCATAGATAATACTTTCCAGTTCTTGGACTCTGCTTGTTAGATCTTCATGAGCCATTGTGATGTTGTTTTGTTGAGCTAGGATGGTGTTGAGGGCCCTGTTTTGGGCAACAGCATTCTCACGTTGCCAATTCAGGGTGGCTTCAGCAGCTGTTACTGATTCAGGAACACCAGTTGCACCAACGGTTGTTGGGTTCTTGATTTTCCAGCTATGTTTGGTTTTTTGTTGGGTGTTCTCGAAAGAGGTTAGGGGTGGGAATTCAACTTGGTATTCTGAGGAGGAAGGAGTTGGAGGTGTTGTTCCGAGCATAAAGCATTCATAAACCTGTGTTGATGGACGTCTCGGCTTAGATGGTTGTGTCTGTCTGGGTTTTGGTTTTGAATCACCATACAGGACATAATAGTCAAACTTTCCTGATGGTTCTCCAAGCAGGCCAACGTTTGGATCTCCAGCTTCATATATTTTCTTCAGGGCATTTTGGGATCCCTTTTTCTTTTTGTTTTTGATTTCCTCCTTGTACTCAAGTTCAACAGTGCATACTAAACAAACCTTAGTAAGGGATGGCAGGAGCGCTATGGCTCTGATTCCAGAAGTGGGGGGGGGGGGAGTTGGGGGCTGATTTATATAAAACCAGTAAAAGCTTAGGGGAAGGCTAGGCTGACAAACATAAAAGACTCAAACATAAAAGACTCAAGGGGTTGGTGTCTGATTTATATAAAACCAGTAAAAGTTTGAGGGAGGACTAGGGTGATAAACATAAAAGACTCAAACATAAAAGACTCAAGGGGTTGGTGTCTGATTTATATAAAACCAGTAAAAGTTTGAGGGAGGACTAGGGTGATAAACATAAAATACTCAAGGGGTTTGGACACCGAAGGACTAAGAAGGACTCAACACTCTGCTCAGATCGACTCAAGACTCTTTACTAGACTCTAAAATTCAGAGTGAGAAAGTAGAGAGAAGATAGAGAGAAATATAGAAGAAGATTTTATTTCTTTCCAAGGATGATTTACAAGTGAGGGGGAGCCTTCCTTTTATAGACCAAGGAGAGGCTTGATTACATCATCCATGACATCACACCTAATAATACATAGAAAATATCTAGGAAAATAACAAAAAAACATGACATAAGCGCTTACATCACTTTAAGAGTGATTAAGCTTTATTTAGTCCAGAGCACACCATTACCACTTTAAGAGTGATAAAACTTTATTTAGACCTAAGCACACCATTATTAAAGCTTAATTAATCTTCTTCTTCATCCGGATCTTCTGCTGGATCTAAGCCTGATTCCTTATCATAGTCCCACACAGCTAATTCATCATTTGTGAGCATGGTGATCCCTTTGGTAATATCCGTTCGGATATATTCCCTGTGAGCATCATTCCATATTTTCGAGTGTGGGTCTTCGTTTTCTCATGCATTTACACCTTCAACGACATCTTTGGGCATCTCTTCTGTTTTGAAACCGTGTGCGGCAGCTAAGCATTTCCGGATGCTCATCCATTCTCGTTCATGACAGAGCTTGAATGAGAAGGTTGCAGGTTTATGTTTGACCCAGGCATGGATAAAAGACAAAGGGGAATGGTAAATGGCTGCGTTTCTGTCTTGGGGAATTGATGTAGGCGTGAGATAACATCTGGGTCTTTTGAACACAACGACGCAATACTTTTTGCTTCCTGCAGCTACAGCCATCTGTCCAGTCCATTGATGGGCCGGGAGAAACCATTGCAGGAGGGTGAGAGTATGCTTTTGCTCCTTGGATAATTGACCGAACTGGCAGTCAATTAGGTATTGCAGTAGTTTGACGGTGTTGAAGGACATGGCAATGGTAAACGCTTCAAACAAGTACCAGAAGAAACATAGTGCTTCTTTTGGTAGTTTGTACAGATCTCGTATATGGAAGACATTCATGAAAGGATAGTTTGGGTGGAAGACTAGACCTTTCATGAACAGGCCATGGCGTTTCAGAGTGATGGTGAGGAAAGTCTTGTAGTTCAAGACTGACCTGTCTTTGAGGGCTTGATCTGCTATTACTTCAACGATTTCTTCTGGGATCTTTTTCTCTTTAAATTCCTGATCAAGGGGAATGGTTCCTTCTGCGGTACAGGATTTTGCGGCTTCCATCATGAAAATTGCTGGTAAGATGTCTTTGTGGTGAGAGTGGTAATGCTGCATCATGTTAGAACCCATGTATTTATAGTCCTTTGGTCTGGTCAAAAAATCTGCAAGGATAGTATCCTTGCCTTTGATATGCTTAACAGTGAATGTCCATTGGGAAAACCAATTTGCCCAACGTAATAGTTGTGGTTCTGGAAGCATCTTTCTTTTGAATTCAAGCATTTTTGGAAAAGCGGACATGTCCATTTCAATTTGGAAACTGTAGCCGACTAGATGGAATTGAAATTTTTGGATTCCTTTCTTCACAGCTAAGATTTCCTTGTACGTGGAGTGATAATGCTTTTCTGATTCTTTGAACGTGCCACTTTTGTATCCACTTATTTTCCTGACACCTTCACCATCTTCTGTAATTAGTACCGCTGCCCAATGTTCATCACTGGCATCTGTCTGCAAGATTCTTTTGTCGGTTGTTGCTGGAATCTTTAAAGGAGGCATCACATTAGCAAGTTGCTTTATTTCTTTTACAGCCTACGTTTGCTTTTCTGACCATGCTGGAGGATTCTTTTTTAACATGGGGAACAAGTGTTTTGTGTGATTAGACAGCCTTGGCAGAAAATCTGCCATATAATTGACCAATCCAAGGAACTGTTGCACTTCCTTTTGTGACGTCAGCTTGTCTGGGAAACGATGGAGCTCCTGGGAAATGTGTGGTTGTGGTTGATACATGCCATCAGTGATTTTCATGCCCAAAAAGTCAATGGACGTGACTCCCATCTCCATTTTCTTTTCTGAAAGCATGATTCCATATTGTTTCACGATATCATGAAAATTTTCAAGTAACACGACATGTGAATCTTCATCTTCAGAAAATAGGAGAATATCATCAATGTATAATAGGGCATTATCAAGGATTGGTGCAAAGATTCGTACCATTGCCTTTTGAAAAACAGATGGAGCGTTTTTTAAACCAAAAGGCATCACCTTCCATTGATAATGGTGGTTTGGGATGCAAAAAGTCGTCTTTGGCCTGTCTTCTGGCTTGATTCCCAACTGCCAAAACCATGCCTTTAGATCAAATTTCGATAAGACTTTTGCGTTCACCAGCGATTGGAAAAGGGACTTCTTTTGTGGTTGGGGAAATTTATCATCGGCTAAGAAGTGGTTTAACGGTTGATAATTTATTACCAGCCGTAGTTTTCCCCGGACTTGTTCACTTCTTTTGTTCACATAAAATGCTTCACATGCCCATTGAGACGTTGTCGGCTCAATTAAGTCTTGTTTTAACAACTCTTGGCATTCATGTATGGCGAGCTGGGTATGATCAGGATTCATTCCTGGGTGACTGGCTCTTGTCGGGTTTATGTCTTCGTTCTGCTTAAAAGGTAGAGAGACAAAGAAAGATGGGTTTAGCCATAATGGTGATTTATGTTTTGTGAGAAAATCTGTATGGCTAGAGGCACAAGATGACTTGATTATTTGTGCCTTATGGTGTCAAGAGAAGCGGGAGAGATGATGTAGAGTCTCGGGAAAGAAACCCACGGGTTTGTGAATTTTTTGTATCTAAGACCTTCTTCTCCATATCTTAAGTCTCTTAGCCGATATAGGATATCAAAGCCAAGTAGCAGGTCTTTTCCATGAGAGCTTGATCCCAAGAATCTGTGTTTGACTATGCGTGACGGGAATAGCCTTAAGTACACTGGAGTACTTATTTTTTCTATTATGAAGGGTTCTCCATTGACTGTGTAAAACGTCTGGTTATAGGGCCTCCGGTATTCTTCTGGAAGAATAGCAGGATTCAAAACAGAGGCTGATGACCCTGTATCAAAAAATGCAATGACCGGGATGGGTTTTGCACATGTGCTTGTAAGGAGATGAACCTTTGCGATTGGTGACGGTGCTCTCTTGCGTCTTCGTGTGCAGGAGGAGTCCTTGATCATGCAGATTTGCTTAGTCTTGGAACGCAGGCTAGGAATCTTTATTTTTATTTTTCTCTTCTGGACCTTTATGCGGCGAACTCTTTTCTTTTGTGTTTTCTCTGTGTCACACCATTTTCTTTTCCCCAAAACTGTATTTTGATCTGGGTCTGTTTCCTGATCTGGTTCTGGATTTGGTAGGCTATACATAATTTTTCCCTCATCCGTTTTATCTTTGTCTTCTTGGTCCAACAATTTTAAGAAAGAAGAGGTGTAATTTTCTTCTATGAGCGGAAGAACTTCTGGAGCTTTTGATGAGGCCATGATGGGGCTATCATCAAGGTTTTCTTTTGTTTCCTCTTTTAGGCAAGGTGTCTTCTTAACGCCTCTTAAGTTTGTGCTTTTCAAAACTCTTTTGGCTTTTTTTTTGCTTGCTCTTTTGACCAGAGATTTAAGGATGGGGAGGTTTGAACGAATGGTGACGTTGGTAATTTCCATGGGTCTTCATTATAGATGGAAACTTTTTGCTGCCTGTGTTGTCTTTCAAGGTCTGCAAGTTGTGCCTTGAGGAATTTCATCTCAGCTTCTTTTTGCAGAAGACCTTGTGGAATTTGTGGCCCTGGGGAGTTGTGTACTAGCTGGAGGAGTTCAGGATGCAGCTCAAGGATTTTGGCTTTGATCTCATAGATAATACTTTCCAGTTCTTGGACTCTGCTTGTTAGATCTTCATGAGCCTTTGTGATGTTGTTTTGTTGAGCTAGGATGGTGTTGAGGGCCCTGTTTTGGGCAACAACATTTTCACTTTGCCAATTCAGGGTGGCTTCAGCAGCTGTTACTGATTCAGGAACACCAGTTGCACCAACGGTTGTTGGGTTCTTGATTTTCCAGCTATGTTTGGTTTTTTGTTGGGTGTTCTCGAAATAGGTTAGGGGTGGGAATTCAACTTGGTATTTTGAGGAGGAAGGAGTTGGAGGTGTCGTTCCGAGCATAAAGCATTCATCAAACTGGGTTGATGGACGTCTCGGTTGTGTCTGTCTGGGTTTTGGTTTTGAATCACCATACAGGACATAATAGTCAAACTTTCCTGATGGTTCTCCAAGCAGACCAATGTTTGGATCTCCAGCTTCATATCTTTTCTTCAGGGCATTTTGGGATCCCTTTTTCTTTTTGTTTTTGATTTCCTCCTTGTACTCAAGTTCATATGTATCATTCAGGCATTCCTGGAAATCGCATACATCGAACGGGAAGTGTGGTTCTCCTGCCGGTTGCATCATGCATATCGTAGAGAAGATCTCTCTTCGATCTTGTTTTGCAAACCGAACCTCAACTTGTCCATCTTGATGACGGACAAAGTCAGGGGTTGTGGTTGTCTAAACCGGTGCTTGGTGGATCTGTTCGTAATTGGTTATCCATTTTTCAGGTAGAAGCTTTGTAAGCTCTTCTCTGGATAACTGTTTGGGAACATATGTGCAGGTTGGTGTGGTGTTAGAGTCGATGTCTATGAGTAGAGCATCGCTAGATTTATCCTGCGATCCGGGAACCATGATGTCCAAAGAGTGGTTTTGGACACGATATGCCATCTGGTAATGAAACGTGTCCTGAAAGGTATTGACCTATGGCGTACCACCGATCTGGATCTGGGCTTTCAAGGCTGTTAGCAACAAAGGATCATTGAGTGGCATATAGAAATTTGGATAGAAGGTGACGAAGACAGTTCCGCCGTTTAACGTGGTTTGGATGGTACCGATGCAGGCATGCTGGTACTCCACGAATCTAGTATCGACTAGGGCGATACAAGAGAACGCAGGTAGTCCTTTTCTTCCATGGAAGGTTAGGGCTAGTCTTATGGCACCGAAGTGGATATGGGTATATCCTTGGGATAGATAGATCCTTGGTAGATCTGAGGGAAGAGCGAGAGGGATGAGGTGTTCAGAGGTTGTTACTGGGAATTGGTGTGAATCAAACTTGGAGGTTTGCACAAACTCTTTAACAACTGGGTTTGACGCAGAACTGACTAGTTGTTTTACTTTTTTGGAGAGGGAATTGTGGGGTTTTTGAAGACACTATAAGGGTTTACTAAAGGCATACTAGTAATAGGGATTTTAGATTCATCATAGATATAAGAGATCTCATATAACTGATCAATCTTTGATGCAGACGACCGACGAAAACAGGAATTTGAACGGGAAAAACTTGATCTGGACTCATATCTGGGTTTAGACTTCTAACACTTCTTATCTTTACCCTCAAGCTCGTACTTTGAGGAAATTACCGCGGACCCTTTCCGACTTACGACTCACTTAACAAGCTACTTTTGGACCTGGGATAAGAAACTCAGTGTGTCGGATCAGACTTACAAGACCTTGTAAGGTTAGTGTTCTGTTGTTGAGAGATCCGCGCAAAGTCGGCAGTCAACAGTGCATACTAAACAAACCTTAGTAAGGGATGGCAGGAGCGCTATGGCTCTGATACCAGAAGTGGGGGGAGTGTATGGCTGATTTATATAAAACCAGTAAAAGCTTGGGGGAATGCTAGGCTGACAAACATAAAAGACTCAAACATAAAAGACTCAAGGGGTTGGTGTCAGATTTATATAAAACCAGTAAAAGTTTGAGGGAGGACTAGGGTGATAAACATAAAAGACTCAAGGGGTTTGGACACAGAAGGACTAAGAAGGACTCAACACTCTGCTCAGATCGACTCAAGACTCTTTACTAGACTCTAAAATTTAGAGTGAGAAAGTAGAGAGAAGATAGAGAGAAATATAGAAGAAGATTTTATTTCTTTCCAAGGATGATTTACAAGTGAAGTGGAGCCTTCCTTTTATAGACCAAGGAGAGGCTTGATTACATCATCCATGACATCATACATACATCACACCTAATAATACATAGAAATTATCTAGGAAAACAACAAAAAACATGACATAAGCGCTTACATCACTTTAAGAGCGATTAAAGCTTTATTTAGTCCTAAGCACACCGTTATCACTTTAAGAGTGATAAAACTTTATTTAGTCCTAAGCACACCATTAGCACACTTGAAAGCATCCATAGCCCGTTTAATTTGGTTTTGCAGAGTCGCGAATCTCGATAGTAAACAGGAGCGTATCCTTGTTGTATGGTTTGTTGTCTTGGGCAAGACCAGACACTGAGTTCTTTCTGGGGTCAGTTGGTTGAACAATCATGGGAGGGTGTGTAAATGCACGAATATTATTGAAATATTCTATGACCGTGTTTTCCCATTCAATTGTCTGAGGGTCTTCTTCCTTCCACGGGTGTTCTCCATTCAATATTTTTGGTGGCAGCTCTTCGATCTTTATCTGGTTTGCCTTTGCGAGATTGGTGCGGGTTTCCATCCAAGCATCTTGGTAGTTGATCTTGTAGTAATATCATGCAGGATTCATATCATACCAAGAGTGTTTGAAATTGGGTGGTCCTGAAGGGTTTAGATCATAACTCTCCTTTTTAAAATGGCTCGGCTTATGGAACACAACCATGTAGTGTTTTTTGGGAGAGTCCCTCATGAGATGGTCCCAGACATGGATTGGGAGGAACCATTCAAGGAACTTGGCAAAGTTTTCCTTCTCTCCTGATAAGCAGCCTAACTGGTAGTCTAAAAGATAGGCTAACATTTTGTTGGAGTTGAAGGCCATGGCTATGACGAAAGACTCTGTCAGGTACCACAGGAAGGCTAGGCCTTCATTTGATAACCTGTGTAGGTTTTTGAGTCTCCTTTTTAAAATGGCTCGGCTTATGGAACACAACCATGTAGTGTTTTTTGGGAGAGTCCCTCATGAGATGGTCCCAGACATGGATTGGGAGGAACCATTCAAGGAACTTGGCAAAGTTTTCCTTCTCTCCTGATAAGCAGCCTAACTGGTAGTCTAAAAGATAGGCTAACATTTTGTTGGAGTTGAAGGCCATGGCTATGACGAAAGACTCTGTCAGGTACCACAGGAAGGCTAGGCCTTCATTTGATAACCTGTGTAGGTTTTTGAGTCTGAAATCATTAAGGAAGGGATAACCTGGGAAGAATTTATCTCCGTCCATTAATGGGCCTTGTGTTTTAAAGGTGAGAGTGAGGAGGTTTTTGTAGTTCAAGAGGGATTCATCTGTGATGGCGTGTTTGGTGACCACCTCGATGACTTCTTCAGGGACATCTTTCTTTTAAAGCTTTTGGATGAGGGTAGTAGTTTCTAGGTTCATGACTACTTCTTTTGGAATGGAATTGTTTGGGTTGTGGGAGTTCTCATTCTTGCTTCCCATTAAATAGGCAACATCATCTGGGAGGGAATCTTTAAGGATCTTTTCTTTATTTTTTTGAACTGTTGTGCAGGATTCTTGAAGATTTGCTTTCTCCTGTTCCGATGGGTTCTCTGGTAGCTTCTTCTGTTTGCTCCTTGTTACTGGCTTCGTGTGATTGGTTCCTGAGGGTTTTCCTGTTCCCTTTTTGACCCATGTGACTTCTTTTGTCTTTTTGCCTTTCTTCCTTGGTAAGCTTCTTTTGTGACCACTCGTTATTTCTTTATATGGGCCTAAGTCTTTGCTTCTCTGATTGACTCCTTTGTCCGTTATGGCAGGAATCTGCTTTTGCTTTTGCTTTGCGACTTCTTTTGCTTTTGTGAGCTGAGCTGGAAGATTCTTTTTGGGTGATAGGGTACACTTTTCTTTGAATTGTTCGGATAGAAAATCTTCCACGTGATCCTTCAGTCTAGGATACGGTTTGTTGTTTTGTGACTTTTGGATTTTCTGGAACATTGCCGCAGTTAGTGACTGGTCGCCGGGGTCGCCATAGTCATCTTGAGGACCTTCTTCCATCATGTAGATCCGTAGTGGTTCTTCTTCAGATTCAGATGTTTCACTTGTTTCTGATTCTTCACTAGAGCTATAGGAAATGGTGCATATCATTCTTTTCCCTGGCTCGTCATCTAGGGAGTATAGAGACTCTATATCAGAAACGTCTACTGGTTCCACCTGGTTGATGGCTTCACAAAGGGCTTGGGTTTTCCTTTTGTCTTTGCAGTCTTTTGCAAAATGACCATCTTTATTACAGACATAGCACCGATTTGTGTTCCGACCTCTTTTTAATTTTTTGTTCAAGAACTTCCACCTTCTTTGAGAGTTGTGTTTGCCTGTCTTTGAATAGTAATTGCCAGATCTCTTGAATTGGACAAATCTGGATTTCTTGTGAGGCTTCGTACAACTGCATGACGAATCATCTTTGCATTTTATCTTTAAGTGTTTGTCTTTGCACGCAGACCCGAGTCGTCTTCCAGTTTTTTCGAACTCAACAAAAACTGTTTTTGGTTGCATAACTTTGTCAAAGCATTCATGATGAGTTGGTAAAGCCCACCAAGGGAAGCTTGAGCAACCGTCATATTTTTGGCTTCTAAGGCTCTGTAAGCCTCATTTGAGAGAGACTCTGGGAAGGAATTCAGGAACACTTGTTTAAGATTTACGTCATCAATTGCTTGAAGACAGTACAATCTTTCAGACATTCTGTTGTAATGCTTTTCGAGGTCTTTTTGACGAAAAGAGCTACATTTCATTTTTAGGAACTCTTCTCGGGCTCGGATTGTATTATCTAAGGGATTTCCAATGAATTCATAATAGATCGTGTTTATGAATTCTTCTGGGGTTTTGCTGTTTAGAATATTTGTCTGTGTGTATTCACCAAGACTTATGTACCAATCTCGAAGTCGTCCTTGGCATCTTGCCACGAAACGTTTGATGACCATGTCGATACTATAGTACTGGAGCTCAGCTGTGCACCAGGTCAGCATTACAATACTTCGATCTCGCCATTTTGCTGGGAGAATGTCATCAAAGGTGAACTGTTACTTTGAATCCGTGTTTGGAGGATCCCTTTCGTTTGTCTGAGGTGATGTTTGGGAGGCTTCATCGTCAATGTCAGAAACATAGACCCTTTCAGTGTTATCTTCATTCATGAACAGATGCTCGAACTCGTCTGTTGGGGGTACCTCTTCATAGAATTGGGAGGCGGAGCTTTCCTCAGAGACTGATGATGTGTCATCATGTGTTAGAGGAGCTATCACCGGAGCTACCATCAACACACTTTCTTTGCTGCTTGTTTTAGTCAAAGCTTGCAAGAACGAGGAGATGCCATTTTCTTCTGTTGGTAATTTATCAGGAGCTTTTGTGGAGGTCATCATCATGACGTTATCACTCAAGTTATGTTTGCTTCCTGATGGCCCTTTTCCTCTGCCTGAGGATGCTGCTTTGTTAATACTTTCAGAGGATGTGCTTCTTGTTGGCGAATCTTTTCTAGCCTTGATCTTTGCTTGTTCCTTTGACCAGAGGTTTAAGGATGGAGCGTTATGTAGAAATGAAGATGCTGGTAGCGGTTGAGGATCAAAGGATGTTCGCACAAATGGCGTTGTTGGTAGTCTCCATGGATCATCAGCATAGGTGGAAACCCTTTGTTGCTTGTGTTATCTCTCAAGGTCTGCAAGTTGTGCCTTGATGGATTTCATTTCAGCTTCTTTTTGCTGAAGACCTTGTGGAATTTGTGGCCATGGGGAGTTGTGTACTAGCTGGAGGAGTTCATGATGTAGCTCAAGGATTTTGGTTTTGATCTCATAGATGATACCTTCTAGCTCTTGAACTCTGGTTGTTAGATCTTCATGAGCCTTTGTGATGTTGTTTTGTTGAGCTAGGATGGTGTTGAGGGCCCTATTTTAGGCAACAACATTTTCACTTTGCCAATTCAGGGTGGCTTCAGCAGCTGTTACTGATTCAGGAACACCAGTTGCACCAACAGTTGTTGGGTTCTTGATTTTCCAGCTATGTTTGGTTTTTTGTTGTGTGTTTTCAAAAGAAGTTAGGGGTGGGAATTCAACTTGGTATTCTGAGGAGGAAGGGACTGGAGGTGTTGTTCTAATCATAAAGCACTCATCTACCTGGGCAGGTGGATGTCTCGGTCTGGATGGTTGTGTCTATTTGGGCTTTGGATTTGAATCACCATACAGGACATAATAGTCGAATTTTCCTGATAGTTCTCCAGGCAGACCAACATTTGGATCTCCAGCTTCATATCTTTTCTTTAGGGCATTTTGGGATCCCTTTTTCTTTTTGTTTTTGGTTTCCTGCTTGTACTCAAGTTCATATGCATCATCCAGGCATTCCTGGCAATCGCATACATCGAACGGGAAGTGTGGTTCTTCTGCCGGTTGCATCATGCATATCGTAGAGAAAATCTCTCTTCAATCTTGTTTTGCAAACCGAACCTCAACTTGTCCATCTTGATGGCGGACAAAGTCAGGGGTTGTGGTTGTCTAAACCGGTGCTTGGTGGATCTGTTCGTAATTGGTTATCCATTTTTCAGGTAGAAGCTTTGTAAGCTCTTCTCTGGATAACTGTTTGGGAACATATGTGCAGGTTGGTGTGGCGTTAGAGTCGATGTCTATGAGTAGAGCATCGCTAGAGTTATCCTGCGATCCGGGAACCATGATGTCCAAAGAGTGGTTTTGGACACGATATGCCATCTGTTAGTGAAACGTGGCCTGAAAGGTATTGACCTGTGGCGTACCACCGATCTGGATGTGGGCTTTTAAGGCTGTAAGCAATGAAGGATCATTAAGAGGCATGTTGAAGTTGGGATAGAAGGTGACGAAGACGGTTTCGGCGTTTAACGTGGTTTGGATGGTACCGATGCAGGCATGCTGGTACTCCACGAATCTAGTATCGACTAGGGCGATACGAGAGAACGCATGTAGTCCTTTTCTTCCATGGAAGGTTAGGGCTAGTCTTATGGCACCGAAGTGGATATGGGTATATCCTTGGGATAGACAGATCCTTGGAAGATCTGAGGGAAGAGCGAGAGGGACGAGGTGTTCAGAGGTAGTTGCTAGGAGTTGGTGTGAATCAAACTTTGAGATTTGCACAAACTCTTTAACAACTGGGTTTGACACAGAACTGACCAGTTGTTTTACTTTTTTGGAGAGAAAATTTTGGGGTTTTCTGAAGACACTATAAGGGTTAACTAAAGGCAAACTAGTAATAGGGACTTTAGATTCATCAGAGATATAAGAGATCTCATATAACTGATCAATCTTTGACGCAGACGACCGACGGAAAATGGAATTTGAACGGGAAAGACCCTGATCTGGACTCATATTCGGGTTTAGACTTCTAACACTTCTTATATTTACCCTCAAGCTCGTACTTTGAGGAAATTACCGCGGACCCTTTCTGACTTACGACTCACCTAACAAGCTACTTTTGGACCTGGGATAAGAAACTCAGCGTGTCGGACCAGACTGACAAGACCTTGTATGGTTAGTGTTCTGTTGTTGAGAGATCCGCGCAAAGTCGGCAGTCAACAGTGCATACTAAACAAACCTTACAAGGTCTTGTCAGTCTGGTCCGACACGCTGAGTTTCTTATCCCAGGTCCAAAAGTAGCTTGTTAGGTGAGTCGTAAGTCGGAAAGGGTCCGCGGTAATTTCCTCAAAGTACGAGCTTGAGGGTAAAGATAAGAAGTATTAGAAGTCTAAACCCAGATATGAATCCAGATCAGGGTCTTTCCCGTTCAAATTCCATTTTCCGTCGGTCGTCTGCGTCAAAGATTGATCAGTTATATGAGATCTCTTATATCTCTGATGAATCTAAAGTCCCTATTACTAGTTTGCCTTTAGTTAACCCTTATAGTGTCTTCAGAAAACCCCAAAATTTTCTCTCCAAAAAAGTAAAACAACTGGTCAGTTCTGTGTCAAACCCAGTTGTTAAAGAGTTTGTGCAAACATCCAAGTTTGATTCACACCAACTCCTAGCAACAACCTCTGAACACCTCGTCCCTCTAGCTCTTCCCTCAAATCTTCTAAGGATCTGTCTATCCTAAGGATATACCCATATCCACTTCGGTGCCATAAGACTGTCCCTAACCTTCCATGGAAGAAAAGGACTACCTGCGTTCTCTCGTATCGCCCTAGTCGATACTAGATTCGTGGAGTACCAGCACGCCTGTATTGGTACCATCGAGACCACGTTAAACGCTGGAACTGTCTTCGTCACCTTCTATCCCAACTTCAATATGCCTCTCAATGATCCTTCGTTGCTATCAGCCTTAAAAGCCTAGATCCAGATCGGTGGTACGCCACAGGTCAATACCTTTCAGGCCACGTTTCACTACCAGATGGCATATCGTGTCCAAAACCACTCTTTGGACATCATGGTTCCCGGATCGCAGGATAACTCTAGCGATGCTCTACTCATAGACATCGACTCTAACGCCACACCAACCTGCACATATGTTCCCAAACAGTTATGCTGAGAAGAGCTTACAAAGCTTCTACCTGAAATATGGATAACCAATTACGAACAGATCCACCAAGCACCGGTTTAGACAACCACAACCCCTGACTTTGTCCGCCATCAAGATGGACAAGTTGAGGTTCGGTTTGCAAAACAAGATCGAAGAGAGATTTTCTCTACGATATGCATGATGCAACCGGCAAAAGAACCACACTTCCCGTTCGATGTATGCGATTGCCAGGAATGCCTGGATGATGCATATGAACTTGAGTACAAGGAGGAAACCAAAAACAAAAAGAAAAAGGGATCCCAAAATGCCCTAAAGAAAAGATATAAAGCTGGAGATCCAAATGTTGGTCTGCTTGGAGAACCATCAGGAAAATTCGACTATTATGTCCTGTATGGTGATTCAAATCCAAAGCCCAAACAGACACAACCATCCAGACCGATATATCCACCTGCCCAGGTAGATGAGTTCTTTATGCTCGGAACAACACATCCAGTCCCTTCCTCCTCAGAATACCAAGTTGCATTCCCACCCCTAACTTCTTTTGAAAACACCCAACAAAAAATTAAACATAGCTGGAAAATCAAGAACCCAACAACTGTTGGTGCAACTGGTGTTCCTGAATCAGTAACAGCTGCTGAAGCCACCCTGAATTGGCAAAGTGAAAATGCTGTTGCCCAAAATAGGGCCCTCAACACCATCCTAGCTCAACAAAACAACATCACAAAGGCTCATGAAGATCTAACAACCAGAGTTCAAGAGCTAGAAGGTACCAACTATGAGATCAAAGCCAAAATCCTTGAGCTACATCATGAACTCCTCCAGCTAGTACACAACTCCCCAGGGCCACAAATTCCACAAGGTCTTCAGCAAAAAGAAGCTGAAATGAAATTCCTCAAGGAACAACTTGCAGACCTTGAGAGACAACACAAGCAGCAAAGGGTTTCCACCTATGCTGATGATCCATGGAGACTACCAACAACGCCATTTGTGCGAACATCCTTTGATCCTCAACCGCTACCAGCATCTTCATTTCTACATAACTTTCCATCCTTAAACCTCTGGTCAAAGGAACAAGCAAAGATCAAGGCTAGAACAGCTTCGCCAACAAGAAGCACATCCTCTGAAAGTATTAACAAAGCAGCATCCTCAGGCAGAGGAAAAGGGCCATCAGGAAGCAAACATAACAAGAGTGATAACCTCATGATAATGACCTCCACAAAAGCTCCTGATAAATTACCTACAGAAGAAAATGGCATCTCCTCATTCTTGCAAGCTTTTACTAAAACAGGAAGCAAAGAAAGTGTGCCGATGGTAGCTCCGGTGATAGCTCCTCTAACACATGATGACACATCATCAGTCTCTGAGGAAAGCTCCACCTCCCAATTCTATGAAGAGGTACCCCCAACAGACGAGTTCGAGCATCTGTTCATGAATGAAGATAACACTGAAATGGTCTATGTTTATGACATTGACGATGAAGCCTCCCAAACGTCACCTCAGACAAACGAAAGGGCTCCTCCAAACACGGATTCAAAGCAACAGTTCACCTTTGATGACATTCTCCCAGCAAAATGGCGAGATCGAAGCATTGAAATGCTGACCTAGTGCACAACTGAGCTCAAGTACTATAACATCGACATGGTCATCAAACGTTTCTTGGCAAGATGCCAAGGACGACTTCGAGATTGGTACATAAGTCTTGGTGAATACAGACAGAAAAAATATTCTAAACAGCAAAACCCCAGAAGAATTCATAAACACGATCTATTATGAATTCATTGGAAATCCCTTAGATCATACAATTCGAGCCCGAGAAGAGTTCCTAAAAATGAAATGTTGCTCTTTTAGTCCAAAAGACCTCGAAAACCATTACAACAGAATGTCTGAAAGATTTTACTGTCTTCAAGGAATTGATGACGTAAATCTTAAACAAGTGTTCCTGAACTCCTTCCCAGAGTCTCTCTCAAATGAGGCTTACAGAGCCTTAGAAGCCAAAAATATGACGGTTGCTCAAGCTTCCCTTGGTGGGCTTTACCAACTCATCATGAATGCTTAAAGTTATGCAACCAAAAACAGTTTTTGGTTGAGTTCGAAAAAACTGGAAGACGACTCGGGCCTGCGTGCAATGACAAACACTTAAAGATAAAATGCAAAGATGATTCGTCATACAGTTGTACGAAGCCTCACAAGAAATCCAGATTTGTCCAATTCAAGAGATCTGGCAAATACTATTCAAAGACATGCAAACACAACTCTCAAAGAAGGTGTAAGTTCTTGAACAAAAAATCGAAAAGAGGTCGGAACACAAATCGGTGCTATGTCTGTAATAAAGAAGGTCACTTTGCAAAAGACTGCAAAAACAAAAGAAAAACCCAAGCCCTTCTTGAAGCCATCAACCAGGTAGAAGTAGTAGACGTTTCTGATATAGAGTCTCTATACTCCCTAGACGACGAGCCAGGGAAAAGAATGATATGCACCATTTCCTATAGCTCCAGTGAAGAATCAGAAACAAGTGAAACATCTGAATCTGTAGAAGAGTCACTACGAATCTACATGATGGAAGAAGGTCCTCAGGATGCTTACGGTGACCAGTCACTAACAGCGGCAATGTTCCAGAAAATCCAAAAACACATACAGTTTCCTAGCCTGAAGGATCACGTGGAAGATTCATTGTCAGATTCTCTGTCCGAACAGTTCAAAGAAAAGTGTACCCTACCACCCAAAAGGAATCTTCCAGCTCAACCCAAAAAAGCAGAAGAGGTCGCAAAGCAAAAGCAAAAGCAGATTCCTGCCATAACGGATAAAGAAGTCAATCAGACAAGCAAAGAGTTAGGCCCACATAAAGAAATAACGAGTGGTCACAAAAGAAGCTTACCAAGGAAGAAAGGCAAAAAGACAAAAGAAGTCCCATGGGTCAAAAAGGGAACAGGAAAACCCTCAGGAACCAATCACACGAAGCCATCAACAAGGAGCAAAAAGAAGAAGCTGCCAGAGAACCCATCGGAATAGGAGAAAGCAAATCTTCAAGAATCCTGCACAACAGTTCAAAAAAATAAAGAAAAGATCCTTAAAGATTCCCTCCCAGATGATGCTGCCTATTTAATGGCAAGCAAGAATGAGAACTCCCACAACCCAAACACTTCCATTCCAAAAGAAGCGGTCATGAACCCAGAGACTACTACCCTCATCCAAAAGCTTCAAAAGCAAGATGTCCCTGAAGAAGTCATCGAGGTGGTCACCAAACACGCCATCACAGATGAATCCCTCTTGAACTACAAAAACCTCCTCACTCTCACCTTTAAAACACAAGGCCCATTAATGGACGGAGATAAATTCTTCCCAGATTATCCCTTCCTTAATGTTTTCAGACTCAAAAACTTGCGCAGGTTATCAAATGAAGGCCTGGACTTCCTAAGGTACATGACAGAGTCTTTTGTCATAGCCATGGCCTTTAACTCCAACAAACTGTTAGCCTATCTTTTAGACTACCAGTTAGGCTGCATATCAGGAGAGAAGGAAAATTTTGCAAAGTTCCTTGAATGGTTCCTCCCAATCCATGTCTGGGACCATCTCATGAGGGACTCCCCCAGAAAACACTGCATGGTTCTTGTTAGGATCTGAGTTTGGTTTTGATTGTGTTTTACGTTTGAATTAAGATGAAGATGAATGAGTTGTGCAGCGGAATTAAGATGGAAGCAAACTTTTCACAATCAAACAGGAGAAATGCTTTTAAAATACAAGTTTAACATTGAACCGAATGATTGAATTTAATTTCAACAACGATTACAATTTGCAAGTATGCCACAAACTCCCCCTCAGCCTGAGCTCACAGTATTTGTTCGTGCAGGAAGAAGATAGTAAAAGAGCTAATAGAACAGTACAGAGCACTGTTCTATTTATAGGCACGAGCAAAGCACTGAGGCCTCTAAGCTGGCATCACCATGAAAGTGACATCAAACCTCCTAACAAACTCTAACCTCTGATCTATACAACCTCTGCTATGCTAACTACTGTTATTACATTTCATTACATAAAGACATCTAAACTACTGCTGCATCCTTCCACTGATGTGAACCCATCAGTACTTGTCATGATCAGCAGAGCTTGACTCAAGGCAGTAGATTGAACAGCAGAGCTTTAGTCTTTCATCAGTCTTTTACTTGATCAGCAGTTTGTAGGTCAGCAATTTTATAGGATCGATTTCTTGACCCAAACGAGTCAATAAGAAGAGTTCGAATCCGTTTCAGAGGCGGAAACTAAGAAACGGACAAGAAAAACAGCTTGTTTCACTTAAATTTGCCTTGTATATTGATTTTACACTGATTACAATCAAATAGCACTTCGGCAGCAGTTCTGTACCGGAAAACAAGATTCTTACAAATGATTACGCTCGAAAGGTATTTATAGGGGAAGGGGTTCCGCTCGAACATGCTATGTGCATTTCGAGCGGAATCAGGAAATTCACTTTCGAGCGGAATCAGACCATAACCATCTCGAGCGGAATCAAACCATAACCCTCTCGAGCGGAATCAGACCATAACCATCTCGAGCGGAATCAGACCATAACCCTCTCAAGCGGAATCAGACCATAACCATCTCAAGCGGAATCATGACTTATGTGATTTAGCTCGAAATGACAAGGTGTCATTTCGAGCGGAATCACCCCTAAAAACCACTTTCTAGTTTTCCGTGCCCTGATCTAACTATTACAATACAAGACTCGATACAAGACGTAGACGACAGACGGATGCACCAACAAACTCCCCCTCGGATGTTGACGGAGTCTTCAGTGTTGAGTCTTTGCATCTTCAGTCTATATCAGTCTTTGGGCTCTTTCTTCCAGAATCTCGATCTGGCTCTAGTATCTTCAGACTCTCTCTTTCTAACAGACTCCCCCTCAACTTGTGCTGGGATCGTAGTCTGGCTTTCACAGGATCAGGATCGTAACCTGACTCACCTGCATATTCTCTACTCAAAACATAAGTTTCGTAAAAGATAAGATATAACAAAATTTAGAAACTTTGCTAAACACTTGAAGACACAACCCTGAATACATCATTTTCAAGTATCAAACAAAATGATTTATCATGTCAATTTCTGATGAACCACTTAAATATATCATTTTCATTTCAAACATCTTCAAACAAACTTTCCCAAACTTGTTCGTCATGTTTAGCACTCGGAATTTTGAAAATCAGCTTTTCAACATCAGTCGTCTAAAATCTTTTTGAATTTTTCAAAATTTATGCTAAAACACACCGAAAATCTTTTTGGATTTTTTTTTTAACAAAACAGAAATGAAATGCAGTAAAGAAATATTTACATACAATATTTTTGTGAGTTTGTGTAAGATGATCATATCAGTTTTTGAGACAAAACACCAACACCGTTAAGCTTTGAACATTTTAAGTTCTAAACGATTCACTTAGATTGTCAGTATACTGATCCACTTAAATTCTCACACAAAGTTCAACTGTTTTGAGATACGAGATTAGTGTTTTAGATACTTAAACTTATTCGCGTGTCCCACCTCAGAATATACTCCCGTATCCAGATCCCAATATTCAGTCTTACAGGTGAGTATACCTAGATGATATCTGTAAGGGGATAATTGTGAAACCGTGAGAGCTCAGGTCAGAACTTCCGTTCAGCAGAGAGATGACGGCTCGACTTTGGTGGGTCCCCTTTAGAGGATCTTTTTTACAACAACATTGATTAGCAATTTTATTGTCTCATCATTTATGCTGAGGGCGGCGCTATTTTTCAAGCAAGCGTAAAGTATTCTCCGGGGACTAGGCCATTGCTTCTGCATTATCTGAAGTCCCGGGATAATACCCTAGATATCACTAAGCATAAACACCTAGTATCTCAGAAAGAGGGGTCCTTCATACAAGATTTCGGGGGTTACCCATATATCCGAGAGATGTTACCCACGAATTAAGTAAGTTTGAATTTAGGTTTATATCTCGTCACAATCTACTAAATGTGCAAAAACCTACTGGCATATCATTAGTGAGACCGTTTATCGCATTTTACTTTCCATTTCTTTAGCATGTTGTGATCATCCACTGATGTACTATCATTTCCTCTCTTATACAACAAAACTCATTTTCATTTTATCATGTTTTTGTCCTTTTCAAATTTTCACATGTTTTTGGATTTTCTGAAAATTTTTACTCCCCCTAAAATGCAAACACATTTTAGGAAATTTGAAAATAAACTGTACAATAAAGTGACAACTGATATCAAATCACTTCAAATCGCCATCCACTTGGCATAAACAATCAGAACTCCCCCTTATAACAAACTATTTTCCCATTGTGATTTCAAAACACTTAAGTTTGTTTTAATCAAATGGTTTTTCCGGAAAATAAGTTTTGTTGATTTTAATAAACCATTTGTAGGTTAGGGGTTCATCACATTGTTCTCCAAAATACCACTTGTAAGTATGGTCCAATCAAGTTCAACTTAATGACCTTGATTAACCACTTGTTAATGAAAACCTCTTTCAACCACTTACAGGTTCACTTCACCAACCATTACCACTTGTAAATCAAAATATAACAATTTAAATATACCACCTGTACTTTACCAACTGTACCACTTGTAGGATCATTTGCTAAGAAAGATGCCGATTCCTGCTCCACTCTTACCAACCTGGGAGCTCCGGCAAGTCAGGATTTTTAGTTTGGAAAAACTTTCCCCCAAGGCTGACCAGTCTTGGGAGATTCTGGGACACATCTATCCCACCAACATTTTGATTTATAAAAATCTTTTGCACTTTTAACCTTTCTGTCAACCATCTTACCAAAAATATACTTGACTTTTCCATCGAAAGCTTTCTCAACATCAAATTCTCCCTTATCAGCGAAGAATTGATTTGAGATCTCTACTTTTCCCACTTTCTTCATCAAAATTTCTTTTGACAATGGAGGAAAATCCTCATCGTTCACCTCTGGAACTGAACTCACAATCTTTTTCTCAACCAAAGACTCCTCTGATTTTATGGAATCAGATTCATTGTCAGAACAACTATTTGTTTTAAAAACCCACTTTTGTTTACTCAAATCACCTCTTCTTTTGTAAAACCGTTTTGAACTTTCTCCTTCCTCAGAAGTAGAATTTTCAAACTTTTTAACATTTTTTACAAGTTGTTCTTTCTTATCAACACAAGTCTTTCTCAAAACAGAGTTAGAAGAAACTTCCTGTTTTTGGTAGTTGGTCTTGGGGCAATTCCAAGCTATGTGTCCAACTTCTTGGCATTTAAAACAGGTTCTTCTGTCAACTCTTTGAGCAAACTTTCTCACATTCTTCTTCACTTCAGCAAGAAATGTAGGATCGTGTCTCGACCCGAACGAGTCGTTCAGAAGAGCTCTCGTACGTTTCAGAGGCGGAAACTAAGAAACGGAGTTGAAAACAGCTTGAAATACACTTTAAATCTCTTGTATATTCAATTAAAAATGTTTACAATCAGAGAGAAAAACCGGCAGCACCTCGGTATCAAATCTTGAATCGTTACAAATGATGACAGTTTGAAGGTATTTATAGGGAGGGACCTGACCGTTTGAAAGTGGCAAGACAACTTCAAACGGTCATCTCTTTCAAACGGTGACCTTCAAACGGTCATGCCTTAAACAATTACAATTTTTGACTTTCAAACGGTTACCTATTCTGACTTTCAAATATGTTTCTAATTTGTTTTTATGTGCCCATGATGCAATGATGATGTAAGCATGATGATGTCATCATCAATAATGATGACATCATTCTTGTTTCGAACCGCAACGCAACCTGACTCGATATAAGACGAAGTCGACAGATGTATGAACCAACAAGAAACTCCTGGTTTGACTGCTTCCAGAACGGTTTCTTCTGTTCATCATCTGAACTTCCTCCTGAAACAAATTTTGTTTTTGGTTTATAAGTTTTCTGATTTTTATAATTTTCTGATGAAATAAAACCAAGACCTTTCTTTTTGAGATTACCATTATGCTTTGATTTCTTTTGGAAATTATAACCATAACCGTAACCCATTTTCTTGTTAACTCTTTGTTTAATCCTTGAAGTGTAAGGTTTAGGTTTTGCAAAAAGATTTAAATCTTTTATTTCAGAAATATTAATTTCTGTTAATTTGAAAACCTTTTTGATCATTTCAGTTTTAACACTTCTTATTGGGAATTCTTCATCAGAAAATAATTTGTCCGAATTATTCAAGGTATATGCAACCTTAAACACTTCATCATTCAAATTATTCTTTGATAACAAGAATTTTTTATCATAAACCCTCTTAACCAGTGAACTCTGACTCTTCTCAGATGAACTCGAACTATCTGACTTAGACTCCGACTTTGACACTTCATCCATATCCAACACCTGATCGACAACTCTCTTTACTAACTCAGACTCATGATCAGTGTCAGACGCTGTGAATGTGACATCAATATTGTCTGGTAATTCATCAATGATTTCAGACTTTAACTTGATGTTGAGAGCCTTATTGATACGTTCCTCGTTTGGATTCCTGGGTGAATAGCTTTCATGGATCGGGGGCGGACATCTGTTATACTTGACACTTGGTTTCTTACCAGTATCAGTATCTTCAGTCTTTTCTTTCTTGAAAGCTTCCAGTCCTGCAACAGTAGGATAAACACGATCAATCAAATAATCACAAGTAGTATAACTCAATAGTAATCGTTTAATCCTTTCACTCTCAATTTTCTCAAGTTCCAAATCCTGCTTTAGCTTAGCACAATCTTCAATATAATCATTGATGACGCTTTGTTTTGTCATTAACGTTGCACTCATTTTCTCCATTGCTTTTTCAATTTCTGAATTCGTCTTTTTCAAGTTGTCAACAGTTCTGTTCAGCACATCGTACGACTCCTTCACGTACTTCACATCAGACAGTAAATCTTCTTTAATCTTTTCTAATTCAGCAATCTTCCTGTCTTTTTCTTCACAAGCTGTGCAAGATTCTGAACATTTCAAACATGGTTTTTCAACTTCAACCATTTTTTCAACTATCTTCTCAACTTCGATAGTCTTTTCTACCTCAATAAGTTTCTCGACTTCAAAAATTTTTTCTATTTCAACAACTTTTTCAACTTCAACTATCTTTTCAACAATTTTCTCAACTTCGACAATTTTCTCTATCACTGTCTCCACTTCAACAATTTTTTCTATTGCATTTTCAGTCACTACTTCAACTTTTGTTTCTCTAGCTTCTGTCTTTGCTTTTTCATCAGCGAGTAACTTTGCTGCTTCCAGCTCTCTCTTCAACCTGTCAATCTTCTTTTGATTCAGCATCTCAACTTTATCTGCATAGAAAAAATTAAAACTATCAGGATCAATGCTTTTTCTACATTTGTTAAGATATTCTTCCTCATCATCAGTATCAACATCACTTCCAAGATCTGGAAAAATTGGGATTCTTTTCTGATTAGTCTCATCTTCCAGAACTCGAGCAACTAGAGCTGAACCAGGTATGTATTTGTCCCAACTAAAACCCTCTGCAACCTTTTCATCATCTTGATGAATGATTAAAGCTTTCTTCTTTCCATTGTCAGTGGCACTAGACGATGATGGTTGTTGCTCAATCTGATGAAAAATCAATTTCTGATAATAATTGTTATTTTCTTGATTCCCAGTTGCTTCTTGATTTTTACACTCTCGTTTAAAATGACCTTTTCCTTTGCAACGGAAACAGGTAACTTTTGATTTGTCAAATCCTAAAGCAGAATTTGCCAGATCACGAAAACCATCTCTGCCCGTGATTTGTTGAAACTTCTCAGCTCTTCTACAAGCACTAGCTAAACACCATTTCACATCCATCAATTCAAGTTCCTCGGCATCAATCTGGTGATAGTCTTCTTTCGTAAGCATAGGATTACCAATTCTTCCTGCAACTAAGCTTTCATACGACTCTAACATGGCGACAAGAGATACCATGTGTTGCTTAGCCAATTCAGGAGACAGGTTGTGACTATTCTGAATGTGCAATGTCACATTGCATTGTAGATTTGTAGCATTCTGCTGTTGAGGACTTGATGTTGTGCTATTTGGATCAAAACTAGAAAACGATGAAGAATATCCACCACCACTATTAGTTGTAGTGCTAGCATTTGGACTTAAAGAACCATCTGCACTAAAAGCAGTACTAATTTTTGGACTTTGGATGGGGGTAGCCTCAAACTTGTTTCCTCGGTAATACAAACTAACATCTTGTTTGGCATTTGGATTTGTCATGATAGCTGTCTTTTGAATATCCAGCTCCTGCTCTTCAATTTTCTGAATGAATTGTGCCAAATTCATGCTCTCGGACTTCCTCATGAGTTTCACAACCATCAAATATGTTCCCCACTTATGCTGTGGTAACGCCTCAGCTAGTTTATCGACCCACTCATCGTCCTCTTTCTTGATGTCCAATCTACCCATTTCCAATACCATATGACAATATCTATCAATGGTCTGTTTTGTTGTTTCATGATCGATAGCTGTAAACATATCGAATGATTTCTTTAATAATGCCTTTTTGTTTTTGATCATATCAGCACTCCCTCTGAATTTCTGAATCAAAGCCTCCCAAATTGATCTAGCTGTCCCATTATGTTGAAGCAAAATAAAGATATCTTCTTTAATCGCTTGTTAAAGAATACTTATCATCATTTTCTCACTTGTAAACTGCAATTTGTCACTCTCTGTATAATCACTAAAAGCCTTTTCAATACCCCGTCCATTCTTTGGTTTCTGATAATATTTCAACAACGAACACCATGCATCAAATTTGTATGCTTGTACCCAATTCTCGAATCGATTTTTCCAACCTTGAAAATCTTCAATGTAAATGAGTTTCGGTGGTTTCTGATGAGTACCCATCTCATTCTCACTGTATAAAGTCTCAGCAACAGTAACAGGAGCAACCGGTGTCGTGAAAGCATTGTAAAACTCTTCAGCCATGATTTGGTAACACGTTTTTCAAAAACAGACAGATCCAAGCGGAATAATCACAATACTATTTGGAGCGGAATCACAAGCAACTTGGAGCGGAATCACTCAACTCAGTTTCAAACACCATTTCAAGCTGAATAGCTGATCTCGAGCAGAATCACAGAATTCTGTTTCAAGCGGAATTTCTGATTTAGTATTCTGGAGTGGAATCAGAATTTTGCAATTTGGAGCGGAATCAGACTTTTGCACTTTGGAGTGGAATCAGACTTTTGCAATTTGGAGCGGAATCAGAAAAATGCAGTTTGGAGCGGAATCAGAACTGAAGTTGGAGCGGAATCAACACTTTGAAGCTAAATCAAACACTTTGGAGCGGAATCAGCACTGAAATTGGAGCGGAATCAACACTTTGAAGCTAAATCAAACACTTTGGAGTGGAATCAGCACTGATTCAAACAAAATCAGTTCGAGCGGAATCAAGTCGAAGGTCCATTTCAGTCACTTTTAGGTCGAATTTTGCAATGAAACTTTTAAGGGTTTGTCTATATGTATTTTTAAACAATCTGTGAAAAATTGATCCTGTTTTGACCGTGAAATCTTGCTGAAATGATGAAAGAAGGTGTAGAAGATAGAAAATGCAACAAATATCAGCTGTAATCTGCAGAACTCCTCCTCCTGAGCTCTGATACCACTTGTAGGATCGATTTCGTGACCCAAACGAGTCAATAAGAAGAGTTCTAATCCGTTTCAGAGGCGGAAACTAAGAAACGGACAAGAAAAACAACTTGTTTCACTTAAATTTGCCTTGTATATTGATTTCACACTGATTACAATCAAATAGCACTTCGGCAACAGTTCTGTACCGGAAAACAAGATTCTTACAAATGATTACGCTCGAAAGGTATTTATAGGGGAAGGGGTTCCGCTCGAACATGCTATGTTCATTTCGAGCGGAATAAGGAAATTCACTTTCGAGCGGAATCAGACCATAACCATCTCGAGCGGAATTAGACCATAACCCTCTCGAGCGGAATCAGACCATAACCATCTCGAGCAGAATCAGACCATAACCCTCTCGAGCGGAATCAGACCATAACCATCTCGAGCGGAATAAGGACTTATGTGATTTAGCTCGAAATGACAAAGTGTCATTTCGAGCGGAATCACCCCTAAAAACCACTTTCTAGTTTTCCGTGCCCTGATCTAACTATTACAGTACAAGAGTCGATACAAGACGTAGACGACAAACGGATGCACCAACAAGTTTGTCCGATCAGTAGATAGGAGGTCAGCAGTTGTTGAAACCACTTTCAAGGGGAGAGACTTGTATACATAACATCTGCTTATTCTGGATTCACTGCTCTGATCTAGTTTTGGCTTTAATTATCTTTTCCTTTGGTAGGTTTCAATCCCAACAATCTCCCCCTGGAACAGATAATGCCAAAACTCTTCATTATTAGTAGATCTTTATTGCCTCATCAACAGTTCCCTTATTTGCCCTTTGAGTTGTAACTCAAAGGCTAAGGCATCTGTGTCATCATCATCCCTGCTAAGTGGAAGATCAAGGAGATCCTGCAAATCTTCAAGACTTAGGCCAAGTGCTTGTTCCCTTGTTATTTTCTTTACTTCTCCACTAGACTTGAACACTGTCAGTACATGGGTCTGTTTGTCAGTTTTCCACTTTAGTACCTTTGAGTCATGTGGGTTTCTTGGGAGATTTTTATTTAATGAGGTGTTTGGAGATGCTGTCCTATTGATGACTGTCTGAGCAGTACTTGCAGGTTGATCCAAACCAAGAGTCTCTACAATCATTTTCTTTATGCCTTCTTTTACAAGGTCATCACCTTCTATTAGCTCTTGAATGGTTTCAGCACCCAACTGTTTTTGTGGCCTTCTTTTAAAGATGGCTGCACCAGCTGGAGCAGTGGATCTCCTGATTTGCAGCTTTGGTGGTCTTTTTGAAAACTCTGCTTCAGGATAGTCAGGCTTTTGTGGAGCATTAGGATATGTCTTTCTCAATTTCTCCAAACTTTTTTAGGTAGCCCTGACTTTATCTTCTTTCCATCTCAACACTTGATTTAAAGACCCATAATCAGCAGCAGTTAATTCCTCTTTCATTCTCCTCAGCTCTACCTTTTTATAAGGAACATTCTTTTTGAACTTTGCCCACTCTGGAGGAGTATGTTTCACTTTATTCTTGATCATGTCTTGAATCCTGGCTGCTTCACTTTCCAGCTCAGGAATGGTCCAGTCTTTATACATTTGTTTTTCTCCTTTGTATTTCTTGTGGGCCATGATGTTTTCAACATAATCTTTTCCCAGGGATTCATCTGCCTTTTCTGATACTTGCTGGCACACATTCTTTGCAAATTGTTCCAAAGATATGACTTGTATGAGCAAGTATTGATAGTTCTGATGAATTTCTCTATCAGATTTCCCTTGTGAATTTCTTTTTGAGATATCCTCTGCTTGTTTAGCTTTGACTTTCAGATATTCTTCAATATTATTTGGCCTTGGATATCCTTCAACAGATGGCAAACTCCTTTTAGCAGGATCATCTTCATAGTAGAAAGATTTTATTTCTTCTCTGACTGCTATGAGTTCAAGAGGAAATTGAACACCTGCAGGAGCTAATGATTTTTGAATTTGAGCCAATGAGAGAGGAACGGGCTTTGGTATTGTAACAAGTGATAGAGATTCTGAAGATGTTGGTGGTGGTGATGGAGAATCATCATCAGATATGAAAATCCTTCTCCTTTTTATTACAGGAGATGCTGATGATGCTTTGGATGGGTCAGTGGTGGTGTTTTTGATGGTAGTGGTTTGTGATTGACTAACAGTTGTTGAAACAACTGGTGTTTCAACCACTGTTGTCATTACAACAGATGTTGTAGCATCTGCTGTCTTCTACTTTTTGGCAGGAGGCGATGGTGGTGATGTTGTTTTTGGTGGTGATGGTGGTGGTGTTAAGGCAGTGGTTGTGGTGTGTGTTGAAGTGGTGTGTGTTGAAGTGATAGTAGATGTTGAAACAACTGGAGTACCAGCAGATGTTGATACAGCAGGAGTTACAACAACTGTTTGGGTGGAGGTATGATGTTGGGGGCTTTTGGATGATGGTTTTGGAGTATGCTTTGTGAGTCTGGATGGTATGGATTTGGGTTCCCTCACTTTTCTAGTGGGATTTCTTTTTGGCACAGGATTTTTAACATCCTTTGGCTCAGAACAACCCTGCGCATTCAGCTCCATGTAAGCTCTTTTCTCCTCATTCCATCTTGACATATCCTTTGCCTCTCTGTCCCTTTTTACACTTGCTATAGCTTCATCAAGTGCATTTTGGGTAACATCAACCTTTTTGCTACCATCTGGAAAGGGAATCTTTCTAGTCATGGCATCCTTTTCAGGTTCAATGTAAAGACCATCATCTATTCCCTTCTTCTTCCACTCCTGAATTTTCTCCCCCTTTTTGGCATTATCTGGGGGTAATTGATCAATAAAGAGAACAGTTGGAGGAACATTGCCAATGGTTTTTAATATGTGGGCCTTGATAGCCTTGATGTCTGCTTGTGTGTTCTTGAACCTAGACTCCATTGTGTTTCTCAGCTCTTGTACATGTATTGCATGTTGCTGATCAGCCATTTGTTTTTGTTGTTGGAGAAAAGGTTGAAATAGATTCCACAGCTCATTTGCAGCAGGTGCTTGTGGTGGAGCAGGTGCTTGAGGTGGAACAACAGTGGATTGCACCTTTTGTACTTTAACAACTGTTGCAGCATTTCTTTGATTTCTGCAACCGAAGTATCTAGTTTTTCAACACGTTCCGTCAATTCAAGGTACTTTAAACCATCACCTAATTTAATGGGATCATCTGATTTCCCACTAGTAGTGGTTTTATCCGTGGTTGAGGTAGGGAGTGTACTCCAAACATTAACCACTGATGCCCCTTCTTCTTGGTACTGGGGTCTTCTTCCTTCATGTCACACCCCGACCACGTATAACATACAAAACGTGGCGGAAAACGTCGGGGAGTGTTTTAACAGAATTAATTGTTTCATAACCATGGCATTCAAAGTTGTATTTTATTTATCAACATAAGAGTTACATTGTTTTAAACAGGAATCAAAGAGTTTATAACATAATTAAACTAAGCCTATCTTCATTTTAAGTCTCTAAGGCATAGGTCCGCCCTAGTGTCACGATCATCGTCCTATGAAAAAGCTCCTGAAAACACATGTGAAAATAGGTACGTCAGCATAAAAATGCCTGTGAGATACATAGGTTTTGTGAAAATAGGATTCATGACTTAAGTTTAAGAAAAAGTTGTTTAGTAAAAGTCAGTCATGAACCTTGTAAATTGTTTTGTTTTGTAAGTTATTTAAAAAAGCGATAAGATCGAATGATATGTATAAATAAAAGAATAATGTACGGTTAAATGTATATCCAAGTAAAATGAGTTGTACAAAGTAAATTGTTTGAAAACCAAAGTCTTGCGAAAATCTTGTTACTTGTGTAAAATGTATAAGTCCAAATTGAATGATTTAAATAACGCTATGATATGTAATATTATACAAACACTTATATATAGGAAGTACCAGCGGCGTATCCACCATGCTTGTATCATATTACTCACATCTCGTTACTTAAGTCACTTAAACAAACCACCAATGTAATAATTCTATGTTTAAACCAATTGTCAAAAGTCCTTGTATAAATCATATCAAATGTTAATAGTCCAAAAGCAGTCAAGTAATGTGTAACAAATGTTATGTATTGTAAGTAAAGTCTTGTCACATAAACCAAATGTAGAAATGTACAAAACAAAGTATTTTGAATATATCAAAAAGTTATGTTTTGCAAACTAAATGCATGTTACATTGATACAAACATTTATGTGGTAAGTTAACGCATACATTCAAGCCTTGAGACAGTCGGATAACCCTTTTAGTCAAGGTTATCAAATGAAATGTTTTCGGATTCAGTCATTCCTTACATCCAAACAAACCCGGGATGTCAGGAATGGGATTTGTCAAGTCCTATGGTACCACTACTTACAACCGAGCGGCGTAGCAAATGTTAATGAACGTATAAAAGTCTCGTTTGTGCAAACCAAATGTTATAGCAATTGTATACATGTCATATGAAAACAATGTACTAAGTATGCTAAGTTAACATACAAAGCAGAAAAGTTATGTAAATCAATGTGCTAGCATGCTATCAGTCAACATACATAGCAGAAATGTAATGTAAAACAATGTACTAAGTATGCACACAACGGATATACATAGCATGAAATGTAATAAAATCATGTACTATAATGTACTAACGAACATAGTAGGTATATGATGTGAAAACATGGAAAGCATGAAAGTAACAAGTAGGCACATGTGTTTCACCCTAAAACAGTTTGGAAAACAG
Organism: Helianthus tuberosus; assembly: GCA_030545235.1. Taxonomy (NCBI): domain Eukaryota; kingdom Viridiplantae; phylum Streptophyta; class Magnoliopsida; order Asterales; family Asteraceae; genus Helianthus; species Helianthus tuberosus. The sequence goes on from CM060415.1 coordinate 79,498,006, forward strand.
TAAAAGAGGGGTCTATGTACTCACTTGAGATTGCTCAGAAGTCCTAAGATAATCACCAAGCAATGCTAGAGATCACGGAATCAAACGGCACCTAATATAGGTAACTATGTTAATAAACCGGACCTATATCGGAGGATCGGATAGAATGAGGGCTCGTAAACCAAATGAGTATGGGAAGTCATGTAGTATGGTTTAACAAAGCCTACATACTAAATGAAACCTAGCCTAAGTGTTTAGGTAGCTTATGCTACTTTAACGCGTCGTTCGCGTGAAACGCGTTCGGAAAGCCTAACTAGTCCTATGACAAGTAACATATGCCTTAACATGTCTAATATTATTTTCAAATCAGTTTAGATGTCAAAAGTTATGTTACATATGTTTAAAATGAATTTTGGCATCAAAGGGGTATTTTGGTAATTTACCAAAGGCATATAAACTACCTATCATACAACTACTTAAACGAAGCGACCATAAGGTATAACCTCAGAAGGTTATTCCCTACATACTATGGTCACCTAATGTGTTTGGTCGGATCCTAATGATCGACCAAATGGGTCGGGTTCGAAGGTATAAGTGATTTATTAGATCGCTTGCCCTTACGACCCTAGTCAACGTGGTAATCAGTAGGCATAGTCACAAGGGACTATAACCATCGTGATTACGCTCACGTTGCGAAGTTCAAACGAACTTCGCATTGACCATAAACTGGTCAATGCAGAAAGTCAAACAAAGTTTGACTTTCGGACTCGAAAAGCAATAAAAGAACGAAGGAACACTTACAAAGGGTCCCCGAATGCTAATCTTGATTCAAGTAGCTCAAGTATGAAACAAAGGTTTCAACTTAGAGCTTCTCAAATCAGATTCTTGTGAGGAATGAGTGAAGTTGAGGTGGGTATTTATAGATTTCGGTTCACCGTTAGGATCGTTTCTTGGAGAAGAGGGAATGATCACATCCCTACACTTGTCGGAATGTTGTGGTAGCTCATTTTGCCCCCACCACAAGAGTTTGACACATGGCATTGGCCTTTGGAGGGTTTAAGGGCTGTTAACAGCTGAAACAAATGACTTTTGCTGATCAGAAGGGGCCTCGCGTGACGCCTAGGGGGCTAGGTGTCACACTAAGGTCCACCTGATCAGCAAACACTTTCCAATGTTCCCCTTTCAGTCCCCGTTGCGTATTAAGGCCATTTCCGACATGTTTAAGGCTCGTTAAACCATTTTCAAGGCTCCAAAAGGATGCCTAAACATTGTGGACATGAAACATGCTCAAAAATATGCCGGATGTCAGTTCGTTTGGTCGTACGTTCGCGATGTTCGCTTAATTACGACGGAATGCGCATAAGCGCGAAAAACGATCTAAATTGCGTGACGAATGGATTTTTCTTATGCTAAACACTAAAATAAAATATTTTAGTGCTTACATAAATTTTTGGATGTCCGGAGGTATTCAGAACGTAAGTTATGCGCGAAAATGCAAACTTGTGCACTTTTTGACGCTTTTAGTCCCTGAATGACCCAAAAGTTTATTTTAGTACACCGAACCCCTCAAAGCCTATTTTGTTGGTGCACAAATGTCTAAAGCCTGCGTCTTAGTCTTAGTTGATCAATATATAGGGTCTAGATGTGATAATTATGTATTGTATAGGGGGTTGAAGTGTAAATGTTGGGTTTTCATGTTGAAGTTTCGCTTATATGAACATGTGCCATAAAAGCGAAACCTAAGCTTATGGTTTCGCTCATACGGACATGCCCTATAAGCGAAACCTTCTCCCCTATAAATACCTAGTCTGTTTTCTCATTTGGTACGTTCATGTTCACTGTGTAGCCGAACTGCTGCTCGACTATTTTCAGAAAGTTTAATGAGAAAACTGTATTAAAGTGATCCGCATCTGTTTCTACTCATTTCTACTACGTTTTTACTTTGATTCATACTGATTGTGTATTTCCGCTGCATAATCAGTAGTATCTAGCTCAGATTGACTCACACGACTGTCAATAACGGTCCTACAATTGGTATCAGAGCCAGTTGTGAGCTAGTTGACCTGAATCAAAGCCTTTTTCAAGCACATTTTGAGTTTCTGGACTTTCCGACTGACAAAATGGACTGAAATTTGAGTATATAGTATAAAATTGACTAATAACAAACCCTTGAGATTTTCAGAACTAAAATCGGCTTAAAAGTGATAAAAAATGCCTCGTGAATAGGTTCCGCTTTTGTGTCATCTTGAGATGTTTCGCTTTTACGGCATTAGAAACCAGAGGTTTCGCTCATAGGTTTCGCTCCAAGTGTCATTTTAGTGGTTCCGCTCTTAAGGTCATTAAGTGGTTTCGTTTTTAAGGACATTTAGTGGTTTCGCTTTTAAGGACATTAAGTGGTTTCGCTTTTAAGGACATTAAGTGGTTTCGCTTATACATACATTCTGATTTCGCTTGTTAGGTCATTACCAGGTTTCGCTTATACATACACATAGAGTCTGGTTTCGCTTATTTGACCTGTTTTAGTGTAAAATCATGTATTGAGCGTTTAGTCCATTTCGTACGTGATCGAGTGTTGGAAACTTAGTTTGTGTTAAAAGTTTTCGATAAAAACAACCTGTTAATCAAAAAGTTAAACATTTTTGGAAATTTGTCACTAAAAATGGAAAATCAAGATTTTTACAAGTTCTTCGCGGGCAGTGGTATGGCAGCAGGACAAACCTCGGGTAGCGTTATACAAAACGTCAACATGGAGAACGAATTGGGAACAATGCAAAAGCCTCCCAAGCTGATGAACATAGATGAATATGCGGGATGGTCAAGCAGATTTAAGAACTGGGTTCAGGCTAACCATTTTGAATGCTGGATGAAGATAGAGAGAAAATATGTTCCACCAGTTGATGGTTTAAATATTAAGAAGAATATTGTACGCCTGGCAGAATCAGAACAGAATGATTTCAAAGCCGAGAAAAAGATGATTAGTATTCTCCAGCAGGCTATCAAAGAAGATATTTTAGTATTGTTGCAATATGAAGATAATGCTCAATCTATGTGGAATGCATTGAAAGCAAAGTTTAACGGTAGTGATTCCATGATCAAGAACAAGAAGGCTCTGCTCAAGAAGGAGTTTGATATTTTTACCGGTATGAAGGGTGAAACTATAAGGCAACTAATTGAAAGATATTGCCATTTGGTACTTGAGATGAATAGATTAAAAATTGAAAAGACCGATGAAGAATGGATTGACAAATTTTCTGATGTGTTACCTTATGACGAGTGGGGTACATACCTGATGATGCGACTTTGCCAATTACAATCTTAGTTTGTTCATAGAAAAGATTGAAGCTCATGAGTTAGAATTGTTGAAGATCAAAAAGATGAACTCAGCTAATGTTCAACAAGATGTATCGTTGTATTACAAAAACAACCCTACAGTTTCAACCAATCAAAGCCCAAAAATACAAACAGGGTTCATTGCTGATAACACATCAAGTGTTTCTTCAAACACTCCGTAATCCGGAAATTCTTCACCATTTGTGAACTATGATCCAAACTTCAAAGCTCAAGAGCAGTCTTCACCTCAAAGCTCTACAAGTTCCAATAATCAGGCTTATATTTCTGGGGTGCAGTGCAACATCGCGGTGAATATTAAGAATGGGAATGAAATTACTGAAACAGCCGTGAAACGACACATTGCATTACTTGCTTCCGTTCTAGAGGCTTATGAAGGTTTAGTGGCGGGTAGGATTGGTAATCCTGAAATGATAAAAGAAGATTACGACCAGAACGACCCGGAAGAGCTTGAGTTGATTGATATAAAATGGGGCATGGCAAGTTTGGTTAGAAGAGCACAACGCTTTATGGAGATCACAGGCAGAAACAGTCTCTCAGGTCCTGATCAGAAGTTAGGGTTCGACAAATCGAAAGTTACGTGCTTCAAGTGTAAAGAACGTGGTCATTTCAAGAGAGAATGCCCGAACCGTGAAGTGAACAACCATCAGAACCCTTTCACAAACGATTATTATAAGCAGGCAATTTATCATCGACCAAATCAACAGCCAACTGTTCAAAGACCACAAATTGAGAATAAACCGGAAAAAGCGCTGATCGTGAATCAAGACGATGAGAAGGTAGCTGCAGGTTTCAGCTGGGATAAGTATATCCCCGGTAGCGATGGACAGGCCATGATGGCTGAAGTTGTTGAAATTTCTGAGATGGTGTCTGAGCCGGAAATAGTGGCTGAAGAGGTTTCTGTGATTGTTGAAGAGGTTTCTGCTGATAATGCGATCGATATTGAAGAAATAGCTGCTGAAGTGTATTATTATCAGTCTGAGCAGGAGGTTTTGGGAAGTTTAATGAAATCTGTATTGCCTCCTAACATTTCTGAATCTTTTGCAGGTTACTTTGAAGAACCAAGGACCGGATCATGTCCAAGGTTTGAAGAGAAGAAAGAAATCATTGAAGAGTTGATAGATGTGACAAAGGAAATGACCGAAGATACTTTGAAAGAAATTGCTGACAAGGCTCTCATGGCGAAACTGAGAGAGGGAGACACAGAACTTGTGAAACCCGAGTCTGTTGGTACTGAGTCAGTTCAAAAGGAGTCGGATAAGGAGTCGGGAATTGAGGAGGTCAAATCTGAGAAAGTGTCTGAGTCAGAGTCCAAAAATGTCGGTAAACAGAAAGTGAAAACTGCTCATGAAGCAGAAATTGTTGAGAAAGTGGATTCAATGTATGAAAGTCCATGCCAAAAGTGTTTACAATTGTGCATGGAGTGTCTTGAAAAAGACACTAAGTTTCAGGAATTGAAACAACATGCTGACATGTTAAAATTTAATCTAGGACAAGTCAAAGAAGCATATGATACATTAGCCAGATCAGTTAAAATGATTAAAAAGGAAAGTGTCGAAAATGATAAAGCAACAAAACTTGCGAAAGCAACACTTTTTGATAAACAAGTGGAAGTCAATTTTTATATTGACACAATCGCATCATTAAAGAAAGAATTGGAATTGACTAAAATTGAAAATGAGCGAATTGATAAGAAATTGATGAGTTATGTTGCATCGTCCTATGTTCTTGAACAAATTGTTCCACAACAGCTCAATGCTGAACCGGTCTTTAACAGTGTTCCTCCCCCAATGTGGAATCATTATACTCAAAAATATCCAGATGGGGTGGAATCTGCATTGAATCTCAAGTTGAAAACAATTGAGGATGAATTGCCAGAGAGCGTCGATGTTACATTCTCTGCATCCGATACCGACAACGAATCACAGGTTATCAAAACCGTTGTCGATCAGGTGTTAGATGAAGAGAGTGATAACTCTGAGAAGTCTCAATCTGAGAAAGATATTATAGATTCTGAAGATGAGGGAAATTTCTTGGAACGGTTCATACCGAAATCGGACAAGAGTGCGAATGATGATCCGATTATGGTAGTATATACTATGATTGGAATAGACAAACTTTACTCTGATTTCGAGTATCCTCTTCAGAATGTGAAAATTGAGAATGTTGAGAAAGTTTTTAAGTTGGTTGAAATGAACATTGATGAGGTTTATAACAAAGAATTCTTTTCAAAACCTAAAAAATCGTTTGTTACATTACATCCTACCAGCTTAGGAAAGAAAGAATGGGAGGGTAAGGGTAATAACAAGAAAAACAATTTTAAGAACAAAGGGATTGGTTTTGAAAAGAAGGTGGCTAAGCAGATGTTTAAGCCAAAAGAGAAAATAAATGATATCTTTGTTGCTGGTCAAAGTGTGGACGATGAGAAGAATTACATCTTTAGTCAGAAGGCCATTGACGATTTCAATGCAGCAAAGAAACTGAAAGAAGAATCAGTCAAATCAACTTTTGTTGAATATGACAAAAGAGTTTGCTATCGCTGCAATGAGATCGGACATATGGCAAAACAATGCAAGAAAGTTTTCGAAAAACCTGTTGTAAAATCTGTTGTTCAAAAACCTCAACCTAAGTCACCAGTTGACAAAAAGGGTAAAAAACAAATGGTTTCACCAATTCGCATCTTGAAAAGAGGTGAATCATTGAAGTCAGAAGATAATCCGAAATCGACATTCGAGATTGGCGAATCTTCAAAGTCACAAAAGACTTCAAAGATTTATCCGAAAACAAAAAATTTTGAAACACAATCATGGGTGGTTAAATCAAAACAATCAGTTGAGGTGAAGAAAATGGAGAATGAGTTAAAGTTTGAATCAAAAGCTTTTAATCCAAATGTTTTAAATATTTTTGGAAAAATGGTTGACAGAAAAGTCAAAGGGGTAAAGGAATTTTATGAATCAAAAGTGGGTACTAATGAAAATCATGAATTTGAATTTGAACTCGATAAATTTCTTGCAGAGTTTCCCCCGATCAAAAATGAAGTAAAACCAAAAGCTAAAACTGATGTTCCAAATGTCACGTTTAACTTTCCTAAGACTGATGAGAAGTGTGATGTTGTGTTTGGGAGTGTTTCAGCAGTTAAAAAGTCATGGAGTTCATTGTTTGAATAATTTGATATGATATTTGCAGGGGCTGCCCAAGTCGATACTGTCAAAGTGGATTATGGATAGTGGAGCTTCAAGGCATATGACTGGGACGCTTGCTTTGTTATATGATGTCAAATCCATAAATGGAGGCTATGTTGGATTTACCGGGAACCAAGGTGGAAGGATTGTTGGTCAAGGAACGCTGTCAAATGGCGTGATTTCATTCGACGAAGTGAACTACATAGTAGAGTTAACAAACAATTTACTCAGTATTTCACAAATCTGTGATAAAGAGTTTAGTGTACATTTTACAAAAACTGAATGTGTGGTTTTGAAACCAGGGTTTAAAATCCCTGATGAGATGGTGCTGTTGCGGGCTCCGCGGGAGAATGATCTTTATTATCTAGATATGAGAGTCGCAACGCCAACATCCCATCATAAATAGTGTTTTGTGTCAAAGACTAAAGCGACGGAAAAAGATTCGATAATGTGGCATCGTAAGATGGGCCACATTCATGTTCGCAAAATGAACTTTTTGGTACATAATGATTTAGTTGATGGTGTTAATTTGAAGAATTTTCACTTAAATGATGATTGTGTAGCGTGTAAGAAAGGAAAGCAAACTCGAAAGTCACACCCTTTGAAGATGATGAATACAATCAGGTTACCTCTTGAGAGATTGCACATGGATCTCTTCGGGCCTGTCAACGTAAAGAGCATCAGCAGAGACTTATATTGCTTGGTGGTGACTGATAACTTTACGAGATTTTCTTGGGTAGTGTGCTTGGAACGAAAAGATCAAACTTTTGAGTCTTTGATGGTGCTGTTCAAGAAAATGGAAACTGTGTATAAATTGCCAATCCGGAGGATTCGAAGCGACAACGGAACGGAATTCAAGAACAACAAGATGTACGAATTCTGCAACGAGAAGGGAATTCTTCATGAATTCAGTGCGCCGTACACTCCACAGCAAAATGGCGTAGCTGAACGAAAGAATCGGACCCTGATTGAGACAGCACGTACAATGTTAGCCGATTCTAAGCTACCAATCTTTTTCTGGAGTGAAGCAGTATCAGCAGCCTGTTACACATTGAATAGAGTTCTCACTGTCAAGAAGTATAAAAAGAGTTGCTTTGAGTTGTTGCATCGTTATAAGCCGAATCTTGAGTTTTTGGAGCCATTTGGGTCTCCTTGTACTTTTATTGATGAAAACGGTAAATTTGGCGCTAAATCTAATGAGGGTTTCTTTGTAGGTTACGCTAGCCCACTCAAGAGGGTGTTCGTACCATGCCTGGGTAAGGTGATTCAAGTCCAACACGTGGATTGTCAGAAGCACACTACATCACCACAACTTCCCGGACAAAGATTCCTGTTCGACTACGATAAGCTCTGGGAGTCGTTTCATCTGCCGGTCGAGCCGAGTGAGGAGGAACTAGCTCTTATGTACCTATATCAGCAAAATGTGTCACATGAGCAAGTATCTAGACCGCTAGAAGTTTCTCAACCCACCGTGGGTACTCACGATGATGAAGCAGGACCGAGTGGAACAGCTCACGAACCACCAGAGGAACCAGTTCCATCGTTTGACGAATCTGACGACTCAGAAGCGGAACCCGCTCCGACTTTTGACGAGGATCCAACGGAAGCTGAGGATCAAACCATTGATCTTGACATATCAAGCTTGGAATCGGAAGTGAATGTGCCTGACAATGCTATGCCACGGACGTTGTCTTATCATCCCTCAGAACAGATTATTGGCGACCTGCAAAGTGGTGTTAAAACCCGACATCAAATAGACCGAGCTCTTACATGTTTTTATTCATCTATTGCTGATATGCAGAAAGAAGTCTCATTAAAATGTTTTATTTCGCAGATAGAGCCCAGAACCTACAAAGAGGCATTGACCGAGGATAGCTGGGTGAATGCAATGCAGGAGGAGCTGCAACAGTTCGAAAAGCTGGGCGTCTGGAGACTTGTTGATCTGCCTAAGAATCAAAAGCTAATCAAGACGAAATGGGTTTTTAAATGTAAACGTGATGACAATGGTGTTGTAGTGAGAAACAAAGCGCGACTTGTGGTTCAAGGTTTCAGCCAACAGGAAGGAATAGATTATGATGAACTTTACGTTCCGGTTGCCCGACTTGAGGCAATTCGGATTTTTCTAGCCTTCGCGTCATGGAAAGATTTTAAAGTATATCAACTTGACGTCAAATCTGCTTTCCTTTACGGAACTATCAGAGAAGTGTATGTGGGGCAACCGCCGGGGTTCACAGATCCACTGCACAAAAACAAGGTGTATCTACTGGACAAAGCGTTGTACGGACTTCACCAGGCCCCGAGAGCCTGGTACGAGACGCTTTCTCAATACTTGTTGGACAACGGGTTCACAAGAGGCACAGTAGACAGCACTTTGTTCACCAAGGAAGAAGCAGGCCACTTGTTGATTGTGCAGATATATGTTGACGATATCATTTTTGGATCCACCAACGACGAACTTTGCAAAGAATTTGAGAGGGTAATGAAGAAGAAGTTCGAGATGAGTTCAATGGGGGAGATGAAGTTTTTCCTCGGGCTGCAGGTGGAGCAAATGTTCGATGGAATCTTCATTCACCAAACGAAATACATGAAGGACGTGCTTGACAAGTTCGACATGACATATTGCAGTCCTGCATCCACCCCCTCGCGCAGAATCATGGAATTTGTCCAGACGAGAATGGTGTGAAGATGGACGAGACATTGTACCGATCTATCATTGGCTCTCTGATGTATCTCACAGCTTCCCGTCCAAACATCATGTACCCGACGTGTCTCTGCACCAGATATCAGTCAAATCCAAAGCAGTCACACCTGACCATAGTGAAACGTATCTTACGGTATTTGAAAGGCTGCCCAAGCATCGGCTTGTGGTATCCTCGATCGGGTGACTTTACTTTATCTGGTTTTGCTGATTCTGACTTTGGAAGCTGCAAGCAAAATGCAAAGTCCACCACTGCTGGGTGTCAGTTCTTCGGAACTCGACTCGTTACCTGGCAGTGTAAGAAACAAACCGCAGTAGCCCTCTCTACATGCGAGGCTGAATAGGTTTCAGCCTCCAGCTGTTGCTCGCAGATCCTTTGGATCCAACAGCAGATGCGCGACTACGGTTTGCAGTTCTTAGATACTCCTATCTACGTGGACAATGAAGCAGCTATAAACATCACTAAAAATCCGGTTCACCATTCTAAAACAAAACACATTGAGATCCATCACCACTTTATCCGTGATTGTCACGAGAAAAAGTTAATTCGGATTGAACACTTGCACACCGATGATCAGAAAGCGGATTTCTATACTAAACCATTTGACAAAAAGAGATTTTATTATCTTTTGAAATTGAACTGGATGAAAAATCTGCAATCTGGGAGGGTTATTGAATGTGAAGCCGAGTTGGGCGGCGATCTGACGTGAACCATGTCGTGTTGTCAAATTTGTTTGTACAGTTTGTTTTATGCTTTTCGTTAAAAACAAAAACACAAAAATATGATAAAAACTACAAAAACCAAAAACATTTAAAAAAAAAAGTAAAAATGAGTTTGTGTATAATAGGGGAAATGATAGTACATCAGCTAGACGGACACAGTACGCTAAAGAATTGTAATGTATAAAATGCAATTAAGCAGTCTCGCTAAAGATGTGCTGATAGATTTTCATAAAATCAGTAGATCAGTTTGGGATATAAACATAAATTTTACTTGCGTCTACGTGGGGAACACCTCCAGGATATATAGGTAACCCCTGAAATCCTGTTTGAAGGGTCCCATATTCTGAGATACTAGGTCTTTATGCTTAGTGATATCTGGGGTATTATCCCGGGACTTCTGATTTTTCGGAAGCAATGGCCTAGTCCCCGGAGAATACTTTACGCTGCTTTGAAATATAAGCCTCCCCTCAGCAAAAATGATTAAACAATAAAATTGATAATCATGCTGTTGAAGAAAAGATCCTCTAAAGGGGACCCACCAAAAGTCGAAGCCGTCATCTCTCTGCGTATCGAAAGATTGACCTGAGCTCTCACGGCCCGCGCAATTAACCCCTTACAGATATCATCTAGGTATACTCACCTGTAAGACTGAATAATGGGATCTGGATACGGGAGTATATACTGAGGTGGGACACATGTAGATGTTTAAGTCCTAAAACACTAATTCTGTATCCCGAGCAGATTGAAAGTTTTGTGAGAATTAAGAGGATCAGTATATCGGCAATCTACGTGAATTGTTTAATGCTTAAAATGAAATAACAGCTTAACGGTGCTTGTGTCTAGTCGGCAGCTGATATGATCCCCTAACACGCTCACAAAAAGATTGTGTGTACAGTTTTCAGTTTATCCAGTTAAAAATCCAAAAAGATTTTTGTTTCTCTTTTATTTTCGACAACTGACATTGGGAATCGGACGATCAAAGCTTAGTGTAGATCATGTCAGTGTATGATGAGGTTTGGGTAAGCTGGTGATGCAGAACAATGATTGGTATAGTGTTGGATGGTTAAAAAGTGTTTGAAAGTTCAAAACATTCAAAAGTTCATTCACTTGAACTATTTTCAGAATAAAATGACTGTGTACTTCATAATTAGGTCAACCAAGGCCATTAACTTGGACTTGGTGGGCCAAGCAGTTGACCAAGGTCATTGACTTGGACTTGGTCAACTGGGTGTGTCGGTGGTTAATCTGAAAAATGTTAAAAAGTTAAATTTTTGAAAATCACAACATGGTTTCGATCAAATGGCTGCTTATTGTGAGGTTTTGCTTGTATGCCAATGTGGTTTCGCTTTTATGTCATTGGTCACAAGATCGAAACCATACCAACTATATAAGTTAGCAGGTTTTGCTTATTTGTCACTCTTACCCTTTCGCTCATACGATCATCTTCTCCGGCGACTAAGAAGCAAAACCCTAAATCCTCCATTTACAGGCGAAGTGCTGCCAAATTTTTCACAGATCTTGTTGATTATTATAATAACCAATCATGGGCAAGGTAGTTTGAGGCTTAATTTGATTCGTATCATGTTTTTTTTAACTGTCGGCAAGAACTGTTGAATGAAACATAGTTTTAGACCTTTAACAGTTAAATCTGAACTTCAAATTAAACTTGTGTTGTCGTCTGAGTGAGTGGATCTTGATAGTGTGTGTTGATTGTTTCAAATCTGTTGTTTGTTGATGTTTGTCAATGTCCGAGTATTGCAGGTTTAGATCTAGAAGGTTTAATAGATCAAAAGTGAAATCAAAACAAATCCCAAGTGTCGGAATTAACAGTTTAACAGATTAGTAGGTTCAATTTTGGGATTTGATGAACTTTGAATGTCTGATGATGATTCCGCTCATTTGTACTTTCTGTAGTTCCGCTCATCTGTACATCATGATGTTCCGCTTTTGTGTACATTAAAGGTTCCGCTCATAAGAGCATTTTGTGGTTCCGCTCATAAGTGCAGACTTGTGATTTCGCTTATTGTGCTTAGTGTGATTTCAGTTGTAAAATTTCTAAATAATTCTGATTAAGTGTGTATGATTGTGATGTGCAGGGTTCTATTGTTGTTTTTGATCCTCTTCACAACAGCTGTTGTGATTTGGATATTCAGAAATATCCAGAATTGGTCAAGTTCAGCGGTATATTGGAATTCATGAGTCGTATTCCCATTCAGAAGGCATTAACTGATCAACGACCACTGTACAGATCTCACATAGACCGTTTCTGGAAAAATGCCAGCTATGATGATCAGAACAAAGTTATATCTTCAATTGTTGAAGTGCATGGCAAGATGGAGAAGATTTTAGTCACCGAAGATCTTATGCGTAAAGTTATTAACTTTCCTGATGAGGCAGATTCGCCAATAAGATTTCCAGAATGAATGGTGAAAGGATGCATGTTAAGAATGGGATATCAGGGAGCTTTGAATGCTGGAAATTATCTGAAGTCAAAGTTTATAAAGCCATACAAGTTCCTGATTCATTATGTATTGATGTCTTTAAGTCACACAAAAGGAGGGTATGATGCGATGCGTGACTATCAAATGAACATGGTCACTGCGTTAGTGCTAAACAAGAAATACAACTTTTCGCATATTGTGTTTCATTACATGGCAGAGAACATTACGTCAAAGAGAAAGACCTTGACATATCCGAGGTTTGTGCAGATGTTGATTGATCACGCTTATCCTGAAATTGACAGAAATATAAAAGATGATTTATTGGTGCAATCCCACATGAACGAAGTTACAATTCAACAGCTTGTGAGATATCATCAGAACCACCCTGAACCAAAAGTTGTTGCTGAATTCTTCAGTTTCGTAAAAGATGCAAATTACGTTGATCCCGATCCAGTTGATCATCAGAATTGGAGAAATGAAGTTGAAATGAAAGAGGCAGCGTATGCTGAAGAGTTGAAAATTCTTGAAGACTTCAAAAACACTAAGAATGAATGGTATGTGAAAGAAACTGGGAGACGACGCAGAAAGGCCACTCCTATTGTTCAAAATGTTGAGGAATCTTCTTCCCAACCAAAGAAGAAGCAAAAGAAGGCTGCTAAAACGTCGTTGATTGATGAGCCGGAAGAAGATAATCCATTGGTCACTGCGGAAAAGGAACAAGTGGTAGCTACGGAAGAGGATCTATTTAATGTTGATGATTTGTTTGATACTGATGTCTTAGAGACAGGGCCACCAGTGGTTGCTGATGTTGATAAAGTTGTAAATGTTGAAGTTCAGAAAGGGAAAGAAAAGGTTATTGATGATGTTGAAGGAGATGATGTGAATAACGACACTACAAGCTCCTCTAGTTCTTCAGAAGAGGAAGTTGATGAAACTGAACGTTTACGAAAAATTCAGGAAGCAACAGAACAAGAGAAGTTATTAAGGAAGAGAAAGAGACAGGAAAAGGACGATGATGATGCTTATGTTCCTTCTCCAGATCATGTCTCCGAGTCACAATCTCCTCCTAGTGGTAAAAAGAGAGGTGGAGCACGAAATAAAGTCGTATCTCCAAAGATTCGTAAAGTCACACCGAAGATCAAAATGCCGAAGATTATACTAAAGAAGAAACCAACAAAAGAAACCAAGAAACCACCTACACCACCACATGAACCAACACCACCACAATCTCCAATCTAATCACCACCCCGACAACCTACTCCACCACAACAATCTTCACCACCTAAACAACCAACTCCACCCAGACATCTTTCACCATTACATCTCTCACCACCTCCACAACAAACTTTATTCATATCACAAGAACTTTTCCAAACACCACCTCGCACACAAATACAACTAACTCCTGGTTCTTCTGGTCACAAAGGTCTTCTTACTCCTCCAGATAATCTTGAAGATATTGGTGTTGGAGATTTTGGCTTTATTAATGATGAACAGGTGAAAAGATTAGAGAAGAAGATGGATGAAGTTCTAAATGAGAGCAAAATGGGTGAGGCTGAAAGCAAGAGAGTAGCTGACCGTGAAAAAATTCTTGAAATGAGAGTAAAGAGGTTGGAGAATGATAACAAAGAGTTGGTGAAAAAGATTGATTCTGATCAGTCAGAGATTGACATTTTGAAAGTAAGAATTGCGGAGCTTGAAAAAGAGAAAGTTCAACGTGATGAACATAATGTATACTTCAAGTTAATGAACAAAGAGCTTAAAGCAGCCAAAGCGTTCAGAGATCATGAATTCTATATGCTGAATAAAGTAGTTGAAAGTATGCTCGGTACGTCTGTAGAGCAAAGGTTTGAAGAGCTACAACTTGAAGAGCTTAGAGCACAATCTCAAGCAGAGATTAATAAGCAAATGAAAGTAAAAGGCGTGGAAGGAAGTTCTGCTGTGACAGAAAGATCGATTGTTCCTGCTATGGTTGTTGAAAATCCCGAGCCTATCTCTGCTGTTTGTGGTCTTTTTGAGGATTATACACCTTTTGAAGAATTAATGGGTATCAGTAGTGATGAAGATGATGAAGAAGAGGAGGAAGAAAAGAAAGATGATAAAGACGAGAAAGTATTTTCTGCGAGCAGTCATGGATCTGGTAAAGACGATGATGACGATGATGCTCAGGGTGGTACAGGGTTGAAAGTTACTGAGGCTTCTTCTGAACAGAATGTTGATGATTTGATGAACGATTCAGTAAATGAAGAATCAAGGGAAGCAGATGGAAAGGGGGAGTCTAGTGATACACAAAATGTTCAACAAGATGCAGAGTTAATTTTGAGACTAGATACTTATCGTGAAGAAGGAGAGCATTTCCATACTTACACGTTGGAAACAATTAAGGAAATGACTCGCAAGGAAAATCCTAATTTCAAATTCGATTTTGAAGAAGAAATGAATGCTGAGTTTGAAAAAGAGTTGATTGCTTTTGATATTAATCAGCAGCCTGAATATGAGTATCGATATGTTGAAGAGGCTGATTTGTATGATAGAGTTGAAGTTGAAGACTGGACAGATGATGAAAGTGTCAGCGAAGATACTTCTCAGTTACCAACGTTGATGGAATTCTTTACGGAAGAGAATCGTGATGAATTACGAAGAAAAGTTTCTGAGATTTTGAAAGATGTGAACTTTGATGGAACTCAAATAGATATGGCAAAGGAAGAACGAAAGAAATGGTTCAGAGTTAGTCACGAGAGAAAATTTAAAAGGCCACTAAAGTATTATCAATGTGATAGAAGCGTATCTCTCGGTGATATTATCAGCTAGGGTTTTTTGCCATAGATTAATGCGTATGCGATAAGAAGAGAATGTGGTGTGCAATATTTTGAAAAGTTATATGATATTATGTCACTTCCATGGTGGGATGTGGATGAGTTATCAAAAGTCAGAACTTTGGGTTATTCTGTTAGGAAGAATGATGTCGGCATGTGGGGATTTATAAAGTTTGAGGCTTTGAGAGATTTCAGACACTGGAAGCCACATCGTCCGAAGAAAGTTAGTAGAGTTAATCCAGAAACGGGAGTTGAAGAGATGATACTGAATGTGAAAAAGCCTAGAACGATGAAAACTGTACCAATGCCACCGATGGAACAAGAGTTTTACAAAGGCTTCGTGGACTGGGTTTATAGTTGTATTACTACTGAAGCAGTGATTACTTATCGAGCTGGTGGAGAAATTAGAGAAATACACGTGTATGATCCTATGTGGCTTGTGAATTGCTCTGCAAAGGATATCGAATGTCTTTTCATAAACAAAATTCATTATCAGCCAGAGGATAAAGAACAGGCTATGCAGTTTCAGCGAGTTGTTACTCTTTGTTTTCAGAAAAGCATCAACTCTGAAACTAAATGGAAGTCTTCATGGTGGTCACTGGATGAGAAGATGAAAAGAAAAGCTAAGCGTGAACGTCAAAAGCTTGAAGAAAAGAAAGGAATGTTTATGAAGATTCAAGCTGAAGAGGAAAAGGCAAGAAAGAAACATAATGATATGGTAAGGAATGCGCTCAGAAGAAAGCCAAAGCCAAGGGAAGAAACGTTCAGAGCAATTTGAAAACCGAAAGACAAAGACTGAAGACTGCGGCTATATCCAAGGGGGAGTTTGTTGGTGCACGAATGTCTAAAGCCTGCGTCTTAGTCTTAGTTGATCAATATATAGGGTCTAGATGTGATAATTATGTATTGTATAGGGGGTTGAAGTGTAAATGTTGGGTTTTCATGTTGAAGTTTCGCTTATATGAACATGTGCCACAAAAGCGAAACCTTAGCTTATGGTTTCGCTCATACGGACATGCCCTATAAGCGAAACCTCTCCCCTATAAATACCTAGTCTGTTTTCTCATTTGGTACGTTCATGTTCACTGTGTAGCCGAACTGCTGCTCGACTATTTTCAGAAAGTTTAATGAGAAAACCGTATTAAAGTGATCCGCATCTGTTTCTACTCATTTCTACTACGTTTTTACTTTGATTCATACTGATTGTGTATTTCCGCTGCATAATCAGTAGTATCTAGCTCAGATTGACTCACACGACTGTCAATAACGGTCCTACATATTTCTAAGCTATATAAAGGATATTTAAGGTGTGTTTAACTTATGGTCATGTTCCGGAATGTTCGTTACAGTTCAAATTGGCATACTTTCGCGGTATGTCAAGTTTAGTCCCTGTAAGCGAATTAACTTGTTTTTGCCATACCAAAGCCTTCAAAACTTATTTCTATGTTATGTAAAGGTTATTTAAGGTATGTTAAGTATATGTTGATGTTCCGGAGTATTTTCTGCATTAAACTGGTTATGTTTACGCACCAGTTTGCGTATAACTCTCCAGAAAGCGATATAGAGTTTGAAATTGAGCAAAAGTCAAAACATGAAAAATGTAAAACACAACCAAACAAACATTGGGATCAAATAACATTGTTTTATTGATAACTGAATTGTTTACAATGATTTCAGACACAGATGTTACAGTCTCCCCTACTTGTGGAAATTTCATCCCGAAATTTATTTAGAGGAAACTCGTGGGAAAAGATGCGGATATTTTGCCTTCATTTGATCTTCGCGTTCCCAAGTAAACTTGGGTCCGCGTTTAGCTTCCCAGCTAACTTTGACCAAAGGAATGCGCTTGCGTTTAAGCCACTTGACTTCACGTTCCATGATTTCCACTGGCTTCTCAACAAATTTCAGTGTTTTGTCAACACGAATTTCGTCAAGTGGTATGTGGAGGTTCTCATCAGCTAAACACCTCTTGAGATTGGATACGTGAAAGGTTGGATGAACATTTCCAAGTTCAGGAGGTAACTCAAGTCTGTAGGCTACCTTAACAATTCTTTCGATGATCTTGAATGGTCCAACGTATCTAGGTGCAAGTTTTCCTTTCTTTCCAAATCTGATCACACCTTTCCAAGGTGAGACCTTAAGTAATACTCGATCACCGACTTGAAATTCCAAGGGCTTGCGTTTTGGGTCCGCGTAACTCTTTTGACGGCTTCTAGCTGTCTGAAGGTTATCACAAACTTTCTTAATCTTGTCAGTTGTCTCTAAAATGAGGACAGGTCCAGTAAGCTGAGCCTCACCGATCTCATTCCAGCAGACTGGTGAACGACATTTTCGACCATAGAGAGCTTTGAAAGGAGCCATTTTGATGCTGGTGTGATAACTGTTGTTGTAGGAGAATTCAATTAACGGAAGATGTGAATCCCAACTACCACCAAAGTCGATCACACAAGCTCTAAGCATATCCTCCAGAGTCTGGATTATTCTTTCAGATTGACCATCCGTTTGCGGATGATAAGCTGTGCTCAGATTAAGTTGGGTCCCCATAGCAGATTGCATGGTTCTCCAAAAATGAGAAGTGAAACGAGCATCTCTGTCAGAAATGATGTTCAAAGGAACACCATGTCGAGCTACAATTTCATCCACATAGATTTTAGCAAGTTTGTCAGCAGGAAAATCCTCACGGATTGGCAAGAAATGCGCTGACTTAGTAAGACGATCAACAACTACCCAGATGGCATCATGACCTTTCTTTGTGCGTGGAAGTTTGGTAATGAGATCCATAGTAATGTTTTCCCATTTCCAAACTGGTATCTCTGGTTGCACCAATAAACCAGAAGGACGCTGATGTTCAGCCTTAACCTTAAGACAAGTAAGGCATTTTGATACATATAAGGCAATGTCTTTCTTCATACCAGGCCACCAATACTAAATACGAAGATCCTTATACATTTTATCTGAGCCAGGATGAACAGAATAACGAGACTTATGGGCTTCATCCATAGGCAAGGTACGAAGGTTATCGTGGCTTGGGACCCACAAACGGTCCATGAAGTAATACGATCCATTGTCCTTCAGTTCGAGATCAGGTGTTTTGTGATAGGGAAATTCCTTATCCATCAAACCTTGTGAAACACAAGATTGTTAAGCCTGAGAAATGCGGGCTTGGATATCAGATCGAGCTTGAATAACAGATTGAACACGAACACAATGAAGCTTAGTACGTTCCTTTCGACTCAATGCATCGGCTACGACATTCGCCTTACCAGGATGGTAGCGAATTTCGCAGTCATAGTCGTTTAGGAGCTCCACCCATCGTCGTTGCCTCATGTTGAGTTCTTTCTGATTGAAGATATGCTGAATACTTTTATGGTCCGTGAAAACCACACATTTTGTACCATACAAATAGTGTCTCCAGATCTTAAGAGCGAAGACAACTGCACCCAACTCAAGCTCATGAGTGGTGTAGTTTTTCTCATGTAACTTCAACTGCCTCGATGCATATGCTATGACTTTGTTCCTTTGCATCAGAACACAACCAAGACCCAATTTAGATGCATCGCAATAAACGACGAAATCATCATTGCCCTCAGGCAAAGTCAGTACAGGCGCGTCGCAAAGTTTTTGTTTCAAAGTCAGAAATGCTTCCTCTTGCTTGAATCCCCAATCAAAGGGCTTGTTCTTCTGAGTTAGAGCGGTTAGAGGAACTTCAATCTTTGAGAAGTTCTCAATGAAGCGGCGGTAATAACCCGCAAGACCAAGAAAAGAACGAACTTCAGTAGGAGTAGTAGGCGTATCCCAATCCTTAATCGCACTGATCTTGGAGGGATCTACATGAATACCTTGTTCGTTGACAATATGTCCTAAGAATTGAACCTCTTTAAGCCAGAATTCACACTTGGAGAATTTGGTGAAAAGTTGCTCTTTCTTTAGGAGTTCCAGAGTAAGACGAAGATGTTGCTCGTGATCAGCTCGCGTCTTAGAGTAAATCAAGATGTCGTCAATAAAAAAAATGACGAACTGATCCAAATAAGGCTTGCAGACCCTATTCATTAAGTCCATGAAAACAGCAGGAGCATTAGTCAAACCGAATGGCATGACTGTGAACTCATAATGCCCATAACGAGTGCGGAACGCTGTCTTAGGAATGTCTTCCTCATGCACCCGAAGTTGATGATATCCAGATCGCAGATCAATCTTCGAAAAATAAGAAGCACCCTGTAACTGATCAAAGAGATCATCAATGCGAGGTAGGGGATATCGATTCTTGATGGTAAGCTTGTTAAGCTCACGATAATCGATACACATCCTAAAAGATCCATCCTTCTTCTTGACAAAAAGAACGGGAGCACCCCAGGGTGAAAAGCTAGGACGGATAAAACCTTTGTCAGAGAGCTCCTGAAGCTGCTTAGACAACTCTTGCATCTCAGATGGTGCAAGACGATATGGAGCTCTGGCAATGGGATTTGCACCAGGTACGGGATCAATACGGAACTCGACTTGGCGTGCTGGAGGTAGACCAGGTAAATCTTCAGGGAATACTTCAGAATAATCCCGAACAACGGGAATATCTTGGATAGACTTACTTTTGCCTTTATCTGCTGTGACATGTGCCAAGAAGGCCACATAATTCTTTCGCAGATACTTCCGAGCTTTAAAACAAGACATGAGTTTGAGACCACCGGCAGGTTTCTCACCACGAACCCGTAGGATCTCGCCTGTCGAAAGCGGCACACGAACAATCTTCTCAAAACAAACTACCTCTGCGCGATGCTTGGATAACCAATCCATACCCACAATAACATCGAAGCTTCCAAGTTGCATAGGCGTGAGGTCAATAGGAAAAAGATGGTCATTAAGGTTCAACTGGCAGTTGCGAAGAACAGAATCAAGAATAATGGGTTCACCACTAGCAACCTCTACTGTCAATGGTTTACCTAGTTTCGTTCTAGACACTCGAAGCAATGGCTCAAAAGATAAAGACACAAAACTCTTATGGGCACCCGAATAAAAAAGAACAGATGCAGGCTGATTATTAATAAAGAACGTACCGTTCACCACTTCATTGTCTGCCTGTGCCTCTTGCGCATTCATGTTGAAGACTCGACCTCGAGCCTGAGCTTGATTCTGATTTAGATTCTGATTCTGGTTGGCTAGCCTTGCGCACCGGTTCCTGTAGTGGGTCAGATCCCCACAATTGTAGCACGAACCAGGAGGAAAATGAGGTCGTGCAACTTGACCTTGTTGCTGAGCAACTTGTTGGGCTTGGTTCTGAACTGCCTGGTTCTGGTTGACAGGAATGCGGCACGTAGCGGCAAGATGACCAATTCTCCCACAGTTAGTGCAATGACAACATTGGAGATGTGGTAGGTGATGGCCGTTACACCTGTTGCACAAAGGCGCAGTGCCAAGATAAGGCTTCTTGGCTAGTGGTTGCGCAGGCTGATTTGGTGCAGCTTGGGCCTGTGCAGTAACGATATAGTTTTGGGAAGCCTTTCGCTTCCTAGAACCCTTTGAGGAACCATAATTTTTCCATTCTTGTTTTGACCTCTCTTGTTATCCCCCTTGTCAGACGCCTGCTTCTTACCCTTGTCACCCTTTTTATGCAGCTTTCCCTTTCGAACCTGCGACTCAGTCAATGTCGCTGCCAACTCGATCGCCTGACGGAGTGTGCCAGGGTTACTACCAGTAATGATGTCTTGCACTGAGTCAGGTAGGCCGTCGATGTATCTTTCGATAGCCTTGTCGAGTGGGGTAACCATTGTTGGGCAAAGCAGACTCAACTCCTCAAACCTGTCAGTATACGCCCTGTGCTCGCCACTGTCTTGTTTCAAGTCATCAAACTCTTTCTCTAAAGCTCGCTGTTCAAGACGAGGACAAAACTCCCTCATCATAAGAGCTCTAAGTTCAGCCCAAGTTTGCGCTAGAGCAACTTCTAGACCACGGTCTCTCATAACCCCGTTCCACCATGTAAGAGCCCTCTTCTGAAACACACTCGAAGAAAACTCGACCTTGCGATTGTCAGGACACTGAACATGACGGAAAGTGTTCTCAATGCTCTCGAACCATTGAAGAAGCCCAGTCGCTCCCTCAGAACCACTAAACTTGAGTGGTTTAGCCGAGTTAAAATCCTTGAATTTGCATGGAGCATTGTTGTTGTTGTTGGCTTGGTTCCATTGAGCAAAGAGATTTGGGAATTGAGCAGCCATCTGCTGCGCAATGATTTCTGCCAATTCGGCAGTTGCTATCTGGTTTTCGCGTCGAGGAGGCATTCTAAAAGAGGAAACATGAAAGGAAACGAGTGAGATGATTGGATGAAGAGAATGAGATGAAACAAAATCAACAAAAGCAAAGATGGTGGTCATTTGTCCGCATCACAAAGCAAACAAACGACACACAGTGACTAATCAAAGTAAATGGATTAAAAATAATGTATCGCGAAGACATGCTCGCCTATAAGTGAACACTCACCCCAAGAGTTCCCAGGTAAGAGTGACTGGTCCGATTATATGGATTTGTACGAACACTCTAGCCTTAGACAGAAAACCCAGGGTAGAGGCATTCACTCTTCCAGTTTGCACGTGTTCACATTATTTAAAACCCAAAACCTTGACGAGATTTTGAAAACTCAAAGGGGTTCAAAACCTTATAACAGAGGGTTCAAAACCTTACAATAGAGGGTTAAAAACCTTGTAATAAATTATTCAAAAACAGATGATTGTTTTTCAAAAATCATTTCGGAAAATTTGGTTTTTGTTTTGATAATCACCTAAGGATAGGTGATGTGCATTTTTTTAAGATCTAAACACAAGATAACTTGTGTTAGGGTCCTAGAAAGGTTATAGTCTAGGTCAAAGCATTACTAATAACCTAATTCCCTATAACCATTGGATCTGATACCAACTCTTCTGTCACACCCCGACCACGTATAACATACAAAACGTGGCGGAAAACGTCGGGGAGTGTTGTAACAGAATTAATTGTTTCATAACCATGGCATTCAAAGTTGTATTTCATTTATCAACATAAGAGTTACATTGTTTTAAACAGGAATCAAAGAGTTTATAACATAATTAAACTAAGTCTATCTTCATTTTAAGTCTCTAAGGCACAGGTCCGCCCTAGTGTCACGATCATCGTCCTACGCAAAAGCTCCTGAAAACACATGTGAAAATAGGTACGTCAGCATAAAAATGCCTGTGAGATACATAGGTTTTGTGAAAATAGGATTCATGACTTAAGTTTAAGAAAAAGTTGTTTAGTAAAAGTCAGTCATGAACCTTGTAAATTGTTTTGTTTTGTAAGTTATTTAAAAAAGCGATAAGATCGAATGATATGTATAAATAAAAGAATAATGTATGGTTAAATATATAACCAAGTAAAATGAGTTGTATAAAGTAAATTGTTTGTAAACCAAAGTCTTGTGAAAATCGTGTTACTTGTGTAAAATATATAAGTCCAAATTGAATGATTTAAATAACGCTATGATATGTAATATTATACAAACACTTATATATAGGAAGTACCAGCGGCGTATCCACCATGCTTGTATCATATTACTCACATCTCGTTACTTAAGTCACTTAAACAAACCACCAATGTAATAAGTCTATGTTTAAACCAATTGTCAAAAGTCCTTGTATAAATCATATCAAATGTTAATAGTCCAAAAGTAGTCAAGTAATGTGTAACAAATGTTATGTATTGTAAGTAAAGTCTTGTCACATAAACCAAATGTAGAAATGTACAAAACAAAGTATTTTGAATATATCAAAAAGTTATGTTTTGCAAAGTAAATGCATGTTACATTGATACAAACATTTATGTGGTAAGTTAACGCATACATTCAAGCCTTGAGATAGTCGGATAATCCTTTTAGTCAAGGTTATCAAAAGAAATGTTTTTGGATTCAGTCATTCCTTACATCCAAACAAACCCGGGATGTCAGGAATGGGATTTGTCAAGTCCTATGGTACCACTACTTACAACCGAGCGGTGTAGCAAATGTTAATGAACGTATAAAAGTCTCGTTTGTGCAAACCAAATGTTATAGCAATTGTATACATGTCATATGAAAACAATGTACTAAGTATGCTAAGTTAACATACACAGCAGAAAAGTTATGTAAATCAATGTGCTAGCATGCTATCAGTCAACATACATAGCAGAAATGTAATGTAAAACAATGTACTAAGTATGCACACAATGGACATACATAGCATGAAATGTAATAAAATCATGTACTATAATGTACTAACGAACATAGTAGGTATATGATGTGAAAACATGGAAAGCATGAAAGTAACAAGTAGGCACATGTGTTTCACCCCAAAACAGTTTGGAAAACAGTAAAAGAGGGGTCTATGTACTCACTTGGGATTGCTCAGAAGTCCTAAGATAATCACCAAGCAATGCTAGAGATCACGGAATCAAACGGCACCTAATATAGGTAACTATGTTAATAAACCGGACCTATATCGGAGGATCGGATAGAATGAGGGCTCGTAAACCAAATGAGTATGGGAACTCATGTAGTATGGTTTAACAAAGCCTACATACTAAATGAAACCTAGCCTAAGTGCTTACGACCCATTACGACCCGTTTAGGTAGCTTATGCTACTTTAACGCGTCGTTCGCGTGAAACACGTTCGGAAAGCCTAACTAGTCCTATGACAAGTAACATATGCCTTAACATGTCTAATATTGTTGTCAAATCAGTTTAGATGTCAAAAGTTATGTTACATATGTTTAAAATGAATTTTGGCATCAAAGGGGTATTTTGGTAATTTACCTAAGGCATATAAACTACCTATCATACAACTACTTAAACGAAGCGACCATAAGGTATAACCTCGGAAGGTTATTCCCTACATACTATGGTCACCTAATGTGTTTGGTCGGATCCTAATGATCGACCAAATGGGTCGGGTTCGAAGGTATAAGCGATTTATTAGATCGCTTACCCTTACGACCCTAGTCAACGTGGTAATCAGTAGGCATAGTCACAAGGGACTATAACCATCGTGATTACGCTCATGTTGCGAAGTTCAAACGAACTTCGCATTGACCATAAACTGGTCAATGCAGAAAGTCAAACAAAGTTTGACTTTCGGACTCGAAAAGCAATAAAAGAACGAAGGAACACTTACAAAGGGTCCCCGATTGCTAATCTTGATTCAAGTAGCTCAGGTATGAAACAAAGGTTTCAACTTAGAGCTTCTCAAATCAGATTCTTGTGGGGAATGAGTGAAGTTGAGGTGGGTATTTATAGATTTCGGTTCACCGTTAGGATCGTTTCTTGGAGAAGAGGGAATGATCACATCCCTACACTTGTCGGAATGTTGTGGTAGCTCATTTTGCCCCCACCACAAGAGTTTGACACATGGCGTTGGCCTTTGGAGGGTTTAAGGGCTATTAACAGCTGAAACAAATGACTTTTGCTGATCAGAATGGGCCTCGCGTGACGCCTAGGGGATAGGTGTCACGCTAAGGTCCACCTGATCAGCAAACACTTTCCAATGTTCCCCTTTCAGTCCCCGTTGCGTATTAAGGCCATTTCCGACATGTTTAAGGCTCGTTAAATCACTTTCAAGGCTCCACAAGGATGCCTAAACATTGTGGACATGAAACATGCTCAAAAATATGCCGGATGTCAGTTCGTTTGGTCGTACGTTCGTGATGTTCGCTTAATTACGACGGAATGCGCATAAGCGCGAAAAACGATCTAAATTGCGTGACGAATGGATTTTTATTATGCCAAACACTAAAATAAAATATTTTAGTGCTTACATAAATTTTTTGATGTCCGGAGGTATTCAGAACGTAAGTTATGCGCGAAAATGCAAACTTGTGCACTTTTTAACGCTTTTAGTCCCTGAATGACCCAAAAGTTTATTTTAGCACACCGAACCCCTCAAAGCCTATTTCTAAGCTATATAAAGGATATTTAAGGTATGTTTAACTTATTTTCATGTTCAAGAATGTTCGTTACAGTTCAAATTGGCATACTTTCGCAGTTTGTCAAGTTTAGTCCCTGTAAGCGAATTAACTTGTTTTTGCCATACCAAAGCCTTCAAAACTTATTTCTAAGTTATGTAAAGGTTATTTAAGGTATGTTAAGTATATGTTGATGTTCCGGAGTATTTTCCGCATTAAACACAACCAAACAAACATTGGGATCAAATAACATTGTTTTATTGATAACTAAATTGTTTACAATGATTTCAGACACAGATGTTACACTTCAACACTTGACAACCTTTTGATGTTGCCAGTGGTCAAAACAAATCCACTGGTGGATGTCAGAGGTGCTATGGAAGGACTTGCCTCCAAGGAAGTCTTATTGATGTAACCACTGTCCAAATGCAAACCAGTGGGTTCAGCACTTGTAGTGGCTGCTTCACTTGGATTACCTCCAAGAGTTACTTGTAACTCAAGGGGTGTAACCTCCTCAGGCATTGTTGGTGGGCTAACTATGATTGATCCATCAGACCCAGTCATTGGTTGAAGTATATTCTCATTGACAGGTGATTGAGAAGGACTGGTTTGTGCCTGGTTCAAATCAATAGCATCCAACAAAAGTTTAGTTGGTGGGGGAATTGTGGATGTGATGTTTGGTGTAGAAAGAGAATTTGCCCCGGGCATTGGGCTGTGGATGATGGAAGCAAGTGATTCCAGAGCATCATATTGTGGTGTCCCTATATGTACAACCTGTTCTTTTTTAGAAGAACCAGGAGGAGTTTTGGTTATGGGTTTAGATATTTGTACCAACTGCTGTGAGGAAGAAGCAGCAGTGGTTTCTGGTGACTTTTGTGCCGTCACTGGCAGTTGCTCTGGTATCTCATCCTCCAGAGTTGCCTTTTTGATAGGTTTGGGGGGTTTTTGAGTTTTCTTTTTGTTTGGCTTTTTGGTGATTATAGATGAGGGTTTCAAAGCAGTTGTTTTGCTACTTTGATCACCTTGAGCAGTGGGCTCAGCAGCAGATACCTGAGGAGCATTGGTAGCTGCTAAATTCTGCTCAGGCACCTCTGCTTGTGTTTTGCAAGGTGTTGACATTCTTGTAAAAGTTTCAGCAGTTAAGCTGTTTATTTGAAAAGATTCACCTTGTTTTATTGCAGCAGCATCATTCTTACCAAGTTTCTTTTCAAAATAGTAACTTAAAAATCTTGGAAAAAGTAAGAATGACTTTTTATTAACATTTTTAACCAGATCATTAAAGATTTCCTGGGAATAATTGAAATTTTCTTCTTGAAGAATAGCATACCCCAGATTTTGAATCTTTAATGGTATTTCATTAAAAGAGGTGGTTTTGTTTGAAACACACATAAGCAGAGTATGAAACAAAAATCTTGTTGCAGGTGGAAAATTACCTTTTTGTAAGGTATCTATTTTTATTTGCTCTGCATAACCCCTTTCAAGGAAATCAGTTTTTAACTCATTTTTAGGAAAATAAGTTTTACCTTGCTGATCATTGAGTTCAAAGACTTCCGAGATGGATTGTGGGGTAATTTTGACAGCTTTACCCTTTAGAGAAGAGTTAATGGCTATGACAGTCTCACCTTATTTGTTAAGGGTTACATTTTTCCAGAACTCTCTTTGGGTCGCCAAGTAAATTGGTGCATCTGCTGTAAGCAAAGTTTTGTACTTTGACGCAGACATGAGATTAATGATGGAATCAAAAGCATCGGTGGTGTCGGGTTTTGTGAGAAGACCCAGAAGGTTGTGAGAAGGTTTGTGTGGAATTTCAGTGGGTTTGGCCTTTTGAGAGGCCTCCTTTGAAGATGATTTGGAAGTGGGTTTTGCAGATGACTTCGATTTTGTCATTTTGGAGATGATGATCGAAGAAGGTTATGAAGAAATTTGAGGAGACGAGATGAAAAACTGCTTTGAGAAGAGAATTTTTTAAGAATTCAATTCGACAGTAAAAGTGAATGCTGACGTGGCGGCGGTTACAAAAGGTCTGACCGCTATGTACTGTCCACGTGCCAACCCCTGATGAAATGAAGGACAGTACTTTTATGAAAACTACTGATGAAAGGCAGTGGTTACAACGGTAACAAGTGGAAGCAGTGGGTGATTTTCACTATCAGTAGATAGCACATCAGTGGATAAAACACTGATTTTGAGCTTCAGTGCTTATCAGGAAAATAAGAGAGCAGGGGTTGACTTTCAGCAGTGGACAGACTTTGAAGCAGAGCAGACTTTTGAACAATTAGTGGTTATGGTAGACTTTTAAGGATTTTAATGAAAATTTCATTTTTCAGCTATTTTTAAGGATGGATTTTTGATTTTCTGAAAACATTTTAATGCTTTTATTCATAGAAAAACAAGATTTTGCTTGTTATTCCATGTTTAGCATACCAATCCTAGAGACCAAGCTTTCAAAGGTGGATGTATCTAACGCTTTTGTGAGCACATCTTCCAGCTGGTCTTTAGTTGGAACATGATGTAGAGAAATCAAACCTTTTTCACAGAAATCCCTCATAAAGTGATGTCTGATGTCGATGTGCTTGGTGGTTGAATGGGAAACTGGATTTTTGATGATATTTTCTGCTGCCTGGCTATCCAACATGAGTGGTGTCTTTAAGGCAGTGATACCAAAATCCAGCAACTGATTTTGAAGCCATAGGAGTTGGGCTGTATAGCTTGCAGCAGCAATGTATTCAGCTTCAGCAGTGTATGTTGAAACAGATGCTTGCTTTTTGCTTTGCCATGAAACTAAGCAATCACCTAGAAACTGGCACCCTCCTGATGTGGACTTCCTTGTGGTGTTACATCCAGCAAAGTCACTGTCTGAATATCCTGAAAGCTTGATATTCCCCTTAGCCGTATATCAGATACCAAGTGTGGGAGCACTTTTTATGTATCTGAATATCCTTTTTACAGCAATAAGGTTGGATTTTCTAGGGGCTGATTGACTTCTTGCACAAACACATGTTGCAAACATGATGTCTGGCCTATATGCAGTTAGGTACAACAAAGACCCAATCATGCTTCTATATAGAGTTTGGTCAATCAGCTCATCCTTTTCATCACAGATGCCTAGCTTATTTGTTACCATGGGTGTGCTGCATGGTTTACAATCATTCATATCAAATTTGTTTAAAAGTTCTTTAGCATATTTGCTTTGATGAATGAAAGTTCCATTTTGCATTTGCTGAACTTGGAGACTAAGAAAGCATTGCAGCTCACCCATTGCACTCATTTCAAACTCAGCTGTCATGAGTTGCATGAACTCTTCACACATTTTATTACATGTGCTTCCAAAAATAATGTCATCCACATAAATTTGGACAATCATTAAATCCTTTCCTCTCCATTTTAGAAACAATGTTTTATCAATGGTACCTCTTTTGAAACCATTTGAGAGTAGAAAGGTGGAAAGAGTTTCATACCAGGCCCTAGGTGCTTGTTTCAGGCCATATAAGGCTTTGTTTAACCTGTAGACATGACCTGGATAAAATGGATCCTCAAAACCTGGAGGTTGACAAACATACACCTCTTCTTGAATTGTACCATAGAGGAAAGCACTTTTTATATCCATTTGGAACACCTTCATTTTGTGGTTGACAGCAAAGGCCAGGAACAGTCTTATAGCTTCCAATCTTGCTACAGGGGCAAAAGTTTCATCATAGTCTATCCCCTCTTCCTGTCTGTAACCTTGAACCACAAGCCTGGCTTTATTCTTGACAACAATGCCCCTTTCATCAGTTTTGTTTTTGAAGACCCACTTTGTGCCGATGGGGCTTACATCTTTTGGCAGTGGTACAAGCTCCTATACTTGTTGTCTTTTAAACTGTTGGAGATCATCTTGCATGGCTTCTACCCAGCTGTTGTCTTTCAGTGCCTCTTGGTACTTGACTGGCTGATGGAGTGATAGAAAACCAGCAAAAAGACAAATGTTTTGGGTTTGGCTTCTTGTGAGTACCCCTTAATTTATGTTGCCAATGATTTGGTCAGGTGGATGAGATCTCAAGAAGATTAAATCTCCTTGGTATGGTATAATGACATTTGTAGGTGAAGGCTGCAAATGTGTATCATCTGAGCTAACCACTGCTGGTGACTTTGATGATCCAGCAGTGGCTTCAAAAGGTGGTGGAATAGGAGGCAAAGGTGTGGACACATGCTGAGTTTGATCCACTGTTTGAGGACCTTTATCAACAGTGCTTGATGATGTGGAAGCAGTGGTTAAGGGGCTACTTTGGTCAACAACTGTTGAGGTAGCAGTGGTTGAGCTTTGACAGCTGTTTTGAACATCTGCTGCTCTTCCCATTCTGACAGACGTTTGTGGAATGATGATTTCATATCCATAGTCTGGGGTTGAATCCTCTGATGGACCTGCACTGTTAGTCTTGACAGCAGTGTTTTCAAAAGTGAATTTATCAAGATCAAACAAGTCTACAGGATTTGCTGGGATTTTCATTGATGAAAGTTCATTGAACTTTACATTCAAGGTCTCCTCCACTGCTTTGGTCCGTGTATTAAACACTTTGTAGGCCTTGGCAGTGGTTGAGTATCCCAGGTGATAACCACAATCTACTTTGGCTGCAAATTTTGAGATGGAATTTTTTAAATTTAAAATAAAGCATGGGCAGCCAAATACTTTAAAATAAGAGATCAGTGGTTTGATTTTATACAGAATTTCATAAGCAGTCTTTTTGTGCCTGGGGTTTATTAAAACTCTGTTTTGGACATAGCAAGCAGTGTTTGCTGCCTCTGCCCAAAAAGTTAATGGCAAACCTGAATCAGCAAGCATGGTTCTGGCAACCTCAATCAAAGTTCTGTTCTTTCTTTCAACTACCCCATTTTGCTCTGGTGTTCTAGGGATGCTGTACTCCTTATTTTTTAATTCTGTACCATTGTCACTCCTGAAGACTTTTACTAGAAGGTCAAATTGCTTTTCAACCTGTGTCACAAAGTCTTGCAAAATGCCTGCAGTCTCATCTTTTGAGTGTAAAAAGAAAGTCCATGTAAACCTAGAGAAGTCATCAATAATAACCAAACAATATCTCTTCTTCTTGAGACTCATGACTTGAACTGGGCCAAACAAATCCATGTGCAGCATTTGCAAACACTGGGTTGTTTTGGACTCTTCAATGGACTTAAATGAGCTTTTATGTTGTTTTCCTTTTAAACAGGAAATACAATGCTCAGGATATGAAATCAATTTTTGTGGTAAGCCTCTTACAAGGCCATTTTTTGAAATTTCAGTGATTATCTTGAGATTTGTGTGCCCCAGTCTTATATGCCAAAGTTCTGTCTCTTTGTTAGAGGCAGCTGAGAACAGACATGCATCAGTTCTGGGACTCTCTTTTGACATATCAACAACATAAACATTGCCACTTCTTTGAGCAACAAGTTTTATTTTTCCAGTTTTTATTATTGCTTCAATCTATTCAACCATTTCTGGTCCAACAATCCTACAACACTCCTTTGTGAAGAATGACCCATACCCCTTATCACTCGTTTGTGAAACACTTAGGAGGTTGAATTTTAGATTGTCTATCAGATTGACATTTTCAAATTTTACATTTCCAGACTGTACTGTACCAGACCCTAGAACTTTCCCTTTACTATTATTCCCAAAGGATATATCACCCCCTCTATGGATTTTGAAATCTTTGAGTAGGGCTTTACATCCTGTCATGTGCCTGGAGCCTCCACTATCTACATACCGAAGGCTATCTAAGCATGCAGAAGCTCCCTGCACATGAAGTAAAAGGATTAGTTCATTAGGGTTTCCAAAGCGAATAAGGATTTGGATGGGGTCTCAACAGTGTTTGGGATGGATGCAGATTGATGGACAGTGGTTAGGTCAGGGGTTTGGACAGTTTTAAGACTGTTTCTTTCTAACCACTGTTGTGTGTTTTGACCAATCACCTGTTGATATCCAAAAGGATGCATGTTCTCTCTTGGTTTAGAGGGCCTTTTGTAGGTCTCATAAACGTGTGGAATCCTTTGGTAATATGATTGTCCCTTGCCTTTTCTGAATTAGTTGGCAGGGGGTGCATCAGTCACTTGAACATTTCTTTGGACATATGTTTGATTCAGCTGTTTTGTAACAGCTGTTTGGCCTGGCACAAAGAGTGGTTGATTCTTGGTGAATTTGACAGATGATGTTGATGGACTCAAAGATGTTTTAGCAGTGTGCTCATTCTTTTTCACATCAAAGTTTTTGAGATACACACATGCTTAAGTTTGGTGGTTTGTTTTACCACAGATGGTGCAGCTTTTAGCAGGAATAATGACACTTGTTTTGTTTAGATCATATGCTTTTAGATGAAAACAGACTTTTGTTAGATGGTTTCTCTTTTCACAAAATTCACAAAACAAGTTTTTGATCTTTTCTCTTTTCTTCCTTTTCTCAGACTCCTTTGCAACAGAGTTTTGAACCACTATTGGGATGTCTTTGATAGGAATGACCTTTGCTTTTGGAGCTGTGACACCATCAGGGGTTGTAAAGTCCATGGGCTTGAAATTTTCAAGAATGTCACACTCATCAGACCATGTGGGTTTAAATTGGTATTTCTCAATTTCCTCAAAAGTTGAGGATCCCACAGATCTTTCCAAAGTGATTTTGTTACCAAGTTTGTCAGTTATTTTCACCTCTTGGCCATTCTTGTTGGTTGGTATAATTTCAGATGAACCAACTTGTTTTCCAGCAGTGTTTTCAAGATCATCATATTTTCTATATCCTATACCAAACTTAACATTGCTTTCAAGCTGTTTCTCAAGCATAACCTCATACCCTTTGCAAGATTCCACCCATCTTTCACAGGTGATCTGGGTGGACTCCAACTCCTTTTTGCAAACTTGGTATTTCTCTACCATAGTTTGGAGTTGAGTCTTGGTTATGCTTTACTCTTCTTTGAGACTGCTGATTTCTTTGTCTTTATCAACCAATTTGTTTCTAAGTTCTTTTAACAACTTTTCAAATTTGACTTCATCAGTTAAGATTTTATCCCTAAGGTTTTCATTTACCTCTTTGATGTTAGCAAATGCAATAATGCATTCATCTGAACACAGTTTTTCAAGAACTTGAGGTGTTACCTTAGCAGCAGCCATCATGGCAAAATCACATTGATGATCACCTTCTTCATCAACTATCTCTTCTTTCTCACCTGCTCTCTTTTCTTCCTTGCCTTCTTTGGACCAGGGGTCAGTCAGTGGTTCAATCAGGGTTTTTGAATTTTCTCCCAGCAGTAGTTCACCAGCAACTGCAGTAACCACTACTTCAGCCACTTTATCCACTGTTTCAACA
The DNA here is from genome assembly GCA_030545235.1 of Helianthus tuberosus. Taxonomy (NCBI): domain Eukaryota; kingdom Viridiplantae; phylum Streptophyta; class Magnoliopsida; order Asterales; family Asteraceae; genus Helianthus; species Helianthus tuberosus. The sequence goes on from CM060415.1 coordinate 79,530,451, forward strand.
CTTAGCTGTTCACCTTCAGTTTCTACCCCTTCTGGTATTGACTCTAATGCCATCAAACAAAATTCATCATTAGAAGGATCATTAAAAGCATTGAGTGCAAAATTTTCATCACCAAGCTCATCAGGCATGCTGCTCCAGTCAACAAAGCCTTGAGTGAAAAAGCTTTGCTGATCTGGTTGTGTTACTGTTGGAGCAGCTGGTTGAGGTGCAACAGATTGCACTTGTGCCTGAGAGACAGGGGTTTGAACATATTGAATTTGTGGAACAGTTGTTTGTACATAATGCACAGGCACAGGGGTTGCAGCATAGTGAGCTGTGTTGACATGGGCATCAGGGGTATATTGGGTATAGTGCACAGTGCTTTGGTGTTGTGGTCTAGGATTTGAGCTGGGATGAGTGATTATTGGACCAGTGTTTTGACTCCTGCATTCCCTATCAAAATGACCTAGCCTATTGCACTTATAGCACTTAATTTTTTACTTATCCAACCCCACTTTTAAATTCCCATGTAACCCTGGGAATTTTCTCCCTGTTCTTTTATAGAATTTGCTTGTTCTTACACTAAGCAAAGCCAATTGATGCAAAATGTCCATTTCTTCTAAGTCAGTGGGATCAAAGTGTGGCAAATCATTGAGTTTAAAACACAAGTTATCTGACATCTGGTTTTCACAATTTGCAGTAAAAGCATAATTGGCAGAGTGAGAATCAGGGTTGTTGAAATTTCCCCCAGCAGTTATATCAATAAAGTGATCATAACCCTGATCCTTACTACTGCTACCAGATTCTTCCTGACCAAACAGAGTTGTGCTGCCAAAGGAATAATCATCAGCAACTTTGCCAGACTCTTGCAACTTATTTTTCTGGTTTAACTCCCTTTCATAAGTCAGGAGTCTACCATGAAGTTGGGTCAGGGTCAGATCTTTGAAATCAACAGAGTTTCTAGTCACAAATGCAATTGTGTCCCATTTATCAGGTAGTGATCTAAGAAACCTACTATTTTGTGTTGATTCTAGAATTTCAACTTTAACAAGTCTTAGCTCACTGATGAGACAACTGAAACGTTCAAACTGTTGGGTCAATGATTCACCCTTAATGTGACAAAATGTTTCATACTGCTGATTCAGAATTTCCCTATTGTTTTCAATAACTTCTTCTGTTCCCCGAAACTGTTCCTTCAATGCATCCCATAGCTCTTTGGCACTGTTACAATGTAACAGTCCAGCATAGATTTCATTGGGTAATGCAGATGCTATGATGCTAAATGCTTTGGCATCGAGTTCGAACTTTTGAAAATCAGTTTCAGTATAGTTTTCAGATGGTTTAGGTACGAACTTCTTTGCATCCTCAGCACTTGGCACCATAGGAACATAGGGACCAAAAATAGCAGACCTCCAACATCCAGTGTTCTGTTGAGCAAGGTTGTGACCCATCCTTCTCTGCCAAATGTTGTATTCATTACGTTTAAGCATGGGTGGTTTGAAAAGAGAGCCAATGTTATTCTTATCATCTTGTGATTGTGACGTCATCTTGGTTGTTTTACAGGCACTGATTAATCAACTTTGATGGTGATTAAACCTTGCTCTGTTTTTCAACAAAACGAACAAACTATCGATATCAACGATTATGAGTTGAACTATTTATGTCAAAATGATTGTTAAATCAAATTTGACTATCCAAGCTCTGATACCAATTGTTAGGATCTCAGTTTGGTTTTGATTGTGTTTTACGTTTGAATTAAGATGAAGATGAATGAGTTGTGCAGCGGAATTAAGATGGAAGCAAACTTTTCACAATCAAACAGGAGAAATGCTTTTAACATACAAGTTTAACATTGAACCGAATGATTGAATTTAATTTCAACAACGATTACAATTTGCAAGTATGCAACAAACTCCCCCTCTGCCTGAGCTCACAGTATTTGTTCGTACAGGAAGAAGATAGTAAAAGAGCTAATAGAACAGTACAGAGCACTGTTTTATTTATAGGCACGAGCAAACCACTGAGGCATCTAAGCTGACGTCACCATGAAAGTGACATCTAACCTCCTAACAAACTCTAACCTCTGATCTGTACAACCTCTGCTATGCTAACTACCGTTATTACATTTCATTACATAAAGACATCTAAACTACTGCTGCATCCTTCCACTGATGTGAACCTAGCAGTACTTGTCATGATCAGCAGAGCTTGATTCAAGGCAGTAGATTGAACAGCAGAGCTTTAGTCTTTCATCAATCTTTTACTTGATCAACATTTTGTAGGTCAGCAGTTTGTACGATCAGTAGATAGGAAGTCAGCAGATGTTGAAACCACTTTCAAGGGGAGAGACTTGTATACATAACATCTGCTTATTCTGGATCCACTGCTCTGATCCAGTTTTGGCTTTAATTATATGTTCCTTTGGTAGGGTTCAATCCCAACAGTTGTGTTCCACAAGCTGAGCCATTTCAAAAAGGAAAATTATGATCTAAACCCTACAGGACCACCAAATTTCATACACTCTTGGTATGATATGAATCCTACAGGATATTACTGTGACAACTCGTTTTTTAGAACTCTTTTGTGTGCTTTGATGTAACATGTCTGAACGTTATGTGATTATGTGATGCATTGATCTAATGGAATGTTATGATATTGTGTTATGTGGATTGTGTAAAATATGTTATATGTTTATGTGATGCGATTGCACAACATACAACTCCAACCCGATCGCACAAGCCTTTGGGCTTTTTGCTTCAAACTCTTCTCGGCCTACACTTATTGTACTCGAAACCCAAAAGGGCAGTCCATGTATGGGTTTGGCCCACTCCTCTTATACGCATACAAACACCTTTGTGCGGTTTTGTTTCTCATTTGTTGCAAACACTCAAAACACACTCCAAACCCTATTCTCTCCCTCTCAAAGTCGACGGCAACACACCCCCTTTCCATCGAAGCTTTTGATTAGGATCATCCTTTCTATCTTCAACCGGATAGTGTTTCATAGTTATTGTTTTATTAAATGTTATTGTGATTTATACGTTCTCATACAATGATTTACGAATGATATATGATTGATGAGGTATGATGTTCATGAAAATCGGTTCATATGTGTAGTACATTTAGATCATTGTAGAATTGATAATCGTATGATGTTAAAGAACCGAATACATTATAATCGGCTGTGATATGTTATCACTCGGATAAATGTTGCAATGTTATGATAGGGTACATGTTAGTAATCAAGGCCATGAACCTGTTAATGCGTTTGAAGATGTGGTTGTTGTTTATGCTATGAATGTAATTAGGGTTCTTATGAATTAGAGGATAAAACCTTAGTTTGATCGATCCACATTCAAGTTGGAAACTGTTTGATTGTTTGACCGATTTGATGCAAAATAGGAAACTATTGAATGATTGAAACCGACTGCATGAAATTAAGGAAACTAGTAACTAATCACACAAGAGCTTAGTCGCACAAGTCAGTCGCACAAGCTCCCAACCGCACAAGATAGGATATTCTAGGGTACAACTGTTAAAAGCGTTGTGTACAATATTAGATTGAATGATCGCACAAGGCATGTGGATCGCACAAGCCAGTGTCGATCGCACAAGTCTTGGGCCACACACACTGTTTGGACTTTATTGTTGTTGGGCCTTAAAACCCAATACCCAGTCGCACAACCCAACAGGATCGCACATGTCCATCCGGACCGCACAAGATCAACGTTTGTTATTATTTGGGCCGTGTATGTATGATTGGGTTTTCTATTTGTTTGGGCCGGGTGTTAATTAGACCACACAACATGCTGTGGATCGCACAAGGTTGTGCTGATCGCAAAACATGTTGGGCCGGGTAGTTGTTTGGGTTTCAACAACCCAATCGCACAAGATGTTATTGGGCTTACACTGTTACTTCAGCCCAATACATACTGATCGCACAAGTTTGGGCTTTATGTATTTAACTGATTTGCTTAACATGTTCCACGTGCTTACCAAGATCATTACGTGTTCTTAACTTGTTAGTTCTGTGTAAACTTGCATGTACTACTTAAACCTAGACCTGACTTGTATGGTAACCATGTTAGGACATGGTTGACCACATATAGCTCAAGTGACCTTTTTGTGTATCTGCCGAGCAAACCAAGGTGAGTTCACACTCTTTCTAAGGCATGGGATTCCCGGTGGTTGGGAATGGGTTAAAGAACTAAAACGAATCCTGCATATCCTCCTTGGGTAGGATATGTATGGCCATCCTCCTTGGGTAGGATGCCAATATAAATCCTGCGTATTCTCCTTAGGTAGAATACGTACGTTCGTCCTCCTTGGGTAGGATAACAACCTTAAACTACTAGCCAAAACTCTATCACGTAAGTCCCTCATTTTATATCGACTTAATCGCCGAGGCCGATGGTGAGCGGGTCATTAGTTAATAACGCTATTAGGTTTGACAAACCTCACAACATGTCGTTCAAACGGGCGTGTACTAATGGATCATGGCAAACTGTCAATGATGACAGACATTGACGTAGGGCACAACTATTGTTCGTCAGTGGTCGATATGTTAACGGTCTAGTTGTTCACATGGAGAAGCCCCCACTGATTATGGATATGGATTGGGAAATAACGATACTGGTTAACTCGTGGTTTACGAAACAACATATGGTTTTCAAAACAAACTTGTAAAACAAAACAACCAACTGTGAACTCGCTCAACTTTGTTGTTGACTCGTTGTTACATGCCTTGCAGGTCGTTAGGTACATATGGAGCTTGCACAGGGAGGAGTGATCGTTGTGGGACATGGACTGATGAGTTCCATGTTAGACATTTAAACTTATGTTTGGGTTTTACTTTATATGCTTCCGCTGTTAACTAAAAGTTGGTTACTTTCGTTAGACACCAATTATATTGTGGTTGGTTTTATTTCTTAATTTTGTTGTTCAATATGATTGGTGGCTTGATCCTGGTCAGTCACGCCCTCATGCGGTGATACTCCGCTCGTGGATTTTGAGGGTGTGACAGATGGGTCGAGCTCTTGAATGATTACGAATGCGCGATCAAGTACCATCCGGACAAAGCCAATGTTGTGGCCGACGCCCTTAGTCGAAAGGATACTACACCTAAACGCGTGCGAGCGTTACAACTTACCATCCAATCTAGTCTCCCTACTCAGATACGAGATGCTCAAGTTGAAGCATTGAGATCAGAAAACATCCAGGCTGAGTCCGTGCGAGGATCAAAGAAACGGTTAGAACAAAAGGATGACGGCGCTTACTACGTAACAGGGCGCATTTGGGTCCCACTTTATGGAAACTTACGCGAGCTTGTGATGGATGAAGCACACAAGTCTCGTTACTCAGTACATCCTGGTTCGGATAAAATGTACCACGACTTAAAGACTACCTATTGGTGGCCTAGTATGAAAGCCAACATAGCGACCTACGTCAGTAAATGCTTGACCTGTGCGAGAGTCAAGATTGAATATCAGAAACCAACAGGCCTATTGCAACAACCAGAGATCCCAACATGGAAATAGGAGTAAATTTCCATGGATTTCGTCACTGGATTACCTAGATCACAACGTGGAAATGATACCATTTGGGTGATCGTGGATCGACTGACCAAGTCTGCACACTTTCTGGCTATCAAGGAAACGGATAAGTTTTCTACTCTAGCAGACATCTACCTAAAGGAAGTGGTATCAAGGCACGGAGTGCCAACCTCTATCATATCGGATCGTGATGCGCGTTTTACCTCTGAATTGTGGCAAGCAATGCACAAGTCCTTCGGCTCTCGTTTAGACATGAGCACAGCATATCATCCGCAAACGGATGGGCAATCCGAACGCACCATCCAAACCCTTGAAGACATGCTTCGAGCATGTGTAATCGATTTTGGCAATGGTTGGGAAAAGCACCTCCCTTTGGTGGAGTTTTCGTATAATAACAGCTACCACACCAGTATCCAGGCCGCTCCGTTTGAGGCATTGTATGGTCATAAATGCCGATCACCTCTTTGTTGGGCAGAAATAGGCGATAGCCAAATCACTGGCCCAGAACTTGTGGTAGACACGACTGAGAAAATTGCTCAGATACGACAACGAATGGCGGCAGCTCGCGACCGTCAGAAAAGCTACGCCGATAAGCGCAGGAAACCACTCGAGTTCTAGGTTGGGGATCGAGTGCTACTCAAAGTCTCACCTTGGAAAGGTGTAGTCCGTTTTGGCAAACGAGGCAAACTCAACCCGCGATACGTCACACCTTTTGAAATCATAGAGAAAATAGGCAAAGTGGCCTACAAACTGAACCTACCAGCAGAACTCAGTGGAGTTCACAACGTTTTCCATGTGTCCAATCTGAAGAAGTGTCTGTCAGATGAGACCCTCATAGTTCCTCTTAAGGAGCTCACTATCGACGAGCAGTTGCGATTCGTCGAAGAACCCGTAGAGATTACGGACCGAGAGGTTAAGATTCTCAAGCGTACCAGAATACCTCTTGTTCGAGTTCGTTGGAACTCCCGTCGTGGCCCAGAGTTTACCTGGGAACGAGAAGACCAGATGAAACACAAGTATCCCCAGTTATTTGAGAAAAGTACAACCACTACTGAGGCTGAAGCTACTGCGGAATTTCGGGACGAAAATCCAAATCAACGGGGGAAGGATGTGACGCCCCAGGAAAACCAGAAAAACCATGCAACTTAACTAGCTTCCTCAGTGAGTACGTGCTAAATTTCGGGACGAAATTTCTTTCAACTTGGGGATAATGTGACAACTCGTGTTTTAGAACTCTTTTGTGTGCTTTGATGTAACATGTCTGAACATTATGTGATTATGTGATGCATTGATCTAATGGAATGTTATGATATTGTGTTATGTGGATTGTGTAAAATATGTTATAGGTTTATGTGATGTGATCGCACAACATACAACTCTAACCCGATCGAAAAAGCCTTTGGGCTTTTTGCTTCACACTCTTCTCGGCCTACACTTATTGTACTCGAAACCCAAAAGGGCAGCCCATGTATGGGTTCGGCCCACACCTCTTATACGCATACAAACACCTTTGTGGGGTTTTGTTTCTCATTTGTTGCAAACACTCAAAACACACACCAAACCCTATTCTCTCCCTCTCAAAGTCGACAGCAACACCCCCCTTTTCCATCGAAGCTTTTGATTCGGATCATCCTTTCTATCTTCAACCGGTTAGTGTTTCATAGTTATTGTTTTTGTTAAATGTTATTGTGATTTATACGTTCTCATACAATGATTTACGAATGATATATGATTGTTTATGATTGATGAGGTATGATGTTCATGAAAATTGGTTCATATGTGTAGTACATTTAGATCATCGTTAAATTGATAATCATATGATGTTAAAGAACCGAATACATGATAATCGGCTGTGATATGTTATCACTCGGATAAATGTTGCAATGTTATGATAGGGTACGTGTTAGTAATCAAGGTCATGAACCTGTTAATGCGTTTGAAGATGTGGTTGATGTTTATGCTATGAATGTAATTAGGGTTCTTATGAATTAGAGGATAAAACCTTAGTTTGATCGATCCACATTCAAGTTGGAAACTGTTTGATTGTTTGACCGATTTGATGCAAAATAGGAAACTATTGAATGATTGAAACCGACTGCATGAAATTAAGGAAACTAGTAACTAATCGCACAAGAGCTTAGTCACACAAGTCAGTTGCACAAGCTCCCAATCGCACAAGATAGGATATTCTAGGGTACAACTGTTAAAAGCACTGTGTACAACATTAGATTGCATGATCGCACAAGGCATGTGGATCGCGCAGGCCAGTGTCAATCGCACAAGTCTTGGGCCACACACACTGTTTGGACTTTATTGTGTTGTTGGGCCTTAAAGCCCAATACCCAGTCGCACAACCCAACAGGATCGCACAAGTCCATCCGGACCGCACAAGATCAACGTTTGTTATTATTTGGGCCGTGTATGTATGATTGGGTTTTCTAGTTGTTTGGGCCGGGTGTTAATTGGACCGCACAACATGCTGTGGATCGCACAAGGTTGTGCTGATCGTAAAACATGTTGGGTCGGGTAGTTGTTTGGGTTTCAACTACCCAATCGCACAAGATGCTATTGGGCTTACACTGTTACTTCAGCCCAATACATCCTGATCGCACAAGTTTGGGCTTTATGTATTTAACTGATTTTCTTAACATGTTCCACGTGCTTACCATGATCATTACGTGTTCTTGACTTGTTAGTTCTGTGTAAACTTGCGTGTACTACTTGAACCTAGACCTGACTTGTATGGTAACCATGTTAGGATGTGGTTGACCACATATAGCTCAAGTGACCTTTTTGTGTATCTGCCGAGCAAACCAAGGTGAGTTCACACTCTTTCTAAGGCATGGGATTCCCGGTGGTTGGGAATGGGTTAAAGAACTAAAATGGAACCTGCATATCCTCCTTGGGTAGGATATGTATGGCCATCCTCCTTGGGTAGGATGCCAATATAAATCCTACGTATTCTCCTTGGGTAGAATACGTATGTCCGTCCTCCTTGGGTAGAATACTAGCCAAAACTCTATCACGTAAGTCCCTCATTTTATATCGACTTAATCGCCGAGGCCGATGGCGAGCGGGTCATTAGTTAATAGCGCTATTAGGTTTGACAAACCTCACACCGTGTCGTTCGAACGGGCGTGTACTAATGGATCATGGCAAACCGCCAATGATGATAGACTTTGACGTAGGGCACAACTATTGTTCGTCAGTGGTCGATATGTTAACGGTCTAGTGGTTCACATGGGGAAGCCCCCACTGATTATGGATATGGATTGGGAAATAACGATACTGGTTAACTCGTGGTTTACGAAACAACTTATGGTTTTCAAAACAAACTTGTAAAACAAAAGAACCAACTCTGAACTCGCTCAAATTTGTTGTTGACTCGTTGTTACATGCCTTGCAGGTCGTTAGGTACATATGGAGCTTGCACAGGGAGGAGTGATCGTTGTGGGACATGGACTGATGAGTTCCATGTTAGACATTTAAACTTATGTTTGGGTTTCACTTTATATGCTTCCGCTGTTAACTAAAAGTTGGTTACTTTCGTTAGACACCAATTATATTGTGGTTGGTTTTATTTCTTAATTATGTTGTTCAATATGATTGGTGGCTTGATCCTGGTCAGTCACGCCCTCATGCAGTGATACTCCGCTCGTGGATTTTGGGGGTGTGACAATTACTACAAGATCAACTACCGGGATGCTTGGATGGAAACCCACATTAATCTCGCAAAGGCAAACCAGATAAAGATCGAAGAGCTGCCACCAAAACTACTGAATGGAGAACACCCGTGGAAGGATGAAGACCCTCAGACAATTGAATAGGAAAACACGGTCATAGAATATTTCAATAATATTCGTGCATTTACACACCCTCCCATGATCGTTCAACCAACTGACCCCAGAAAGAACTCAGTGTCTGGTCTTGCCCAAGACAACGAACCATACAATAAAGATATGCTCCCGTTTACCATCGAGATTCACGACTCTACAAAACCAAATTAAACGGGCTATGGATGCTTTCAAGTGTGCTAATGGTGTGCTTAGGACTAAATAAAGTTTTATCACTCTTAAAGTGATAACGGTGTGCTTAGGACTAAATAAAGCTTAATCACTCTTAAAGTGATGTAAGCGCTTATGTCATGTTTTTTGTTATTTTCCTAGATATTTTCTATGTATTATTAGGTGTGATGTCATGGATGATGTAATCAAGCCTCTCCTTGGTCTATAAAAGGAAGGCTCCCCCTCACTTGTAAATCATCATTGGAAAGAAACAAAATCTTCTTCATAATTCTCTCTCTTCTTTCTCACTCTAAAATATAGAGTCCGAGTCCTGTTCAGAGTCTAGAGTCTTGAGTCCTTCTTAGTTCTTCTGAGTCCTTCGTCCTTCTGAGTCCAACCCCTTGAGACTTTTATGTTTATCACCCTTCTTTTATGTTTGTCAGCCTAGCCTTCCCCAAAGCTTTTACTGGTTTTATATAAATCAGCCCCCAACTCCCCCCACTTCTGGTGATAAGGCGCAGTGTGTTTACTGCAGTAGGTTGATAGGTTGTGCATCAAAAAGCTGGACAACCCCTCTGAAAAACCATATTAACGCTTGCCCAAAATTTCCGGCAAATATTGATAAAAAATAGAAGTTACTTGATCTTGAGTCTAAGACACATGTTAATGACGATGGTTCGGTAGAAACAAGGACAATACATAAGTTATGGGAGTTTAACCAAGAAATTATTAGGAAGGCTTTAGCAAAAATGTTGATTGTTGACGAATTACCATTTTCATTTGTTGTGAGGGTTTTCATGAGTTTTGTAAGGTTATTAATCCACATTTTATTGTACCTTCACGTTCAACTGCTACACGAGATTGCTATAGCTATTTTATTGAGGAAAGGAGGCGATTAGTAGATATATTTAAAAACATGTCTTCTAGAATATGTTTAACCACCGACACTTGGACCTCGGGCCAAAATTTATCTTATATGTGTTTAACTGCACATTTTATCGATGACGATTGGCGTTTGCATAAAAGAATTATAAATTTTTGCCCAATCGTTGGTCATTCTGGGGTCCTAATAGGGAGAGCAGTTGAAAAGTGTTTAATAGAATGGGGTTTAAAAAATATTTTAAGTGTGACGGTAGATAATGCTAGCTCAAATGATTTAGCTATTAAACACTTGCAAAATGTTTTAAACCATTGGGAATGTGGTGTGTTGAGGGGAGAATTTTTACATGTGAGATGTGCGGCTCATATTTTGAATTTAGTTGTTAAAGATGGTCTTAGTAATATGATTTCATCAATCAAGAAAGTTCGTGCAATAGTGAAATATGTAAGGGCTTCTCCTGCTAGACTTAAAAAATTATTATTTATCTACTTTAGGCTGTGGTCTTTTCTAATTATATATCATCATAAAATGTTAGCAAATTTCATCTTTACTACTTACTGAGATATTAGCAATACAATTGTACTTATGAATTATGATACAAGCTGGATATATAAGAAGTCAACTTCTACCATTACAAAATTATTAAATGATAAATTGTTCGTTTGTTTACCTTGAACATTATAGGTAGTATATGGTTGTTCAATGTGTATATATATATATATTATGTTGTTTCAACCTTTTAGCTAGACTGAGCTCATTTATGTTTTTGCACAATAGGTTTCATATGGTGCTTTGAAAGTTGGAAGGATGGATTGGAATTTGATGTATGGATTTGGAAGATTATGTTTTTATTTCCACTTTTAAGACAATGTTTTGCTTTATTTTGGACATGTTATGTGATTTAGAACAATGGATTGTGTTGGTTTTTTTTTTTTTTTGGAACATCGGATCTTTAATCTTTTATTTGCTGTTTGAAACTTTTATTTTGAAATTTATTTTTTTAGAGTTTCGGATATCCGTTTCATTATCCGAATCCGTTTCCGAAATTTCGGATATCCGAAAGTCGGATATCCGAAATTTTGGATACGGATTCGGATAGTGAAATCTACTATCTGAAATGTTCGGATATCCGACTTTCGGATATCCAAAATTTCGGATATCCGGTTTTGAACACCCCTAGGTTTATCCAACAGTCGACAAGGCTTGAATGTATTCGCCAACAAACCTAATAACTGTTTATGCAATAAAAGCAATGATTTATAAAACAAAACCTTTGATTAAACAAAACTCTTGTTCATTGAAAAACATTGTTTTATACAAGACATTTTGGTTAAACAAGACATTTTGGTTACACAAGACATTTTGGTTATACAAGAGATTATTTCATGTGGTTTAAGCAAAGTCCTTTCGCTTACCATACAAAACATTGGTTTATACATGACATTTGTTTACACAAGACATTGTTTATACATGACATTTAGTTATTACAAGACATTGGTTTAAACAAGACATTTCATTTAATGGTAAGTGATTTAAATAACGAGACGTGTGTAATGTGTTAAAAGCATGGTGGATACGCCGCTGGTACTTCCTATATATAAGTGCTTTTATTATATTACATATCGTACTGTTATCTAAATCACTTCGAACAAAGACAAGTCACGACATCTTTTACACAAAACATGACATCTTTTTATACAAGACATGTCATATTTTATACAGGTTATTTTCATTTGGTTATTTACTTAACCATGCATCATTTTTTTCTAAATCATTTGATATTCATATGATTTTATAAAAAAAAAACATTTTTGTAAAGGTTCATGGCTTCTTTTTAGTTAAACATTTCTTTTAACATTTAAAGCCATGAATCTTCTTCACAAAACCTATGTTACTCATAGGAATTTTTATGCTAACGTATTTACTTTCACATGATACACTTAGGGCGGACTTGGGCCTTAGTGACTTAAAATCGTAAAAGACAATTTATTTTATGTTCTATTCCTGGTTATTCCAAAACAATGTAAACATTTCATCTAATAATACCAAACTTTAAATACCATGTGTTATGAAACAATAATTTTGTGTCATGTCTCCCCGACGTTTTCGCCGCGGTTTGTTGTTTTACGCGTTCGGGGTGTTACAGTCAGACAATGCGGATGGCTGGAAATCATCTAAGTCATCATCGTTCGATATGAAGTCGGGATTCTCCTCTGGATCTGAGTCACTATCGGATGTGAAGATCTCCACGACAGGTCCGTACTCATCATCGGAGACAAGCTTCATAGGGTTGTGATCATCATATATCCCACTACTCTCGGAGGAAGACATGGTAACCTGTAAGATATATGTTATGAAATATATATATATATATATATATATATATATATATATATAATTACACACAAAATGTAAGGAGCACATATGTTCATTTTAAGTTATCCTATGTGTGTCGTGCGAATTAACTTAAGTTCTTATGTCTACTTTTTGTAGTCTAAGTCACGTAGTTGTCCTTGCTTTATTTTTGTAAAATGAATTTATGTAGTGGACTTTGCGAAATGTTATATGCAATGAAAATCTCGTGTTTTTGTAAAATTATTTTCATGAGAAGCTCCTAGGGATTGTAGACTAGACTCGAGAAAGAATCCTGGTTCACTACAATCGAAGCTTTGCTTCTGATACCAATCTGTTACATACGGTCATAAGTAAAAGCACAAGGTGTGATCGTGATTGATTCTCATTGCATACGAATTAGCAAACATAGAGAAAAATGCTCAGATAGTCCCTGTGGTTTGCCCTTTTTCACTTTTAGTCCCTAACTTTCTAAAATTACAGCTATAGTCCCCAACTTTTGCAATTTCGTTCCCGGATAGTCCTAGCCTAACATCAGTTACTTTTCTCAGTTAAGAAAGTGGAAATGACATAAATACCCTTTACATGTTTAACTAAAAGAAAGTGGGGCCCATCTTACACCCACCCCACTCACTTTTTCTCTCTTACTTTCTCTACAACCGGAACCATATTTCTTCCCCTCTCTTCTCTCTCATCTCCAATCACCCCATCACAACAACCAACATCTCCACCATCATCACCGTTCTTTCGACCACCACCTGCAACAACCACCACCTACAACTACCCACCATCACCTGTCTACATCCACCTACAACTACCCACCATCAAACACCTAAACAATTAATCAGTACAGTACACAGTAGATCCGGATCACCCGAATCCCTACGTTTTCTTCCTAAACCCTCTTCGGGTTCGGATAACTCAACCGAGTTATCCCAATTCCCTTGTTTCGCTTGCAATATCTGATTCAGATTCATTGATGACCCGAAATTCAGAAGATTTAACGAACTATTTTCAGAAGACGCCAACCCAATACCCGGAAAAAGACTTCGGTTATGTGGAGGTTCGTTTTGGTGGGAGTTTTTTTTAGATGTCGGTGTCGGCGCGCGGCAGCATCGGTGGAGGTGACGGTGAGTTGGCGAGATGGGTAGGCGGAAGCTACGGCGGAGGAGGAGCAGGCTTCGTCGTCTTTTTTTTCAAGGAATTGGAAGGGGAAGTTGGGACGATGGTGGACGTGATCATCACCACCATCCATGAGAAAAGAGTTTTCGAGAGAGAGAGGGGTTATATATATAACCTTAATTCTCTCACTGAACTTATAGATAAGGAGGAATGAATCTATGATTGTGTGACGTGGGTCTGGTTTTTCTTTCTCTTTCAAGACCATATAAACAGTCAGTCTCACTCTTGAAATTGAGAAGGGGTTCTTGGAATGAGAAGACAGAGAGAAAGAGAGAAGAAAGAGAGAGAAAGGGGGTGGGGTGGGGCTGGGTTTGTTATTTTGTTTTTATAAAAGAGTGGGTCCCACAAATAAATAAATTTATTTAATAGGTTAAGAAATTTTGTTTTATAGTAAGGGTATTTTTGTCATTTCACATCCTCTTAACTGTGAAAACTAACTTATGTTAGGCATAGGGACTATCCGGGAACGAAATTGCTAAAGTTGGGAACTATAGCTGTAATTTTAGAAAGTTATGGACTAAAGGTGAAAAAATGGCAAATCACAGGGACTATCCGGTCATTTAACTCAGCAAACATACTATATGATTGAAATAAACTTCACATGTCATACCATATTTTTCCAAACACAAACATGAGTTAATAATAGTGTTTACACTACTTCAAAAGAAACTAAGTTTTAAAAGTTAAAAATATAGTTCAAGGTTTTAAAAGATCAAGGATTTGTTCCTCATATAACCGCAAGGATGCGGGATATAATGAACAACCCAACAAAAGTGGCATGGAGTTATGAAGCTTGACATCTTGAAACAAAGTTCCCGCAAAGATTCCACTAATTTCCTAAAATACATGTAAGTTTGAAAAATGTGAACAAAGCTGGTGAATGCTTGTAGATATTGTGAAATAAATGAATATTTGTAAAATGTGAGATTTATTTGTATGAAAATCATTATGTAAACGTAAATGAAATCGTGATCATTAATGTTTTGCAAGGATATTAATATGTATGACGACATAGGAAGCAAACCAAATCTTGACGATTTTTGTGCCGATTACCCTCGACTTAGACACAAAGGCACTCTTACGTGTGGGTCATATGGACCAAGAGTGGGGCTCGTCAAAACCTAATAGATCTACCCCTTTCCGTTCCTTGGTCTAAACTTGATTAATGGTGCTTAAGTACAACCCTATTCGCACATGATCTAGTTGTTTCATTCCCTAGTCTGACATACCTTTTGTACATGTATGTCCCCCCAAAAGTTTTAAGAAAACTAGAAAACGTTTAAAAGAGGGGGCATAAACTCACAAATTTGCGTCCTGAAGCGTCATAAATTCACCGGCCCTCCTCTTGTTTTGCGACGTAACCTACATGTGTCCTATATATGTTAACCACCTAAGCTTACGACTAATATGTACAAGTTATCCATCTTGATTATGTATTTCCTTTGTCTTAGGTGTATATGTTCTAGTGTTGTTATTATATATTTTTACAAATATATATATATATATATAGTTTCGTATACTTGTGAGTTGTGTTAACGGGTCTAGTTCCTCTTGGGACTTCGTGCCTCAGACGAGTAAGATATGCATGTCTGAGACATGTGTGGGTTGTGTCCATTGTAGTTGGGTCTCACTCGTTCGTTGTGTTATCATTATTCTTAAAATGTTTTTTATATATGTAAGTATATATATTTTTTTATTTCACAAATAAATAAACATATATATTGAATTTTTGTATATGTCTAAAAAATAATATATTTTTAAATTATCTTTGTGTACGTATTCTTGTATTATTTTGTGTATTCTTGTCCTTGTATTTGGTTGACCAAGTCAAAGTTGATTTATACTTTTGTTAAGTTATATTTTCTATATTATTTTAGTATAGATATATTTGTAATTTTACCAAATGTATACTTAGGCAAGTATACATGTATTTAGGTGTAAACACCTATGTATTTTGTATTTAATGTAAAAAATCATTTCTTATAATTTTATACTTTCCAGAATTTATATTTCTTAAAAATAATAAATTTTTAAGGCTTGTTTAATATATATATTTTTATCACACTTGTTAAATATATATATTTTGCTTCTTCATATATATGTATTTGTCCATATGTCCATAGTCCAAGTGTCCAAGTGTCCAAGATATTTGTTAAGGAAATATATATAAATATATATTTTGTATTTTGTCCACACACCCATTTGGGTAAGTATAAGTATTTTATACTTAATTATATTTTGTGGTATTTTTTGGTGTATTTTATATTTGTATCATTTGTGTGTATTTTGTAGTTTTTGAACCCTACTTGTATACTAGTACATAATACCCATAATATACACATAAACACACAAATTCTTGGGTGACCACTAAATATATATATAACTTGTCCCAATTATATATATTTATATACATTCTAATTCTTAAGAAAAAACTATTTTCATAACTAATATTTTGTAAAAAAATTGGGGAAATTAATTATGGCTAAACACTTTGAACATTTTTCTTGGAAAAAGTTTTGTAAAAATATATTTTTCTATGTGTTTAAATTCTACAAAAAATTTGCAATAGTTTTCCCTAAAATTAAAGGTTTTCCCATGTTTAAAAACATGTGTTATTTTATTTTTTAAACTCAACAATCATCCACAACAATTTTGCATGTAACAATATACAAAATAATCCATATTTTCATGCTAACAAACTTGAAATTTCATATGAACCTATAGTATTTTGGATCTATACTTTTAACATGTGGATCTACTTGAAAAAACCGTGTTTGCCATACTTTTTAAACTTTGTAAGTACTTATTTTTGAAAACTTCCTCATCCATTTTATTTGTGAGTTTATAAACATAAACATATCATTTTAACTATACTTACAAGTGTCACACCCCCAAAATACCACATGCGGGAACCTCCGAAAGGCGTGTGACGTAGCAGGATCTAGCCACCAATCACATTGAACTCATACATGATTTAAATAAAAAAACTTTCATTTATTAAGGTAAAATATTGCATTACATAAAATATAACTCATCGTATTCAGCGGAAACATAAATCATATGTTAAGTGTTACATAAACCGTATGTACGAAAACCATTAGACTTGTCCCGCGAACCCATGCATTACCACCCATGACCGCTCCAGCATCCCAGACAGCAAGTTCCACGATCCTCATAATCTATAACCTGCGAGCATGCACACAAGTGTATCAGACAACGCTGGTGAGTTCATAGTTTTACGAAAACGTTAGTTACCAAGTGTTTAGTTCAGTTCATTAATTACAATGTTGATAATACCTCGGATACAAGACGGCTCCAGATTTATTTTGCCCTTTCCCCAATGCTCATATCAAAGCATTGGTCATAACTAGGTCATTAGTTCACACCTGTCCTCTCCGGTACAGGGTGAGGGTGCCAAACCTAAGTAGCGCTACCAACTAATACCCTGTTACCTCTCAGGTAACAAACAACAAGGAGGGACTTTAATGGTGATAGAACGTGTATATTATCCAACATTCGATTTTACCCACAAGGCATATCCCTCTCAGGAATACCCATGATTTACCCAAAAACCTATCCCTCACAGGGATACCCAATAACTGTCCCAACCACCGGGACGCATGCTCAAGAGAAATGAACTCACATTTGGTTTGCTCGGTAGTTTATGTTACTTGTTCCAAGTTAGTCAACCAACCCTACCATGTTTATCGAAGACTATCAGTTTCGTATGCACATAAATCACGTATCATTCGTACACATTACACAAGTAGTGTACAAGTAAACATTCATCGTTAAACAAGTCATTCAAGACAACGTATAGTACAACAACCCATAATGTCGTTTAACATGTATTCGAGTTATAACAAGTCTCATTACAAGTTCATCTTTCATAAGACGCTGAGCAGTTAATTCGTTGTTCATAAGAGTGTGTGATAAATCCTGGTTCGTGCGGTTCCTAAGTTGTCTCGGCCCATATTTAACATACGGCCCAACATATAATTAAATCAGTTATGCAACTTAAATACATATGCTTCCTCTAATAGTTAAATCCCCATAACCATATTACCATTTAAATTACTTATCATTCTAGTACCTATTATCAAGTGGACCTAGCTCTCATGCACTAACTCGACAACAATAGTCATTGATTTGTTCATGGTATGGTTCACAGTTTATAAAATTTATAACTTCCCTTAGTTTCACTCAAAACCCTAATTATCTTTTATATCTATCAGTAATAATAGCATGCACATGCTCTAATTATCATTTATATCTAAACATGAATACACAACATCAACAATCATCTGACATATTCCATGAATCATCATGCCACACCACAATTACCAAAACACCTATTATTCTAATTGGTTTAACAAACCTTTATTGCCGCCACCACTGTTTCTTATTATTACCCATGCTAATTAATTAACACATATACTTATTCCATCATATCAGTTCCTTGTCTATGCCCATTCATGTGTCATGGTTTCTATAGAATGCATACGTATACACATATCTACGGCCATAAATAATATATTCAGATTTGCACATATGACTAGCCATACGAACACATATTTATATGAGCTTTTTATACATAACATCATCTACATAATTTTCACATCTTTTATGTCTACTGCTATATGTGTGTGTGTATATACATCTAGATTTACACATATCAACGGATCCTATGGACATGTATATATAACAGCATGTTCATTCGTAACACCAAACACATAGTTTTCACAATCAAGCCTACTCGTAATCTTGTATTCACAACAACCTCGAACTGAAACCTTGACAACGAATGTAAATCAAAGACTAAATACAAGTGAAGTGGGTCTTACCAATGATCGGTTGCTACCCTTGACGGAGAGGGAGGTGATGGTGATCGGCAGCCGAGAGGATGACATAAAGAAACTTAGGGTTTTGGTTTGGGGAAGACGACGGGTATGGGAGGGGCGGGTAGGGTTTTTGTTTTTAGATAAAAACTTAGTTTATAAATTTTTATTAAGGCCCCTCTAGTTTCTAGTGTTTAAAGCTTGTTCAAAAAGCTATGTGATCAACTGTCGTTTAAAGGCAAAACTAGTCTCTCTCGATTTATGCCAATAATTACACGAAATTCTAACCTTCATTCCTTAACATGTTCATGTTTAGTTGTCGTGTGCGATCCGGTAACTCGAGTTACCATGGTTTAAGTGTCTACATTTGAGTTCGTGAAATGGTTTCTGATTTATAGTCACTTATGTGTCGCACGTGATAATTGTACGTACAAGTGTTCTGAGATTAATCGAGAAATGTTAATGGTGAAAACGCTGAAAGTTGCGAATGTCACATCATCCCCAACTTGAAAGAAATTTCATCCCGAAATTTGATAAGCAATCTCAGAGGAGTGGAGTGATAAATCAAGATGACTGTGGATTTTCCTCGGGTGCCACATCATCCCCAACTTGAAAGGGGAATTTTGTCCTGAAATTCACATAGTTGCATCATGTTTTAATTCAGTAGTTTAGAACGATTGAAGATACTTAGTCTTGAGTTCTAACGAACACTCATTACTGGAATTCAACTGTGCTTACAAACGTTAACTTCCCGATCCATGATATCAATGGGTTCCTCGACAGACTGCAACCTATCGTCAATCGTAGGTTCTAGCAAAGGTACCACAAGTGTTAGTTAAAGGCATGGAAGGCATCATGAATGTCACCCAATTCACTAGGTAACTCGGGTTTGTAGGCCACCTTACCGGTTCTTTCTGGAGTTTTGAATGACCTAACATATCAAGGATTATGTTCGTCACGCTTCCCAAAGCGCACTACACCCTCCCAGGGTGAAACTTTCAGCATTACACGATCGCCTGCAGCGAACTCCCAGTGTTTCCTAAGCTTATCAGCTTTCTTGGCGGTCATCGTTGCCGCCGTACGGTTTCCGATCTAAACAATCTTCTCATGAGTTTCGAGTACAAGCCCTGGGCCCGTGATTAGGCCGTCATCCACCTTAATCCAACAAGGAGATTAGCGTTACTGTCCATTTAATGCCTCAAACAGAGTTGTCTGAATACTAGAATGGTAACTGTTGTAGTAAACTAAACCAAAGGTAGGTGTCCTTCCAATTTTACTAAAGTCAATCACACACATGCTCGCAGCATGTCTTCGAGTGTCAAGATGGTTCGTTTACTTTGACCGTTTATCCAATGCTCATGTCTAAGCGTGAGCCAAGGGTGTTGTGCAATGCCTGTCATAAATCAGGTATAGATCAAAATTAGAGATAACAGGGGTTGACACCTCGTGCCTAAAAACGCCTCTCCCAGAGGAAAATTCACAAGTTGAGAAGACTCGTTAGTTTACTTGATTGCAAGAAAGTGTACTGGTTACCTGAGTCAATCAACGATCACCCAGGTGCTAGCGTTTTCATTTCGGGTTTCAAGTACGCCAGTGACAAAATCCATGACAGTCTGTTCTCATTTCCTAATGGGTGTTTCTGGTTGTCGACACAAGCAAGAAGGTTTCTGATATTACATCATGACTTTCGCGTAAGTCAAACATCGTTCTCATACATTGTTATGTGGACCTTCTTGCCCAGTTGCCCATACCAGATTTATAAATCCTAATATTCCTTATCAAAATCTAGATGACTAGAATAACAAGGCTGGTGTGCTTTGCTCAACACTAGTTCCCTTGGATTGCTGTATAAGGAGATCCACATTTGTTCCATGATGTAGCGAATATCGTCTGACTTGCCAAGAGTTGCTCCTCCATGCCCCGCATGGGCGCAACTTAAAATTTTCCTTCCTTCAGCGCTTCGGTTTGAACAGGGCGTATCTGATTGGGTCGGTTAGAGTCGCTGGTGAGCTGCATGCTCATACGTGTTTAAGTTCCATAGTCGTAATCGCTTGAGAGTTCCAACCAGTGATGCCATCACGTGTTTTAGCTCTTTCTAAACAAGGGTACACGGGAGGCCCTTGTGATCGGTCTAGGTAGTGCATTTGGTACCGTCCAAGTAATGCCTCCAACTTAAATCCAAAGACCATAGCTTCCACCGCAGGTTGTGGCTCGTGCAAATCTTCTTGTAAATCTACTACCCCATCACCTTCTCGTGTTGCATCGGCGTGTCACCGGGACTCTGTTTCGAACCATCATGGTGTACCTCTAGGTCACCCATACCCTCGGGTAAGTTGATGCTCGGTGCATTGTAAAGTTGGGTTCCAAAATCTGATAGGACATCCTCTTGTCCTGTCTCCCACGAATACACAGCACCCTACTGTGTTAAAGAGATTTAAAGATGCGCGATCTTCGAAAATCCCGCGATGAATTGTGTTAGCATTTAGCGAGATCAAGAAATTGTTGTATCCCCGAAGGACTCTTTGGTGCTGATCAATTCCACTAAAATGGGTCTTAGCGAGATCCAAGTGCATCCCCACTTCATTGACTACGCGACCAAGAGAGTGTACTTCTCGAATCCTGAAGTCATACTTCGGTAGATTTCGCATCGAGTCGCTCCTCCCTCAGGAGCTCTACAATAAGATACAGATGCCGTCCATGATGTCCCTTTCTCCTGGAAATGATTCAACACGTCATCAATAAGCATAGTCGATTCATGTGATCCATAAAGCTGCTGGTGTGATGATTTGCCCGAAGGTCATGGAATACAACGTTGTAATGACCACACTACATTTGATATGCCAGTGTAGGAATATTCCCCCTTAGATTTCCATCTGACACTAGTGCGTTTGTTAGTTAATCCTCGAATGGGAGCTTGACCCTCGCTACTGGTCGACAGGCTGGCAATACATGGTCGAGGCAAACGGTCCTTGACTGTCACCTTGCTGAGTTCCCGATAATCAGTACACATGTCCAACGATAAGGCTTATCTTCACGGATATAACTGGGGCTTCCCAAAGCGAAAACTAGGTCCGACAAAACTCTTGTCCAACATCTCATGTAGTTGATTAGACATTTCTTGCAATCCTCCTGGTTCAGGACGGTAGGGAGTACGAGTAATCAAGGCTGCCTCTGACGTGAGATCAAGCTGAGATTCCACCTAACAGTTGTGGAAGTAAACCTGAAAGTTCCTCGGGTAGCACACCAAGAGGAATCACGAACAATTGGTGGATCCTCGATCCCCTTTTCCTAAGCCTTAACATCAGTAACGGTTACAACCATAGTGAGGTAATCCCTTTGTAGACACTTCTGGACCTCCATTGATGAAATGATGCTAACTTTTACTCCACTCTCACACCTTAGGTCAGACGACGATTCTCCACTAGGGAGAGATATACACAAAACTTTCTCCTTACCGGGTATATTTGCGTGATATCTGGATAACCAATCCACACTAACTACTGCATCGAAACCATCAAAGATAGTAGAAGGAAGGTCGATGTCGAACACTTGTCCCACCAGGTCGAGTTTGCATCCCAACGAAAATATGAGGTTTTAATTGACTTGCCATCAGCCGTTTCCACAACAGGTTCGGTTTCAAGAAGCATCAGGGTTAAACAGAACAGAGACGAAGCGATTCGTTACCAAGAACATGCAAGCCGCCATGTTGCTATATTCCTGGTGTCGCCACACCAGTCCTAAATGCCCTTCCATGAGCATCACTTCCAGTGTTGTTGCTTTCGTTACAAGGATTTCTAGTACTGTCGTCGTTCCCTTGGTTGTTGTTGTCTTGATTCTGACAACGGCCAACCCATGTCGTAGGCACCTTCATTTTCATACTGTAGGCCATGATTACAAATACCTTGATGTCGTCGTGACTGTTGCCTTGGTGTCATTGTTTGTAACAGAGCCCAACGATCTTTTACCAACAGGGTCCATCTTTTCACATTCCGTGTCACGTCCTAAGGCACTACTCATTGTGCTGGCAGTTACACATCCCACACTATAGTCAATTGCCATCGTTCATGTCCAGATTGATCGTATGAGTTGACTCCCAAAAGTCGCTGGCTAGGGTTAAGGATTCGATTGAAGTCAATTTGCTGGTGTTCGTTGCCGGTAACCGGAGCCATTCTAATACTGAGGTCGGTGAGATACTATGCTCATCCTCTTGCCCCTCGATCTTGCAAGTTGATCGAGCAATACACAGTACGTTGCTAGAGTGTTGCAGAAGTGATCGCGCTTACGGAATCTAAGGCGTCAATGCACTGAGTTCCAGCAAACGAAGAGGAGTGAGAAAGGTATAGACCAATCATTCTACGCTGCGACATCCAACTCAAGGACGTTCGTACTAGCACCTAACATTCTACATAGTTCGCTAGACGTTCAGATGAGAGTTCAGGTGATACTCGATAGCATCGAGATTCGTAAGGATTCAGAAAGGAGTGAAAAGATCACGTTCAAGTAGGAGACAATCACTGCTATGACCCATATAGGTTTGTTATGTTTCTCATTGATCGAAAGACGAAACAGAACCCCTTTTTCACTTGTTAAGCCTCACTGGGACTCACATGCACCCCACATTATTATTATGTGTGCACCCACAATAATATTGTGATTTGCATGCTCATCTCAGCTCCTCCTAACTCATGTAAAATGGTTCCTCAAACTCGAATGCCAAACAAAGGTTATCAAAACGATAAGATCACAAGAATCTAAGGACTACGACACACCGACTACGCATCATAAAGTAAACAAGCAATTCATGAAACTATGCTATAGTGACGAGTGTGTGTTCGAATGCTACATCATAAACAAGTGTACACTAGCCATGCAATGTCTACAACAGGTGAAAAAGACGAACCTTGCAATCTGGAGTTGAGTGTCATGGTCGTATTCTCGTTTTCAGGACTGTTCGGTTATAGTCCGGTTTTATAAAAAACATTTTTTTAAAAACCAAGTTCACTATAACCAGTGGCTCTGATACCAAACTGTCACAACCCCAAAACACCACATGCGGGAAACCCCGCGAGGCGTGTGACGTACCAGGATCTAGCCACCAATCACATTGAACTCATACATGATTTAAATAAAAAAAACTTTCATTTATTAAGGTAAAATATTGCATTACATAAAATACAACACATCGTATTCAGCGGAAGCATAAATCATTTGTTAAGTGTTACATAAACCGTATCTACGAAAATCATTGGACTTGTCCCGCGAACCCATGCATTACGACCCATGACCGCTCCAGCATCCCAGACAGCAAGTTCCACCATCCTCATAATCTATAACCTGCGAGCATGCACACAAGTGTATCAGACAACGCTGGTGAGTTCATAGTTTTACGAAAACGTTAGTTACCAAGTGTTTAGTTGTGACAACTCGTAATTTAGAACCCTTCACTGTATCTTGATATAACATGCTTGAACGTTATGTGTTTATATATTAGCAAATGAAAGTTAGTGATTATCTTAATGTGCTATGTGCTATTAATGTGTGCGTATAAAGTATATACAAGTGTGTGTAGTGAACCGGAACCAAAACACAAGAACCCAACTCGAGACCACTCGGTCTCGAGTGAACAATGTAACCATTGGGCCGGTTGGGCCATGCTCCCCTTCACCCCACTCGAAAACCCACTAGGGTGAACCAACTTAGTATATAACTCATGCTCCTAGCCATTTTTGCCATTTCCTTGGGCAACTCACACTCACTCTCACACACACTCTCCTACATTCTCTCTCCCTAAAACCCTAGAAGCACAAGCCTTCTCTCCTCTCTTTCGGATTCAACCGGTGACAACAAGGGCTCTCGGATTGGAAGCTTATTCATCGATTTCTTCATATCCTCGCATCTTGAAAACCTAACCGGTTAGTGATTCATGTTATGTATTGTATCTCGGTTGATGATGATGTATGATGAAGTTATTTGATAATATGGTTGCTTGTTAAGTTTTATGCATGATGAATACATCCTTCTTGAATAGACGGTATTAAGATTGTTGTTATATGATGATGAAATGTCGGCTTAATATAGATAATATGTGATGGATCATGGATGATTGTAATCGGCTCTATATGGTTTGAATCCGAATGGCTTGGTTATGTTTAGGAGGTTTGTGTTCAATGAAATCGGATTAGCATATGTTGAGGATAAATCCTATATAAGTATGCTATTGTATTGATTGAATATGCTAGATGTAGGAGCCGATGATGTTACTAACTTGAGTTCATGCTAGGATAGATCTTCCTGATGAAGCATGTTGATTATAATAAAAACCCTAAAATGATGAACTATTTGAATGTATGATGAACAACATGAATATGCTATGAATGTGCCTTGAATATTTGAAAAACTTGTTGTTTGATCCATTTCGGTTAATTGTTAGACAAGGGAACATGTTTGTGCTTTACCATTGGATAGTACACCATATCATGAAATCGAAATGCTATTGGCTAGTACAAATGCTGGCAATCAGCAGGTGTGCCAGTCGAGACCCCCGGTCTCGACTCGAGACCAACCCAGGACAACTCGAGACCGCGGTTGCAACATAGGTTGCGAGTCGAGAACCCCTAGTCTCGACTCGAGACCACACATTATCAGCAAAAACAGCATGACTCGAGATCATGGTTACGAGTCTTGTTGTGACTCGAGACATGACTCGAGACCGCCCAGTTTCGAGTGATAAACGTATGACCCAAGACCTCCACAGTTGCGACTCGAGAACTCGTAGGTATAACTCGAGATCGCACAGTCTCGACTCGAGATCTCTAGTCTCGACTCGAGACCACGTACACACGCTCACCGATTGGAATTGCACACTGTTTTGGACTTGCATGCTATTACGAGCCCAACTATTTGGGCCGCATACTTGGACTTTGCTTATTTGCGTAGATGAGGCTATTGGATGTGTTGTGCCCTGTTGTTTAACTGAAGTACTTATACGTGTGTGCCATGATCAATACGTGTATGCAAATGTGTGTAGAAAACATACGTGCACTACCTAAATACGAACCTGACTTGTGTGGTACAACTATGTTAGGACGTGGTTGACCACAATATAGCTCGATTGACCTTTATGTGTATCTGCCGTGCATACCAAGGTGAGTTCACACCCTCTACAAAGCATGGGATTCCCAGGGGTTGGGAATGGGGTTAAGGAACATGGATTCCTCGTCCTTATTGGGTAGGACAGCGATGGTTCAGGAATGTAATTGCTCGTCCTCATGGACAGATAACTCGTACTAGACCAAAACTCTATCACGAAGTCCCTCCTTTTTATATCGACTTAATCGCCGGGCCAATGGCGAGCGGGTCATTAGTTAGATAGCGCTATTTAGGTTTGACAAACCTCACACCGTGCCGCAGAGGACGGTCGTGAACTAATGGATCTGGGCACGTCAATGATGATAGACATTGACAGTTCAGGGCACATAAACATGACTACAGTCAGCAGTCGATATGGTAACGAGTCTAGTGTATACATGGGGTAGCCCCCACGGCCGAAATGCCAGATAACTAACAAGGGGTAGCCCCCACGGCTGGATTGCCAGAATAACCGGGAATAAACAAGTCACGTTTTTCATCTATGGGGTAACCCCCATGGCAGGATGCCAGATAAAGGAAACTGTTTTCAAAACAACTTAAAACGAACACCCAACCGTGAACTCACTCAACTTGTTGTTGACTCGTTACTACATGCTTTGCAGGTCTATAGGTACTTAGCTGGAGCTTGCATGGAAGAGAGTCGTTGTGGGACATGGACAGCTGTGTGCCATGTGATAAACTTGAAACAATTAAACTTATGTTTTGGTTTTAAACATTATGCTTCCGCTTGCAACTTAAACTGTGTTTTGTTTGGACACCAATTGTATTGGTTGGATTTTTATAATCACATACATGCTTGTTCAATATGATTGGTGGCTGGATCCTGGTCAGTCACGCCTCCAAGCGGTGGTATGCCGCAGGTTGATTTTGGGGGTGTGACATTAGTTCAGTTCATTAATTACAATGTTGATAATACCTCGGATAAAAGACGGCTCCAGATTTATTTGCCCTTTCCCCAATGCTCCTATCAAAGCATTGGTCATGACTAGGTCATTAGTTCACACCCGTCCTCTCCGGTACGGGGTGAGGGTCCCAAACCTAAGTAGCGCTACCAACTAATACCATGTTACCTCTTATGTAACAAACAACAAGGAGGGACTTTAATGGAGATAGGACGAGTATATTATCCAACATTCCAGATTTTACCCACAAGACATATTCCTCTCAGGAATACCCATGATTTACCCAAAAACCTATCCCTCTCAGGGATACCCAATGAATGTCCCAATCACCGGGACGCATGCTCAAGAGAAATGAACTCACCTTTGGTTTGCTCGGTAGTTTATGTTACTTGTTCCAAGTTAGTCAACCAACCCTACCGTGTTTATCGAAGACAATCAGTTCTGTATGCACATAAATCACGTATCATTCGCACACATTACACAAGTAGTGTACAAGTAAACATTCATCGGTAAGCAAGTCATTCAAGACAGCGTATAGTACAACAACCCATAATGTCGTTTAACATGTATTCGAGTCATAACAAGTCTCATCACAAGTTCATGTTTCACAAGACGCTGAGCAGTGAATTCGTTGTTCATAAGAGTGTGTGATAAATCCTGGTTCGTGCGGTTCCTATGTTGTCTCGGCCCATATTTAACATACGGCCCAACATATAATTAAATCAGTTATGCAACTTAAATACATATGCCTCCTCTAACAGTTAAATCCCCATAACCATATTACCATTTAAATTACTTATCATTCTAGTGCCTATTATCAAGTGGACCTAGCTCTCATGCACTAACTCGGCAACAATAGTCAATGATTTGTTCATGGTATCGTTCACAGTTTATAAAATTTATAACTTCCCTTAGTTTCACTCAAAACCCTAATTATCTTTTATATCTATCCGTGATAATAGCATGCACATGCTCTAATTATCATTTATATCTAAACATGAATACACACATCAACAATCATCTGACATATTCCATGAATCATCACGCCACACCACAATTACCAAAACATCTATTATTCTAATTGGTTTAACAAACCTTTATTGCCGCCACCACTGTTTCTTATTATTACCCATGCTAATTAATTAACACATATACTTATTCCATCATATCAGTTCCTTTTTTATGCCCATTCATGTGTCATGGTTTCTACAGAATGCATACGTATACACATATCTACGGCCATAAATAATATATTCAGATTTGCACATATGACTAGCCATACGAACAAATGTTTATATGAGCTTTTTATACATAACATCATCTACATAATTTTCACATCTTTTATGTCTACTGTTATATGTGTGTGTGTATATACATCCAGATTTACACATATCAACGGATCCTATGGACATGTATATATAACAGCATGTTCATTCGTAACACCGAACACATAGTTCTCACATTCAAGCCTACTCGTAATCATGTATTCACAACAACCTCGAACTGAAACCTTGACAACGAATGTAAATCAAAGACTAAAAACAAGTGAAGTGAGTCTTACCAATGATCGGTTGCTACCCTTGACGGAGAGGGAGGTGATGGTGATCGGCTTAGGGTTTTGGTGTGGGGAAGACGACGGGTATTGGAGGGGCGGGTAGGGTTTTGGTTTTTAGATAAAAACTTAGTTTATAAATTTTTATTAAGGCCCCTCTAGTTTCTAGTGTTTAAAGCTTGTTCAAAAAGCTATGTGATGAACTGTCGTTTAAAGGCAAAACTAGTCTCTCTCGATCTATGCCAATAATTACACGAAATTCTAACCTTCATTCCTTAACATGTTTGTGTTTAGTTGTCGTGTGTGATCCGGTAACTCGAGTTACCATGGTTTAAGTGTCTACATTTGAGATCATGAAATGGTTTCTGATTTATAGTCACTTAAGTGTCGCACGTGATAATTGCACGTACAAGTGTTCTGAGATTAATTGATAAATGTTAATGGTGAAAACGCTGAAAGTTGCGAATGTCACAACAAGTTCATATTTCAAGTTTTTCAAGTCTACTAACATGTTCATCATGGATCTTTCAAGATCAATGTGTATACTTGTTAGATCTACACATCTTACAAGCATGCATGTGATGGATATTATCCATATCACAAAACAATCATCTACAACTTCATAACTACTTCTGTTTTGGAAGATTATCTTGTTAATTTTTATAAAACTTATGATTTCTTTTGAAATCTTATACCTACGTTGCTTCTAATCAGGTCTATGGTTAGTGAGCTTGTGTATGGTTGATTCTTATGAGTTTAGAGGTGCAAACACCCTCAAAACTTTCTCTTTTGATAGGGTTTAAGACAACCAACAAGTGTTGAAATCACCCAAGTCTACCGTTGTTCATATGGCAAGACTTGTGTTTGATGAAAGTGTGAACCTTGGAAGCCATGGCTATCCTAACTTGTTTCACACCTCACTTGATGTTTTATCTTGCTATTCCAAGTAGCTTATTATTCCTAAAGAAACACAACCCCGTCCAGCCTTCAACACTTGGTTCATTCCTTCCATGTTGAGACAGCACACCCGGGTTGATCTTACTTGGCTACTTAATGAAATGTTAGATAGTTGTATATTTCCTTTTCATTCATGACCATCCGAATCATCCTTGTAATGATTTGTGCATTGGTGAATTCATACAATGAGGTTTAATCTTACATCCATGCTTGACTTATATGACATCTATGTTACTCTTGATGGACTTAGCTTTAGGATTACTATATAAAATATATAGATATATATACATCTCCGAATTTATGATGGTAATCGGTTATGATTATGTGTCATGAAATTAGGTTACTTTATCTAGTGTTCTAAGTTCCTCGTTTTCGATTCTAATGGGCAAACTAGGACCCATGAAATAACATACAAACTTAGTGTCAAAACGAGTATTTAGAAAAGATATATTTTATGAATATATACTTTTTTTAATTTAAATTCCAATCCGAATCCTCCGTCTAAACTCTGAATGACCATACACCTTCATTTCCCCTATCCTCAAACAACTCGTCAATTTGCGGATAATCGGAAAGCTTTGCAAAATTGTGAGTATACATGACCCCTTTTACTTTTACACTTTTGGGTGCAATACGTTTATTACTATTAAACACACGAAATCACATATTTTATGCTTAAATCAGAAACAAACAATCCAACATACATGCTTAATACTTTACGCTTAAGTTCGTATACATTGGAACATTCTTATGGTTTATACTTGTCACTAACTTCAATCAAGCCTCCCTTAACATGTATAGCGCTATAGGAGTAACGCAGCGCCCGTATTCTTGAGGTCATTTTAAGTTAACCAAAGAAAGGTCTTATCGTTGCTACGATAAGATTACGATAGCGGTAAACTTTGGGTTCACATTTATAGTTGCATGCCAGTTATAGGTTAATTCTGGATAACAATTTTGTCATGTATATTGTTCAAACTTCTATACATATGCTAGTCTTAAAACTTGTATGCTCGCCAATACTTTTTGTATTGAACTATATTTTAATACGTGTTGCAGGATTTTGATGATGATGATGCACGGAATTTAGTAAGATGCCTAGAAACGCACCTTAAAGTTTAATGCTTGTTGTATTTTATTTTGTTTCAAACTTGTTGTAATTCTATTTCGAACAATATACTTGATGTTAGCAATAAATGAAATTTGTTTATTAAATAGTTGTCACATTTAGTGTTATAAAGTCTATTGCAATCTCGTTTTCGTCTTACTCCGATGTTTCCGCCATTGCTTGGGGTGTGACACTTCCAGTCCATAACCTCGGCGGGTTCTTCAGTGAATCAGAGTTTGTCATCAATATGTATTTCATCTGCAGGGATAATAACCGTCTCTTATGTGGAATCTTTTTATGATTTGACACATGGAATGTGTGATGTACGCCACTAAGTTCATCCGGCAGTTTAAATTTATAGGCAACAGTAGCGATCTTTTCCAAGATCTCGAATGGCCCAATATATCATAGTTTAAATTTCCACGCTTCCCAAATCTTGCTATCCCCTTCCAAGGCGAGACCTTTAACAAGACTTTCTCTCCTACCTCGAAAGATAACGACTTTCGTCTCTTGTCGGCGTAGCTCTTTTGTCGATCACTAGCCGTCTTGATACAGTCTCGGATCTGGAAGATTTTATCGGTAGTCTCCTGGACTAACTCTGGAGCAATTAACTGTTTATCACTAGCTTGCGCCCAACATAACGGAGAGCGACACTTTCGACCATAAAGAGCTTCGAACAGTGTGGCTTGTATGATTGTGTGGAAGCTGTTGTTATAGGAGAACTCAACCAGGGGTAGGTGAATATCCTAATTTCCGCCTAAGTCCATCACACATGCACGAAGCATGTCTTCAAGGGTATGAATGGTTCGCTTGCTCTGGCCGTCAGTTTGTGGATGGAAGGCCGTGCTTAGATCTAGGCAAGATCCAAAGGCCTGTTGAAAAGATTTCTATATTGTTGATACAAAACGACTGTCTCGGTCCGAGATTATCGAAATAAGCACTCCATGGCGAGCCACTATTTCTTTAAGGTACAGTTCAGCAAGCTTCTCCATACTATCATTTTCCCGTATCGGTAGGAAGTGTGCCGACGTTGTTAGTTTGTCGACTATTACCCATATCATGTCGTGACCACTTCAGGTTCTGGGTAATTTTGTTATGAATTCCATGGATATTTGTTACCACTTCCAAATGGGAATCTAGGGTTGTTGCAGCAAGCCCAAGGGTTTCTGATACCGGGCCATAAATTTTGCGCAAGTCAGGCACTTTCTAACATAAGCAGCGATGTCGTTTTTGTGGTTAGGCCACCAATAATACCCCTTCAAGTCTTGGTACATCTGGTCCGATCCTGGGTGGATGGAGTACCTAGATTTATGTGCTTCATCAAAAATAACCTCTCGAAGACCACCAAAGAGTGGAACCCAAATGCGTCCCATAAAGTATAAGGTTCCATCTTCTTTTGCCACCAATTGCTTTTCCATACCCCACAGAAGTTCCGCCTTGATATGTTCTTCATTGAGTGCTTCTTGTTGCGCATCATGAATACACGTGGCAAAGTTCGTTTGAATCGTCATTTCTAAAGCTCGAACCCTTAGTGTCTTGACTCGTTCCTTGCGACTCAAGGCATCTGCTACAACATTCACCTTTCCCGGATGGTACTTGATTTCACAATCATAGTCGTTCAACAATTCAACCTAGCGTTGTTGACGCATATTTAACTCCTTCTGATTAAATATGTGTTGAAGACTTTTGTGATCAATGAAGATAATAAACTGAGTACCATATAGATGATGCCGCCAAATCTTCAAGGCGAATACCAATGCGCCTAACTCTAGGTCGTGCATGGTATAGTTCTTCTCGTGAACTTTTAATTGGCGTGAGGCGTACGCGATGACATTTTGCCGTTGCGTAAGCACGCAACCTAATCCTTGACGCGAAGTGTCACAGTATACCACGAAGTCATTGGTACATTCCAGGAGTGATAAGATCAGTGCATCGTATAGTTTATCCTTGAGAAGTTGAAATGCCTCTTCTTGATTTTCACCCTAATCAAACTTGTTGTCTTTTTGCGTGAGGGAAGTTAGCGGTTGAGAAATCTTAGAAAAATTCTCAATAAAACTCCGATAATAGCCCGCTAATCCCCGAAATTGCCGTACTTCAGTTGGAGTTTTAGGTGCCTCTTAATTTTTAATCGCCTCTATCTTTGATGGATCTACATGTATGCCCTTCTCATCACAGAATCGTCAATCCAATCTAGAGTGTGGAATCCTCTAGATCAGAATAGCACAGAAACGAGTAGAAAACAGAATTCCAATTAAACCGATCTTTATTGGTTATCTATCAAACTGATTAGAATCAACCAAGATCCCGAACACACACAAAATTCGTCCAAGACCTTTATCTCTCACGAATTCTCTCTCAAAAGCTGTTTTTGCTGATTAACCTAAACCCTAATGCAAAGCATTGTTTATATAACACAAGGTTGCAACATGGGCTAGGTCAAGACCTCATGGGTTGCGAATTGGTCTAAGCCCAATTCGCCCCATACACCCAATTCGTGTGGGTTTAGTTAGCCCAAACATTACAACTAACTATTATAAAGCCAAACCCGCTAACCGTTTATTGTTTAACTAATTACAAGATATCCAAAGACCAAATCTAAGTTGTTGTTACAAATATGCACCAACAAACTCCCCATTGACAATAGCTTCATAAAACAACTTTGTCTTCAGTCGTCTTTCATTCTTCATGTAATCTTGCAATGTCTTTGGTCTTTGGATAGCTTCAGCTTTAACAGCTTCTGTCAGCAACATACTCCCCCTAAGCTGATGCATCCAATCACCGAATCTTCAAAACATTAGCACTTGAGTAAACTCCAATTTAGCATTTGCATCGCAATCTTCAAACTCTTCAATCTTGTTTGCAATGTAAAAAGGAGGTTCTACCATGCATCCAATCAAACTCTAATCTTCTCAACACAGCAACTTCTCAGCAACATACTGCTACAATCTGTATACTATAAAATAAACATCTCGAGAAACCATAAGAATTTTTCAACAAAGTGAAATAAATTATTATTATTCAAGAGATAGTTAAACTATATCACAGATTAAGCATTTTCAACTCATCACCAAGACGCAAAACTTTTTGTCCAACACACAAAAACCTTGATGATTTAAAAATTTGAACTCACTTTCTAACACCGTCTCCCCCTATCGATAACAATTCCTCCAAGAATAATAGTTTTCCGTACATTAAGAATTTTAACAGAAAAAGGACACTATTTTTGGATTTTTATATTTTCTGAAAGCAAGTAAATTACAAAAGCAATAAACACTCTATTTTTGTGAGAATCACCGGTAAGAAGATCATATCAACAAAATCAAACTCTTTTCACACTATTAGATAATTCTTTATTTAATTTTTTTCGTGAAAAGCAATTCAAGACGATTACCAGTATGTTTTGTCCACTTAAACAAAATGCATGAACATTTCAAGTACCATTACAGTATGAGACGTTAAGGTAATATTATTCTTATATAATAGTGTGTCCCACTTCAGGATGTACCCCTGCGATCAAGGTATGCACAAAGATTTCTCGTAGTAGGTGAGTATACTGAATTCATCCGTTTTTTCAACGATAGATAATTGCTGACCAGGTCAGTACTTCCGTACAGCAAAAAGACCAAATATCTAACGAGGGCTAAGACAAATACCATATTTGGTACGAATAATGTTGGTGCATACGTCTGTCGACTTCGTCTTGTATCGAGTCTTGTATTTTATTAGATAGATCAGGGCACGCAAAACAAGAAAAGTGTGTTTGTGGGTATTTCGCACAAAATAACACCTAGGTTATTTCGTACGAAATTAAGTTGTAATTTCGCACAAAATTAGATTTCGCACGAAACTAATTTCCTTTGGGGTATTCCGTGCGAAATTAGCTCCCCTATAAATACCTTTGATGTCTTGTCATTTGTAACTTTCCGGTTTCAGTGCCGAACTGCTGCCGAAGTGTCTACTCGCTGTAATTCTTTGTCAAATCAATCAAAAGACAGTTTAAAGTGAATTGCAAGCTGAATTACCTTGATACGTTTGTTTCCGCCTCTCGTATTGAGCAAAAACTCTTCTGAACGACTCGTTTGGTCGGTAAAACGATCCTTCAAGTGGTATTAGAGCTCAGGAGGAAGAGTTCATACCAATTCAGCTGCAAAATCTGTTTTCTACACCTTCTTTTTCAAAATTAGCAAGTTTTCATGGTCAAAATGCTTTGAATTTCACACATTATATGCGAAACTGTGTTTTAATAAACCCTTGAAAGTTTCAGACTTAAAATCAGACAAAAACCTGTTCAATTTTGGCAAAAACAGCTCGAGATGATGACATCAGCAGTATTTCGCACGAAATAAGGTTCTAATTTCGCACGAAATAGCCTTATTTCGCACCAGATTCTTATTTCGTTTGAAAAGGTTTTTCATTTCGTACGAAGTTACCTATTTCGTACGAAATCACGTTATTTCGCTTGAAAATTCAGCTATTTCGTATGAAATTTCTTATTTCGCTTGTACTAGTGTATTTCGCATCAAATCAGTATTTCGTTTGAACAGGGTTATTTCACACCAAAAGTTTATTTCGCTTGAAAGGGTATTTCGTTTGAAAGACAATTTTGTGAAATTTTGAAATCAAATCATGGAAGAGGAATTCTACAACGCCTTTGCTACCCCGATTACTATTGCTCAGAGCACTATGTTAGAATACGAAACGGGGACTATGCAAAAACCGCCAAAACTCATGAATATCGAGGAGTATAAAGGATGGGAAGAACGGTTTGAGAATTGGGTTCAAGCAAATTATTTGGATGCTTGGGAATGTGTCGAGACGAAATATGTTAGACCAATGACTAATGATGAGGAGGTGATTGCAATTAAAGATCTTAGTGCTGAAGATAAAAAGAAATACAAAGATGAAAAGATGATGACGAGTTTGTTGCATCAAGCTGTTAAGGAAGATATCTTGGTTTTATTGCAACACAATGGAACTGCTTATTCAATTTGCAAAGCTTTAAAATCAAAGTTTGTTGGAAGCAAAGAAATGATCAAGAACAAGAAATCGCTTTTGAAGAAAGAATTTGATCTATTTCGTGGTTTGAGGACTGAAAGCACTAAGCAGATCATTGAAAGATATTGTAATTTGTTAGTCAACATGAAGAGAGTGAGCATCACAAAGGACAATGAAGAATTAATTGAGAAGTTGGCTGATGCATTGCCACATGAAACTTGGGGCACATATCTGATGATGTTGAGAAATAAGAAAGATTTTAGCAATCTAACACTGAGCAAGTTCATTGAGAAACTTGAAGCTCAGGAGATGGAACAAAGGAAGATCTCGAGAATGAAGGATTTTGATGGTGAACAAGATATCGGTCTTTATTACAAAGGAGGTATCAGTGACAAAACCAACATGTCACCAAAGGTTGAAACTGCATTCAATGCTAAAAGTTCATCAGGAGGGTCATCTAAAGGATCAAACAGCAAAACTGAATTTTCTTCATATCCATCATATGATCCAAACTTTTCAAAAACAAAGAATGGAAAGAAGTTACAATGCAACATGGTATTAGATCTTGAAAATGGTCAAAATTACACTGAGGAGGTTGCAAAACGTAACATGTCTTTGTTGGTAACTGTGTTAGAGTCATATGAGAGTTTAGTAGCAGGAAGGATCGGGAATCCAATGTTGACAAAAGAGGATTACGATCAGATTGATGCTGAGGAGATGGAATTAATGGATATAAAGTGGTGTTTGGCGAGTGTGTTGAGGAGAGCCGAAAATTTTAAACAAATTACGGGAAGAGATGATTTCCGTGATGCAAATGTTTCTACTTTAGGTTTTGATAAATCTAAAGTTACTTGTTTTCGTTGCAGGGAAAAAGGACACTTCAACAGGGAGTGCACAAACCGCGAAGCAAGTGGAGCTCAAAATCCGTTCAACAACAATGATTATTATCAGAAATCAATTTATCATCAAGTTGCTCAACAATCACATCAACAACAACCACAAACTGCTCATGCCAGGAAGGAGATTGAAGAGTCATCAAAGAAAGCTTATTTGATGAGCAAAATAATTGATCAAGATGATGAAAAATTACCAGAAGGGTTTAGCTGGGAAAATTTCAGTTGGGATGGTTATGATCCTAACAAAATTTCAAATCATAAAGCTTTTGCTGCTCGAGTTACTGAAGATAGTGATAATGATGATGATTATTATGCAAGAAGAATGGAAGAGCATTTGAGAATGCTAGAGGAGAGTGACAGTGATGATGAAAAAGCTAAAAGGAAAAAGAAGAAAGTTAAAAAACCTGTCAGCAGTGATGATGAAGAAGTTCCTGTGATTAGGAAGAAATTAGAAGACATTCCAGTTTTTAAAGTTGAAGAAGAAGCTGATGCACAAAAGATTCATGTGATATGTGAAAACTGTGAAGCAGTGAAGAAGCAAAACAGTATTCTGATTCATAACATGAACAGATTGAAAGAATCCTATGATTTTCTAAACAAAGCAATTAATCAGTACAATCAAACAAGTAGCGAACAAGCAACAACCATGAAAACACTTCAAGGAGCTTTCATGATAAAGCAGAAAGTTGTCAACAATTATATTGAAAAGTGTGCTGTGTTGGAACAGAAATTGGAAACACACAGGATTGAAATAGAGAGAGTAAATAGGTTGTTAAAAAGTTACTCATGTACTTCTTATGTTATTGACAGGATTTATCCAACCGTTGAAGGCATGAAGGCATTTGATGAAGAGGAAATATCTGAAGACAAGAGCTCTGAAAAGAATAAAGATACTGAAATGAAAGATTCTGGTAAGAAACATTGTGCCAATTACAACAAGTGTCCACCCCCGCTTGAAAATGGATATTCTCCGTGATATCCAAATTCAAAAAGAGTCAAAAAGGCAACCAATTTACAGTAGGAGTCTGAGTCTTCAGAAAATCTGCCAGACAACATCGATGTCACTTTCACATCGTCTGACACTGATCATGAGTCCGAATTAATAAAGAAAGTTGTCGATCAGGTGTTGGATAACGATGAAACCAAGGAGTCAAAGTTGGAGTCAAATTCAGAGTTAAAGTCTGACAAATCAAAGTCAACAATCAAAAAGGACAAACGGGTTTATAATAAAGAATTTCTGCTATTAAAATCTAATTTGAATGACGAAACATTCAAAGTAGCATATACTTTGAATGATTCGGACAAATTATATTCTGATGAAGAATTTCCAATAAGAGGTGTTAAAACTGAAATGATCAAAAAGGTTTTCAAACTAACAGAAATTAATATTTCTGAAATAAAAAATGTAAATTTTGCTGAAAAACCTAAAAAGTACACCTCAAGAGATCAACAACGGTTAAACAAGAAAAAGGGTTATAGTTCTAGTTCTGGATTTCAAAAGAAACCAAACCATAATGGTAATTTCAAAAGAAAAGGTCTTGGATTTATTCCACCAAAAAATTATAAAATTGAGAAAACTTATAAAACCAATACTGTTTTTGTTTCAGGAAAATCATCTGAAGAAGAAAAGGAGCAATTGTTCAGAAAGCAGACGAACAAAGAATTCCTTGCGAAGAAGCAAGAGGAAATGGAGAAAAATGTTGTTCAACAGAAGAATGAGACAAGAACCTGTTTTCAATGCAAAACAGTTGGTCATATTGCCAGGAATTGTACAAAGGCAATCCAAACAAAACATGGAGTCTCTGAAAAACTGAAAGAAAAGATTATTGAGAATAAACCACCAACCAAACAATTTAAAGTTTTCAAAAATTCAAAGTTTGAGGTTGGTGAATGTTCAAAGAGTTTTTACAGAAGAAAAGTGAATCTTGAGAATCACAAATGGGTTGTTAAGAAATCTGATGATAATTCTAGCAATGATTCTGATTCATCAAAATCAGAGGAGCTATCTTCTGGCGATGAATCTGATTCCACAAAGACAGAGGAGCCACAAGTTGTGATGAAAGAAGAGAAATCCGTTCCGCCATTGGATGATGAAAATTTTCCACCATTGCGGGCTGAGATTTTAAAATCAAAGATTGGAAAAGCTGAAATTTCAAATCAATTCTTTTCTTAAAAGAAAGAATTTGATGTTGAAAACGCCTTTAACCTCAAAGTGAAACACATTTTTGGAAAAATGATTGATGGGAAGGTAAAGGGGGTTAAGGAATTCTATGAGAAGAAGAAGAAAGGCAAGAAGCCAAGTGTTGATAACTTGGAATCTCCCAAGGACTGTCAGGCTTGGGAAAATTTCTCTAACTGAAAAACCTGACTTGCCGGAGCTCCCAAGTTGGTAATTGTGGAGCATGAATCGGCATCATTATTAAAAATTTTACTTCTAAAATTGTTAAAATTTTACAGGTTGTGGACTTGCCGGAACTCCCAGATTGGTAAGTGTGGAGTAGGAATCGGTATTTTGAGATTTCAACCTAAAAGTGGTAATTGTTGGTAAACAAACCAACATGTGGTTGAAAAAGGGGTTGTGATCTTACTAGTGGTTAATCAAGGTCATTTATTTGAACTTGATTTATCATTCATTCATGTGGATAAAACAAGGGGATTCATTCATAAGCTGTTGATAGAACAAAATGATGAACTAAAACCCATTTTTACAAGTAGTAAAATTGACAAAACTTATTTTCCGGAAAAACCATTTTGATTAAAATAAACTTAAGTGTTTTGAAATCATAATGGGAAAATAGTTTGTTGTAAGGGGGAGTTTTGATTGTTTATGCCAAGTGGATGGCGAATTGAACCAATTCACAGCAGTTGTCAATTTCTATGTACAGTTTGTTTTCAAATTTGTTTAAATGTTTTTTGCATTTTAGGGGGAGTAAGAATTTTTTCAGAAAATCCAAAAATATTAGAAAATTTGAAAAA
Source organism: Helianthus tuberosus (assembly GCA_030545235.1). Taxonomy (NCBI): domain Eukaryota; kingdom Viridiplantae; phylum Streptophyta; class Magnoliopsida; order Asterales; family Asteraceae; genus Helianthus; species Helianthus tuberosus. The sequence goes on from CM060415.1 coordinate 79,569,773, forward strand.
AAATCAAAAACATGATAAATTCAAAAATGAGTTTTGTTGTAAAAAGAGGAAATGATAGTACATCAGTGGACGATTACAACATGCTAAAGAATTGGAAAGTTTAAAAGTGATAAACGGTCTCACTGATGATGTGCCAGTAGGTTTTTGCACATTTAGTAGATTGTGTCGAGATATAAACCTAAATTTCAAACTTACTTATCTCGTGGGGAACATCTCTCGGATATATGGGTAACCCCCGAAATCTTGTTTGAAAGGTCCCTCTTTCTGAGATACTAGGTCTTTATGCTTAGTGATATCTGGGGTATTATCCCGGGACTTCTGATTTTGCGGAAGCAATGGCCTAGTCCCCGTATAATACGTTTCGCTTGCTTGAAATATAGCCTCCCCTCAGCATAAAAAATGATGAAACATTGCAAAATGCTAATCATGTGCTGTTGAAGAAAAGATTCTCTAAAGGGAACACACCAAAAGTAGAAGCCGTCATCTCTCTGATTTTGCGGAAGCAATAGCCTGAGCTCTCACGGCCCTCGCATTTAACCCTTTACAGATATCATCTAGGTATACTCACCTATAAGACTGAATATTGGGATCTGGATACGGGAGTATATTCTGAGGTGGGACACGCGAATATGTTTAAGTCTCTAAAACATTAATCTCGTATCTCGAAACAGTTGAACTTTGTGTGAAAATTTAAGTGGATCAGTATACTGACAATCTAAGTGAATCATTTAAAACTTATAATGTTTAAAGCTTAACGGTGTTGGTGATTTGTTTTAGAAACAGATATGATCCTCTTACACAAACTCACAAAAATATTGTTTGTATATATTTCTTTATTGCATATCAATTAAATCAGAATTCCAAAAAGATTTTTAGTGTGTTTTAGCATAAATTTTGAAAAATATAAAAAGATTTTCGACAACTGATGTTGAAAAGCTGATTTTCAAAGTTCCAAGTGTTAAACATGATGAACAGGTTTGGGAGAGTGTTTTTGATACAAAAATTTTGAATGCTTGTCTACATATGGTCATCAGAAGTTTTAAATGATAAATCATTCTATTCATACAAGTGTTTCATCAGAGATTAAAATTGTAAAATCATTTATTGATTGATTGATTCCTGCAAGAGGTTTTAAATCATTGTTTTGAAATTAGTTTCTACAAGTGGTAAGCAAAGAACCTAAATTTGTCAAATTTTAAATTTGTGAAATTTATTGTGAGGTAGAGATTGTGCAGGTTAGCCAGTTTTCTATCCTGAGCAGGATGTGAGCTAGGTCACAATCTTGAACCTGTGGAAGCCAGACTACGATCCCAAGCACAATTTAAGGGAAAGTCTGAAGTTGTATAGAGTAAGGTTCTGATCATGAATCTGAGTATGCTGATGAACTTAAGGAATCAAGAGATTTGATCAAGAGAAGATATAGCCAGGTCGAGATTCTGAAAAAGAAGAGAAGAGAAAGATTGAGGATGTTTTACATTGTTAGATATTTCGGGAGAAGTCGAGAAGACTGATAAAGACTGAAGATTGAAGACTCGACACTGAAGACTTTGTCAGCATCCGAGGGGGAGTCTGTTGGTGCATACGTCTGTCGACTTCGTCTTGTATCGAGTTTTGTATTTGTTTAGATAGATCAGGGCACGCAAAACGAGAAAAGTGTGTTTGGGGGTATTTCGCACGAAATAACACCTAGGTTATTTCGTACGAAATTAAGTTGTAATTTCGCACGAAATTAGATTTTGCACGAAACTAATTTCGCTTGGGGTATTCCGTGCGAAATTAGCTCCCTTATAAATACCTTTGATGTCTTGTCATTTGTAACTTTCCGGTTTCAGTGCCGAACTGCTTCCGAAGTGTCTACTCGCTGTAATTCTTTGTCAAATCAATCAAAAGACAGTTTAAAGTGAATTGCAAGCTGAATTACCTCGATATGTTTGTTTCCGCCTCTCGTATTGAGCAAAAACTCTTCTGAATGACTCGTTTGGTCGGTAAAACGATCCTACAAATTATGCATTTTGTACATTTGAATGACTCTCTAGGAGAGCTTATTCATTTATGGGTTTTGGCATTTTTAGCTCTTTTAAGATATCCTGGTTGTGCCTAGGTCAGCATGTATCTGGATGCAGCAGAAGGACAACCCTAATACCCCGGATGAAATAACAGTATAAAGACCCTAAACCTCATATTTTGGCAATCTATCAATGCAAGATTTAAGGTCATTAAACCATAAGCCACTGATATGTTCCCCACTCATACACAGTTCGTTTAGGTTTATATCACATTGGTAAGTTGATTATTTCATGCTTTTTGACTACTGGTACATCATATGATGAAGATGCTATCACACTTAAGCAATTTAATTTCAGTTTCAGTGTGACAGTCTAGCTTGCTGATGTACTATCATTTCTTCTTTTTCACACAGTGATAATTCATTTTTGATTTTATGTTATTTATGTTATTTTTATTTTTCACTGTTTTTGGATTTTTTTGGTTTTCTATTTTTTTTATTTTTGATTTTTAAGAAAACAATAAAATATTTACAAAATTCTTATGAAAAACCAATTATTCAGGATTCCTCATCCCGTTGAGTTTGACTAAATGTTCAAAACAAGCTCTATCAAACGCTTTAGTATAAAATGATTAGTTGATGAAGTTCAATTAGTTTCTTTTCAGCACAATCCCGTATAAAATGATGATGAATGTCAATATGTTTTATACGACTGTGTTTCACGGGATTATTTGTTATAGATATTGTGGCATTATTGTCTATCATAATACGAGTACGAGTGAAATCCAAACCGTAATCGCGCATCTGCTGTTGTATCCAGAGAACCTGAGAGCAGCAGCTACCCGCAGCAGTATATTCAGCTTCACACGTAGAGGTAGACATACAAGATTGCTTCTTGCATTGCCAAGACATAATCCTGCCTCCTAAGAACTGACAACCACCCATTGTAGACTTCCAGACTTGCATCCTCCAAAGTCTGAGTCAGTGTAAGAAACAAACTTCAAATCACTATCAGCTGGATACCACAACCCAAGTTTAGGTTTCCCCTTCAAGTAACGAAGAATACGCTTCACTTCTTTCATGTGTGACTCCTTTGGACTAGCCTGATATATGGCACACAGACATACGACAAACATGATGTCTGGTCTTGAAGCAGTCAAGTACATTAGAGAACCAATCATTGCCCTGTATTGAGTTGGATCAACATCTTCAGTACTTTCATGATCTGGGCCAAGATTGTGATTTTCGCATATGGGTGTGTTGAAAGTAGAGCAATCCTCCATTTTGAATCGAGACAAAATGTCATACACATACTTTGTTTGATGAATAAACATCTCATCATCCTTCTGATCAACTTGTAATCCAAGAAAGTAAGACAACTCACCGATAGCGCTCATTTCGAACTTGCTCTTCATCACCTTCTGGAACTCTTGACACATGCTCTCATCTAATGACCCAAAGATGATGTCATCCACTTATACCTGTACCAGCAGAAAATCTTCCTTCTTTCGCTTAATGAACAGTGAATTATCAATCTGACCTCTTTCAAAACCATTCTTGATCAGATGTGTTGACAGTGTCCCGTACCATGCCCTGGGTGCTTGATGTAATCCATACAAAGCCTTTTCAAGTTTGTACACACGATCTGGATAATCTGGATCAACGAACCCATCTGGCTGTGAGACATACACCACTTCTTGGACTTTCCTGTAAAGAAAGGCACTCTTCACGTCTAGTTGGTAAACTTTGAAGCCCTTGAATGAAGCGAAGGCTAGGAACAGACGAATTCCTTACAACCTTGCCACTGGTGCAAACACTTCATTGTAATCAATCCCTTCCTGCTGAATGAAACCTTTGACAACCAATCGAGCCTTGTTTCACGTTACTATCCATCGATCATCTTTCTTGCACTTAAACACCCACTTAGTGCTAATCTTTTTTTCACCTTTAGGAAGATCAATTAACTCCCAAACCTTCAACTTAGCAAACTGGGCCAATTCCTCTTGCATAGCTTCAACCCATGAATTATCTTTTAGAGCCATATGAATGTTCTTTGGTTCCTCTTGGGAAATAAAGAAACTATACAAGCACTCGTTCACAATCCCAGTCTTCTCAATCGAAACAAATAAACCTGTATTTGCTGCTATGATTCTCCTTGTCTGAACACCTGCAGTAGGATCTCCAAGTATCATGTCAACTGGATGATCTCTATTTGCTCGTATAGTAGCAACGGTATCGACTTCTAAATTATCACCTAGGTTTGATCCAATCTCCCCCTTAATATTTTGATTCACAAAGGGATTAATGAAATCCTCCCCCCTGAATGGGTTCAGACTCACTATCACTTGAATCATTAACAACAGCACTTGAGGAAGTTTCCGGAGCATCTGTCATTGAAACACTCGATCTAGGCATGAACTCGCCCTCTTCATCCTCACTAATCACTATTTGAATCAACTGAGAGTCATCTGCATTTGCAAACTCAGGAATATTAAATGATTTAAAAACACTTTCATATTCATATAAAATAGTTGTACCACTCGTTGATTGTTGAGGTTTGTATGTAGTAATTTCAACATTAAAAACAACCTCAATTTTACCAGTTTTTAGATTAAAAACCCTTTTATTCGGTGTGCCAGGAACGTAACCTAGAAAGTATCCTTCATCAGCCACCTCACCGAATTTTTGTTTATCTTTGTTTCGCACAATGGTGCAGGGTAATCTAAATGGTTCAAACCCTTTTAAGTTTGGTTTCTCGTTAAACATTAATTCATGACAAGTTTTGTTAAAACGTTTAACGGTTAAAACTTTGCTTAGGACGTAGCAAGCTGTATTCACAGCTTCTCCCCAGAAAAGAACTGGAAGCTTTGAATCTGAAAGCATAGTCCTAGCAGCTTCAATCAACGTCCTGTTTTTCCTCTCAGCTACTCCATTCTGTTAAGGTGTATAAGGAGCAAAATATTGATGTTATATTCCCTTTTGAAGACAGTAGCGATCCAGAATCCGATTCTTGAACTCCGTGCCATTATCACTCCTTATCCTCTTGATCCTTGCATCATGGACGTTTTCCAATTTCGTAAAGAGATCTATCAGCATCTCCGTTGTCTCATCTTTTGTACGTAAAAAGAAACCCCATGAATAATGTGAGTAATCATCTGTGACAACAAGACAATAGTACTTTCCACCTATGCTCCTCACGTTCACTGGACAGAATAAATCCATGTGAAGTAGGGCATCTATGGAATTTACTGTTTTTTATTTGTGAGGTTTCTTATGTTGTTTTCCCTTTTGACATGGAAGACATTTATCTTCCACGTGAAACCTCTGCATTGGAACCCCTTTCACTAATTCATTTTTAATAATATAGTTCTTTTTGGGATAGTGAATATGGGCCATGCGTCTGTGCCACAACATTGACTCAGCCTCAGATGCTTTTGATAATAACACGCCACCACAGCAGAAGAATCCTTAGCACCCATGTCCATGACATAAGTGTCATTCCTCCTTGGCGCTCTCATCACTATCCAATCATCCGGAATCACCAAACCTGGTTTCAACACTAATGCTTCAGTCTTGGTAAATTGGACCGAGTGACCCTTGTCGCAGACTTGTGACACGCTCATCATATTGTGCTTAAGCTGCTCAACATAGTTCACTTTGTCCAGTGTGATCTTCCCATTTGTCACTTTTCCTCTACCTGTAATTCTACCACCTTTAGCACCAGCAAAGTTCACATGTCCACCATCATAATTTTCAAACTCTGTCAACAATCTCGCATCCCCCATGATGTGCCTGGAGCAGCCACTATCAACATACCATAAGTTGATAATTCTCCTTAGCAGCTCCCACACACACCAACCAAGAAATTAGTTAGACTGGGGGACCCAAGCCTTAATGGTCTTGGGTCGTCCAAATTCACCAACTACTGGAACATCCATCCAATATCCATTACTCCTAACAGAAGTCTTGGATCTCAGACCTGTTGATGGAATTTGATTTTGATTTCCACTAGGTCTATGGTCCTGAGGGTTCCTATATGTGTTTGGACTATTTGACCTTTGAAAATTTTGGTTTTGGTACCTTGAGTTTTGATTCCAAGAAGCTTGATTGTTGTAATTTATAAAGCCATTATTATAAAAAGTTCGACCACCATTATTTTGGTATCGCTTTTGATATTGACCTTCACTTCTAAAATTACTTGAATTTCCATTAAAATTGTTCATTTTAGGTGAACTGCTTCTAGGTCTCTCATATCTGCCTGATGTAGATTTAGGCTGAAATCTTGGTTGATTTCTTTGAAAACGAGGAACTTGTGGAGTTCCTTTTTCAGCCTTATCTACACCAACAGCAACACCCTCATGTTGCTTAAGAGCAGATTTCTTTGGAGAGTTAGACAATTTCTCCACATTATCACCACTCTTCTCTGGTGACTTCTCTCTCTTTCTCTCAGTAACTTATGCTTCAGTCTTTTTGTTAGGACAGTAGCTAGCTACATGTCCCTTTGTGTGACACTTGAAGCACGATCTCTTTTTCGAAGACTTCTTAGTTGAAGTCTTTGAGCTTGATCCCTCATCAGATGATGATGATGATGATGCCTTGGAAGGGTCTTGTTCAGTTTGCTTGGGTACAGATTTTTCTATGTTTTTATTTTTTGCAAACTCTACATTTGATTCATTTTCAATAACAGTGGTTTCGTTTTTCATGTCACTTCCCTGAACAAAATTAACCTTTTTAACAGAAGTTTGATTTCTATTCTTAGAAGGTGAATTTTTCTTTTTCAAAGGTTCTCTGTTATTTTTCTTCTTAGCATCATCACTCTCAGACACATCACTTTGACTTGATGCGAAACTACTTGGTGCAGTTGACATAAAGTCTGTTAACTCATCTTCGTTAGGCAGGAATGAATAGTCATGACTAAGAGGAGGTGGGATTACATTACAAAAGACGAATCTTCTTTAACCCACCCATCATGTGTTTCATTACAAAAGACGAATCTCTGAATTGATTTAATTTCTTTTCAAGTTCAACGATTTTTAGTTGTGCATCTGACAACTCTTTGCATTTTTTAGAAATTTCTTTTTTTTCTCACTCATTGTGTCATGAGCTAAGTCTATAATTTGATGTTTTTGGTTTAATTTGCAGGTTAAAGCCTCAATTTCAGCTTCATATCCTTTAATTTTCTTCAAATGCATAGACTCGTTTCTTTTTAAGAAAATGTTTGAAACTTTTATGTTCGACATCTCATTCACCAGACTTTCGTTTTGTCTTGACAACCTGTCAACTTAACCCTGTAATTCACGACATCTTAAACAAACAAATTTAGTACTTAATTCACGACATCTTAAACAAACAGATTTAGTACTTACCTCTCCAGTTTGTTTATCTAAGTTGGCCATGAGAGCCGCAAGATCAGCTACCTTCTTTTGATATGCAGCATCCTTCTCTTCAGCATCATGTTCATCATTAGACTTTTTCTTTTCTTCTTCAGCTTCAGTAGTCTGATCATTTGTAACCTTTTCAGATTCAGTCACGTTGGCAACTTCACCATCCATTTTTTGCTTTAGCATTCTCATCTTTAGCTTCAGCCTCATCAACTGGAATCTCTACCATGAATGCCTGAGTGACATTCTCATCATCCTCTAGATGAACACTCCAATCATAAGACCCCTCTCGTGCAGTAGAGATCAAAGCCTTTGAGGAAGAGTTGTTTGATGCATTTCTGTTATTTGAACTTTGACTCGTAGACTCTGTCTTTGGTCTTTGACATTCTCTAGCAAAGTGTCCATAACTTTGACAGTTGAAACACCTAACCTTGGTCTTGTCAAAACCAACAGTCTTCCCCACGAACTTCCTTGCTGTTCTATTCATAAACCTCTTCACTCTCCTAGAAATCATGGCCATTTGCCACTGCAGATCCATTTCTTCTAAGTCATCAGGGTCAACCTGATCATAATCTTCATCAAAAGTAGCTGGATTAGATATCTTCCCCTGAATGTAATTCTCGTAGGAATCAATGAACGAGGCGAGCAATGCTAGATGTTCTTCAGCAGCCTTCACACTCATAGGCATAGATTTAGTATTGATGCTCTGATTTGTAGCTGAAGTTCTCTTAGCACCTGTAGATCCTCCTGAAGCAGCTACGAAACACACATCACCATCTTCATTCACGGTAACCTGCTCATTCTCACTTGACAAAAATGTAGTAGCAGAGTTGCTAGAAGCATTGTGAGACGAAGAAGATGAAAGTCCATTGTAAATCCCTGGATCTTGAACTTGATTATATCTAGTTTCTTTCTTCTTTATGTTGAGCTCGTATGCTCTCAGCTTACCAACCACTTCTTCAAGTTCCTTTGTCTCATAATCTACCTCTCCCTTGATCATGAGAGTATAGATATCCCATTTAGCAGGTAAAGCATCAAGCAGCTTGTCATTTTTCTCTATGTTAGAATAACTATCTATATCATAATTGTCCATTTCTGACATCAGATGGTAGTATCGAATGATAATATCCTCAAGTGATTCATTTTTCATGTACTTGAATACCGCAAACTGCTTCTTCGGTAGATCAACTTTGTTCTTCTTGACGACTGCATTTCCCTCGTATCTTTTCTCTAATGCATCTCACATTTCCTTTGAAGTAGTGTAACTTCTTAAGGTATGCTTGATGCCATCTAGTAAGGACATCTTGATAGCAGCCAAGGCTCTCTTTTTATCCTCATACATCTTCTTATCATTTTCTTGCATGTTCACGTAGGCTGTGACACGTTGTCTGCCCTCAAAATCATGTGTTGGGTTTGTGTACCCATCCACAATACAGATCCACATACGTGTGTCCTAATATTCAATGAAAGATTGAAACTTGTCCTTCCATGTTAGATAATTTTCCACCTTCATCATCTTAGGTGGTTTGTTGGTTGAGGCAACCTCGTGCTCCATCCTCAACAGTTCGTTCAAATTGGACATGTTCGACATTTAAACGTAACAGACTGGTAAAACCGTACAAAAAATGTCCGAAAATTGTGGTTACCAAATTACACCGTTAGAATCATCTGAAAAGACGAATCCAATGATATATAATGTCGAACACCAAATTCAGGATTTTCCAGAAATCCAAATAATTCAACGGTGCAAACGGTTTAGTCAGATGAGCTACGGATCAATTTCTATTTTCGAAAACATTAAATACTCTATACGTATCTAATTACTCCACCAAATTAAACACTCCACCTTTTTAAATACTATACTAATTTCGTTGGTTAATCAATTAAACTCTCTGGTCAATTCCTCTGGTAATTAATTTCGCTGGTTAATTCCTCTGATAATTAATTTCGCAGATTAAATTCGCTGGTTATTAATTTCGCTAAAACGACATCTAGTAACTTCGCCGATCACCGTAATAATGTCGCTGAGGACAATTACACGGTTACCAAAGTCGTCTTTGGGTTTTAATTTCGTCGATCAGTTAATTTCGCAGGTCCAGACTACGAAATTATTAAATACTCCAGTAAATTCGGAAACTCAATCTGTTTGAAATTTTGAAGATTTTCAACATCCTTTTAACAGTTTCCTGCAGAATCAAGAAGCAAAATATCAGTATTTTTTTCGAAAAATATGAAGAACACGAAGAACAGTCTTCGAATCTTCAAATCTTTCCAGCCAAAATTCTTCAAGAAATCAAACAAAACTATCCTGAGAACCTGCAAATCAGCAAAACTAAAAACACAGTAAGATCAAAACAGCCAAAAATTCGCAGAAACATATCAAAACTCAAGAAATTCAAATAGCCTAATTTTCAGGTTTAAAATTTTCGAAAATTTTCACCCAATTCTGCAGACATAATTCTGAACTGAGCTTCTTCAAGAGCCTAAAGCTCTGATACCAATTGTAGGTCCCCTGGTTCGTACGGATCGTCACAGAATCGTCAATCCAATCTAGAGTGCAGAATCCTCTAGATCAGAAAAGCACAGAAACGAGTAGAAAACATAATTTCAATTAAACCGATCTTTATTGATTATATATCAAACTGATTACAATCAATCAAGATCCTGAACACACACAAAATTCGTCCAAGACCTTTATCCCACAGGAATTCTCTCTCAAAAGCTGTTTTTGCTGATTAACCTAAACCCTAACGCAAAGCCTTGTTTATATAACACAAGGTTGCAACATGGACTAGGTCAAGACCTCATGGGCTGCGAATTGGTCTAAGCCCAATTCGCCCCATACACCCAATTCGTGTGGGTTTGGTTAGCCCAAACATTACAACTAACTATTACAAAGCCAAACTCGCTAACCGTTTATCGTTTAACTAATTACAAGATATCCAAAGACCAAATCAAAGGTGTTGTCACAAATATGCACCAACATAATCCAAAATTCGCTCTGAGAAAGCTTCGCGTAAAGTTTCTCCTTCTTTAGTAGTTACAAAAGGTCCTCAAATGTTGCCCATGCTCCTCCTTTATTCGTGAGTATATCAATATATCATCGATAAATACTATCACAAATTTATTGAGATACGACTTGCACACGTGATTCATTAAATCCATAAAACCACTAGTGCGTTCGTTAACCCAAAAGGTATAACGAGTTCGGAATGTCGTGTTCGGTATGCTCTCTTCTTGAATCCGCAACTGATGATAACCAGACCTTAGGTCTATCTTGGAGTAGATGTGAGGCCAATGGCCCGCAGAGCAGATGAAGTCACTGACTCTCTAGAGTCGGAGTCAGAATCAGAGGATATGTCTACCACCGATACTACGGGGGAAGCAACCTCTACAATGGCGATGTCGAAGACCTCCCTGTCGTCGAGGCCCTCGTCTGGATGGTCTACCTGAAACACCGGGACACCGTCGACGTCTAGATCGACGATGAAAGGCCAATCCTTGTGGGGGATAGCAGCGAGTGGAAAGGCTGGAAAAGGTAGAATCTCAACAATGTGCTCACCCTCGGGATGACCGATGATAATCTTGTCATGATGTTGAGAGGGTAAGGCTAGGGATTCATCCACCAGAGAGATGTCACCATCGACAAGGTCAGGCAATGTGAATGGCTGGAAATCATCTAAGTCGTCTTGGTCCGATATGAAGTCGGGATCCTCCTCTGGATCCGAGTCACTATCGGATGTGAAGATCTCCATGACAGGTCAGTACTCATCATCGAAGAAAAGCTCCATAGGGTTGTGATCATCATATATCCCACTACTCTCGGAGGAAGACATGATAACCTGTAAGATAAATGGTATAACATATATATATATATATATATATATATATATATATATATATGGGACCGCTAAAATGAGAACCACCTCCAGTTGTAAGAACCGTGAGAACTACACCGTACGGGGCGAGGTGGACCAAAAATTTTTTTCATAAACGTAGATGCATGTATTATAAACACATTTGTAAAAAAAATTCAAAAATAAAATGCCAGGTGTGTAGTTTTGAGCACCCAAAGTTTGCGTTTACGGGACCCGTAAATTTTATTTAAAATTTACGGTACCCGTAAAGACAAACTTGTGGTGTTCAAAACTACACACACGACATTTTTTTTTGAATTTCTTTTACAAATGTGTTTATAATACAAGCATCTACGTTTATGAAAAAAAAATTTGGTCTAACTCGCCCCGGATCAAAAAGTTCTCACAGTTCTTACAACTGGAGGTGGTTCTCATTTTAGCGGTCCCCTATATATATATATAGGGGACCGCTAAAATGAGAACCACTGGATATATATATATATATATATATATATATATATATAGGGGACCGCTAAAATGAGAACCACCTCTAGTTGTAAGAACCGTGAACTACATCGTACGGGGCGAGGTGGACCAAATTTTTTTTTCATAAACGTAGATGCATGTATTATAAACACATTTGTAAAAAAATTCAAAAAAAAAAATGTCGGGTGTGTAGTTTTGAGCACCCAAAGTTTGCGTTTACGGGACTCGTAAATTTTATTTAAAATTTACGGTACCCATAAACACAAACTTGTGGTGTTCAAAACTACACACACGACATTTTTTTTTTAATTTTTTTTACAAATGTGTTTATAATACAAGCATCTACGTTTATGAAAAAAAATTTGGTCCAACTCGCCCCGGATCAAAAAGTTCTCACGGTTCTTACAACTGGAGGTAGTTCTTATTTTAGCGGAATTCTATATATATATATATACATATATATATATATATATAATTACACACAAAATGTAAGGAGCACATATGTTCATTTTAAGTTATCCTATGTGTGTCGTGCGGATTAACTTAAGTTCTTATGTCTACTTTTTGTAGTCTAAGTCACGTAGTTGTCCTTTTTTGGTTTTTTTTTGTAAAATATATTTATGTAGTGGACTTTGCGAAATGTTATATGCAATGAAAATCTCGTGTTTTTGTAAAATTGTATTCATGAGAGGATCCTAGCGATTGTAGACTAGACTAAAGAAAGAATTATGGGTCACTACAATCGAAGCTCTTATACCAATCTGTAACACTCGGTCATAGGCGGAAGTACGAGGTGTGATCGTGATTGATTCTCATTGCATACGAATTAGCAAACATTCTGTATGATTAAAATAAACTCCAAATGCCATACCATAAGTTTCCAAACATAAACATGAGTTAATAATAGTGTTTACACTACTTCAAAAGAAACTAAGTATTAAAAGTTAACAACATAGTTCAAGTTTTTAAAAGATCAAGGATTTGTTCCTCATATCACTGCAAGGAGGCGGGATATAATGAACAACCCAACAAAAGTGGCATGGAATTATGAAGCTTGACATCTTGAAGCAAAGTTCCTGCAAAGATTCCACTCATTTCCTGAAATACATGTAAGTTTGAAAAATGTCAACAAAGTTGGTGAATTCATGTAGATATTGTGTAATAAATGAATATTTGTAAAATGTGAGATGTATTTGTATGAAATCGGTATGTAAACGTAAATGAAATCGTGATCATTAATGTTTTGTAGGGACATTAATATGTGTGACGACATAGGAAGCAATCCAAATCTTGACGATTTTTGTGCCGATTACCTTCGACTGAGACACAAAAGCACTCTTACGTGTGGGTCTATGGACCAAGAGTGGGGCTCGTCAAAACCCAAAAGATCTACCCCTTTCCATTCCTCGGTCTAAACTTGATTAATGGTTCTTAAGTACAACCCTATTCGCACGTGATCTAGTTGTTTCATTCCCTAGTCTAACATACCTTTTGTACATGTATTTCCGCCAAAAGTTTTAAGAAAACTAGAAAACGTTTAAAAGAGGGGACATAAACTCACAGATTTGCGTCCTGAAGCGTTATAAATTCACTGGTACTCCTTTTGTTTTGCGACGTAACCTACAAGTGTCCTATATATGTTAACCACCTAAGCTTACGATTACTATGTACAAGTTATCCATTTTGATTATGTATTTGCTTTGTCTTAGGTGTATATGTTCTAGTGTTGTTATTATATATTTTACAAATATATATAGTTTTGTATACTTGTGAGTTGTGTTAATGGGTCTAGTTCCTCTTGTGACTTCGTGCCTCGCACGAGTAAGATATGCATGTCCGAGACATGTGTGGGTCGTGTCCATTATAGCCGTTTGTCGCGTTATCATTGTTGTTAAAATGTTTTTTCTATTTGTAAGTATATATATTTTTTTATTTCCCAAATATATAAACATATATAATGAATTTTTGTATGCGATATGTTTTAAAAATAATATATTTTTAACTTATCTTTGTGTACGTATTCTTGTATTATTTTGTGTACTCTTGTCCTTGTATTTGTTTGACCAAATCAAAGTTGATTTATACTTTTGTTAACTAATATTTTCTATATTATTTAGTATAAATATATTTGTAATTTTACTAAATGTATACTTAGGCAAGTATATATGTATTTAGGTGTAAACACCTATGTATTTTGTATTTAATGTCAAAAATCATTTTTTATGATTTTATACCTTCCAGAATTTATATTTCTTAAAAATAATATATTTTTAAGGCTTGTTTAATATATATATTTTTATCACACTTGTTAAATATATATATATATATTTGTCCATATGTCCATAGTCTAAGTGTCCAAGATACTTGTTAAGGAAATATATAAAAATATATATTTTGTATTATGCCCATAAACCAATTTGGGCAAGTATAAGTATTTTTATACTTAATTGTATTTTGTGGTATTTTTTGGTGTATTTTATATTTGTATCATTTGTGTGTATTTTGTAGTTTATGAACCCTACTTGTATACTAGTACATAATACCCATAATATACACATAAACACAAAAATTCTTCGGTAACCACTAAATATATATAACTTGTCCCAATTATATATATTTATATACATTTTAATGCTTAAGAAAAACACTATTTTCTTAACTTATATTTTGTATAAAATTTGGGAAAAAATTATGGCTAAACACTTTGAATATTTTTCTTGGAAAATCTTTTGTAAAATTATATTTCTCTAAGTGTTTAAATTCTACAAAAATTTTACCATTGTTTCCCCTAAAATTAGAGGTTTTCCCATATTTAAAAACATGTGTTAATTTTCTTTATAACTCAACAATCATCCCCAACAATTTTGCAAGTAATAATGTACAAAATAATCCATACTTTTCATGCTAACAAACTTAAAATTTCGTATGAACCTGTAGTATTTTGGATCTATACTTTTAACATGTGATCTACTTGAATCAAATCGTGTTTGCCATACTTCGATTTTAAAAACTTGTTCATCCACTTTATTTGTGAGTTTATAAACATAAACATATCATTTTAACTATACTTACAAGTTCATATTTCAAGTTTTCAAGTCTTCTAACATGTTCATCATGGAGCTTTCAAGATCAATGTGTATACCTGTTGATAAGATTGTCAGTCCTATGGTACCATAACATACTACTGGTCGGCTTGATCAATGTTAATGAATGTCATTCGTGTTATGAATTAACGCACCAACAAGTTCGTTCACATTATTCAAATCGTCATGTTTTATATAAACCATAGCCTTTGTTTTTTAAAACTTCAAAACTAGTTTAGCACATATGGATCACCCAAAAACAATTGAAAGCATAAAATAGGGGAACTATGTACTCTCTTGGGATTGCAAAGTATCCCTGATCAAGTGAACTAACAAAGCTCGGGGAATCAAGGAATCAAGTGGCACCTAGTATTGAATAACTATGTTAATAAGTCGGGATCTAAATCGCGGAATCAGATAGAATGAGGTCTTGTAAATCAAGTGAGTGTTGGAACACATATGAAATGGTTTAACAAAGTCTACATTCTAATTTGGAATGACACCTAAGTGCTTTTGACCCGTTATGACCCGTTAAGGTAGTTTACGCTACCTTAACATGTCATTTGCGTAAAAAACGCATTCGGATGGTTAAACTAGTCCTATGATATGGCGTATATGCCTAAACATATTTAATAAAGTTGCAATATCAGTTTAAGTGTCAAAAATTAGGTTACATATGCTTAAAATGAATTTATGCGCAAAAAGGGCATTTTGGTCATTTTCTAAAGGCATATAAACAACCCATCATACAACTAACCAAACGAAGTGACCATAAGGTATAACCTCATGAGATTATTCCCTATACAACTACGGTCACAAATATGTGTTTGGTCGGATCCTAAGATCGACCAAACGGGTCAGATTTGAAAGTCAAAGCGGTGGTCAAACCGCTCGACTTACGACCCTAAATAAGCACTAAACTAAAAGTGATGAGTTAAACATGCCAAAACATGTTTAACTTAGTTGGAAAATTGATACCCGAAAATAGTTTCGTCGTAAAATGCACATAATTGTGCATTTTGACTGAAACTTTGACTCATCACTTCAACTAGTAAAAATGGTAATCGGTAGGTATAATCGCAAGGGATTATAACCTTGGTGATTATGATCACGTTGCAAAGTTCGATTGAACTTTGACTTGACCAATTCATGGTCATAACTGAAAGTCAAACGGTAGTCAAACTGTTTGACTTTCAGCTTAAATTAGCTAAAAGAACTGAACAAGACTAGGATAGAACACTTACTTGTGTTCTTGGATCCAAGAATGCTCAGTAGGAAGCCTCCAAAAGATGGTATCCTCCAATTTAGAACAGATGTGAGAAGATTGAAAGAAATGAGCAAGTTGAAATGCTTGAAAGCCTTGCTATTTATAGGAATTGAGAGTGCATAAGATCATGCCAAGTGTTTTGTGTATTACCCAAGGCTTCACAAGAACACAATAAGTGTTTGGCCAGGAACTGAAGCCTTGATGATTGATGTGTACAAAATGCAACATATAAATTACATCAACTGAGGCATAAAACCAACCCTTTTTAGTACAAATGTTGGAAAAAGCACGTTTCTTTCTTCCTTTTGAATTTACAGGACCAAATGAGGTTGAAAGAACAAAAGGAACAAATAAACAGCCAAAACCAACATAAATACAAGAAGAAGGAACAACGTGACATGCCCGACCCCTCGGCAACATCTCCCAAGATAAAAACAAGAAGACAGAAACTGACCACGGGGCCGTGCCCAGCCAGGCATGGGGCATGGTCAGCCCTGACACAAGAAGACAAAGCCTGCAGAAGCCTCAACGCCCACGACAGGGTCGTGCCCAGCTCACCATGGGGCGTGGTCAACTCTTAGTATCTTGATAGTACAACAAAGAGTTGACCACGGGGCCGTGTCCAGAGGCCACGAGGTCGTGTGGGGCCCTCTGCTGACAGCGGAAATTAATGATGGAAGAAAAGAAGGATGGTCGGGGCTCCGTTCTGACTATAAATAGGGGTGCTTGGTTCACTTCAAAGGTATCCATTGGCAATCCACTTCTCTCTCACTTTGCCACCACTCCACCACCACTACAACACCAACACCCACCACCATCATCCATCTTTCATCTTTAGAGTGTGTAGTAGTCTCGGGATCCTAGATTGATCGTAAGAGTTATTGTCAATCAAAGGCCACGCTTGGCTAATCTCTTACATGATTTGGTGAAGACAAGTCTTTAATGTATTACTTTTGATTTTTAATCTTTCGGCACTTTTTAATTGGGTTTGTATTAATGACTTTAATAACTAGTTCTTATCTTGAATGTGAACTTTCTTTAACATTTCTTCATGATGTCATTGATTTGCTCATTCGTGTATTTACGGTCTATATAAAGCGCGCTAACTACCTAGAAGGGGGTTAGGAGGGTGGTTTGGTAAAGTTCTTGTCTTGTTCAGTGTATAGATCCTGCGAGGACTTGGTTCAAGCTTACTAGGACCTCCTTCAGTTCCCCAAAGATATTGGATGGCGGAGGTGCGAATAGCTTGAACACCTCATATGTAAACGAATATTAAAACATTAAGCCGGCTTCTTGGGATTGTATCCTTGCTGACTCAAATCACTTAGTCGAGGGTAACATCACCTTCAAAAGAGGGGCCTACCACTTTTCGCATTAATATTACTTAATTGTCTTTCAATATTCCGACCCTTTGGGATTGTATCCCTACTAACTCAAACCACTGGGTTGAGGGTAAAGTCACCTTCAAAAGAGGGGCCTACTACTATAACAAAGATAATCTCTTAAAAAGTCCGAAAGTGCGAAAATCATCAAATGATACATTAACGATAAGTTGGATCCAAGTGATTCTATCTTGTCTATTTTTTTCATTTTATTTATCTTTTACTTTTTAGATTTATTTTCATGTTTAAAAACTCTTTTCAAAAATTTGGATCGATTAGACGTTGACGATAAACCGGTATTAAAAGCTCTTGTGTCATTGGACGACCTCGGTATCTTACCAACACTATACTACGCTCGCGACGGGTGCACTTGCCCAAGTGTGTGTTTAGTGTTAGTATAATATCGTGTTTTATAAATTTAAACTTGACTAATGCGTATGAAGAACTTAAAATATTAATAAAATCATATCAGGCTCGACGCACACCAAGTTTTTGGCGCCGTTGCCGGGGACACAAGGATTTTAAGAAAGTTTAAAATCAATGGCCTAATTTTATTTTTAGCATTTTTTCTTATTTTTTTAGGATTTTTCTTAATTTTTCAAAATCTGCAGAATTTTACACGGGCCGTGCCCATCATCTTTAGTGGCAATTTTTGTTTTCTGAGTTATAGAAGAGTGACAACGGGCCGTGGAGGTGCACCACGGGGCCGTGCTGATCTCCCTATTAACTGGGATCCAGAAAAACAACAACTGTAACACGACCACGGACCATGGTCATTGACCACGGGGCCGTGGTGAGAGATTTTACCAGCATTTCTTTTTTGTTTTAATCGCAGGACTTGGAACTCAATTGCAGGGCCTGAAAACTCTACGCAGTGCATGAGCTCTAGTTCTGATAAAGACATAAAAGAACCTCTAGACAAACCCGCAAGCTTTCTAAGAAAAAGACTAAAAGCCAAGAATCAAGAGAAGGCTTTGGGGGATCAAATCCCGATGGCGGATCAACGTACCCAAATGGATTACCTGCGACCCACGGTTGGTAACCTCGGAGCCGCCATCAATGTATCGAACGTCGATGCCAACAACTTCGAACTTCAGCCGCATTTGATCCAAATGCTCCAAAACTCCGCAACATTCCTGATGAAGATCCTCATTTACATATTACCAACTTTTTGGAAATATGTGACACTTTCCGGATCAACGGAGCATCAAACGGGTCGTCCGCCTCCGAGTGTTCCCATTCTCACGAAAAGACCGAGCCAAGGCTTGGCTCAACACCCTCCCAAGTGGTTCGGTAAACACTTGGGATGAACTTGCCCAAGAATTTCTATATAAGTATTTCCCGCCCTCTAAAACCGCTAAATTAATGACTGAAATAAATACATATTCGCAAGAGGACGGGGAATCCTTATATGAAACTTGGGAAAGATTCAAGGAGCTATTGAGGAAATGGCCTCATCATGGTCTCGCGGTGTGGCAACAAGTATCCACTTTCTATAATGGATTATTGCCACACATGAGACAAACACTCGACTCAAGCTCCAGGGGACTTCTAGGTAATAGACGCCCAAATGAAATCTATAATCAAATTGAGGAAATTGCTCAAAACAATTTTCAATGGCACACCCCCCGAGGCTCAAAGTCTATTACCCCGGGCGCCCATAAAGTAGATGAGAACACCTCTTTACAAGCCCAAATCGAGGCCCTATCCTCAAAAATCAAAAAAATAGAAATGGAAAAAACGGCCTCAGTTATGGCTTGTGAAGGGTGTGGTGGGCCACATGAAAATTGGAGTTGTATGAAAGAAATGGAAAATCAAACGGAAGTGGTAAACTATATTGATAATCGACCTAGACCATCGGGTCCCCCAACGGGTACCTACAACCAAGGTTAGCGTAACCACCCTAACCTTGGTTGGAGGGAGCCCAGGAATAGTAGTAACCAACAAAATCAAAATCAACGACCAAACTTTCAACAACAACCAAGAAATGAGTCACAAAATTTCACTCAACAACAACAAGGGGGCCGGGAGAGGCTTGAAGACCTCATCACACGCCTCATCTTAGAAACCGATAAAAGGTACTCGGATCGATTCCTACAAACGGAATTCGACATTAGAAACCAACGAGCTAGTATTCAAAACATTGAAAAACAAATAAGCCAGCTAGCCCAAAATTTCTCCGAGAGACCACAAGGCGCATTACCAAGCAATACCGAAACCAATCCAAAGGCGCATGTACACCTCATAACATTAAGAAACCGGACCGTAGGTCCCGAGGAAACACCACTATTCCCAACCAACAACAATCCACCCAACCAAACCACATCTTCACCCTCAACCCACCAAGAAACAACTATCCCACAAAATCTCGAACCTACCAAAAACCCCTCGGTACCCTACCCCGGTCGGTTATTTCGCCAAAAGACCGATGAGCAATTCACAAAATTCATATGCCTACTAAAGCAATTTCCTATTAATCTTCCATTTGTAGAAGTCCTCACTCAAATGCCAAAAATACTCAAAATTCATGAGAGACTTCCTCACCCAAAAAGAAAGATTGAAACTTTTCAATTGGTCAACCTAAGTGATGAATGCTCAGCCGTACTCCACAACAAACTCCCACAAAAGAAAATCGACCCCGGAAGCTTTATCATCCCTTGTTCCATTAGGGGATCATCCATACGAAATGCACTAGCCGACCTTGGGGCTAGCATCCATCTTATTCCTGCATCAATGTTTGACCGACTAGGACTAGGAAAAACGAGCCCCACAAAAATGAGCATACAATTCGCTGATAGGTTTGTCAAATACCCAATAGGTGTCATCGAGAATCTATTGGTAAAGGTCGGAGAATTTGTCTTTCCAGCCTACTTTGTCATACTCGACATGGAAGAAGACACCGAAGTTCCCCTCATTCTAGGAAGACCATTCCTCGCCACCACTCGTGCCATGGTAGATATGAGTGACGGTAAGCTAACATTGAGGGTTGGAGACAAGGAGATGAAGTTCGGGGTTGGAAAGAGAGGAAAGGACGACCCGGTCAACTACATGGATTCAATTGACTCAAGCATGGATGACGCCTCCTACGGTGCAACAAGGGATGCAAGACATCCCGCTCGGGTAACATATGACTGGCTTTGGGTCTAGCCAAGGACCCTTATAAATGTGGCGCACCATGGAGGCATTCCACGGAACTATGCTTAGTGTTAATTTAGTTTAACTTTTATGTTTTCTAGTTTAGTCTTACTTTTCAGGAATAAATCACACTCGAAAAGATGGAAACTACCAAAGGGACATTAAAACCGCACCCCATGCACGTAAACAGTGTCTCCCGACAACTTTTTCAACTTTCCAGCATGTGTAGCACGGGGTCGTGCCAAGCCCAACACACCCCGTACCCAAACTCTGCAAAAAACATCTCCAGATCAGGTAACTGACCACGGGCCGTGCCCAGTGAACACGCCCTGTGATCAACCTTCTGTTTAATTTTGTTACTGGCACTCTGACCACGGGGCCGTGCCCAGACCACACGGGGTCGTGGCCAGGTGCCCAGTAACATAAAACCTTTTTTTAATCACGCCTTTACACATTTGAATCAACCTAAAAACTTATTTTTTGGGCACATTGAGGACAATGTATAATTTAAGTGTGGGGAGAAGCTAAAAACTTGAATCTTACAAAGTCCTAATAACAAGCCTTACACAAAACTCATATTGGAACTGCTAATCACCACAAATCTTTAAAAAAAAAAACATTTTTTTACTTGTCTTGGTTTAATTTGGGAATAACAAGTTCTAAAAAGTTTATGTTTTTACAAATTTACAACCGATAGGGTCGTGATAAAAAGAACCGAATAAGAAAATTATGAAAAGGATGACAAATCTTTTTAAAATTTGATTATATATACTTGTTCACACTATAAACCCATTCCCACAATAAGTGAGTTTTGAGCCTTTATTGAGCATACATATATACATCTTTAAAGTAAATGCTCATTTTCATTTCTTGTGTGAATAGCCTCTTGGTTCTTACGACTCTAGAACTTGCCAAGACGATACATTCCCGGTTCTTACCAACTTAAACCCAAGTAAGTAAATGATGGAGGCATTAGGACTAACATTTTTCTTTCAAAACCATTGTTTTCATTCTTTTTACATCATTACCTAAAATCCCCCTAGCTAACCCCCCTTTGAGTCTAAACCTTTTTGTTTCAAAAACACGAAAAACAAACACCCATTACCAACCAAATCCCTTTTCCTTTCAAACCCATTTGTTTTAGTAAAAAGCTCAGTTTTCTTGTGACATATATATATATATATGTATATATATATATATATAGAGAGAGAGAGAGAAAATTTTGCAATAACCAAACAAGTTCCTCAAAAATCTTGTTTGAATATGCTTAGTTTGAATAAATGTCACAAAACTAAAAAGTTTTACGACAACCGACGCTTTTTACGCCTTTCACGATTTCACTAACTACTAACCCAAAAACCACCTACCCTTAGCCCAAGCCTAACCCTTCCCAAGTCCTCTTGATATTTACAAAGGTTTACAGTTAAAAAGGAGGAGATTTGATCGCTTGGCAAGCATACGGTAGAAGTAAGTTCCATGCCGGTATCGAGTGTTTTCACAAAAATACACCTTCGGCCGAGTGTTGAGTGATCTCCCGTGAGGTACATGTACTTGTATATAAATGGAATTTTAAAAGAGGCATGTTATGCCCAATAAATAACTTTTCTTAACAAGTTGTTCTAAATAAATCATGACGAATAGGATTGTAAATAAAATAAAAACAAAACTTCTTCTCAAGACAAGCCACAAAACTTCTTCTCTACCTATTCCATTTGGGTGTGTAAGCCACATTTAAAGAGTTTTGCTTGAGGACAAGCAAAGATTCAAGTGTGGGGGTATTTGATGTGTACAAAATGCAACATATAAATTACATCAATTGAGGCATAAAACCAAGCCTTTTTTAGTAGTAATGTCGAAAAAAGCGCGTTTCTTTCTTCCTTTTGAATTACAGGATGAAATGAGCTTAAAAGAACAAAAGGAAAAAAATAAACAGCCAAAACCAACATAAATACAAGATGAAGGAACAACATGACATGCCCGACCCCTCGGCAGCATCTCCCAAGACAAAAACAAGAAGACAGAAACTGACCACGGGGTCGTGCCCAGCCAGACATGGGGCGTGGTCAGCCCTGACACAAGAAGACAAAGCCTGCAGAAGCTTCTACGGCCACCACGTGTCGTGCCCAACTCACCATGGGGCGTGGTCAACTCTTAGATTTGCAGAATCTAGCATAGGAAAGAGTTGACCACGGGGCCGTGTCCTGAGGCCACGGGGTCGTGTGGGATCCTCTGCTGACAGCTGCAATTAATGAAGGAAGAGAAGAAGGATTGCCACGAGCCATGCCCAATGGACACGGGGCCGTAGCCGGGGCTCTATCCTGACTATAAATTGGGGTCCTTGGTTTACTTCAAAGGCATCCCTTGGCAAACCACTTCTCTCTCACTTTGCCACCACTCCACCACCACAACAACACCAACACCAACACCCACAACCATCATCCATCTTTCATCTTTAGAGTGTATAGTAGTCTCGGGATCCAAGATTGATCGTAAGAGTTCTTATCAATTAAAGGCCCCATGCTTGGCTAATCTCTTACATCACTTGGTGAAGACAATTCTTTAATGTATTACTTTTGATTTTTAATCTTTCGGCACTTTTTAATTGGGTTTGTATTAATGACTTTAATAACTAGTTTCTTAAGTTGAAAGTGAGTTTTCTTTACCATTTCTTCAAGATTTCAATGATTTGCTCATTCGTGTATTTATGGTCTATATAAAGAGCGTTAACTACCTGGAAGGGTGTTAGGAGGGTGGTTTGGTAAAGTTCTTGTCTCGTTTAGTGTATAGATCCTGCGAGGACTTGGTTCAAGCTTACTAGGACCTCCTTCAATGCCCCAAAGGTATTGGATGGCGGGGATGCGAATAGCTTGAACCCCTCATATGTAAACTACTATTAAAATATTAAACCGGCTTCTTGGGATTTTATCCTTGCCGACTCAAACCACTTAGCCGAGGGTAACGTCACCTTCAAAAGAGGGGCCTACCATTTTTTGCATTAATAACTTACCTAATTGTCTTTCAATATTCCGACCCCTTGGGATTGTATCTCTGCTGACTCAAACCACTGGGTTGAGGGTAACGACACCTTCAAAACAGGGGCCTAATACTATAACTAAGATTATCTCTTAAAAAGTCCAAAAGTGCGAAAATCATCAAAGGATACATTGAAGATAAGTTGGATCCAAGTGATTCTATCTTGTCTATTTGTTTTTCATTTTATTTATCTTTTACATTTTAGATTTATTTTCATGTTTAAAAACTCTTTTCAAAAATTTGGATGGATTAGACGTTGACGATAAACTGTATTAAAAGCTCTTGTGTCCTTGGACGACTTCGGTATCTTACCAACACTATACTACGCTCGTGATGGGTGCTCTTGCCCAAGTGTGTGTTTAGTGTTAGTATAATATCATGTTTTATAAATTTAAAACTTGACCAATGCATAAAATGAACTTAATATATTAAGAAAATCATATCACGCTCGACGCACACCAATGATCACACAAGATGCCCACAAGATTGCAAAACTATGAATAAAAACAAGTGCAGCATGCTGATTAAAAAAACAACATTCTTTCAAGCACCTATTCTCGTGCCACGCGACCCAAAGGGTATAGGTTCTCACACCCCGCCCCGCCAGCCAGATCAGACAGGTTTCAATTTTTGGTAGTTTTGGTCCCTGCAGCTTGTTTAAGGTGTTTTCGACGCGTTTAACCACTGTTAACCCAATTTTAAGGCTTTACACGGATGTTAAAGCTTAGGGGACTTGAAATATGCTTGGAAATATCATGGATGTCGGTTCGTTCGGCTGTACGGTTCTGTTTTTTGGTTAATTACAAAGAACGCTTTAACTAGTGTGGAAACGACCGTAATTGCGTAATGAATGGTACTTTTTTCATTCTCATCACTAAAATACAATATTTTAATGATTACAAAATTTTTTGGATTTACGTGTATGGTCTGTATGCAGAAATACACAAAATCGCATACTTTCGTAGTTTGATGCAAATAGTCCCTGTGCATGAATAATCATGTTTTTCAGATACCGAACCCTCCAAAACTTATTTCTAATTTAAGTTAAGGGTATTTAGGGTATGTTTGACTTATAACCTTGTTCTGGAGTGTACATTGTGTTAAACTGATTACGTTTACGTAAAACTTTCCATAAATGGTTTAAGAGTAAATCGAACAAGAACTTAAAATGTGCAATTGTCATATGAATATACAAGATCTTGAAATCAAAACACAATGTTTTATTGATAATGAAGTTGTTCTAAATTGTACAATGTTTACAAAAGCACAAATGTCACATGTACCCCCACTTGTTTCAGTAAATCTCGAGGTCGAGATTTCTTTTAAGGGGGTGAGGAGGTAACACCTGGTAAAATCGTGTCCAATGATGTAAAGACACGTGACCTTAACCCTAATGATGTCAAGTGTTGAGTATGAAGGACTATTGTTGCCAAAATGCGAAAAGATGTATGTGGAGGTAATAAAAGTATCAACATGCATAACCTATGCCTCTGAATGACCTTTTATGGTATTCGTATTCTTTAACGAGCCACATGTTGGACGTACAAAACCGTTTGTGAATTAAATCCAAAGTTTGTGAAATTAAGGGTTAAAAGCGTCAACATGTTTAATTATACCTCTGAGTGACCTTTTAATGAACCCGGAGCTTAACGGTGTGGTTACAGTTCCAAGAATACCTACAACCCAACTTGAAAGGTCATAAGTGCCAAAAACAAAATTTATTATGAGTTAAAAGATACAGGGACTTATCTTGCAAAAGTTTAAAATTGTTTTGCTGAATTTGTGAGGGGTCGCGCGCCGCGACGGGGTCTCTAGTCCTCGGTCGCGTGCCTGGAGGGGACCAAATGTGCAGAATCCTTGTGCCAGCTACAAGATTGCAGCCTTGGCCACCACTCAAACCACCATACACTCACAAACTGGAAACCATGGATCCATAGCTGGTTTTTAAAACATCTTGGGACACTTGGAATGATCTCTGGAGCTCCCTAAACACTTGGCTTAATCCAAGAACACCTCATTTCACTATAAATAGAGGTGTTCATTCACCATTTATCGTTGCCTCTCTCATTTTCTCACTTCTATTGCTCT
This sequence comes from Helianthus tuberosus, assembly GCA_030545235.1. Classification (NCBI taxonomy): domain Eukaryota; kingdom Viridiplantae; phylum Streptophyta; class Magnoliopsida; order Asterales; family Asteraceae; genus Helianthus; species Helianthus tuberosus. The sequence goes on from CM060415.1 coordinate 79,595,490, forward strand.
CTTGGAGATTCCTGGTATATGGAGATTCCACCTCAGTTAAAGTTTTTGAGCTAGGACCCTTTGTAAGTGTCCCTAGCCTCTGCATTTCGTTTTATAGGCTTTTAAAAGCCAAAAGTCGAAGTTTTTCGATAAACGCTTTGACTTTCAGCTTAGACCATTATGGTTTAGCCATTGTTCGAGGTGAACATTGCTACGTGATCGTAATTAGGTAGGTGTTAATCCCTCAAAAGGGCACCTCCTAATAATCATGTTTGTTTGGTCAATTAACGGGTCAAAGTTATTAATTTAAAAAGTCAAACGGGTCAGTTTTTAAAATAATTCATATTTGATAATGTAGGTGTTATAAAATATGTTTTATCACTTTAATAACTTGGTAATACTTATTAGAACATGTGTGAACATATTTTGCCCGTTAATTCAAGGTTTAGGGTCGGTTCGCAACCGAAAGTCATGAAGTTTGACTTCTACTTTGACTTTCAGGTATAACCCGAACTAGATTAGTTTCATTATGTTTTAAGGTTCTATTATAACCATATTATATTGTAGAATAACCTTCTGAGGTTATATTACATGGTCATACAGTAATCTGAGTTTATTTGCAAAGTTCCTTTATTATGCTTAATGTTGACTAAAATGCCCTTTTGTTTAAAAATAAGGTTTTAAATATAAATAAGCATGCAAATGAGTTATGTACTGATAAGTAAACATATTTGGCATATTTTGATGTTAACATTCTTGTCATAAACTGAATGCTTTTAAACGGACTAAAATTCCCTTTTACATGTAAAATGAATTTTAAACATAATTTCTTGACAAAACTCATTACATACTGATGTAATATCATATTTAAAATTTTTTTTGGGATGTCAAGTCAGATTACATACTGAGTTTATGCACATGTTCTTGTATAATACTCTTAAATGATGATAATGCCCTTATGGCACATAAAATGGTTTTTAAGCATAATATTTATACCAAACCTTTTGCTTACTGATATGTTATGATAAATAACATATTTTGATTATTCAAAGCTGGTCATAACATCAGATTTCTTAAACCGTCAGCATTTAACGACTTTAACGTCGTTTAGGGGCATGGTATGGTTTTAAACCATATTTATGAACCAAGACTTGTTACCTACGGATGTTATAAATCAATTTAAATATTTTTAAAGTAGGTATAAGTCATGAACTCAGAATCCCAAATAAGTTCTCAAATTTATGTGTGAAATGACCAGAATGACCCTATGGTGCATAGTTTGGTCTGAAAGCATAAATCACACATATATTTGGTATCCTACTGATATTATATCATAAATTAAATATTTTTCCAAAATGATAATGACCATAACATCTGTTTACTTGCAAGCTCCTTTTATAAGTCATAAAATGACCAAAACGCCCTTACGGGGCTTAATTCAGTTTTAAACCCTACCGGGTATACGTGTTGATATCCTATTGATATTATAACATGTTTTAAGTATGATAACATATGAAACTTGTATATGACTCATCAGGTTACCCGTAAATGTTTATACGCGTTCGGTTCAACTTATGTAACTAGTTTACATAAGTTTACCGAAACGGGTTCAACCTTATCTTTTTAACTTCAATTTCCAGAATGTAATTAGTTTACCCATATTATACAAGTCTTCATACGTGTTGATTTTAAACTACATTTCATTCCGGTCATCGCTCAATCTAGCGTATCGTACCATAATACATTCTTTAACTAGCCGGTCTAAGTCTATGACTTAAAAAAGGACCCATTAGCATTCTAATTGGTTAATATTACCATCATTCTAGACTAGAGCCTTTTGGTAAAAGCTATCTACACTTTTCTAGTGAATTATACGACTGAGTTAATTAAACCTTTCATCGAGTATTTGCTCAGGTAAATACTTTTAACTTATTTTCCCTTATACAGGCTTGGGATACGGTAAATTATTACCGCTTGGTCGGGTATGGGATCACTTAGCCAGATTGTGGCTATCAAATCTGCATAACCGATTTTAACATATTTTGTTTGATAACTTAAACATTGGGGGTTAACGCGACCGTGTCCTGGATATCCTCGGCTCATTTAAGTTGCTAATGGCCATGACTTAAGCATGGGGTGTAGGCATACACCTCACAGATGCAAATGCTAAAATATATTTTTACCCACAAGTTGGGGATAACTCCTTCGTAGGTTTTAAAAAGTGGTGTGTCGGTTAATCATGTCTCAGTTTCTATACTAGGCCCCATATGTATTGACAAACATATAAAACTGTGTACAAGACTAAAATTCTTAATTGTCCCAAGCTAAAAAAGATTTTAATGTGCCTTGTGCACTTAAATCAATTTTGGAAATGTTTTCAAAATGTGTCGGTTAATTGTATTTACCAGTGAAACTGACGTATTTTCAAAAGACAAAGTTACAGGTACAATACGAAATAGGCTGGAAGCTGCTCGGTATCGATAACAGGATCTTGCAAATCCTTAGAATGCCTTAAAGTTTGTTGAATATCATTTTTGTACATTTTATGATCCGCTTGTGGATCTTTTATTACAGCCGTCTGTATTTATTATTTTGAACTTTGAACACTCAGTCTGTAATAGTAATTTTATTCCAAGACTTCCGCTTTGCTATTCTGTGTTTAATTGTCTATGATGATATCAACTACGTCACGATACTCCCCATCGGGCCCACCGGTTTGTGGTTGAAATGTCTGGGTGTGACACCTATCTGGTAACGAAGCTGTGTATCTATGTATGTTGATGGAAGATCTGGTTACGTATAAATCTCAGTCGTGACATCAATCAAAAATTTATGTCATATAGAAAGGTCATGGTAGATAAATTGTATTTTTTGGCGTTGTTTACCAAGTCCAAATGTTGTTTAATGTGGAATTTGTAGTTTACTTTGTAATTTTAATAAATCTAAGTACTCGTTTTTAGTTTTAAATATCGTACAAAAAAATCATTTTATTATTAATCAATCCTAACATTAACTTATTACACAGACTTCTTACAAAAATAAAAACATTTAAAAATAATATGAAACACAGACTTAATAGTGTCACACCCCGATTTTTCGATATTGCGGAAGCGTCGCGAGGTGTGGCCAGAGCGATAATTGTTACATTCAATCAAGCAAACAATACATTTAAACCATGATAAGATGTTCATCCATACATTTATTTAAAAACCATAATTTACAATCCAACATCTTGTTCCAAAGATAAACTACAACTTTAATGACATTGTTTAAAGTTTAACACAAGTTTACAAAACATGATAATTAAAAGTAGGATGAAATCTTAATGCTGGACTTCTCAACAACAACACGGACATGCTTTTCCAAAGTCGTCCACTAATTACCAGTAATACATGTTTGTTTGAAAAATGTCAACAAAAGCTGGTGAGTTTATGTATTGAGTTTGATTCAAATAATTCTTCAAAATATTTGAAAGATTTAAATTGGTATAAATGAAACTTGTAAGATCATTAATGTTTTGCAAGGACACTAATTTGTATGCCGAATAGGAGCCAAACAAACCTTGACGATAAATTGTGTCTGAGACACTTGTTTTAGACACAAAAGCACTCTTAATGATCTGTTATTATTGCCGTTAAGAGTGGGGTTCTCCAAAACCCAACAGATCTATCACTTTCGTTCCTCGGTACTTGTTTATACATTAATGGCCCCTTTGTTTAATCCTCATCCGCATGTGATCTAAATATTTTCATTTTTATAATCATACCAATTGTAACATGTATACATCCCTGAAAGTTTAAAACTATAAACATTTAAATAAAAGAAGAAGAACATAAACTCACAGATTTCCACCCGTGCAAATCTCCATATGATGTCCGGTTCTGTGTTTGAGTCTCGACCTACAAGTGTTCTAATTCCGTTAGACACTCATGTTTATGTTTGATTTTCATGCAAGTTGCTCATCTTGAATTCATTAATAGACTTGTTTCGTTTTCTTTGCTTGTATTTAATATTTATTTACTTCATATATATTTTATGTCTTTTAAATCTAAATGGGCCTAGCCCATAATTGAAGTATGAAAATCCATTTCATGTTTTGGTATGTATGGGCCTAGGCTAAATAAGTTATGTAGGAATGGGTCTAGCCCAATTAAATTATGTAAGAGTGGACCTAGCCCAAAATGGTTTTTATAAAAGTGGGCCTAGCCCAATTTGATTTTATAAAAGTGGGCCAAGCCCAATTTGATTTTTAAAAGTGGGCCTAGCCCAATTTTATTTATAAAAGTAGGCCTAGCCCAAATGAGTTATGTAAAGATGGGTCTAACCCAAATTAATTTCTAAAAAGTGGATCTAGCCCATGTTATTTCATAAAAAGTGGGCCTAGCCCAAGTTTATTCATAAAAGTGGGTTTTTTGCCCAAGTAAATTTTATAAAGGTCAGCTTGATCCATATTTTTAAGAATACTTGTATTTTTATAAAAATCTAGTTTTTATAAAAATTGCTAAGTATTTTAGATAATTTATAGTTTCTAGTGCATAAACATTTTTAGTGAACTTTGTGTGACAGTTTGTGTTTATTTTAACCGTTTTATTTGTGTCGTCCGTTTCGTCCGCATCGTCCGTTTCGTCCGCATCGTCCGTTTCATCCGTGTCGTTAGTATTGTACGTTTCGTTTGTTTTGTCCGTTTTGTCTGAATTGTCCAATTGTCCGATATATTTGTTTATGTCCAAGTTTGGACAAATATATTTTGTACTTGACATGTTTTCAGGTATATGTATATTTTTGTACTTTTTGTGTAATTGTTTATTTTTGTATTAATTCCTAATTGAACTAAATACATAATATTTATACACAAAGTTACATACAGTCACACTTGAACATATATTTTTATCTAAAAATATATATTTTATACATTATTAGTTTAAGAAAAACATTAATAATTTCAACTTAAACTTTTCCACCTAAATTTGTTTAATCATGATTAAAATCTCTATTTATTTTTAATCACAAAAATCTTTAGTTTAAACATATTTCAATCACAATAAATTTTATAAAAATTTTGCCATAGTTTCTCCTAAACTATGGACTTTCCCATGTTTATATAAACATGTTTTTGATCATTTTTCAACTCAAATAATAATCAAATATCAAAGACTAATCTTTTAAATCATAAACTTTTAACAAGAATGTTATGAACTTGTGGTATTTTCATCTCTGTCCAAAAATGGAAACTTTATTGTTACTTTTCAACAAAATTTATAAATCTTAAACTTTAAATAAAAATTTATACTTTATACAATTTATAAAATCATTTTTGTTGTGAAGACATGTTCATAACTTTTCCAAAAATGGAAACTTTGTTGGTACTTTTCCACACAACTCTTAGATTATGTATTTTATATAAAAATCTATACTTTATACAACACATAAAATCATTTTAAGTGTGAAATCATGTTCATAACATTTTTATTAATGAATCTTGCTAGATCTAAACATGCATGTGTTTAGATCACATTTTTGTCCATGAAAATGCAAGGTTCAAATTTACTACACTAAGACAACTTCATGATCATCAAGAACATCCAATAATCATACTAGCATGTTTATTTTTGTTATTGTTTTTAAGTGATTTTTAGGTAGGATTCAAGATGATCTTGCACATTATTTTTAAATAATAATCATAAGAATGTAGATATTAGACATGAAACTTACTAGTTGCTAGATGATCAAGATGAAGATGATGATAATATTAAGAAAAGATGAGAATCTAAAAGCTTTAAGTCTTGATTAAGTGTTTCAAGAGTGCTTCCAAGTCTTGAAAATGCCTTAGAATCATCTTTGAACCTCCATGAATGATTAAATTTCTTGTGTTTGGATATTAAAAAAGATGAAGATGATGGGTGTTTGGCTTGGCCGATTACAAGGAGAGGGAGAGAAGGAGATGAAGAGTTTTGGGTTATGTTGGAAATGTGAAATGTGGTGGAGTGTTAGGAGATTAGTTTGATCTTGTTCTTCCACATCAACAACACTAATCATCATTTGAGCTACCCAACACATCAAATGGGAGGTGAGTGGGCATGGGGAGCCACCCAATGCCGTAAACATGAGGGGAGGGGGGTTTGGTTTAATTTTTTTTTATAAAATGTTTGATATATTTTACAAACCTTGTGACTTGAGTGTTTTATGTATTAGATTTTATAAAAATAAATGATCTAACACACTAACGCAATGTTATAACATGTCCAACTAGCTCACTAGACTTATTGTTTCGTTGTTCGGTTGATAGACTTGGTTCAGGTTTCGTACCGGGTCCAATACCGACATTTTAAATTAATTATGTAAATTTGTTCACACAAATATCCTTCTGATATTTTTATTGTCCAAATTTATTAACTAGTTTTTCCGGAGTAGTAAACTTGTTATTTTGGACATAGTTCCTGTACACGCTTTGTTGTCGGGTAGTTACCGAGCTAGTTGTGTAGCCTTAAATAATAAGATTTATATATGGATTTTTGTGTTGTTTTTAATAACCCAAATATTATTTATAATAAAAAATATTTATTTTTGGATTTTTCGGACAATTGTTGTATTGTTCTGCAAAGTGTCGTGAAGTGTAGAATCGCGGAGTTAATATGCGGATCGGACAATTTAATGTTTATATAAAAAATTTTGAAGTATTAGTCATCAGTTACTTCTAACCGCGCTTCGAGTTCCTATGGACCTTGACTAGTTTGATACGACTCCTCCTTGTTTTCTGAACTTTCGAATCCAAAACCTCAATGGGTTCTTCGATCAAATGGATTTTGTCGTCTATACAGATTATATCCGTGGGAAAAATAAGTGATTCGTCTGAAAGACACTTTTTAAGATTTGACACAGGGAAAGTGTCGTGGATGCTACTAAGCGTTTCTGGTAATTTCAACTTATATGCGACGGTTCCAATCTTTTCTAAAATCTCATAAGGTCCTATGTATCTCGGGCTAAGCTTTCTTTGCTTCCCAAATCTAGCTATGCCTTTCCAAGGCGAGACTTTTAACAACACTTTGTCCCCAACCTCGAAAGATAACGGTTTGCGGCGTTTATCAGCGTAGTTTTTCTGTCTGTCCTGAGCCGCCTTAATACGGTCTCGAATTTTAAATATTTTATCAGTAGTCTCTTGGACTAACTCTAGACCTATCATTTGTTTGTTGCCCATTTCCGCCCAGCATAGCGGAGATCGACACTTACGCCCATATAACGCTTCGAATGGATCAACTTGAATACTCATGTGATAACTGTTATTGTATGAGAAATCCACTAAAGGCAAGTGGATATCCCAATTTCCGCCTAAGTCCATCACACAAGCACGCAGCATATCTTCTAAGGCTTGAATCATGCGTTCACTTTGGCCGTCAGTTTGAGGATGAAAGGTCGTGCTTAGATCTAAGCGCGATCCAAAGGACTTTTGAAAAGATTGCCAAATTCTTGACATAAAATGACCATCTCGATCAGAGATTATGGACAAAGGCACTTCATGTCTTACCACAATCTCCTTGACGTAGAGTTCAGCGAATTTCTCAGTTTTATCTTTCTCTCGTATCTGGAAAAAAGTGAGCTGACTTGGTTAATCGGTCAACAATTATCCAAATCATGTAATGACCGCGAGAGGTCCTGGGTAATTTAGTTATGAAATCCATTGAAATTTGTTCCCATTTCCATATAGGGATTTCAGGTTTTTCTAACAATCCATAAGGTTTCTGCTATTCGGCCTTAACTTTAGTGCATGTTAGACATTTTCCAACATAAGTTGCAATATCACCTTTGATATTAGGCCACCAATAATATTCTTTAAGATCGTGATACATTTTATCTACTCCGTGATGTATCAAATATTTGGATTTATGAGCCTCGTCTAGAATTAGGTCTCGAAGACCGCCAAAATGAGAAACCCAAATTCTACTCATGAAGTACAAGGTTCCATTCTCTTTCGGCTCTAGATTTTTTTCCTTACCTCTAATCATTTCTTCTTTAAAGTTTCCTCTTTTAGTGCTTCTTGCTGAACGTCATGAATTCGAGAGGTAAGGTTATTATGAATTGTGAGTCCTAATGATCATACACGTAGGGTCTTAACTCATTCTTTTCGGCTCAAGGCGTTCACGACAACGTTCGCCTTCCCTGGATGATATTTGATCTCACAATCATAGTCATTCAACAGTTCAACCCAATGTCTTTGGTGCATATTTAACTCTTTCTCGTTAAATATATGTTGAAGAATCTTGTGATTAGTGAATATTGTGCATTTGGTACCGTAAAGGTAATGACGCCAAATTTTTAATGCAAATACCACCGCACCTAACTCTAGGTCATGTGTGGTATAGTTCTTCTCGTGAACTTTTAATTGGCGTGATGCGTATGCGATAACCTTCTCTCTTTCAATTAATACGCATCCTAACCCTTGATGTGATGCATCGTAATAAACTACAAAATCATTTGTGTTGTCCGGAAGTGATAGAATTGGTGCATCACAAAGTTTGTCGTTAAGCAATTGGAAAGCTGCTTCTTGATTTTCTCCCCAATCAACCTTCTTATCTTTCTGAGTGAGGGAAGTGAGTGGTTGAGCAATCTTCAAAAAGTTCTCAATGAATCTTCGATAATAACCTACCAATCCTAGAAATTGGCGTACTTTGGTTGGTGTCTTAGGTGCGTTCCAATTTTTAATGGCTTCTATTTTAGATGGATCGACATGTATGCCTTTCTCATTGACTACATGTCCAAGAAATTGAACTTCGCGAAGCCAGAATTCGCAGTTAGAGAATTTTGCATACAGTTTCTCCTTCTTTAACAACTCAAGAATAGTTCTAAGATGATGTTTGTGTTCGTCCTTGTTTCGTGAATATATCAATATGTTATCAATAAACACTATCACGAATTAATCAAGGTACGACTTGCACACACGGTTCATTAAGTCCATGAACACTGATGGTGCATTTGTTAAGCCAAAACGCATAACAAGGAACTTGTAATGACCATAGCGAGTTCGGAATGCCGTCCTCGGAATACTTTCTTCTTGAACTCTAAGCTGATGGTATCATTACCTTAAGTCAATCTTTGAATAGAAACTCGATCCTTGAAGTTGTTCAAACGAATCATCAATCCTCGGTAGTGGGTACCGATTCTTGATCGTGAGCTTATTCAATTCTCGATAATCAATGCACATTCTAATACTTCCATCCATCTTTTTCACGAATAAAACTGGAGCTCCCCAGGGTGAGAAGCGTGGTCTAATTGTCCAACAACTCTTGAAGTTGTGTGGAAAACTCTTGCATTTCTGAAGAAGCTAAACGGTAAGGAGATTTTGCTACGGGTTCAGCTCCCAGAATTTAGTCTATAAGAAATTCAAATTTTCATTGTGATGGTACTCCCGGCAAGTCTTCAGGAAAAAACTTCAGGGAATTCCTTCACAACAGGAATCTCCTCAAGTCTCGGCTCCTTGGCCTTCTTATCAACTACGTGAGCTAAGAATGCTATACATCCTTTCCGTAGACACTTCTGAGCTTTCATACAAGTAATAACCCGTAGTGGCATTTCGTTCTTCTTTCCATGAACAAGATGCATTTTGTTATTAGGTAGGGGAATACGAATGATCTTGTCACAACACACGACTTCAGCTCGGTTATTGGATAACCAATCCATACCAACTACGATAACGAAACTACCTAATTGAATGGGTAATAGGTCGATGTTGAACTTTCGTTTGCCCAGCTCTAAAGAGCATCCTCTAACAATTTCACTATATTCGATTACTTTTCCATTCACTAGTTCGATAGCGAAAAGATTGTCTAATTTATTTGAATTCAATCTAAGTATATCTTTGAACTCTAAAGATATAAAACTATAGTCTGCGCCAATATCAAATAAAATAGATGCAAAATGATCGTTGATAGGAAACGTACCCGTGATCACATTAGGATCTTGGTGCGCTTCTCGGGATCCTATCACAAAGGCTTGACCATGGCCTTGAGTTTCTTTTGGGCAATCCTTCTTGAAATGGCCCAAATCTCCGCATCCATAACAACCTTTGTTCTTTCCCTTTTCGTTTCCATTTCCGCTACTTCCTTCTTTCTTGTCTCCATTCTTATTTCCTTTATTATTTCCCCAACAATTCTCAGTGTGGTGTCCCAACTTTCCACACTTATCACACTTGGTGGTTCGGCATCCACCATGGTGATGATATCCACATTTGTTGCATTTCAGTGCGTTCCCAGCATATCCCTTCGGTCCGGTTTCGGTAGTAGCCACAAATGCCTTCCCCCCTTTCGCTGCGGGGGTTTCTTTCTTCTTGTTGTTTGGCCTCGATCCTTTCTTGAAATATGAAAATTTTCGCTTGTTGTCTTTCGAAGAAGACTCCACTTCTGTCTCCTTTGTTTTCTCAGCATCTTTCCTAGTCAACTTATTCATTCTTACCGCCTCGCCGGTAAGACTCACAGCAAGTGTCACAGCTTTAGTAATGTTAGCCGGATGCGAGGACGTTACCATACTCCTGATCTCAGGGGCTAATACCCAGATGTATCGTTCAACTCTTTTAAACTCGGGAGTCACCAAGTATGGGACAACCCGTGAGAGGTCATGAAAACGCTGAGTCTAGCCGTAAATGTCAGCTCCGATCATAGCCAAATTCCAAAATTCCGTCTCTAGTCTCTGTAGTTCTGCTCTTGAACAATACTTTGCTTGCATCATCTCTTTCAATCTTTCCCATGCAATAGCATAAGCAGCTGCATCTCCTAACGTCTGGACATGAATATTCCACCAGGAAAGAGCTTCGTTAACGAACAAACCCGAAACATACATAACTATTTGATTAGGTGAACAGTTACTCATACAGATCACATAGTCCATCTTTTGAGTCCAACCTACGTAGGCCACGGCACCGCCAGTGCGTTAGTGGCTTGCAATCTAAGAATTGCTTGTACGTACACCCTGAAATATTCATTCTCAAAAATTGTCAAAAATATATATTTTTGGCAAATAAATATTAATGAAAATTCTTTTATAAGATTATGAATAACCAACCGTTTACAAGATTCGGAGCTCTTGGTGGGGTTGGAACCCTAGCTTCACCATCTTGGATGTTACGGTTTGCTTCGTGTTGTGCGATGGCGCCGGAGATTCGCTGGTTCAACAGAGCATCGAGTTTGGCTCGTGATGTAGGTAGAGGGGTTTGAATTTGATGCACATTTCTTCTCTTTGGTGCCATGATCTTCATATATATAAAATATAAAAGTGATTAGACGAATATTTAAAATAAATATTGTCATTCATGGACTTAAATTGAATAGAATATGTCATCATATAATACAAGTATATAAATATAGGATAAATCCAGTCATCTCTCAAGCAAAGCATCCATACTATAATCATCATAACATGTACATAATAAACAATAATAATGCATAATAAAAGAAAAGATACCAACTTTCATATATATATTATCAACTTGTTACATCATTTTTGTGAAGAAACAAAACTAATTAGGAGTTACATCACTCCAATATCCAAGTTATATACAATACAAAATAAAGTAGATATTTTCTTCACATTGTTCTTCAAGGTCTTCAAGTTGACTATATATCTTCAAAAAGTCTTCGGTTCTTCAAAAACGGGTATGGATACTACCCTTAAAATACGATAACATACCATAACTAGACTGATGGTGGGGGTGAGGGTGTAGATGCGTGTATCACACCACGGATATACGCGATCTCCTCCTCAAGAGCGCGGATGCGCTCTTCATGGGATGAAGGAGTAACATGAGGTGGTGTAGGTACTGATGAAAATGATGGTGGAGGAGATATCAGTAGTAGGGGTAGTGATGGAGGTGACGATGTGGGTAATGGTGGCTGAGATGATGATGATGATGGAGCACTCTAAGATGCTCAAAGAGTGGAAACCTGAGCACTAAGCTCATGAAAACGTCTAAACAAAATACCGAGCTGTATCTCGGTAGACGTGACCCTATACTCGATGGTGGTAAGTGGCATGTGAATCGGATGGTACGGGTCTGACGGGCTCATGCCCGGGGGTGGCGGAAGAAGTGAATCAGCAAAGTAGGGTGAGAGGTAGGAGACAATACTGTGCATGAGTGGTGGAGGATGAGACAAATCTCCGATAGTGGAAAGTGGATCAACAAGAGGATACTCAGTCATAGGATGACTGTGTGGAACGTATGATGGCCCTGAAGTAAACGGGTCTTGATAAGAACCGAGAGTCAGTGGAACAGTAGCAGAAAAGGATCCAATAAAAGGATATGGTGGTAGGTGCTCGACGGGCTAGGAAGTACTACCCAAAGTGAAATGTGATGGTCTATTAAGTGAGGGAGGCATCAGGTGGTCAATGGGGAGTGTAGCGTCTCCTGACGAATATGGTGGTGGTATAGACTCAGATGGATGATCTGTAGGGAGTGTAGCAGGTAAAGCAAATCAACATGAAACGGTAATACATCTGAATATGGGGGTAAAATTGTATCGGGTGAAAGCATAGGAGATGGTGTCTATGGGGAAGTAGGAGCGGATGATGAAATATCAACGACTGTGATCTCGGGCTGAGCTACCTCTAACATAGCTACGTCAAAGTCCTATCTAATACCGAGGTCGTCATCAACGTGGTCAACATGAATAACAGGGATGACATCGTCATCATCGTCAATAACAGGAGGAATGACGTGATTGTCAGCGTCGATATCACCATCAACTGGACCTACCACATCAAGTGGTACGGGAACGTATGCAACAACAAGTTCACCCTCAGGGTGACTATATATGATCATCTCATGGAAATGTGGTACAGCAAGAACATCATCCTCGACAGGAATATCTACATGATCAGGCTCCAGAAGGGCAAATGGCTGAAAGTCAATGTCCGTCCATTCATCATCCGAGAGGTCGTCATCGGAGATGATGATGATAGGAATATCATGGCCGTCTAGTGGTATGAATCAGTATTTGGGATAGAACCCATAGAATCTGTGTCGGAACTGCTATCAGCAAAACAATCCGTACAACTTACGTTTAAACAATTATTACTTATAATAAATTTTTGGGCAATTGTATTTTTGGTTTCATTGTAAGTTATCTCATGTATTTTTGCGGTCAACTTATTGCTATCATGTCTAATCCTCAAAGACTAATTCGTATAATGTCCTTGAATTATTTGTTTGAATTTATAGTTTGGTATTAGTGGACTCTTTGTAAAAATATAATGAAAAACACTTATTATATTTTCATAAACGACTTATAAACGACTTTTATAAAAGACATTGTTTTGAAATGGTAGACTAGACTCAAAAGAATCTTAGTTCACTACAACTGAAGATCTGATACCAGGTCTATCACACCCCAGAGTTTTCGATATTAGGGAAGCATCGCGAGGTGTGGCTGAGCGGTAATCGTTACATTCAATCAAGTAAACAACACATTTAAACCATGATAAGATGTTCATCCGTACATTTATTTAAAAACCATAATTTGCAATCCAACATCTTGTTCCAAAGATAAACTACAGCTTTAACGACATTGTTTAAAGTTTAACACAAGTTTACAAAACATGATAATTAAAAATAGGATGACATCTAAAAGTAGGACTTCTCAACAACAACACGGACATGTTTTTCCAAAGCAGTCTACTAATTACCTTTAATAAATGTTAGTTTGAAAAACGTCAACAAAAGCTGGTGAATTCATGTATTGAGTTTGTGTCAAAAAAATCTTCAAAATATTTGAAAGATTTAAATTGGTATAAATGAAACTTGTAATATCATTAATGTTTTGCAAGGACCCAATTCTGTATGCCGAATAGGAGGCAACCAAACCTTGACGATAAATTGTGTCTGAGACACTTGTTTTAGACACAAAAGCACTCTTAACGATCGGTTATTGTTGCCGTTAAGAGCAGGACTCGCCAAAACCCAATAGATCTATTTCTTTCGTTCCTTGGTACTTGTTTATACATTAATAGCCCATTCATTTAATCCTCATCCGCTTGTGATCTAAATATTTTCATTCTTATAATCATACCAATTGTAACATGTATACATCCCCGAAAGTTTAAAACTATAAACATTTAAATAAAAGGGGAAAACATGAACTCACAGATTTGCGCTCCGTGCAAATCTCTATATGATGTTCGGTTCTGTGTTTGAGTCTCGACCTACAAGTGTTCTAATTCCGTTAGACACTCAGGTTTATGTTTGATTTTTGTGCAAGTCGTTCATCTTGAATTCGTTATTAGACTTGTATTCTTTGGTTTTCTTTGTTTGAATTTAATATATATTTACTTCATATATATTTATGTCTTTTAAATCTGAATGGGCCTAGCCCCTAATTTAAGTCTGAAAATCCATTTCATGTTTTGGTATGTATGGGCCTAGCCCAAATAAGGTATCTAGGAATGGGTCTAGCCCAATTAAATTATGTAAGAGTGGACCTAGCCCAAAATGGTTTTTATAAAAGTGGGCCTAGCCCAATTTGATTTCAAAAAGTCGGCCTAGCCCAAATGGGTTTTATAAAGATGGGCCTAGCCCAATTTAATTTCTAAAAAGTGGATCTAGCCCATGTTGGTTCATAAAAAGTGGGCCTAGCCCACGTTTATTCATAAAAGTGAGTTTTTAGCCCAAGTAAATTTTAAAAAGGTGCGCTGGATCCATGTTTTTAAGAATACTTGTATTTTTATAAAAATCTAGTTTTTATAAAAAAAATGCGAAGTATTTTAGATAATTTATAGTTTCTATTGCATAAACATTTTTGGTGAATTTTGTGTGACGGTTTGTGTTTATTTTGACCATTTTGTTTTGTCGTCCGCGTGGTCTGTTTCATCCGTGTCGTTTGTTTCGTCCGTGTCGTTTGTTTTGTCCGAATTGTCCAGTTGTCTGATATATTTGTTTATGTCCAAGTTTGGACAAATATATATTGTACTTGACATGTTTTCAGGTATATGTATATTTTTGTACTTTTTGTGTAATTGTTTATTTGTGTATTTATTCCTACTTGAAATAAGTACATAATATTTATACACAAAATTACATACACATGTTTGGTCATACTTAAGCATATATTTTTATCTAAAAATATATATATTTTATACATTATTAGTTTAAGAAAAACTTTAATAATTTCAACTTAAACTTTTCCACCCAAACTTTGTTTAATCATGATTAAAATCTCAAATCATTTTTAATCAAAAAAATCTTTAGTTTAAACATATTTTAATCACAATAAATTTTATAAAAATTTTGCCATAGTTTCCCCTAAACTATGGAATTTCCCATGTTTATATAAACATGTTTTTGATCATTTTTCAACTCAAATAATAATCAAATATCAAAGACTAATCTTTTAAATCATAAACTTTTAACAAGAATATTATAAACTTGTGGTATTTTCATCTATTTCCAAAAATGGAAACTTTATTAGTACTTTTGAACAAAATTTCTAAATCTTAAACTTTAAAAAAAAGTTATACTTTATACAATTCATAAAATCATTTTTGTTGTGAAGACATGTTCATAACTCTTCCAAAAATGGAAACTTTGTTGGTACTTTTCCACACAACTCTTAGATTATGTATTTTATATAAAAATCTATACTTTATACACACATAAAATCATTTTAAGTGTGAAATCATGTTCATAACATTTTTGTTAATGAATCTAAACAAGCATGTGTTTAGATCATATTTTAATTCATGAAAATGCAAGGTTCAAATTTACTACGCTAAGACAACTTCAAGATCATCAAGAACATCCAATAATCATACTAGCATGTTTATTTTTGTTAATGATTTTAAGTGATTTTTAGGTAGGATTCAAGATGATCTTGCACATTATTGTTAAATCATAATCATAAGAATGTAGATATTAGACATGAAACTTACTAGTTTCTAGATGATCAAGATGAAGATGATATAATATGAAGAAAAGATGAGAATCTAAGAGCTTCAAGTGTTGATTAAATGTTTCAAGAGTGCTTCCAAGTCTTGCAAATGCCTTCAATCATCTTTGAACCTCCATGAATGATTGAATTTCTAGTGTTTGGATTTAAAAAAGATGAAGATGATGGGTGTTTGGTTTGGCCAATTACAAGGAGAGGGAGAGAAGGAGATGAAGAGTTTTGGGTTATGTTGGAAATATGAAATGTGGTAGAGTGTTAGAAGCTTCGTTTGATCTTGTTCTTCCACCTCAACAACATTAATCATCATTTGAGTTACTCAACATATCAAATGGGAGGTGAGTGCGCATGGGGACCCACCCAATGCCGTAAACATGAGGGGGTGGTTTGGTTTAATTTTTTTTTTATAAAATCTTTGATATATTTTATAAACTTTGTGACTGAATGTTTTATGTATTAGTTTTTATAAAAATAAAAGATCTAACACACTAAAGCAATGTTATAACATGTCCAACTAGCTCACTACACTTATTGTTTTGTTGTTCAGTTGATAGACATGGTTCAAGTTTCGTACCGGGTCCAATACCGACATTTTAAGTTAATTATGTAAATTTGTTCACACAAATATCCTTATGATATTTTTATTGTCCAAATTAATTAACTAATTTTGCCGGACTAGTAAATTTTTTATTTTGGACACAGTTCCTGTACCGGCTTTGTTGTCGGGTAGTTACCGAACTAGTTGTGTAGCCTTAGATAAAAAAATTTATATGGATTTTTGTGTTTTTTTTAATAACCAAAATATTATTTATAACAAAAAATATTTATTTTTGGATTTTTCGGGTAATTGTTGTGTTGTTCTGCAAAGTGTCGTACCCTTCTGCAGAATCGCGGAGTTAATCTACGGATCATACAAATTATTGTTTATTAAAATTTTTAGAAGTATTAGTCATAAGTTACTTTTAACTAATGTTTTCATGTAATATTTTAATTGGACATATCTTCATGTCTCGTTTTTGCCATGTCGGACTGTACCGCTAGTAGTCCTGGCATGAATAGTGTGTTCACGTTTATATTAGTTTGTCTAGGAAATAATTTATATTGTTTGGCAATGCAGCGAACACGGTATTCTTTCACGATATAATTTTTGTATCATCCTAGACTTTTAAGACTTAATTAAATAAAATCAAGTCAAATATGCGAAAATAAATAATGTAATAGTTGTTCTGGTTGTACGGAATTACCGGTATTTTGCCGAGTGTCACAAATACCAAATTCAAAACACTTTATTATTAATCAATCCTAACATTAACTATAAGTATTCCTCACCCGGGTCACTTTCGTTGGCTTCAGCACAACCTAGCTAGGTAGTTAGATTGACTAGCGCCAACTCGCAAACGGGCAAACTTGAGTTCTGCCATGGCGCAGTCGTAAGCAAAGTTTGCTTCATCATCGGTGACACGGTCCCAATCATCATACTCATTTGGAGGTGACGGGTTAAATAGGCCAGTATTTAAACGGGGTGAGCGTCGAGATCTAAAAACATGTGTTTGATAGGCTGCTGGCGGCGCATGGTAGGCTGCTGGCGGCGATGGATGGTTCAAACATGCGTACGACCGGCCGGGTAACGACAACATGTGGAACAGTTTCACGGGTTGAATATCGACCAGAAGGTCGTCTAACGTTCGATTGTCCGACTTCACCACCACCCATATCTTATAAGTAGTTTTGATAGATAATATTCATAATATTGTTATGTGTAGTGGTCTGCTAGCTTTATATAGATAGAGCCATAAATTTTCAAATTTTGTTAGATGATATTGTTATGTAAAATACTTAGAAAAAAAAACACATGGAACAACTTTTTTAAGTTTTATAAATACAACAACTAACACAAATCACAAATCACAAATACAACAGGTTGGATTCAAATACAGTAACAACAACAAATAGAACAAAACATTGTTGAGCAATAATTAACATGGTGTGATTCCAAGTTTCCTTTGTATGCGAGTTCTTGAAAATTTTGCTTTGATCTGAGCCCCTTAAAGAGATACACTGATCACATCTGTGTTATCTGCCAGGTACCATCACCCATAAGCACTGGCACTTCTAAAGCGCAAGAAAACGTCATTTTCAAACCATGTAAGCACCTTCGTTTCTATTTGGAGACTATCGAAAGGACTAGAGATAGGCATTGTATACAATTGGTTACATATAAAACATCTGATTTTCGGTAGTACTTATAGGATGCAAATTATAATTTACAAATAATTCGAAAATGTTAAAAATTATTATCGACAAGCACATTAGGATGCGTCCTTCAATAAAAGCAAACGAGCTAGCCAAGGAGCCATTAGTGAGCCAGCCAAGGAGCCATCAGTGCCTCGGGAAGCAGTGGAGCCAGACGCAACAAGCTACCTTTTAGTGGGATGCACTAGCGGCTGACTCTTCCACACAAAAGCCACACATGTCAGACTCTTATTGAAGGACGCATTGGAGGCCGGATGCGCCGTTCCAAGAGCGCATGAGGTGGCCATTTTCGCAAGTGGGTTTGGTCTTTGGCCATTCTCGTAACCCTAGTTTGAGAGCCAATGCTTTCTGCATTTTGTTATTCAAAAGTGCGTACAAAACAAGGAATACAGAGTCCCTGTAAAAGCTAAGGAACAACAGCTTAAAAGCTTTAGACTTGGACTAAAACAAACATAAAAACTAGCCAATGACTTTATTCAAAAACTAATTCAAATAACAAAAGCGATAAACGAGATAAACAACTTCTTCCTCACATGCAGCAAGATGACCCATAAACTTCCACATGCATGAAACAGTAAGAATGTTTAATCTGTCTTCAACACTTTTCACATTGTTTGGAGGCTACCATTTTCAAGTGATATTAGGTTGGTGAATCCTATCATAAGCAACTCGAAGTCATCTTCTCTCACAGTGAGGCTAACTCGTGTATAACGATCTGTGGCACTTAAACGGCTTCCACTTAGGCTTATGATTTTTCCTGCTTCTAGCACTGCGCGGCAGTCTTTGTCTTCTTCTCTTTCACATTTCACCCATGCAAAAGCTGCAATTATTGTATATTAAACCATCACGTACATTTCAAATTTCATGATATGTCTATATTACCAGTACTCCAAATACATAACTAAAACCATCATATGGTGGATTGGAAACACAATATAAACTGATTGTATATGTTACATGAAATAAATTACCTGGAGTTGGTAGCCTAGTTTCGTTGAAGTAATTGCAATGAAAAGGGTGTCTATTCTGGAGTGAAAATCTAGTTGATTTTGAGAAGACAGAAGTTAACCTATCCCAACGCTCGGTCATCTTGGTGTAAGCAAATTCAAAAAACGGTTTTCCATCTTCATCTATTGTTGTTTCTAGAATCTTCAAAGCTCTTAGTTGAGTATCATGTGAGATCCCCACATCAGACATGGAGATATATAATAAAATATTTTCATATACTTCTCTATCTTTTATAATTGCCCACCTATATGTATAGTACGTGATTCAGTGAGAGGGAATAGATAACTGTGATATGTAATATATTTGAAAACAAAATATATAAGTATCAGGGCCGGACCAATAGGCTTAGCATTCTAGGCAAAGGCCTAGACCCCCAAAATATAAGGGCTCCAATTTTTTTTTTCATATATTACATGTGTATGAACAAAGAGCTAGGTAACACGCAATAACCTAAACAAGTAAAATATCTAGACCTTGCTAACTATGACGGATGTGAATGGTGATTGGGGGGAGAATTTAGGGATAATCGTTTGCCACAGATGGTGTGATTTGCGATTGAATAACCATAAAAAACAATTTTGCGATTTGCTATTGCCAATTGATATTCTTTTAGGTTCAAGTCTCACAAGGGCCCTGACTTTGTAATTCGTTTAGGGCCTCCATAAACGTTAGGCCGGCCCTGATACGTATTTGTTCAGTTTTTGTAGATCTCTGCGAAAAAACTGTTTCTACAATGTATACGCCCATGTATAGATATATAGATTTATGTACTAAAATGATATGAAATAAGATACCCAAAACGTGAACCGGCGTGACCTGTGAGCTTAGAAAGAGAGAAAATCATGATATCCTGATCCGAAGGCTCTGGGATAGGTGTAAAATGTGGCCAATAGAAGACCTGATCATATATTGCCTTGCCTCCAAATACCGGGTTCTTCAACTCCCCATCTGGATTGTTTGGTGAGGTTACAAATTCAATCACATCCCGGTTATTTGTTGAATTTTTCGATTGCAATGAGTTTGTGTCTCCTTCAAACTCAAAATACTTGGAGCTAAAGAAGCTGGTCTGATCTCTGAACAGCTATAGAACCCAAAAAAAAAAGCTAAGAAAAGGAAAACCTATAAAGAAATCAAAAGAAGAGTGAATATTTCTATAGATATTAAAACTTGTTACCCAATAGAACGGTATGGAAGCGAGGACGTTGGACGGTGAAGAAGAGTTTCCAGAAGAAAGAGCGTAAACCGCTGCACTTAGAAGTTGGGCTGACCCGACACCGAAGACCATGTATCGTCCTTCAGTGACTGCATTTCCGGCTATGGAATGTAGCTTACGAATGCAATTTTCAAGCTCTGTTAACATCTTAGTGCCGTGAGCGTAGTTGTAACTCATACGATGCCAACCCGATATGACGACTGCAGTATTGGCAGCATTTTGAATCCAAAATGGCTCAAGGAATGTAAGATCCCCACTGCAACATACATAAATGTCACAACTATATAAATAAAAAAAAAAAAAAAAAAACGTTACATGTATAAATCAGTTTAACCATCCCTTTGGTTTACATGTTTAGTATGAAAAGTTGACAGCATGAGATCATGTTTAGTAATAATCAGGAAGTTACCTTGTGGCAACTGCAGCACATTCAAGAGAATACTCAGAGCAATCAAACCCACTATAACAATTAAAGCACTCACAAACAGGTTGACCATCAGAAGTCAAACGGTCAACAAAAGCTCTACCATGGCCAGAGCATGAGGCTGCTGCAACCGCCTCCGCCTCTGCCGCTGCCTTCTCGCTCCATGTCAACGCCAACGACGACTGCCAACTAATCTCCTGTTTTATATCTCCCCACCGAGCTCCACCTATATACATATATATACCTATACAAAGTAGTATATTGATTGCTACAGAAATAAAGAAACAAATTCCATAACAATGGTTCTTCATTTTGTTCATTGATGCAGAAAATGAAAACGGGTAAACGTTGTTAAATAGACATTTGAAAATTTAAAATAACATGTGCTGGAAGGCCATTCACATGCGGTTTTTTATTTTTTCAATCACGTTGGGAATGAAATGGAGATTTATAAAGAAGATGGTTATAGATATCTTACAACATGTGAAGAATTGAAAATTAGGCACAAAATCGAACTCGGGATTTTGTTGTCTCAACAATCGATACTCTTTCTATTTATTGTAATTTTTTTTAAGCAGTTACAATTACCCCTTACCCATCCATTTATACTAAAATAAACCTAGTTAAATAATTCTTCTAATCAACACTCAAATACGAGTTCTATTTTTTACTTTAAGTCCACCCGTAGTGGTAGAGGATTTGGGGTTTTTTTTCCCCAAAACGCCCCACCACCCCTTAGTACACCGCATCCATGGCATTATTCTTCAAAAAGTTGGTTGGGCGTTTCCTTTAAAACTCCAGAGAACTTTTGCTTTGGCTAATAGGAAATTTCCAGGTATTACATGTAATATTAATTGTTTTATTTTTCTAAAAAAATAATAATTGGGTAGTTATTGTTGGAACATTATACCACTACATCTTTTTTTAACTTCATGCCCTATAATGCCCCTTTGCTAATAAGGGCGCCACATGTTAGATAATTCATATGGGAAAGTTCAAGCCCCACTATACATGGTTTAACAAACCAATAGTTAAATAGAGAAAGGATAACGTACATGACAAAAAATATTAACGAAGAATACAGTAACATAAGCAACTGTCGGATTTGAAGATCAACGTCCCAGATAAGAGCGTGCAAATTACGTAATTTTAATGAACAAACAACCGAAAAAAATAATAGCAAAAGGGTATTATAGTCTTTTTTTCAAGTGAACTACTCTCCCCTTGAATTTCAAGCCACTATAACGTTTTGTAAGTGCAGTTCCTACCGGGTAACTGTACTTTATCAGTTTTGGTCTACAGTCAACAAAGTCAAAGCCAAGTCAAGAATTCGGAGGCTTTATCAGTTCCGAGTTAATGATGTTAAACTCGGAATATGTTGATTATTATTGTTGTCCGAATTATTTGTTATGTATCCCGAACAATATGTTTTGTCCGGGTTTAGTCCTTAGTCTATATATATGTGTTGTATAAGGTAGATGATGGCAACCTTAAGATAGCTTTGTGCACCTCTCACAAATCCCAACCATCATTCAAGAGTGTGGGCATTCTAGAGAGAGAGATAGGGATACTATGTGTTAGTGAGAGAAAGCTAGGTTTAGATCTTTGTGATCTAAACCAGCTTATAGTTGATGTATACTCTTTCGGTTTGTGTAATCTCTGATGACTGATTCAATAATAAAGTGTTGATACAACAAATACAAGACCAAGGCCTGTAGCGATATCTCCGGGTTAAAAGGGTTCAAGGTTTCAGTTAGCCTAACGCAGGTCGTGGGGTCCCCCCACGTTTGCAAGACGTGGAGAGAGGTTCACTAGTATTATTGTTATTCTTCTTAGATTCTGAACTGATTAGAAATTAGCCCAGAAAGCAATCGTTGGAGAAGATGAATTATTTAGTGTGAAAAAGAGAAGTGAGCATGAAGCAAGTTCTCATGGGAGATGAAGAAGAGAAGCAAGCATGAAGCTAGTTCTCGAGATGGAGAGGAAGAAACAGAGAGTTAGGATGATTCCTACTGATTCTGGAGTGGTTTGTATGTCTATCATGGCCTGCATTTTATAGTGAAAGAGGTTTCTCAAAGGAGAAACCTTTGACTAGTGAACCTGGCTTGCAGTGAGGGATTTACCCTTTTAGGGGTTGAAGGGTTTGGACCTGCGGACAAAAGGGTGTGCTTTCCCACATGTTCTGGTTATGGCTGGGCAGGAGGTTTTTCACACGCAAAGGGTGATGTGACAAGGCCCTGACTTGTCCTTTTTACTGTTCACGACAGCTGACGATTTCTGAACCTTTTAACCTTTTAAGCTGTTGTGTCTCTAATCAGTTTATTAAGGTTTGAGCTAACCCCGTCATCATAAAGGGTTCACCGTCCACATCTTTCTATCTTTTGATGTTTCACGGCTTGAATCAAGTGCAATGTTGATGTTTGTCATCGATCTGGTGCTTTCACAATGGTATCAGAGCATGGTTACCGATTCGGAATGGTCTAACCGCCTTCCGAATCACCATTACTCTTGATTTGATGTTCGTCAGCTGTGATGGTTTTTTTCTTGTTTCCCAAGTTATTGCAGTTCTAGGGTTTTGATCTGAAAAAAGGATATGTCCGGATTTATGTAAATGTTATACCTGTCCGAGTTAATCTATCAACATCCGGTCAGAGTTTTCATTCAGTGTTTATGCTTCCGGATTATTGTTGAACTTGTGTGAAGTCACACTTGTGTGATATCCTGAAGCAGGTTAGTTTACATTTTAAAGGTAATCCGAACTAATATATTAGTTATATAGTCCGAGTTTTGATATTAATATATCATTTCAGAGTTTAGTTTGTTCAAATTTCCAAGTCTAGCATTAAAATTCCCTATTCCGAGTTCATCAGAGTTTACTTAAGAAAAAGAATTCTCAGAGTTTACTTTGTCCGAGTATTTAAATTGAACTAGTCATTGTCAGAGTTTATCTTTCTGATCAGAGTTTACCCATTGTCCGAGTTTAGTTCTTTGAGTCCAAGTTTACATAAGTTTGTTTTAAAAGAATCTAATCCAAACTTATCCTTCAGAGTTTCTTTGTGAAACTGTTAGTTGATTCGAGTTTAACCTTATAAAAGGTTATCTATGTTTTCCATCAGTTATCCATCCGAGTTTCTTCAAAGTAGGCTATCAGAGTTTTTTACTTCCAAAGGAATTTTCAGAGTTTAAAAGCTATTCGGAGTTTATTGTTTTTTTTCAGCGAGTCAGAGTTTACAAATTAATTCTGTCAGAGTTTGTTATCAAAGTTTACAAATTAATTCCATCAGAGTTTGTTATCAGAGTTTGTTTTAAAATCATTGTTTCTGAGTTCCGGATAAATTGGTTTAGGGTTTCCTTAAAACAGTTGCTTCTCCGGGTTTCCTTATAAAGTTCATCCGCGTGTTAAGTTTGTCTGGGTTTTTATGACTCAACAGCAGTTCCAGGGTTATAATTGAGTCAACATCAGTTTTGTCTGGGTTTTATAAATAATAACATTTTCCCGATTTAAGCTTTACAAACTTGACTCAGGGTTCCGGATTTATTGGATCAACAACTGCTTTTCGAGTTAATCAGACAATTGAACTTCCGGGTTATAGCCCTTCGTGTTGGGCTTCAGGATTTTGGGCTTTATGTTTGGGCCTTAAGTTTGTGGTATGGATCCGGGTTTCACAAACAACCACTGATCACTCCGGGTTTCTTAAACAATCACGACCAAACTTACTCAATTATAAAAGGTTAGTACAGGTTATCTCTGAGTTTGTTCTTGGATATCTTTTCCGGGTTTGTTCTTGGATTTCTCTCTGAGGTTCTCCCTTCCGGGTTTACACAGTGGGCGTCTGAGGTTTTTTATTGTTCTTTTCAGTCCTAGCTTATTCAAGAGAGATTTCGGGTTTTCCTCATTCCAGATTTATTGAGTATAAAGGGAAGGGATTCGGCTTTGTTCACTCATTAATTACAAAACCCATTTAGAATAAAAACCCTTTCGATACTTTCATACTCTCATAACCGTGTTCAATGATGTGATAAAGTTTCTTGATTTCTTAGTGATTTCAACTTAATCTTCATCAAGAACTTAATCCTCATCAAGAAGTATTGTTCAGATGATCTGATCTAAGGTTTCAAAAGCTTCCGGGTTTTACGGGTTCCGGATTTTCTAAGAATTCTGAGTTACCTTAGGTACCGGATTTTTAGTTAAGTTTAGAAGTTTGTGTAGTTCGGAGGTTCCGAGTTTTGCATGTTCCGAGTTTTTCTAGTCATGCCGGGTTACCGGGGGTATCGGATAATTAGCAAGACTCAGAATTTTGTGTAATTTGGAAATTTGAAGTCAGTTTCGGATTACTTAAAAGTTCCAGGGTACTTATGTTGTTCGGATTAAGTGAGGGGATGAGATACGGTAATGGTGGTCCATGGTGTTCTTTTCAAGATTCTTGGAGTTCGGATGTGGTCCTTACTAGAGTTTTGGGACAATTTTAGACTATTATCGTGCATTGGAGGTAAAGATAATAATAACTTGGTTGGACTTTGACAGTTTACGAAGAAATAGGGGGAGTAAAAAAATCATATTTTCTTCGTAAACCTATAGCTTGTGTGGAAAAAGGCTCGTGTGTGATGGAGTGTTGTCATGTGTGTTTGTGTTCATGTAACAACCCGACCTTTCGGGTCATTAATAAGATCTGTCATTTATTGCTTAGTTGACTTGTACTCTCGGGATATCGATTATCACTACGGGTTGACTACTTTAAGCTATGTTTTCAAACGCATTTTACACGCTTATTACAACGCTCATTTCGAACGTAATTATCGCATTTAACGCAGCTTACAACGCATGCTACTTAATCGTATTTTTACGCATGTCAAATCACTTGTTTATACTAAACGCTAACGCAACGCAATCGCAACGCTAACTCAAAACGCGGATTTACTTTTTTTCATTTTATGTTTTATGTGTGATTATATGTTCAATGTTATGTGGTTATCTCAACGCAACGCTTACTCGCAACTCACTTAAACGCAAGCAACGCTTAACGCACGAAACGAAAGTCGGAAACCAACAAAACGCAACTCGGCTGGTCGAATGACCACCCGATCGAATGGACATCTGTGACAACTGTCAAAAATCCAGGTATCCGTACAATTATTAAACCATGATTAATGCTTAATGACTATGCTGAATTAAAATTAACTGCTTTCTAGTTACTGCTTTATGCATACATGTGCATCATATATTGCTAAATGTTATGACATGAATGCATGAGAGCTTTATTGACTCAAATGATGCACGAAACATAGTTAGCACAGTTATCTGATAAATCAGGAAAATGCTAACAGAACTCAGCACATAGACAGACAGTGCATTGAGACACCTAATGAGCCAGAAACTAAGTACCACACTAGTATAGTGTGTAGGAAAGTAAGGATCATAAAACTGCCTTCCTAGAGATAGTTTAAGTGCCGGAAAGTGCCTAAAACTCACCCAAAGTGCTGAATTCAGCAAAATTCAGCAAAAATCAGCATTTAAACAATCTGATATAATGCAGAAACATGGTTAAATGGTCCTGAATGCTTTCCTAAGTGTCGGGAATCAAAAGTGTCACAAAAAGGTACATAAAGCACACTAAACTGCAAAGTTTAGCACCTTAACGAATCAGTAACCAACCGAACAACCGGACACTACCCGAAACATCAAATTTACACTAGAAGCACTGTTTTAACATTACCAAGCTAGTTATGGTCCCCGAACATCATAACACCCCATACAAATATCTAATAACTAGAACACTTAACTTATACTTGGATTTCAACTAATAATCAACCAACTTAGTTTAAACCTATGCTACTACCCCCCCCCCCCCCCAACCTATTTACTGCCCCAACAAGGGACCCACTTGGTTGATTTTGTTTCAATATTAAATTGGATATGCACATGCTTTACTAAACATAGAAACCAAGGGTTAGAAGGTGAAATTGGTTATAAGTATAACATGCAAGATCTTGATTTCATTTTTCACACACACTAACACACACAAACTCTCTCCTCTCCTCCCCCTTGTTCTCGGCCGACCCCAAGCACACACACCACCACCATCATTCATCCATTCTCATATATTTAAAGCATATACCAAGGTGTTAGAGATCATACAAGGAAGCTAGGAGCTTACAAAAGTTCAAGGACCTTCTCTATTTGCTTTTACCCACTTGTTTTCTTCACTTGAATCATCCCTAGCCTTGAGCTAGTGGTAAGAACCTTATACACTCCATTTTACTTCCATTCTAAGTGGTTAAAAGAAGAATCATAATGTTAATCATGAAGAACACTAAGAATCATAAGAATGAAACTTGAACATAAGCATGATTAATGAAAAAACTAAGTTATTTATGTGATGATTTGCTTGTTGATTGTTGTTTGTTCATGTATATGATGTAGATCATTGATGTGTTAAAAATGCAACATATAAATTTCATCAAATGAGGCATAAAACTAACCATTTTTTAGTACTAATGTTGGAAAAAGTGTGCTTTTGTCTTCCTTTTGTATTTTCAGGATTAAATGAGCTCAAATTAACAAAAGAAGCAAAAAGACATCAAAATCTAACATAAATACAAGAAAAGGAACAAGACGTGACATGCCCGACCCCACGACAGCATCTTCCCAAGCAAAACAAGATATCAGAAGCCTGAACACGCCCCGTGCTCAGCCAGCACGGGGGCGTGCCCAAGTGTCAGCAGAAAAGACAAAGTAGTAGAAGCTTCTATTACCCACCACGGGGCCGTGCTCAGCGGACACGGGGCCGTGGTCAACTATAAGATTCGCAGAATCCAGCAAATCTGCATAGTACAAAGATTCTTCTGCACCACGGGGTCGTGCTCAGCGGACACGAGGGCGTGGTCAACTAAAAAGACAAAACTGCATTAAATGCAGAAAGAGAAGGATGTGGACACGGGGCCATGCCCACTGGACACGGGGCCTTGCCCGAGCTTCTTTTCAGCCTATAAATAGAAGTGCTTGGCTAAAGCTCAAACCATCCCTTGGCACACCACCTCTCTCACACTTCACCCACCACCCACCTCCACCATAACACCATCATCCACCACCATCATCCATTGTCCATCGTAGAGTGTGTGAGTCGTCTCGGGATCCAAGATTGTAGGAACGTTATGCGACCTGATGAGTCGATCAGAAGAATGCTCAGACTGAATCAGAGGCGGAATTCATTGATTCAGTCTTTGTTTAGCTTGATTTCACTATTTAACGTCTCTTTTATTGATCTGCTAACAATATACAAGCTCTGGAGACAAACTGGCAGGGCTTCGCCATAATACAATCTAACTGTTACTAGATCCGCTCATATGACCCCTATATATAGGCCAGAGTGGTTCGCTTATACGGACATGTACACATAAGCGGACCTGACACATAAGCGGACCTCCTATGTCCATATAAGCGGACCTGCTATGTTGATATATAAGCGGACCTATCTAACTCATGTGTTTCTTGATTTTCGTTCACTTTACAATCAGCCCTAACCTAAGACTCGAACTAAGATGTAGTCGACAGACAACTGCACCAACAGACTCCCCCTTGAATGTTGACAGAATCTTCAGTGAGAGTCTTCAACATGACAACTCTTCAATCTCGATCGGTCTTCTTCAGGAACTCTTTCTGGAATCATATACCCGGATCTTTCTCTGGTTCTAACTTTTGTCAGACTCCCCCTTTCATCGAGCTGGGATCGCCGCCTGGAATTTGTTATCACCATTGAAATCAAATCCTGGCTTTATCAGTTTTAAGCTCTTCTCAGGTTCTGATTAATCTCCTGACTTTCGTAGCAACAGGATCAGAAACCTACACATCTCAAACACTCTATTACAAACAAAACAATGTTGTGATTCAACTTAATGAATCAACTAAACATTTAAGAATCATTTAACCATCCCAACTGTTCATCTTGTTTAGCCTTTGAGATTTTGAATATCAGCTTTTCAACATCAGTTGTCGAAAATCTTTTTGGAGTTTTCAAACTATGAAACACAAACGCAATAACAGAAATTAAATGCAGAAATGAAATATGTACAAACATATTTTTGTGAGTTTGCGAAAGAGGATCAGATCAGTTTTTAGACAAATCACAAGCACCGTTAAGCTCTTAATCGTTTTAAGCTCTAAACGATTCACGTTGATTGACGATATGTTTGTCCTCTTAAGCTCAATCTAAAAACTTTCGACATGCTTACCGATACGTTAAGGTATATTTAGATAGCACTAAATTCTTATGGACCCCACGATCTCAGCATATCCCCTCATCATGCAATACACTGACTTAAGTAATGCCTTTAAACTTTTATCAACTGTGATTTGTGCTAAAATAAAGCAGAATGTTTAAACAGTAACAATCAGGTCGATACTTTCGTATACGCAGAGAAAGTCCAATGTTTAAACAAAATAAGAAAAATAAAACAAGTTGAAGTTGTTTAGGCTTTAACCACCAGGTCGATACTCCCGTATACGCAGAGGTGATCCAAAGCTTAAACGAAACACCAAAGAAAATAAAGCAGAATGTTTAGGCAACAACATCCAGGTCGATACTCACGTATACGCAGAGGATGTCCGATGCTTAAACAAAATAAAGAAATAAAACAAGTTTAAATCTTTGCAAAATGAAATGCACAATCACAGCGACTTTTCAGCAAAGTTGTGAAAGTTCACAAACTTAACCAGTTTTATGTCTTTCGACAATCAGCGATTACCGAGTAGGTACACAGTCAAGAAGGACAAAACTAAGTACTATGCTTTCAACCATGTTTCCCACTAGAACTAGGCTTTTTCATTTAAGTTTGTATCGTTATCGCAAATCTACTAGTCTAGCTGAGCCTATCGTCACATCTTTAGTGAGACCGTTTATCACATTTGACATTTCATATCATTAGCATGCTGTGATAGTCCACTGATTTTCTATCATTTCCTCTTGTTTCAGCAAAACTCATTTTTAAATTTTTCAATGTTTTTGACATTTTCAAATTTTCTAATTTTTTTAAAAAATTTTACTCCCCCTAAAATCAAAATATGTTTCAATTTTGATTTTCTGGGAAAATTTGAAACAAACTGTACAAACTTGACAACTTGATGAGAATCACTTCAATTCTCTATCCACCTAGCATAAACAATCAGAACTCCCCCTCACAACAAACTATTTTCCCATTATGATTTCAAAACACTTAAGTTTGTTTTAATCAAATGGTTTTTCCGGAAAATAAGTTTTGTGTGTCATTTCACAAATTCGGGGATCTTTCATCACTTTGTTCTCTTCAACCACTTGTAAAAACTAACATTTTAAGATCAAACCTCAAATATCACTTGTAGAAAATCAAGTACAACTTAATGTCCCTGATTTACCACTTGTAAGACGAAAAATCACCAGAGTGAAATTTCTCAAGAAAGATGCCGATTCATGTTCCACGCTTACCAACCTGGGAACTCCGGCAAGTCAGGTTTTTCATTTGAACAGATTCACCCAAGCCAGACGGTCCTTGGGTGATTTTGAATTCTTGTTCAACAATGGTGGAAAATTTGCATCATCCATTGTTAGACCAGAATTCTCAATTTTTACCTCAACAACTGGCTCTTCTGGTTTTACCATACCAGAATCATTGCCTGAATGTGGCTTGTCTGACTTTGATGAGCCAGATTCATCGCCTGAAGGTGTCTTGTCTGACTTTAACATGTCAGATTCATCGCCTACCATTTTCTTCTTTTTCTTATCTTCTTTCGTCCTCAGATTTGTATCCGATGAATTCGTCTTGCTTGACTTTGCCATCGAGGAAGTTGATTCATCAGAACTCTTATTTTTACCAACAGATGAACCCGAGGACAAGATCTTCTCGAGATACTCTCTTGCCTTCTTTCTCTTCTTCCTTAGTCTGTCTTTCTGCCCCTGAGAAAGCTTCATTTTCATTTCTTGAACTTTAGGTTCTTGAACCTTTTGTTCTTTGGGCTTGACGTTGACTGGAATCTTGGCCATCTTCTGAGAATTAACCCTCAATCTTTCATTTGATCTCCTTGGGCAATCTCTGGCATTGTGACCTCTGATGTTGCAGTTAAAACATCTTCTCGTCTCATAATTCCAACTTTGGCAGTTAATAGGAATGTGTCCTTGATAACCACATCGGTAACACACTCTGTTATCGTACCAATCACCATTTTCAGCCCAAATGCTCAAATCATAGCATTGTCTGGCTTTGTGGTGATCATCACTCCTCCTGAAAGCTGGATTTGGCTTTGAAGAACTGTGGTCCGACCTGCACCACTTATTACCACCAATTTTTGAATTATCATTTTTTACTTTTTGTAATTTTTTATTTTGGTTGGATGATTGATCTAATGAGCTGTTATTCTCTTTTTGAACATTTTTCAAATTTTTATCTTTTTGTTTCTGTTCCACTTTCTTCTTCAAAGGTTTTTGCATAGAGCATTCACCCTTTTCAGTCGATTGCAGAACAGTTTCTTGAAATTTTTCTTTTAATTTCAAAAACAATTTTTGTTTTTCACTTTTATCTTTTTCATCATCAGATTTCTCATCACAATCTTCAACTTTGACATTGTCAAAGTTTGTGACATCGTCACTTATTGGATCTGAATTGATCGGTTTTGGACAGGGAAAATTCAAACTATCTAATGAAGTCACAAAACCTTTCAATTTCTTTTCAAATTCATCAATCTTGTTTCTTGAATTCTCAACTTCGTTTTCAAGCTGAGATATTCTTTCAAGATGAGACTTGATTGATTTTTCATTTTCATTCTTTATGTTTTCAAGAACAAATTTTTCATTTTCCAAAACTTTTTGCTGTTCTTGAAATTTTGTTTCATTTGCTTTCAAATTCTTGTTTTCCAGTTTTACCCAGAAATCCTCATCTTCTGAAGATTTCTTTTTTGCTTTCAAAGTCTTTTTCTTTCTCTCTCAAAACCTTGTTTTCAGATGTCAAACTGTTCAAATTACTTAACAGTTTGTCATTTTCAGCTTTCATTTTTTCACAATTTCCCTGTAAATCCAGAATCTGTTTAATATCAGCTTGCTTCTCATCTTTCAACTTCTTGACTTCCAATGTCAGACTTTCCGCATCCTTCAAGAGTTTGTCATTGTCAGTCTTAAAGTTGTCACATTTGGAGCATACTGATTCAGAATTTGAAGATTCATTCTTCACAGATTCTTCATTCTTCGGAGCTTGTTCTTTCTCTATCTTATATGTACCTGCACCAAAAATTGTAACGAAATCAAGAGGATTTCCATTATCATCAATATAACAACCTCTTTTCATATCATATATCAAATTTCTTTTTGCTGCCCAACAAACATTGATTCTTTTGTTTATTTCATTTATCACATCTAAATTTAAATCATCTAAATTCATTTTTATTTTATTCATCACATCTCTCTTCTTTTGATAAATTTCATAATCGTGAATTTTAAGTTCACTGATGAATTTAGTCAAAGATAATTTTGAAAAACTTGAATTTTCTCTCAGATTTTTCAAAAAATCATCCCATTCAACTGGTAATCCATTAGCAAACTTTGATACCATTTCAGCTTCTGATATTACTATTTGATTTTCTTTCAAATAGTCAATCAAACGATCAAAACGCTTCTCCAAATCACCCAATTTTTCATCTTTCATACACAGAAAACATTCAAACCGGGTACTCCAAACCTTTTTGGGCAAACCATGATAATAACTACTCAAATATCCTCGATACCAATTATTTAACCTTTCAAGATCATTGTTTTCCTTTTCATCAAACATCATTGTCATCTTTTAAACTGTCCCGACAAATTTTCTCACAAAAACACACTTTCACTTGTTCCGAGTATAAAGTGAGCTGCACTTGACTGTGATTGGGCCGAACAATTTCACCAAAGCTGATTTGGCCGCACTATTGATTACTTTTATTTGATTAATGATTGGGCCGCTTTATCTCGATCACGTGGGCTGAAGCAAGAACTATCCGACAACTCTTGATGATTGTTTATTTGGGCTGATGACTATTTGGGCTTGATCAATTCAATACATGTGACCTGAATAATATCTCATATCCAATAAATCCACTAAACCAACAACTTATCTTTCTTCACATGCATACATTAATATCCGACAAACACTTCTCAAAGGCTGAAGCAAGCATTCACGTGACTTTATGACACACTTGTTTCTGATTGGACCGTGACTACTCACATGGGTTGAAACAAGAAATCATCACACTTTCACATGCCCTATATCGGTAATAAAACTCAATATCCAACAAACTTTAAATGCTCACATGTACCAACACATGCAATCTGACTTAATTCACATTATCTCTTATCTCAGTGAACGACAACAATGCATGAGCCAACAACTATGTGAAATCACGTGATAATACTTGACCGTCAAACCAAAATCACATGCAATGATAACTGATTCTGATCACCTCGTGCAACCTGACACAAGAGCGAAATCTTATGTTCAGATGAGCGAAACTGGTCTGTTCACAAAAGCGATTCTCTCATGTGACAGAAAAGCGAACCAGAGTTGTTCACAAGAGTGGAACTGATTGTTGTCCACTGAAGCGGACCTATTTGTGTTCAAAAGAGCGGACCTGCTTGGTTCAAATGAGCGGACCTAAGTGATGTTCAACCGAGCGGACCTGTTTGTTGTTCACTGAAGTGGACCTTACACGCAATTTGAAGCGGACCTATACACAATATGTCCCTAAAAGCGGATCTCTAGAGCGAACCTTCAACAAACAAGTCCCTATGAGTGGACCTCTTGAGCAAACCTACAACAAATATGTTCCTAAAAGCGGACCTAACAAGCGAACCTATGGAGTGTCCGTATAAGCGGAACCTATTCACGAGCAGTTTTAGGTCATTTTTAGTCCGTAGTTTGGTCCAAAACTTTCCAGGGTTTGTTAATGACTTATAATACACAATCTGTGAAATTTTGAGCAAGTTTTGTCCAGTAAATCTCGTTCTGGTGAAGAAAGAAGGTGTAGAAAACAGAATACTTCAGCGAAAACGAGCTAAACGTTAAGAACTCTTCCTCCTGAGCTCTGATACCACTTGTAGGAACGTTATGCGACCTGACGAGTCGATCAGAAGAATGCTCAGACAGAATCAGAGGCGGAATTCATTGATTCAGTCTTTGTTTAGCTTGATTTCACTATTTAACGTCTCTTTTATTGATCTGCTAACAATATACAAGCTCTGGAGACAAACTGGTAGGGCTTCGCCATAATACAATCTAACTATTACTAGATCCGCTCATATGACCCCTATATATAGGCCAGAGTGGTTCGCTTATACGGACATGTACACATAAGCGGACCTGACACATAAGCGTATCTCCTATGTCCATATAAGCGGACCTGCTATGTTGACATATAAGCGGACCTATCTAACTCATGTGTTTCTTGATTTTCGTTCACTTTACAATCAACCCTAACCTAAGACTCGAACTAAGATGTAGTCGACAGACAACTGCACCAACAAAGATTGATCGTAAGAGTTCTTGACAATCAAGGCCATATTTGCCTAAGTCTCTTACATCACTTGGTGAAGACAAAGTGTCTAGTGTAATACTTTTTATTTCTAATCTTTTCGCACTTTTTACTTGGTTTTGTATTAATGACTTTAATAACTAGTTGCTTATGTTGAAGGTGATCTTTCCTTATCGTTTGTCCGTGGTGTCTTGGCATTATTTTACTGTCTATATAAAATAAAAGATTTTCACCATTCATATCTCCACGGTCTATATGGAGGTATGTTGGCTACCTGGTCGGGGGTTAAGGGAACGGTTTGGTAAAGGTCTTGCCATTGTTCATCGTTTAGAGGTCCTGCAATGGACCTGGGTCAAATTTAGTAGGACCTCCTTCAATACTTAACGGTATTGGATGGCGGGGGTCCAAACTCTTTGACCCCCTCATAAGTTAACTACTATTAATACTATAACCCGGCTATTTAGGATTGTATCCCTGCTGACTCAGACTACTTAGTCGAGGGTAACGTCACCTCCAAAAGAGGGGCCTACCATAATTTGCATTAATAACTTAATTAATTATTTTCCAATAATCCACCCTTTTAGGATTGTATCCTTGCTGACTCAAACTACTGGGGTGAGGGTAACGTCACCTTCAAAAGAGGGGCCTACTACAATAACTAAGATAATCTCTTAAAATAGTGCAAAAGTGCGGAAATAATCAAAGGTTACACTAGATACGAGTCGGAACCAAGTGATTCATCTTGTCTATCTGTTTTTCTTTTTTATTTTTATTTTCAGCATTTTAGTTAGTTTTTATTTTTCTTAGTTTAAAACATTTTTCTAAACTTTTTGATTTGATTAGACGTTGATGATAAACCGGTACTAAAAGCTCTTGTGTCCTTGGACGACCTCGGTATCTTACCAACACTATACTACGCTCACGATGGGTGCACTTGCCCATATGTGTGTCTAGTGTTAGTAAATATCGTATTCTATAAATTTAAAACTTGACTAAAAAGTGTTAAAGGGGCTTAAAATATACACCTAATATATATAACACTTCACACGCATCAAGTTTTTGGCGCCGTTGCCGGGGACACAAGGATTTTAAGAAAGTTAGGAATCAACGGCCTAATCGTTTTTCTTGTTTTTCATTTTTTTTAGGATTTTTTTATAGTTTTTCTGTTTCTGCAGAGCTCAGCACGGGCCGTGCCTGGTCGGACACGGGCCGTGCCCAGCATCATCACTGGCAGTTTTTATTTTCTGAGTTACAGAGAGCTGAACACGGGGCCGTGTCGGTGCAACACGGGGCCGTGTCCAACTCCCAGTAACAGGGATCCAGAAAACAATCACTGTATTTCTGACCACGGGCCGTGTTCACCGAGCACGGGGCCGTGGTGAACATTCTGACCAACGTTCTTTTCTGTTTTTATTGCAGGACTTGAAACCCAGGCGCCACATTTGAACCTCCTACGTAGTGCATGACCTCTAGTTCTAGTAGAGACATAAAATAACCTCTAGAAGAACCCGAACGCTTTCTCAGAAAAAGACTTAAAGCTAAAAATCAAGAGAAAGTTTTGGGGGACCCACTTCCAATGGCAAACCAACGTACCCTCATGGATTACCTACGGCCCACCGTAGGCAATCTCGGCGCCGCTATCAATGCACCGAATGTCGAAGCCAACAACTTCGAACTTCGGCCACAATTGATACAAATGCTCCAAAACTCCGCAACCTTTCATGGGCTTGCGGACGAGGATCCCCATCTACATATTACTAATTTCTTGGAAATATGTGATACTTTTCGGATCAATGGAGCATCAAACGACGCCATTCGCCTTAGGATGTTTCCATTTTCACTAAAAGACCGGGCTAAGGCTTGGCTTAACACCCTCCCAGTTGGCTCGGTAAACACCTGGGATGAACTAGCCCAAAAGTTTCTATATAAGTATTTCCCTCCTGCTAAAACGGCTAAATTAATGACTGAAATTAATACATACTCACAAGAGGATGGGGAATCCTTATATGAAACTTGGGAAAGGTTCAAGGAGCTACTAAGAAAGTGTCCTCATCACGGTCTAGCAGTGTGGCAACAAGTATCCACTTTCTACAATGGGTTGTTGCCACACACAAGACAAACACTTGATTCAAGCTCCGGGGGAATTTTAGGTAATCGTCGCCCAAATGAAATATATAATCAAATTGAGGAAATTGCTCAAACCAATTTTCAATGGCACACTCCCCGAGGTAATAAATCTATTGCCCCGGGCGCCCATAAGGTTGATGAAAGCACCTCTTTACAAGCCCAAATCGAGGCCCTCTCTTCGAAAATCAAAAGGCTAGAAATGACAAAAACAGCCTCGGTTATGGCTTGTGAAGGGTGGGGTGGGTCACATGAAAATTGGAGTTGTATGAAAGAATTAGATGAACAAGCAGAAACGGTAAACTACATTGATAATAGACCTAGGCCGTCGGGTCCTCCAACGGGTACCTACAACCAAGGATGGCGTAACCACCCAAATCTTGGTTGGAGAGATCCCGGCAATAGTAGTAACCAACAAAACCAACGAACTAATTTTCAACAACCACAAAATTTCTCTCAACAACAAGGTGGAAGAGAAAGGCTTGAAGATACCGTATCTCGCCTCATCTCCGACACCGAAAAGAAAAACTCGGATCGATTTCAACAATTGGAATCGAATTTTAGAAATCAACAAGCTAGCATTCAAAACGTTGAAAAACAATTAAATCAACTAGCTCAAAATTTCTCCGAGAGACCACAAGGCGCGTTACCAAGTAATACCGAAACCAACCCAAAGGCGCAAGTACACCTCATCACATTGAGAAACCGAACCGTGGGTCCCGAGGATGCCACATTACCACCGGTTGAAGGAAGTCAACTCAGCCAAAGCACGACTTCACCTATAACTCAACCAGAAAAGGCTTCTTCACCAAATCAAGAGCCCATCAAGACTCCTCCAATTCCGTACCCCGGTAGGTTAAATCGTCAAAAGACCGATGAGCAATTCACAAAGTTCGAAAGTTTACTAAAACAATTGCATGTTAATATTCCTTTTATTGAGGTCCTAACCCAAATGCCTAAATATGCAAAATTCATGAGGGATTTCCTCACTCACAAAAGGAAAATTGAATCATTGAAATTAGTTAACTTAGGCGAAGAATGCTCCTCTTTAGTACTCAACAAACTTCCACAAAAGAAAATCGATCCCGGGAGCTTCACAATTCCTTGCTCGATTGGGAAGTCCCCCGTTCGTAATGCATTATCCGATCTTGGGGCTAGCATTAACCTCATGCCCACGTCGATGTTCAAACGACTCGGCCTAGGAACAACAAGCCCTACAAAGATGAGCATACAACTCGCCGACAGGTCCGTCAAATTTCCACAAGGTGTCGCTGAAAATCTGCTGGTCAAGGTTGACAACTTCGTTTTTCCAACCGACTTTGTCATCCTAGACATGGAAGAAGACACCGATGTCCCTCTCATCCTCGGGAGGCCATTTCTAGCCACCGCCCAAGCAGTGGTGGATATGAATGACGGAACGTTAACATTGAAGTTTGGGGATGAGGAAGTGAAGTTTGAATGTGGAAAGAAAGTAGAGGAAGAAGACCCGGTCAACTACATGAAGGTCATAGACTCAAGCTTGGATGACGCTATCCGACGGTGTAACATGGGATGCAATACATCCCACTTGGGTATCATGTGACCAGGCTTTGGGTCTAGCCAAGGACCCTTATAAACGTGGCGCACCACGGAGGCATTCCGCGGAACTATCCTTAGTTTAGTTTAGATTAATTTTCCTGTTTTCTAGTTAGTTTTCAGGAATAAAACACACTTGAGATGGCAAAGGATGCAAGGGAAACTTGAACCAGCACTCCATGTAGGAAAAACAGAACCGTCCGACAAATTTCTTCGTTTACAGCAAGTTCGGCACGGGCCGTGTCCACCCAACACGGCCCCGTGCTGCACAGTCTGCAGAAAAAGACCCAGTTCAGGTAACTGGACACGGGCCGTGTTCACCCAACACGCCCCCGTGTCCAGGCTTCTGTTTCTCTTGTTTTAATTTTGTTACTGGCACTTGAACACGGGGCCGTGCCCGGATAACACGAGGCCGTGTTCAGCGCCCAGTAACACAAATTTTTTTGCTTTTTCACACCCTTTACACATTCAATCAACCTAAAAACTTATTTTTGGGACACATTGAGGACAATGTGTAATTTAAGTGTGGGGGGGATGCTAAAACCTTGAATCTTGCAAGTCCTAAATACAAGC
The DNA here is from genome assembly GCA_030545235.1 of Helianthus tuberosus. NCBI lineage: Eukaryota > Viridiplantae > Streptophyta > Magnoliopsida > Asterales > Asteraceae > Helianthus > Helianthus tuberosus. Next base: position 79,634,078 of record CM060415.1, read on the forward strand.
CTTACACAAAACTCTATTGGAATCTCTAATCACCCCAAATTTTTTTCAAAAATTTTCATTTTTTTTTCTTGTCTAGGTTTAACTCGGGAATTTCAAGTTCTAAAAAGGTTATATTTTTACGAATTTACAACCGATAGCGTCGTGATAAAAAGAACCAACATAAGAAAATTATGAAAAGGCATGACAAGCTTAGTTAAAATTTGATTATATATACTTGATCACATAAAAAAACCCATTCCCACAAAAGTGAGTTTTGAGCCTTTATTGAGCATACAATTACATATCATTAGACTAAATGCTCATTTTTCGTTTCTTGTGTGAATAGCCGCTTGGTTCTTACGACTCTAGAACTTGCCATGACGATACATTCCCGGTCCTTACCAACTTAAACCCGAGTAAGTAAATGATGGAGGCATTAGGACTAACCTTTTTTTTATTTCTACACCATTATTTTTCTTTTTTTTTACCACCTACCCAAAATCCCCCTAGTTAGCCCGTTTGAGCCAAAACCTTTTTATATCATAACCCAAACCAAACACCCCTTTTACCCACCAAAAACCTTTTTTTATTTTTAACCCTTTGTTTTAGTAACAAGTTCAGTTTTTCGTATGACTTTCAAATATATATATATATATATATATATATATATGTATTTTTGTTGATGATGAAGCAAAAGAAAATAAACAAACAAGTTCATCAAAAATAACTTTGTTTGAATAATAGCTTCATCAAAATAAAAGTTACAAAAATAGAAAGTCTTACGAAAACCGACACTTGTTACGCTTTTCGCCCTTTTTCTACTAACCACTAACCACCAACCCAACCACCTACCTTTAACCCAAGCCTAACCCTTCACCCACAAAGTCCTCTTGATATTTACAAAGGTATATAAGTTAAAAAGGAGGAGGATTGATTGCTTGGCAAGCTTATGGTAGGAGTAAGTTCCATGCCGCTCTCGAGTGATCCACAAAAATACATTTTCGGTCGAGTGTTGAGTGATCCCCGTGAGGTATGTGAACTTGTATATAAATAGAATTTTAAAGAGGCATGTTATGCCCTAATAAGTAATTTATCTTATGAAAAGTTTTAAATAAATCATGACGAATAGGATTGTAAATAAATAAAAATAAAATTAAATAAAGAATCTTGGAAATCCCGACACTCTACGACAAGCCCAAAAACCTTCTTCTCTACCCATTCCATTTGGGAGTGTAATAGCCACATATTAAAGAGTTTTGCTTGAGGACAAGCAAAGATTCAAGTGTGGGGGTATTTGATGTGTTAAAAATGCAACATATAAATTTCATCAAATGAGGCATAAAACTAACCTTTTTTTAGTACTAATGTTGGAAAAAGTGTGCTTTTGTCTTCCTTTTGTATTTTCAGGATTAAATGAGCTCAAATTAACAAAAGAAGCAAAAAGACATCAAAATCTAACATAAATACAAGAAAAGGAACAAGACGTGACATGCCCGACCCCACGACAGCATCTTCCCAAGCAAAACAAGAGATCAGAAGCCTGAACACGCCCCGTGCTCAGCCAGCACGGGGGCGTGCCCAAGTGTCAGCAGAAAAGACAAAGTAGTAGAAGCTTCTATTGCCCACCACGGGGCCGTGCTCAGCGGACACGGGGCCGTGGTCAACTATAAGATTCGCACAATCCAGCAAATCTGCATAGTACAAAGATTCTTCTGCACCACGGGGTCGTGCTCAGCGGACACGGGGGGCGTGGTCAACTAAAAAGACAAAACTGCATTAAATGAAGAAAGAGAAGGATGTGGACACGGGGCCGTGCCCACTGGACACGGGGCCGTGCCCGAGCTTCTGTTCAGCCTATAAATAGAAGTGCTTGGCTAAAGCTCAAACCATCCCTTGGCACACCACCTCTCTCACACTTCACCCACCACCCACCACCACCATAACACCATCATCTACCACCATCATCCATTGTCCATCGTAGAGTGTGTGAGTCGTCTCGGGATCCAAGATTGATCGTAAGAGTTCTTGACAATCAAGGCCATGTTTGCCTAAGTCTCTTACATCACTTGGTGAAGACAAAGTGTCTAGTGTAATACTTTTTATTTCTAATCTTTTCGCACTTTTTACTTGGTTTTGTATTAATGACTTTAATAACTAGTTGCTTATGTTGAAGGTGATCTTTCCTTATCGTTTGTCCGTGGTGTCTTGGCATTATTTTATTGTCTATATAAAATAAAAGATTTTCACCATTCATATCTCCACGGTCTATATGGAGGTATGTTGGCTACCTGGTTGGGGGTTAAGGGAACGGTTTGGTAAAGGTCTTGCCATTGTTCAGCGTTTAGAGGTCCTGCAATGGACCTGGGTCAAATTTAGTAGGACCTCCTTCAATACTTAACGGTATTGGATGGCGGGGGTCCAAACTCTTTGACCCCCTCATAAGTTAACTACTATTAATACTATAACCCGGCTATTTATGACTGTATCCCTGCTGACTCAGACTACTTAGTCGAGGGTAACGTCACCTCCAAAAGAGGGGCCTACCATAATTTGCATTAATAACTTAATTAATTATCTTCCAATAATCCACCCTTTTAGGATTGTATCCTTACTGACTCAAACTACTGGGGTGAGGGTAACGTCACCTTCAAAAGAGGGGCCTACTACAATAACTAAGATAATCTCTTAAAATAGTGCAAAAGTGCGGAAATAATCAAAGGTTACACTAGATACGAGTCGGAACCAAGTGATTCATCTTGTCTATCTGTTTTTTTTTTTCAGCATTTTAGTTAGTTTTTATTTTTCTTAGTTTAAAACATTTTTCTAAACTTTTTGATTTGATTAGATGTTGAGGATAAACCGGTACTAAAAGCTCTTGTGTCCTTGGACGACCTCGGTATCTTACCAACACTATACTACGCTCACGATGGGTGCACTTGCCCATATGTGTGTCTAGTGTTAGTAAATATCGTGTTTTATAAATTTAAAACTTGACTAAAAAGTGCTAAAGGGGCTTAAAATATACACCTAATATATATAACACTTCACACGCATCAATCATCATATGATCTTGCTAGAACATGATTAAAAACATAATCTAGCAAGATGAGAGGATGAACTTGATGAAAGTTAATGGATCATCCTCATGAGATTCATGAACTTGAAAGAATACATTGATTTCTTGAAAAATAATGATCAAAGTGAGTAGTAACACTTGTAGATCTAAAGATTTATGGATGATCTCTAAAGAAACCAAGTTAAAAATATAAGTTTTACTAAATCTTAGTTCTTACATAAACAAACCTTATTTTTTGTGGTTAAACAAGTGTAGAAACACTTGTGAAACAAGAAGAATTCATGAAGAAACATTTTTAGAAAACATGATCATAAGTTGTAAAGATCAATCTTCTTTAAAATGAAGTTTTTAAAGAATCACTCACACTTTAAAGGATAACAAGGCTTACTAATAACACTAGTAAGTTACTACAAATTTTTGTGAAATTTTAAGTTCATGAAGTATTAAATTATACTTTTTTTGGCAAAATTGGTAAGTAAAGGTTGTTTATTGTTGTTTATGGATTGATTGTGATGATTTTTACAAAAGAAAATGATATGCTTGAAAGCATGGAAATCTCCATTTTTAGGGGAAACTCTGGCAAAATTTTCTAAAAAATCTAAACACTTAGAAAATATTTCTAAACAAGTATTTACAAGTGTATTTTAAACCTTAAATTGTTACACAAACTTTGCCATAATATTTGGTTACAAAAATATAAATATTGGAGGTTGGTTTTTTATAAATAAAAGTGACTAAGTATGTATTTGGGAAATATATATTTAGAGGACACCATGTGTGTGATTATTTGTATATTTTGTGTATTAGCTATATTATTTTAGGACATGAAATAATATAACACATCAATATGCCAAGAATTACAATCTAAAATATTACCAAAATTCCAAGGAATAAATATACAAGTTGTACACAAAATATTGGTGAAAAGCGAACTATGGAATAAGACTTACAAAATATTCCAGAAAATTTATTCACAAAGTATATTTTGGTAAATAATATTTTGAACCTCAAGGAAATGAAAATATGATTTTTACAATTACTACAAGAAAATTTATATTTAGACAAGGGAAAAATATATTATTTTTGGCATGTATGAATATATATTTTTCTTGAAATTTTTAGAAGATATATTATTTTTAAGAAATATATATTTTCTTACACAAACGCGAAATACAATATTTTGAGGTGAAAGATATATTTTCTCGGATAAATATGAAATATATCATTTTTTGAGAAAAAATGAGTTTATATATATATTTTCCAAGTTAGACATGAAAATATATTATTTTTGAAACTTATGAGAAAATACAAATATTTTTGCGAAAAGAAAAATTATAAATAATTTGTCTAAATAATATTTATTACAATATATATTTTGGAAATATATATTGGTGGACTTTTATTAAAGATAATATTCCGGAAAAATTAATACGAAATTAAGTATAAGAATACTTAATGAATACAATAAAAATACGTATTCTCAGAGGTATAATTACACATCGGAATATGACCCCAATACATGGCAAAAATATACAAGTATAAGAATACAAATACAAATACACCCATCCTTGGGAAGGATATACAAGTATAAGTACTTGGGAAGTATTAAGTTAAAATAATTGTTTTAACAATTATTCCAAAATTTAATAAATATAGTTTAAGTTAAAATATTAATTATTTTAACAAATAATTATAAAACTTGGAATAATTTCGAAGACACAAAAGAAACGTAACTCAAAGACATTAATACTAAGTCAAGGCACGACCCGCCCGTCTAATAGATCATAGTACGTTGTAGGTAGTCGTGTTTACCCGAAGGAGCTTGAGTTACGGTGGTTGAAGACGCAAGACTGTGAGTTTATGTCCCCCTTTTCTTTAAACTGTTTTGTTTTTTAACTTCGGGGGTGAAGTACATGTTACAAAATGATTACAAACAAATACAAATTGGTATGGTTAGCTTTGGAAAGTACAGTAGATCATGTGAATGGGTAGGCGCACTCCTAAGACCATTAATCCTCGTGTTAGGACAGAGGGGCATGAGTGATAGATCTATTTGGGTGTAGTGAGCCCACACCCATGTGGACCGGGGTTTTGCCCATGAGGTGATTATGTCTTACAGCTGGAGGCCCGATACAAAATCTGCTAGGTTTGAGCCTTCCTACGCCATTACACACATGTTAATGGCCTTGCAAACCATTAATCGATCTGTTTCCTTGTTTTGCTTTCATACCGGGATTTACAAAACATACATACAATGATATCAAAGGTTTATTCATACACACAAACAAACACATGAACTCGCTCAACTTTTGTTGATGTTTTCAAAATACATGTATTTCAGTGAATTAAAAGTGGATCTGGCGGGCGTTGGATGTTTCAAGTTGCGTTAAGAATAAAGGATGTCATCCGTTGTCTTAGGGTTTGGTTAGTGTGTCTTATTCCTGGACGAGACACATCTACCAAAGCCTGATTTTATTTAGAGTCTTTTGATGAGTCCTTCTGGAACTCTAAACAATTCGTATGATTTGTAAAACTTGAATTTGAAGTCTATGTTTCAACAATGATGTTTGTGATGTTTTTAAACTTATCTAATGGATGACCATCTATGGTTTTTATCATATAGATGTTGTTATGATTGAATGCAATGATATTAAGTAAGTCACACATAATCACGCTTCCATAAAAGTCAGGGTGTGACAGCTTGGTATCAGAGCTTCGATTGTAGCGAACTAGGATTCCTTCTCGAGTCTAGACTACAATCATTATGGCTCTCACAAAAATATTTTCACAACATGTTTTCATTGCGTACATGAAATGCCCAGATTTAGGAAAACAAACATTTTTACAAACAAAAAGGACACGAAACACATTTCAAGGTTTATGTATGGTTCAGTCTGAGAGACTGGGTGGTTCAGTCTGAGAGACTTGGTGGTTCAGTCTAGCAGACTAGGTAGTTTAGTCTGGGAGACTAGGTGGTTTAGTCTGGGAAGACTAGGTAGTTCAGTCTGGGAGACTGGGAGGTTTAGTCTGGGAGACTAGGAAGGATACATGATTACTTTATCATTGATTACATGCTTAATGTTAGTAGATAATATATGTGCATATGTGGTGATTGTTATGTTACAGATACCATGTCATCATCTGAGAGTGGATTGTCAGATACTGATGACCCCATGGCTTTTGTTTCTAAAGATGAGATCATCCCTGTGCCAGAGATCTTTACTTCTGATACCGAGAGTGACCCGAAGATGATGTCCGACGATGACGATGACTTTCAACCCTTTGCGCTGCCCGATTTCGGAGATAATTTACCGATTGCTGATGATATCCCGGACGAGGATCCGTTTGTTATTCCCATTCCTGTGCATGATCATATTGTCATCGGTCATCCCGATGGTGAGCATGTCGTGGCACCGATCCTCGCTCCTGTTCCTTTAGTGGTCATTCCTTATGAGGATTGGCCATTCGATGATCTTTTTGACGATGATTTTGATTTGTTTGTTGATGGTCCTCCTGATGATGCTCATGGTGATAGAGAGCTCGATGAGGACGTTGTTGATGTTACACTTCTGGGGATTCCTATTATTGAGATTTCTTCTGATTCCAGTTTACACTCTCTTCCAGATTCCTTTGAGTCTTTGTCATCTTCCGCCTTACAGGCAGTTGGTTTGTGACGTTATGCCACTGACTCTGATGAGGAGACGGCCATGTCAGCTGCACCGATTCCTCCACATGACATTGAGCCTAGACTTGAGCTTGATTTTATCCCTGTTGATCAGCCTGTTGATGCACCCGCTGATCCTGAGCCGATACCTGTTCCTGAGCATTTGCCTGATCATGACCCTGTTCCGTTTAGCATACCTGATATTGCACCCCTCATACCCGATCCAGTTCCTGCACCCGCTGACCCTCCTGTTATTGAGCCAGTCACTCCTCCACTTGCACATGCACCCGTTGATGTTGCTCCTTTTCACCCGGTAGAGTCAGATGTGCACCATGTCGACCTGCCTATTGTTTTCTTGCAGGATATAGCCGCACCCCGTCCAGGGGAGGGCACTTCTAGCCAGCAGCCTAGCCATGACCCTCATGTATCAGCAGCTTTCCCTCACATGCCTCAGTCTGCACCTTCTGCTCATTTTACTTCTTCACCACTTGACGAGCCACTTAGATGGTTCCCACCCACCATGCCGATTTCTGACCCCTACCATCCCTCACATTTCACTGGTTATACACGGGATGAGTTACTTCTATCCTTGCAGCTTCAGTATGAGATCATGAGTCGTAGGCTTTTAGAGCTTGAGATGACACCGCGACCTTTGCCATGTCCGTGTCAGCCTGCATTTGTTCCTTGTTCATCACCATCCCCATTCTCGCACCCTCCTGCACCGCTTACTGCATTTCATGAGTTTGACGCTCGATTTCTCACCATCGAGCAGCAGATCAGTTATCTGTTGCGTCATGTTTATGATCTTGAGGAGGAGCTAGCGCATCTGCGCAGCTTGCTTTTTGTTCCTCCACCTCCTCCTCCACCACCATCAGCATAGACGGTTTTTGGTTTTATGTAGGTAGCTTGCTTTTGATGAGAGCACCGCTATTGAGCTGAGCTAGTGAAGCCATTTGGAGACCACTTTTGATTGTATGATTGTGGTAGACTGATAGACATTTTGGACAAGGGTAGTGTAACCCTGTGATCTCTTTTGATATGATACTTTGTAATACATGTAACAATATGTGTGGTCGATGATTAATGAAAAGCTCAATCGTAATGTTCTCATTAAATACGTTGTTAAATTACATGCTCGCATTATAATTGTATTGGTTACCTGATTGCTTGCTACAATAATTGCTACTACATATACATACTATATACTTATTATATATGTAAGACCCTGACCTATACAATCTTCTTTTAGAAGATGCCTCCTTGAAGGAACAATCAGTTGCCCACAACAGAGGCGGAACTGCAAGAACGGATTTCACAGGCAATCGCACAACATGAGGCCTTTCGCTCTGAACATAGCGGAGGTACCTCAGGAAATAACCCACCTCACGATACTGTTTAAGTCTTAAGATACATTACGATACGTTTGGACATTCCATGTACGTTTGCTAATGCTTTCTGTGAATGATGTTGCTTGTACATGTTGTACTTACAAGCAGTTCCTTGACTGTAAACATCTGAACTTTGACGGCACTAGAGGTGCTGTAGCTTTTGTAAGATGGGCTAAGAAGACAGATTCGGTGCTGCGAATGAGCAAGTGCGCACCAGAGCACCAGGTCACCTAAATTTCTGGACTATTCCTAGACGGAGCTCTATCCTAGTGGAACCTTCAGGATCAGACTCTGGGAGAGGATGTTGCGTATACTATGACTTGGGATGAGATGAAAGAGCTGATGCGCAAGAAGTACTGCTCGAGGGCAGAGATTCAGAAGTTGGAAACCGAATTTTGGAACCTTGAGATGGACGGTCCCAAGATTTCTGAGTACGTACAGAGATTCGATGACCTGTCTCGTGTGGTCCCCTACATGGTAGAGCCGGAATTCAAGCGAGTTGAACGCTTCATCTGGGGATTGGCACCCCAAATTATGAGCATGGTGACTACTTCGAAGCCTCCGACGATCACTGAGGCCATTGATTTGAGCGTAGCATTGACTGAAGAAGCGATTAGATTGAACAAGTTTTCGATCTCCGAGGGAAAGAAGAAGGAGACTCATGTTGAGTCATCAAGAGAGAACAAAAGGAAGTTCTCAAATTTCAAGAAGGGTACCCAAGGAAACAACAGTGGAAACAAGAAGAGCGATGCGAATCCACTAGCCGAGGTTAAGACTGGTGCTGCTACTTCTGGTGTTGAGATTAGAGGAAAAGGATATACTGGCACCCTGCGCAAATGTGACGTGTGTCAGTTCCATCACTGGACGATGCAGAGCTGGAAAGTGTGAAACGTGCGGAAAGGTTAGCCATGCCAAAGAGACATGCTTGTATGGAGCCGGTCGTGGGAATAATGGTCAGAGAGGGAATGGTAATGACAACGGAAACCTTGGTGGCAACGGTTATGGGAACAGAAACCAAGGTGGAAACAATAATCAAGGAGGTAATGGTAATCGTTGTGGTTCTGGAAACCAAGCTGGTAATGGAAACCGCAACCAAAACAACCATCAGGGTGGTACTGGAAACAAACAAGGATGCTTTAGTTGCGGAGATGTCGGGCATTTCAAGCGAGATTGCCCAAGGAACAATCAAACCCAAGGAAGAGTTTTCAACATTGGAGCTAGGGAAGCTCGCCAGGATCCGAACGTAGTTACGGGTACGTTCCTTATCAACCAACACTTTGCATCTGTACTATTTGATACTGGTGTCGTATCCCTAGAATTTAAGAATATACTTGGGTTAGTTGCCAGTAAGTTAGAAATTCTGTACTCGATAGAACTAGCTAATGGAAAGCTAGTAGAGGCAAACGAAGTAATTAGAGGCTGTGTAATAGAGCTCGGAGAGCATGAGTTTACGCTTGATCTTCTGCCATTCGAGTTGGGAAGTTTTGACGTGGTAGTTGGAATGGATTGGTTATCAAGTAACCGAGCTGAGATCGTATGTCATGAGAAGATCATCCGAATCCCGATGATGAATAGAGAGACGATTGTAGTGCACGAAGAGAAACACGATTCGCCTCTAAGGATTATCAGTTGTATGAAGGCCTGAAAGTTTTTGTAGAAAGGATGTGTTGCCTTTTTGGCTCACATTGTTAATAAAGAAGCCGAAGAGCCAAAGCTGGAAAATATCCGTGTGATAAGGGAATATCCTGAAGTCTTCCCCGAAGAGTTGCCAGGATTGCCGCCGCAACGGCAAGTCGAATTCCACATTGATTTAGTTCCATGTGCCACGCCTGTAGCTATGGCACCTTATCGACTTGCGCCTTCCGAGATGCAAGAATTGTCGACGCAGCTTCAAGAGCTTTTGGACAAGGGATTTATTAGACCAAGCTTCTCGCCTTGGGGAGCTCCAGTTCTGTTTGTCAAGAAGAAGGATGGTAGTTTCCGTATGTGCATCGACTATCGAGAGTTGAACAAGTTGACCATCAAGAATCGGTATCCCTTGCTGAGGATTGATGATTTATTCGATCAACTTCAAGGTTCAAGTTACTACTCTGAGATCGATCTTCGATCAGGTTATCACCAGCTGAGGATTCAAGAAGAGAGTATACCGAAGACTGCCTTCAGGACTCGTTGTCACGGCCCCTGTCCCGGTGTGACCCGGTCCAGGAGCCGCGGGACAGAAACCCGTGGTATTTATTATTTGAGTTGACAGCGGAAGTTTTAACAGGATCTTTTTAAAACTTGAAAATGCCCGATTATTTGATTTCACAATTTGGGACAAACCCCATAGTTTACAGTGGAGGAAATTTCACGAGGAAATCCCTTGTTTTACAAAACATGTTTATTTATTTAACCGAGCCACCACTTCAAGCTTGTTAGTGCTCTGTAGCACTTGTCCATGATTCACAGTAAGTCACCTGAAACATGTTTTAAAAAAATATTTTATCAGCGGGGAAATACTAGCGAGTCACTCAATTTCAATAAAACGATACATCATTATAAATTACAGCATAAGAGCAATTACAATGGCTACTATCTTATTTTTATCTGGCGCCGTGTCACACCCTGGTGACGATGGTCATACCACTATTGGGTCCTTTCACCCAAGTAGTGATGATTATCACTGTTAGGTTGGTGAACCTAACCGTGAAAAATTAGTAATGTGCACAATACCCCACTTGCCAGTGATTCAAGATAACCATGACTTAATCCCTGTAATTACAACTTTTGAAAATAATTTGAGTATTGTAAAACCGTTGGTAAAAAGAGAATGACTCACATTGCAAGTTTAGACGGGCAGAGTTTAGTCTACTGATTTAGCCTTGTAACCTAGTTTAGATAACAATGCTGATCGGAGTGTCGCGCTCAGGTCAAAGATAATATTTATAGTCCCAAATTACCCTTAACAAATAGCTAGTGGTAGTAAGGGGTCGAACCACGAAGAATATGTGGATTGCGAATGGATTTGATTGAATTATGAAAAGATGTCACACTTATGAAGCTTGCTATGATATGTTTTTGTATTTTTTTTTTAATTGAAAGGTGTGGATTAGAATTACTAAAATGATGGAATGGATTAACTACTAGTGATTAACAAATTGCAAGAATTAAAATTGATTGATTGAACAATGATAAGAAAACAAGGTTCACACCCGGTTCGGTAATTGCATTCCTAGGGTTTCTATACGTTTTAGGTTTGAATCAATTGAAAAGATGATTTAACGGATTTAGTGTCGCGAGGCTTAGGTGCCAAAAGCTATCAACGTTATAAATAACGGACCACAATGCACTTTGTTACCAAGAACATGTAAACTCTAACCTAGACAAGGCATAATTGCACATAAACATTTCATAAAGTCAAATTTAATCTTCACTCGACAATTTATGAATTCAATACAAATGCAAGACAATTGTCATAAGCTTCAAAATCAAATAGCAAATTGTCACAAACTCAAACAAAGAACAATGTTTAAACCCTAGACTTACAATAACCTACACCGGGGTGAAACCTCCAAGGAATTAGCCGCTCATGGTGAAAATGGCACGATCAACGGATGACGAAAACTTGAATTGGATCATCTTGGACTTTGTAGAATGGTGAATGATGAAGGTTAGGGTTTAGGATGAGTGATGATGGTGAGTGATTGAGTGGATTGATGGAATGATGAACTAGGGTTTCGATTCAAGAAGATGATGTTGCTATCGTTCTTGATTCGGGTCTAGGAAGGATGGTTGGTGGAATGGTAGATGAAAGATGATGAGTTTTAGGCTCCAAGATAATGTTCAAACTCAAAAACCAAGTGTAACTCCCGAATTGATGTCCAACAACCCCCTTTCATTCGTTATTTGACCCAAACCAAACAATCGGTCGCGCAGCAACATTGGAGGGCCGTCGCCGACGGCTTGATGCCCCGTCGGCGACGGTCCATGCATTTTGATCTGGAGCCGACGTGTTAACTCGCTGCTTACGGACCATTTGGGCGACGGAGAATTGTACACACCGTCGGCGACGGACCATATGGTCGTCGGCGACGGCCCCTAGAATTTCAACTTTCTGTTTTCTTCATTTCTCAAGTCCGGTTGACCCGTTTCGCATCTTAGTGGCTCGTTTTTCGTCCCGGTGGTCCTTTTAGCTTCCAATTAGCTCCTTAAACTTCCCAAGACCTGCAAAACACAAATCCTTTTACAAGTAGGCTATTCGGGATTAAAAGTTAAGTAAAAACATGAACTTAGACATAAACGAACACCGGTTTTCGACCACGTATCACATCCCCACACTTGTCTTTTGCTTGCCCTCAAGCAAATCTGTTTTTCACTTTCACATGGGTCGAACAACAAATACACTCCCCATTCCCGAGACGAAGGTTAAGGTCCAATGTCATGCTAATGTTCAAACTCTTTACAATTTTCAATATATTTAACGGTAATGTGATTTCACATACACAAATGGTTACCCAAGATTAACCCGCCCGTGAAACCAACAATTCATGCACATCCCTCACAATGTTCTCTCCACTCGGCTTGTAAATTTGGCTAATATTTATAATGTATTAGCACTTCAAAGATTATTCACTCAAAACCGATTAGAACACATACCCGCATAAGCTTGCAACTCAATCATTCTCCACTATTGATCACGAACACTAAGCACAAGTCATAAGGTCTTGTAAGGGTTGTAACGGGTCTAGGCTAAGGGTAGGAATTAGGATATTTTAAAGTGGCTAAGGTGATGAAAATTCGATTTTTATTACAAAAGATTATTCTAACAAAACTAACTATAAACACCAAAAATGAGGCAACAACATTCGCCTTTTATTCAACAACTACTAACACTTCTTTTTGTGTTTTTCTTCAACGATTTTCACTTCTTTTTCATATTATTTTCTGATTTTTTTTAACATATATGCAAACGAACAAGAACAACTATACAAAAACGACTCCTATAATCGAATTTCCATCACACGGGTTTAAAAGAAAAAAGTTTATGGGTTATAGGCTATAGGGTGTCAAACGAAAGGTTTAGGCTCAAAATGGGCGACTAGGGGGTTTGTTCGGGTAAGGATAGATAAATGGTTTTAAGAGAAAAGGTTTACCTAATGCCTTAATCATTCTCGTGCTTGTATTCGGTCTATAGTCTCAAACGTATCAAAAGTTGCAAGTTCTACAATATATGACTAATGGTCCACTCAAACAAAGAAACATAGGTATGTAATCTATGATATAAAAGTGGCTCAAAACCTCACATATCTAAAAGGGTGTGGTATGTGACATGCATAAAAGACTAGTTTCTTAGGCAGATTATTCTCAAATAACCACCCGCTAAATACCCGTCATGCTATTAGTTTGAACTTGACCATGACAAAAGACCAAATGGGTTGTGACATCCCTCGTTGACTTAGTTACTTGTGCTTTAAGACCGCTTTTGAAACGAAGACATTTTTTGAAAAATTTTTGAAATTTTCCCCCATCCCCACACTTGAGGTAAACATTGTCCTCAATGTGTAGTATTTAAATGAACGGGTCAAAATCGAAAATTCTTACTACTCCCCCCATCCCCACACTTGAAGTACATATTGTCCTCAATGTGTAAGAACTAGAGTAAACGCACAAGGGATGTGACACGGCTAATTCCCCCAAAATTTCACCCCGGAAAAAAATAATATACAAAATACATTCCACTTATTTGCTAATCTAAAGATCAAAAGTAAAAAAGAAACGTATGCACCTAGTTTGTGAGCTCATTTTTCGTATGCTCCTCTCCTCTTCATGAAAGCGGTTGTCCCATGAACCCAATGTACCTACAAATCTTAACCCTTGTGTAGAAGCATGCTTCTCATACTATCAAAATTTGTTGGTTACCTAGTTCTACCACTTTTATGAAAACATTACCAAGCTATACGTTGTTTTACTTTGACTTATGTGGAAAAATAATTTACAACAACAACAAACCTAACTCACTTTCGTAGGAATCACGATTGCATTTAGCTTATGCAACAAGCCCTTTTAAACCCCCCAATAGCTTGGGAGGACGAGAGGTCTCGTGAGGGTTATATAGGGAACACACCCACAACGTTCATTTAACTAGGCGAAAATAAATAACATGAAAAAAAAATAAAAATAACGGAAACAAAATAATATACAACAACAACAACAAAAACGTACCTTGCCTCTACCGCTGATATCTCTCATTAGGGTTCACTGGCGGGTTCACTGGCGGGTTCGGCTGGTACGGATAACCAGTGAGGGCCTCAAGCATATCCCTATAGTTATCTAGTGGGCTCGACTCTCCTTGTGGCGGCGGTTGGTACGGAATCGGAATGAAACTTGAGCCGACGGCCTCGGGCCAATGAGGGGTTGGATCGGATGGGCCTTGCGGATGAGGAAGATTGGGGTAGTCGGTCCACCCCGAGTGTTCAACATATGGGAGACCGGCTTGATAATCTCTTTGATGGCGCTCTTGATCATGGAGCACCTTGAAGTTATTAATCGCCATTTGGTTAGAGAAAGCCAACGCTCCCCATCGGCGTTGGTCCAATTCCCTTTGTGCATTTTGGTGCCTAGCCTCCTCTTCTTCCCGTGCCCGTCTGTGGGCCCTTTCTTCTTCTTGCAACTGTAACAAGCGTTCCAATTGAGACTGTTTTAACGCTTGTTGCAGTTGTTGTTCTTCCATCTGTTTCTCCACCCTTTCACGAAAGGATGCTTGAAAACCCCATTGCTCTTGTGAATACGCCCCTTGTGCCTCTTCCCATTCTCTCCTGCTCTCATGGTACTCTCTTGCTTCACCAATGCCGGCCGACACATTATCGTAAACCGCTTGTTGCCCACGGGTCCACAACCGGTATGACGGTATTTTCCTTTCGTTCACAAAGTCTGCCACATTGGCAGAAATCTCCCGATGCTTCCTCCTATACCTTTGCCTTGGTCCCCGCGGACCAGAAGGATCCGTCTCCTCCTCAACATCAGGCATCTCCCCATCGCCTTCTTCTTCGTCACCCTCTTCATCACCCTCTTTATCATTGAATCGGTAACTATCTCCTTGTTCATCTTCAACCGTGTGCAGATGCCCAAAAGCTTTCACGGTTATTTTCCAATGTCGCCTTATGGAAGTGAAGTTGAACTGATCAATGGGTTTAGACACCCACAACGACTCCGGAGGCAAGGCATTCTGCTGCAGAATCATGGCGCTAATCAACCTTGCATAAGGGATCATCTTCCGCTTGAACGATTCCCTTGTATCCCATGTATTAATCATCACAATTTGACGCCATGATAGCTTGGGCGTCCCATACAACAACGCATGCAAAACCCGGCAGTCGGGTGCCTTCACTTTACCTCTGTCCCCATACCGCACCATAACATTTTCTAACGAAATGCCTTGTAATATTTTTTCCATCAAAGACAAATCGCTTCTCGACTCCCCCGCACCCCCAGAACCTGTCAATACGGATGCTAGCATTTGTGGCGGATCGGCTTCGTTTCTTTTATTATCCAAAAATTGATCATAACCATAGTAATCATATGCGTCCATCCCAAGCGAATCAAATCTCGCTATAGCATTGATGTGCTCGAATGACATGATCATTTGGTTTTTGCCAATATTACCAACTAACCGCCATGTAGGAGCCAGCCCATCAGAATGCTCAAACCGTAGTGTAGATAGCCATTCACACACCGCACCCAAATATACACGGGTAGTGATATCCTCGCACCAGTCAACCACTCGCTCCCAACCAATCTTTTCGAACTTTTGAACTATGCCGATCTTTCGGAACTCTTTGACATCTACCGTACGTTCACAAACTGCCCTCTCAGGTACGGGTTTTGAAACACCCGTAACCATCTTCATCTTCCACATCTTCGCTTCCAATCTCTTGTTTCGGTATCGGGAAAGAGTCTTCAACTTCTCTTCTTTCCATACCGAAGCCGACTGACTATTCTTTGCCTCCTCCCAATCCCAATCCTGTCGAATAAGCTGCCCATCACCTTCTTGAACATTACTTAACTGTTCCCAACGCCTTTGATATTCCCCCAAACCTGACCCGACTCCTGAGGACGAACCTTGCCCGGAGGTCTTTGCTTTCTTGCTTCTTCCAAACATATCTACAATCAAAAGACAAGACAACAATTAGAACACCCCACATCTTCAAACAATCTCAAACTTTGAACATAATGTGTAATATTGAATTTCAATCAAGATTTAGATGTAAAATCGTCTTTTTAAACTTCCAAAGTCGCTCATTTTAACATCTACAATTCAATCTAGCATGTTTATTCATAAGAACATTTTTCAAAGTTTCATGAATTTAACAATATTCAACATCACAACTATGTTCAATCATGCAAAAATCTAGTGTAATCACATCACCAAGACTAAAGCACACTCAAATCCCACCCAAATCAAGCAAACAATCTTAAATTTATGCTAAAACATCGTACATTGTGATAAACAACCTACTCTTAAACAATAAGCTTAAAATTTCGGAAGAAATCAACAATTTATATGACAATCAAGCATAAATTAAATGAAAGTTCATACCTTTGGTGAAGATTAATAAGAAGAACTAAGCAAAAGTGTAAAGCAAATGATTTGGATGAAGACTCTTCAAAAACCCTAGAAATCACGCCCAGAAATCTTGCAAATAAGCAAGAATTAACGAAAACCGTGATGGGGGTTTTGTTCCTCTTGAAAAACCACTCAAGATAGACTCTAGAATCAACAGATTTAGTGGAGAATTGAGAAAGTTATGAGTGAAAGAAGAATTAGGGTTCTAGAGAGAAGTTGGGGAAGAAGGTGAAGGAGAGAGAAGGAACGATTGATCTGAAGTGATGAGGTTCTCTAGATGTTTTGGAGAGTATGTGGGGGATATTCGGTCATAAGAATGGTTAAAAACGAATTTGTTTGAAGTTTGGAAGGTTAAAAGTGAACTTGGGTTCGATCCTAAGCATTTAACAACGAGCAGTCGCCGGACAACATTTGAAGGGCCGTCGGCGACGGATGTAATGACTGTCGGCGACGGTGCATAGTTGTTGAATTTGGGCCGACGGCTTATCTCACTGTCTACGGTGGAATTTGGGCGATGGACGATTTGTAGGAACCGTAGGCGACGCACACTATCACCGTCGGCGACGGTTTCCATAAATTCAATTTTTTTATTTTTCAATTTTTTTTTTAAATAGGAGAATTTTTATGAACTTTTTCTAAAGGGACTATGTACATAAAAAATTCATAAAAATTATTAAAAATCTTTTTGTGAATTTTTATAAGTTAAATTTTAAAAACACAGAAACCGTTAACAGCCCTACCACCCCCCTGAAAAGTCGTGTATTGTCCCTAATACACACCAATAAGTCTAAAAACATACCTCATTTCTTCAAGACCCATTCGGAATGTCCGGACTTCACATAATTACAAGGGTTAGTATAGAAACGAGAACGATTAATCACAAAAATACTCAAACAATTAAAAAGAATGTACATAACTTTACAAAATTCGTTACCGGTCCTTTCAGTTGACCTCATAAGTTGGCACACTTACCACGAAGCTTACCAACTCCATATTCTCATCCTTTTTCTCATTGTTACCATCAAGGAACGGTTTAAGGCGATGCCCATTAACCGTTTGCTTCGACCCATCCTTCGGGTCCTTGATTGTGACATCTCCAAGCTTTCCGACCCGTGTAATCACATACGGGCCCATCCATTTACTCTTGAGCTTTCCGGGAAAGTATTTAAGCCGTGAGTTATATAGCCAAACCTTTTGACCTACTTCAAACTCCTTCGGCTTCAACTTCGCATCATGTTCCCTCTTCATATCATCCTTGTACTTCGAGGCGCACTCATACGCTTCTTCCCTAAGCTCCTCCAACTCGCAAAGCTTTAACTTTCGCTCTTTACCTGCATCGTCATATTTCATGTTAACCTCTTTAATAGCCCACCAAGCATGATGCACAAGTTCAACCGGTAAATGACAATTTCGCCCATAGATTAAGCGATAAGGTGTAGTTCCAATAGGTGTTTTATGAGCCGTTCTATAAGCCCATAAAGCATCATTCAACTTCGTCGACCAATCCTTTCGGTCGGGTCGAACGGTCTTTTGCAAAATTTCTTTTATTTGCCTATTGGAAACCTCCACTTGACCGCTTGTTTGTGGGTGGTAGGGGGTAGCAATTCGATGGTCAACACCATACCGTTTCAAGAGTTTGCCAAAATTAAAATTCTTGAAGTGAGATCCCCCATCACTAATGATCACTCTAGGAATCCCAAATCTAGAAATTATATTTGTTTGTACAAAATTGCAAACAACAGTATGGTCATTTGTCTTGGTGGCAATCGCTTCGACCCACTTGGATACATAATCGACCGCCACCAAGATGTATAAGTTGCCATGCGAATTAGGGAATGGGCCCATGAAATCGATCCCCCACACATCAAAAATATCTACAATGAGGATCGGTTGCATGGGCATTTCATCCCTTTTAGAAATACCCCCTAACTTTTGACACTCTACACAGTTTTTAGCGAAATTAAAAGCATCCTTAAAAATAGTCGGCCAATAAAGACCGCTATTGAGCACTTTGTGCCCGGTTTTGTGACCACTGAAATGGCCCCCACAAGCAAATGAATGCAAGTGCATCAAGACGCTAGGAATCTCCTCGTCGGGTATACATCTTCGAACGACTTGATCCGGACAAAACTTGAATGAGTCCGGTTCTTCTAACGTGTAGTACTTGATTTGAGATAGGAAGTGCCTTCTATCCCAATGAGCCGGCAAATCACCTGTAACCAAATAGTTCACAATATTAGCATACAATGGTAATATTCCAACTTTTAAAATGTGCACATCTGGGAAATTCTCATTAATCTCTTCACGTGAAGAATCCTCCTCTACAACCAATCGAGACAAGTGGTCCGCAACCACATTCTCACTCCCTTTCTTGTCTCTAATCTCCAAGTCAAACTCTTGTAGCAAGAGAACCCATCGGATTAACCTCGGCTTCGCATCCTTCTTGTCCATGAGATACCTAACTGCAGAATGGTCAGAATAAACAATAACCTTAGTACCCCATATGTAAGCACGAAATTTGTCCAATGCATATACCACCGCAAGTAGCTCTTTCTCGGTAGTTGTATAATTTAATTGTGCATCCGAGAGAGTCTTACTTGCATATTAAATGGCAACCGGTTTCTTGTCTACCCTTTGACCCAATACGGCCCCCACCGCATAATCACTTGCATCACACATAATTTCGAATGGTAAAGACCAATTCGGTGATTGCAAGATTGGGGCCTCCACCAATTTGTTCTTCAAAATGTTAAAGGCGTTTTGGCAATTTTTATCAAAATCAAATGTTTTATCTTTTAACAACAAATTGCATAGGGGTTTTGTTATATCACTAAAGCTTTTTATGAACCTCCTATAAAACCCCGCATGTCCCAAAAACGACCGAACACCC
The DNA here is from genome assembly GCA_030545235.1 of Helianthus tuberosus. Taxonomy (NCBI): domain Eukaryota; kingdom Viridiplantae; phylum Streptophyta; class Magnoliopsida; order Asterales; family Asteraceae; genus Helianthus; species Helianthus tuberosus. The sequence continues at coordinate 79,653,677 of CM060415.1, forward strand.
TTAACACTTGTAGGATAAGGCAAAGTGGATATGACTTGCACTTTTGCTCTATCCACCTCAATCCCACGACTCGAGACGACATGCCCCAACACAATCCCTTCTTGAACCATAAAATGGCTCTTTTCCCAACTCAAAACCAGATTTTTCTCAACACATCTTTGCAAAAAATTTTCGAGTTGGTCAAGGCATGTATCAAATGACGGTCCAAATATTGAGAAATCATCCATGAAGATTTCCAAAGACTCCCCCACCATATCTGAAAAGATACTCGTCATACACCTTTGAAAGGTGGCGGGGGCATTACAAAGTCCAAAGGGCATTCGCCTAAATGCGAAAGTACCGTATGGACAAGTAAAAGTAGTCTTTGCTTGGTCTTCCGGATGTATAGCAATTTGATTGTATCCAGAATAACCATCCAGAAAACAATAAAATTTTTGTCCGGCCAATTTCTCAACAATTTGGTCAATAAATGGTAAAGGGAAATGATCTTTGGAAGTTGCAGCATTTAACTTCCTATAGTCAATACAAATAGGCCACCCGGTTACCGGCCGAGTGGCGACCTCTTCACCTGCGTCATTTATGACGACTTGAATACCCGCCTTCTTCGGAACTGTTTGTGTCGGGCTCACCCATTGGCTATCTGAGATAGGGTATATAATACCCGCATCTAGCCACTTTAATACCTCCTTCTTGACAACTTCTCGCATGTTTGGATTTAATCTCCGTTGCGTGTCACGAGAAGGACTCATGCCATCTTCAGTGATGATCTTGTGCATCACTACCGAAGGACTAATTCCCTTCAAATCCGCAATGGTCCACCCGATAGCAACTCTTTGAGTGACCAAAATTCTCATTAACTTCTCTTCTTGCTCCCCGGTCAAGTTAAATGCAATAATTACCGGGAGCGTGCTACCTTCACCCACATAAGCATACTTAAGATGCTTGGGTAGCACTTTCAACTCTAGCACCGGAGGTTCTTCCAATGACGGCTTCAACTTCGTGTCGATGCTTTCCGGAAGACTTTCCACTTGATGTGTCCAAGTGGGCCTTCCTTCTTTTGCCGCCATAACCTCCAATTCTTTCATCTCTTCATCCATGCTCCGATTTGTGTCTCCTTGCAACCTGTCAAACATGAAACATTCCTCTATTGTGTTTTCCTCTTCGACACTAGTGTCACATAGAGGTATACACTTGTCAACGATGTCCGCCATGTAGCATTCATCGCCAACTAGAGGATCCGTTAATCTTGAAAAGACATTTAACCGCAACCGACGGTTACCAAAGGTCATGTCGACCGTGCCCGATTTGCAATTAATTTGGGCATTCGATGTTGCCAAAAATGGTCGACCAAGGATCACCGTTGGTTGCTTGGTTCGGTCCAAAGAAACATAATCTAACACAAGAAAGTCCACCGGATAGTAAAAGTCCTCGACCTTGACTATTACATCCGTGACTATCCCACGGGGCAGTTTAGGGGTCAAATCGGCTAACACCACGGTGGTGTTAGACACTTGAAGTGGACCAAAATCATATAGGTCATATAAACTACCCGGCAATATACTCACACTTGCCCCAAGATCTAAAAGTGCCCGTGTCATTTTGAATTCCCCAACTTGTATTGAAATAATGGGCGCCCCCGGATCTTGAAGTTTTGGTGGAAGTGCACCCGAAAGAATCGAACTCACGTTTTCGGTTAAATCAAGTTTCTTAGGAAACTTGTGAGTTCGCTTTTGGGTGCATAAATCTTTCAAGTATTTAGCATATGAAGGTACTTGCTTAATTGCATCTAAGAGTGGTAAATTGATTTTGACTTGTTTAAAAATTTCCCACATCTCTTCTTGTTGCGGGCCTCGTTTGTTTACCACTTTCTTAGATGGTCCCAACAAAGCTTCGGGATAAGGGGCGGTATTAACGTCCACACCCTTTTCCTTAGCCTTTGGGACAGGAACGGTCACAACGGGTGTAGTATCATTTTTCTTTTGACCCGTTTGACCATTTTTACCTTCATCATCACTCGCATCTTCCACCACCCCTTCAACAAACTCGGGTGGTGGCTCAACATCATTATCTAGGACTCGACCACTACGTAAAGTAATTTTATTAATTGGTACCTCACGTGTGTTCCTCGAGTTCGACCCTTGATGCTTAGGGTTCACCGTAGTATCACTTGGAAGTCCTCCTCCACTTCCACGAATTTGAGCCATCTCTTGAGCAAGTTGCCCCACTTGTTTTGCCAATGCCTCATGTGCTTTATCCCGAATCTCGTTTGTCTTCATTATCTCCTTGATATCATGGTGAGATTCTTTTATATTGTTTTGAGATTCTTTTTGCATAGTCAACAAAGCATCCATTTTGGCACTCAAATCATCGCCACTGGTTTGATTGTTCGACCCGCTTCCATTACCGCCTTGATTGTTGTAATTCCTTTGGTACCCACCTTGATAATTATTGTCCCTACCTTGGTACCCTTGGTTGTAATTTCGTTGATAACCTCCTTGGTTACCACCTTGACGATTTTGATATGATGACCCGCTTTGACCTCCTTGGTTACACGATTGAAAATTCGGGTTCATTTGATTTGAAGCATTACCACATCGGAAGTTAGGGTGATTTCTCAAACCCGGATGATAAGTGTTGGAGTTCATGTCATATTGCTTCCTATCTCCATACACTTGATTCATTCCGCCGTGTAGTTACTCGGCCCCGTTGGACATTGTTCCGCTCTATGTCCAATATCACCACAATCTTCACATACCTCGAATTGAACCGCATTTACTTCCTTTTTCTTCATTCGAGCCATTTCCCGCTCTAAGGTGGAAATCCGATCTTTAGAGTCAAGATCGGGAAGTGACCGTGAAATGGGATGCTTCTTAGCTCGATCGGCCGATTCTTTCTCTTTCGGACGTTTACTCATCCGTTCCAAGAATTCCCAATCATCATCTTCATGGTTGCTTAGAAGGGTCCCATTGCTCGTTGATTCAAGTCGGTTCCATGTGTTGTCGTCTAGACCTCGTACAAAGCACTTGACCAACTCCCACTTTTCTATTTGATGATGTGGGCATCTTCGCATCATTTCTTTAAATCTTGTAAAGGCTTCATGCAACGGCTCGCCCGATAATTGGCGAAAAGACCTAATTTCATCACGAGCATCATCGGTCTTCGCCATAGAATAGTATTCATCTAGAAAAGCTTGTTGCATTTCTCCCCATGTGCGGATGCTATTGGCCGGGAGTGTAAGCAACCATTGCTTCGCTTTGTCTTTCAATGAGAATTGGAACAAACGAAGTTTAACCTCATCTAGTGCAAAGTTATGCCCCCCGATAGTGCTGCAAATGGACGAAAACTCTGTCAAATGTGTGTACGGTTCGTCGTTAGATCTTCCATTAAAATGAGGAAGTATGTTGATGTAATGTGGTTTACAATCAAACATCCTCCTCTCACAAACGATTGGTGAGTCGTTCTCGGTGACAACCGGCCTAAAACGATCATTCACTCCCCGTGGAGGCCGTTGACGACGATGGGGACCGTTAACTTCTTGATCGACCGGTCTTCTATTATCCCGTCTTTCACCTCTTCGATCATCTCTTCGATCCTCTCTTCTATTATCCCTTGGGTTACCACCTCCCACGAAACGAGGAATCCGGTTAGGGTTTGCATTGTTGTTATTGTTATAAAACCCATCATTCTGGTTCCGTTGGTCATTGTTTCGTGGTTGACGGTTGTTCCCATAACCATCATTTCTTCCACCTCCGTAACCGTATTCGTCGTCCCCAACGTAATTGGCATTTTGGTAGCCAAATTCCTCATCATCATACCTTCTAGCGTTGTAGACGTTTCCCCTATTCACGTAGCCCCAATCTTCATCATCGTTAGCCCTATCATCATAGTATCCCCCGTCATCCGAATTTTCTGTATGAACACTCACATGTTTCGGCGATTGATAACCGGGAACACTATTTGGTTCATCATCGGGGATTGCATTCCTCAAGTCATCGATGTTGAAGAATGGGTCTTCATTTGCGGGATTGTCGCGATCACGATTTCCCCGACGGTCGGAATTGACATTCCGGTCATCTAGGTTGATGGGTATAGAGGTTTGTCGATGAAGGTTTTGTTGTTGAGGTGTTCTTTGATTGTGGTTGGGATTTTGGTTTTGGAAATGTGGTGTGGGTGGTCCAGTATTGTTGTTATTACCACCCGGTCGCTCTGGAGGTATAGGTTGCATATTTGGAGCGGGATTGAAATTACCTCGGTATTGAAATTGGTTCGGATTTTGGTTTTGGTTGAAGTTTTGGTTAGAGTTTTGGTTCGCCATTGAATCGGTTTCAATGGATGGTGTATGCTGTGGTGTGTTGGTGGTTTGATTAGAAGCAAGTATTGCTTCAAACTGGCTTGCAAGATTTCTTCTTGCTACCCTTTCGATTTCCGGTTCGTAGACTAAAGGTGAAGTCCTCCCGGAGTTCCGTGTATGCATGCACTACCTGTAACCTGCACAAGTAACACACCCGCGTAACAAGGAAAAAGACAAATTGCAAAAAGAAAGCTGAACAATTTAAACAGTTAATCACGCAAATTCAAAAAATATCCAAACACAAAGCGCACGCACTCCCCGGCAACGGCGCCAAAATTTGATCGGAGTGTCGCGCTCCGGTCAAAGATAATATTTATAGTCCCAAATTACCCTTAACAAATAGCTAGTGGTAGTAAGAGGTCGAACCACGAAGAGTATGTGGTTTGCGAATGGATTTGACTGAATTATGAAAAGATGTCACACTTATGAAGCTTACTATGATATGTTTTTGTATTTTTTTTTAATTGAAAGGTGTGGATTAGAATTACTAAAATGATGGAATGGATTAACTACTAGTGATTAACAAATTGCAAGAATTAAAATTGATTGATTGAACAATGATAAGAAAACAAGGTTCACACCCGGTTCGGTAATTGCATTCCTAGGGTTTCTACACGTTTTAGGTTTGAATCAATTGCAAAGATGATTTAACGGATTTAGTGTCGCGAGGCTTAGGTGCCAAAAGCTATCAACGTTATAAATAACGGACCACAATGCACTTTGTTACCAAGAACATGTAAACTCTAACCTAGACAAGGCATAATTGCACATAAACATTTCATAAAGTCAAATTTAATCTTCACTCAACAATTTATGAATTCAATACAAATGCAAGACAATTGTCATAAGCTTCAAAATCAAATAGAAAATTGTCACAAACTCAAACCAAGAACAATGTTTAAACCCTAGACTTACAATAACCTACACCGGGGTGAAACCTCCAAGGAATTAGCCGCTCATGGTGAAAATGGCACGATCAACGAATGATGAAAACTTGAATTGGATCATCTTGGACTTTGTAGAATGGTGAATGATGAAGGTTAGGGTTTAGGATGAGTGATGATGGTGAGTGATTGAGTGGATTGATGGAATGATGAACTAGGGTTTCGATTCAAGAAGATGATGTTGCTATCGTTCTTGATTCGGGTCTAGGAAGGATGGTTGGTGGAATGGTAGATGAAAGATGATGAGTTTTAGGCTTCAAGATAATGTTCAAACTCAAAAACCAAGTGTAACTCCCGAATTGATGTCCAACAACCCCCTTTCATTCGTTATTTGACCCAAACCAAACAATCGGTCGCGCAGCAACATTGGAGGGCCGTCGCCGACGGCCTGATGCCCCGTCGGCGACGGTCCATACATTTTGATCTGGAGCCGACGTGTTAACTCGCTGCTTACGGACCATATGGTCGTCGGCGACGGCCCCTGGAATTTCAACTTTCTGTTTTCTTCATTTCTCAAGTCCGGTTGACCCGTTTCGCATCTTAGTTGCTCGTTTTTCGTCCCGGTGGTCCGTTTAGCTTCCAATTAGCTCCTTAAACTTCACAAGACCTTCAAAACACAAATCCTTTTACAAGTAGGCTATTCGGGATTAAAAGTTAAGTAAAAACATGAACTTAGACATAAACGAACACCGGTTTTCGACCACGTATCAAATGCACACGAAACTAGGTCAGTAACTTAATACAACATTTACGATAAGCTCACGAAATCAAAACCCTCACGACGAATGACAAAGTATAGCCCGTATTCGGGCAGCACTTAAACATCCATCGGATCGGTTTCAATCAATCGGACATTGTATCGTAGCAGTGATCGAGTTATTACCCTGTTGTCGCAGCAGAGCTTTGTACTAGTGTGTGTTTTTGAACGAAAAAGTAAATAACTCAGTGTAGGAAACGAATTTTTACGTCGAAACAACTGTGCCATTCAAGTGCCAAACCCCTGATACTTATACTGAAAAAGGGTCCCTGTCGCGTGGCGCGACAGGCTGTCGTGTGGCGCGACGGGTGCACTTTTAGGGTAGGGTAGCTTCGTGTCCATTATAGCCTAGATGAGTCAAAAATCGACGAAATTCGAATTCTACAGCAAACTTTGTAGATAATATCAATTAGGGAATACCCCCCTGAGTTTTAGGGGTCCTGATCCTAGTTCCAATTGTTCTGAAAATTTTAGGGGTCATGCAATATTACTTGGGGGTCTCAATTAGGGTTTCCTATTGGATATAATAAAATAAGAAATAATAATTTTGGCGAGAGTTGTTACATCCTTCCCACCTTATTAAAATCTCGTCCTCGAGATTTACTGGAACAAGTAGAGATATTTTTGCTTCATCTTTGATTCCAGTTCCCAAGTGTACTCTGGTCCTCTCTTTGAATCCCACTTGACTTTGACCAGCACTAGTCGTTTGTGCTTGAGAAACTTGACCTTTCGGTCTTCTATCTGTAGTGGTTTCTCCACAAATTTTAATTTCTCATTTACCTCTATATCTTCAAGAGGTACTACCAGGGATTCGTCGGTCAAACACTTCTTGAGGTTAGATACATGAAACACGTCATGTACTCCAGCTAGCTCTTCTGGTAGTTGTAGGAGATAGGCGACTGGTCCTATTCGTTGGATTACTGGGAATGGTCCTACGTACCTTGGACTTAGTTTTCCCTTCTTACCGAACCGAACTACCCCTTTCCAAGGAGAAACTTTCACGAGTATCTTGTCTCCAACTTGAAATTCCAGCGGCTTGCGTCGATTGTCTGCATAACTTTCTGGCAATCTCGAGCCGTTTTTAGTCTTTCCTTGATTTGAGTTATTTTTTCGGTGGTTTCTTGTACGATTTCGGGACCTGATAATTGGCTTTCTTTTATTTCTGCCCAACAAACTGGATTTCTACATTTTCGTCCATACAGTGCTTCAAACGGGGCAGCTTCGATACTTGAATGGTAACTATTGTTATAGGAGAATTCAATTAAGGGTAGGTGGTCATCCCAGTTTCCACCAAAATCTATTACACATGCCCTGAGCATGTCTTCCAGGGTTTGAATTGTCCTTTCACTTTGTCCGTCTGTTTGGTGATGGTATGCAGTACTTAAATTAAATCGTGTCCCCATTGCTTCTTGGAAACTTGTCCAGAAATGTGAAGTGAAACGACTATCTCTATCCGATACAATAGAGAGTGGGACTCCATGTAAGGATACTACCTCGTCTACGTATAAATTGGCTAATCTTTCCATACTAAAAATTTCCTTCATGGGCAGGAAATGAGCTGATTTGGTTAATCGATCCACAATTACCCAAATTGCGTCGTTACCTTTTCTGGTTTTGGGCAACTTAGTAACAAAATCGATGGTTATTAGTTCCCATTTCCAAACAGGAATTTCTAATTGTTGGAGTAGACCTGAAGGTTTCTGGTGTTCTGCCTTAACTTGTGAACAAGTAAGACACTTAGATACATATCTAGCTATGTCCTTTTTCATTCCTATCCACCAGAAATTATTTCTTAAATCTTGGTACATTTTATTATTACCAGGATGCATGGTATACCTAGATTTATGGGCCTCCTCTAAAATTTGATTTCTTAAGTCTCCTTGCTTGGGTACCCAAATCCTTTTCTTGTGGAATCTCCAAATTCCATCAGCCCCTTGCTCTAAGTCTTTTATTCTTCCTTTCATTCCTTCAGCATCATCCTTGATTGCTATTTCTTGAACATTCTTTAGTTGTTCCATTAATTCTAATTGTAGATTTAATCTAAGAGCACGAACTCGCTTTTGCTTTTCATGATACTTACGACTTAGAGCATCTGCGACTACATTTGCTTTTCCTTCATGATATTGAATATCACAGTCGTAATCACTCAAAATTTCCATCCATCTTCTTTGCCTCATGTTTAATTCCTTTTGCCCAAATATATATCTTAAGCTCTTATGATCTGTATAAACAGTAAACTTACTTCCATATAGATAATGTCTCCAAATCTTAAGGGTAAAAACTATTGCTCCTAATTCTAAGTCATGAGTCGTATAGTTTTCCTCGTGCTTTTTCAATTGCCTTGAGGCATACGCAATTACCTTTTTGCGTTGCATTAGCACACATCCTAACCCTAACTTAGAAGCATCACAGTAAACTTCAAAATCTCATGTCCCTTCTAGTAAGGCAAGAATTGGGGCGTTTATTAATTTTTGCTTTAAAATCTTAAAGGCCTCTTCTTGCCTAGATCCCCATTCAAACCTCACTGCTTTACAGGTTCGGTTAGTTAATGGCACAGCTATTTTGGAAAAATCCTTAATAAACCGTCTATAATATCCCGCTAACCCTAGAAAACTTCTAACTTCCATAGCTGATTGCGGAACCTTCCATTTGGTAATCACTTCTATTTTAGAGGGATCTACGTGAATACCTTCATGATTCACCATGTGTCCTAAAAATTGTACCTCCTGTAACCAAAATTCACATTTTGAGAATTTGGCGTAAAGCTTCTCCTTTCTTAACAAAGTTAAGAGTTATCGTAAATGTTCACAATGCTCGTCCTGACTTTTGGAATAAATAAGTATATCGTCGATGAAGATAATTACAAATTTATCCAAATACGGTTTACAGATTCTATTCATCATGTCCATAAATGCTGCAGGAGCATTTGTTAATCCAAATGGCATGACTGTTAACTCGTAGTGACCATACCTAGTTCTGAAAACGGTCTTAGGTATGTCTTCTTCTTGTACCTTCAACTGATGGTATCTGGAGCGTAAATCTATCTTAGAAAAATATCTAGCTCCTTGCAATTGATCAAAAAGATCATCAATCCTCGGCAATGGGTATCGATTTTTAATTGTAACCTTATTCAATTCCCTATAATCGATACACATTCGCATCGAACCATCTTTCTTCTTTACAAAAAACACTGGTGCTCCCCACGGGGATGAACTAGGTTGTATGAATCCTTTACTTAATAATTCATCTAACTGTTTTTTCAATTCTAGCATTTCGGTGGGTGCTAACCGATAGGGTGCCTTAGCTATAGGTGTTGTTCCAGGAATCAGATGAATTCTAAATTCTACCTCCCTATCTGGTGGTAATCCTGGTAGTTCTTCTGGGAATACATCCGAGTATTCTGATACTACAGGAATTTCCTTAACTTCCTTACCCTTAGTTTTAATGATTACCGAAATCATACACACTATTCCTTGCTTTCGTTCATAACTAGCAACTTTCATTACTGAAATGAACTTCATTGGTTTACGCGGCTTATCCCCTGTAATCATAATTACTTCTCCTGTGGGTGCATGGATTTCTATTGAAATCTTATCACAGAGGATTCGAGCATGGTTGGCTACTAACCAATCCATTCCTAATACAACATCGAATCCAGTTAAATTCATAGGTAATAGGTTTGCAGAAAATTTATGACCTGAAAGTTCTATATTTTCTTTTTGCAAAACCGTATCTATGTTAACAGAGTTCCCATCTGTCGTTTCTACTGTATAAATCTGCCTAAGTTTGGTTAAGGGTAGCTTAAGAGCTTGGCAGAAAGAAGTATTTATAAAACTTTGGTTTGCACCAGAGTCAAATAATACTTTCACATAAATGTCATGAACTAGGAACGTACCAGCTATCACATCTGGGATGGGTTCTGCTTCTTGAGTAGTCAGCTGAAAGGCTCTAGCGTTCTTTTTATTGGTTCCTTCAGCTGGTTTAGCCTTGTTGTCCTCTGGTTTGACCAGTTTAGGGCAGTCTGGTCTAAACTGTCCAGCTTCTCCACAGTTGAAGCAGATTGTTGATTTCTTCCTTCTGCAATCTTCTTCTAGATGCCCTGGAATTTTGCAGAAATTACAATACCCTTTGCATTTTCCAAAATGCTTTCTTTTACAGGTACTGCAGAATGGAGCAGTGGAAGGTTGTCTGGTTCCCTTTTTCTTGATATTACTACTATTACCCACACGGAATCCTTGGGTAATCTTTTGGGCCACTTCCTTCTTCCGGTTTTCTTCTCTTGTGCGCACCAGTCCGTCAGTCAGAGTGTTGGCCAATTCCACTGCATCGTTAATTGTACGGGGCCTTGCAGCTTTGACGATATCCCGAATCTCGCTAATTAAACCCCAAATATAGAGAGAGATAAGTACCGGTTCTGGCGAGGCCAGAGTGGGCACAATTCTGGCATATTCGAAGAATTTCGAAGTATACCCTCGACAATCAACATCCACCATTCAGTGGTTCAGGAACTTATTCGCCATTTGCTCTTTTTCATATTCGGGGCAGAATTTCCTTTCCACCAAACGCTTGAACTCTTCCCAATTCATGGCATAGGCCATGTCACTTCCCTTGGCTTGTAACACCGTATTCCACCATTCTAATGCTTCTTCCTTGAAAAGGTGAGAAGCATACATGACCTTATCCTCCTCGGCACATTTGCTTATTTTAATTATCGCCTCGGTTTTCTCCAACCAACGTAGTGCTGCAGTTGCCCCTTCATTGCCTGTAAATTCGATTGGTTTACAGGCAAGAAATTCCTTATAAGTGCAACCAGGCGTTGCAGCTTTCATTTTCTTAAGGAATGGGGCTTGCATTACATCATCATTATTATTGTTACCACCTCTATTTACACTATTACTGAAGTTGTCATCACGAGTACGTTTGCTGAGAGTAGGCGGCGGAGGTTCAACTGGATTTCGGGCAGCAGCAAGGATTGCTGGAATAGCATTGGCTATTCCTTGAGCAACAATATTTTCTATATCTTGTCTATTAAGAAAGTGATCTTCATTGTTTTGCTCGAATTGGTTAACCTCATTAACGGGTTCATTACCAGCGTGTTCCATCTGGTAATTAATATATATAAGTTATTAGCACAAAATAAATAACAACCAAACACAATAATCATGTCAACACGTATAGCCAAAATAGTCGACTTTGCGACGTTGATATTTTTATATATTAGTATGCATCCATACACACCAGTTATATTACAAAAGTTTTATTTTAAGTTATTTTACATGGTTATATTTTTATTATTTATTATTATTTTATTATTGTTAAACACATAACCACACCACCATGCAACCACAACCAACTGGCGTCTCAGAAACGACGCTCCCTCTCGTCGTATTTCCATGAGATCTGTTCCCCCACTTCTCGGATTCGATTTCCTGCATCCACCAGCTCCTCGCCATAGTGGCGAAGTTCAGCCAACTTCTCAGTGCTCATAGGTGGGTTTGGTGCAGGCTCAGGGTCAAACTGGGGGAAAAAGGTGTTAGGGTTATTCAAGAGATTCTGAAATTGCCAGTCAGTGGTCCACCATTCTTCCAGCTCTCCTTGTAGAGGTCGGGGGTTAACAATAGGATCTGGGATAGCAGGCTCTAAATTAACTGGAAGCAGTACTTCAGCTGGGTAATTGAAGAGGTTTTCATCGGCAGGGCCGATGAGGTCGCTATTTGCCAGTTTGCGGTCCAGCTCTTCCCACGGTGGCATCTCCTGGACTTGCCCTGAACTCTCTCCGATCTCCTTTCCTTTCCCTTTATCCTTTGGATCCTCAATCTTTTTAAATTTCTGTGCCGCTGGTTTCTTCCTACGCATACGCCTCCAGCCTACGAGTCTTCTTCTCTTTTTCGGCTTTGGTTTCTCTTGCGGCTGGGCCTGGAATACTATTGGCTCTTCAGTATCAGCCTGATAGCCAGATGGATTTTCTGTGATATCCATATATGTGCTATGGATAGTAAAGTTTCGGAGTGCCTCCGATAGTTTATTCATGTTGTTAGCACACATAAAGAAACACACAAAATTTAAGTTAAAATTTTATTTATTACAAATCAAATTTTCACAAAATCACGAAATGGTAACCAGGAAAATTAAGTATTTCTAAATACTTAATTGGCTTAAAAAACTGGCTCTGATACCACCTTTTTCTTTCACGGCCCCCGCCCGGTGTGACCCGGTCTAGGAGCCGCGGGACAGAAACTCGTGGTATTTATTATTTGAGTTGACAGCGGAAGTTTTAACAGGATCTTCTTAAAACATGAAAATGCCCGATTATTTGATTTCACAATTTGGGAGAAACCCCATAGTTTATAGTAGAGGAAATTTCACGAGGAAATCCCTTGTTTTATAAAACATGTTTATTTATTTAACTGAGCCACCACTTCAAGCTTGTTAGTGCTCTGTAGCACTTGTCCTTGATTCACAGTAAGTCACCTGAAACATGTTTTAAAAAAACATTTTATCAGCGGGGAAATACTGGCGAGTCACTCTATTTCAATAAAACGACACATCGTTATAAATTACAGCATAAGAGCAATTACAATGGCTACTATCTTATTTTTATCTGGCGCCGTGTCACACCCTGGTGACGATGGTCATACCACTATTGGGTCCTTTCACCCAAGTAGTGATGATTATCACTGTTAGGTTGGTGAACCTAACCGTGAAAAATTAGTAATGTGCACAATACCCCACTTGCCAGTGATTCAAGATAACCATGACTTAATCCCTGTAATTACAACTTTTGAAAATAATTTGAGTATTGTAAAACCATTGATAAAAAGAGAATGACTCACATTGCAAGTTTAGACAGGCAGAGTTTAGTCTACTGATTTAGCCTTGTAACCTAGTTTAGATAACAATGCACACGAAACTAGGTCAGTAACTTAATACAACATTTACGATAAGCTCACGAAATCAAAACCCTCACGACGAATGACAAAGTATAGCCCCTATTCTGGCAGCACTTAAACATCCATCGGATCGGTTTCAATCAATCGGACATTGTATCATAGCAGTGATCGAGTTATTACCCTGTTGTCGCAGCAGAGCTTCGTGCTAGTGTGTGTTTTTGAACGAAAAAGTGAATAACTCAGTGTAGGAAACAAATTTTTACGTCGAAACAATTGTGCCATTCAAGTGCCAAACCCCTGATACTTATACTGAAAAAGGGTCCCTGTCGCGTGGCGCGACAGGCTGTCGCGTGGCGCGACGGGTGCACTTTTAGGGTAGGGTAGCTTCGTGTCCATTATAGACTAGATGAATCAAAAATCGACGAAATTCGAATTCTATAGCAAAATGTGTAGATAATATCAATTAGGGAATACCCCCCCTGAGTTTTAGGGGTCCTGATCCTAGTTCCAATTGTTCTGAAAATTTTAGGGGTCATGCAATATTACTTGGGGGTCTCAATTAGGGTTTCCTATTGGATATAATAAAATAAGAACTAATAATTTTGGTGAGAGTTGTTACACTCGTTATGGACATTACGAGTTTCTAGTAATGCCTTTTGGTTTGACAAATGCGCCAGCAATATTTATGGATCTGATGAACCGAGTTTGCAAGCCATATCTTGATAAATTCGTGATTGTATTTATTGATGATATTTTGATTTATTCAAGGATGAAGGAAGAGCATGAGCAACACCTTAGAGCCATTTTAGAGCTGCTCAAGAAGGAGAAACTGTATGCTAAATTCTCGAAATGCGAGTTCTGGTTACGTGAGGTACAATTCCTTGGTCATGTAGTAAATGAGGATGGAATCCATGTGGATCCCACCAAGATCGAAGCGATTAAGAGTTGGGAAACTCCGAAAAGGCCAACCGAGATCCGTTAGTTTCTAGGTTTAGCTGGGTATTATCGCAGATTCATTGAGGATTTTTCGAAAATCGCTCAACCGCTGACCTCCCTCACTCAAAAGGATAAAAAGTATGAATGGGGAGATAAACAAGAAGAAGCTTTTCAGCTGCTCAAGAATAAGCTTTGCGATGCACCTATTTTATCCCTACCTGAAGGCACCGACGACTTCTTGGTATACTGTGACGCCTCGCGTCAGGGATTGGGCTGTGTGCTGATGCAGCGATAGAAGGTTATCGCTTATGCTTCGCGCCAGTTGAAAGTTCATGAGAAGAACTACCCGAAGGCACCGAGACCCTTGAAGGTGACATCATCTCGGTTGCTTATGCAATCGGTTGTGTGACGTCATCTCATCAAGAATGGTTCAGATCTAAAGGATTTCCACACTATTTAACACAAATCTCAACCAGATGTCAACATTTTCCAACTGTTTTCAACATTTCTTCAACATTTTACACAAAATCGATGGAATCCTTGTTGATTCAGACTCTCCACTCATTCTCTAGTTGAGAGCCGGCTTGAAAACGGATTTCCACCAGAGAGATAACCGATATACGGGTTGAACATGAAACTTCATCAAAAGAACAGTGAGTACAAACGAATGGGGTGATTCCCATCCGATCGAATAAGCTAATCCTTGGTGCGTTTCCTTTGCTCGACACGTTATCACGACCGTCTCCGTTAAACGCAAACTTTTAACTTTGGAAACTTGGAATTTTCAAAATAACAGGTTGCCCACTCGAGTGGCCATCTGATCGGAGGACCATCCGATCAAATGACCATTCGACATGTGACTTGTCCTTTGTGTTATTTAACCAAAACTTCAAAATACCAAACTCTCGATCGAATAGCCATCCGATCGAACGGCCATCCGTCCGGATGACCATCCGACCGGATGACTTGTTTAAATACTACAACGAAAAATTCAAAAGTTTCAAAACACTTTACAAACACCCACACTCATTCGAATGGCTATCCGTTCAATTGGTCATCCGTCCGGATGACCATCCGATCAGATGGGTTATCCTCCCTCAACATATTCAACACTCTGTTAACTCGATGTTCAACGCTTACGCTACTGTTCTATGCTCAGGCTAAACTCCAACGCGCTCCCTTCAATCCAATTCAAGGTTGTGTTTATCTATTAAACACATACTGTAAGTATACTCGAACCCTTTTTCGCTTAAAGCACTTTTGGGTGTTACATACGTTCTATATCAACACACAACGCACACAATACTCAAACGCTTTTATAAAAGCTAACCGCTCTTGCATGTTATACGTGACTCAATGAATGCTTGTATGTTATGTTTACACAGTGATTGTTTTGCCTGACATCTTAGTAACGATAGTACCATAGTTTGGACTCAGCACCTGTCTATTCAGGGGTTGTTAAGGGCCTTACTTCACATGGTCACAGTGGTGATAATGTGTTGCGCATTCTACAACTCGCAATCATGTCAGTTGCATGTGTCATTGTTGATAGCTTACTTGATTCACATTTCTATGTGTTACATGCTGGTTATGCATAAACGCTTTCGCTACACTATATACTATGCAAACTTCTGTACTCACCTTTACATTATATGTACTGACTTTATTTTAACGTATGTAACAGGTTGATAGGATGCTTTGCTTTTTGTGATAAAACGAAGTAGGAAGTCTAGAAACCCACAATGAAATCTGAGTTGTCGGAACAATGTTTTGTTTTTGAGACTTATATCTGTGTTGACTGTTTTTACTTTATATGTTAACGGTATGGGACATTAACATTAAATATATTGTCATTAATAGTTGTTATGGATTCTCTTGGACAATTTGTTTCGCTCAGTGCCACGCCCCGATGATTCCGCCATCGGTTGGGGTGTGACAGATTGGTATCAGAGCCATAACTATAGGGAATTAGAAAGACTCGACCTAGTCTGGGATTCTGAGTCCTAGGATTGACCTAGTCTATAGTCTAAGTACCAACAGACCGTTTATGCAAACCAAGTAGGGGTTTCGTATAAACCTACACGTTCACTCTCGTTTCGACTCAAAGGTTGTCTTTGTACGAAAGATAATGCGACCTTGAAACAAACAACCTTTCCTAAGGCTGGACAATACATGGCCTTTCCTAAGGCTGGCACAATACACACGTTTTCGAAGACGCTCGCATAACGCAATCGAGTGATTGGGTCAAGATTAGGTGTGAAAACCGAGAACTCTCGATAAAATCGCTCACTCTACGCGTATTTTTACTCTCAGCACGAGAATCTTCGATGAGTTACAAGTGACATCCATATCTCGACGAAATTCTCCCTCTCTATCTCGTGGTTTTTCGCACTTTCAGGAACGAAGTTGTTAAGCTAGGGGTGAAACCCGCATCTTAGTGACACGTCACGCTCATATTTTACAAAACTCTCATGAAAGTCTCGATGGATCCCAACAACCCTAGCCATGTAGAAGCCGAAAGGATGAGTGTCGTTCGCCATATTCAGCGAGAGCACAGTCTATTAGGCCAAAGCGTGTACTCGATCTCGTTGAGGATAGTCGAATCACTTTGGGTAAGTCAATGTCTAACACCCAAGACACTCCATTTTCGAATCTAAGCCCGCAGTCACCGATTTTACGCTTTATCGATTTTTTGTGTTTTATATGTTTATATGTTTATGTTTTGATTTTGGAGACTGTTCGCTTCTCACTCTGCAACACGCACACAACACGCACCGCTTTGCAATCTAAAACTAATCATAGACAAACTTTGAACTCTCGCACGCAACGCTCTTCTCTTATGATACACGTTGTACTACTCGCAACGCTACTCTCTTTCGCTGCTCGCTAACACTCGCAACTCTCGAACGCTCTTCGCGGCTTTGAAAGATAGGTGAATACGTGCAAAATATGAAGGTGAATACGTGCAAAATATGTGCTTATGTGGATTATGTGCTCCTATGTGCTTATGTGCTTACGTACTTACGTGGACTATGTACCTATGTGTTTATGTGCCTACGTGTTCCTGTGCTTTACCTAATAATAATAATAATAAGTATGGTTGGTTAAACGCTAAACTTGCCAAAACATAACCCGATATAATCGAATCTCGTCTTAATCCTATGACGATGTCTGCTGCAGACAATGTCGTCATTTGGATCCCATACTTCACGCGCAGCTTGCCGAAACCATGCTGATAAGCGAATTGCTTCACTGGTCCCCAAGGAAAGGGCTAAAGTCATACCTCAGATCGTGAGCGATATCAACGAGGTGAAGAGCAGCTCCTTTGTTGAATCAAAGAGCGACTCTCCGAAAGCTCCTTTTAGCTTTAAGCAATTCAAGGCATGTGGTCCTTCTAACTTCAGTGGTGACGATGGACCCAGTGCGATGTTCCAGTGGTTTGACGCCATTGAAGTCACTTTCAGACAAAGTGTATGCCCAGAAAATTTGTGTACTGTTAATGCTACTGGAGTTTTTCAGTCCAGGGTTCTGGACTTGTGGACTGCTGAGCGCAACAGGCATGGTAATGATGCAGCTTACGGACTATCATGGGAAGAGCTCAGGGAGCTTATGATGAAGGAGTTATGTCCTCCTCATGAGGTTCAAAAATTGGAGAAAGAATTCTGGCATATCAAACAAGAAGGAGGTGACAACGCTGGTCTCATCGCTCGCTTCAAGCAACTCAGTATCATCTGTCTTGGTCAATTGATAACTCCGGATATCATGATCAAGAAGTACAACCGCGCTCTACCAGCTTGTGTTGCTAACTTTGTTCAAGCAGCTAAACCTGCTACCATTGAGGAAACTTACCAAATCGCAGCTGAAATCAATGATAAGCGAGTTTTGGCTGGTTATTTCAAAACCTCAACCAACAGTCTGAATCAAGCAACTTACCCCCACTAACGAAACTGCAGCTTCACAAGTTTCAAAGTCCTCACGTCAGAATAGCAAACGCAAGGGTAACAAGAACTATGCTACTACCACCGCACCTCTCAACGTCGTTCTTGCTCAACCCAACAATCAGAACCGCCAAGTGGCAGCACCTGTGACCAACGCACCGCCTGCTAAGCGTGTGTACACTGGTCCTCATCCTCTGTGCCCTACTTGCACCTATCATCACCCAGCTGGGATAGCTTGCCGTTTCTGTGTCCACTGCAACCTCTATGGACACTTCACAGCGAACTGTCGCACTGGCCCACGTCAACAAGCTCAAGCTGTTCAAGCTTCCACACCACCAGCTCAACCCCTCGCTATTCAGGGTAACCAAGCAGCTCCTGCTCCCGCTGCCTATGCACGAGCTTGCTACGCTTGTGGTGACCCTAATCGTTTTGCTAACGTCTGCCCGAATCGAGTTGTGAAACAAGAAACGCAACAACCACCGTAGCAACAGCAACAACAGCAGCAGCAACCTCAGAAGCAGCAGCAGCAACCACAACAAGCAGCCCGCGGAAGAACTTTCAACATCAACGTCCGCCAGGCTTAAACTGACAACAATGTTGTCAATGGTACGTTCCTTGTTAACGGTATTTATGCTTCGTGTTTATTTGATATTGGAGTTGATAACTGTTTTGTGTCGTTTGAATTTGAAAAGCTCCTAAACCATAAACGCGCTAACCTCCCAACGACGTTTGACGTAGAAATCTCCACCGGAAGAACCGTCACCCTCAACTCTGTTCTCCGTGATTGTACTCTTGAACTCAACAATCACTTCTTTCCGATCGATCTCATTCCGATGCAACTTGGTAGTTTCGACATCATACTAGGCATGGATTTTCTTCTCGAAAATCGTGCTGAAGTTGTTTATTTCGAAAAGATGATCTGTTTTTCTCTTTCAAACGGTGATCAACTCTGTGTCTATGGCGAAGTGTCTTCGAAGGAACAGAAACTCATGTCGTGCATTCAAGCAAGCAAGTATCTCCGAAAGGAATACAAGGCTTTCTTGGCACACATTATAGTAGCGGAGAAGGAAAAGAAAGCAATGGAAAAGGTACTTGTGGTTCATGATTTTCCTAATGTCTTTCCTGATGATTTACCCGGTCTACCCTCGTCTAGTGATATTGATTTTTGTATTGACCTCATTCCTGGAGCTAACCCCGTTGCTAAAGCCCCATATCGCCTCGCACTGTCCTAAATGCGTGAATTTTCTAGCCAACTCCAGGAATTACTTGATAAAGGCTTCATATGCCCTAACACATCTCCATGGGGCACACCTGTCCTTTTCCTGAAAAGAAGGATGGATCGTTCCGAATGTGCATCGATTATAGGGAACTCAACAAGCTTACTATCAAGAATCGTTATCCTTTACCCCGAATCGATGATTTATTTGATCAATTGCAAGGCGTTACGTGTTTTTCTAAGATCGATCTACGCTCTGGTTATCATCAACTACGAATTCAGGAGGAAGATATCCCTAAAACTGTTTTTCGCACTCGCTACGGCCATTATAAATTCGTCGTTATGCCCTTTGGAGTTACCAACTGTAACACCCGTCTCGTTTTTATAAGAATTTAATTTAAAATAAGCATTTTTAAACCAAAACTTCAATTAATATTTCATACCAAACGGAAGTTTTCATAAAGTTAGCCTTCTAGTTAACAACTACTAGTTTAAACAACCACAAAACAAATATTTAAGTGTCTACAATATAAACATTGTCTTTAACAAAGTTAACTAGTCGCGGAAGCTTCAAAAGATTGTGTTCGTTTCTTGAAAAGATGCTTGATCGCCATCCGAATTAAGTCCATCATCACCTAAGGTCAAAACCACACCAATTTGTTAATTTTGACAACATAAAATCAAGTGTACATAAGTTTTAATGTCGTACAACGAAAACAAACAACAATTTCAGCTATTTAGGTCTGTCGTGCCACGCGACAGATCCAGTCAAAGCCTTCGTGGCCCGTGACGGTCGTCGCGTGACGCGACGATGATGGTGATTAGGCGTGGCGCACTGGAGGCCACCATTTTTGCAGTAAGCTCGTTAAATGGAGCTGCATATCTGCCCAGCATTACTATTTTCATATATCAATCTTTAAACTATCATAACTTTCGACTTAAGCGTCCGTTTTAGCCGATTCATTTTTCTGCGCGTCCGTAATAAAATTACCGACGTGTCTATCATAACCTTTGAGTCAAAAATGGACTGTACAGGCTGAAAGTTTACAAATGCACAATGTATTTATTCGACCCGTATAGTTTCTACACTAATTTAACCACTAACAACTTTATGACTACAAGGCGTATTTACCCCAACATCCGGGGTTTATGATCACCGGCGTTTCAACACCAACCCTATGGTTTCTTTCTCTTGTGATCCATCCTCGCCGAAAACAATTCAAACTTACTTTTACTACAAATTAAACAGTTATTTGACCCGTTTGGCTCATTTATGGAATTCCACCATTTGTAATGACTATCAAACGCTTTCTAATCAATTTCTAACTCATTAAATAAAGTAGTGAACAATGTCACTTAAACTAATACCAATCGTTATACTAAAACACAACTATGAACAATCGTAATATCTAAATTGCATGATGTAACGGAACAAGTTACATACCTTCAAAGCACGCCCTTCAAACGCGGGTCGCCACCGGCTTGTCCACTTGACGCTCCGGTTTCCTTTCCTATAGAGTTCAACCACAACTCGTTTAGAACTCTTTTCTTAACATATAACGCATAGTTTGCCGAAATTTACAAATATGCGTTTTAACCCAAATTTCCAGTTTTATGCCTTCTTTGAGGGATTTTTACAAACACCTTAAAGGCACAAATTTCTCACAATTCATTATCAAATTCGTAGCTTGTTATTTAGCCAAGATTAACATTAAACGGGCAATTTCACATCAAATTTAACATTAACAAATCAGAATTTACTTCATAGAATTCAGATTACACTAGAACAACAATCAAAATCCTAGTGTTTATCAAGTTCCACAAAACCCACTAATCACCTTCATTGGTGTTCATGGAATTCACAAAAATTTGTTTTAATAACAGAATAATTTCATCGTAAAGAACAAACAACACATGCGAATTGTATGAACAATACCATGCTAAAATGATGATTTTGATTAATCTGTTTTATATATGCGATTTATTATACCATAACATGCGAAAATGCATAAAGAAAATAAAATCAAATGCGAAATGAAAGACTCGTAACATGCGAATTTGTGCATGTTGCTTTCATATCAAAAATATAATCAACATTCAAACTTCAAAAAACAGCTACAACAATATAAAATCATTGCTACGATTAAACAAAAAACAAGTATACGAACAATTTAGAGATCTGAATTAACATAATTACCATTAAAACACTCGTTTACAGCACTTGTACTTGCAATTGGATTTGCATTTGCAGGTCGCGGATTTAAAACATCCTCAATCGAAACTCTCTGATATGCAGATAATTGAGCATGATCAGCGATCGGTCGAGTTTCTTCAAAATCAACATCTGTTCGTCCAGTGCTGCTCTGTGGATCCATCGAAAAAAAAAACAATTGAATGAAACCCTAACACAGAAGAACGAAAACTGCAATTTGAGAATTATGAAAAAATTGAAACTGATTCGAATGATAATTACCGGGATATTAGTGTAACGAACATCTCGCTGATTGAATGAAGAGACGAATTTTCCCTCAGATGATTGAATTAATTTTCTGATTTAACCTTATTAAAGAAAAACCGAATCAGGACACGTGTATGGCTAATATTCTCGCGTATGTAATGTACGATTAGCTTATTTGTACCATACTCTTTACCTATATATATATATATATACATATATACATATAAGTTGTATGTATAGGTGTGTAAGAGAAGGGGAGGACCGTCACAATCGTCCGGAGGGAGACGGGGAGGACGTCGCTGGGGGTGGGCAAAATGGGCGGAGGTGCGGCGCCGGTAGGGGACGATCCAAGGCCGATGCCCACACCGTGCAACCTAAGAGTTAAGAGTTAATTTTTAGATAAAGTTATTTTACATTTATCTGTTGTTGGGTCAGAGTTAAAGTAAGAGTAAATTACAAGTTTTTCTCTTTATGTTAAACCTTTTTTAGGTTGTCTCTTTTGTTACTAAAATTGAAGGAATTCGTATTCTTCTCTTTAAATCTGGTTATCCAAAGTTATTTTAGTATTTTTAATTTAAAAAAAATATTTTTAAAATTATTACTATTATTATTATTACCCCTATATTAATTATCAAATTCTTTTAGACTCACAAAAAATACTATTCACATTTGTACAACTATTCAATACACATGATGCTTTCATACTATCATTCGCCTAAGAGTTAATGTTTAAATAAAGGTATAGTACATTTATCTATTGTTGGTTCAGAGTTAAAATAAGAGTAAATTACAAGTTTTTCTCTTTATGTTATGTCACAGCCCCCGACCCCACCCCGGGAGCGAGAGCCGTGAACCAGTCAGATGGTATCGGTGTTTATCATATTGGCAGCGGAAATTTTCATCAGGACCGTAGTTAGAACATATCTATTAGAGTTTAAAACACCATATTTTTATAATAAACAAATGGGATAAAACCCATGTTTTATTTACAATACAAATTATAGGGATAAACCCCAATTATTGAAAACAAAATCTCCTTTTTATTTAGGTAACTTTTATAGCCACTTTTCTAAGCATTCGGTGCTCTCCAGCTGGCTTCTAATTGGCTTTCATATTTTGTTACCTGAAACGCCTTTAAAAAACATTTTGTCAGTGGGAAATACTGGTGAGTGAATCCCAGTTTAATCAAAACAGGTTTTATCAATTTACAGCATTGAGGGCGATCTCGCAATTACATTTGTTTATCTTTCTACTTTAATTACCACCCACGGTACTGTCAACCCGACTTGTGGTCATGTTACTACAGTGTAGTAACTAATTTTGTATACAAAACCCCAACATGTCGATGATAATTGTAGAATACAAATACTCAATCACTGCTTAATATAATGTAAAACATTTGAGGTTTTGTAAAAATATTTTGCAAAAAGGAGGATTACTCACATTGCTACTTTAGATATTTCCTTTGTGTATTCCTGGTTATAATCTATTAATTGAACAATGCACACGTGTTAGTATAATAACCCAATTTACATTAGTTATACCCTCCCCGAGACAGAAACTCCAACGACTACGTCGGGCAGAGCCGCGACGTCCTCCCCGTCTCCCTCCGGACGATTGTGACGGTCCTCCCCTTCTCTTACACACCTATACATACAACTTATATGTATATATGTATATATATATATATAGGTAAAGAGTATGGTACAAATAAGCTAATCGTACATTACATACGCGAGAATATTAGCCATACACGTGTCCTGATTCGGTTTTTCTTTAATAAGGTTAAATCAGAAAATTAATTCAATCATCTGAGGGAAAATTCGTCTCTTCATTCAATCAGCGAGATGTTCGTTACACTAATATCCCGGTAATTATCATTCGAATCAGTTTCAATTTTTTCATAATTCTCAAATTGCAGTTTTCGTTCTTCTGTGTTAGGGTTTCATTCAATTGTTTTTTTTTTCGATGGATCCACAGAGCAGCACTGGACGAACAGATGTTGATTTTGAAGAAACTCGACCGATCGCTGATCATGCTCAATTATCTGCATATCAGAGAGTTTCGATTGAGGATGTTTTAAATCCGCGACCTGCAAATGCAAATCCAATTGCAAGTACAAGTGCTGTAAACGAGTGTTTTAATGGTAATTATGTTAATTCAGATCTCTAAATTGTTCGTATACTTGTTTTTTGTTTAATCGTAGCAATGATTTTATATTGTTGTAGCTGTTTTTTGAAGTTTGAATGTTGATTATATTTTTGATATGAAAGCAACATGCACAAATTCGCATGTTACGAGTCTTTCATTTCGCATTTGATTTTATTTTCTTTATGCATTTTCGCATGTTATGGTATAATAAATCGCATATATAAAACAGATTAATCAAAATCATCATTTTAGCATGGTATTGTTCATACAATTCGCATGTGTTGTTTGTACTTGACAACTTTAGTCCCTCTATATTTGTTTTAATTCTATTTTAAGTGTTTTAACCCACTCATAAGTCACTATCTAACTAGATTAGTGTTATTCCTAGTTAGTTCATTTTGCTTATTTACCGACAACATATTTGTAATAAAAGATTTATATTTTCGGGGTGTTACACCAACGCACCCGCATTCTTCAGGGATTTGATGAATCGCGTGTGCAAACCCTTTCTTGATCACTTCGTCATCGTGTTTATCGATGATTTCCTTATCTATTCAAAGTCAAAAGCCGAACACACACAACATCTCCGTTTGGTACTCGAGCTTCTCCAGGGAAATCGCCTCTAAGCCAAGTTCTCCAAGTGTAAATTTTGGCTTGAGGAGGTTCAATTTCTCGGTCATATTGTCAATAGTCAAGGTATTCACGTCGATCCTGCAAAGATTGAAGCAGTTAAGAGTTGGATTACAACAAAAACCCCGTCCGAAGTTCGTTCTTTTCTCGGATTGGCGGGTTATTATCGCCGATTTATCGCTGATTTCTCAAAAATCGCCGTTCCTCTCACCTCTCTCACGTATAAAGACAAGCCTTTTGTTTGGGGAACCGAACAAGAGGAATCCTTTCAAACCCTTAAGCGTCTGCTTTGCAACGCTCCTATACTGGCGCTACCCGATGGAAACAACGACTTTGTTGTCTATTGCGATGCCTCTAACCTAGGTCTTGGTTTTGTTCTTATGCAACGAGACAAGGTTATCGCGTACGCGTCTCGACAGCTCAAGTTTCATGAGAAGAACTACACAACCCACGATCTCGAACTTGGTGCATTAAAGATTTGGTGATACTACCTTTATGGTACTAAGTGTACAGTCTTCACCAACCATAAGAGCCTACAACACATCTTGAATCAGAAAGAACTTTATATGCGCCAAAGCAGATGGGTCGAACTTCTCAACGACTACGACTGTGAGATTCGCTACCACCCAGGCAAAACAAATGTCGTTGCCGATGCTCTTAGCCGACGAAGCTATTTACATAGTGTTCGTAATGTTCAAGCCCAACACGACCTCGAAGCTCTCATTCACGACGCTCAACACGCTTGTTTTACCATAAGCACTTTGAAGGAAGAAAGAATTCTTGGAACCGAAAACCAACTAGTGAATAAACCGAATGGTATTTTTCACTATCTCGACCGAATTTGGATTCCCAATCGCAATAATCTCCGTGAGATTCTACTGAATGAAGCCCACAAATCCCGATATTCCATTCATCCCGGTGCTTACAAAATGTATCAGAACCTTCGTTCCAGGTATTGGTGGCCAGGAATGAAGAAGGATATCGTTCTCTACATTTCGAAATGCCTAACTTGTTCCAAGGTTAAGGCTGAACATCAACGACCCTCTAGCTTACTCGAACAACATGAGATCCCGATGTGGAAATGGGAGAGTATAGCTATGGACTTTATTACGAAACTCCCTCGCATGCCATCAGGTCACAATAGCATTTGGGTTATCGTTGATCGTCTTACTAAATCCGCTCACTTCTTACCGATACGAGAAGACTACAAGGTCGAACTATTAGCATGAATCTATACCAACGAAGTCATTTGTCGACATGGGACACCTCGTGACATCATCTCTGACCGCGACGGTTGATTCACTTCGCGTCTTTGGGAGACTTACAAATCCGCTCTCGGTACTACTCTTAATCTCAGTACCGCTTTCCATCCCCAGACTGACGGTCAGACTGAATGCACGATTCGCACCCTTGAAGACATGGTTCGCTCGTGCGTTATAGATTTTGGTGGTAATTGGGATTCGCATTTACCTTTAGTCGAATTCTCGTACAAAAACAGTTATCACGCTAGTATACAAATGGCACCCTTTGAGGCATTATATGGAAGAAAATGTCGATCACCGATTGTATGGCACGAGATCGGAGATGCACAAATAACTAACAAGATCCTCCAGATACGAGACAATCTCTTGAAAGCACGGAGTCGTCAAAAGAGTTACGCCGATACAAGATCCTCCAGATACGAGACAATCTCTTGAAAGCACGGAGTCGTCAAAAGAGTTACGCCGATAAACGCCGCAAGCGCCTTGAGTTTGAAGTTGGTGATCACGTACTCCTAAAGGTTTCACCTTGGATGGGGGTGATCCGAGTCGGCAAGAAAAGAAAGCTAGTGCCTCGATATGTTGGCCCCTTTAAGATTCTGGAAAGAATTGGTAAAGAAGCCTACCGACTCGAATTACCGGAGGAACTCAGCAACGTACATCCTAATTATCGCAAGCCCCTTTAAGATTCTAGTCCTTGGTGCGTTTCCGTTACTCGACACGTTATCACAACCGTCTCTGTTAATCGTAAACTTTTAACTTTGGAAACTTGGAATTTTCAAAACAACAGGTTGCCCACTCGAGTGGCCATCCGATCGAATACCAAACTCTCGATCGAATAGCCATCCGATCGAATGGCCATCCATCCGGATGACCATCCGACCTGATGACTTGTTTAAATACTACAACGAAAAATTCAAAAGTTTCAAAACACTTTACAAACACCCACACTCATTCGAATGGCTATCCGTTCGAATGGTCATCCGTCCGGATGACCATCTGATCAGACAAGTTATCCTCCCTCAACATATTCGACACTATGTTAACTCGCTGTTCAATGCTTACGCTACTGTTCTATGCTCAGGCTAAACTACAACGTGCTCCTTTCAATCCAATTCAAGGCTGTGTTTATCTATTAAACACATATTGTGAGTATACTCGAACCCTTTTTCGCTTAACGCACTTTTGGGTGTTACATACATTCTATATCAACACACAACACACACAATTCTCAAACTATTTTATAAACGCTAACCGCTCTCGCATGTTATACGTGACTCGATGAATGCTTGTATGTTATGTTTACACAGTGATTGTTTTGCCTGACACCTTAGCAACGATAGTACTATAGTTTGGACTCAGCACCTGTTTATTCAGGGGTTGTTAAGGGCCTTACTTCACCTGGGCACAGTGGTGATAATGTGTTGTGCATTCTACAACTCGCAGTCATGTCGGTTGCATGCGTCATTGTCGATAGCTTACTTGATTCACATTTCTATGTGTTACATGCTGGTTATGAGTAAACGCTTTCGCTACACTATATACTATGCAAACTCGTGTACTCACCTTTACATTATATGTTTTCACTTTATTTTAATGTATGAAACAGGTTGATAGATGCTTTGCTTGCTGTGATGAAACGAAGAAAGAAGTCTAGAAACCCACAATAAAATCTGAATTGTCGGAAAAATGTTTTGTTTTTTTTACTTATATCTGTGATAACTGTTTTTACTTTATATGTTAATGGTATAGGACATTAACGTTAAATATATTGTCATTAATAGTTGTTATGGATTCTCTTGGACAGTCTGTTTCGCTCATTGCCACGCCCCGATGATTCCGCCATCGGTTGGGTGTGACAGTTCGAGGTTGGGCATTGGAAATCCAATGTTTCTTTCTACTGCCGGTTAGGTTTGAAGATTAATGAATCGAGCGATATTCTTACATATGGTTGTTGGTCAGTTCGCGTTAACTTGAATCGGGAGTAGATTGAGGGGGAGGATCTACAGTGTTTGAGGTTGGATTCTTTGGGTTTCTCAAAGAGGCATTAAGTGATCGTCAGCAAGTCTTCTATTAGACAAGTTGAAGATTGTTGTGCTCTACCAGAAAGATCAAGTCTCAGCCAAAGTTAAAAGACGGCATGATATCATTAGTCAAAGGGGAGTCTGTAAGTGTAGTATCTGGTGACTGAAGATATCAGTGTCAGACAGAACTGATAGCAACAGTTAAGGGGGAGTCTGTAAGTGTAGTTCCTACCGGGTAACTGTGCTTTATCAGTTCTGGTCTACAGTCAGCAAAGTCAAAGCCAAGTCAAGAATTCGGAGGCTTTATCAGTTCCGAGTTAATGATGTTAAACTCAGAATATGTTGATTATTATTGTTGACCGAATTATTTGTTTTGTATCCCGAACAATATGTTTTGTCCGGGTTTAGTCTCTAGTCTATATATATATGTGTTGTATAGGGTAGATTAGAGCAACCCTTGAGATAGCTTTGTGCACCTCTCACAAATCCCAGCCATCCTTCATGAGTGTGGGCATTCGAGAGAGAGAGGGGGATACTATGTGTTAGTGAGAGAAAGCTAGGTTTAGATCTTTGTGATCTAAACCAGCTTGTAGATGATGTATACTCTTTCGGTTTGTGTAATCTGTGATGACTGATTCAATAATAAAGGGTTCATCTTCTACATCTTTCTCTCTTTTGATGTTTCGCGTCTTGAATCAAGTGCAATGTTGATGTTCATCATCGATCCAGTGCTTTTCACGATTTCGTATCTTAATACATTTTTTTAAAATACACTGTATTAACGAGTATTTCATTCTCTTTAATTCGAGCAACATATTGCTATAGTTTTCTTAAAACAGATTACAGGATTTTGAATACCCATTACGTGATTTTGAATACTTAGCACAAACTACGTGATTACGTGATTTCATTATAGTATGGGAAACCACACTAAGTGATTACGTAATTACATAATAATAATTGACTATGTATAATTACGTGACTACGTGATTTTGAATACTCACTCGTGTTTTCATTATAGTATTTTATGTGAAACCACACTTAGTGATTAGGTAATTAAGTAAAAACAAAAACATGTAATACATAATATTCATATAGAATACCTAATATTTCAGGTCTAATTACGTATTAAGGATAAATTATATACAAAAAATTAGCTAAATCAACCTATAATAACCATACAATGACGTATATTAGAGATTCAATCATGTAATAAAGCATAAACAATCATGTTCTTATTATTGATGTGTGTAATCTCGTAATATGCATAATTGTAATAACAAAATTGTAGTAATATTAGTTATATCAAATCATATTGAATGTTTAATCAAGTAATATATTTATATTAAATATGTAATCACATAATGGTTTATGTTGAATCTGTAATCACGTAATAGATATTCAAAATCATGTAGTCAGATGCTCGGTATTCAAAATCACGTAATCACGTAATGGACGAATGGGTATTCAAATCCTATATTTTTTAAGAAAGCTATAACAATAGGCTACTCTAATTAAAATGAATAAAATGCTTGTTAATACAGTGTAATCTAAAAAATATTAACGTATGAAAAGGTTATAGCCATTTGAAAATCAAGGGATTAAGTTTTTTAAGTGAGAAAGGAGTAGATTACCTTTCAAGCCAATGACACTTGGGAATGGAAATGGAGATTTATAAGGAAGAGGGTTATAGATATCTACAACATGTGAAGAACTGGAAATCAGTCCCAAAATCTAAGACAAATTTATTTATCTTAAGAATTAAGAATTGACAAACTCTTTCTGTTTATTATAATTTTTTGAAACAATCAGCCCTAGAATCAAAGACAAACATAGTTGGTCGATTGAGGAGTTGCGAGTACTCGATCTAGGCAGAGAGTACTCAGCGAGTTCTCGGACATTTTAAATTATAAAGAATTTTTTTTTATGAAATCGTATATATGTCAAATATCACAAGTTTACTAATAGTTATAATAAAATACATGAATATGAATATAAATAGAAAATACATATTCAAATAGTAAAGTATTTTAAAATTTGAAATTCATTCCTTAAAAATGATATCAATTCTTTAATATGATAAACATATGAATTATGTTTTATTTTATATTTTAAGTCAAACTCGGAACAAATTGACCTACTGGACCCGATTGTGGCTATGGTTGACCATGTTTGATCGATTACGAATAATTAGGTAGAATTGAAGAAAGTCGTCTCGACAGCCGACATTGTAACGATTACACGGAGAGTACTCAACCTTGGAGACGTCCATTGCTTTATAACATTGTTTCGATCCCGTTATCAGTTGATACTACAATACTAATTTGTACAAAAGTATACATACATGATGTACTTTTATTCATATTCAACAAATGATTGAAATACGAAAATAATGAATTTTCAACATTCCCCAATTTCTATAAACAAAAGAGGTGTCATGTGAGAAAGATGGGGAGGTGATCAAAAGGTTAGAGAATGGAGAAATATGGTTGACGAGATGAGTATGCAGATGTTACCACTTTCTCCGGAAAGCGACAAGCAGGAAGCAGAACCTAGGAAATTAGATACTTGAGCGTAACAGACCAAACAAGAAAATAAGCTTAGTGGGTCAACCCAGCCCATTAAAACCAATCCCATTATAGTTAGGAATTCATTGATCTATAAATAGAGAGGTCTATCCCCACTTTTCATTATCCTAATGGGATTGGAGATACACCAACCATCTAGTCTCTGTCTAGAAGGAAACTATATCCATCAACTAAATTATTAAGCCTTGGAGCTGCTAAGCCCACAAGTTTCTGTGGTACTTGTAACAACCCTTGCCAAAATTATTATTTCTTATTTTAATAATGCCCATTAGGAAACCCAAATTAAGACCCCCAAATGGTATGACGTGACCCATAAATTTCAAATTAGGCAAAACTAGGATCAGGGCCCCCTAAAACTCAAGGGGGGTATCCCCTAATTGATAATCATCCACATAAAACGAAGATAAATCATGAAAATTCGTTTAAGCTGACTCACCAGGGCTAAGCAGGACACAAGGCTACCCTAGCCTAAATGGGTGTGCCCCACGACACGCGCCAGGATCCCTGGCAGCCGGCGCGACACGCGGGGGAGGCCAAAAATCAGTATACAACTTAGGGCCCTGGCATTTGCATGGAATGCCTGTTACGACGTGAAAATTCGTTTTCTACGTTACTTTATGCTCCGATCTTTCTAAAAAAACACTCAAAACTCGAATCTCTGCTGCGACAACAGGGTAATAACTCGATCACTGCTATGATACAATGTCCGATCGATTAAAACCGGTCCGATGGATGTTTAAGTGCTGCCTGAATACGAGCTATACTTTGTCATTCGTCGTGAGGGTTTTGATCTCATGAAATTATCGTAAATGTTGAATTAAGTTACTGACCTAGTTTCGTTTGCATTGTTATTTTAACTAGGTTACCAGGCTTAATCAGTAGGCGGACTCTGTCCAGTAAAACATGCAATGTAAGTCATTCTCTTTACCAAATTGTTTCCAAAACCTTATTTATTTTCAAATGTTATAATTACAGGGATTAAGTCTTTGTAATCTTCAATTACTGCCGGTATGTGGGGTTTTGTATACATTACTTGATAACTGTCACCGTTGGACAACGGGTTAGCCAATGGGTGATATGACCATAGTCACAGATATGGTCGAGTGACAAATACCGATTGGGGTAATTGGTTGATATATAAACACTGTAATCGCTCTTAATACTGTAGATTATAACAATGTGTCGTTTTGTACAAATTTGAAAGACTCGCCAGTATTTCCCCGCTGATAAAAATCTTTTTAAACATGTTTCAGGTGATTTACTTTGAACAAGGAAAAGTGCCACGTTGCACTACCAGCTTGAATGAAATGGCTCAGTAAATAAATAAACATGTTTTTGTAATCAGAGGATTTTCCAGTGAAATTCCTTTATTGTAAATTACGGGGTTTATCCCGAAACTTGAAATAAATAAATAGGTGTTTTCAGTTTAAAACATCCTGTTAAAATTTCCGATGCCAAATTAACCCCCAATACCACGGGTTTTCTGTCCCGCGGCGTCCGAACCGGGAAACTAGGTCGGGGGCCGTGACAGAAAAAGGTGGTGTCAGAACCACTGATTTAAGTCAATTAAGTATTTGAAAAATACTTAATTTTTTAAATTGCCATTTCGTGATTCTATGAAAATTTAAATTATAATGAATAAAATATTAATTTAATTTTTTGTGTGTTTCCTTATACATGGGAACTGGAATCGGAAATGAAGCGAAAGTACCCTTACTTGTTCCAATAAATCTCGAGTACGAGATTTTAAACAAGGTGGGGAGGGTGTAACAACCATTGCCAAGATTATTATTTCTTATTTTAATAATGCCCATTAGGAAACCCAACTTGAGACCCCCAAATGGTATGACGTGACCCATAAATTTCAAATTAGGCAAAACTAGGATCAGGGCCCCCTAAAACTCAAGGGGGTATCCCCTAATTGATAATTATCCTCATAAAACGAAGATAAATCACGAAAATTCGTTTAAGCTGACTCACTAGGGCTAAGCAGGACACAAGGCTACCCTAGCCTAAATGGGTGTGCCCCGCGACACGCGCCAGGATCCCTGGCAGCTGGCGCGACACGCGGGGGACGCCAAAAATCAGTATATAACTCAGGGCCCTTGCATTTGCATGGAATGTCTGTTACGACGTGAAAATTTATTTTCTACGTTACTTTGTGCTCCGATCTTTCTAAAAAAAACACTCAAAACTCGAATCTCTGCTGCGACAACAGGGTAATAACTCGATCACTGCTACGATACAATGTCCGATCGATTAAAACCGGTCCGATGGATGTTTAAGTGCTGCTTGAATACCGGCTATACTTTGTCATTCGTCGTGAGGGTTTCGATCTCGTGAAATTATCGTAAATGTTGAATTAAGTTACTGACCTAGTTTCGTTTGCATTGTTATTTTAACTAGGTTACAAGGCTTAATCAGTAGGCGGACTCTGTCCAGTTAAACTTACAATGTGAGTCATTCTCTTTACCAAATTGTTTCCAAAACCCTATTTATTTTCAAAGGTTATAATTACAGGGATTAAGTCTTTGTAATCTTCAATTACTGCCGGTATGTGGGGTTTTGTATACATTACTTGATAACCGTCACCATTGGACAATGGGTTAGCCAATGGGTGATATGACCATAGTCACAGATACGGTCGAGTGACAAATACTGATTGGGGTCATTGGTTGATATATAAACATTGTAATCGCTCTTAATACTGTAGATTATAACAA
The DNA here is from genome assembly GCA_030545235.1 of Helianthus tuberosus. Taxonomy (NCBI): domain Eukaryota; kingdom Viridiplantae; phylum Streptophyta; class Magnoliopsida; order Asterales; family Asteraceae; genus Helianthus; species Helianthus tuberosus. The sequence continues at coordinate 79,686,542 of CM060415.1, forward strand.
TGTGTCGTTTTGTACAAATTTGAATGAGTCGCCAGTATTTCCCCGCTGATAAAAATCTTTTTAAACATGTTTCAGATGATTTATTGTTGATCGATGTCGAAAGGTCGGTCAAAAACAAGTTTAAAATTTGGTCCTAAGTACCTTTACTAGCAAGGGTAAGTAGGGTCGTCTCCACAGGGAATATGTGTTTAGTGTTGATTGTAGAAACCTAAATTAACTAAAACTAAGAAAAACTATTGCTTTGATTGCGTTTTGAGATTTTTGATCGAGAATAATTAAGAAAATTATCAATTTTAAAGAAAAGCAACCCCCTCCGGATTTCCGGTTCGATGATTCACCCAAACCTGTTTAATTAGATAGATACCAAAAGGTCTTGTTAACGGTTTAGTTTGATTGATAATCAAAGACAAGTTTTTAATAATAACCTATGCAATTTAATTACCAAATCATAAGTGCCATGAACCCACCCAATAACCAAACTACTCACGATGCAAGAAAACCGAATGCGAATGGTAAAAGATGAATAATTGCAACACTCACAATTCTTTTAAACAAAACTAAACCACAAGTATTCTTCAAGTTATGAAAAACAATCCAAAGAACTAAATAAACAAGGTTTGAGTTTCACATACATGAACCATCCACCCGGAGGTGGTCACAAAAGAATCTAGCCACTCATAGTCATGATTTGATCTTCTTGGTTGTCTTGAATGTTTGATTGCATGAAAGATTGATGAAAATTGAGGTTGGGAACTCCAAAATTCGTCCTTGGGAAGTGGAAAACGGCTAGGGTTAGTGAATATCTCGTTTAGGGTTGAAGATATCATAAAATAAAGTGAAATCCTGAACTTTCGCGTAACTATCTGCTGCCAGCGCAAGGTTGCGCCCCTCCTGGCACAAGGTTGCGCCCATGACTTACCAGCACCTGTATTGCGTCCAAACTGACACCAGGTCGCGCCAAACTGGTTCCTTCTTGCGCCAAGTACTGGTTTCTCACCATTTTTCGCATTTTTCAACTCCCAACTTGTGTGTAAGCTTCTAACCTTCATAAATCTTCCCGAAAACCTCCCATTTAGCTTCAAAATCCATCCGTTAAGCTCCGGGTACCTACAAGTAGAAACACACTCAAAGTAACCATGTTTTATGATAATAAACACTTAAAACCTTATATTTACACATGTTAAAACACGGTTATTCACCCTTCTATCAATTGTGAACAAGGAAAAGTGCAACGTAGCACTACCAGCTTGAATGAAATGGCTCAGTAAATAAACATGGTCTTGTAATTAGGGGATTTCCCAGTGAAATTCCTTTATTGTAAATTACGGGGTTTATCCCGAAACTTGAAATAAATAAATAGGTGTTTTCAGTTTAAACGATCCTGTTAAAATTTCCGTTGTCAAATTAACCACCAATACCACGGGTTTTCTGTCTAGCGGCGTCCGAACCGGGAAACTGGGTCGGGGGCCATGACAGTACTACACCATACATACATCTATAATTAATGTTTATTCATTCTTATGAGATAAATGACTAACGTTGAGCATCGGAGGGTGGTCTAGAGACCTAGTCTCTTGTCCCTTCGAACGGGTTCTTTCATGTTGACAAGCACAAGCTAGAAGTTGATGATGCTAATTCTCGGAACATTCATACCTTCTGCTGACCTTAACTTTGTTGTTTCAACAAGTGGCACCCGACCACTGTGGGGTTGCGCTACTTATAAACATAAAACATTTAAGGAAATTACTTTTTGAGTCCATGTGTTTTAGTGGTTTTAACCACTTGATTACAAAATCAAAAAGTTTAACGTCCTGGTATCATTTTGTAACCTTTTGAGTCAAATTTTTTAACGCCATTAGAATTATTATGTTTACAATTGTCACATGACCAAATTACCCCTATAATTAAAAAGAAAAAAAATAATTTACTCTTTTTATTATCACTATTATTATTATAATTATTATTATTATTATTATTATTATTATTATTATTCACACACACAATAATCTCTAATTACTCTCTCTCTCTCTTCCCACCACAACACCACCACCACCATTGCACCATCCACCACCGCTGCCATCGGTTCTAAGTCGAAGAGGGCAAAATCGGCGCCAATCTAGTTGTTTAGATATGGTTTTTGGGGATTTTGGTTTGGATCTGAGTTGATTTTGTCCACCTGTAACTTAAACTGAGTTGAATCTGGTTTACCATCCATGACTCGGACCGTGGTGAAGAATCTGCTAAGTCTTCCTACACATACCTTCATTTCTTGTTGCTCTACATGATACCTGGTTCCTTGCTTGCAACTCTGGTTACAGGGTTCTTAACCTCACTCACTTTACACTTTACTTTGTTTGAATCATAACATGAAAATCTTTGAAATATAACATGCATCTTGAAAATCAGTGATGGAGATATGAAGCAAAAAGGGCTTCTGAATTTTAAAATCTAGCATGCAATGCTTATTCACGTAATTTTTATATATACAAATAAGTAATAAAAAGTCATGTGTCTATTTGCAAACTCGGTTATAACAATCTTTTCAGATTATACAACCTTCTTTCACACATCCTTTACTTACAAAAGAATCTAAAGTTTTGATAAAAATAGTATGAAGATAGGCTAATTATAATGAGAAAACCCACTCCAGATGAGAAAACCCAAGAAACCCACATGTGTGGCTAGGATTCAGCCACGTCACATATGCATAAAGATGAAAAGAGGGGTATTTACGTCAATTTACCCATAGCCTGAAAATGTAACAGGTCTTCCTTTTTTAGAATGCTGACAACTTTTGTACATTTTCTCTCTCTAGAATTTATAAGAGCAACACTTATAAAAAAACCCATCAGACCTCATTCATCTCAATTAACACTACCTCTCTCCTCATTCATCTCCTTCCTCTACCAAAAAACCCACCACCACTTTGTTCAAATCAAACAAATTCGGAACAAATCTAAAGATGTCGATATGGGGGTTTACCAAAAAACCCACCACCCATGGAGAAGCTTTTGTGCTGACATCCCCTTAACCTTCATCACCCTCACACTTCTCTACCTCATCCCACACACTTCTCTCTCTCTCTCTAGATAACCATTTTCCAGATCTAAGATCTGAAACAAACAAAATTCTTTTTCTTATCAAAATCCTTCATAATCAACCACCTAAACTCCAGATGCTCCGAACAAAAAAAATGCTCCGGTTGAAGATGTTCCAGATGCTCCGGTTGAAGATGCTATGGGAAGATGCTACCAGATCCAAAAGATGCTTCAGATCCGGTTGAAGATGTTCGATGTTGAAGATGATCCAAAAGATGTTTGATGTTGAACATGATGTTCCAGATCTATAAGATCCTCCAGATCCATAAGTATGTTTGTGTTTTTGTAGATCTTATTTTTTTGTGTTTTGTAGATCTTCACTTTTTTGTAATTTTCAGATTTGCAATTTTTTTGTGTTCCAGATCTAAAAGGTCATCCAGATTTGCATTTTTTTGTGTTTTGTAGATCGTCATTTTTTTGTGTTTTGTAGATTTGCAACGTTTTTTTTTTTATTTTCTTGTTTAAGAAGATTAATGTTATTAAGTTCGTGTTACATAAATAATGTATGTTACTGAAAATAAAATGCATTGTTACACTTTTTTAGATGTTGTAAAAATAAAGTGTGTTGTTACATTTTTTTCCAGATTATTGTAAAAATAAAGTGACTGCTACAGAAACAAAGTGTGTTTTTACATTTTTTTTTTGTATTAGAAATGTAACAATCAATCAAAGCAAAAATGTCTGTTACATTTTTGTGTTACAGAAATAATGCACGTTACATAAAATAAAGTGCATTGTTATACTTTTTTAGATTATTGTAAAAATAAAGTGTGTTGTCATTTTTTTCGAGATTATTATAAAAATAAAGTGTCTGTTACAGAAACAAAGTGTTACATTTTTTTGTGTTACAAAAAAGTGGTTGTTACATATGTGACGTAAAATTGATCATGTAAAAATTATATGTTACGTTTCTATGTAACATTTGATCATGTAAAAATTATATGTTACGTTTCTATGTAATATTTTATGTTACAGAAATAAAGTGTGTTATCACAAATGTGGGGTAAATTAATAATTAAAAATGTATGTTACATTTTTATGTAACACAAATACAAATGTATATAAAAGAGAAACATGAGATCTGATGTATATAAAAAATGATAAAATGAGAATTACATTAAAAGAAACAAAATTCTGACAAATGCAATTTTAATTTTCCCAACATTCATAATCTTAACACATGATACCCGAAAATACCCTTGGTTGTTCTCTCAATTATTATTATATTAAAAAGCAATAAAGGTGTACAACCAAAATGATCACAACCATCCATCTTATTAATCAATGGCTATTATTGGGTTTTCAGGCTTTCTTTATATCCTTCCCCTATGAAAATATACATATATATGAACTACTAAGGCTATAAGATGTGGTCATTAAACTCATTGACCACCATGACCCTCATGTAACCCACCTCTAATCCACCATTCAAAACCACTACTCTAAAAGTGTGGTCATGACCCAAACCACTAGCCCCTTAATTATTTTAATTTATCTTTGTCTAAAGAAAAAGGAAATGATTTGTTGAAAAATGGAAATGAGGACCATGATTGCCATGGTTTAATCCATGCAAACCATGGTGGATCAAGCAAGGGGGTAGTGTAGTCTTCCATTCATGTTTCTAGGTGAAAAATCATGTTCCAACAATGACACCCACACCCTTTAGCCTAATGAAAATGTTTGTTTCTGGATAGTAAAGATATAAATAATTATTCATGCTTATGCCTAGATTATATCTTAAAAACATTTTATATTATGCGTAGATTATTTTTTAAAAACATTTAAATGGTCTTAAATACAAATGTTGGTGGCAAAAGCCACCTACCTCCATGTGCAAAAACATGTATAACAATGCCTACAGGAATTGATTAGGTCCATTACTGTAATGAGTTAGGTATTGAATCTATGTGCACGTTTTTTATTCTTCTTCTTTTCCTTTATTTTTTCTTATATATTTTTTAGTCTAAATTACTTTATTAAATAATTAGGTCGTCACGTGCAGGTAAAAAAATCGAATTCGTGTTTTATGATAATCGTCTTACAACTCATTTTTTTGACTTTCGTTTCTTTTATCCTACGTTCCCTACTCAAGTTCATATGCTTCTCTTTAATTGCCTACCCATATCGACTTCTCAGCCATAATTTGGTTCGCAACAACATTGGTTTAAAGTTTGCAAATGTGCCCTTAACATGTTCATGTCATTGTAAGAGCTTGCGCGTTGCGCGAGAGGTAATTACCAATTAGGGTATTTCGTTTAAAATATTTTTTTTTATTTTATAAATCCGTAACGTATGAGGCATAACATGGTTTTAATATGTTTTCTTATATGTAGGTTTAATTTTGTGGGTTTAATTTGGGTTTCGAAATTTGTGGGTGTGGTGAATTTGAGTTTTAGAAAATCTTGAATTGCAGGGGTGAAGGTTACAATTGTGGTGATTTGGGTTACATTTATGGTTTTAATTTTGATGATTATGGGTAGAGATAGTTCAATTTCATGTATGTAACCAAAAAAATCATAGCATGAGAAGTTTAGAAAAGGGGAAGGAGGTGGTGGCTGAGTTGATGGTGGCGGTGGTCAGAAGAGGGGAAGGAGGTGGTGATGGAGTTGATGAATCTGGGAATGGTTTGTAAATATTGGAATGAAGAATGAACTGATGATGATGAACGTGATTTTTTATATAATTTTAATAATATAGGGGCAAAAACGACTTTTCACACATTATTAACAGTCAAACAACCGTTGACTTGACAGAGTTGGGTGACAGGGGGTAAGAGTGCAGCGTTTTCCATTAGTTGGGGGGTCAGAGTACGAAATTTCCCTGAGAGAGGGTCAGAGTGCCAATTGACTCTAACCCCAAGGGGTAAAATTACAGTTTACTCTACTTTTGATTATGACGATTTTCTCATTATACAAAAATCTACTATAAATCCTTTTGCGAAAATCTTACGGTAGTATTCTTATCATACAAGAGAATAGAATTTTAAGGGAATTGAAATGTTAATTTCACTTCTTATTTTGTTGGTTTCAACAATAATTCTTTTTAAAAACCATATATTTCTTTACCGCTTTTTTTTTTTTTAAAATCACTTTTAGAACATATATTAATTTATCAATTAATTTGATATTTTTTTAATAATTTACGTCTATTACTTTTGTCTAAAAACTAATTACGTAGTTGTGCTTAATTTTTCACTCGACGTTCCATCATAACTTTTGTTAAAATCGAAGTTCTACTGAAAATAAAATATTTATTGGGTATCATAAAACGGTACGATAATAAATTAAACTGTTAAATAGTTTAGCTTTCTAAACAAAATCCGTTATTTTCAAATCATGTTTGTTTTACATTATCATATGCTCGATTCCGCCGCTACCCGCGACATAAAAAACTAGTAACCATTAAAGCAATCAACAAAAGCTCTACCATGGCCGGAGCATGAGGATGTTGCAACCGCCTCCGCCTTTGCCGCGACATTCTCGCTCTGTGTGAAAGTGTTAATCCTAAAACTATAAAATCGAAGGGGTCAAAAGGAAAGTAGTTAAAATTATTATTTATAGTTATCTGTTAAGCTTATATTAGTTTAAAAGTTTTATTTAAATTATTAGCATGTTAATCTAATTTAAATGTCTAGAATATGTTGGAAGGCCATTGCACATTTGTTTTTTTTTATCACGTTGGGAATGGAAATGAGATTTATAAAGAAGAGGGTTATAGATCTACAACATGTGAACGATTGGAAATCAGTCCCAAAATCGAAGATAATTTTTTTTTCTCAATAATTAATCCTTCTGTTTATTATAATTTTTGAAACAGTTACAATTCTAGTTCATCTATTTATATTTATTTTAACCCTTGTTTAATAAGTTATCTAATCCTACTCAAATACCACTTTTAATTATTTGAGTAAATTGTCTTTGTAGATGGATATGATCGGGTGGTTTCGCTGGTTGCACGATAATACTTTAGTGGTCCGTCAGTGATTCAAAGTTTTCGTTGAAAAAAAAATTATTTGAGTAAGTTACACGTTTTGTCCTTTATTTAATACCTTTTTTTAGCCGGTGTCCTTTAACAGTAAAATTGATAGGTTTTATAATTATTATTTCAAAATCTTCTACATTGCATCCTTTGACCCTAACCCAGTTAATTTTTTTGTTAAGTATGATCATGTGCCTTGCACATAATGAAATTCTTTTGATTTCACCTCCTTAGGAACTTTTGTGTAAAATAATTGGACTATTGTGTAAAAAGTAAAAAAGATGTATAAACTTAAAAACCTCTACATACACACACTCTCTCTCCCCCTCTCCTGACCATGGTTCCACTCGAGACCACAAGATGAGTCGAGACTTGACTCGAGACCTCATAACTGAGTCGAGATCTCACTCGAGACCTAAGACTAACTCGAAATCTCAACCTCATTGCTTCAGGCTGCTTAATGTGAACTAAAATTTAGCTAACAGGTGGTTTGCTATTAAATAATTGGTTTTGTAATTAGATATTTAATCAGAATCAAATAATGTTTTACAAAACCAAAATGGCTTAACTTGGGTGAGCTTCTGATGTATCACTTCTGGCCAAAGCTGATTTGATACATCTATTTATTGCTCAAGTATAATAAAAGCCATGTTGAGTATGCATTACAAACGTGAATGTCTTAATTTCTGGCCAAAGTTGATTTAATTCATTCATGTATAGCATTCTTAACAAGTGCATAACTAAAGTGATTGTCTCATTTCTGGCCAAAGCTGATTTGTCACGATTACTTTGCACACATGCTTAAATGATTACACTTCTGGCTAAAGCTGATTTGTCTTCGTTTAAGTAGAACTTTAAATAAGTCTATTATTTTGATGTTAGTAATAGACATATCACAACCTCTTCACATAATGATCCTTCATTAATTTTATGATCATTTCGTCTGCCTTATTTTTAGTACCCATAATTTTACTCGCTGTAATTTTCTTCTATAAATCTATATCTCATCCACTCTAATTCCTAAATCTAATATGTTTTGTTTTACTTAAAGTTTCTATAAGAATTAGCTCTTAAATTAAATCCTTAATTATCTCTTAAGACACGATAATCCTACTGCTCTCTTCTGATAAAGGTACTACAGAAGAAAAGTAGAGCATGATGAATAGGACAAATCGAGCATGATGTCTCTTATGATAATCAAGAACTCTCTAACATAAATGCTATCACTAAAGTTATTCCAGATTAAGTCTTTCCTAAGACTAATCTATTATCTATGGAATAATTACAAGAATTCCTAAGATGCATGCCTTCATTTAAAATTATTAACTATAAAACTAAGTGGTATATGTGAATACATAATAATGTACAATACCATGACCCATAAAGTTAAGGGTTTACGCATGGAAATAAGTACATTTTTCCAGTACATTACATACTAAGATTTTCACTTGTACAATTTGATGCCTTATAAATCAACTATAACACTCAAAAGTATCAAAGTATAATGAGTGTGTTGATAAGCAACATATGTACAAAGAAATAAATGTTTGAAGCTGGAAAATAAGTTGTTACTCACCTTACAACCACTTAAAACTTTAAAAAAGAGGATTGTTCTAAGGTCCATAGACAAATTACAAGTAAAAGTTCCAACTTTAAGGTTCTTCAAGGGAAAATCTCACTGCATAATTATGCCATTAGACTAGACATAAGCAAATTGACTATCCATTATTCTAAAGAACAGTTGGATAAATTAATTAGATAATCACTTACTAATGATATTTAAGTCTGGTAATTTTAATATTCCAATTAACACATGATTAGTTGACTCTAGTTTTAAACCTTTCCTTGCCAGAAGTCAACAAATAACTAACATGAGAGTTAGTGACAAAATTAAATGTTCAGGCTATAAGAACCATAATAATAACTCTTCTAACAACGCCTTTCGATACCTTATATATTCTGAAGATTAATCAGAATATAATATCATATTTAAGCAATGCTATGAAGCTTGTGAGGTTTGCATAGTCAACATAAAGTCACACTTACCTTAAACTCTCATTTTATTTGTTCTAAATATCTGGATAGAAACATTACTAAGATGAAACTAGATGATACCTTACATCTTCACAACTTTTGTTATCATGCAAATAAGAATTTGACAAAAGAAAAATGAGACTTATAAATTTCATCCATTATAACCAAAATTCATGAGAAATCATGACATGGTTAATGAGGATGATTTTTTATCTAATCTCATTCTAAGTGGTTTTAAATCATGACGTAACAGCCCTAAATATTACTTGGCTTAAGGAATAAGTATGGGTCCATCATAAGTCATTCATTGACATTCGTGGAACTTAGAATATTCAGACATAATTCATTTATCATTTAAAGACTATCTACTTGTATCTAAATTTTGTCGCATATGCCCCACGGTCTTAGAAGAAATCTATTCATATATGTACTTAATAAGATTTCTATTAGATATGTCCCTGAGTTTTCTTATGATATCTGGACATTAAAGAAATCAAATAAAGTCTAACGTATATGTGATAAGTTCCCACGTCACATAGCTCATTAAAACTTCTCTTGTAGCATTCTAGAGATATTAAAGATCAGTGGGAGCATTAAGTGTCTTAATAATAACTTGCAATAGTTGCAAGAGGTGGGGGAGTGAAAACTTTATATTGCTTCAATTTACACCTCTTGTACAAGACACTGCTCCATCACGACACTGTTCCATCAAAACTTGTCTCCTTAAAATCTAATGCTATTCTTACAAAAATTTCATTGTTGCTTAATTGTGGGCACACTTAGATTTCTTATCTAAACTAACATAATCCTCAACAAGAGAAACTACAACAACTGACGTCATTAACTTGTTTCTCTATTAGAATTTGTTGGTCGTTAAATATTGACCCTAAGCATGCTGAGTTCCTAAAGTTTTCTAAGGTCAGTGGGAGCAGTCAAAGTCCTTATCATGACTTGCAAGGAATACAAGAGGCGGGGGGAAGAGTGTCATTAAATTTCACTCCGAATTTAACTCTGATTACACCTCTTGTAGATCATACTGCACCAACTCTTACAAACTTAGAATGAAAATGATAGCAACCTAACCAAGAGCTAATCCATAAAATTGGAACTTCTAACAAACCCAATAATCAACTAAGGATGTCATCTAGGTTTAAAAGCCTACTAACTTTGATGATTACATAACCTCCCTAACTGAAGTTGAAATGGATTTTGGAAATGTTTACTGATCCTATCTCTTCAAATTAAGCCATTAGTATCAATCAATCCTCTTAATGGAATAAAACTGTTTTCTAGTAAAACTGATTTTATGTGTTCGTATAACGTTTGGGATTTTATTGAATTACCTAAGAGTGTTCATAACTAAACCAAATCCTAATATAAGCGTTAAGACACTCAAAAGCATGATTGATTGTCAAAGGTTGTACTCAGGAAGAGATAAATTATTATAGAATCTTTATTACATATCTAACAAAAGATTTCTTTGAGGATCATCACTGTTCTAGTAGCTTATAATAGTTTAAAGCTACATTAGATGAACATTAAAAGAATTTTCCCTAACAAACTGGCTGACACATTTACATGTTCATAAAACAACCTGAAAGTACTAAACTAAAGGTTAAAGAACACTTTATTTGTAAGCCAATAAAATCCATGTATGGGTTAATGCAAACATCATAATGTGATGAAATCTTAACGTAATTATTTTCATCAACAACCAAGTGGATTAATGTACCTACCTCAAGATGAGTGGGAGCAACTAAATTAAACTTGTCTATATAGATGATATTCTTTTGACAGGTATATGTTACATAAGTCAAAGCATTATTAACACAAACTTTGATATAATAGATCTCAGAGATATCTCTTAAGTGACAGATATCATAACATACTGAGATAGATCCAATGGGACATTAGTTTCGTTCCATAAGTTTAACCTTAAATGGGTCCTTACATATGTAACAAACGATACTGCTCTCCTTTAGAGGATAATAGGATAAATGAGATTATTTCCTTACGCTTCATTAATTAGAAGCCTTATGTAAGTTCAAGTCTATACTCGTTTAGATATTACTTACATTGCAACACACTAGATATGTCTAGATTAATGTGAAGCATCTAATGGAGTATTACAATATCTTTAAAAGAAACGAGAGGCTATGATTTGAAGAAGAAGTGAGAACTCAAACCGGTTTATTACTTTAACTTTGTGATATTCAAAGATGACAAAATGTAATTTCGGGTATATCCTTATGTCAGCAGACAAAACCTATCTCATGGAGGAGTCATAATAAACTGATAACAACAACCTAAGTTATAACGACATAATATAGTCACTAAATGTTGTTGGAAATTTATCAGTGGACTCATAAGTTTATTAACTCCATATAATTAATGTTTTGAAGATTTAGTGTGATAAAGTCAGCTACCATGACGCCTTGAACAGTAACAGTTTGAGAGGTGCTGCATTAAATTTCGATACACAATTAATTGTTCGTTTATGAACGAATTGAGGAAACTAAATCTTTGTATAGAATACATTCATGATATGCTTAAGGATCCTATAACTGAAGGGCTATTACCCAGAAGTCTTATTAAGAGAGCTCATAGACGGGTATTAATTAATGGCTGTGCGCAATTGCATATCGTACTATGAATGACTAACTATTAGTTAATTTTCCTCATCAGTTTGATTTTGTATGTCTCTAAGAATATGTCAAGCCGGCATAATGGCATATAGACAAATAAAGTTACAAATCAAACAAAGGGCTTATGCGTATTTTGATCATAACGATTAGGTTTTAAATTAAGGCTATAGTATGACTAATGGGGGTCCTGAGTCGCATAATGATTCAACGGCTGTATTTCTCTGCTATAGTTCTTGTTTAAGGCTAAAATGAGTGTTAACTCCTGATCAGGCTTATCTAATGCTCATAGTAAATGATTACTCGGCTAAGCAGGAGAATGTAAGATTAAATATATATTATTTTATGTTTAATCTAGTAGCCATTATAATCATTTACATTGTATAGATCAAAATATATAACAACCTATTAAATAATTAGTTGGTAATTGTTGATGGGCCTTATTACCATTATTAACTAATTAGGGTTTCCTCTTGGGTGCATATATAAGGAGACTTATGTAGAGGTTCTAGGGTTAGACACATAGCCTAACTCTCATAACATCAATCGACCTCCTCTCCTAAACCGATTATCCTTTATCGGTTTTCATCATCACCATCATTATATTGCACCCTAAGGAGGAACCAGATCAAGCTGACAATCATGTCAAACACTTTTGCTGCGTCTCCATCTGGATTCTCTGCTGGCCTGTACTGATGCAATCAAAGGTATGTTTTCATGTTTTCCATTATGTCAAAACAGAACTGATCAACAAGCATCATGTGCATTGAATAGTTGTACAAATGTGAATAGTATTTTTGTGAGTCTAAAACAATTTGACAATTAATATAATAATAATGATAATAATAATAATAATAATAATAATAATAATAATAATAATAGTAATAGTAATAGTAATAGTAATAATTTTAAAAATATTTTTTAAATTAAAAAATACTAAAATAACTTTGGATAACCAGATTTAAAGAGAAGAATACGAATTCCTTCAATTTTAGCAACAAAAGAGACAACCTAAAAAAGGTTTAACATGTAACATTCCTAAAAATTTTATTTATAAAATTTAAAATAAAGTATATAAAAACTTATGTTATTAAACGGATAGATCATGGGTAAGTTGACCGATTGAATTATGAGGTATTTTGGCAAACGTAGGAACCGTTTAATAATTATAATAATAAAAATACGTTATAATTACCCTTGCCCTTTTTTTAATGAAACTTGGTTCAAAATGTAGATACAAATATTCTCGTTCTAATGACATATTCATTGTTTTATTAAATGTCATACTTTAAAAGTTATACGCGCCAAATAAGTGAAGCAAATGAATTAATTATGATATATAAATTAATAAAATAATAATAATCAAAACTTAAAAAAATGGACGTTTTAAATAAAATAATAAAATAATGAAAAGTCTAAAACAATTTCATTCAAATTAGAATGTAGAATGTTACGTGTGTGAGTAAGAAATTTATTTCTTTGTGTACGTCGCCATGAAAGACTTGGTCTCCAAGGCATATGGCAACTATAAATAGCATAGTAACTCTTCAAAGCAAATTTGCTCAGTCTCTCCATCTCTCGACCACTTATTCTCTATAAATTCTATTTTTCATTTTATTTTTATTTATAATAATAATAAAGCCCTGCCCCGTTTTAAGTGTTATAACCCCTGACCACTGAGTCAATACCATGTCCGATTGATTTAGGACCCACCAACGTATGTCAGGGCTCTGCCCGACTAAGTACGTTGGGGTTCTGTCTCGGATATATTGATAAAGTTGAACTAGGTTATTATACTTAACACGAATACATTATATATTTTATAAAATAGTATAACCACTCTCCTAAAACACCACTAACACCCCTAGACGTCCTAAAATATAACCCATGTACGAAAAACGGCCTTGAAATACCTTTATTTTACAAAAATTAAATAAAAACAAATATATTTGGCCGCTCGCGGGGCGCGACACAGACAAGAGAATCTGTCGCGGGCCGCGACCCCTTGACACCAGGGCGCACTCCAGCCCGCCACGTGGCGTGACACCCGGTAAGCCTATACCGGTGACTAACAGAGGCTAGGGCCTACCCTAGGCCCTCGCGGGCCGCGAAAGCCCTCACTAAAACTCTCGCGGGGCGCGAGAAAGTGGCGGATCATCCCTATAAATAGATGAGATTGGCTTCAGTTCACAATTTACTCATAACTCGATTCTCTCTCTCAATTCTGAATTAATAGAATTCTGCTCGGGCATTATACCCCCCTAATTAGCAAAGCTCTGCCTCGTTGTAAGTATTTTAACCCCCAGTTACGTATTAGATACGCTGCCCGATTGATCTAGTTCTCTGTAACGGCTGTCGAGGCTCTGCCCGACGTAGTCGTTGGAGTTTCTGTCTCGGGGAGGGTATAACTAATGTAAATTGGGTTATTATACTAACACGTGTGCATTGTTCAATTAATAGATTATAACCAGGAATACACAAAGGAAATATCTAAAGTAGCAATGTGAGTAATCCTCCTTTTTGCAAAATATTTTTACAAAACCTCAAATGTTTTACATTATATTAAGCAGTGATTGAGTATTTGTATTCTACAATTATCATCGGCATGTTGGGGTTTTGTATACAAAATTAGTTACTACACTGTAGTAACATGACCACAAGTCGGGTTGACAGTACCGTGGGTGGTAATTAAAGTAGAAAGATAAACAAATGTAATTGCGAGATCGCCCTCAATGCTGTAAATTGATAAAACCTGTTTTGATTAAACTGGGATTCACTCACCAGTATTTCCCACTGACAAAATGTTTTTTAAAGGCGTTTCAGGTAACAAAATATGAAAGCCAATTAGAAGCCAGCTGGAGAGCACCGAATGCTTAGAAAAGTGGCTATAAAAGTTACCTAAATAAAAAGGAGATTTTGTTTTCAATAATTGGGGTTTATCCCTATAATTTGTATTGTAAATAAAACATGGGTTTTATCCCATTTGTTTATTATAAAAATATGGTGTTTTAAACTCTAATAGATATGTTCTAACTACGGTCCTGATGAAAATTTCCGCTGCCAATATGATAAACACCGATACCATCTGACTGGTTCACGGCTCTCGCTCCCGGGGTGGGGTCGGGGGCTGTGACATAACATAAAGAGAAAAACTTGTAATTTACTCTTATTTTAACTCTGAACCAACAATAGATAAATGTACTATACCTTTATTTAAACATTAACTCTTAGGCGAATGATAGTATGAAAGCATCATGTGTATTGAATAGTTGTACAAATGTGAATAGTATTTTTTGTGAGTCTAAAAGAATTTGATAATTAATATAGGGGTAATAATAATAATAGTAATAATTTTAAAAATATTTTTTTTAAATTAAAAATACTAAAATAACTTTGGATAACCAGATTTAAAGAGAAGAATACGAATTCCTTCAATTTTAGTAACAAAAGAGACAACCTAAAAAAGGTTTAACATAAAGAGAAAAACTTGTAATTTACTCTTACTTTAACTCTGACCCAACAACAGATAAATGTAAAATAACTTTATCTAAAAATTAACTCTTAACTCTTAGGTTGCACGGTGTGGGCATCGGCCTTGGATCGTCCCCTACCGGCGCCGCACCTCCGCCCATTTTGCCCACCCCCAGCGACGTCCTCCCCGTCTCCCTCCGGACGATTGTGACGGTCCTCCCCTTCTCTTACACACCTATACATACAACTTATATGTATATATGTATATATATATATATATAGGTAAAGAGTATGGTACAAATAAGCTAATCGTACATTACATACGCGAGAATATTAGCCATACACGTGTCCTGATTCGGTTTTTCTTTAATAAGGTTAAATCAGAAAATTAATTCAATCATCTGAGGGAAAATTCGTCTCTTCATTCAATCAGCGAGATGTTCGTTACACTAATATCCCGGTAATTATCATTCGAATCAGTTTCAATTTTTTCATAATTCTCAAATTGCAGTTTTCGTTCTTCTGTGTTAGGGTTTCATTCAATTGTTTTTTTTTTCGATGGATCCACAGAGCAGCACTGGACGAACAGATGTTGATTTTGAAGAAACTCGACCGATCGCTGATCATGCTCAATTATCTGCATATCAGAGAGTTTCGATTGAGGATGTTTTAAATCCGCGACCTGCAAATGCAAATCCAATTGCAAGTACAAGTGCTGTAAACGAGTGTTTTAATGGTAATTATGTTAATTCAGATCTCTAAATTGTTCGTATACTTGTTTTTTGTTTAATCGTAGCAATGATTTTATATTGTTGTAGCTGTTTTTTGAAGTTTGAATGTTGATTATATTTTTGATATGAAAGCAACATGCACAAATTCGCATGTTACGAGTCTTTCATTTCGCATTTGATTTTATTTTCTTTATGCATTTTCGCATGTTATGGTATAATAAATCGCATATATAAAACAGATTAATCAAAATCATCATTTTAGCATGGTATTGTTCATACAATTCGCATGTGTTGTTTGTTCTTTACGATGAAATTATTCTGTTATTAATATGTCGCATGTAACTAGTCCGATAATTCGCACGTTTTTTTGTTTTTCTGATTTGATTCATGTAGATGAAAGGGTTTACACCCCGGATGTTCAAGCATCAGCTACACCTGTGGTTGGAATGCAATTTATCTCTATTGAACAAGCATATGCGTTTTACCAATCATATGCTAAGTTAGCTGGTTTTTCTATTCGGAAAGGTGGTGAAGTACACAGTGGTGGTATAATCAAAACTAAGTATTTTGTTTGTTCTAAAGAGGGACATAAGCCACTGTGTATTGACGATCGTTCGAAGTCAAAAAAACAATTCAAAACAAGGAACAGGGGGACTATTAGAACTGGATGCAAAGCTCAACTTATGATTTGCACTGTGGATGGTAGATTATATACAGTAAAGAGATTTGTTGATTGCCATAATCATAAGTTTGTATGTCAATATGATATTCTCATGCTGCCAGCTTACAGACAATTGTCAGACGTCCAGGAGGAGATGGTTTGGGAACTAGGCACTTTAAACCTTGGTCCTGTCAAAGCTTTCCATATAATGAGGAAACGTTATGGTGGTTTCGAGAACGTTGGTGCCATGGTTGATGATTGCAAAAATTTTAGGAAGCGAATTAACAGCTATATAGGAGAATATGACGTTGACATGGTGATTAATAGGATGACTGACAAAAAACAGTATTTAGCTGATTATTCATTTGAATATTCTGTTGATGATGACAAACTGTTAACTGGTTTGTTCTGGGCAGATGGTTTATGCAAGCTTAACTATATGGAATTTGGGGATGTGATATCGTTCGATGCAACTTTCAAGACAAACAGGTAAGTGTTTCAAGACAAACATGTTTTTTTACTAATTTTGAAATGTTATATAACTTCATGAGCTTGTAATATCGCATGTGTAGACATTTTAAAGAAGTGGTGTTCAATATATCGCATGTTATACTGTTTGTTTTCGCATGTATTTTTTTATAATTCGCATGTTTTCAATGTGTTTTCGCATGTGTTTGTTTAGGTACAAGATGGTGTTTGTTCCGTTCACTGGCATTGACAACCATTGTCGAAGTGTAACACTTGGAGCTGGGTTGTTGGCATCGGAGAGCATTGAATCATATAAATGACTTCTGAATTCATTCTTAAAGTCATTTGGTCGGCAGCCAAAGGTTGTAGTGACGATCAAGACCCTGCTATGAAACAGGCTATTGAGGAGGTTTTCCCTATCAGCAGACACAGATTATGCATGTGGCACATAATGAAAAAAGTGGCAGATAAGGTATAGCATGCTATATTGTCTTTCGTTAGCGTTATTTTTTTTTATATTATAGATTTTTGTTATAGGCTGATATAAAAAGCATTTATTGTTATAGGTTGGACACGAGTTGTGCAATAACGATGAGTTTAAAAGGAGGATGTGCGACATTGTATGGACTGATTCCATTGAGCCCGAAGAATTCAAGAGACAGTGGAAGTTGGTGATGATTGAGTTCGGTCTCACAGAAAACAAATGGATTGATGATATGTTTGTGATGAGATCCATGTGGATTCCGGCTTTTTACCGGCACGAGCCAATGTCGGGACTTATGAGAACAACTTCAAGATCAGAGAGTGAGAACCATTTTTTTTGCCAGGTTGCTAATTCACAACTCACTCTCGTAGAGTTTATGAATCATTTTGATGGTGCAATGGATGTCCAAAGGTTTAATCATAGAAAGAATGATCATATTTCAAGATATACTGAGCCTGCTGATTGGAGCGAAACTTCTTTGGAAAAAGATGCTGCTAAGAGATTCACCAGGTCTATATTCTTTGATCAGCAAATAGAGATTTATGGTACAATTTCTGAATGTCTGCCGATGGACACCAAAATAGAGGGTCCACAGATCAGGATATTGTTGAAGGACTTTAAAGCCCATGGAGATGGTTTATTGGAGGTATTATAGCATATATATTTCAAACATGCGATTTTTTTGATAACCTACATGCGAATTTCTTTTTTTTTTCAGATCATGATCTTGCAATATGCGATTTTGATTTTCTCATGCAATTTTAAAATTTATTCATTTACATGATTTTTTTATACATGCGAAATTGTTATGTTACACATGCGATTTTAATTTTCAATATATATATATTTTTTTTTTTGGATTTTCCTAGGTGTGGTTCAAGAATCTTGAAAATGATGTAACTGCACAGTGTAGTTGTTTGGGTTTTGAGCAGTATGGGCTGCTATGCAAACACATCTATTTTCTTTTCAAGATGTTTGGTGTTAAAGAAATACCAAACAAATATGTTATGAAGATATGGACGAAGGATGTGGTGCCGAAAGAGTTAAATGTGAAGTACAATCTAAATGTGGGTGGCAAGGATGTGCAACACAAGGCTAAACGGATTGCTCGTGAAATCATCCACACAGGGGAGTATTTGGTTAGCAATTTGATTTCCGACCTTGATCAACTTGTTTTAGTGAGGGATCAAATGATGCAGCTTAAAGAGAGAGTTGATCAGAGTCATATAACCAAGCAAATTGATCCAAAATTTGACCGATTTTCAAAGTTGATTGGTTATCAACAACCAGTAACTAATGCTCCTCCTACTGTCCGTGTGCCGGCTGGTATAAGAAACAAAGGTCGTGGCTCGCATAAAAGGATTAAATCTAAGAAGGAACAAATGATCAGCCGCAAAGGGAAAAGGTCAAGGACATGTAGCGTATGCAATGAAAAAGGTCATGATATTCGGACTTGCGAGATTCTGAAAGCCAAACAACAAGGTAAACAACAAAAAAAGAAGATGAAGGGCGTCCAGATTGAAAATGTTCCCAGAGACAAAGACAATGAGGTCGAAGACGACAAAGAGGAAGATGAGTTTGAAGATTACAGTGGTAGTAGTGATGATGGATCTGAAGAAGAAGATCAGTGGGAGGAGGTTTCAGAAGATGATGAGGATGAGTAATTTTTTTTAAATGTACATGCGAATTTATACGAAACACATGCGATTTTATCTTCATCTGTTTATATCATTTTTTCATGCGATTTTAGTATATATACATGCGATTTTATATGCAGCAGTTTATAATTAGACTTATATGCGATTTCACTTTTAATACATGCGGTTTTGAGTTATCTTTGTTTTTATTTTGTGACAAATATGTCTTAATCATTCATGCGATTTAATATTATAAGCAAGCATAAAATTTGTTCAAAATACATACCCAAAATATAAAATAATTGTTATTGTCTAACACAGCTATAAGCATAAAACGATTAAACAGAATTTTAGTTACTTGAAGCAAAGATTTTGTCACGTTCAGCAGAGCTGAACTCCATCTTCTCCTTCACAGTGTTTAGAGCATCTTTCAGGAAAGAGAAGGCTAAGTCATCAGCTCGAGATTGCTCCTTTATGTGATCCAAAGCTCTGTCTCTGAAGCTTGATGGTGGTTCTTCAAGTAGTCTTTCACATATATCTTGATTTTTCTTGATTTGTTCAAGGATTTTCCCCTGCACATCAACAAACAGATGAGAAGAGGTGACATCGGTGCTTATTTCTGTCAACGTGCGAGTTGACAATAGTTCTTTTATTGCAATGTTTTTTTATTTTTTCTGAATCTTCAGATGCCATTTTTGTTGGTCTGTTGTGTGTGTTTTTTTCGTGTTCTATGTCTTAATATGGAAGGTAGTTATATCTGGGTTTTTTATATTAAAATAGTAAATTTATTATGTAGGTAGGGTGGTAAGTTCAGTAGTATTTATTGTAAAATTGATCATTACATGTCAAATTACAGTCACATCGGTAATAAATTAAGTTTTTTTTTATATAAAATACTTCTACTTTAGTTTTTAAGATTCGTAATTTTTTTTTTTTTGCATTTTTAGGACAAAGTAATTTGAAAGTATTTGCAGTGTTTTATTCAAAATCGCATTTGAATCGAAAACAAATTCGCAAACTTTAAGAAATCTAAAGATAATTAACTTTTTTTTCTGAAATCGCATGTGTAAAAGCATGAATTCGCAAACTATAAGAAATTTCAAAGATTATTAACTTTTTATTGAAATCGCATGTGTATTGTCATGAATTCGCACATTATATGACATCTTAAGTGTTTTTCGCATATAATGTTATGAATTCGCAAACTTTACAAAAAACACATCCTTTCTTTTTGTCTAAAGTGTTTTTCGCACGTTTGTTATGTATTTCGCATATTCTTATTTGATTTTCACCCTGCATCATCTTCTTCGATAGTCGGTCCATCGATTTGTTTCAGTTCTGAATTTCCAAATTCAGCAGAAGTTCAATTCGCAGAAGGATTTGGTGAATAGGAATCGATCGATTTTTGATTAATTGTTCTATTTTCGAATACGGTTTTGATTAAGAATCTAACGGTATGATTTTGAGGTTTTGTTTGCTGATTATCAGGGTTTTTTATTTCGTAATGGACGATTTTAACCTTGGCGGTTTCATATATATATATATATATATATATATCTTTATTTGATTAATTTAATAGTTAAACACGGGGGTTATTTGAGATGATCCGACGGCCATGGTTATAGCGTACGTAATGTAGGATTAGGCATATTGTATGATAACCGGCCTATATATATATATATATACTAGTCGTTTACCCGCGCGATGCGGCGGGAAATATATCACTTAGGTTGGTGAGTTTAGGGCTATGTACGGGGCGGTTCGGTTTTGAGCCATAACCAAAACCAAATTCGGGATGCAACGGGAAACGCAACACTTGTTAGTAATTCTAAGGTTGTGCACGAGAAGGTTCAGTTCGGTTGGGTCGTACTCGTTTTATGTTAGTTTATCAATGATCTTTGTGATATATTGTATTACGTTAGTTTTTCAATCCTTTATGTGGTGATCTAGTCATCAAAGATTCTTATGATACAATGCAAGTCATGCATAAAAGCAATTAGAAACGGGTAATCAATCAAACACTAAATGGAATCTGATAGTTTAACAGTGTTTCACGTATGGGCCGGTAGGGTTAGCGAGGTGTATGCCTTTTAATTTTACGTATACTAAGTTTATTGGTTTTACGTATACTAAGTTAAAGTCTAGCCGGAACCCGCGTGATGGTTGGTGAGTTTTGGGCTATGTACGAAGCGGTTCGGTTTTGAGCCATAACCAAAACAATAAAGTTTGTTCCAACCAACAGCCAAATGTTGTGATTAAAAAATCTGATTACTCAGATCATAATCACCGAGTCTTGTAACACCCACCGACCAATTCAAATGCTAGTGTGCTTGTTTACATTAGAAGTCATCAGACTCATTTAACTTGTATATGCTATATGACGCAAATCAAGTGTTTGTTCAAATAGATG
Organism: Helianthus tuberosus; assembly: GCA_030545235.1. Lineage (NCBI taxonomy): Eukaryota > Viridiplantae > Streptophyta > Magnoliopsida > Asterales > Asteraceae > Helianthus > Helianthus tuberosus. The sequence goes on from CM060415.1 coordinate 79,708,156, forward strand.
ATTCTTGGTCGTTCGATCCTGATCACCAAAAGTTACCCAGGTCATATGACCCATGTACATAAACAAAAAGAGTCACCGAAATCCAACCACCTCTATTTTTTCAACTAAAAAACCATACTTTATATGTATAAAGGGCTTAGCCCAGCAATCTTTATGAAACAAAAAACCAAAGATTACACTATCTTAGACGGTTATTTTCATATAGAACCCGTCTTACAAAATAAGAAGTTCCCACTTAAAACATTTGTAGCACCCCATCCTATATTAGCAAACGTAACGGACAGAAGGCCATAAATGGCAGTCTTCCAAGGCTGCATAATGGGACTTTTCAAGGACCACTTGATGCATTCACAAATACGCTCAAGGGACCAAAGTGGGCATTTATCAATCGCAAATTACAAAAACAGAAATGAGGGCCCGAAACACTAACCCACACCCCGGTCTTCTTCCAGCTACATGGTACACGTTATGTTCGTGAACGTTCGTTTAATTTTTAGTAAATACATAAAAAAGTTATATTTATATAAATATTAGTTTTTCTAACTACTTATATAAATATAACTAATTAGTAATTGAGTTTTCTAGTTATAAAAATGAAATTTTAAATTGTTACTGATCTTTTACTTAATATTTATATAAAAAAGCTACTTAATTTAGTGTCTATTTTAGATGTGTTTTCGGATGAATTGTAACATATTAAACTTGTTCGTTTGTGTTCACTAATGTTAAATTGTGTTTATTTATATTTGTTTAATTACGTTCATTTGTGTTCGTTTATGTTTGTTCAATCATGTTAATTTATGTTTATTCAAATATGTTTAGTTAAGGTTTTTTTTTTGGTTATGTTTGTTTGTGTTCGTTTAGGCTTTAAATGAATGAACATAAACGAACACGAACATGCCTGATTTCTTAATGAATGAACACGAACAAAAAATTGTGTTCGATTATATGTTCGTGTATACCTATGTTCGTGTTCGTTCGTTCGATTCATTTACAGGCCTAATTAATTTTATTCGTTCAGCAATTTATAGTTATCAAATTAAATATCGATTATTGTAAATAAGACAAAAAACAGAAAACAATATTTTTATTTCGCATACCTAAAATATGATATCAAATAATAACATGTTACTTTTAAATCTTTTCTCCATCGTATTCATACGAAGTGACATGAACTTCTTTTATATTAATCGCTTTACTTTTTATTTTTTTTCTTGCAGAAAAATATAACTAGGTTTGTTGACGTCGCGCGTTGCGGCGAAACGAAACAAATGACAATATAAAACAAACGTTATTTGAAATTTAAACATATTGTTAAGAAAGGCAAACCGTCAGAATCGGTTTAGTTTATCATCATACCGTTTTACAACACTAAATAAATACTCTATTTTGAAGAATACAATTTCATTTTAACAAAACTTATACCGAAATGTAGAGGGAAATAATTAAACACAACTCGTACCTAAGTTTTTAGAAAAAAAAAACTAACAAACGCGAATTATTAGAGAAATTTGAAATTAATTGATCATGGAAATGTGATTAAAAAAAGAAAATGAATTACTAAAGGCAAAAAATAAAAGATAAAACAAATATAGTTTAAAAAAAAGTAAAATAAACAAAAGGTATGTTAAAACTTAAAAGTAAACTAGTATATTAATGTTACTAAATGTTGATGTTATTTTTTGTTTCTTTTCCTTTTATAACTGAAAACAAAGTATATTTTTCCCATACTATCTTTCTGTTCGTGAGAAATTCTTGACTTTGGTCCCTGGTTTCGTTTTTATTGTTTTTTTTTTTTGAAAGGTGAGGATCAAGAACTCGCGTATGTCGGGAGATGTAGACTATGTTGTCTTAACCGGGCCCACGCTACAGAGCCCCCACGCCGACCAACTGACATCAACCCCTCGATGAGAAACCCCTATCACCCAGGTAAACCCGGAGGGGAAAACTCACCCGGCAAGACTCGAACCTGGGTTGCCCCATGCCTTATCTTTCCGTGGCCACCACTGGGCTATCCAGTGATGGTTTCGTTTTTATTGTTTTACAGTAATAAATAAAAAATATTAATTTCAAAAAATTATAGCCTAATGCAACATTGCAAGAAGTACAACTACATAATGCACTACAATGTTATAAATTAATAATATGTAAATATAATAATAAATCATTATAATATTAAATAATAAAATATTAAAAAACTATATATTATTATAAAAATAAAATCACTGTTTATGGTATTAGTAAAAATTAACGAACATAAATTATTAAAGAAATATCAAACTAATCGAAAACGGAAATATGATTCTAGGAGAAAAAATAAATTAAAACAAAAAAGAAAATATGGTTTTACAAAAGTAAAATAATAATATAAAAATATGTTAAACTTAAAAGTGAATATACAATTATAATACTATATAATAGAATATCAAAAAGCTATATATTATTATAAAATAAAGTTACAATTCATGAAAAAAACAAATTAAAAAAATAAATAATAAATGAAAAAAATATGATTTTGCAAAATAAAATAATAATATAAAAATATGTTAAATTAAAAGTGAATATACCATTATAATATTAAATAATAGAATAATATAAAACTATATATTATTATAAAAATAAAGTTACAATTCATGACTCTTCGTAAATATATATATAGAGGAACGGGACCAGGAGAGAACGGTGAAAAGTGTGAGAACGGTGAGAATGGATCATGGCCCAACACGTGGCGCGCGATATAATTAGGGCGTAGGGGTTTTTTTGTCATTTTATTTTCCGATTTTCCAATTCGGTGTCACAATACTGCTTTATTTTTGGCGTTTAAGATTTTTTGGCGTTAACCAAATTCAATAATTACCCGGCGTTTTAATGGTGTTGTATTAATATTTTGGCGTTTATGGCATTTCCAAATCGTCGGCCATTAGAACCCCTAGGGCCAGAATATCTTTCTGAATGGCTTCATCCATACTAAGTATGTCCAGGACTTTTTAGGATGATGGCGCATTGTTTGTTCTTAGATTCAATGGCGTTTAGATTCAATGGCGTTTTAGACAAGATGACCCATTGTTCTATTATTGTTTATATATTTTTGGCGTTTGTGGTATCTTGGCGTTTTACAAGAAGAAAATTATATTACAAACACAGGGGAAAAATAGAAGCGAAAAAAATAAATTAAAAATCCTAATCGAAACTCTCTTCACAATCTTCACTGTCATCAGTCTCTCTCTTCTTTAATACTACAAGAACTGTCACCAAATATATGACGTTTTATGTAAAACTTAACAAACTCATCGGCCTGATTTGTTTGTTTGTTGGATGTCGTGTGAGTTGGTTTTTCGCTTTGCTCTTCAACTTTATCTTCATCTTTATAATCATCCCACTCTTCAGTGTCATTGATCTTTTCTCCTCATCCAAGCCTTTTTCAAGAACAAAGAACACAAAATGACATATGACTATCATCAGTATTTTTTTCTTGAAGATTTGTCCATCTCATGCAGCAAAATCTTACTGAGTTACTCCCCTCACCTAACAATCCATTCAGTGAAACTTCACGCAAAACAATACTGAATATCCAAGAAAGCATGTTAGCCATCTTTGATTTTTTAAAATTTTTGGCGTTTTACAGTGAATGGTATTTAGGAACATTGGCGTTTGTTTTTTTGGTGTGATCAAATGGAAGTTGCTAAGAGGTATCATTTTTTAGGATGTCTTTGGCTGGTAGTTTAGGCGGGATATTGTTATAATAAAGTATTCATCGTTTAAGTTACTGTTTGTAATTAATATTTGTAGGTCCGGCTAGGGGAGGATCTAGTCTAGCCTAATCCTTGTGTACAAACCAACCCGGTTGTGCGGAATCCAACCGAGATAGCAAACCGAGATAGAACACGTAAAAACACGACACGCTATATTCACCGATTAACACCACTTGTATTAAACGTATGAAAGGTCCAGTTACAAAGCAATGTTTACAAATCAGTTCTGTAAACTCTCAGAGTGTGTGTGTGTTCTCTGTGTTCCTTATCTGTCTAACTTGTCTGGTCTATCGAAATGAACACAACACACGGGTATTTATACCCAATACAGCAGGTCTGGTCGAAGGATCAGATAGGATGATCGAAGGATCATCTATCGATCAGAAACAGCTCGAAGGATCCATATGTACCACGAAAGATGTGATCTTTCGTGGTCCATCCATCGAAGGACATCTTTCGAGCTTATCATCATCGAAGGATAAGCAACCCTTCGTGACACATCTTTCGACACAGACACATTACAACCAAAATGTTGACTGTTTGGCTAAGTCAAACCAGGAGGATGGTTGACTTGGTCAAACTTACAAGACTAACAACGACATCGTTTTACATCGTGACCGAATACAGACAAAGTACAGACATAAGTGCACCAACAAACTCCCCCTTGGCTGTAGCTTTGTCTGGCTGTAGCTTTGTCTCGATCTTCATTCTTGTAAGTTCTCGTGTCTTCAAGTCTTTGACTTCTTTTCAAGTCTTCAATGTCGGAGGATCTTTAAAGTCTTCACGTCTTGAAAGCAGAAAGTGTACCAACAAACTCCCCGTTTCATGTAGGAAGTGTGTTGACAAACTCCCCCTTAACATAAGCTCCCCCTTGAGTTATGCTCGTGAAAGTCTTGATCTTTATGAAGTGAGATCCTTGTGGTGTTGATGATGTTCAGTGGCAACTCGATCATCTTCATCATTTGAGTGCCTTCACGTCGTGTCTTCATTCCGAAGCTTGTCATCGACCATGTTCTCCTAGCCTTTAGAATCTGCACATGCAAGAAATCTAAACGCGTAATGAGAACAACTGCCTGGAATATCATAAGCAACCGACACACATGTGACCATTGTTCAATCAAACACCGTCCGACAGTTTGAAAGTTTAGCAAATTTGTCAATTTTAATTTTTAACTTTCAAAACTTTGCAAATTTCGACCGTTTATGAAGATTTAGTCGTTTCGGTTTTCGTTCAGGTTTCAGGTAACGAAGACTCGAGTTCCAACATCGTACGATCAAAAATAAAATAGAAATAAAATCTTTTTGGCTTTTATAAAGTTTATGTTAAAACACGCCTAAAATCCTTTTGGACTTTTTGAATATTTAAAATGTAAAGACTGAAAGAAGTAAATAAATATATACAAACATCCTTTTTGCGAGTTTCGAGGGTAAGAGAATCATATCAGTGTACGGTCATGCCAAAACGCTCTTGTTGTTCAATTAGTTAACATTAAGATAAGCATCCTATAACAATTATCGGTATTGTTGTCCACATAAGCTCAACTTATCAGATGTAATCATGGCGAGGGGATACGTTAAGGTATGATTTATACTTACCGACCGGTGTTCATCCACATCACGACACATTCCCGTATCAAGGTATGCACGAGGGTTCATCTTACCGGTGAGTATACCGATTATCATCTGTTTGACCGTATATGATGTGAGATTCTCACTTATTTTGATTGAAAACAAGCCCTATGTGATAGAATCACTTATTGATGAGGAACTTGATTTTCGATGCATGAGGGCACAGGAGCAAGTCCGTGAACAGGTCAGTACTTTCGTACAGCAGAGAGACGAACTTGACTCCCGGAAAGAATTTGTGATATTGTATCACTTATTTGTATGGACATGTGATTGTTTATCACTTATTGAGGTCGTATGCAGTATGTACACGTATGTATGGTATCATGGAAGATCTAGACTTGCGTCCCCGTTATTTTTCGGTAAAAGATACAACCATGATACCCAGATGATAAGCAGCACAAAGACCGAATATCTCAGAACCTCGGCAATCTCTCAAACGAAATTTCGGTACTAAGACCATATGCCAATGAATGGTTCCCACCTGGTCTTCAGTCGGTTTAAGTTTATATCACCCTGCACACTTTAAAATGATTGTGAGCCTACCGATACATCTTATATAAAGCTGCTTATCGTTTTTCATTTAAGGTTTAAAGAGGTTTAGACAGACCACTGATGTACTATCATTTTCTCTTTTGCTCGCCAGGAAACTCATTTTTGTTTTTCTATTGTTTTTGTGTTTTTGAAATTTTTCGATGTTTTTGGATTTTCAAATTTTGATTTACTCCCCCTAAAATCAATAAACTAAGACAAATTTAAAACACAAAGGTATTTACAAAAATGATTTTCCGATGTTGGTTTACTCTTGCTTGACCTTAATGCCGTTTACCAGTAATAAATAGTCAAATCTTGATTTGTCAAATGCTTTGGTAAAGAGGTCGGCACGTTGGTCATCGGTGTGGACATAAGCAACATCGATTAGCTTTTTCTCAAAGCAATCACGTATGAAGTGATACTTAATTTCGATGTGCTTAGTCTTTGAATGCTGCACAGGATTTTTAGTGATCTGTAAGGCGGCAGAATTATCAACGTAAATAGGAGTAGTTAGGAATTCAAAACCGTAGTCACGGATTTGTTGTTGGATCCATAGGACTTGGGAGCAACAACTTGAGGCAGCAATGTATTCAGCTTCGCATGTTGATGTAGCGACGCACGTCTGCTTCTTGCACTGCCATGTGACTAGGCGATTTCCCAAAAACTGACATCCAGCCGTTGTGGATTTGCCGTCGATTTTGCATCCGCCAAAATCAGAATCACTGAATGCGATCAAGTCAAAGTTATTATCCCTAGGGTACCACAGACCGGTGTCAGGGTAACCCTTCAAATAACGAAAAATCCTTTTTACAGCTGCAAGATGTGAGGCCTTCAGGTTGACTTGATATCTGGCAAGTAGGCACGTTGGGTACATTATATCTGGTCTTGATGCTGTGAGGTACATAAGAGATCCGATCATCGCGCGGTAGTATGAGGGGCTAACAGCTTCACCCTTCAAGTCTGGAGTAATTCCGTGATTTTGTGGCAATGGGGTACCGATGGGCGTTGCATCAGACATCTGGAACCGGCTCAAGATGTCACCAACATATTTAGTCTGATGGATGAATATCCCAGACTCAGTTTGTTGTACTTGTAGGCCCAAAAAGAAAGTCATTTCCCCCATAGCACTCATCTCGAATTTATCCTGCATTACACGCTCGAAATCCCTACACAAAACATCATTAGTAGAACCAAAAATAATATCATCAACGTATACCTGTACCAGTAGAAGATCTCCATCTTGTTCTTTGATGAAAAGAGTACAATCGATAAGACCTCTGCGAAATCCATTCTCCAGCAGATAATTAGATAAGGTTGCGTACCAAGCTCGCGGTGCTTGATGTAGACCATATAGAGCTTTGTTGAGCAACCAAACCCGATCGGGATGGATAGGATCTTCAAAACCTGGAGGCTGTTCGACGTACACCTCTTCTTCTACCACACCATGTAAGAATGCACTTTTCACGTCCATCTGGTATATCTTGAAACCTTTGAATGAGGCATAGGCCAGAAAAATCCGAATTGCTTCTAGACGTGCAACAGGTGCATACACTTCGTTGTAGTCGATCCCTTCTATCTGACGAAAACCTTGAACGACTAGCCTTGCTTTGTTTCGAATAACGATTCCACGGTCATCCTTTTTGCATTTAAACACCCAACGGGTACCAATCTTCTTGTAACCAGCAGGTTTCTCTACGAGTTTCCAGACACCTAGCTTCTGGAATTGTTGCAGTTCTTCCTGCATTGCTTCAACCCAAGAGCTATCTTTCAAAGCATCTTTCCAAGTTCTTGGCTCTTCCTGTGAGACATAACACGCGAAAGACCAATCATTTTGTTGACCAGATTCTCGGATAGTTGCATACAAGCCTGCATTGTTGTTGTTTCGCAACATGTTTCTTGTTTGAACGCCACTTTGTACATTTCCGATGATGTTTTGTTGAGGATGGGTATTATGAATCCTTGTTTCTGGATTATCTTGAACTGGAATATTTGTACCCAGATTGTTGAGATTGAGATCAACAATCAATTCAAGGCCCGGAATTGACGAAGAGGATGATGCAGTAGCTTCAGCTGTTCTAGGGACATCCACTGGAGGAGTACCCTCTGAAATACCATGAACTGCTGTTGGAGCTTCTTGATCTGCATCTAGAAATTCATCATCCTCTGAAGATTCGTTCAATTCGGAAGCATCATGAAAATCCTCATTGTCGAGAGCATTATTGTTCACCGAAGATGGTTCTTGATTGACAATAATGGGACGAACCAACGGTGAATCTGTTGCATTATCACTCTCGAAAAACATCCTTGCCGCAGCATTTTCTTCAACTGCTTCAACATTGATCGAATTGAAAAAGTCATCGTACTCAAACATCCAAGGCTGACCAGGATTTCTGACTGGTAAAGTGTGCCTTTGTACTCTGACTTCAGACCATTCCTCGACCCTTTTAGTCTCTAGATTCCAGACTCTTAAGTTCGGGGTGGAATACCCAAGAAAGTATCCATCAATTGCTCTTGCCCCAAACTTTCCATTAGGATCGATTATTGTGCACGGAGCTCCAAACGGTTCAAGATATGACAAGTCTGGTTTCCGTTTGTTAATAAGCTCAAAGCAGGTCTTGTTGTGCCTTTTGACTGTAAGGACTCGGTTCAACGTGTAACATGCAGAGGACACAGCTTCAGTCCAGAATGGAATCGGCAATTGTGACTCTACCAACATAGTCCTAGCAGTCTCGATCAATGTGCGGTTCTTACGTTCAGCGACGCCATTCTGTTGAGGAGTATAAGCTGCACTAAATTCGTGAAGAATACCTTTTGAAGTGCAAAACTCCGCCATGGCATGATTTTTGAATTCAGTACCATTGTCGCTACGTATCCGCCTAACCTTCAAGTTATATAGATTCTCAATCTGAATGATCAAATTTTTGATAATACCGAAGGTTTCACTCTTATGTGCCATGAACGCCACCCAAGAAAATCTTGAATAATCATCAGTTATCACGAGGCAATATTGATCATTCCTAATGCTTTTGTGCTTGACAGGACCGAACAAATCCATGTGCAAACGTTCAAGAGGAACAGCCACCGTGTTGACTTTCTTTGTAGGGTGTCGCTTCTTCGTTTGTTTTCCTTTCTGGCACGAGACACAGACGTCTTGAAGATGGAAATTTTTAAGAGGAACACCATTCACCAATTCATTTGCCACCAAATGATTCATTTTGCGTAAGTGAATGTGACCCATTCGTCTGTGCCAAGAGATTGTGTCTTTTTCTGTGGCTTTGGAAACGAAACAAGTTGCTTTTGCAGACGTTGTGATAGCTTGGCTCATATCAAGTACATACAAATCATTTATCCTTGGAGCCGACAAGAGAATCCATTCTTTTGGAATTTTGAAACCGGGTTTCAGCACATAACATCCATTAGCATCAAAGTGAACTGAGAACTGCTTATCACAAATTTGAGAAACACTAAGAAGATTGTGATCAAGTTGTTGCACAAAGTTGATCTTATCAAAGCTAACAACCCCATTGGAAATCATTCCTTCACCCGTAATATATCCGCCTTTATCTCCAGCAAAAGCAACATAACCTCCTCTAATAGATTTGACATCGTAGAGAAGCTTCATGTCGCCTGTCATGTGCCTGGATGCCCCACTATCAACAATCCAATGACTACTGATAGTTCCTCCTGAAACACCCTGCACATGAACTCACATAATTAGTTGGAGATGGGGACCCAAGCCATTGTGGTCTTGGGTCTTCCATTTTCATCAACAACAATAACCTCTATTCTTTGATGATTTGAAAATTGTGATGGTCCCCCTGATTCAATAACAGATTTTGGTTTCCAGGTCTGTTGAGTTTTACCAGCTTGATTGTTAGAAAATTTAACTTCATGATTGTTCGAAGTTTTTGAGAATTTGGAGTTTTCTGGTTTAACTAAAACAGATTGCTTTTGAACCACATCAGTTTTAATCGCCTTTTCAATTTTCTTGACCTGTTGGCGTTTCTGTTTCTTTTCCCTTTCTCTTATGAGTCGGGGATCTTGTTTTACAGAAACAGATCGCCTTTGGTGATTGCGTTCACGGGGATCGTCTTCTTTGGCTTTCAACTTATGAAGATACGGGCAATTTCGAATGATATGCCCGATTGTACCACATTCAAAACATGATCTTCGTTCAACAAACCCCGAAGTATCATGTGATCGTCTTGCCGATGATGAACTTTGGGATCCCGAGGTACTAGGTTTTGAACTACTTGGTTCATTCCTTTTCATCACAGTTGCTTTCTTGACAAAATCTAAGTTAGATTGATTTTCAAATGTTGCAATTTTGTCCGTTCCCTTAGATTTCACAAAGTTCACATTCTTCTTCTTCTTCTGATTCGGCTTCCTTTGACCTTGAGCCGGTGTTTTACCTTTTGGTTTGGCATGATTTTGCTGTTTTTGCACTGTTGGTAATTTCTGATTGCCAAACAGTTTTCTAACTTCAGCCTTAGGGATAGGAGGGCACTGTGTAACTGTAACACGTGATCCTGTCTTTCCCAAAAACTTAGTTGTTGAATTTTCAAAGACTTTACTGATTAATGATTGATTAACATTCTTAATAGGAAAATCTTTGTCAGAATAGATTTTATCATCACCAACTAGAGTGTACAGCAAATCCACACTCTCCGACTCTTGTGCAGACGAGGACTCGATTGCAACAGTCTTAGCGGGTTTTGCAGGAGGATCACACAGAATATGATTCTCAAGAGGTATGTCCTCTTCGTTTATCACCGCATCAGACTTTGCTGAATCGGTATCATCAGACTCATCATCAGAAGAATCAGCATCCTCAATCACAACTGGAGGATCCTGATTCTGTTCAGCAGTTACAAATGTATCTGCTGACACATCTGAATCGGATGATACTTCTTTCTTGTATCCGAGCCCTGTTGCAAATTCCTCAACGTCCAAAGGAACAGATGGTTCAAAATGAGTTCTATACTCCTCATCAGGCAGTGCATCAAAATTGTTTCTTACGGGTGGTGGACATTTCTTGTAACCTATGCATGTGACATCCCGTTTCTCTTTCTGAACGTCAATGATGTGATCCAACACATAGCTAGAGCTCAAATAACTGTCTAACTTGAGTCGGATCGCCTCACTTTCAGTTTTAACACAAGCCATTTCCTTTTGCATTACTTCCAGACGAGTTATATACAAATTAATGTCAGTTTGTTTTCTGGAAACCATTTTAGTTAACTCGGTTTTATCTTTCTTTAACTTATCAATTACCGATTTAAACTCCTTTTCATGGTTTTCATAAAACTTGTTGGCTTCAGTGCACTTGGAAAGATCCACGGTCAACTTCTGGTTGTGAATGAACGTCACATCATATTTCTCTTGCAAAGCCTTGTGTTCGCTTTGCAACTCACACCACTTATCACTCAAAGACACATGTTTGTCTTGCAAGTCAAACAAACTAGCTTGTAAAGCATCATGTTTGCTTTGCAACTCAGACATGTTTGCATCCAAATCAGCACATTTAACATGCAATCTATCACAATTATCACAACTAACAGAAGTGGGTTCATTGACACATACCTGACTTGATGAACTGTCGACATTAGCCATAAAGGCTGAATGGAGAGAAGACAAAGAATAAGCAGCTTGATCCACCAAAATAGATCTTCTTTGAGTTCCTGCTGCAGCTTCTTCCAAAATCTCATCAATGTCAGCATCGATTGACGCATTTGATGTCTCATCCACATGATCATCACCTGAGCTCGAGGATTCTTCATCCGAACTTCTGCTGTAACCAGAAGAGTCTTCATCCTCAGAAGAGTCACCACCATTGGCGGAAGATTCTCCACCACTGGTGTGTGATTAAGATCCTTGACAATCTCAGCAAAACACGCCGTTCCATCCGGAGCATCATTTCCCAACTGTAGTGACCAGTCACAACCTTCATCTACTTGAACCACAAGTGCCTGGTTGGCATTTGATGGTCCTGCTTGGCTTTGGTTGTTGACAGGTACCAGCGTACGAACATTGTTCCTGTTCTGGTTCTGCTGGTTGCCTTGGTTTCTGAAAGGATTCTGGTTTCCATGCTGAGCTGGTCTTGTGCATTCCCTTTTGAAATGACCCCGTTCACCACAGTTAAAGCACTTTACAGCTTGCTTGTCGAACCCATACTTGGTGTCTTTCTTGCTTTCCAAGCTGGTTCTTCCAGTTCTTTCCATGAAATCTTTTGCTCTCCTTACAGCACTGGCGAAAGCCCATTTGATGTCCATCAAATCCATCTCATCCTTATCAATCTGCTGATAGTCTTCTTGTGTCAGATTAATGTTCCCAATCTGACCTTCTACTAATCCACAGTATGCGCTCACCACAGTGTTTAGCAGCTCCATGTGTTCCTTTGCTACTTCCACACTGACTTTAGAAAAGCTTGAGGTGTCGAGCCGTACTGTATTTGGCTTTGATTGTTGACCAGCAGATGATGTGCTTCCATAACACGCTTGCTGTTGAGGAGGAAGTGGATTCCCGAACATATCAGTTGCTCTGATTTGCTGTTGCTGTTGTGGTGCTGGCTGTTGTGGTGCTGGTTGAGGAGCTGGATTAAGCGGATTTCCAAACATATCTGTTGTTGGAGGAGGAGTGCCATACAAGCTCGTGCTAGACACAAATGCTGTTTGAATTGGAGCGTGTGAAGAAGGTTTTGTAGAAGTGCTAGAAGTTCCATAATAAATTTCAGGATTTTGTGGCACTGCAACTCTTTTTGCCTTGAGAGTTTCTTCCTGATTCTTGTTTTCCAGGAGTTGAGAAAAATCACTGAAGCTTGTTGTATCCAAAGTGCCATTGTACTTCATGATTTCTAAGAAATTACTCCATTGAGGTGGCAGTGCATCTGCAAACTTCTTCACTATCTCTGCTGAAGTTGTTACAACCCCAGTATTTGCCAATTCAGTCAGCAAATGAGTAAATCGACTTGTCAAATCTCCTAGAGATTCATTCTGCATACAAACAAAACCATTAAACTCTTTCTTTAGCAGATCTTTTCTTAATTGACGTGTTGCTTCATTTCCTATGCCCCTTATCTTCAATGCGTCCCACAACTTCTTCGTTGTCTTGAAACTGACAAATTGATGATAAATGTCTTTGCTTAACGCCTGAGTAAGAATGGCATATGCTTTCTTTTCTAAGTCATAGACCTTCTTCTGATCTTCCGTAAGATCAGCAAACGTAGCAGCAGATGAAGCGGCAACCTCTATCGTTTGATCAAAATCTGTGATGAAGCGCAACCACAGTTCTGTATTTTGACCAAGGACATATGTATGAAATCTGTCAAACCATCCCGGATATTCACTTAAATGCATCAACTTTGGAGGCCTATTCAAACTTCCCGTTTCACTTTCGCTTAGTAAAATGCTTTGAACACTTGGAGCTTGATTTGATACGAATGCCCATTGACCGGTAGATGTAGCATTAGCTTGCGAACCCGAATCCGGAGCTGGAGTACCAAAATACATCTCTGCATTTACCGGAACACCCCACATCGAATTCATTTTTGATCAAGAAAAATAATACCAGCCGAAGGATCCTGATCGAAAGATGAGAAAAACACAAACTGTTAAACACAAACAGACTAATGATCGAAAGATCAACACCTGTTCGAAGGATCAACAGTGTTCGAAAGATCACTGTTGAGTTTCGAACAATGTTTTCGAAAGATTCTCCAACCGAAGGATCCTTATCTTTCGAAAAAGGACTGTAGACCGAAAGATGAACACGAAAGATGACTTCGAAAGACTCCCCAATCGAAAGATCCTAGTCTTTCGAGAAAGAGCAGTAGACCGAAAGATGTATGTTTCGAAAATATTCCTTGGACCGAAAGATAAGTCTCACACTTCGAAGGATGCTCGAAGGATGACTATCTGTCGAACCTCCTTTGGTCGAAAGATGATATCCTTCGATCTTACTGACACGGTTGACAAATGAGACACACAGACAGATAGGAGAAAAGTTGACGGGTTGGTGAGAACTTTCGGCAGAAAGTATGTTCAGACCATATCTTCTGAACATGCAGGTTTCACCAAACAGGTAATGTCCAATATTTTAATCAGTTTACTCTTTTCAATGCACAAACAAGTTTAATATTCAAATTTTTAAGATCAAAGAGTGTAATATTATGAAGAACACTTGAATATGTCAAGAACACAGCCCAAATATCTGAGTTTTCCGGTAAACCCACTAACTTTCGGAACACAATATTTGCTAAAATGTTTAACAAAAACCCAAGACTAGCATGAAAACATGAAAGATAACAAGGTTTTTAACAAAACACCAAGCAAAAACAGCAAGATTTTCCAGAAAATATGAACTTTAAGAACCCGAAAAACAGCAAGAACACCTCGGTTTTAACAAGGATAAGAGCCAAGGCTCTGATACCACTTGTAGGTCCGGCTAGGGGAGGATCTAGTCGCCTAATCCTTGTGTACAAACCAACCCGGTTGTGCGGAATCCAACCGAGATAGAACACGTAAAAACACGACACGCAATATTCACCGATTAACACCACTTGTATTAAACGTATGAAAGGTCCAGTTACAAAGCAATGTTTACAAATCAGTTCTGTAAACTCTCAGAGTGTGTGTGTGTTCTCTGTGTTCCTTATCTGTCTAACTTGTCTGGTCTATCGAAATGAACACAACACACGGGTATTTATACCCAATACAGCAGGTCTGGTCGAAGGATCAGATAGGATGATCGAAGGATCATCTATCGATCAGAAACAGCTCGAAGGATCCATATGTACCACGAAAGATGTGATCTTTCGTGGTCCATCCATCGAAGGACATCTTTCGAGCTTATCATCATCGAAGGATAAGCAACCCTTCGTGACACATCTTTCAACACAGACACATTACAACCAAAATGTTGACTGTTTGGCTAAGTCAAACCAGAAGGATGGTTGACTTGGTCAAACTTACAAGACTAACAACGACATCGTTTTACATCGTGACCGAATACAGACAAAGTACAGACATAAGTGCACCAACAATATTTTTTATAAGCTTTATCTCTGAAGTCTATAACACGTCCCATCTTTCAAGTTTGGCGTTTTAGATTTTAATATATAAATGTTGTTAATAATAAAGTTTACGTCGCTTCAATTTACTGTTTTGTAGTTACAGTTTGTGTCAACTTCAGCTGTTTATCCTTTCAGTTTACTATTTGTAGTTACTGTTTCTAGTTACCTTTTCGAGATTTTGGCGTTTTGTATTTTTAATGAAGTTTTATATAAAGATGGCACTTTGTTCTATTCTCTTGTACCTTGTTTTTATACTTTTTTTTTTGTTTTTTGGAGTTTTTTATAATACTTGTCCAAAGTAATTTTATTATAGTTTGGGAGTTTTGGGGCGTTTTATGGCATGATGGCGTTTCAACAAGCATTTGTCTGTGTGGTGTTTTTATTATATATGGCGTTGTTATTATATAACAATCAACTGAAAAAGAAAATTAAAAAAAAAACATAAACAATTGATATTCCAAATCTTCACTGTCACCAGTCTCTTTCTTCTTTTTGAATCATCTTCACTGGCTGTTTCGACTTTCGTATTATTCATTTTGTTTTTTTTGTTTCTGAAGTAGCTTTTTTGTCGCCGTTTGGAAGCACAAATGACATTTTTTTTGTTTGAAGTTCATCTTTATCTTCAACTCACTCATCAGTGTCATCCGTCTTTTCATGCCATTCAAATATTCATCAAGAACAAAGCACAAAAAATGACATAAGTCTGACATCAGCCTCTTTTTCTTGATGATTTGTCCATCTCATGCAGGAAAATGTTATTGAGTTACACCCCTCAGCTAACAATCCATTCGGCGAAACTTTGCGTAGAACAATACTGAATATCCAAGGAACGATGTTTGATTTTTTAACTTTTTGGCGTTTTACCGAGAAAAAGAACGCCACTAAATAAAAGTACCTTAAACCTCTAAATTTGGTCATGCTAAACTCAATAATTTTTTGCTGTATGAGATGGACAACATTGTTAATCCTCAGTTAAAAAAGATGTCTAACATTGTTGTCCATCCCATACAGCTAAACTTTATCGAGAACAAAACTGAATCTCCAAGAAATGACGTTTTTGCAATTTTGTGGTTTTTGTATGTTTTGGCGTTTTATAAATTGGATGGATGTTGAGGATAAAGTCAATAAGATTTTACTCAATGAGATGGACAATATCATCACTTAAGGATTTTGTCCGTCACATTGAGCGAAACCTTACCGAAAACCAAACTGAATTTCAAAGAAACGTTTTGTTTTAGGAATCTTTGATGTTTGGGTTTTTTTACATTTCTAAGATGAATGGTATATATTAAATATGGCTTTTTGGGTTTGGTGTGTTTGATGGAAGGTCTGAGATGTTGTATATATAGGATGTTTTTGGTGGATGTTTTAGGCGGGATTTTATTATAATAAATGCTAGTAATTAAGTCCCGTTGTTTCAGTTACTGTTTGTTCAGTTTTATCATTTAAAAACAATGTTTGGCGTTTTATATCTAATGGCGTTTAGATTAGGATGATGTGTGCTATGTGGGTTAAGGCGAGATTTTTAATGGTGTATTATTCATGAGTTTGGCGTTTTGTGTCGATAACTCAAAAGACTTTTTTACCCTTAATGAAGCGCGCCACACTAATAAAAGTGATGTTATTTACGAAAATGCCACCGCGTCAGCTAGTCTATAGATTGTTTTGATCTGACGATCCGTAACCGTTCTCTATGTTCTCACACTTTTCACCGTTTTCTCTAAATCCTGACCCTATATATATATCTATATATATATATATATAGGATTAGGTTCAAGAGTGAACACTAGTGTAGCTTGCGAACTGAGTGAACTAATCCTGGCCATACACGTGTGTAGATCAATGGCCAGGATTTGATGTTGAAATACACTAGTGTATTTTACGATTTAATGATGAGATCTTGGCCATACACGTGTGTAGATCAATGGCCAGGATTTGTTCACTTAGTTCGCAAATACACTAGTGTTCACTCTAGAACCCCAACCTATATATATATATATATAGGTTGGGGTTCTAGAGTGAACACTGATGTATTTGCGAACTGAGTGAACAAATCTTGGTCATTGATTTACACACGTGGATGGCTAGGATTTCATCATCAAATCCTAGCTATTGATCTACACACATGTATGGCCAGGATTAATTCGCTCAGTTCGCAAACTACACTAGTGTTCCCTCTTGAACCTAATCCTATATATATTAGTTATATATATATATATATATATATATATATATATATATAACTAATTGTTGTTATTAGCCCACATGAAAATCATCTCAAGATTATTCCAATAATTTATCAATTAATTTTATTTCTTACATATATCCTATGAATTATTACAAACAAAAAAAAAAGGAAAAAGAAACCCGTTAAAATTTATGAGATAGCCTATGATCAATACCCTATATAAGTTTTGTATTTTTAGGATAATGATTGAACTCAATAGTTTTTATGTTTTGTATTTTTTAAGGATAATGATTTTTTTTTTTTGAAAAGTAAATTTCATCAAAGCACAAGCCACCTCAAACCGAGGCAGCCGAAACACACATTACAAATTTACCAATTTACACCAATTTATCCATGAAATAGACATTCCTTTAGTTCTTGACGTATACCACAAAAAACCCACACTTTTGACCTCAGTGATAATACGATCTAACTTAACCGTGTTGTTGTTGAACCTGGCATCGTTTCTCGCCCTCCAAATGATCCAACACCGTAACCTGATGATGCCATTTAGAGTTTCTTTTTTCTGACCTCTCAAACCAACATGATCGTGCATCTCTATAAGGTCTTTAAATGAGAACGTAACCATATTCTAGATCTTGCACCGATTTCTAATGTATGACCATGGCATTGAAGCAAAGTAGCACGCTATAAACAAATGATCAACGGTCTCCTCCCCTTCTCCACATAACCCACATGTCGTATTATTATCGCCGACATTTCTCCTTTTTAGCGCAACAAGAGTCGCAATCTTTCCCATTTCAGCCCTCCAAATGAAAATATTGCATTTACTAGGAATCCACTGACATACTTCTGGCACATACACGTCCGAGCGAATCCTATTTTTATCGAGAAGCCTTTTTACCGCCTTCGTACTAAACTCATTATCAGCCGCACCATTCCATTCTCAACTATTTCGATCTTGATTTAATTGAACATGCAGCAGTATCGAGCATAGAGTCACGAGTTCGTTGATTTCTAGTTCGGTCGATGAAGGCTTTTTCCAGCGCCACTTATACCTCTGATCGCTATCTTGACCACCGAAAACTTTACAGCCTTTTTCCATTTCCAATTTGAACAAATTTGGGAAGCTCCCTTTTAATGGAATACCATATATCCACGGGTCCAACCAGAAGGCAATATCATCACTACAACAAACCGAAGCT
Organism: Helianthus tuberosus; assembly: GCA_030545235.1. NCBI lineage: Eukaryota > Viridiplantae > Streptophyta > Magnoliopsida > Asterales > Asteraceae > Helianthus > Helianthus tuberosus. Next base: position 79,726,531 of record CM060415.1, read on the forward strand.
CTGTAGAAATTCCTAGGGGGGGTCCCGTCGACTGTGGTTTTGTTTAACGTTTGGACAATGTTATATCAGACTCCACCAAGAGTTTTTTCACCGAAATGAAATCCCTGTCATTCCTGTTATGATGTAAAGCCTAGATCGTTTTGCACCAAAGTTTGCTTTTTTCGATAGGAACCTCCAACCCCATTTGGTGAGTAAGGAAGTGTTAACATTTCTTAGCTTGCTAAGACCCAGCCCACCACTTTTTTTTGCAAACGACACACGATCCCAGGCGATCCAGTGCAACTTTTTTACCGACCTATCCCCACCCCATAGGAAATTCCTTATTTTAGACTCCAAATCTTTAACGACTTGAACTGGCACCTTATGCAGAGAAAAGTAGTAGCTAGGCAAACTCTCAAGGATGGATTTGATAAGCGTTACGCTACCCCCCAATCGATAATAACGCTCCTTTCCATTTAGCAAGTCTAGCGTCAAATATATCAAAGTGTGACCCAGGTTCGATTCCCACTATCCTCGTTATTTTTTGCGGCATCCAAGTGAAAAGCGAATACGGGTGGCACCGGTTCGACTTGAATAGGAGGTGGGGTTTTATCGATTATTCCACTATCGTTGTCACACCCCCAGAATACCACATGCGGAATGAACCGCGAGGCTTGTGACATACCCGGATCTAGCCACTAATCACATTGAACTAACAGTAATTTAATAAATTTGAAATCTCATTCAACGTGAAAAGTGTAATTCAAACATCTGATTTAAAACAATAAACGTTCAGCGGAAACATTTGAAAAAGTTCTAAGTATTTGAAAACAACTTGTTCGAAAAACATAACATAACATCTTATATGATAACTGCACGACCCATGACATCCACAGCTCCTTCGATTGCAAACTCTGTTTCATAAAGTCACCTAACGACCTGCAAGCATGCAGGAAAAGTGTATCAGCATAAAGCTGGCGAGTTCACAGTTTTGTTTACGAAAATCATGTAAGTGTTTAGTTTAAAGACATGCTAATAATAAACTCGATACCGAAGTGACGTATGTTTGTCTGCCCTCATCAATGCCTATCAACATTGGACATGTGTTTAAGGTCATTAGTTCACGCCTGTCCTCCCCGGTACGGTGTGAGGTTGTCAAGCCTAATAGCGCTATCAGCTAATACCTCGTTGCCTCCCTGGCAACATCGAAATTAAACCAAAGTGTTTAAAAGTATTTCTCCCCGGAATATTCGTTTGAAAACTATTCCTCCCCGTAATATTAGTTTGAAAAGTATTCCTGCCAGGAATAGTAAGTTGTTCGTTTGTTTGTTTGACCCCCCCCACCCCCCCCCCCCCCCCCCCCCCCCGCGGATGCATGCTTGTGACAAAGAGTAGTGAACTCACCTTAGTTTGCTCGGTTTTATATTGTACTTCTAGTATTAATTAATTGTTAGGTCCGTTACACGCGACCTAAAGCACAATAGATATAAGTATGCCTATGTAGGGTCATACAATACCCTAATATCCAAACAATTTGGTGTTTAATGTGATCAAGTTTAGCATGCAACTGCAGTAACACACAATTGATTCTAATTGTTAACATAAACACATGTGGTTTATTAATATTTATTCTATTATAACATATTGAACTTTATCATAATATTTATAGCTCTAAAAATTACAAAGTTGAAATCGGTTACTATGAAAACCATATATATATGGATACTTGATGTTATTGGCCCAATACACATCACAGCCCACTCTCAACAACTTTTTTAAAAGCCATCCATACCTTTCTTTGTTTACACGCTGATTTGAAAAAAAAAATAGCATCAATATATAAGTGACTCACCTCAACATATTGGACAACCAATTATAGAAAAGAAACATGTGCGGACCACTTATTCAATCGTTATATATACACGAATAACATTAAAAAGGAGAACAAGTTCGGACATCTATATAAAAAACATATTCGGACCTCACATAAATGGATTTAAGTTCGGACGTGTATATAAGGTAAACTAGTTCGGATCTCACCTAAATGGATTTAAGTTCGGACACATGATTCTATTCAAAATGCGGACACTTTAATTCACCTCTATGTTCGGACCCCTAGTGATCAATTAAATTCTGACTATAATTGAAGTACAAGTGTGGACCACACTTACGTATTTAAGTGTGGACCATTTATTTATAGATTAAATTTGGACACATGGATGTTAATATGTATAGACTGGTTGAGTTGCACATTAAGTGCGGACCCCTTAGAGGGTTAACAAGTTCGGACAATCACATCCACAACAAGTTCGGACATATAATGATCTTTTAAATGTGAATCATTACAACTATGATAAGTTCTGATCACTCACGTACTCGGACCATAGGTAAATAAAATACCAAGTTTGGACTTATGTTAATCCACTAAGTTCGGACTATGTAATTCTGTAAGAGCGGATGACCCAAAGCAAACGCATATATATACGGACATGTAGACTCACAAGTACGGATCCTATTTAACCTTCTCTTAAGTTCAGATATATATATATATATATATATATATAATTCATCAAGTTTTGACCCTGTAAATCTTTACATGTTCGGACGTCTTGAGTTTCAACTAAGTTCGGACATGGTATCTCACAAGTTCAGATATTTAATTAACTGATAAGTGCGGACATATAAGAAAATGGTACAAGTTCGGACACATAATAACAACTAAGTGCGGACCATGTTTCATCTAACAACTGCGGACAAGTTAAAAGATTCACAAATACGGACACCTTGTGACTTCACAAGGTCTGACACTTCCAAAATCCCTTTTCTTCAACGTATTCACGAACAGAAAACCCCAAATGCACAAGAACCAACAATGTTAGGCTTCAAATCAATCATTCTAACAGTTCTAACATGCCCCTAATATCGTTAATCATTGAGCAATCATCATGCATTCATTTAGTCTACAACAATTATCATTCACTTATCAATCATGAAGCAAAAACACAAATTGTTTGGATGTCTAGGGTTTTGTACTGAAATCAAAAGAACAAGATTAACAACACAAAGCATGACTACTTACCTTAGATTGATGTAGAGATGGTTCTAAGAGAATTGGAGAGATCAAGATTGATGATTTATGTGGAACTTGAGTAGCCAAAAGATCAGAGGAAAGTTTTAGAGAAAAACAACTGACGTATGGTGAAAGTTGTGTGGGGATTAGGGTTTGAGTAGTTATTAAGGTTTCACAAATGGCTCTAAACCCCCTAATGATATCACTTTTACACAAAAACTACATAATACCATGTAATTTACATTTTCAGTGTACAGTTCACATATTTGTCATGCAGCACATAAGTTCCGCATAAACTATCCATTTATAATTATTATTCGCGTTAGTTGCCGATGTTCGAAAGTTATTATGTACGTGTTCTAGTAATTCCCCAAATTACCAACGTAGACTCATTTAACTAACCCTAGTTAAATGTAGTACCATGAATGTATGATTAAAATAACTGTGGTTAGGTTAAAGTATTAACCTGAAGTTGTGGGTTGTCACATCATCCACAACTTGAAAGAAATTTCATCCCGAATTTTGATAAGCAGTCTTAGAGAAATGAAACTGTAAGTGAAGATGACTGTGGATTTTCCTCGGGTACCACATCATCCCCAACTTGAAAGGGGATTTCATCCCAAAATTCATGAGTTGCATCAGGGTTAAGTTCAGCTATTTTGAATAAGTGGAATACTTGAGCATCATCTGATCCTCGCGTTCCCATGTGAACTCCAGTCCACGTCTTGAGTTTTAACGAACTTTCACGATTGGGATTTGATGTCTGTAAAATGCAACATATAAATTACATCAAATGAGGAATAAAACTAACCCCTTTTTAGTACTGATGTTGGAAAAAGTGTGCTTTTGTCTTCCTTTTGTATTTTCAGGACTAAATGAGCGTAATTGAACAAAAGGAACAAATATGCAGCCAAATCTAACATAAATACAAGAAAAGGAATAAACACGTCATGCCCGACCCCTCGACAGCATCTTTCCAAGCAAAAACAAAGAAACAGAAGGCTGACCACGGCCCACGGCCCCATGTCCAGTGGACACGGGGGCGTGGCCAGACACCTGCAGAAAAGACAAAGTCATAGAAGCTTCTATTCCCAACACGAGGGCGTGCCCAGCTCAACACGGGTCGTGGTCAACGCTAAGATTCGCAGAATCCAGCAAATCTTGATAGTATAGATACGCTTCTGCACACGGGGTCGTGCCCAGCGAACACGGGGTCGTGCCCAGCGAACACGGGGGCATGTGGAGCTAATGCAGACAAATTGTAATTAAAGAAGAAAGAGAAAGAGGATGGACACGGGGCCGTGCCCAATGAACACGGGACCATGTCCGGGCTTCTGTGCAGGCTATAAATAGGGGTTCTTGGTTCACTTCAAAGGCATCCCTTGGCAAACCACCTCTCTCCCACTTCACCCACTCTCCACCACCATCACAACACCCACATCCACCACTATCATCCAACATCCATCTTAGAGTGAGTGTAGTAGTCTCGGGATCCAAGATTGATAGTAAGAGTTCTTGACAATCAAAGGCCATGTTTGCCTAAGTCTCTTACATCACTTGGTGAAGACAACCATTTAGTGTAATACTTTTGCGTTTTAATCTTTTCGCACTTTTTATTTGGTTTTGTATTAATGACTTTAATAACTAGTTTCTTATGTTGAAGGTGAAACTTCCTTATCATTTGTCCGTGGTGTCTTGGCGTTATTTTACTGTCTATATAGAATAAAATATTTACACCATTCATATCTCTACGGTCTATATAGAGATATGTTGGCAACCTGGTCGGGGGTTAAGGGAATGGTTTGGTAAGGTTCTTGCCTTGTTCAGTGTATAGATCCTGCAAGGACCTGGGTCAAGCTTACTAGGACCTCCTTTAATACCAACTGGTATTGGATGGCGGGGGTGCGAATGACTTGATCCCCTCATATGTAAACTACTATTAATAGATTAACCCGTCTACTTGGGATTGTATCCTTGCTGACTCAAACCACTTAGCCGAGGGTAATGTCACCTTCAAAAGAGGGGCCTACCACATTACGCATTAATAACTTAATTAATTATCTTTCAATATTCTGACCCTTTAGGATTGTATCCTTGCTGACTCAAACTACTGGGTTGAGGGTAACGTCACCTTTAAAAAATGGGCCTACTACTATAACTAAGATAATCTCTTAAAAAGTGCAAAAGTGCTAAAATCATCAAAGGTTACATTAAAGGCAAGTCGGATCCAAGTGATTCATCTTGTCTATCAGTTTTTATTTTATTTTTATTTTCAGCATTTTTAGTTTTTTATTTTCATGTTTAAAACCTTTTCTAAAACTTTTGATTTGAATAGACGTTGAGGATAAACCGGTACTAAAAGCTCTTGTGTCCTTGGACGACCTCGGTATCTTACCAACGCTATACTACGCTCACGATGGGTGCACTTGCCCATATGTATGTTTAGTCCTAGTAGAATATCGTGTTTTATAAATTTAAAACTTGACTAAAGTGTTAAAAAAGGCTTAAAATATCAATAAAAATATAATACACCTAACGCACATCAAGTTTTTGGCGTCGTTGCCGGGGACACAAAGATTTTAAGAAAGCTTAAAATCGACGGCCTAATCAGTTTTTCAAAAATCTTTTTAAAACCGCGCGCATTTTTACATTTTTAGTTAGTTTTTACATTACATTAGCCTGAACACGGGGCCGTATTCACTGAACACGGGGCCGTGCTGCATATGAAAATATTGCATTTACTAGGAATCCACTGACATACTTTTGGCATATACACGTCCGAGCGAATCCTATTTTTATCGAGAAGCCTTTTTACCGCCTTCGTACTAAACTCATTATCAGCCGCACCATTCCATTCTCAACTATTTCGATCTTGATTTAATTGAACATGCAGCAGTATCGAGCATAGAGTCACGAGTTCGTTGATTTCTAGTTCGGTTGATAAAGGCTTTTTCCAGCGCCACTTATACCTCTAATCGCTATCTATCTTGACCACCGAAAACTTTAGAGCCTTTTTCCATTTCCAATTTGAACAAATTTGGGAAGCTCTCTTTTAATGGAATACCATATATCCACGGGTCCAACCAGAAGGCAATATCATCACTACAACCAACCGAAGCTCTGTAGAAGTTCCTCAGGGGGGGTCCCGTCGACTGTGGTTTTGTTTAACGTTTAGAGAATGATATATCAGACTCCACCAAGAGTTTTTTCACCGAAATGAAATCCCTGCCATTCCTGTTATGATGTAAAGCCTCGATCGTTTTGCACCAAAGTTTGCTTTTTTTCGATAGGAACCTCCAACCCCATTTGGTGAGTAAGGAAGTGTTAACATTTCTTAGCTTGCTAAGACCCAGCCCACCACTTTTTTTGCAAACAACACACGATCCCAGGCGATCCAGTGCAACTTTTTTACCGACCTATCCCCACCCCATAGGAAATTCCTTATTTTAGACTCCAAATCTTTAACGACTTGAACTGGCACCTTATGCAGAGAAAAGTAGTAGCTAGGCAAACTCTCAAGGATGGATTTGATAAGCGTTACTCTATCCCCCAATCGATAATAACGCTCTTTTCCATTTAGCAAGTCTAGCGTCAAATATATCAAAGACTGCTTTCCAATTACTCACCCGGTTCATGTTCGCACCCACCATGAGACCGAGATATTTAAAAGGAAGCTTCCCGCTTGACATCCAACAGCCCTAGCCATATCACTTAATTCCATCGCTTGAGCACCAATGGCATATATATAAGATTTATCAATGTTTATTTTATGGCCCGAACAAAGGTGGACCACCCGAAGAATGCGCACCACATTTTTATGTTTAAAAAAGACCATTCCCCGAGGATAATTACATCGTTTGGGTATAACAAATGGGAAACACATGGGCCATTGGGAGTCTGAATTCCGGAGAAGGCACCAACACTCTTAGCCTTCTCGATCATGCATGAAAGAGCCTCCATCACCATAATGAATAAAAAGGCAAGATCGGGTCCCCTTGTCGTAAACCTTTTTGAGATTGGAACTCAAAGGTCGAGGACCCGTTTACTAACACAGAAGATCTTGTTGACTCTAGGATACCCATGATCCAAGAGCATCATTTATCTGGGAACCCCATCTGCTTCATCATATTATTCAAAAAATTCCAGCTCACATTGTCATACGCTTTTTCAAAATCAATCTTTAAGAAGAACGCCTTCTTCTTGATCTTTTCCCCCAATTAGCAATCCCGTTAATCAAGAGAGGGCCATCTAAAATATATGTACCTTTAACAAAAGCCGACTGAGATTCCAAGATAACCAACCCCACCATTTTTTTAACCAGTTGTCGAGAACCTTTGATATAACTTTGCTAATGATACCGATGAGGTTAATAGGACGATAATTTTTCAGCTAGCTCCACTGGGTCTTTCATTTTTGGAATTAACGCTATGAATGAGGAACCACATCCCGTACTAATCTTACCATTCTCGAAAAAATCATCCATAATGCCTTTAAAATCCTTTTCGAACAGATCGCAAAATCTTTTTATAAACTTCATGTTTAGCCCATCAGGACCGGGGGCTTTATTGTCTCCACATTCCTTAATCGCCTCTTTAATTTCCGCCAATGCAAATGGCTCGATCAAGAGCTCCTTATCGTCATCAGCCAGCTTCTTAATGTCTTCACAAACCAACTTAGGCCTGAAACGGGCCTCTTCCTTAAACCTGTTTCTAAAAAAAACACATAATTTCTTTTTTAATAAGCGTCGGTTTAGTGATCCATCTCCCTCCCATTTTAAACCCGGGATCTGATTCGAGGCTTTCCTACTGTTGACATGGGCATAAAAGAATTTAGTGTTTTAGAATAATGATTGAACTCAATAGTTTTTATATATATTCAAAGATTGACTCCGTGATTAAAATTACCAGCTCCGTAAGTCGCGTCAAGAAAGAATTGTTGTTGATCAATCAATATCAGAGTAGTTAATGTTAGCTCGCTTCAGGTACAATAATTATTATTTAAAGAAAATAAATTAACTGATTAGTTACACTTATTTTGCCAATAAGGTAGTGGTGGAATGGTTGGGGAAAGAATTGGGTTTCCTTGTGACCCAGGTTCGATTCCCACTCTCCTCGTTATTTTTTGCGGCATCCAAGTGAAAAGCGAATACGGGTGGCACCGGTTCGACTTGAATGGGAGGCGGGGTTTTATCGATTATTCCACTGTCGTTGTCACACCCCCAGGATACCACATGCGGAATGAACCGCGAGGCGTGTGACATACCCGGATCTAGCCACTAATCACATTGAACTAACAATAATTTAATAAATTCGAAATCTCATTCAACGTGAAAAATGTAATTCAAACATCTGATTTAAAAGAACAAACGTTCAGCGGAAACATTTGAAATAGTTCTAAGTATTTGAAAACAACTTGTTCGAAAAACATAACATAACATCATATATGATAACTGCACGACCCATGACATCCACAGCTCCTCCGATTGCAAACTCTGTTTCATAAAGTCACCTAACGACCTGCAAGCTTGCAGGAAAAGTGTATCAGCATAAAGCTGGCGAGTTCACAGTTTTGTTTACGAAAATCATGTAAGTGTTTCGTTTAAAGACATGCTAATAATAAACTCGATACCGAAGTGACGTATGTTTGTCTACCCTCATCAATGCCTATCAACATTGGCCATGTGTTTAAGGTCATTAGTTCATGCCCGTCCTCCCCGGTACGGTGTGAGGTTGTCAAGCCTAATAGCGCTATCAGCTAATACCCCGTTGCCTCCCCGGCAACTAGTTTGGTAGTAAGTAGGGAGTTTCGTGATAGAGTTAAGTTTATTAAATAACATCGAAATTAAACCAAAGCGTTTAAAAGTATTCCTCCCCGGAATATTAGTTTGAAAACTATTCCTCCCCGTAATATTAGTTTGAAAAGTATTCCTCCCAGGAACAGTAAGTTGTTCGTTTGTTTGTTTGTCGCCCCTAGGATGCATGCTTGTGACAAAAAGTAGTGAACTCACCTTAGTTTGCTCAGTTTTATATTGTACTTCTAGTATTAATTAATTGTTAGGTTCGTTACACGCGACCTAAAGCACAATAGATATAAGTATGCGTATGTAGGGTCATACAATACCCTAATGTCCAAATAATCTGGTGTTTAATGTGATAAGTTTAGCATGCAACTGTAGTAACACACAATTGATTCTAATTGTTAATATAAACACATGTGGTTTAATAATATTTATTCTATTATACCATATTGAACTTTATCATAATATTTATAAAAAGAGTTAATTGCTCGGATAGTCCCTGTGGTTTGCCATTTTTTCACCTTTAGTCCCCACATTTTCAAAATAGCATGTATAGTCCCTGTGGTTTAACAAACGGTTACTCAGATAGTCCCTGTAATGGATGGGCGTTAAATAATTCAGTTAAGTGGGTGTAATATTACAAAAATACCCTTATAATTACAAAACAAAAATAAAACAATTAAGAAAAAAATTGTAATGGGCCCACCTATTAAAAAACAAAATAAAATAAGAACCCCAACCTCACCCCACCCCACCCCACCCCACCCCACCCCTTTCTTCTCCACCCAAACTGCCGCCACCACGATTTTCCGACAACCACCGCACCACCGCCATTGGTCCATCTCTCTCTCTCTTTACTCTCTCTCTCTTTGTATCAAACATCTCTCTCTACTCTATCTCCTTTAAAAAGTCATCACCACAACCAACTTCACCACCGTAATCACCACTCAGCCACCACCATCGAACATCTCAACAACCTGACCACCTTCATTGTCGCCACACAACCACCTGCTCAACACCACTGCAAAACCTGCAACCACTAACCTTACACCACTAACAACCACCTACCACAACCACTAACCACCACCTACCACAACATCAAAACATCACTGATTACTCCTCACCTTTAACCCCCGCCTCCGATGACAACATCACCACCACGACATCCGACCAAACATAACCATTCACCATCATGCCTCCACCACTCCTTACCGTTTTCCGCATAACCACCACGATCTCCGCCGCACAACCATCGTGTCTCCGCCTACCGCCTATGTGTTTCATCCTAAAACCAAAAAAAAAAAAAAACAGACGAAAGTTTCGGTCTTGTGCACCCATTTTGTGATTCCGACAGTTTGGTGAAGGGTGGGGGAGATCTTGATTCCGGCTATACGATACAAGATGAAACCCCAGCGACGGCGAGTGGTACCAGGTCTTGATTCCGGCGGTACAAGATAAAACCTCAACGACAGTCTTGATTCCGGTGGGTCTTGATTCCGAATAGGGTGGTGAGGTTGTAGCTTGTAGGTGCTTAATGGTGATGGGGCTGCAAGTTAGGTAGAGGGGAAGACGTGGGAGGCCAGGAGGGGTAGGATTGGGTTAAAGTATTTCGTTTTTATTATATATAGATGGGCCCACTTGACTTTAATAATGTTTCTTATTTATGGTTTTAACTTGATTTTTAATAGTAAGGGCAAATTAGTAATTTAACAAAAGCTTAACTGAGCAAACTAACAAACATCTATTCAGGGGACTATATGAGTAACAAGTGAGCAAACTACAGGGAGCAAACATGCTATTTTGAAAAGGTGGGGACTAAAGGTGAAAAACTTGCAAACCACAGGGACCATCCGAGCAATTAACTCTTTATAAAAATTACAAAGTTGAAATCGGTTACTATGAAAACCATATATATGGATACTTGATGTTATTGGCCCAATACACATGACAGCCCACTCTCAACAACTTTTTTAAAAGCCATGCATACCTTTCTTTGTTTACACGCTGATTTGAAAAAAAAAAAAAAAATAGCATCAATATATAAGTGACTCACCTCAACATATTGGACAACCAATTATAGAAAAGAAACATGTGCGGACCACTTATTCAATCGTTATATATATACACGAATAACATTAAAAAGGAGCACAAGTTCGGACATCCATATTAAAAACATATTCGGACCTCACATATATGGATTTAAGTTCGGACGTGTATATAAGGGAAACTAGTTCGGATCTCACCTAAATGGATTTAAGTTCGGACACATGATTCTAAAAAAAAAAAGGGTAATGCACGGTACCCCTGACCGCGGAGGGGATAACCCCTCCCAGGCCGTCACCCGACAAGTCTGAGCCTGGCAGTAAATACCCTTGCCGAGCCGACCCTTTGAGGGTACTTTGTTCGCCCCAAGGTTCGAACCCGGTACCTCTTGGTAAGAGGTGGGTGTCGGTGGCCAACTGGGCTACCCCAGCTGGTTCGGACACATGATTCTATTCAAAATGCGGACACTTTAATTCACCTCTATGTTCGGACCCCTAGTGATCAATTAAATTCTGACTATAATTGAAGTACAAGTGCGGACCACATTTACGTATTTAAGTGTGGACCATTTATTTATCGATTAAATGTGGACACAGGGATGTTAATATGTGCTGACTGGTTGAGTTGCACATTAAGTGCGGACCCCTTAGAGGGTTACCAAGTTCAGACAATCACATCCACAACAAGTTGGAACATATAATGATCCTTTAAATGCGAACCATTACAACTATGATAAGTTCTGATCACTCGCATACTCGAACCATAGGTAAATAAAATACCAAGTTTGGACTTATGTTAATCCACTAAGTTCGGACTATGTAATTCTGTAAGAGCGGATGACCCAAAGTAAACGCATATATATACGGACATGTAGACTCACAAGTACGGATCCTATTTAACCTTCTCTTAAGTTCAGATATATATATAGGAGAAGGATCCGTTAGGAACCACCCTTTATTGCGAGAACCGCGAGAACCAATGTGAACACAACAAAAAATACCTAAAAACACACAAAAAAATTTTTTTTTATATTTTTTTATAAAAAAATCGCTACTTTTAGTAAAAAATATTTAAAAAAAAAATTTGAGTTTTTTTTTTATTTTTTTGGGTTTTTTGGGGGGTTTAGTTTCTAGCATTTTAGCTGGGGGGGGGGGGGGGGTTAGGTTTTTGGGCGGTGGGGGAGGGGTATTTAGGCTTTTGGTGGGTGGGGGGGTTAGGTTTTTTTTTTTTTTTTTTTTGGGGGAGGGGGGGGGTGGGTTTTTTTAGCTATTTTAGGTTGTGTTCACATTGGTTCTCGCGATTATCACAATAAAGGTGGTTCTCGCATGAACCTTACCCTATATATATATATATATAGGAGAGCGTTAAAATGAAAACCACTTCTAGTTGTAAGAACCCAGAGAAACAGTTCCTAACAACTAGATCAACAAGATAGATGGATGAGATTAAAAGTAACTAAAATTAATATTAAATACATTTTGTCTTATTATGTATTTAATATTTTAATCCAAAATGGTAGTTTAGTAAAATTACTTTTTTTGTCTTTTTATATTTATTATTTTTTATTACTTTTTGTTTTATTATATTAGTTTTTATATTTTAAAAAGAATTTTTTTATTAAAAGCATTTTTTAATTCAATTTTTTTTCAAACAAGGCAATTGTTTTTGTGCACAAGTTTTTGCACGCCGTTTTTACGCCCGGCTTTTTCACGCATCGTTTTTTAACGGGTCGTTTTTGCACGCCGTTTTTTACGCTCGCTTTTTTCAAGCACCGTTTTTTAACGCGCCGTTTTTTACGTCCCGTTTTAACGCGGCGTTTTTTACGTCCCGTTTTTTTTTCGCGGCGTTTTTATGCGCCACATTCACGCTCCTTGTTTAGGCGCCGTTTTATCACACGGTTTTTTACGTTTTACAATTTACGTAGAAAAAGTTCTACGTTTTACGTTTTACGTTAAAAAGTTTATGTTTTACGTTTAAACTTTTTAAACTTTTTGCGTTTTATGTTTTACGTAAAACTTTTTACGTTTTACGTTTTACGTTAAGCTTTTTACGTTTTACGTTTTACGTTAAGCTTTTTACGTTTTACGTTTTACGTTAAGCTTTTTACGTTTTACGTTAAACTTTTTAAACTTTTTACGTTTTACGTTAAACTTTTTACGTTTTACGTTGAACTTTTTACATTTTACGTTTTACGTTAAAATTTTTACGTTTTACGTTAAACTTTATACGTTTTACGTTTTTAAGTTTTACGTTTTATGTTAAATTTTTTACGCTTTACGTTTTACGTTTTTACGTTTTACGTTTTACGTTAAACTTTATACGTTTTACGTTTTTACGTTTTACGTTTTTACGTTTTACGTTTTATGTTAAATTTTTTACGCTTTACGTTTTACGTTAAACTTTTTACGTTTTATGTTTTTACGTTATACATTAAAAAGCTTACGCTTTTCGTTAAAAAGTTTACGGTTTAACCTTTTTTTTTACAAAAACTTTTTTTACGCAAAACGAACGCACCCAGAAATCGCAAACTCGGTAGGTGTCTCAGATAGATTGTTATCATCATCGACTGGGGGAAAAAATAAAAAACCAACAACAACAAAACAATGTGTATCTCGAAAAAAAACGGGGTTTAGCTCAGCTTTCCCCATAATCAAAAGGCTGCAAAGTGGGGTTGTAGGTTCAAAAACCTACCCTCCACCATCCTTGCCGCGCCATCATCATCAAAATCTACAATTTTTTTGCATCATTGCCGCCCAGTCTAACATATCAAAACCCACAGAATCAAAGAATACAAAATGCATCATTCAAACAACCTACATCATTAAAAAAACACCCAACTGACTGGAAATCTTCGACCTAGAAAACTATCACTGAAACGACAATTTGTGTTCAAAAAACATAATCAAAAGACACAATTCAAAATTTGTGTTCAAAAACCCCAAATCAGAAAACTATCACTGGTCTACCGGCGAGATACCACCGCCACTACCGCCGGATCAGAAAACTATCACTGTTCAGAAACCCCAAAATCAGAAAACTATCACTGTTCAAATTAGAAAACAATCAAAAATCCCAAATCAAAAACCCCATATCAAAAAACTATCACTGTTCAAAAACCCCAAATGTCAAATCTTACAACAATGGAGATACCACAGCCGTCGGGATAAACCTGCCAGAAAGTCAGAAGCCGGCTCCATCGGATCTCTCTGATTCGAGACGCCACCCAACCCCACCATCCCCCCCGACGTCGCCTAGTACGGCTGCTGCCGTTGTTTGTGGTGCACCGCCGCCCAAAGTGGTGATCGGATCTATCTCTTCGTGTTCCACCGCCAGTGAAGAACTGAACCACCGGCATCACACGCCGCCACCACAGTTGGGTGGCCGGCGATTACAGTAGAGACAGAGCGGGGGGGGGGGGGGGGTGTTTGGCTGGTGGTTGTCGCCGGAAACAGTGGAACCGAGGGGAACAAAATGACATCGATTTCTATACTCTGGTGAACGTTCTAAATCTAAATCTGGTCGCCAGAAGTGAAGAAGACCAGCTAATCCACTGAAGTGAATGATTTTCCCCTCTTTTCCCACTAGTGAACAAAACGACATCGATTTCTCTCCATCTGCATTTTGTTGGTTTATATACTAGCATATCAAAGGTAACAAAAATCCACTGAAAGTGAATAATTTTCCCCTCTTTTTCCAAGATTTTCAAGGGTTTTCAACAAAAAAACCATAAACAAGATACTAGCCGGCCACAGTTGCTCCATTGACCGGAGTTTCGAGAGAGAAGGATGGTGCGGCTGGTTATGTTTGGGTTAAGGTTTGAAGAGAGAAAGCAGGGACATGAGTGAGGGAGAAAGGTGAGAGATTTAAATATCTCTGGTGGTTTGAAGAGAGAGAAATGTGAGAGATTTAAATATCTATCATCATCATCATCATACTCAGTATATCCCACCAATAGCAAAGCTATGGTAGGGTCTGAGGAGGGTGAGATGTAGACAGCCTTACCTCTACCCCGTAGGAATAGAGAGGCTGCTTCCAATGAGACCCCCGGCTCGATTGTGGTTTTGCATCAAGCCTTGGACATAAGGCACATAACACTCAGCAATTGAGACAAACGCCGATTAGTGCATGCACCCCCTTGTCTTTTGGCTATCAACGCCACCACATGATGCATGATTAACCGTCCCCCTCTTTTAACGTTATTTTCACGAAATTAGTAAAATAACGTTAAAATTAGTGCACTTTCACTTTTGCCCCCCGAGCGCCCACGCATATATACATAGAGATTTAAATATCTATGGTGGCATTAAATGGAGAGAGATAGGGGATTTGACATTTGGGGTAAATGACCAAAATACCCTTTATGTTGGCATAATCTGATTGGTTGAAAGTGGTTCTCGCGGTTCTTACAACTAGGGATGGTTTCTATTTTAGCGGCTCCCTATATATATATATATATATATATATATATATATATATATATATAATTCATCAGGTTCTGATCCTGTAAATCTTGACATGTTCGGACGTCTTGAGTTTCAACTAAGTTCGGGCATGGTATCTCACAAGTTAGATATTTATTTAACTGATAGGTGCAGAAATATAAGAAAATGGTACAAGTTCAGACACATAATAACAACTAAGTGCGGACCATGTTTCATCTGACAAATGCGGAAAAGTTAAAAGATTCACAAATACGGACACCTTGTGACTTCACAAGGTCCGACACTTCCAAAATCCTTTTTCTTCAACGTATTCACGAACAGAAAACCCCAAATGCACAAGAACCAACAATGCCAGGCATCAAATCAATCATTCTAACAGTTCTAACATGCCCCTAATATCGTTAATCATTGAGCAATCATCACGCATTCATTTAGTCTACAACAATTATCATTCACTTATCAATCATGAAGCAAAAACACAAATTGTTTGGATGTCTAGGGTTTTGTACTGAAATCAAAAGAACAGGATTAACAACACAAAGCATGAACACTTACCTTAGATTGATGTAGAGATGGTTCTAAGAGAATTGGAGAGATCAAGATTGATGATTTATGTGGAACTTGAGTAGCCAAAAGATTAAAGGAAAGTTTTAGAGAAAAACAACTGACGTATGGTGAAAGTTGTGTGGGGATTAGGGTTTGAGTAGGTATTAAGGTTTCACAAATGGCTCTAAACCCCCTAATTTTATCACTTTTACCCAAAAACTACATAATATCATGTAATTTACATTTTCAGCGTACAGTTCACGTATTTGTCATGCAGCACATAAGTTTCGCATAAACTATCCATTTATAATTATTATTCACGTTAGTTGCCGATGTTCGAGAGTTATTATGTACGTCTTCCGGTAATTCCCTGAATTACCAACGTAGACTCATTTAACTAACCCTAGTTAAATGCAGTGCCATGAATGTATGATTAAAATAACTGTGGTTAGGTTAAAGTATTAACCTGAAGTTGTGGGTTGTCACATCATCCTTAACTTGAAAGAAATTTCATCCTGAAATTTGATAAGCAGTCTTAGAGAAATGAAACGGTAAGTGACGATGACTGTGGATTTTCCTCGGGTACCACATCATCCCCAACTTAAAAGGGAATTTCGTCCTCAAATTCACGAGTTGCATCAGGGTTAAGTTCGGCTATTTTGAATAAGTGGGATACTTGAGCATCATCTGATCCTCGCGTTCCCATGTGAACTCCAGTCCACGTCTTGAGTTTTAACAAACTCTCACGATTGGGATTCGACTGTGTTTACGGACCTTAACTTCCCGGTCCATGATTTCGACGGGTTCCTCGATAAACTACAGCTTGTCATCGATCTTCAGTTCTTGTAAAGGAACCACAAGTGTTTCATCGGACAAACACTTCTTAAGATTAGAGACGTGAGAAACGTCGTGAGCATTACCAAGTTCATCTGGTAACTCAAGCCGTTAAGCAACCTTACCAATTCTTTCCAGAATCTCGAAAGTCCCAACATAACGAGGATTGAGCTTGCCGCGTTTCCAGAAAGGAACTACACCCTTCGAGGGTGAGACTTTCAACAGAACACGATCGCCCATGGCGAACTCCAAGGGTTTCCTACGCTTGTCGGCGTAGCTTTTTTGGTCGATCACGCGCTGCCACCATACGATTTCTGATTTAAACAATCTTCTCAGAAGTTCTAAGTATGAGTTCTAGACCCGTGATTTGGCAGTCACCCACCTCAGTCCAAAAAAGAGGAGATCGGCATTTCTGTTCGTACAACGCCACGAATGGAGCTGCCTAAATAATAGAGTGGTAACTATTGTTGTAAGAAAACTCCACCAAAGGTAAATGTCTTTCCCAACCTTTACCAAAATTGATCACACACACTCGCAGCAGGTCCTCGAGTGTCTTGATCGTTCGTTCGCTTTGACTATCTGTCTAAGGGTGATAAGCGGTGCTCATGTCTATACGTCGGCCGAATGATTTGTGCATCGCTTGCCACAAATCGGATGCAAAACTCATGATCAGAAATGATAGAAGTCGGCACCCCATGCCTAGATACCACTTCCTTCAAGTAAATACTAGCAAGTTGCGAAAACTTGTCAGTTTCCTTGATCACAAGGAAGTGTGTAGATTTTGTCAGACGGTCAACGATCACCCATATGGTTTCGTTTCCATTTTGAGTTCTTATTAAGCCAGTGACAAAATCCATGGAAATCTATTCCCATTTCCACATAGGCAGTTCTGGTTGCTGAAGCAAACCAGACAGTTTTTGGTATTCCACTTTGAATTTCGCGCAAGTCAAGCATTTGCTCATATACGTCGCTATGTTCGCTTTCATGTTCGGCTACTAGTACAAGATTTTTAGATCCTGATATATCTTATCAGAACCCGGATGAACAGAGTACCGAGACTTGTATGCTTCATCCATTACTAGCTCTCTGAGATTACCATGCAAATGGACCCATATTCGCTCCATGAAGTAGCGAATACTGTCAGATTTTGTTACGAGTTGTTTCTCCATGCCCCACATGGATTCGGCTTGAAGGTTCTCGTCCTTCAACGCTTCAGTTTGGACAGAACGAATCTGGTCGGGAAAGTTAGAATAGATAGCGAGCTGTAAGGCTCGAACACATTTTGGTTTCGTTTCCTTCTGACTGAGGGCGTCGGCTACAATGTTAGCTTTGCCTGGATGATATTTAATGGCATAATTGTAATCGTTTAAGAGTTCCACCCAGTGACGTTGTCGCATGTTTAACTCTTTCTGATAAAAAAATGTGCTGAAGGCTCTTGTGGTCGGTATAAATAGTACATTTAGTACTGTACACGTAATGCCTCCAGATTTCAAGTGCAAAAACCACGGCTCCCAACTCCAAGTCGTGAGTCGTGTAATTCTTCTCATGAAGCTTCAACTGTCGAGAAGCATAGGCTATCACTTTCTCGCGTTGGATCAAAACACAACCATGACCTTGGACAGAGGCATCACAGTACACCACGAAGTCATCCGTACCATCGGGTAAAGACAATATCGATGCAGTGCAGAGTTTTTGCTTCAGAAGCTGAAAGGCAATCTCCTGTTGCGCTCCACATGAATACGTAACACCCTTCTGAGTTAAAGTGGTGAGAGGTTGAGCGATTTATAAGAATCCCTGAATGAATCTGCGATAGTACCTTGTGAGAAAAAGAATTTTTCGCACCTCCGTAGGAGTCCTAGGTGCCGCTCAATTCTTGATAGAATCAATCTTTGCTGGATCCACATATATTCTCGACTCGTTGATCACATGACCAAGGAAGTGGACTTCTCGAATCAAGAATCACACTTGGAGAATTTCGCGTAAAGCTATTCCTTCCTCGGGAGTT
Organism: Helianthus tuberosus; assembly: GCA_030545235.1. Taxonomy (NCBI): domain Eukaryota; kingdom Viridiplantae; phylum Streptophyta; class Magnoliopsida; order Asterales; family Asteraceae; genus Helianthus; species Helianthus tuberosus. Next base: position 79,745,247 of record CM060415.1, read on the forward strand.
CCAAGATAAGACGTAAGTGTCGCTCATGATCCTCTTTGCTCTTAGAGTAAATTAGAATGGCATCGATAAACACAATGACAAAGTCATCAAGATACAGTTTGCACGCACGGTTCATGAGATCCATGACGACTGCAGGTGCGTTGGTTAACCCGAATAGCATGACCAAAACTCATAATGCTCGTATCGCGTTCTGAAGGCTGTTTTGGGAACATCTTCCTCTCAGACTCTCATATGATGAGTGTCCGATCTTAAATTGATTTTCGAATAGAAGGTTGACCCTTGCAGCTAGTCAAACAAATTTTCGATGCGAGGTAGAGGATAACGGTTCTTGATCGTCACCTTGTTAAGTTCACGATAGTTGATATACATGCGGAAAGACCCGTCTTTCTTCTTCACGAATAGGACTGGGGCTCCCCACGACGAAGAACTAGGTTGGATAAAACCTCTATCCAATAGTTCCTGGAGTTGGTTCGACAGTTCCTGCAATTCTCCCGGTGCAAGACGATTAGGAGCACGAGCAACCAGAGCTGCTCCTGGCGTAAGTTCGATCTGAAATTCCACCTGTCGGTGTAGGGGTAGTCCTGGAAGTTCCTCGAGAAACACATCAGAAAAGTTACGAACGACTGGAATGTCTTCGATCTTCTTCACTCAGACTGGGTATCGGTAACGAGAGTAAGAATGGCAGGATAACCCTTCTGTAATCACTTCTGGCCTTTCATAGCTGAAATGATACCAATCGTAGCACCACTCCAATGACCCTGAATAGACAGTGAATCTCCACTAGGGAGAGGAATACGGATAATCTTCTCTTTGAAGAGAATTTCAGCTCGGTGTTTGGACAACCGGTCTATACCGACGACTATGCCAAAGCTACCAAGAGTGACGGGAAGGAGGTCAATGTTAAATAGTTAACCTAGAAGGTCGAGTTTGCACCCAACATGAACCTGAGACATTTCGATTGGCTTACCATCAGCTAATTCTACGATATTCTTGGTTTTGAGAGGTGCCGGGGTAGAATCAAATAGAGTGAAGAGATTGTTCACAGAAACGTACAGATCACTACGTTGCTATCGTTCCTGGCATCACCCGCGCCATTCGTGAATGCTCTCCCATGAACACCATTTCCACTGTCATTGTTATTGTTTTCTGATTTCTGGCCTTGTTGTTGTTTCCGTTGTTGTTGGCGTTTTGGTTTAACTGCGGCCAATCCTTATCGAAGTGACCCTCACTTCCATACTGAAAGCAACCCTTACGAGTATCTTGCTGCTGCTGTGGCTGTTGCCTCTGATGCTGTTGTTTTGGGAACAGAAATCTACGTCCTTTCACCATATGGCTCACCTTCTCACATCTTTGACACGTCCTAGGGCACTGTCCATGGTGACGGTAGTTATACGTCTTACACTTCGGTCGTTTGCCAGCGTTTGTGCCTCGATTTTGATTTTTATTAGAAGACTAGTTGAAGTTGCAGTTGTTGTTGTCCGTCCTTTTCTATTGTTGGCCAGAGTGGGAGACTTGGTTGAAGTCACTCTACTTTCGTTCGTTGTCAGTAATCGGAGCCATCATGACACTATGAATGGTAATGTACCAAGTTCAACTTCTTATTCATCGGTCTTGTGAGCCACACGAATAATTCGCTGTAAGTTGTTCTAGATTTGAAGAGGTGTCACGGCCCCCGACCCAGTTTCCCGGTTCAGATGCCGCGGGACAGAAAACCCGTGGTATTTGTATTTAATTTGGCATCAGAAATTTTAACAGGATCGTTTAAACTGAAAACATCCATTTATTTCATTTCAAATTTCGGGACAAACCCCGTAGTTTACAATAAAGGAATTTTACTGGGAAATCCCTTGGTTACAAAAACATGTTTATTTATTTACTGAGCCACTTCCTTCAAGCTGTAGTGCTACGCGGCACTTTTCCTGGTTCACAGTAAATCACCTGAAACATGTTTAAAAAGATTTTATCAGCGGGGAAATACTGGCGAGTCATTCAATTTGTATAAAAGGACACATTGTTACAATTTACAGCATTAAGAGTTTTCACATTTGCCCATATCTATTAATTAGCTGGTTCAGTTGTCACTCGACCGGATCTATGATTGTGGACATATCACTAAATTAGGCTCGCCCACCTAAAGTGATAAATCATTAGTAGTAATATGCACAAAACCCCCACATACTGCCAGTAATTAAAGATTAGCAAATACTTAATCACTACAAAGAATAACTGGAAAACATTTTGGGTTTTGCAAAGCAACTTTGGTAAAAAGAAAATGACTCACATTGCATGTTTAACTAGAAAGAGTTTTGCCTACTGATTTAGCCTCGTAACCTAGTTAAATAACAATGCACACGAAACTAGGTTAGTAACTTAATACAACATTTATGATAAGCTCACGAAATCAAAACCCTCACGACGAATGACAAAGTATAGCCCGAATTCGGGCGGCACTTAAACATCCATCGGATCGGTTTCAATCGATCAGACATTGTATCGTAGCAGTGATCGAGTTATTACCCTGTAATCGTAGCAGCGTTTCGACCCTTAAACACTCGAATATAAGCAGGAATTTGCTGTTTTGAAAGGATTTTTTGAACACAGAAACAAGCCATACAACACCCCTTTTATAGCTGAAATTTGAGTTTTCCGCGGCCCGCGTAAACTCGAAGAACAACCTATGCGGCCCGCGAGGGCCACCCTAGCTATGGCTAGGGCTACCGTGTCACATGTAGGCTTGCCACGTGTCTGACACGTGGCCTAAAGCTTATCCGTAGCATATTCAAGCTGTCTCGCCCCGCGTAAGATTTCCTTGAGTCTTACGCGGCCCGCAACAGATCAATAGAATTTGAATTTCTTGAATTTTCATAAGGATTAGGGTTTTAGGGTTCCAGGTTTCTACTTACGGAGTGTTTTGGGACATTTTTGCAGGTCTTTACATCCTCCCCACCTTATTTAAAATCTCGTCCTTGAGATTTACTGAAATAAGTGAGGATAGTTTCGCTTCATTTTCGATTCCAACTCCCATGTATACTCAAGTCCTCTTTTCGAATCCCACTTTACCTTAACTAGCACCAGTCGTTTGTGCTTGAGGAACTTGACCTTTCTGTCTTCTATTTGAAGAGGTTTCTCCACGAATTTTAACTTTTCATTTACCTCTATATCTTGAAGAGGTACTACCAGTGATTCGTCCGATAAACATTTCTTAAGATTGGATACATGAAACACTTCATGTACCCCGGCTAATTCGTCTGGTAGTTGTAAGCGATAGGAAACTGGTCCTTTTCGTTGAGTAACTGTGAATGGTCCTATGTACCTTGGACTCAGCTTTCCTTTCTTACCGAACCGAACTACTCATTTCCAAGGAGAAACTTTCAACAGTACTTTATCTCCAACTTGAAATTCTAACGGCTTGCGTCGATTGTCTGCATAACTCTTCTGGCGATCTCGAGCCGTTTTTAGTCTTTCCTTGATTTGAGTTATCTTGTCGGTGGTTTCCTGTACAATCTCGGGAACTGATAATTGACTTTCTCCTATTTCTGCCCAGCAAACTGGGGTTCGACACTTTCTTCCATACAGTGCTTCAAACGGGGCAACATTAATGCTGGTGTGGTAACTATTGTTATAGGAGAATTCTATTAGGGATAAATGATCATCCCAGTTTCCCCCGAAGTCGATGACACATGCTCTGAGCATGTCTTCAAGGGTTTGGATCGTCCTTTCACTTTGTCCATCAGTTTGGGGATGGTAGGCAGTACTTAGATTCAATCTCGTCCCCATTGCTTGTTGGAAACTTGTCCAGAAATGTGAAGTGAAACGACTATCCCTATCTGACACAATGGAGAGTGGGACTCCATGTAAGGATACTACCTCATCTACATACAACTTAGCTAATCTTTCCATGCTAAAGGTTTCCTTCATTGGCAGGAAATGAGCTGATTTGGTTAATCGATCTACAATTACCTAGATCGCATCGTTACCCTTCCTGGTTTTAGGCAACTTAGTAACAAAGTCCATGGTTATTAGTTCCCATTTCCATACGGGCATTTCTAACTGTTGAAGTAAACCTGAAGGTTTCTGGTGTTCGGCCTTAACTTGCGAACAAGTTAGACATTTAGAAACGTATCCAGCTATGTCCTTTTTCATTCCTACCCACCAGAAGTTGTTCCTTAAATCTTGGTACATCTTATTATTACCAGGGTGCATTGTATATCTAGATTTATGGGCTTCCTCTAAAATCTTATCTCTTAAATTTCCTTGCCTAGGTACCCAAATCCTATCCTTCTGGAATCTCCAAATCCCATCAGTCCCTTACTCCAATTCTTTTATTCGTCCTTTCATTCCTTCAGCATCATCCTTGATTGCTGTTTTCTACACGTTCTTCAGTTGTTCCATTAAATCTAATTGGAGATTTAATCTAAGAGCACGAACTCGCCTTTGCTTTTCATGATACTTACGACTCAAGGCATCTGCTACTACATTTGCCTTTCCTTCATGATATTGAATATCACAGTCGTAGTCACTTAGAATTTCCATCCACCTCCTTTGCCTCTTATGATCTGTATAGACTGTAAACTTACTTCCGTACAGATAATGTCTCCAAATTTTAAGGGCAAAAATTATTGCTCCTAATTCTAAGTCGTGAGTCGTATAATTCTCTTCGTGTTTCTTCAACTGCCTTGATGCATATGCAATTACCTTTTTGCGTTGCATTAGCACACATCCTAATCCCAACTGAGAAGCATCGCAGAAGACTTCAAAATCTTCTGTCCCTTCTGGTAAGGCAAGAATTGGGGTATCAGTTAATCTTTGCTTTAAGATTCTAAAAGCCTCTTCTTGCTTAGGTCCTCATTCAAACTTAACGGTTTTACAGGTTAGCTTAGTTAATGGAACAGTTATCTTAGAGAAGTCTTTAATGAAATGCCTATAATATCTAGCTAAACCCAGAAAACTTCTAACTTCGGTAGCTAATTGAGGGACTTTCCAATTTGTGATCACTTCTTTCTTAGAAGGATCTACGTGAATTCCTTCGTGATTCACCATGTGTCCTAAAAATTGTACCTCTTGTAGCCAAAATTCACACTTCGAGAATTTGGCGTAAAGCTTTTCGTTTCTTAACAGAGTTCAGAGTGCATGTAAGTGCTCACTATGTTCGTTCTGGCTTATGGAATAAATAAGTATATCGTCGATGAAGACAATTACGAATTTATCCAAATACGGTTTACAGATCCTATTCATCATGTCCATGAATGCTGCAGGAGCATTTGTTAGTCCAAATGGCATGACTGTAAACTCGTAGTGACCATACCTAGTCCTGAAAGCAGTTTTAGGTATGTCTTCTTCCTGTACCTTCAACTGATGATATCCTGAGTGCAAATCTATCTTGGAGAAATATCTAGCTCCCTGAAGTTGATCAAAAAGATCATCAATCCTAGGTAATGGGTATTGATTCTTAATTGTAACTTTATTCAATTCCCTATAATCGATACACATTCTCATCGAACCATCCTTCTTCTTTACAAACAGCACAGGTGCTCCCCAAGGGGATGAACTAGGTTGTATGAATCCTTTGCCTAGCAATTCATCTAATTGCTTCTTTAGTTCTAACATTTCGATGGGTGCTAATCGATAAGGTGCCTTAGCTATTGGTGTAGTTCCAGTAATCAGATGAATTCTAAACTCTACCTCTCTATCTGGTGGTAGTCCCGGTAGCTCTTATGGGAATACATCCGGGTATTCTGATACTACTGGAATATCCTTAAGCTCCTTACTTTTAGTGTTAATGATTACTGAAATCATATACACTATTCGTTGTTTTCATTCATAACTAGCAACTTTCATTACTGAAATGAACTTCATTGGTTTACGTGGTTTATCTCAAACCACAACTATTTCTCCTACGGGTGTATGAATTTCTATGGAATCCTTATCACAGAGGATTCGAGCATGGTTGGCTACTAACCAATCCATTCTGAGAACAACATCGAATCCAGCTAAATTCATGGGCAGCAGGTTTGCAGAAAATTTATGGCCTGGGAGTTCTATTTTCCTTCTTGCAAAACCTTATCTATGTTAACAGAATTTCCATCTGTCGTTTCTACCGTATAAATCTGCTTAAGTTTAATTAAAGGTTGGTTAAGAGCTTGGCAGAATGAAGTATTTATAAAACTTTGGTTTGCACCAGAGTCAAATAATACTTTCGCATAAATGTCATGTACCAGAAATGTACCAGCTATCACATCGGGAATCAGATCTGCTTCTTGAGTTGTCAGTTGAAAGTCTCTTGCATTCTTCTTAGTAGTTCCTTCTGCCGGTTTAACCTTGTTATCAGCTGCCTTGACCAATTTCGGACAATCGGGCTTGAAGTGTCTCGTTTCGCCGCAGTTGTAGCAGATTACGGTTTTCTTCCTACATTCCTCTTCTCAGTGGCCTGGTCTCTTGCAGAAATGTCAATTTTCCTTGCATTTTCCAAAATGTTTCTTTTTGCAATTCCCGCAAAATGGCGGTATGGAAGGCTGTCCGGTTCCCTTTCTCTTGAAATTACTATTATTATTACCCACACGGAAACCTTGGGTAATCTTTTGGGCCAATTCCTTTTTCCTGTTTTCTTCCCTTGTGCGTACCAGTCCGTCAGTTAAGGTGTTGGCCAATTCCACCGCATCATCAATCGTGCGAGGTCTCGCCGCTTTGACTATATCACGAATCTTGCTAATTAGCCCCCAAATATAGCGAGAAATAAGTACCGGTTCTGGCGAAGCCAGAGTTGGTACAATTCTAGCATACTCGAAAAATTTCGAAGTATACCCCTGACAATCAACATCCACCATCCGGTGGTTCAGGAACTTATTTGTCATTTGTTCCATTTCATAGTCGGGAAAAAAATTTCTTTCCACAAATGTCATTTGTCACTTCCCTTAGCTTGTAGCACCGTGTTCCACCATTCCAACGCATCTTCCTTGAAAAGGTGGGATGCATACATAACCTTGTCTTCCTCTACGCACTTACTGATTTTAATCACTGCTTCGGTCTTCTCTAACGAACGCATTGCAGCAGTTGCCCCTTCATTGCCTGCAAATTTGACTGCTTTACAGGCAAGAAATTCTCTATGAGTGCAACCAGGTGTTGCAATTTTCATTTTCTTAAGAAATGGGGCCTGAACCACATTATTATCATTATTACCGCCTCCATTTACACTGTGACTAAAAATATCGTCGCGAGTGCGTTTGCTGTGGTTGGCTTGTGAATGTTCCACGGGGTTCTTAACAGCAACGACGATTGCCAGGATAACATTGGCTATACCCTGGGCAATGATATTTTCGATATCTTGTCTATTGAGAAAGTGGTCTTCATTATTTTGTTCAGATTGGTTAACTTCGTTTGCTGGTTGATTTTCTGCGTTTTCCATCAGAATTATTAACAATATATATTACTGTCACAGAATAGATAGTAACCAAATACAACCAAGCAATCATGACACATAATCACGTCAACACATATAGCCAAAACCGTCGACCTTGCGACATTCATATATTTTTATAATATTATGCTTCAATACAAACCATTTATTTTACAAAAGTTATATTTTTAGTTATTATTATACAATATTATATTATTATTATTATATATGGATTAAGATATTTTATTATTATATATATATATATATATTTTTTCCTACCTATTATTATTATACAAACACACAACCACAGTTAGCTGGTCTTTCAGAAACGACGCTCCCTCTCGTCGTACTTCCACGTGATCCTTTCCCCCACGTCCCGAATCCGATTTCCCGCATCCACCAGTTCCTCGCCGTAGTGGTGTAATTCAGCAATGTTTTCTGCGCTCATAGGTGGAAATGGTGCAGGTTCAGGATCAAACTGGGGAAAATAAACATTGGGGTTATTCATGAAATTCTGAAAATGCTAGTCGCTCGTCCACCATTCTTCCAGCTGGCCTGTAACAAGTTGTGGGTTGACAATAGGGTCTGGGATAGCAGGTTCCAAATTAATTGGAAGTTCAGATTGGGCAGGGAAATTGAAAAGGGTTTCATCGGCAGGTCCGATGATGTCATAATTTGCAAGCTTTCGATCCAGTTCTTCCCAAGGTAGCATCTCCTGGGCTTGACCGAAGCTTTCCCCTATCTCCTTTCCATTTCCTTTGTCTTTTGGGTCCTCCGTCTTTTTCACCTTTTGGGCAGGTGGCTTCTTCCTTCGTCCGCGTTTCCAGTCCAGGATTCTTCTCCTCTTTTTAGGCTTGGGTTTTTACTGGGGCTGGGCCTGGTACACTGGTGGCTCCTCAATATCCGCTTGATAGCCGGATTGGGTTCCTGTGGTATCCAAATCGGTGGTATGGATTGTAAAGTTTCGGAGTGCCTCCGATAGTTCATTCATGCTGTTAGCACACATAAAGAAACACACAAAATTCAAGTTAAAATCTTATTTGTTATATTGAATTTTCACATAATCATAAAATGGCAATTGGAAGAATTAAGTATTTCTAAATACTTAATGGGCTTAAATCAGTGGCTCTGATACCACCTTTTTCTGTCACGGCCCCCGACCCAGTTTCCCGGTTCGGATGCTGCGGGACAGAAAACCCGTGGTATTTGTATTTAATTTGGCAGCGGAAATTTCAACAGGATCATTTAAACTGAAAACATCCATTTAATTTATTTCAAATTTCGGGACAAACCCCATAGTTTACAATAAAGGAATTTTACTGGGAAATCCCTTGGTTACAAAAACATGTTTATTTATTTACTGAGCCACTTCCTTCAAGCTGTAGTGCTACGCGACACTTTTCCTGGTTCACAGTAAATCACCTGAAACATGTTTAAAAAGATTTTTTCAGCGGGGAAATACTGGCGAGTCATTCAATTTGTATAAAACGACACATTGTTACAATTTACAACATTAAGAGTTTTCACATTTGCCCCTATCTATTAATTAGCTAGTTCAGTTGTCACTCGACCGGATCTATGACTGTGGACATATCACTAAATTAGGCTCGCCCACCTAAAGTGATAAATCATTAGTAGTAATGTGCACAAAACCCCCACATATTGCCAGTAATTAAAGATTAGCAAAGACTTAATCACTGCAAAGTATAACTGGAAAACATTTAGGGTTTTGCAAAGCAACTTTGGTAAAAAGAGAATGAATCACTTTGCAACTTTAACTGGACAGAGTTTTGCCTACTGATTTAGCCACGTAACCTAGTTAAATAAAAATGCACATGAAACTAGGTTAGTAACTTAATACAACATTTACGATAAGCTCACGAAATCATAACCCTCACGACGAATGACAAAGTATAGCCCGAACTCGGGCAGCACTTAAACATCCATCGGATCGGTTTCAATCGATCGGACATTGTATCGTAGCAGTGATCGAGCTATTACCCTGTAATCGTAGCAGCGTTTCGACCCTTAAACACTCGAATATAAGCAGAAATTTGCTATTTTGAAAGGATTTTTCGAACACAGAAACAAGCCATGCAACGCCCCTTTTATAGCTGAGATTTGACTTTTAAGCGGCCCGCGTAAACTCGAAGAATAACCTACGCGGCCCGCGAGGGCCAGCCTAGCTACGGTTAGGGCTACCGTGTCACATGTAGGCTTGCCACGTGTCTGACACGTGGCCTAAAGCTTATCCGGAGCATATTCAAGATGTCGCGCCCTATGTAAGATTTCCTTGAGTCTTACGCGGCCCGCGACAAGTCAATAGAATTTGAATTTCTTGATTTTTCATAAGGATTAGGGTTTAACGGGTCCAGGTTTCTACTTACGGAGTGTTTTGGGACATTTTTGCAGATCTTTACAAGAGGTGACCATACTCTTGATATGAGGCGTTAATTCGTGGAGTTCAAGTAACGCATGTCGAGGCTCTGCCTGACTTAGTCATTGGAGTTCTGTCTCGGGGAGGGTATAACTAATGTAAATATTGGGTTACTTTACTAACGCGTGTGCATTGTTTAATTTATTAGATTATAACCAGGAAGTCACAGGGAAAAACCTAAAATAGCAATGTGAGTAATCTCCTTTTTGTAAACTGTTTTTACAAAACCTCAAATTATTTTACATGATAATTAATAGTGATTGAGTATTTGTATTTGTATTTGTATTCTACAATTATCATCGGTATGTTGGGGTTTTGTATACAAAATTTGTTACTAAACTGTGAGTAGTAGCATGACCACCAGTCATGGATTGACAGTGTCGTGGGTGGTAATTAAAGTAGATATAAACAAATGTAATTGTTGGATTGCCCTCAATACTGTAAAATGATAAAACCTGTTTTGATTAAACTGGGATTCACTCACCAGTATTTATTGTTGATAAAATATTTTTAAACGCGTTTCAGGTAACAAAATATGAAAGCCAAAATAGAAACCAGCTGGAGAGCACTGAAGGCTTGGAAAAGTGGCTATAAAAGTTACCTAAATAAAGAAGATGTTTTAATTCAATAAATTAGGGTTTATCCCTATAAATATGTTTGTAATAAAAACTTGGGAATTTCCTATGTATTTATTAATATAAAAATGCGGTGTTTTACTCTGATAAAATATTTTCTAACTTCGGTCCTGATGTAAATTCCGCTGCCAAAATGAAATAAACACCGATACCACTGATACTGGTTTGCGGCCGCCCGTTCCCAAGCAAATAGGGGCTGGGGGTTGTGATAGAGAGTGGTATCAGAGCCACAGCCACTGATTTCAGCCACAGAAGTGTTCTGCTGACACCAAAATTTTATCCATTGTGTTAGGAAATAACCTATGAGATTACGTGCATATCTGTTTTGTGTTATTTGACAATTTGTTAGTTTACAGTATGAGTGATCAAGGACCATCGGACGCCTATCGTCAATTATCTAGTTCTCCTAAGGATGAAGGAACTTCTTCCCAGGCTACCCCCTCTGGGTATTCAACTGACACAGAAGAGGGGATTTTCATATTCAAAGCACAATCCGAAGAGCCATTGCACCAAAAAGAGAGGATGGTTTAGTCGGGGAGCTCACGAGTGTAGGAAAAGAGTGAGGAAGTTACAGCAACAGCGAGCTTTAGCAGCTGCAAATAAGGAGATGAATGCCCAGACTCAGGATATAATCAATAGGCGATTAGTAAATTTTCACATATTAGCTACCACAGCCACATACCCAAACTTAGAACAAATCATTGCACCACAGCCACCAACTCAACCCATAGAAATAGAACCGAACCCAGGAGACCAGATTCCCTTACCTGCCTTCGATCCAAACGAAATCTCTAGAGTCCCAACACCCCATCCCCCAAATTATGACCCATGGGAGGATGATCATAGAGATTACCCAGAACTCCACCCACAGGAAGAGCTCACACCGAACCCTGTAGCCCCATACCCAAACCTTGGCCCTCTAGATCAATATTGGGATAATGACCAGTATATTCGGGAAATCCTAGACAACCCATACCTATATTAGGAACCGATGCCCCAGTACCCTGACCCAATACCAGCACCCGCACCACCCATGAGTACCTAAAACGTGCAGGAACTCCGTACTTTTGGTGAGGAGTTATTAGATGAGAGTGAAAGAATAAGGAAAATATGGGAGAGGCTCGTTTGGAAGTACGACGAGCGTAATATGTAATATTGGATGGACCCCCACTAGTAGTAATAATAATAATAAAATATATGTATATATGTGTGTAGGTTGAAAAAAAAATCAAAATCCACAAAAAAGTTAATCCAATAGCTACTGATGCATACTAGTATTGTATTTTAAATTCCAGTTGCGGTTTGTAATAGATATAGATATCTAGAAAATAGAGTAAATGTCGCAATGCACGACGATTTTGATCAATATGTTTGTGGTGTGATTGGTTGCATTAAATATTGTTTTGTGATATTAATACGTGGTAAATGTTTATAATCCAGATGGACAGCGAAGTGAATCAGGAAAACCCGAAAAACGATAATAACGGCAACCAAGTAGATAACAGTGCCATCCAACACATAGTGGCACAAGTGATTATAGACGCTATGCCATATATTATCAAAACGGTTAAGGAAGCGGAAAATAATAAAAGTAATAGTGGAAGTAAACGACCACCTACTGAACCTAGTCACAGCGTAAACATTGGACCATTACTTCAATTGCCTATTCCAAAAAGAAGAAGAACCATGTCTTATAGTTGTTCTTACAAAGAATTCTGGTCTTGTAAACCAATAGAATTCTTAGGCAATGAAGGAGCCATTGCAGCTCTACGCTGGATAGAAAAGACTGAGGTAGTCTTAAAAATAAGCAAGTGTGCAAAGAAAGATAAAATCATGTTTGCTTCCAATCTTTTTAAAAATGCCGCTCTAGAATGGTCGAACACTATTCTCTAGTCTAGGGGAAGTGATAGAGTCTATAATATGCAATGGACTGAGTTTAAGAACATGGTTGAAAGGAAATTATGTCCTCCCAATGAAAAAGAACAAATTGCTAATAAGTTCTTAAACCCTAGAATGACTGGAGTAGACTGTAAGGGTTACACTACCATATTCTTCGAATATGCTAGAATAGTGCCAACTCTAGCCTCACCATAACCAGTATTAATCTCCCGTTATATCTGGGGATTAATCAGTGAGATTAGACATGTAGTCAAGGTAGCTAGACCACCAACAATAGAAGAAGATGTAGAACTAGCAAATACTTTGACTGATGAACTTGTACGTACACAAGAAGAAAACTAGAGGAAGAACCTAGTCCAGAAACTTACCCAAGAATTTCGCTACAGTAATTCCAACCGTGGGAAGAATATAGGTTCTACCTCTACACCTTACTGTAAGGCCTGCAAGAGAAAGCATTCAGGAAGATGATCCACTTACTGCAACTTCTGCAAGATATCGGGACACAAGGAAGAAGACTGTAGGAAGAAACCCAGTAATGGAGTATGCTTCAATTGTGGAGAAAAAGGGCATATCAAGCCGAACTTTCCAAAACTAGCTCCAGCCATGAACAACAAGACTACTAAAAATGCTAGAGCATTTGTTCTAACAGCCGAAGAAGCAAAGATGATTCCGGACGTGATTGCCAGTACGTTTTTAGTTAATGATTTTTTGCTAAAGTATTATTTGACTCTGGTGCGAACCAAAGTTTTATTAATACTTCATTTTGCAAACTTCTCAATCAACCATTAACTAAACTTCAACAAGAATGTTTTGTAGAGACAGTAAATGGAGAATCCATTAGGATCACTGAAATCTTGCAGGGAGCAAGAATAGAAATCTTAAACCAAAATTTTATTGCTAGTCTTTACCCAATGAATCTGGCTGGATTTGATATTGTATTAGGAATGGATTGGTTAGTAGCCAATAAAGCCAGTATTCTATGTGATCAAAAGTCAATCCAAGTAAATTCACCAAAGGGTGAAAAGATCACGATTAAAGAAGATAAGCCATCTAGAACCACAAAATTCATCTCTGTAATGAAAACAACCAGTTATGCAAGAAAAGGGTCACTAGTGTATATGATTTCTATAATCATTAAGGGAAAAGAATTGAAAGATATTCCCGTAGTATCTCAATTCTCAGATGTTTTTCCAGAAGAGCTACCAGGACTACCGCCGGACAGGGAAGTCGAATTCAGAATTCATCTGCTACCAGGGACAACACCCATTGCCAAGGAACCTTACCATTTGGCACCAACAGAAATGCAAGAATTGAAGAAACAATTGGATGAACTTCTGAAAAAAGGATTCATACAACCCAGTTCATCGCCATGGGGAGCACCGATCCTGTTTGTCAAGAAGAAAGACGGGTCAATGCGTATGTGCATTGATTACCGTGAATTGAATAAAGTCACAATTAAAAATCGGTACCCATTACCGAGAATCGATGATTTGTTCGATTAATGCAAGGAGCTCGATTCTTTTCTAAGATCGACTTACGCTCAGGATATCATCAATTAAAGGTACAGAAAAAGGACATTCCTAAAACTGCCTTTAGAACAAGGTATGGCCATTATGAATTTACCGTCATGCCATTTGGTCTAACCAATGCCCCAGCCGCATTTATGGACATGATGAATAGAATATGTAAGCCATATCTGGATAAATTCATAATTGTCTTTATAGATGATATTCTCATTTACTACCAGAGTAAAGAGGAACATGCGGCGCATCTGCATGCACTCCTAAATTTGCTGAGAAAAGAATAGCTTTATGCTAAATTTTCGAAATGCGAATTTTGGTTAGAAGAAGTACAATTCCTTGGACATTTAGTTAATCATGAAGGAATTCATGTGGATCCCACAAAAATCGAGGCCATTACTAAATGGAAAGTCCCTGAATCACCAACGGAGGTTAGAAGTTGTCTAGGACTGGCCGGTTATTATAGACGGTTTATCCAAGATTTTTCTAGAATAGTTATTCCCTTAACAAAACTGACCTGTAAATCAGTTAAGTTTGAAGGGGGGCCAAAACAGGAAGAAGCCTTTAGAATTCTTAAGGAAATATTAACGCACCCATACTAGCGTTACCAGAAGGAACTGAATACTTTATAGTCTATTGTGACGCTTCTAAGTTAGGTTATGGATGTATGTTGATGCAACGTCAAAAGGTTATAGCCTATGCCTCTAGACAACTTAAGAATCATGAAGAGAATTATACAACCCATGATCTAGAGTTAGGAGCCATAATTTTTGCCCTTAAAATTTGGAGACATCATCTTTACGGTGGTAAGTTTACCATTTTCACCGATCATAAGAGTTTAAGATATGTTTTCGGGCAAAAAGAGTTAAATATGAGACAGAGACGCTGGATGAAAATACTTAGCGATTATGATTGTAGTACCAGTATCATGCATAAAGGCTAATGTAGTAGTTGAGGCTTTAAGTCGAAAGTATCATGAAAAGCCCAAAAGAGTACATTCTCTCAAATTAAATCTGCAGATAGATTTAAACGAGAAAATTAGGGAAATACAGAAATCAATAATCAAGGACGATACTGAAAAATTAAAAGGAATGATTAAGGAATTAGAACAAGGAACGGATGGAATTTGGAGATTCCATAAGAAAAGGATTTGGATACCCAAACTAGGAAACCTACGCCACCGAATATTAGAAGAAGCCCATAAGTCTAAGTATATGATACATCCTGGAATTGATAAGATGTATCAAGACTTAAGAAAGAATTTTTGGTGGATAGGAATGAAAAAGGATATAGCAACTTATGTTGCCAAGTGTTAAACCTGTTCACAAGTTAAAGCTGAACATCAGAAACCCTCAGGTTTATTACAGCCATTGGAAATGCCATGGAAATGGGAATTGATAACGATGAATTTTTTTTACCAAATTACCCAAGACAAGAAAAGGTAACGATACAATCTGGGTGATTGTACATAGATTAACCAAGTCTGCTTATTTCTTACGGATGAAGGAAACCTTCAATATGGAAGTTATATGTAAATGAAATAGTTTCATTACATGGAATTCCTTTATCTATTGTATCTGATAGAGATAGTCGTTTTACTTCTCATTTTTGGACTAGCTTCCAAAAAGCAATGGGAAACAAGCTAAATCTAAGCACCGCTTATCATCCTCAAACGGATGGACAAAGTGAAAGGATAATTCAGACAATGGAAGATATGCTTAGAGCTTGTGTAATTGATTTTAGAAGAAATTGGGATGATCATTTACCATTAATAGAATTTTCCTACAATAACAGCTATCATACCAGTATCAGTGTTGCACCATTTGAAGAACTTTATGGACGAAAGTGCCGAACTCCAGTCTGTTGGGCAGAAATTGGAGAAAAGCAACTGTCTGGACCAGAGATAGTACAAGAAACAACAGACAAAATTGTTCAAGTCAAGGAAAGATTAAAAGCAGCACGCGATCGACAAAAGAGTTATGCTAATAATAGGCGAAAACCGTTGGAATTTCAGGTAGGAGACAAGGTATTATTAAAAGTTTCTCCTTGGAAATGAGTGGTAAGATTCATCAAAAGAGTAAAGCTAAGCCCCAGGTATGCTGGACCCTTTGAGATTATTAGAAGAATAGGACCTGTAGCATATCAGCTACAACTGCCAGAAGAAATGGCAGGAATACATGATGTGTTTCATGTATGTAATCTCAAAAAGTGCTTAGCAGATGAATCATTAGTGGTACCTCTTAAGGACATAGAGGTAAATGAGAAACTTAAGTTTGTAGAGAAACCCCTACAGATTGAAGACAGGAAAGTCAAGAATCTCAAACACAAGAGATTGGTTCTTGTCAAAGTAAGATGGGATTCCAAGAGAGGACCAGAATACACTTGGGAGCTCGAGTCAGAAATGCGGAAGAAATATCCACACCTGTTCCAGTAGACCTCGAGGACGAGTTCTAAAACAAGGTGGGGAGGATATAACAACCCTCCTAAAATATTTATGACACCCCTATACGCCCTAAAATACACCCCACCTCGTATACGAAAAGTGGGTCCCAAATACTTTGTTTTTATAAAAATTAAATAAAAACAAAATTAAATGGTCTCTGGCGGGGTGCGACAGACCCCTTAGGATCTGTCGCGGGGCGCGAGCGAAGGGACGAGTCGCGGAACCCTGAGCCGCCACGTGGCATGTGCGTGTCGAAGCTAGTCACCGAGTCAGCCAAGTGAGGGCATACCTTAGCCTAGCTCGCGGGCTGCGAAAGCCTGCCTTGTCTCTGTCTCGGGGAGCGAGAGACTGACGACCAGGCACTATAAATAGGGACCTTTGGCATTTCATTTCAATTCGTTCAAAACTCGATTCTCTCTCTAAAATTCTGCATAGCAATTATAATACTCGGGTGTAATACCCACTAAAATAGCAAAGCTCTGCCTCGATGTAAGTATCATAACCCCCGGTTACGTATTAGATACGCTGCCCGATTGATCTAGTGCTCCGTAACGCATGTCGAGGCTCTGCCTGACTTAGTCATTGGAGTTCTATCTCAGGGAGGGTATAACTAATGTAAATATTGGGTTATTATACGAACGCGTGTGCATTGTTTAATTTATTAGATTATAACCAGGAAGTCATAGGGAAAAACCTAAAATAGCAATGTGAGTAATCTCCTTTTTGTGAAACCTTTATGTAAACTGTTTTTACAAAACCTCAAATTATTTTACATGATAATTAACAGTGATTGAGTATTGGTATTCTACAATTATCGTCGGTATGTTAGGGTTTTGTATACAAAATTTGTTACTACACTGTGAGTAGTAGCATGACCACCAGTCATGGATTGACAGTGTCGTGGGTGGTAATTAAACTAGATATAAACAAATGTAATTGCTGGATTGCCCTCAATACTGTAAAATGATAAAACCTGTTTTCATTAAACTGGGATTCACTCGCCAGTATTTCTTGCTAATAAAATGTTTTTAAACGCGTTTCAGGTAACAAAATGTGAAAGCCCAAATAGATGCCAGCTGGAGAGCACTGAAGGCTTGGAAAAGTGGCTATAAAAGTTACCTAAATAAAGAATATGTTTTAATTCAATAAATTAGGGTTTATCCCTATAAATATGTTTGTAATAAAAACTTAAGAATTTCCCATGTATTTATTAATATAAAAATGTGGTGTTTTACTCTGAAAAAATATTTCCTAACTACGGTCCTGATGTAAATTCCGCTGCCAAAATGAAATAAACACTGATACCACTGATACTGGTTTGCGGCCGCCCGTTCCCAAGCAAATAGGGGTCGGGGGTTGCGACACATTCGACGCTTCGATAACTAACTCAGAGACGTTTGCACTAACACATAACATTCCTAGTCAATTCTCCAGATGTTTAGATAAGTGTTCAGGCAACACTCAATATCATCGAGATTCATAAGGATTCGGGGGGAAGTGAAAAGATCAAGTCCGAGTAGAAGGCAATCATCGCTATCACTCCTATAGATTGTTGAATCTCCCATTATGTCGGATAATGGGCCAAAATCCTTTTTCATTTGAAAAATATATCGACACTTAGATGTCGGGATCGTCCAAAAACAGAGGAAACTCTGTCCGATTTTTATAAAAATCCGAAACTAGAAACGTATTTTTATTCCAAAAACGACACTATTCGGATTTCGAATTCTTCTTATAAAATAAATATAAATATATATTTATTTTGGTGGCATTTACGAATTACAAACGAAGTTATAACATTCGACGAATACTACTTACCTTTATTTTTAAACCACTAACACTCGAACCTTATTATAGTATTTCAAAACGCGTTTAAAACTCGATTACTTATACAAAATAAATACGATTATTTATATTTATTTCAAAACACATATAATTCGAAATACTGGAACATTTTCCTAAAATAAAAATGAAGTTCTATTTATTTTAAACCTTCGACTTTAAACTTTCTCACGAACTAAATATAGTTTTTATATTTAGTTTAAACGACTGAATTCTGAGTTAATATTTCAAACATCTCGGCTCAAAATATATGTATAAATATATGTATATATTTATTTCCATCTTACGACGACACGAACCGCTATCCACCTACGTATTTCTATTCGCGACCACTAACACGATGCCGTAAGTATATTTATATTTAAATATATAAATATATACATTCCAAACCATTCAAAAACTAAGTCGTTTCGAGACTTAGTTTTATCCCGATTATAAGCAGATCAACTAACAATAGTTTGGTTATTTCAAACCAAAATAATAACACCTTTTTTTTAGAATCATTTTGTTAACGATTCGGTAGAGCTCGGACGCGTAGGTTAGCTACGTTTATTTAGAAACTTATCATTATTCCTTGATTAGGAATGCTTTAGTTGCACGCTAGCGAGCTCACATTCTTGGAATGACATCACATAATCACGTTAAGCTAGCTTTGCACAGGAATGTCAAGGTGAGTTCATAACCCCCACTTTTTACTTTTTCACATTTTTATAAATGTTTTCGAGGGTGGAAAGACATGCAAGTCTTGCAAAAACACAATGTTTCGATAAACAAAAATCACATGTTTTCAAACCATTTCGCAACAGGATTTCAACGAACTCAAATGGTTTACCGAAAAGGTTTAAGCTAAACTTACCGGTTCTTACAACAATACAAGGTTTTCGAAACATGCATGAGTTTCAATGACGTGGGCAAAGGCCCAAGGGCATGGGCAAAGGCCCAAGGACATGGGCAAAGGCCCAATGACATGGGCAAAGGCCCAATAACACTAGGTATGTAGCTATGGAATTAGATGATAACAGATCACTGTGCGTAAGTAGGAGGATGACATTAGTAACCATTAATCACGTAGTGACCAAGGTGCAAAAGGTCATCTATCGAGTTTGAGGGGCGCTCCACTCCGGGTTTGTTAACCCTTTATGAGTGCTTTTGTGATCCCAATTGATAACAAAGTTGTCTCGGTTTGGTTACTTACTTATGGCATAGGTCAGTGTATTAGCTACACGCTGATTGATCCTTAGATTCCATAGGTATCCTACATACTACGATTTCAATACCGGTTTACAAAGATAACAGAAATCATTTCAATACCAGTTTACAGATACGACAGAAAACATTTCATTACTGGTTTACAAACTCAACAGTTACATATATCGGTTTATAAACATAACAAAAAACATTTCGTTACCGATATACAAAGACGACATTTCAAATGCTATGAGATATTGAGATCTCACAAACCGGTTTTTCAAATGCAAGATTTCAAGTGTTTTAAAACGCATTTGATACAAAACAAACAAACTATGAACTCGCTCAACTTTATGTTGATTTTTCTCGCTTGTTCCTTCTCAGGTCACAATTTCAAAATATGGAACGGTTGGAATAGGAGAACCATGTGGAGTCGAGTACTTAGCGGGCGTTCACATTCTAGAAGTCTTAGCTCAAAAACTTCCGCTGTGCAATGAAGATACCAGTCCAGTCACGCCAATGCTCTGATATTTCGGGGTGTGACAGCTGGCGAGTTCACAGTTTTGTTTACAAAAATCATGTAGGTGTTTAGTTTAAATACATGCTAATAATAAACTCGATACCGAAGTGACGTATGTTTGTTCGCCCTCATCAATGCCTATCAACATTGGCCATGTGTTTAAGGTCATTAGTTCACGCCTGTCCTCCCCGGTACGGTGTGAGGTTGTCAAGCCTAATAGCGCTATCAACTAATACCCCGTTGCCTCCCCGACAACTAGTTCGGTAGTAAGTAGGGACTTTCGTGATAGAGTTGAGTTTATTAACTAACATTGAAATTAAAACAAAGTGTTAAAAAGTATTCCTCCCCGGATTATTAGTTTGAAAAGTATTCCTCCCCGGAATATTAGTTTGAAAAGTATTCCTCCAGGAATAGTAAGTTGTTCGTTTGTTTGTTTGTCCCCCCCTCCCGGGACGAATGCTTGTGACAAAGAGTAGTGAACTCACCTTAGTTTGCTCGGTTTGATATTGTACTTCTAGTATTAATTAACTGTTAGGTCCATTACACGCGACCTAAAACACAATAGATATAAGTATGCGTATGTAGGGTCATACAATACCCTAATGTCCAAACAATCCGGTGTTTCAAGTTTAGCATGCAACAACAGTAACACACAATAGATTCTAATTGTTAACATAAACACTATTTATTCTATTATAACGTATTGAACTTTATCATAATATTTATTGCTATAAAGATTGTAAAGTTGAAACCGGTTACTATGAAAACCATATATATATATATATATATATGGATATATATGGATACTTGATGTTATTGGCCCAATACACATCACATCCCACTCTCATCAACTTTTTAAAAAGCCATCCATACCTTTATTTGTTTACACACTGATTTGAAAAAAAAAAAGAATAGCATCAATATATAAATGACTCACCTCAACATATTGGACAACCAATTATAGAAAACAAACATGTGCGGCCCACTTAATCAATCATTATATATACACGAATAACATTAAAAAGGAGCACAAGTTCGGACATCTATATAAAAAACATATTCGGACCTCACATAAATGGATTTAAGTTCGGACATGTATATAAGGGAAACAAGTTCGGATCTCACCTAAATGGATTTAAGTTCGGACCCCTAGTGATCAATTAAATTCTGACTTTAATTGAAGTACAAGTGCGGGCCACATTTATTTATCGATTAAATGCTGACACAGGGATGTTAATATGTGCGGACTAGTTGAGTTGCACATTAAGTGCGGACCCCTTAGAGGGTTACCAGGTTCGGACAATCACATCCACAACAAGTTCGGACATACAATGATCCTCTAAATGAGGACCATTACAACTATGACAAGTTCTGATCACTCACATACTCAGACCATAGGTAAATAAAATACCAAGTTCGGACTTTATGTAATCCACTAAGTTCAAACTATGTAATTCTGTAAGTGCGGATGACCCAAAGTAAACTCATCAAATTCTGATCCTGTAAATCTTGACATGTTCGGACGTCTTGAGTTTCAACTAAGTTCGGACATGGTATCTCACAAGTTCGGATATTTATTTAACTAATAAGTGCGGACATATAAGAAAATGGTACAAGTTAGGACACATAATAACAACTAAGTGCGGACCATGTTTCATCTGACAAGTGCGGACAAGTTAAAAGATTCACAAATACGGACCCCCAGTGACTTTACAAGGTCTGATACTTTCAAAATCCCTTTTCTTCAACGTATTCAAGAACAGAAAACCCCAAATGCACAAGAACCAACAATGTCAGGCATCAAATCAATCATTCTAACAGTTCTACCATGCCCCTAATATCATTAATCATTGAACAATCATCACGCATTCATTTAGTCTACAACAATTATCATTTATTTATCAATCATGAAGAAAAAACACAAATTGTTTGGATGTCTAGGGTTTTGTATTGAAATCAAAAGAACAAGATTAACAACACAAAGCATGAACACTTACCTTAGATTGATGTAGAGATGGTTCTAAGAGAATTGGAGGTATCAAGATTGATGATTTATAGGGCTGCAAATGAACCAAACGTTTGCCGAACAGTTCGTGAACCGTTCGGCGAGAAGTTCGTTTGTGTTCGTTTGTTTAATAAATGAACAAACACGAACAAGAAATTCCGTTCGTTTAGTTAAACAAACGAACATGAACAAATGTCGTGTTCGTTCATTTATGTTCGTGAACGTTCGGTAACGTATTCGTTTATGTTTGTTTGGGTTCGTTTGTTTGTTGGTTTATTAGGGATATTAAGAATTAATTTTTACTTAACACATTAAAATTAGCACTGATATATTATTTAATAAATAAACTATTGTTCAATGAGCTCGAGTTTATTTTGTTTGGATTAAATGAAGACTTCGAGTTTATTTTGGGTGGATTAAATGAAGACTTCAAGTTTAAATATGATATATTTTTGAAACATTATTTTATGTTAATTTTGTGTATCAATCTTATGTCAATTATGTTTGGATAATTGGTTAGTATATCTTGGGCAGATCTATGCCATGTTTATGATGAAAGATTTGTGTTAGTTTTTGTTAACGAATGCTTGTTTGTATTCGTTTACGTTGATTAGTGTTCATGAACCTTTGTTTGTGTTCGATTGTGTTACGTTTGTTCGATTGTGTTCATGAATGTTTGTTTGTGTTCGATTGCGTTCATGAACGTTCGTTTGTGTTCGTTTGCATTCGCATTTGTCTAACACCTAAAATTCACAAACAAACACGAACATGTTCATTTCCTTAACAAAAGTAAGTGTTCGTGAACACCTATTTTCCTTAACAAACAAACACGAACAAGGCCTTGTTCGTGTTTGTTTGGTTCGTTTGCAGCCCTAATGATTTATGTGGAACTTGAGTAGCCAAAAATCAGAGGAAAGTTTTAGATAAAAACAACTGACGTATGGTGAAAGTTGTGTGGTGAAGAAACACTGAACTAATTATGGGGTTAATCAGTTTGGTTTATGTTCTTATCATAGTGGTTAATCTTCTTATGGCTTTCTGAGCTCCTTAATGACTGGGTAATCCTGCAAAACAGAACACCGTTACTCGTTAAGAGGGGAATATGGGGGTTTCCCTCTTAACCGGGCTCCGGCGTGAGAATAGGCGACCGTTTTGAGGAGATAAGTGTGTATTAAGAGTGAGAGTAGAGGGAGTAGAATGTTTAACCTGTGGACTGAGGTCTCTATTTATAGCCGGAGAGGTGTAAGAGGGTGTGGGCTGATGGGCCTTGGGCCGGAAGGCGACAACTTAGAGGATATGCTCTTTGTCTCACTGGTGTCGACCGTTAGTGACTTCTGGGAGTTCCTTGGTGCTGGCGCACAGTGATTGGAGCCACGTGTCAAGGTTGTCGGCCTGGCCGCCCTTCTGCCATCAGCAGGTAAGTGGAGATCGTGGGGCAGTTGTCTCTGCCCTGTGATTGGTGGCACGTAGGCGTCCTTATGTACTTTTTGTCTCCTGCACGTCAGACGATCGTGTAGCACGATTGGGCAGAGCCTGGAGGATGCGGATTGGCTCCTCTCATCTGCCACTTGTACTTTTTGTACCTTCTAAAGTGGTCCTGCGCTACAGCTTCTATGCGGTCCTTGCTGAGCATGAGACTAGCCCGCGCAGGAGTGTAGGTGCTGCAGACTCTTTTCAATAATGCTAAGTGTTGATCTCACTGCTCTTTCTTGTCTAGACCTCGCGCGAGTTCAATCAATGATCAAGTATCACGCGCGAGGCTGAGACAAAAGATCTTGCTGATTTAGGAATATGGTCCTGCGCGCGACCTGGTGGAAGGTTTGCGCGGCTTTTTGGCTGGCTATCAAGAGTGAATCAACATGTGCTTGTAGATTTTTAGCTCCCATTTTTATGGCGAGGCGTAAGCCTGCTAGGAATGCCTCGTACTCCGCCTCGTTGTTGGTATTCTTGAAATCCAACTTGATGGCGTAAGTAAATTCATGCTTTTCAGGGCTCACAAGGCGCAATCCGGCTCCTGCGCCATCTTCGTTTGAGGCCCCATCAGTGTACAACATCCATAACTCATTTGACATGTCTTTTATGGGAGTCTCGACAATCTCGCAGTCTTTGATTTTATCAACTGGGACTTCCGTGATGAAGTCCGCTAGAACTTGACCTTTAATGGCTGGGCGCGGCCTGTACAAGATGTTGTGGCCCCCCAGCTCGATCGCCCACTTTGCTAATCGCCCAGATGTTTCTGGCTTTTGCAATATCGTGCCAATGTGGAAATTGGTAAGTACGGTGATGACGTGGCCTGTGAAGTATCTGCGCAGCCTTCTGGAGGCGTGCAGCAACGCCAGTACCAATTTCTCCATCGTTGAATATCTCGTTTCTGGATCCGTGAGCACTCTACTGACGTAATAGATTGGAATCTGAACTCCATTTCTTTCTACAAGCAATACCGATCCCACTGCCTTGTCCGATGATGACAAGTACAAGTTGAGCGGCTCCTTTTCGAACGATGCAGTCAGGGTAGGGAGCTCGATCAAACACTCCTTCATTTGCTGAAAAGCAACCTCTGCTTCAGGCGTCCACTTGAATTCTTGCTTCTTCACACAATTGCGTAGAGTGCTGATAAAAGGATATGACTTCGCAGTGTGGTTTGACAGAAAACGGTTAAGCGCGGCTAGGCGGCCGGCCAACCTTTGCATCTCCTTGATTGTTCGTGGTGATGGCATTCGTTCTATTGCCTGGACCTTTTCCGGATTGACTTTAAATCCGCCATTAGTGACCACGAAGCCCAAGAATTTTCCTTCCTCCATGCCAAAGGAGCATTTGGCTGGATTCAATTTCATATTGACGCTTCTCAATGAGTTGAATGTTTTTTCGATGTCTTTCAACATTTGGTCCTCTTCAGGGCTTTTGACCACCAGATCATCGATATAAACCTCGATATGCTTCCCAATATCTCCTGCGAAGGTCTTATCCATCAGGCGTTGGTATGTGGCACCAGCGTTTTTGAGGCTGAATGGCATCTTTGTATAACAGAAGATCCCGAGATCGGTCCGAAAAGCTGTCTTGTCTTCGTCCTCGAGCTTCATTTGAACCTGATGGTACCCCTTGTAACAATCTATGAAGCATTTCCATCTGTATGGTGCGAGAGAGTCTATCTTTTTGTCGATCTCGGGCAAAGAGTAGCAATCTTTTGGGCATGCCTTGTTGAGATCGGTATAATCAACGCACATTCTCCATCCTCCACTAGACTTCTCCACCATCACTGGGTTCGCGACCCAACTTTGATAACGCACTTCTTGCAAGATTCCTGCCTTTAGCAGCTCACATACTTACTCGTTCATCGCTTTAGTCTTAGCCGCCCCTAAGCTGCGTCTTCTTTGCAGTTTTGGTTCGACAGAGGTGTAAGTATTCAGAAAATGCTCGGTAATGTCGCGCGGGACACCGGTCATGTCGGCCGGAGTCCAGGCGAAGATATCCATATTCTTGAACAGGAGTTGCTTGAGATGCGTTCTGATGTTTGGTGAGATTGCGTGGCCTATCGTCACCGTTTGCTCCGGGTACTTGCGGTTTAACACCCATTTCTCTGGCTCGGTTGTTGAAACCTTCGTCGCTTTTGTTGGGAGCATCTTTTCTGTCGACATTACTTTTTTCTTGGCATAGATAATTGCCACCCCCGTCTCAGTTGGAAACCCTATCGCTGAGTGGGGCGTGGAAGTTATCATGTTTAGTTCGCCTTGCGTTTCTCTCCCAATCAACACATCATGCCTCGATTTGACAGGCATCACCATGAAGTTTACATTCGTTGTTCTTGTATGTTTCCCGTCTGATAGCGTGACGGGGAAACTGATTTGGCCAAGTGGGAAAACCATCTCGTTGCAAAATCCTGACACAGGGTAATCAACCGGTTCGAGTCTCGCTTTGTCTTCATCGTCAAACTGATTAAAGCATTGCTCATAGATGATATCGGGTGTACTTCCCGGGTCAATGAAGACGTACTCAGTTTCATAATGGCCGATAATACCGGTGATGACGATGGGTCGCGTGGCGCGAGGACCCCCGCGCACCACCGGGAAAATGACCTGTTGCTCTTGCCATGTCGGCTCGTAGGGTCGCTTGCCCTTATCTCTCGCGCTATATCTTGGCCCGTTGACCATGTGCGTTTCCAAACGCCTAACTTTTTTCTCTCTTCCGTCATCATTGCGATGGATATGACGTGTCTCTTTGCGAACGTTTTTACTAGATGGCCTAGCTTTCCTCTTTTCAGCGCTTTCTCGATCTCTTAACGTAAGCTGATACAGTCATCTGTAAGATGGCCTGTATCCTTGTGACAATCACAGTACAAGTTCGGGTCTTGGCCCTTCTTGTTCGTCATAGGCCTTGGAGCCTTGAAGTCGTGATTCTCCGTCATTAACACCTGTTTTGGTGTCTTCGTGAGCGGAGTCCAATGCTTTTCTCGGTTATCATCCCTGACTGCTTTTCGATACCCGATTCTATCAATTGTTTCGTGTGCATCTTCTCTATAGCGCGGCCTCTCTTCATGGACCCTTGATCTTCCGGATTTCCAATCGTTACTTTTGTGCTTGTTGTGCTTGTTGTTATCGCGCGAGCTTCCCTTGGAAAATCAATCTTCAATATAAGAGTTGTTGTTACCAGCCAATGACTCTTCAGTTTGCGCGACTATTTTCGCGGCTTCCATGAGCTTATCCCATTCTTTGGGCATTCCATCTTTCCCAGTGATAGTTCTGATGAGACTATCACAGCGAATGGCTTTCTTGAAGTGGCAGCGCATGAGTTGTTCAGTTACGCCGCCAATTTCCAAACACTCCTTGTTGAAGGGAGTGATGAAATCCTCTAGACCCTCGTTCTCTCTGCACCAGATGTCCGCTACCTCGGCTGTATCGCGCTGGTAACGTCTCTGCTGGCTGAAGTGATTCACAAACTGTGTCCTGAAATCAACCCATGACTTGATCTTCCCCGGAGGGAGGCTGTCGAACCAAGCGCTAGCAGCCCCTGTAAGAGTTTGAATAAACAGATGGCACCACATGGGCATATTCCATCCTCCAATGCAACCAACGCTTGTGAAAACTCTGACGTGATCATCAGGATCAGTCAATCCATTAAATTTTCCAATTGTCGGAGGTAATTTCTCTCTTGATAGCGGCGCCAACGCTATCTTTGGAATGAACTTTGAATGTTCTGCAGCTTCAGCTGGTCGATAGGCGAGGCGAAAGTCTCGCTCTGCCTCTTCAGTGTACCCTACATGTTGTCTTGGTTTGTAGTATTCATGGTTCCTCTGCAAACGATTGAAGACTGACGAACCCTCATCATCCTGCCATGTTAGATCATTCGGGTCAGTATCCTCCCATTCATTGTTCATGTTGCGCGGCGTGAGCCGGCTATGAACTGGACCTCTTTGGACATTTGACGGATGGTCATAATAGCTTTCTGTTTCTCCCCTTGTATCACGCGTGTCATGCACGCTTAGCCTTCTCGTAGGGGGAGGTCTGTTAGCTCTTCCTTGGATGTTCTGCTGCGGGAGTATCTGGCGCGCCCCCTGACTTTGTCCCTGAGGTGTAACCAAGGACGGTTATGCCGTTAAGACTGCTTGTTGTGCGCTCAAAGATTGATACGCCTCATTAATGGTGGCAATTTGCTTGGCGTACCACGAGGCTAGAGTTTCGCCCTCTGGTAGCCCTAATAGCGCCGAAATGTTCTGAGGTGGTGTTGGGTTTGAAGGTCCAGCGCCATTGTTTCCTGGGGTTACCGTCTGAGTGATGCGGGTGATGCTCCCGCGGGGTCCCCCAGTGTTGGTTACGTTGATTTCACCGATTTCTTCTACATGTTGGACTTGGACGTTTTGATTGTCCTCCCCCAACACTGCATTAGAGTTTGCTCCAAAACCAAACTCAGGAATGATTCCTTGACCAGCCATGATCGAAGGAAAAAACAACGAAAACTCAGAAAAAAGAAGATGAGAGTGATTTTGTAGAAAACCGATGGGCGCCAATGAAGAAACACTGAACTAATTATGGGGTTAATCAGTTTGGTTTATGTTCCTATCATAGTGGTTAATCTTCTTACGGCTTTCTGAGCTCCTTAATGACTGGGTAATCCTGCAAAACAGAACACCGTTACTTGTTAAGAGGGGAATATGGGGGTTTCCCTCTTAACCGGGCTCCGGCGTGAGAATAAGCGACCGTTTTGAGGAGATAAGTGTGTATTAAGAGTGAGAGTAGAGGGAGTAGAATGTTTAACCTGTGGACTAAGGTCTCTATTTATAGCCGGAGAGGTGTAAGAGGGAGTAGGCTGATGGGCTGATGGGCCTTGGGCCGGAAGGCGACAACTTAGAGGATATGCTCTTTGTCTAACTGGTGTCGATCGTTAGTGGCTTCTGGGAGTTCCTTGGTGCTGGCGCACCGTGATTGGAGCCACGTGTCAAGGTTGTCGGCCTGGCCGCCCTTCTGCCATCAGCAGGTAAGTGGAGATCGTGGGGCAGTTGTCTCTACCCTGTGATTGGTGCCACGTAGGCATCCTTAGGTACTTTTTGTCTCCTGCACGTCAGACGATCGTGTAGCACGATTGGGCAGAGCCTGGAGGATGCGGATTGGCTCCTCTCATCTGCCACTTGTACTTTTTGTACATTCTGAAGAGGTCCTGCGCTACAGCTTCTATGCGGTCCTTGATGAGCATGAGACTAGCCCGCGCAGGAGTGTAGGTGCTGCAGACTCTTTTCAATAAAGCTAAGTGTTGATCTCACTGCTCTTTCTTGTCTAGACCTCGCGCGAGTTCAATCAATGATGAAGTATCACGCGCGAAGCTGAGACAAAAGATCTTGCTGATTTAGGAATATGGTCCTGCGCGCGACCTGGTGGATGGTTTGGGCGGCTTTTTGGGACCATACCCCTTCATGTGGGGATTAGGGTTTGAGTAGTTATTAAGGTTTCACAAATAGCTCTATGATATCACTTTTACACAAAAACCACATAATACCATGTAATTTACATTTTCAGCATACAATCATGTATTTATCATGCAACACATAAGTTTCGCATAAACTATCCGTTTATAATCATTATTCGCATTAGTTGCCGATGTTCGAAAGTTATTATGTACGTGTTCCGGTAATTCCCCGAATTACCAACGTAGACTCATTTAACTAACCTTAGTTAAATGCAGCGCCATGAATGCATGATTAAACTAGTTGTGGTTAGGTTAAAGTAGTAACCTGAAGTTGCGGGTTGTCACAGTCGTGCCTTCGGGCGGGTGGAGGTCGGGTTTTCGCGCAACTGGGGAGAGCCAAGGAGCTGGCGGCAGTCGAACATTCGACATTGGCCACAACATCTGATGTCACGATGGTTGACACGTCGTACCTTGCTTTTAAAAAAAAGTTACAGTTATTTTAATCTTTTATCATAACAAAAACTATTCAATTGAGGTAAAACTTTCATGCTGCATTATTGTCTCCAGCTTTTATCACGTAAATGGTTTAACATTTATGTCAAGTAGTTTCATCGAGATGACAGAACTTTGTAAAAAAATGTTTAAACTTATATCAAATTACACGAATGGTCTTAATTATAATATGTTTTAAATTTAAGACGTTATTATTTGATTATTATTTGGTTAATGTTATTGAAGACGTTAAAAGTTTTTTAAATTTAAATCATTTCACTCTTATATTTAAAAAAAAACTATATTGAATATTGGATTGTGCTAACTCGTAGATAAACGCAATTTATATGATAAGACTGTTTAGAAAGATAATATATATAGTATATATTATTACTAGGTTAGAACCCCGTGTATTACACGGGTTGAATAAATATAGTTTTATATATTAAATAATAAAAAAATATATCTTTGAGAACCCCGTGTATTGTACGGGTTGAGTAAATTTAATTTTATATATTAAATAATGAAAAAAGTTACATTTTTAAGAACCTCATGTGTTATACGGGTTGAGC
Source organism: Helianthus tuberosus (assembly GCA_030545235.1). Taxonomy (NCBI): domain Eukaryota; kingdom Viridiplantae; phylum Streptophyta; class Magnoliopsida; order Asterales; family Asteraceae; genus Helianthus; species Helianthus tuberosus. The sequence continues at coordinate 79,775,087 of CM060415.1, forward strand.
ACATGTAATTTTATATACCAAACAATACAAAGTTGTATCTTTATAAATCCTATGTATTATATGGATTGAATAACTCTAATTTTATATACTACATAATAAAAAAAGTTATATTTTTTAAAAACCCCGTGTATTACACGAGTTGCATAAATGCAATTTTGTGTAGTAATATCTTTTAAAAAAAACTAACGGATATACTCGATATACGATGGATGAGGTGATTACGGTGATGGTTCTTATAAATGTCACGTAAACATAGTGATTACCGTATTTGAGTTGAGAATTGAACACGGAAATAAAAGTATAGAACCAATAAACATTGATTAATATTTTTGTTTACCCCTTATAAACATTTTTGAAATAGGTTCTATCCTTAACTACTTTAGTTTAATAAAATAAATAAATCATTTACATTATATTAATTTATATCGAAGGGATTAGTCCAAGCTTTATGTGATGGGTTAACCATATGAAAAAGCACGTTTTGACGTATCCGATTGAACTTAATACATCCTATAGTTGCATTGCGATTGGATCAAAAAGTAACGTAAATCGAATTTATATCGTACAATCATAACGTATTATACGCGACCCGTCTAACTCGAATTTATATTGTCAAGGCATAAACTCTTGAGGGGGTCAAAGTGGCATTTACAAAGTTCATAAAAAGTTAAGTGACTAAAAATTGCATTTCCTGAACTTAAGGGCTAAGAAAGGGTAAAGATAAAATTTGATAAAGTTTTGGGGTAAGAAGAAAACTATAACAAAGTTATAAATATTATAAAATATTATATTATCTCCTATACAAATTGTTTAAATTTATATTAAATTAAATTTTATAATTATTTTTTAATTGATATTAATTATCTATAAAAATAGATGGCTTCAATGAATGACATGTGTCCTTTCATTGGTTTCTTTTATATTATATTGGTTAGAACCCCGTGTATTACACGGGTTGAATAAATGTAATTTTATATACCAATTAATAAAAATATATCTTTAAAAATCTAGTTTATTACACGGGTTGAATAAATATAATTTTATATACCAAATAATAAAACAATATATATTTAAAAATCTCGTTTATTACATCGGCTAATAAATGTAATTTTAGATATTTAATAATAAAAAGGTTATATTTTTAAGAACCCCATCTATTGTACGGGTTGAATAAATTTAATTTTATATATTGAATAATAAAAAAGTTAATTGTAAGTTTTAACTTATCTATATATTAATAAATAGTCATAATCATCCTTGATATATTTGCATCTCAAATTGTGCAAATTTATTTCTTTTTCTTTCAAATTTCAAAGAAATTGACATTTTTCTTATTATGAGTGGTCTTAAGCATTTTTTTATGTTATTTATAATCTTTTACTTACGTGAATTTTTTTTTTATTTAACCCGTGTAACACACGGGATCCATAACCTAGTAAATGAATAATTGAATATTTATCTTAATAAGACTTAGAGAAAAATAATCAATATTTTTCAAACACTAACATCTGAGATAACTTTACATGACAGCACTATTTAGATAACAAACTTAAGAAAAATAATCAATATTTTTCAAACACTAACATCTCGGATAACTTACCGCACTATTTAGATAAAAAGAAAATGAAAATGTTTTAATGATAAATATTTTAAAATATTATATTATCAATTTATATTAAATTTAATTTTATAATTAACTTTTAATTTAATTGATATTAATTATAAAAAATAAAAAAAATAGATGCCTTCAATGAATGACATGTGTCCTCTTATTGGTTTCTTTTATTATATAGTATAGATTTGGAAAGAGAATAATCAACTAAAAAGTGTATTTTACCAAAGTAGCATAAGAAAGATTGATGATAACATGTGACATTCCTAATAAGTAGGAATGAATGACATTTTGGTCCTTATAAATAGAAGTGAAAATGACATGTGACACCCCTTTTATTTTTTAAAAATACAAAAAATAAATCTAGTACAAAAAATCTACTATACAAAAATATAGCACAAAAAATGTAATACAAAAAAATATAGCACAAAAAAATCTAGTACAAAAAATATAGCACGAAAAAATTCAGTAAAAAAAATGTAGTATAAAAAAATCTAGCACAAAAAATTAAGACAAAAAAATTCAACACAAAAATATAGTATAAAAATCCAACACAAAAATATGTTATACAACATAGAAATACAACACATTTTAGTGTGTTTTTTTAGTCTTCATATTTTATATAACAATATGGTACTCAAATTAAAGGTAAAAATACGTTTGATTTTACGGTGAAATTTTTATGAAAAAATAATGTCGTATAAAAAGTTATGAACGTTTAAAAAATGAGGGTGGAATGTGCATGTGCCTTGCATTTGAAGAGAGAAAGTCCATAAATATGATATTTACAAGATACCTTGCACTCATCTCTTCTACACTTTAATCTTAACCACTGACTTAAAAATGAATGGTTAAGATTCATTCTCATCCTACTTAGATAAAACAAACTTTTTATTTGATCTAACCCCTTATTTGGAATACCAATTCATATTCTAAAGTATAATTTGAACGAGTACCATGAAATTTTATAAACAATGAGTTTATGAATGTTGAGTTTACAATTTTTAATAGAGTTAATTACCCGGATAGTCCTTGTGGTTTCACATTTTTTCACGTTTAGTCCCCAACTTTTCAAAATAGCATGTATGCTCCCTGTGGTTTAATCGTTTGTTACTCGAATAGTCCCTACATTGAATGGAGGTTAGTTTGTTCAGTTAAATACATATGAAATGACCGAAATACCCTTACTCTTAAAAAAACATATAAAGACCTCATCTTCCTCATCCTATCTCTCTCTCACACTCTCTCTAAAATAGAAACCCTACAACCACCGCCAACCCACCACCACCACCTCCACCGTCACCTTCAACCCACCATCTCCACGGCTCCACCTCTACTTTTTTTATTCATCTCCAAATTTAAATCAAACTCAATTAAAATCCTAAACCCTAACCAAATCAAATTAAAACCCATAAACAAATTTGGTTTTAACTGGTGATTAAGGTATGTTGGAAACAGAGGTTTCACCGGACCACCACCAGCCGTCGATGCAATCTCCAGTCATCATCAACAACAATCACAGGTCGTCTTTCGCACACTACTGTCAATTAAACACATGAAATCACCTACTACGCACCTCAGATCTGTATAGTGTACCAACAATACTGTCAATTAAACCCTATAAATCATCTACTACGCACCTCAGAAATCACCTTATGATGGTTGACGGAATCGGAAATCGGAATGAAGAATGTAATCTTGCCAGAATAAGCAGAGTATATGGGAGTTAAATGCCTGATATTATTAATATTGGGGTTTTGGTCTCAGCTTTGATGAAAAGGAAGTAAAGTCTCTTGCCTTTGTCCAAACGTGTTACGTACCTGTAACACCAACAAAATACTAATGCATAATTATGAGGTTAATTTAAAATTAGCAAAACAGGTTTTAAACTTCCTTAATATTGCGAGTGTGATTGAGTTTTGGTCATTATTCAGCTTTGAAGAAAGAAAGTAGAGGTGGGGTTGGTGGGTTGAAGGTGACGGTGACGGTGACGGTGGAGGTGGTGGATGGTTGACGGTGGAGGTGGAGGTGAAGATGGTGGTAGGGTTTTTCTTAGAGAGAGAGTGAGAGAGAGATAGGATGGGTATTTCGGTCATTTCATACGTATTTAACTAAACAAACTAACCTCCCATCTAATGTAGGGACTATACGAGTAACAAATGATTAAACCACAGGGAGCATACACGCTATTTTGAAAAGTTGAGGACTAAACGTGAAAAAACGTGAAACCACACGGACTATCCGGGCAATTAACTCTTTTTAATAACTTAGTTATTAATTGAAAATTACTTATAAGAGCATTCCCAATGTTTTTTGATATTTTTATTGTGTCAAGGTGGCATTGACCCACCAATCACGCACATTTTCTCTCTCAATACCCTATATTATCATTCAAAAACAATACTCTCTCTCCTCTCTCATCTTTCCTCTTTCCTCTTTCCTCCTTCACTCTCACAACACCTTTCTCTCTTCTCAAATACATGTTTTTCTCTACATACACGGATACACCACCACACATTCTCTCCTCCACCTAACACCCTCTCTTATCCACCTTACCTCTCTTTTCTTAAAAACATCAATATACATCCTATTGTGGATTCTCTAAAAATTTTCTAATTTTTGGATATACTCGGTCTTCATTTTTTCCTCATCCCAGCTAAGAGCATACGTAGTGGGGCGGTATAACCCCCAATAGCGCCGCCAAAACGCCGGCCATACCAAAACTCCGGGCGCTATGTTTCAAAAATGGGGGGAGGGCGCCAGATTTTTCGCGGCGTTATTTTTGTTTGGTTAATTCATTTGGCCAATCAAAAAATAGAAGAGTTTTTTTATATTAATTAATAAAAATTAAAATTATTAAATAGGTAATGATGGGTAGGTGCTTTATGACTACAACCTCAAATTGCATAACGCCCCATAAAGCCCCTTGCTGACGTGGCACGACACGTGTCGCATAACGCCCCCAAAAGGGCGTTATGACTACACATGGCCTAACACCCTTCAATCATTTTTGTAGTTTGGAGACTCCAACACGCCATTGACCCACGATTTAAGAAATAAGATAAATTGATAATTATTTATAATTATCTAAATTTTTGGTTTTTTTTTTTCTTTTAGGTGGAGGCGAAGTCGAATGCTTAAATCCTCAGACCTTCAAACTTTAACTTTAATAATTTTGTCATTAGACCCGACCTCCACCCACTTTATCACATTATACATATGAATTAGAAGTTTGCATGAAGAGTGATCCAAATTATTTAATTTTTATACTTTATTAAAAATAATTATCAATATATTAATAAATAAATAAATAAATATATATATATATATATATATATATATGTCGAATACCCAACCTCCGGCTGACGTTAGATGGATCTTCGGTGACGTCAAGAGCTTTTATCCTTGCTTGCTACAAAAGAATAAACCGTTAGCCTCGTCACGGGGAACCCCGGGAGGGGGATCCGTGACCAAGCTCCGACGTGAGAGTAAGTAAACTTGCTGGAAATGAAAGGAGCTTCTTCCGATGAGTGTAGTCACCGGAAGGTTTCCCTTTTTGGTGTGAATCTTATTGATGTGTATTAAGTACGATAGAATAATGGTCGGAAGTTAATGTGTGGGGAGTAAATGAAGGTGTAGTAAATGAGAGTAGAACCGGAGATCATACCTTCCTTGGATCCTTCTTCCTTCTTATATAATGGCATGCCCTTATCTTTGTTAAGGATTCTCCTATGCATGATCCGACGGTTTTTGGGGGTTCTTGGGAAGGTCAGACACGTGTCTGACCCCCAACGGTAGGATGATCCTCTTCATTAATGACCTGCCGGATAAGTACAGTGACTTAGACCGGAGCCGCCTCTTGTCATGCATTTGCTCTGTCTTCCTTAGTTGTTTCCCGCCCATTTGTACATAGAAGAAACCTTAGCGAGCAAGGTTATTATGACCGGTGGGCTTTTTTACATAATTGGGCTTCTAGTTAAAAAGGCCCAAAGCGGGTAAAGTGGGTTTACCCACTGGCCCGTCGTCAAGTCATCTTTAGTCCCTGGTTCTGAGACCCGAGGCTCATGATCCGGGGCTGAATCACAACTGCTTGAGAGAAGTGGTTTTTCCTTTGATGGGCCCACCCCGGGTCAGTTATCACCTGCCGTTCCTAATAATGATGACATCGCCGAATAACTGTTAGCGGGAGTTAATCCTTTAGTAACACGTGCCCATTTTTGAATTTTGAAGAGACCGCTGACGTGACGGTTACTTGTATGTCAGCGGTGCCTCTTTAAAACCCTTACTTGACCTTTCCGATTTCTCATTCAGACTTTTTAACCCTCTCTTCTTCTCTGTAACTACTCCCCTGTTATTGCTATTTCTTTCAACCATGAGTTGTGGTGGCCGGTCTTCAATAAGATCTGTGTTGACGGCGAAGGACTTGAGATCCTTCGTAGAAGCATATAACATCCCGGACTGCTTTTCTCCCTCCTTGCCTGGCCCTAACGAGTCGGCAGAATGTACGCCGGACAGGATACCTATTTACACCCTTGCCTTTTCTTCCTGTGGGGTCCGATACCCTCTCTCCGCTTTCAAGGTTTCTTTATGATGTGTGTAAAATGCAACATATAAATTACATCAAATGAGCCATAAAACTAACCCTTTTTTAGTACTAATATTGGAAAAAGAGTGTTTTTGTCTTCCTTTTGTATTTTCAGGATTAAATGAGCTCAAAAACGCAAAAGAAGCAAAAAGACAGCTAAATCCAACATAAATACAAGAAAAGGAACGTTAGTGGATTGCCCGAACCCTCAACGGCACCTTCCAAAGCAAAATAGAGAAAACAGAAGGCTGAACACGCCCCGTGCTCAGCCAGCACGGGGTCGTGCCCAAGAAGCAGCAGAAAAGAAAAACCTATAGAAGCTTCTATTGCCCACCACGGGGGCCGTGCTCAGCGGACACGGGGGCGTGCCGAAAGTACTGCAGGCGCATTAATTGTAATTGCGAATTACAATTAATGAAGAGAGAGAGTGTCAGACAGGCACGGGGCCGTGCCCAGCGAACACGGGGCCGTGCCCAGGCCTCTATTCAGCCTATAAATAGGAGTGCTTGGTTTCATTGCAACTCATCCCTTGGCACACCACCTCTCTCACACTTCATCCACCACCCACCACCATCACAACACCATCATCCACCACCATCATCCATTGTCCATCATAGAGTGTGTGAGTCGTCTCGGGATCCAAGATTGATCGTAAGAGTTCTTGACAATCAAGGCCATGTTTGCCTAAGTCTCTTACATCACTTGGTGAAGACAAAGTGTCTAGTATAATACTTTTTATTTCTAATCTTTTGCACTTTTTATTTGGTTTTGTATTAATGACTTTAATAACTAGTTACTTATGTTGAAGGTGATCTTTCCTTATCGTTTGTCCGTGGTGTCTTGGCATTATTTTACTGTCTATATAAAATAAAAGATTTTCACCATTCATATCTCCACGGTCTATATGGAGGTATATTGGCTACCTGGTCGGGGGTTAAGGGAACGGTTTGGTAAAGGTCTTGCCATTGTTCAGCGTTTAGAGGTCCTGCAATGGACCTGGGTCAAATTTAGTAGGACCTCCTTCAATACTTCACGGTATTGGATGGCGGGGGTCCAAACTCTTTGATCCCCTCATAAGTTAACTACTATTAATACTATAACCCGGCTATTTAGGACTGTATCCCTGCTGACTCAGACTACTTAGTCGAGGGTAACGTCACCGCCAAAAGCGGGGCCTACCACAATACTGCATTAATAACTTAATTCATTATCTTCCAATAATCCACCCCTTTAGGATTGTATCCCTGCTGACTCAAACTACTGGGGTGAGGGTAACGTCACCTTCAAAAGAGGGGCCTACTACAATAACTAAGATAATCTCTTAATTATGTGCAAAAGTGCGGAAATAATCAAAGGTTATACTAGATACGAGTCGGAACCAAGTGATTCATCTTGTCTATCTGTTTTTATTTTATTTTTATTTTCAGCATTTTAGTTAGTTTTTATTTTTCTTAGTTTAAAACATTTTTCTAAACTTTTATTTTGGTTAGACGTTGAGGATAAACCGGTACTAAAAGCTCTTGTGTCCTTGGACGACCTCGGTATCTTACCAACGCTATACTACACTCAACGATGGGTGCACTTGCCCATATGTGTGTTTAGTGTTAGTGGAATATCGTGTTTTATAAATTTAAAACTTGGCTAAAATAAGTGTTAAAAAGGGCTTAAAATATACACCTAAAATATACGACACTTCGCACGCATCAAGTTTTTGGCGCCGTTGCCGGGGACACAAGGATTTTAAGAAAGTTAGGAATCAACGGCCTAATCATCTTTTATTTTTCTTTTTTATTTTTTTTAGGATTTTCTTAGTTTTTCAGCTTCTGCAGAGCTCAGCACGGGCCGTGCCCGCTGAACACGCCCACGTGCTCAATCATTGGAACTGGCAATCCTGTTTTACATCAGACAGTAAGCTGAACACGGGGCCGTGTCCACTCAACACGCCCCCGTGCCCAAGTTTCAGTTACTGAAAACAGAACCGTTAGATCCCGACGGTTGGTAATTTCTGACATAAACATGAGTGATAGTAATTATTTTTACTTTCGGCACTCTTATGGTACGTGGTGTCAATTATGTGGTGGCGAACATGAAGAAGTAAAATGCTACTTCCTAAATTATAGGCCCCACTACATGGACCCACGATCTTTTCACAACCTTAAGAGGGGCGAAAGTAAAAATAAGCACTATTTCTCCCTCGAATGCGCCCAGCCAGATATTCTAGGGGAAATGTTCCTTAGCGAATTATTTCAACTAGAAGAGCTAATTCTGAAATGGATAGAAGAGCTTAGGAAGGATTTTATTAATCCGCCCCAAGACGATACCCATGAAGAAATGTTGGAACCGCATTCCGACAACCTCGTTGCTACCGAAAATACCTTCGTACCTAGCAAAGACTTGGACGATAGTCGTCCCTGTGTCGATTGTGCCGTGAAGGACTCTCCATCGACTTCGTTCGGTGCATACATAGACCTGAGCGATTCGGCATATTCCTTCTTTAACAAGACCCCGGAAAAGGGTTGGACTTGTCCACCTAGAATGAAAATAGGAATTACCCTCACCGACAACCTCTTGCGTTCTCGCCTTAGTCTAGGACAATTAAGGTATATTAGGCACTTTGGGGTTGTTCCAACCAGTCAGGAACCACCCGATACAAACAAGTTCCTTAAAAAAACTAGACAACTTCATAAAACAGTCCGTAGACACGGGGCCGTGCCCAGCCAACACGCCCCCGTGTCCATCAAAAGATTCCTTTCTGATCAGTACGTCAGAATACGGACAAACTGTGTCAGAACTCCACCTGCACACGGGGCCGTGTCCACTGAACACGGGGCCGTGTCCAGGTTGCTGTCATTTTCTATAAATGCAGCCAAGAATTCTGCACATTTGGACCAACTTGGGGCAGAGATTTGCAGGAATCTTCTCTCAAACTATCCTAGGTAAGTCTAAAAGAAGGTTCCAACAACCCATCTTGTCCCTTCCTCTTTTAGTAATTTCCTTCTTCTTCATCTTTCTCCAAGAACTACCATTGAAAGTTTGGAATTCCTCCAACTCTATGGTAGGGATAAATGAGTTTTGTTCAAAGAATCTTGGTAAAAACATGTTATGAAACATGGTTTTAAGTTATAGTAACCAAAAAGGGCCTACAACATTCAGAAAATAACTTAAAAATACAAGTTTCCTTGTTCCAAAACTCTGCAGAAAGATGGACACGGGGCCGTGCTCAGTGAGCACGGGGCCGTGTCCGGTTACTGTTTCATTAAATAAGCTATTTTTAGTTTATTTTTCGTAGGATGTCGAGTGAAAACAGCGATACATCTTCTGTGCATTCGTCAAACAACCGAAGAGGAAGAAGACCCTCCATTGAAGCTACACTTGTTCACTATGTGATAGCATTAAGGGAGGCTCTAGATGAAATGACTTCAGTAGAGGAGGTCCTTATCGACCGTATTAACGATCTTACGATGGGACTTGAAAGCAGCTTCCAAGAAATTAACCTCTTGCACCAGAGGTTAAATATTCTTGTAGCACCACCAAAGGAACCAGTCCTTCCTCAGCAGGATTGGAACCTGGCTCTCGGAATCAACAACCCTACCGGGTGGGAAGACTTTCCGGCGGAACCTCCCATGGTACACCAACAAGAGATCCCGGTGGAAGTTGAAACTCCTCAAACTAATGCCAACGAGCCTTCTTTTCTCCTTCCAAGTGAGATAGAAGAATGGCTCGCCGACATTTGAGGAGAACCGCACTCGGAAGAAGGAGTTCACTAAGGCCTTGTTTAACCAAGATTTAGTATTTCTTGGAAATTTTGCTAAACTAAAATAAGAAAAGGCTAGGACTCCGTGGTTTGTTATTTCTTTTATCTAATTTAATTTAGGATTATGTAAGTTCTCTCTATGATGAAATGAAATGATGGTTTTAATGTTTGGATGGTTTGTAATAAATAAAACACACTCATGGTGGTAAAGGATGAAAAGGGGAACGAGAAAAATGATCCCATGCACAAGAACGAGGCAACCCGACAGTTTTCTCCCTTTCAGAAGGTTCAACACGGGCCGTGCCCAACCAACACGGCCCCGTGTCGGACCACCTGCAGAAAACGCCCAGTACAGGTAACTGGACACGGGCCGTGTTCACCCAACACGCCCCCGTGTCCAGACTTCTGTTCCTCTTATTTCAATTTTGTTACTGGCACTTAAACACGGGGCCGTGCCCGGATAACACGGGGCCGTGTTCAGTGCCCAGTAACACAAATTTTTGCTTTTTAAACACTATTTTACACATCTAATCAACCTAAAAATTTATTTTTGGGACACATTGAGGACAATGTGTAATTTAAGTGTGGGGGGGGGGGGGGGGATGCTAAAACCTTGAATTTTGCAAGTCCTAAATACAAGCCTTACACAAAACTCTATTGGAACCGCTAATCACCCCAAATTTTTTCAAAAATTTCATTTTTTTTACTTGTCTAGGTTTAACTCGGGAAATTCAAGCTCTCAAAAAGGTTATATTTTTACAAATTTACAACCGATAGCGTAGTGATAAAAAGAACCAACATAAGAAAATTATGAAAAGGCATGACAAACTTATTTAAAATTTGATTATATATACTTGATCACATAAAAACCCATTCCCACAAAAGTGAGTTTTGAGCCTTTATTGAGCACACAATTTCATATCATTTGACTAAATGCTCATTTTTCGTTTCTTGTGTGAATAGCCGCTTGGTTCTTACGACTCTAGAACTTGCCATGACAATACATTCCCGGTCCTTATCAACTTAAACCCGAGTAAGTAAATGATAGAGGCATTAGGACTAACCATTTTTCATTTCTACACCATTATTTTTCTTTTTCTTTTTTCACCACCTACCAAAAAAAAAAATCCCCCTAGTTAGCCCCTTTGAGCCTAAACCTTTTCGTTTCATCACCCAAAACAAAAACCCTTTCACCCACCAAAACCTTTTTCATTTTTAACCCTTTATTTTAGTAACAAGTTCGGTTCTTCAAAAAAAAAAAAAAAAAAAAATGAAGCAAAAAGAAAATAAACAAACAAAGTAATCAAAAATAACTTTGTTTGAATAAAAGCTTCATCAAAAATAAAAAGTTGCAAAAAAAAAAAATATATATATATACGAAAACCGACACTTGTTACGCTTTTTAGCCCTTTTTCTACTAACCACTAACCCAACCACCTACCTTTAACCCTAGCCAACCCTTAACCCACAAAGTCCTCTTGATATCTACAAAGGTATAAAAGTTAAAAAGGAGGAGGATTGATTTCTTGGCAAGCCTATGGTAGGAATAAGTTCCATGCCGCTCTCGAGTGATTCACTAAAAATACACCTTCGGCCGAGTGTGAGTGATTTCCCCGCGAGGTATGTGAACTTGTATATAAATAGAATTTTAAAAAGGCATGTTATGCCCAAATAAGTAATTTCTTTTATGAACAGTTCTAAATAAATCATTACGAATAGGAGTGTAAATAAATAAAAATAAAACCCCAAAAAGATCTTGGAAATCCCGACACTCTATGACAAGCCCAAAACCTTCTCTTCTACCTATTCCATTTGGGAGTGTAAGCCAAATATTAAAGAGTTTTGCTTGAGGACAAGCAAAAGTTCAAGTGTGGGGGTATTTGATGTGTGTAAAATGCAACATATAAATTACATCAAATGAGGCATAAAACTAACCCTTTTTTAGTACTAATATTGGAAAAAGAGTGTTTTTGTCTTCCTTTTGTATTTTCAGGATTAAATGAGCTCAAAAACGCAAAAGAAGCAAAAAGACAGCTAAATCCAACATAAATACAAGAAAAGGAACGTTAGTGGATTGCCCGAACCCTCAACGGCACCTTCCAAAGCAAAATAGAGAAAACAGAAGGCTGAACACGCCCCGTGCTCAGCCAGCACGGGGTCGTGCCCAAGAAGCAGCAGAAAAGAAAAACCTATAGAAGCTTCTATTGCCCACCACGGGGGCCGTGCTCAGCGGACACGGGGGCGTGCCGAAAGTACTGCAGGCGCATTAATTGTAATTGCGAATTACAATTAATGAAGAGAGAGAGTGTCAGACAGGCACGGGGCCGTGCCCAGCGAACACGGGGCCGTGCCCAGGCCTCTATTCAGCCTATAAATAGGAGTGCTTGGTTTCATTGCAACTCATCCCTTGGCACACCACCTCTCTCACACTTCATCCACCACCCACCACCATCACAACACCATCATCCACCACCATCATCCATTGTCCATCATAGAGTGTGTGAGTCGTCTCGGGATCCAAGATTGATCGTAAGAGTTCTTGACAATCAAGGCCATGTTTGCCTAAGTCTCTTACATCACTTGGTGAAGACAAAGTGTCTAGTATAATACTTTTTATTTCTAATCTTTTGCACTTTTTATTTGGTTTTGTATTAATGACTTTAATAACTAGTTACTTATGTTGAAGGTGATCTTTCCTTATCGTTTGTCCGTGGTGTCTTGGCATTATTTTACTGTCTATATAAAATAAAAGATTTTCACCATTCATATCTCCACGGTCTATATGGAGGTATGTTGGCTACCTGGTCGGGGGTTAAGGGAACGGTTTGGTAAAGGTCTTGCCATTGTTCAGCGTTTAGAGGTCCTGCAATGGACCTGGGTCAAATTTATTAGGACCTCCTTCAATACTTCACGGTATTGGATGGCGGGGGTCCAAACTCTTTGATCCCCTCATAAGTTAACTACTATTAATACTATAACCCGGCTATTTAGGACTGTATCCCTGCTGACTCAGACTACTTAGTCGAGGGTAACGTCACCGCCAAAAGCGGGGCCTACCACAATACTGCATTAATAACTTAATTCATTATCTTCCAATAATCCACCCCTTTAGGATTGTATCCCTGCTGACTCAAACTACTGGGGTGAGGGTAACGTCACCTTCAAAAGAGGGGCCTACTACAATAACTAAGATAATCTCTTAATTATGTGCAAAAGTGCGGAAATAATCAAAGGTTATACTAGATACGAGTCGGAACCAAGTGATTCATCTTGTCTATCTGTTTTTATTTTATTTTTATTTTCAGCATTTTAGTTAGTTTTTATTTTTCTTAGTTTAAAACATTTTTCTAAACTTTTATTTTGGTTAGACGTTGAGGATAAACCGGTACTAAAAGCTCTTGTGTCCTTGGACGACCTCGGTATCTTACCAACGCTATACTACACTCAACGATGGGTGCACTTGCCCATATGTGTGTTTAGTGTTAGTGGAATATCGTGTTTTATAAATTTAAAACTTGGCTAAAATAAGTGTTAAAAAGGGCTTAAAATATACACCTAAAATATACGACACTTCGCACGCATCACTTTACTTCGTCACTTTGGTGTCCATTTCTCCCAGATTCACCCTCTAGGGTTTATGCGGGTAGTCCACTTTGAATTAGCTTGTGCAGCAGTCTCCGGGGAGCCTTCTGTCCCTTTGTTCTGCATGTTCTACAGACTAATTTCAGACGGAGATTGGTTTACTTTTGCAAAACGGCCGAATGGTGTCTCGAGACCTTGCTATAGTTTTATGCCTACCTCCACTTATCCAAAAGATTGGAAAAGCAGATTTATCTTTGTTTCTGCCACCATGTTGCCGGATTCTCCATTGCCGAAGGATCTTGATGCCGCAATCGAAGACGTTGTTCCTACTCTTTCCGCAGCCGAAACCCTTCAGTGGAAACGGATGTGTGACAATCCAACGAGGGCATTCACCTTTTCAGAAGGAACGCTGGCTATGGGGGGACTGAGTCCCTCCTATTCTGTCCGTCCGAGGGCTTTTTTCGGCAAGAAAGGTACCTCTTTGTTCTTGGTTTGCCTCTTACATTCATTCTTCCTTTACATTTTTGAAAATTCCGTAGTCATCTTTTGTGCCTTCTTTTTGTGCAGAGATAACTTTGTGGAGACTTCTTCAGGGTGATTCCAAGGATGTAAAGTATGTGGTTGATAATGAGGTTGATCCCAGGCTGAATGTGGGAGCGCAGGTTACCGGGGGATCCGTCCAGGCAGGAGGTTCTGCCACCCTAGGTGGTGATGAGGAGAACCCTTCCGGGGAGGAGGAAAGTTCTCCTGACTTTCCTCCTGTTCATCCTTCTGGTCAAAGTGACGACGAAGATGTGGAGATAAAGTTGGTTCGTAAGAGGAGGTCTGCTAGCCCCTAACCGGCTCCTGCACCTCGTAGCATCCGCCAGAGGCTTCGTAGTGCCAGTGGCCAGAAGCTTCCCCCTCCCTCTAGAGCCGTTTCTGATCTTCCTCCTGCTGGGGTCAAGGGTTCCTTGTCTAAGCATTTGAAGTCCTCAAGCTTAGTGAGTGCTCCTTTGTTGGTAAGCTTTCTTTTCTCCCGTTTTTTCTTTGTCTTTCTGTGTAGTTCCTGATTGCTTCTTTTCTTACTTCTTAGGGGAGTTCCTTGGAGCCTATAGAAATTCCTACTGGTCCCTCTCCTTCCCGTATCCGGGACAAGGCCTCTGAGGTGGGAGTGGCTCGCTTTTCCTCGGCTTTCGAACTTTCTCCTCCACATGCGACTGGGACTAGCAAGCCCATTACTCTTGAAGGCCCTGTTCATCGATCCCCTCTTGCCCCTTTGTTTGCCGACGCCCTCCCCTTTACTTATGTTCCTAAATGGAAGGTAACTGATTCTTCCGTTATAGGGACTCCTGAAGCTGCTAGGGACTTTCTGAACCATGCTGTTCCTCCCTCACATAAATTTGTAAACTCTGCCCTGAGGGATGATCTCTTTGAAGATCAATACAGTATGTCTCTATGTGAAAGCTTTTTCAGGGGTGCTGGGATGCTTCAAAGGGTTGATGATCTGAGGAAGGCGAACGAAGGACTTAAGGCTGAGCTTAAGGCTTCCCAGTCGGCTGTTGCTGGTCTTAGGAGCCGAGTGGTTGATGCTGAGAGGAGGTTACAGGAGGAGAAGGTGCATAGTCTTCTCCCCCCCCCCTCTTTTTTTTTATACATACTCACTGATTCTTTGTTTAGGGAGCTGGGGCTATGCTTGAGAGGAAGGAACGAGCTTGGGAGCGGGAGATGGCATCGTTGGTTGAGGAGAAGGAGGAGCTTGCTGCTGAGCTGAGGCATTTGAAGGAGGCTGCCTCCGTTTCCCAGGAGCAGCTCAATACCATTTACGCGGATTATGGAGTAACTTCTGATGATAATCAACGATTGGCGGGGGAGAAGCATTGGCTAATTACTGAAGGTTTTGGGGCCTTCCTTGCTGCTGTTGCTCAGTCGGAGGATTTTAAGAGCGGTTTGGAGCAGGTGTACAGGGCCTACAGGGATGTTGGGTACCAATCGGGATTGAAGGATGGTTAAAAATACTCCGCTCAAGGCTTGGATAGGAAGGAGACTCCTCTGTATGACTCCAAGGTCAAGAAGAAGCTGTCCAAGCTGAATGAGGAGTTTGGGCATAAGACCCCAGCTATCCTTGCCAAAATCCTGGAGCATCCCTTGATCTCAATTGATGAATTGAAGACCCTGTTCTCTTCTGCCGGTCCTTCGTCTCCGCCATCTCTTTCCGGGGGTGATCCCCAATGAATTCCAAACATTTGATGCACTTCGATATGGCTGTAATAACTTTAACTCACTCTAGGATACTTGTGTGTTTTGTTTGACTATCGCGGGTGGTCTTTTGTGTTGGGGGCCACTTCGACTTTTAACCATATGGCTCATAGTTATGTATGGCCTTTTTCCTTTGTAGCCTGTTTCTTGCTTGTTTTGCTTTTGCAGGAGTTCTTTCCGGAGGCTAGTTTGGTGATTTCCTGGGGGTTTTTAGGCTATTTTAGCGAGGAGCTATGTTTTTGTTTTGCCTTGCTGTGTTTGCAAATTAGTACATTGCTAATTCTTGCCCAAGTTGTTGGGGCTTTTCTTTGTATATGTATTTTGTAGTAAATAAAGCAGATTCCCTTTCGTAGTTTTGTATATGCGGGTGTGTTTGCATTATTTGTTTTTTGTTTTTGTTGTTTGCTTCGTTAAACTGTGATTGTCTGTTCGAGGCCAATCGGTGGACAAGTTTATAACGTGGTGCTATGTTTTTAACTTGTTTTGTCCGTTTTAGGTTAGCTAGACCTTTACTAGCCCCACGGCCGGGCTTTTTGGCATGCTTTGAATGCCTTATACACGTGTGTTTGTTTGTTCTAGTTTTAGATTTAATGGTGTCCTTGGGCACGTCTGCCCAGGTGTAACTGTCCATTGTTTTCTCAAAATGGGACGTTTTCGTCCGTCTTTCATTTAATCTTTGGGGGCTTACACTTCCCATCATAGATTGTTTACAAAAGGTTTATCCTCTGGAGGGAACAATCTCCCGTACATGTAGTTATCTATTACAAAAGTGGCTCTTGGCCGTTTTTCTTGGGGGTACACCCCTTACATTTAATATTTCCTGAGCTGCATGAGGTTCCAGGTCCTGGGAACCTCCTCGCCTTCTAGCGTTTCCAACTTGCAAGTCCCTTTTCCATTCGCCCACGTGACTCTGTAGGGTCCTTCCCAGTTGGGTCCTAACTTCCCGGTATTTTCTTGCAGACTAGCCTCGTTGGCCCTGAGAACTAGGTCCCCTGGGACGATGTTGAGCTTCTTCATCCTGGCGTTGTAATAGCTTCCCAGGAGCTTTTTGTATTGGGCCTCCTTAACTGCTGCTATTTCCCTTCTTTCCTCCAACAAATTTAGGTTCATCCTGAGGTCCTGCTCATTCTCTTCATCCCGGAGCTTCATCCGGGCAGTTGGGGATCCGATCTCAGCAGGGATGACAGCCTCCGTCCCATAGGTAAGGCTGAACGGGGTTTCCCCGTTGCAACTTTTGGGGGTGGTTCTGTATGCCCACAACACAAATGGAAGTTCTTCCAGCCAGCCCTTCTGTTTTCTCCCCAGCCTTCCCTTCATTCCTTTGATGACGCTTTGGTTGGCTCTCTCCACCAACCCGTTACTCTGGGCGTAGGTGACGGAAGTAAACACTTGCTGGATCCGCATCTGTTCGCACCATGGTTTGAAGGGCCTTCCAGCAAACTGGACCCCGTTGTCACTTACTAACTCCCTTGGAACCCCATATCTGCATATGATGTTATCCAGTACGAACCTTCTCATTTGGTCTCCAGTAATCTTTGCCAAGGGCTTCGCTTCAATCCACTTAGTAAAATAATCAATGGCTACCACCACGTATTTGAACCCTCCCGGACCCTCCGGGAAAGGTCCAATTATGTCGATGGCCCATTTCTGGAACGGCCATGACGTCGAAACTGGTACCATGGGGTGTTTGTGCTGGTGGGTCATTGGTGCATGCACTTGGCAGTTGTCACACTTCTTGATTTCTTCAGATGCCATTTCGTACATCCGTGGCCAGTAAAACCCTGCATTCATTGCCCTTCTCACTATTGTTCTTGGTCCCGAGTGCATTCCGCAAATCCCTTCATGCATTTCCCTAATCACATATTCGGCTTCTTCCATATCAACACACTTCAGGGACGGACCCAGGTATGACCTCCGGTATAGCTCTCCTTCGATCAGTTCATACTGCAGGGCCTTGACCCTTATCTTCCGGGCAGCCCATTCTCCCTCGGGTAGAGTTCCATCCCGGAGAAATCTGACTATCGGGGTCATCCATGTTTCCTGGGGGCCTTCGACCGTGGCCACCTCCGCGGTGTTGAGGGAGGAGGATGTCAGGATCTCTACTTTGACTTCTTTCGCTAGATGATCGAATGCTACCGAGGCTAATTTGCTAAGTGCATCAGATTTCCTGTTCCTTCCCCGGGGGATGTATTCCAGCTTGAAAGTTTTGAATGCCTTAGCTGTCTCCTTAACTTTCTCCACGTATCGAGCCATGATGTTATCCTTAGCCTCATATTCTCCTTGGTACTGTTTTACTACTAGCTGTGAATCAGTGCTGGCCTCTACGTGTTTCGCCTTCATTTTTTGTGCCAGTCTCATCCCTGCTAGGAGGGCCTCATATTCTGCGGTATTGTTGGTGTTCTCGAAATCCAACCTTACGGCATATGTCAGCTCGACCCCCTCGGGACTTATCAATGTGATTCCAGCTCCATTTCCTTCTTCACTGGATGCTCCATCGGTGAGCAATTTCCACACCGCCTCATCTTCCTTCTCTCTTTCTTCTTTCTCTAAGGCCTCCCATTTTAACAGTTCCTTTTCTTCATCCTCCGGGACTTCTGCTAAGAAGTCGGCTAGTATATGTCCCTTCATGGCTGTCCTGGGATTAAACTCCAGGGAGTGTTCCCCTAGCTCCACAGCCCATTTAGCTAACCGTCCGGACAGCTCCGGCTTCCTGAGTACCTTCTGGAGGGGTTGGTCGGTCATTAGGGTAATCTTGTGTTCATGGAAATACCTCCTGAGTCTTCGGGATGCGAAGACAAGAGCTAATGTGAGCTTCTCCAGGGGCATGTATCGTTCCTCAGGCCCTTTAAGCGTCCTACTGATGAAATATATGGGGATCTGTTTCCCTGCCCGCTCTACCATCATGACCGCACTTATGGTCGTTTTTGAGGCGGACATATATAGGAGCAATGGGTCCCCGGGTACTGGGGTGGCTAGCATCGGGAGCTTACAGATGTATGCTTTCATTTCTTGAAAGGCTGTCTCAGCCTCCGTTGTCCATTTAAACTTGTTTGTTTGAAGGCAGTCTTTCAATACTTTCATAAAGGGAAGAGTCTTGTCAGCCACCTTTGACAAAAACCGGTTTAACGCTATTAGCCTTCCGTTTAGTTGCTGAATGTCCTTTAGGGACCTGGGGGATCGCATCTCAGCCACCGCCTGGGTTTTCTCCGGATTTGCCTTGATCCCGCCCTTGGTGACCACTACCCCCAGGAAATTCCCCTCCTCTACTCCAAAACAGCACTTCCCAGGGTTTAACTTCATGTTTACGTCCTGCATAGTGTGAAGGGTCTCAGCTACATCGTTTATCAAGGCCGTCTCCGTTAAGCTTTTGATGACAATATCGTCGACGTACACCTCTAAGTTCCTTCCTCGTTGCTCCCTAAACAGACTGTTCATAAACCTCTGGTACGTGGCCCCAGCGTTCTTGAGGCCGAAGGGCATCTTGGTGTAGCAGAATGTCCCTTCATCTGTGATGAAGGCGGTTTTCTCCTCGTCTTCTATTGACATTTGAATCTGGTGGTACCCTTTGTAGGCGTCCAGGAAACACTTCAGGGGGTATTGAGACAAGGAGTCCACTTGGGTGTCTATCTCCGGAAGAGGATAACAGTCCTTGGGACATGCTTTGTTGAGGTCTTGGAAATCGATGCACATCCTCCATCCTCCGTCTTTTTTCTGAACCATTACAGGGTTGGCAACCCAGGACGGGTATTTGACTTCCCTGACTATCCCCGCTCTAAGCAGCTTCCGAGTCTCTTCACAAGCAGCCCTTCTTTTATTGGGTCCCATACTCCGCTTCTTTTGTTTTACTGGTTTTGCCCATGTAAAGGTGTTAAGTCGGTGCTCCGTTAGGCTCCTTGGGACCCCCGTCATGTCTCCATGTTGAAATGCAAACACCTCTATGTTATGGAGGAGCAACTCCTTCAGGGCACTCTTACATTTGTCACTCAAGTGACTCCCCACCTTGACTGTCTGTTCTGGGAACCTATCACAGAGGACCCACTCTTCCACCTTCTTTCCCTGGGATTTCCCTGGTTCTTCTTCTTTGGATACGGAGGAAACTACCTCGTAGGCGGACTTAACCCATGCGAGACCTTTTGGCGTTTGGAATACCAAAGCTCCGTGGGGGGTAGAGGCCTGTGCCTGCAGATCACCAATTCCGGGTCTTCCCAAGATTGCATTGTACTTAGAGGGTGCCCTGACTACCGTAAAGGTCAGATCTATCGTCCGGACCCGATCCCCTACGCCGACTGTGAATGGGAGCCTGATTTTTCCCAGGGGATGTGACACACTGTTGTTGAATCCTACCAATGGGATTGAATCTTCCTCCAACCTATCCCTTATGTCCCTGTCGAACCTAAGAAAGCAGTGTTCGTATATTACCTCAACGCCTGACCCTCCGTCCACATGTATCCTAGATACCTTGTGTCCAGCTATCACAGCTGAGATGTTCAGCCGGAGTCGTTGCACCTCGCTTTCTTCTAAATACGGCATGAGGATGGGAGCTTTCAGGCAGTTCGGGGAGCCTAGGATTCTGGCCTTTACACTTCGGGTGGTATCAAACTCATTTCTTCTTCTAATCATATCAACGTCTGCCCTCCCCGGCTCCCGTGCATCTCTTCCCTTGCGATCCCCTCCCCCTTCCTTGATTTCCTTGACCAAATGGGCCAGTCTCCCCGTTTTCACCGCCGCCTCTATTTCTCTTTTGAGGTACATGCAGTCATCGGTTTTGTGCCCAAAACCCTTGTGGAATTCACAGTATTCGTTTGGTTATGCTTTTGGTCCCGGTTTTATGGGGGGTGGCCTTGGGAAGGAATTCTTTACCCTCTCCGTGGCTAGTATCTCACTTGGGGTCTTAATGAGAGGGGTGAAGCTATCAGGATACGGAGGGGGACCTCTCCCTCGGGGTCTATAGGGAGAGTATGAGGGCCTTACCCTGTCGTGTAACATTCTATTAAAGGCAAGTTTCCGGGAATAAGGTGTACCTTTGTCAGCAGGTCTTGTGGCCGGGGCAATCCTCCGAGGCGTGACATCCGTCTCCTTTGCTTTGCTGACCGTGTCCTTTCCCCGGACGAAGGCCCGGACTCTGTCCATAAGATTGTCAAAGGAGGGTGGAAACTCCTCTCCCAGCTTTTCACATAGCTGTGCATGTTTCAGCCCATTTATGAAACCGCTAATCTTCATGACCTCCGGGACGTCCTTGATGTTCATGCTCTCTTTAACAAACCTCTCCATGTATTGGTCTATTCGCTCGTTATCTCTTTGTCTGATATGAAGGATTTCGTTCGGATTTTTGACCACCTTCCTCTGTTGGCCAAAGTTCCTGAGGAATTTCCCACTCAGTTCTTCATAGCTGTCAATACTCCCTGGGGGGAGACTATCAAACCAAAGCCGGGCTCCTTCCGTTAGGGTTTGTACAAACATGTGGCACCACACTGGCATAGGCCACCTTCCTAGCTGCCCCGCTCCTCTGAAGGCATGCAGGTGATCTTCTGGATCCCTCGTTCCATCATATTGATCGAAACCTGGTGGTAGTTTTGTCTTGGGAGGCATAGGTGCTTCTGAGATTCTTCTTGTGAACTTTGAGACCTCGCCCAAATCTCGTGGCAAGTATGGTTGGTCCAAACCGTTGTCATCAGAGTTGTCTCTCCCTTTTTCTTTGCCCTTGGACTTCTGGCCGGTGATTAGATCCTCCCTTTCTTCAGAGGACATCTGCCTTAGGGCAGACATAAATGTTTCTAGCTGGTCACCATTGTTGTTCTTGTTCTGAAGGTTCGTTCCTTCCTGGCTGGAGGGTGTGTCAAAAGAAAGTCTAGCCTTGAGGCTGTCGAGTCTTTCCCGTCTCTTTAAGTCTTCAAGACACTTGGTTAACCTTTCCCTATGCATAGCCACAAAATCAGGAGTGATATGTTCCGTTTCCCTCAGATTTCCTACCGGATTCTCGTTATCTTCTTCATGAGTAATATCCTCTACAGTGACTTTATCCAAGTCGTTTTGTGCCGTCTGAATGACATATGAATTATGTGGGGTTGCCATGTTGTTTCTGACAGGATAAGCTGCTCTTTGGACGTCGAGTGTTTGTGTGGGAACACCGGTCAGGCTGATGTCCCACGGATGGCGCCAATGTCGAATACCCAACCTCCGGCTGACGTTAGATGGATCTTCGGTGACGTCAAGAGCTTTTATCCTTGCTTGCTACAAAAGAATAAACCGTTAGCCTCGTCACGGGGAACCCCGGGAGGGGGATCCGTGACCAAGCTCCGGCGTGAGAGTAAGTAAACTTGCCGGAAATGAAAGGAGCTTCTTCCGATGAGTGTAGTCACCGGAAGGTTTCCCTTTTTGGTGTGAATCTTATTGATGTGTATTAAGTACGATAGAATAATGGTCGGAAGTTAATGTGTGGGGAGTAAATGAAGGTGTAGTAAATGAGAGTAGACCCGGAGATCATACCTTCCTTGGATCCTTCTTCCTTCTTATATAATGGCATGCCCTTATCTTTGTTAAGGATTCTCCTATGCATGTTCCGACGGTTTTTGGGGGTTCTTGGGAAGGTCAGACACGTGTCTGACCCCCAACGGTAGGATGATCCTCTTCATTAATGACCTGCCGGATAAGTACAGTGACTTAGACCGGAGCCGCCTCTTGTCATGCATTTAATGAGCTTTGTCTTCCTTAGTTGTTTCCCGCCCATTTGTACATAGAAGAAACCTTAGCGAGCAAGGTTATTATGACCGGTGTGCTTTTTTACAAAATTGGGCTTCTAGATAAAAAGGCCCAAAGCGGGTAAAGTGGGTTTACCCACTGGCCCGTCGTCAATATATATGATTTATACTACATATCAATTAGAAGTTTCCATGAAGAGTGATTCAAATTTATTTAATTTTTATACTTTATTTAAAATAAGAGAAAAATGCTCGGATAGTCCCTGTGGTTTCGCATTTTTTCACCTATAGTCCCCAAGTTTCTAAAACTACCTGAATAGTCCCCAACTTTTTATTTTTTGTTCCCGGATAGTCCCTGGGTCTAACTTCAGTTTGCTTTCTTTGTTAAGTGGGTGTGAAATGACAAAAATACCCTTAATAATTAATAAAAAAAACCTAACCTTTTACCCACCCCCACCCCTTTCCCTTTCCCCTTTTCTTCTCTCCGACCGATGACCAAATCACCATCACCAGTTTTCCCTCTCTCTCTCCGCTCTTTCTCCCTGGTACCACCATCACCTCCACCGCAACCATCACCTCCGACCACCACCATCGTCACAACTACCCCTGTCACAACCACCACTTCTGCCATCATCACCACCCCCGCAATCTTCATCACCTTTATGTACCAGTTCACACACACCTCTGATTGTAGAAAGAGACTGTTCGAAGGAGAGAGTGAGCGGTGGAGATCGAAGACATAGAGAGGGAGATCCGACAGCAACACCGCCGTCTGCGGTGACATTCCGATCATTTTTCGAAAAAGGTAGATCGGAATGTCACCAATCATTCCAACTTCTTTTTCACCTTTGTTATCCGGTTTCAAAGACGATTCAACACTCGCAACCACACGAATGATGGCGCCGGATTCTTCGAATGTTACACAACCATGGATGCATGTCCCAACCACAAGCAATTTCTTGGAACAAAATAATTGGAGCTGGAATGACACTGATTCAGTTGTTCAACTAAGCTGATCTGAACAAACCCTTTGATGATCCACAAATGAAACATTAAATGAAGGTGAGATCAAGATTAAAGTGAGAATTAACCAATTAAGTTTAGATGATTTGAATGAATTTGTTCTAGGGTTTTTGTGTTGGTAAGTGGTAAGTAAAGTAATTAATGGTGTTTGGATGTATACTGTTGTTGTTGAAGCTGTGGTTTCTTTTAGTATTCCAGTTTCATGGTTTAATGATGTTGCTTTTGTGATGAAAGAATATTTTTTTATGTCAGTGGGGTTCCATATGAAGATGTGAATAAAATAGGGAAGAAAATTGGAGTGATGTGCAGGTAATTTTAGAAAGGGAAAACTGGTGATGGTGATTTGGCCATCGGTCGGAGAGAAGAAAAGGGGAAAGGGAAAGGGGTGGGGGTGGGTAAAAGGTTAGGTTTTTTTTTATTAATTATTAAGGGTATTTTTGTCATTTCACACCCACTTAACAGAGAAAGCAAACTGAAGTTAGACCCAGGGACTATCCGGGAACAAAAAATAAAAAGTTGGGGACTATTCAGGTAGTTTTAGAAACTTGGGGACTATAGGTGAAAAAATGCGAAACCACAGGGACTATCCGAGCATTTTTCTCTTATTTTAAATAAAGTATAAAAATTAAATAAATTTGAATCACTCTTCATGGAAACTTCTAATTGATATGTAGTATAAATCATATATATAGTGGAAGGTTCAAATGAGAAGAATATTTTTGTAAGAAGGAAAAAGAAAAAAGTTTCAACCAATAAGAATGCTTCATTTTACTTCATTTAATATTTGCATTTAATTTTAATATAAGGGTATATTGGTAAACTTACAAAAATCTCTAATTCGTATTCTTCCCCTTTAATAACTAACTAAATTAAATTTGTAACTCCTTTTCAATATATATACTTTTTCCAAATTAAAAAAAAACAACTTAATTTAAAGTGTAGAATAAATTACTAGTTGTGTCGGATAAATTACGAGTAGTGTAGGATATATTTCGAGGTGTGTAGGATAAATTTTGACTGTGTAGGATAAAATTCTATAATGTGTAGAGTATATGTAGGAAAATTTTGATATGTGTAGGTTTTGTAGATTATATGTAGGATAATTAATGATTAGTTGACTAATTAATTAAAGAGTTAAAAATTAATGATATGAGTTATAAATGAAATAGTATTTTACTAATATGCCATTTCTTCTTTTTCTTCTCACATTTAATTTCTTCTCAAATGAACATTCCCCTATATATATATATATTTATTAATATATTGATAATTATTTTAAATAAAGTATAAAATTAAATAATTTGGATCACTCTTCATGCAAACTTCTAATTCATATGTATAATGTGATAAAGTGGGTGGAGGTCGGGTCTAATGACAAAATTATTAAAGTTAAAGTTTGAAGGTCTGAGGATTTAAGCATTCGACTTCGCCTCCACCTAAAAGAAAAAAAAAACCAAAAATTTAGATAATTATAAATAATTATCAATTTATCTTATTTCTTAAATCGTGGGTCAATGGCGTGTTGGAGTCTCCAAAGTACAAAAATGATTGAAGGGTGTTAGCTGGGATGAGGAAAAAATGAAGACCGAGTATATCCAAAAATTAGAAAATTTTTAGAGAATCCACAATAGGATGTATATTGATGTTTTTAAGAAAAGAGAGGTAAGGTGGATAAGAGAGGGTGTTAGGTGGAGGAGAGAATGTGTGGTGGTGTATCCGTGTATATGTAGAGAAAAACATGTATTTGAGAAGAGAGAAAGGTGTTGTGAGAGTGAAGGAGGAAAGAGAAAAGAGGAAAGAGGAAAGAGGAGAGAGAGTATTGTTTTTGAATGATAATATAGGGTATTGAGAGAGAATGTGCGTGATTGGTGGGTCAATGCCACCTTGACACAATAAAAATATCAAAAAACATTGGGAATGCTCTTATAAGTAATTTTCAATTAATAACTAAGTTATTAAAAAGAGTTAATTGCCCGGATAGTCCCTGTGGTTTCACGTTTTTTCACGTTTAGTCCTCAACTTTTCAAAATAGCGTGTATGCTCCCTGTGGTTTAATCATTTGTTACTCGTATAGTCCCTACATTAGATGGGAGGTTAGTTTGTTTAGTTAAATACGTATGAAATGACCGAAATACCCATCCTATCTCTCTCTCTCACTCTCTCTCTAAGAAAAACCCTACCACCATCTTCACCTCCACCTCCACCTCCACCTCCACCGTCAACCATCCACCACCTCCACCGTCACCGTCACCTTCAACCCACCAACCCCACCTCTACTTTCTTTCTTCAAAGCTGAATAATGACCAAAACTCAATCACACTCGCAATATTAAGGAAGTTTAAAACCTGTTTTGCTAATTTTAAATTAACCTCATAATTATGCATTAGTATTTTGTTGGTGTTACAGGTACGTAACACGCTTGGACAAAGGCAAGAGACTTTACTTCCTTTTCATCAAAGCTGAGACCAAAACCCCAATATTAATAATATTAGGCATTTAACTCCCATATACTCTGCTTATTCTGGCAAGATTACATTCTTCATTCCGATTTCCGATTCTGTCAACCATCATAAGGTGATTTCTGAGGTGCGTAGTAGATGATTTATAGGGTTTAATTGACAGTATTGTTGGTACACTATACAGATCTGAGGTGCGTAGTAGATGATTTCATGTGTTTAATTGACAGTAGTGTGCGAAAGACGACCTGTGATTGTTGTTGATGATGACTGGAGATTGCATCGACGGCTGGTGGTGGTCCGGTGAAACCTCTGTTTCCAACATACCTTAATCACCAATTAAAACCAAATTTGTTTATGGGTTTTGATTTGATTTGGTTAGGGTTTAGGATTTTAATTGAGTTTGATTTAAATTTGGAGATGAATAAAAAAAGTAGAGGTGGAGCCGTGGAGATGGTGGGTTGAAGGTGACGGTGGAGGTGGTGGTGGTGGGTTGGCGGTGGTTGTAGGGTTTCTATTTTAGAGAGAGAGTGAGAGAGAGATAGGATGAGGAAGATGAGGTCTTTATATGTTTTTTTAAGAGTAAGGGTATTTCGGTCATTTCATATGTATTTAACTGAACAAACTAACCTCCATTCAATGTAGGGACTATTCGAGTAACAAACGATTAAACCACAGGGAGCATACATACTATTTTGAAAAGTTGGGGACTAAACGTGAAAAAATGTGAAACCACAAGGACTATCCGGGTAATTAACTCTATTAAAAATTGTAAACTCAACATTCATAAACTCATTGTTTATAAAATTTTATGGTACTCGTTCAAATTATACTTTAGAATATGAATTGGTATTCCAAATAAGGGGTTAGATCAAATAAAAAGTTTGTTTTATCTAAGTAGGATGAGAATGAATCTTAACCATTCATTTTTAAGTCAGTGGTTAAGATTAAAGTGTAGAAGAGATGAGTGCAAGGTATCTTGTAAATATCATATTTATGGACTTTCTCTCTTCAAATGCAAGGCACATGCACATTCCACCCTCATTTTTTAAACGTTCATAACTTTTTATACGACATTATTTTTTCATAAAAATTTCACCGTAAAATCAAACGTATTTTTACCTTTAATTTGAGTACCATATTGTTATATAAAATATGAAGACTAAAAAAACACACTAAAATGTGTTGTATTTCTATGTTGTATAACATATTTTTGTGTTGGATTTTTATACTATATTTTTGTGTTAAATTTTTTTGTCTTAATTTTTTTTCTCAATTTTTTGTGCTAGATTTTTTTATACTACATTTTTTTTACTGAATTTTTTCGTGCTATATTTTTTGTACTAGATTTTTTTGTGCTATATTTTTTTGTATTACATTTTTTGTGCTATATTTTTGTATAGTAGATTTTTTGTGCTAGAATTTTTTGTACTAGATTTATTTTTTGTATTTTTAAAAAATAAAAGGGGTGTCACATGTCATTTTCACTTCTATTTATAAGGACCAAAATGTCATTCATTCCTACTTATTAGGAATTCATTCCTACTTATTAGGAATGTCACATGTTATCATCACAATCTTTCTTATGCTACTTTGGTAAAATACACTTTTTAGTTGATTATTCTCTTTCCAAATAATAATATATACTATATATATTATCTTTCTAAACAGTCTTATCATATAAATTGCGTTTATCTACGAGTTAGCACAATCCAATATTCAATATAGTTTTTTTTTAAATATAAGAGTGAAATGATTTAAATTTAAAAAACTTTTAACGTCTTCAATAACATTAACCAAATAATAATCAAATAATAACGTCTTAAATTTAAAACATATTATAATTAAGACCATTCGTGTAATTTGATATATCATATAAGTTTAAACATTTTTTTACAAAGTTCTGTCATCTCGATGAAACTACTTGACATAAATGTTAAACCATTTACGTGATAAAAGCTGGAGACAATAATGCAGCATGAAAGTTTTACCTCAATTAGTTTTTGTTATGATAAAAGATTAAAATAACTGTAACTTTTTTTAACAGCAAGGTACGACGTGTCAACCATCGTGACATCAGATGTTGTGGCCAAGGTCGAATGCTCGACTGCCACCAGCCCCTTGGCTCTCCCCAGTTGCGCGAAAACCCGACCTCCACCCGCCCGAAGGCACGACTGTGACAACCCGCAACTTCAGGTTACTACTTTAACCTAACCACAACTAGTTTAATCATGCATTCATGGCGCTGCATTTAACTAAGGTTAGTTAAATGAGTCTACGTTGGTAATTCGGGGAATTACCGGAACACGTACATAATAACTTTCGAACATCGGCAACTAATGCGAATAATGATTATAAACGGATAGTTTATGCGAAACTTATGTGTTGCATGATAAATACATGATTGTATGCTGAAAATGTAAATTACATGGTATTATGTTTATTTACGGTGGCGGTTGTGGTTGGTTGCAGGGTGGTGGTGCTCGGTGAAGAAGAAGAAGATATGTATATATGTGTATATATATATATACACATAGAATGAAGATATTATTATATAAAGGTGTACCTGGATCTGGTTTGGATTCAGGAACTTGATCAGGGGAGTGGACATTGGTGGTTTTAGACTGAAAACAACCCATGGAGATGAGATTAATACACAAATTTGCAGGAGAGTGTGATGAATGAAACCCTAGAAAATGTAGGGGGTGATGATGGAAGTAGATACAGGTGGAGAGAGAGGAGGACTGAATGAATAGAGGTGCACGTGATGAAAGTGGGTCCTAATTGGGCATCAATGTGCAGAAAAAATGCAGTTGCACACGTGGCAAAATGTAATTGGTTGTGAGGAAAGCTCTTTTTGAGTCGCGTGGGAATTCGTGAAAGCCCATTTAATGGGGTGTCAACTGGTTATTTTGGAAAATTTGACAAAATCTTGGCTATTCTCGTGATTAGCCCTAAAATAAATGATTCAATAGTGGTTTGGATAAAAACCTATAAAAATTATGTGACAAAACTATTAATTTATTTTATAAAAACTGCATTATATATATGTGACAAAATTAATTAAATAAAATAAATTAAAAAGAGTTTGAGTAAATTGCCAAAATCCTCCCCAAGGTTTTATATTTGAAAGTTTCATCCAAATATCTTTCAACGTAACAAAAAAAGTAAACTAAGTTAGTATTTTGGATAAAAGTGACAAAAAATGCCAAAGGTAAAGGGCTATTTGGCACAAAAAAAATTATTTTGGATGAAACTGGCAAACAGGCCTAAACCTCATGGACGATTTTAGCAATTTACTCAAATTTAAAATATGTAATCAAAGGAAAACATTAAATTACACTAATTTTATAAACCAAAATACATGGTGAAGATGAATAATAAAAAAACATTTAGGTTGAATATTCATGTTCAACACGTGTTCGTTAAACAAATTTTAAATCTCTCAAGATAACTCTTTTGTTTCAAGATACACAGCCGAATCAGTGTGTACTGCTAAGGAAGACTCTAGCTCTCAAAAGAGTACCTTGAAGAAGAAGATAAAGATTATGATGATCAAGAAGTTTTGCTAGAACACTTTGTTTGATGTGTGTTTTTGGTGTGTTTTAACTAAAGATCACCTCCTTATTATATGTAGTGGCACTAAGTTGTAACAGTTGACATTAGACAAAGAGTTAAATGCTTGGTTGGTTCCTGTGGTTTGCAAATATTGCAGAGTTGGTTCTAGTGGTTTAATAATTACACACTTGGTCCTAGTATTTGTAATTTTTGCACTCGGGTGGTCCTTAGCATTAACCTAAGTTAGATTTTTCAGTTAAGTGTATATGAAATGACATATTTACCCCTCAACAATTAAGAAAACTAATATATATATATATATATATATATATTATAATAATTATTAACAAATTCAAGTGGATCCATTTCCTACCCCTACCCCTACCCAACCCCCACCCCACCCCACCTTCTTCTCCCCTCTCTTTTCTCCATGTTTTGTCTGCAAACAACAATAAACTTCCACCACCGTAACAGATCCATTTCTTCTTCTCCCCTCTCTATTTTTTTGTGATTTTCCACTCTGTTATTGATTTTTTCACAGATTTGTTCTTCAAATCGTAAGAATTTGAGAGTTGTAAACTCAATCGGTTGTTGATTATCGGATTAAATTTTTTTTCAACCTTGAAGACAACAAATTTCTTCATCTGATTCTTGAAATTTGAGTTGTTCTTGTTCTTCGCGATCAATTTTCTGTTGCAGAGTAAGATTTGCGTATTTTTTTCTCCAATCTTTGTTCTTAAAATATCAAATCGGTTTGCCTGTTAATTTGTGGAGGTGGTAGGTTGAAAGTGATGGCGGAGGTGATGGGTTGAAGGTGACAGTGGTGGCGGTGGGTTTATGGTAGAGGTGGAGGCGGTGGGTTAACTGAGAATTAGGTGAATTTGATTGTGAAATAGGAGAAGATTGAGTTGGTGGCAGCTGGGTGGAGGTGTTACGGTGGTGTAAGGTTATTATCTTTTGCAGAGAAAAGATGGAGAAGAGAAAGGGGAGAGGAAGGTGGGGGTAGGGCCTAGGGGTTGGGTAGGGGTAGGAAATGGGACCCGTTTGAATTCGCTAATAATTATAATTTATATATTTTTAGTTTTTTTAATTGTTGTGGGGAAAATATGTCCATTTCACATACACTTAACTGAAAAATCTAACTTAGGTTAATGCTAAGGACCACCCGAGTGCAAAAATTACAAACACTGGGACCAAATGTGTAATTATTAAACCACTAGGACCAAGTCTGCAATATTTGCAAACCACAGGGACCAACCAAGCATTTAACTCTTAGACAAAATGAAAATTAAATTAAAATATCTTTAATGCATAAGGATTAAAATTTTGAATAAATTGCCAATTTTCAGTTTTTTATTTGATCTTCAGCACCAAATTAGTAAAAACAAGCGTGTCTCAACGTTACATTCAGAATTTTAAAAACATTACACAGTTACCATGAGAAAAAAAAATAATTTATAGTTGACATGTGTCGCTTTTATTTTTGGATAAAAGTTATATCCAAATATAGAAAAAAATAAGCATACCTTAACGGTATATTCGAAATTTTATAAAATATTATATACCAAAGCTATAAGACAGAAAATATATTTAAAATTAATTATAATATTAAAATAAATTAAAAAAATAAAGAGTTAATTACTGTTTTCGTCCCCGTGGTTTGTCAAAAATCACTATTCCAGTCCATTAGTTTAAAAATTACGATTTTAGTCCCTGTGGTTTCACCTTTGTAACCATTTCAATCATGTGGTTTCACTTTCGTAACCATTTGAGTCCCTGTGGTCTGTTAAGTACAGGGACTGAAATGGTTACGAGGTGGACTAAAATGGTTACGAAAGTGAAACCACAGGGACTGAAATCGTAATTTTTAAACTAATGGACTGAAATAGTGATTTTTGACAAACCACAGGGACGAAAACAGTAATTAACTCAAAAATAAAATTCTAAGGCACGATGGAGTTGATTTTGAAAGCTCGAAACACACTTTACTGGGCCGGGGCTAGTTGGTATCGAACGAGTGCAACAAAATAGAATGTTTCAAAAGAAAGAAGCCCGTTGAGAAAGCCTTGGGTTCGGTCAATACTATCAAACCTCACGTGTTTAATCAGTAAAAACAAACACAAAAATAAAATGCTATACCGGTATATATATAAAATCTTAATTTAACCTTCTGTAAAATGCTAGGGATGAACATTTGGTACCGTGTCGGTTATTTTTTTTGTATCGGTACCTAATTTTTTTCTTTTCTCGGTACCTATATTTTGGTTGATTTACTGGTACCATACCGGATGTATTCGGTGCCGGTACCGGTAACCATTTTCTCCGTGTTTCGGTATCATGCTCATTCCTATGAAATACTATATGCTAGCTGACGAGGTATGACCCAGAATGGCTAACCTGACCCGGTCATTACCTATTATTTTATTATAAATATATAATTACACATGTTTATTCTAGAATCTTCTATTCTGCATGGATAAACCACGTAACCGAATCCCCAATCTTTTGGGAATATCATGCAAATCCCTAACTTATCGGAGTCCATCCTAAGTTAGAGGAAACCCTAATGGTAAACTATAAATAGATGTAAACATCAAAGGTATGCATTATTCCGCTCTCGTTTTACCCTCCCTCTCTACACATATTTTCTTACTCCCAAACCGAGACTTATTCTCACGCCAGAGGGTGGTTACAGGAATAACCCCATTCCTGTAACGAGTCCTAACGGTGTTCTGTTTTGCAGTTAGTGGTTCTGATCGCCAAGAGTTAAAGTCCTAGTCGGAGCTTACCGTTTAGGTTAGTGTTTCTTCATTGGCGCCATCTGTGGGACCGTTCGGTAGTATCTGTGAACCTAGACCCAATGGCAAGCGATCAGAACACGACAACAACACCAAGCCAAGCAGTAATAACCAGTAATCCGCTGCTGATGACGAGTTCTGTGGTTACCACTATGCCGGCATCACCCGCCATAATCAGGTATTTGGACCAGGAGTTTGAAGCAGAAGCACCACCGGGTTTTTCGAGGCCATCAGTCGTCCCTTCCGAGGCGGCAGCTGCAGACCCTCTCTCTTACACCTCGTCTTCATTGACCCAGGAAGTACAGCCGATATCATCTATCGGCCATTATGAAGACAGTCGATTGGATAGTTGACACTCATGGATTGGAACGCATAATCTTTTTTTTCAAGATTTTGATATCGTGACGAAGTAAACCGATACCGACCAAACGTTACCGAACTGATATCGATATTTGTTTTTTATGGTTTTTGATTGATGTAAAACACGTGTCGATTGATAAACCGAGTGCTGGTATCGTACTGGTACTATAATGAAACAAACTGATACCAACCAAAATCCGCCGAGAAGCGCGGGAAAACACCACTAGTTATACATATTAATAGAAACATGTCATGAACAGTGTTTTTTATTTTTTTTAATAATATTTTTTCTAGGTTTTTATTATTATATTGTTTTATTAGTTTAATTGATTTAAACATGTATTTTTATATAACTTTTAAGATACGATCAAAGTACCAGTTATCAAACAAGAAATCATAAAAATGAATGTACACTGGTACTGATGTTGTTCAGTACGGTATGGTAGCGATACGATATTAATTAATCAAAAGCAAAAAAACATTAAAAATAAATATTGATACGGATACAGATGTTATTCAATCGGGTTTGATTGAATTTGGTATGATAGCGACACAATATCCGTTTAAAAAATATACATCGTAATGTTGAAATAAAAAGAGGGGAACAATTGTTTTTTATTTTTTTCAATATTGTTTTTTCTAAGGTTTTATTATTTTATTGGTTTATTACTTTAATTGATTTAAGTATATTTTGTTCTCTCATATAACTTTTAAGATACGATCAAAGTACCTGTTATCAAACAGGAAACAATAAAACGGAATGTATACCGTCACCGATGAGGTTTGGTACAATATGGTAGCGATACAGTATCAATTTACTGAAAGCAAAAAAAAAAAAAAAAAAAACTAAAAAAAATATTGGTACCGATAAAAATGTTGTTCAATTGGTTTCGATTGGGCTTGGTACGATAGCGGCAGAATATCCATTATAAAAAATATCGTAATGTTGAAATAAAATAAACATAAAATGCAAGCGAACCGAATAGATATCAACTGAACGACATATATGTGTTTTTTTTGATCGATGTGGTGCTTTCTCTT
Organism: Helianthus tuberosus; assembly: GCA_030545235.1. Lineage (NCBI taxonomy): Eukaryota > Viridiplantae > Streptophyta > Magnoliopsida > Asterales > Asteraceae > Helianthus > Helianthus tuberosus. The sequence continues at coordinate 79,808,792 of CM060415.1, forward strand.
TCAATTACTATATCGAGTGCAGGTACTGTAATAAACCAAATTGATACCGACTTAATCCCCGCCGCGAAGCGCGGCGAAATATCACTAGTTTTCTATTTATTTTCATCTCTTCACTTCTATCCAAATATATTTATCTACATTTATTTTCCATTAATCAAGGTTTTTTTTAACACATACATTATACACACATAAGTTTTTATCATATTAATACCTAGATGAGTTCATTATGGTTATATTGCTTTTAGTCAGATCACTATAATAAAATAAAGGGCTAATCACAAGAATAGCCATTGAATGGTTAACTTTTCAAAAATGGCCAACTGAAACAGCTCCACGAGCCTTTTCAAGAATTCTGACACGGCTTAAAAGAGCTCTCCTCAACAACCACTTAGCTTTTGACACGTGGTGTCACCCTTTCTCTCTCCTCTTTTTTTGTGTTATAAATGCAAAGAACAGCCTGTCATCTCTCTCCTCTTTCTCTCTCTCTCTCCTATTTGAATAGACCCCTCCCACTCTCTCTTCTTCAACCTTCTCCACCGTTCCATCCATATCCACACACAACATGAGCTGCCTTGAAAGTGAATTTTGGAATTAGCATCAAATCTATACCTGTTAGATCCTTTTTTTTGTCATCAGACTGTGACATCTTCACACCCATCACACTTCCACTTCCATTAAAAAATAGTCCGTCGTCCCACCACCAGAATTATGCCGGAGAAGGCATCTCCGTCACCACCATAAATGCATAGTTCCCGGTCACTGATTATTATTCCACATTAAAACGAAATGCTAAGTTGCTAACATCTCCAAACAAAAAGATAAAATTTATAAATAGAAAAAAAAAACAATTAACTAAGAGTAAGTAAGATAACTCCATGATTCTGTGATAAAATATGTACAATTAAATAACAACTTATTTTCCCCTCAGAGCCACTTTCTCCGTCGTGTTGCCGCCACCGGTTTCCACTCTCGTCGGGTGAAAAAAGTGTGACGGGTGTGAAGGATGTCACAGTCTGATTATGTTTATTTACGGTGGTGGTTGTGGAGGGTGGAGGGTGGTGGTGCTCGGTGAGGGTGGTGGTTGGTTGCAGGGTGGTGGTGCTCGGTGAAGAAGAAGAAGATATGTATATATGTGTATATATATATACACATAGAATGAAGATATTATTATATAAAGGTGTACCTGGATCTGGTTTGGATTTAGGAACTTGATCAGGGGAGTGGACATTGGTGGTTTTAGACTGAAAACAACCCATGGAGATGAGATTATTACACAAATTTGCAGGAGAGTGTGATGAATGAAACCCTAGAAAATGTAGGGGGTGATGATGGAAGTAGATACAGGTGGAGAGAGAGGAGGACTGAATGAATAGAGGTGCACGTGATGAAAGTGGGTCCTAATTGGGCATCAATGTGCAGAAAAAATGCAGTTGCACACGTGGCAAAAGGTAATTGGTTGTGAGGAAAGCTCTTTTTGAGTCGCGTGGGAATTCGTGAAAGCCCATTTAATGGGGTGTCAACTGGTTATTTTGGAAAATTTGACAAAATCTTGGCTATTCTCGTGATTAGCCCTAAAATAAATGATTCAATAGTGGTTTGGATAAAAACCTATAAAAATTATGTGACAAAACTATTAATTTATTTTATAAAAACTGCATTATATATATGTGACAAAATTAATTAAATAAAATAAATTAAAAAGAGTTTGAGTAAATTGCCAAAATCCTCCCCAAGGTTTTATATTTGAAAGTTTCATCCAAATATCTTTCAACGTAACATAAAAAGTAAACTAAGTTAGTATTTTGGATAAAAGTGACAAAAAATGCCAAAGGTAAAGGGCTATTTGGCACAAAAAAAATTTATTTTGGATGAAACTGGCAAACAGGCCTAAACCTCATGGACGATTTTAGCAATTTACTCAAATTTAAAATATGTAATCAAAGGAAAACATTAAATTACACTAATTTTATAAACCAAAATACATGGTGAAGATGAATAATAAAAAAACATTTAGGTTGAATATTCATGTTCAACACGTGTTCGTTAAACAAATTTTAAATCTCTCAAGATAACTCTTTTGTTTCAAGATACACAGCCGAATCAGTGTGTACTGCTGAGGAAGACTCTAGCTCTCAAAAGAGTACCTTGAAGAAGAAGATAAAGATTATGATGATCAAGAAGTTTTGCTAGAACACTTTGTTTGATGTGTGTTTTTGGTGTGTTTTAACTAAAGATCACCTCCTTATTATATGTAGTGGCATTAAGTTGTAACAGTTGACATTAGACAAAGAGTTAAATGCTTGGTTGGATCCTGTGGTTTGCAAATATTGCAGAGTTGGTTCTAGTGGTTTAATAATTACACACTTGGTCCTAGTATTTGTAATTTTTGCACTCGGGTGGTCCTTAGCATTAACCTAAGTTAGATTTTTCAGTTAAGTGTATATGAAATGACATATTTACCCCTCAACAATTAAGAAAACTAATATATATTGTTTTGATAATCAGAGAGCATTGTAAAGAGTTATTGTATTGAGATAATGCAGTGCTTTACAAAGAAAACTACAGGACCATTTATAGGGATATTACAAAAAATAAATAAAGGAAACCCTATAAACTGTGGGCTGTCATTAGCTGTTGATTAGCATGATTGCAAATCCTTTATTTTTGGTCAAGGTTGTGATGAGGAATTCGGATCCTTAAATTCCTCAGTCTTTGACTTTCCTTTCTGACACTCCCCCTCAAGTCGAGTTGTGGGATTCCCGAAACTCAACTTGTCTAGACATTCACTAAAGATTCTTCCATTGACGGCTTTCGTTAGTATGTCTGCTAGTTGGTCATTTGATTGAACAAATAGAAGATCTATTATGCCTGCTTCTATTTTTTCTTTAATGAAGTGTCTGTCAATTTCAACATGTTTTGTTCGATCATGCTGTACTGGGTTTTCTGAGATTTGTATTGCAGCTTTATTATCACACATGATTTCAATCTTTTTGGTAGGAGGGAACCCAATTTCAGTTAGGAGTTTACGTATCCACAAGACTTCTGCCAGACCTCGTGCTACTCCTCGAAACTCTGCTTCTGCACTTGAGAGAGCAACGACCTTTTGTTTCTTACTTCTCCATGTAACCAAGTTTCCACCAACCATCGTGAAGTACCCTGATGTTGATCTTCTAGTACCTTTATCTCCTGCCCAGTCTGCATCAGTATATCCATGGACTTCTAAATGTCCATTTGGTTTAAACATGACACCATGACCAGTCGTACCTTTGAGATACCTAATGATCCTCCATACTGCTTCCATATGACTTGCTTGTGGTTGGTGCATAAACTGACTCACCACTCCCACAGCATATGCTATATCCGGACGAGTATGGGAAAGATATATTAATTTCCCTACCATTCGTTGATATCTCCCTTTATCTGCCAATTTTGCTCCTTCCTCCATATGTAGCCCATGGTTAGTAACCATTGGAGTGTCTGCGGGTTTGCAATCAACCATTCCTGTTTCAGCTAATAAATCAAGGATATATTTCTTTTGACAAATAAATATTCCTTGCTTAGATCTCAAGACTTCGATTCCGAGAAAGTACTTTAGTCTCCCCAGGTCTTTCATTTCGAATTCTGTAAATAAATTCTTCTTTAACTTTGACATTTCTTCGTCATCGTTCCCCGTGATTATCATGTCATAAACATAAATAATTAAACACGTCACGAAACTACCTCTTTGCTTTAGAAACAGGGTATGATCAGAGTTGCTTTGTTTGAAGCCATATTTTTTCATGACAAGAGTAAATCTCCCAAACCAGGCCCTGGGGGATTGTTTAAGCCCATACAGAGATCTTTTTAATCGACACACTTCTCCAGTCTTGAAGTTCCCCGTGAATCCTGGTGGAGCTTCCATAAAGACTTCCTCTTTTAATTCCCCATGTAGGAAAGCATTTTTTACATCAAATTGGTGAAGGGGCCACCCTTTGTTAGCTGCAATTGAAAACAAGACCCTAATTGTGTCAAGCTTGGCTACTGGGGAGAAAGTTTCTGAGTAGTCAATCCCATATGTTTGAGTATATCCTTTAGCAACCAACCGGGCTTTGTATCTTTCAATAGTGCCATCAGGCCTGTGTTTTATAGAGAACACCCAACGACATCCTACCGGTTTCTTCCCTGTTGGGAGTTTGCATCTTTCCCATGTGTCATTCTTGATTAAGGCTTCCATCTCAGTTCTCATTGCATCTTCCCATTTTTTTGATGCTAAAGCTTGCTCCACATTAGTTGGAATTTCTTCCAAGTATAGGGAGGAATCAAAAGCTTTAGCTTCTTTTGTCAGATTCCCTTTGGCTATGTTTGCCATAGGGTACTTTGAGCCACGAGTTTCTTTTTCTGGTGAATATCGTTTGGGAGGAACCCCTCTATTGCTTCTTGGTGGTAGTACATATCGTTCGGTAGTTTCTTCCGGTGTTGCCTGTTCTTCTTGTCCTGTTGTTTGCTCTCCTGGTTCTACTTGTTCATGGTTATCATGATTAGAGGAACAAGGGGAATCAGGGAAATCATTGTTCACATCAAAAGTTTGAGAATGACTTACCTCAGGCATCAGGTTTGGCGACTCTTGGTTGGTGGCACTGATCGGTGGATCCGTAGATTGTGAGGGACTTGGTGACTCATTTTGGGTACTGTGGGAAACTTCTTCTGATGACGTTATCCAACTTAGTGCGTCCACACATTCTTTCTCCCCCTGACCACTATGTTGGGAGTTGTAAAAATACTCTGTTTCAAGAAAGTCACAGTTCATTGTAGTGAACATATGACGCCTTGATGGACTGTAGCAGCGATAACCTCGTTGATTTATTTTTTGATTGACTCCATACCCCACAAACACACACTTCTCTGCACAGGGTTCAAGTTTGCTCCGGTTGATTTTTGGGATATGGACAAATACAGAACAACCAAATACCCGTGGGTGTAAAGCCTCAGACGGGGGAAGTTTAGTAAATTTGGTTAGGGTTTCAATTGGGGTTTTGAGTTCAAGAGCTTTTGTTGGAAGGCGATTTATAAGGTATGTGGCTGTGGCTAAGGCTTCGGGCCAGAAGGTCGTTGGGACTTTGGATTCTATGAGTAAGGCCCGAGTGATTTCTAAAAGTATCCGATTTTTGCGTTCGACCACCCCGTTTTGTTCAGGGGTATGGGAGCATGAAGTTTGGTGAATGATTCCTTTTGATTGGCAGAATTGTTTCATGGAGTCATTAATATATTCCCCCCCATTATCGGATCGAAGGGCTTGAATAATTTTTTTAAATTGGGTTTCGACCATGGTGTAGAATGTGGTAAATTTTTCGAAAACTTCAGATTTATTTTTTAGCAAGTACATCCAGGTCATGCGAGTGCAATCATCAACGAATAAAACAAAGTATCTAAAGTTTTGCCCCCCAACAAGCTTCGCTGGTCCCCAAACATCAGAATGTATTAATGAAAAAGGTGCATCAACTCTAGTGTTACTTGGTTTGTACGAATGTCTATGACTTTTCGCCAAAACACAAGTTTCACAATCCAAAGTACTAGTAGAAGGAAATAATTTTGGAAATAAAAGATGTAAATAACCAGTGGATGGGTGCCCAAGTCTTCTATGCCAAAGCCATGCTTCTCTATCTGTACTCCCATGAGCCAACATCACAGTCCCTTGATGAGTCACTTCGTCCACATAATACAAACCTTGGCGTTCAGTGCCACGCCCAATGATCGTCCCCGTCCTGATGTCCTGTAAGATACAAAAGGTGGGATGCATTAGAACTGAGCAATTTAATTCCTTGGTTACATGGCTAATTGATAAGAGCTTATGTGATAGGGAAGGTATATAAAGACAGTTAGACAATCTCAAGGTTGGTGAGATTTCAACCGTCCCCCCTCCTTTAACTGTACAAACTTCCCCATTTGCAGTTTGAATATGGGTTTTTGATGGTTTTGACATAGCTTTTATATCAGAGAGCTCATAAGTCATGGTATCAGTTGCGCCACAGTCAAAAATCCAAGACTTGTTGCATTTATCACCATTTTTTGCAATATTAGCTCTACCAAGGACCCTTTTTCCATTTTTTTTCTGGTCAGGACCCGCGTTTTGATGGGTAGTTTTTGGTGATTCATAATTTAGAGGGGTACCATTAAGTAATTCTAATACTTCATGGGAAAAGAATTTAGGATTTAAAATGGAGGGACTGGAATTGGTTTTAACAGAATCAAAAGGGTGAGAAGTGGAAGGGCTTGAGTTATAAAACTCAACCCCTTTACCTATAACGTTGTCATCAGAATCCCCTGGAACAAATCTGGCTGCCATCGCTATCCCCCCAAAACCTTCTTCTCTGCCAGCTTTATCGTGGTCTCCGCCATTTTTTCCAGTTCCGGTAGCATGGTTACTGCTGCCGCCAGAAGATTGATGGTTGCCAGTGGTAGCGGCAGCCCTTCCACCATCTTTGCCGCCCTTTTTATGTCCATCGGTCCACCATTCCGGGTAGCCAACTATCCGAAAGCATTGCTCTTTTGTATGTTTGCTCATACCACAGTGGCTACATTTTAACTTGGATTTGTCCACTCGAGTTGACGACCCGTTTGACCCACGGTCTAATCGATGATAGCCCTTTGATACAAGCCCTAATCCTTCATGTTGTGCCGCCACTAATCCAGCTGCTATGCCTTGTGATTCACCAGAGGTGGCTCCCAGAATATTCTGGTGAGCAGTTTCTTTCCTTACCGCCGCATACGCTCCTTCTGCCGTCGGTAGAGGGTCCCACCGTAAGATTTCCCGTTTTATCGGGTCGTACTTGCGGTCAAGAGCACTCAAAAACTGAAACAGTTTTTGTTCAGCCCTAATCTTATTATACATAGTGATGTCGTTGGGACAGGTCATGGGATTAGGGTCTCTCCGGTCAATTTCGCCCCAAATGCCTTGCATAATGATCCAGAATTCCTCCAACGGTATGTCCTTCTGCTTAATCTCATTCGCTTTGACATGGAGATCGAAAGTTTGTAACTTGTCCTTGCCGCTACTGTATGTAACAACCAGAGCATCCCACAGTGCTTTTGCTGTTGGGAACTCGGTTAAGTTGCTGGCGAGGGCAGGGTCAATGTTTTGTATGAGCCATGAGAACACCACGAGATCGTCTTGTTCCCATTGCTCGAATTTTTCATCGGTTGCTTCTGGAGGGTTAGTGGTCAAATGGTTCAGCAATGCTTTCGACTTTCCGCCTATCACGACTCGGATCATCCGAGCCCATAGAGCGTAGTTCTGGCTATTAAGGTTGAGGCTTATTTTGAGGCTATCAGAGAGGTTCTGTTTTGGATTTTGATTTTGGGTTTGGGTTTGGAGGCTTTGTTTGAGAAAATTGGCTAACTGGGTTGAAAAGTCTTCATGACTTGTCGTGTTGTGTGAGCTATCGTCGTCGGACATGGCTTACAGGTCGGTATTCGGTAGATGATGAGCAGAAAGGGTGTTTAGTCCAAGGACCACTTTACTGCTCTGATACCATATTGTTTTGATAATCAGAGAGCATTGTAAAGAGTTATTGTATTGAGATAATGCAGTGCTTTACAAAGAAAACTACAGGACCATTTATAGGGATATTACAAAAAATAAATAAAGGAAACCCTATAAACTGTGGGCTGTCATTAGCTGTTGATTAGCATGATTGCAAATCCTTTATTTTTGGTCAAGGTTGTGATGAGGAATTCGGATCCTTAAATTCCTCAGTCTTTGACTTTCCTTTCTAACAATATATATATATATATATATATATATATATTATAATAATTATTAACAAATTCAAGTGGATCCATTTCCTACCCCTACCCAACCCCCACCCCCACCCCACCTTCTTCTCCCCTCTCTTTTCTCCATGTTTTGTCTGCAAACAACAATAAACTTCCACCACCGTAACAGATCCATTTCTTCTTCTCCCCTCTCTATTTTTTTGTGATTTTCCACTCTGTTATTGATTTTTTCACAGATTTGTTCTTCAAATCGTAAGACTTTGAGAGTTGTAAACTCAATCGGTTGTTGATTATCGGATTAAATTTTTTTTCAACCTTGAAGACAACAAATTTCTTCATCTGATTCTTGAAATTTGAGTTGTTCTTGTTCTTCGCGATCAATTTTCTGTTGCAGAGTAAGATTTGCGTATTTTTTTCTCCAATCTTTGTTCTTAAAATATCAAATCAGTTTGCCTGTTAATTTGTGGAGGTGGTAGGTTGAAAGTGATGGCGGAGGTGATGGGTTGAAGGTGACAGTGGTGGCGGTGGGTTTATGGTAGAGGTGGAGGCGGTGGGTTAACTGAGAATTAGGTGAATTTGATTGTGAAATAGGAGAAGATTGAGTTGGTGGCAGCTGGGTGGAGGTGTTACGGTGGTGTAAGGTTATTATCTTTTGCAGAAAAAAGATGGAGAAGAGAAAGGGGAGAGGAAGGTGGGGGTAGGGCCTAGGGGTTGGGTAGGGGTAGGAAATGGGACCCGTTTGAATTCGCTAATAATTATAATTTATATATTTTTAGTTTTTTTAATTGTTGTGGGGAAAATATGTCCATTTCACATACACTTAACTGAAAAATCTAACTTAGGTTAATGCTAAGGACCACCCGAGTGCAAAAATTACAAACACTGGGACCAAATGTGTAATTATTAAACCACTAGGACCAAGTCTGCAATATTTGCGAACCACAGGGACCAACCAAGCATTTAACTCTTAGACAAAATGAAAATTAAATTAAAATATCTTTAATGCATAAGGATTAAAATTTTGAATAAATTGCCAATTTTCTCTTTTTTATTTGATCTTCAGCACCAAATTAGTAAAAACAAGCGTGTCTCAACGTTACATTCAGAATTTTAAAAACATTACACAGTTACCATGAGAAAAAAAAAAATTTATAGTTGACATGTGTCGCTTTTATTTTTGGATAAAAGTTATATCCAAATATAGAAAAAAATGGTATATTCGAAATTTTATAAAATATTATATACCAAAGCTATAAGACAGAAAATATATTTAAAATTAATTATAATATTAAAATAAATTAAAAAAATACAGAGTTAATTACTGTTTTCGTCCCCGTGGTTTGTCAAAAATCACTATTCCAGTCCATTAGTTTAAAAATTACGATTTTAGTCCCTGTGGTTTCACCTTTGTAACCATTTCAATCATGTGGTTTCACTTTCGTAACCATTTGAGTCCCTGTGGTCTGTTAAGTACAGGGACTGAAATGGTTACGAGGTGGACTAAAATGGTTACGAAAGTGAAACCACAGGGACTGAAATCGTAATTTTTAAACTAATGGACTGAAATAGTGATTTTTGACAAACCACAAGGACGAAAACAGTAATTAACTCAAAAATAAAATTCTAAGGCACGATGGAGTTGATTTTGAAAGCTCGAAACACACTTTACTGGGCCGGGGCTAGTTGGTATCGAACGAGTGCAACAAAATAGAATGTTTCAAAAGAAAGAAGCCCGTTGAGAAAGCCTTGGGTTCGGTCAATACTATCAAACCTCACGTGTTTAATCAGTAAAAACAAACACAAAAATAAAATGCTATACCGGTATATATATAAAATCTTAATTTAACCTTCTGTAAAATGCTAGGGATGAACATTCGGTACCGTGTCGGTTATTTTTTTGTATCGGTACCTAATTTTTTTCTTTTCTCGGTACCTATATTTTGGTTGATTTACTGGTACCATACCGGATGTATTCGGTGCCGGTACCGGTAACCATTTTCTCCGTGTTTCGGTATCATGCTCATTCCTATGAAATACTATATGCTAGCTGACGAGGTATGACCCAGAATGGCTAACCTGACCCGGTCATTACCTATTATTTTATTATAAATATATAATTACACATGTTTATTCTAGAATCTTCTATTCTGCATGGATAAACCACGTAACCGAATCCCCAATCTTTTGGGAAGATCATGCAAATCCCTAACTTATCGGAGTCCATCCTAAGTTAGAGGAAACCCTAATGGTAAACTATAAATAGATGTAAACATCAAAGGTATGCATTATTCCGCTCTCGTTTTACCCTCCCTCTCTACACATATTTTCTTACTCCCAAACCGAGACTTATTCTCACGCCAGAGGGTGGTTACAGGAATAACCCCATTCCTGTAACGAGTCCTAACGGTGTTCTGTTTTGCAGTTAGTGGTTCTGATCGCCAAGAGTTAAAGTCCTAGTCGGAGCTTACCGTTTAGGTTAGTGTTTCTTCATTAGCGCCATCTGTGGGACCGTTCGGTAGTATCTGTGAACCTAGACCCAATGGCAAGCGATCAGAACACGACAACAACACCAAGCCAAGCAGTAATAACCAGTAATCCGCTGCTGATGACGAGTTCTGTGGTTACCACTATGCCGGCATCACCCGCCATAATCAGGTATTTGGACCAGGAGTTTGAAGCAGAAGCACCACCGGGTTTTTCGAGGCCATCAGTCGTCCCTTCCGAGGCGGCAGCTGCAGACCCTCTCTCTTACACCTCGTGGCAACTACGACCGGTGGCTCCAACCACAGCAACCACTATTGCTTCTGCCCCAGCATCAACGACAAGTGCACAGACAATACGTCACAGCACCATGCCCGTTATCACATCCGTGGGTCCAGGCAACATAACACAGCAAATGAGCATGGCCCAATATTATCAGTCGTCTCTCATGCACGCAATGCCACCGCTGTATTCAGCGGCGCTTATAGCAGCGTTGTCCACGCCACCGCTGTATTCAGCGGCGCTTATAGCAGCGTTGTCCACGCCACCCCATCAGCCGATAATCATGCCCGCCGGAATCATGAACCCTCCAGTCACACCTAGGAATCAAGCTTATTTCCCGGGCTATTACTATGCACCTCCTTATGGGTACCTACTCCCATATAATAACCAGGCATACCCCCTTCAGATGGCAGCACAAAGTTACATACAGCAGACGCCATACGCGGCCTACATGCCACCCTGGTGCTCTTTCCCAACATCGCAACCCACTTATGGTCAGACCCCGCCTACAACGGAACCTATCTATAACATGGGCAATACATCAAGACCTCGTTTCTCTCCAAACGAGAGTCCTAGCTCAACACTCAACCTTAACACATCCCAGCCTCCTGTCACCCAAGGAATAAGCCTGGGGGAGCGACTCAACAAGTACAACCCATCGATGTGGAAGATGATGACCTTACCAGGCTTTACAAGCCTGCAAACGCCACATTCAAATCCAAATCCACAAGGAGGATCGCTGAGGCCCCGATCAAAGAGAAACCCAAGATGCCCCAGACAGTGGGAAAATACGATGGTTTAAGTGACCCTGATGACCATCTGAATCTGTTCAAGAGTGCCGGGGAGGTAGCCTTCTGGCCCAGGCCTCTTTGGTGCAAGATGTTTGTACAAACGCTGGTTGGGGCAGCACGAGTATGGTGGGATAGTTTACCAGTGGGGGAAATCGATAGCTTCGAAGACCTCGTATCCAAATTCCAGCTGCAGTTCAGTCAGCAAAGGCGTCACGCCAAAGACAGAAACGAACTTCTCCACATACGTCGGCGAGACAACGAAACAGTGGAATGTTTCATCGTTAGGTTCAACAAAGAAAGCCTGGTGATCCTAGGCATAACAAACGACTTGGCTTGTGGTGCTTTCCTACAAGGAGTAAACGATGATGAATTGCTAAGGACATTATATGGAAGGAATGGCGTGCCCTCAACCATAGATGAAATCCTTAGAATAACTAAAGTGTACGTCACACAAGAAAAGACGGTGGCTGCCAGTCATACTGCTAATAGGAAATAGGAAGCACAAAAAAGTCAAGATGATAGGATGCAGCGGAACTCCATAGGCAAGAATAGAGGAAACAGGTTCCAGAAAAGCGACCGACCAGACTCGCTGTATGACAGGTCCAGGAGCTCTTATTCAAGAAACGAATCTTCCTCCAAGTCGAGGTCTGAATACCCTAATCTGAGTAAAACACCAGCAGAAATCCTGGCCTCTGAGAACCTAAAACTCAATCCTCCCAAATCGTTGAAAGACACGCCCAACAAAGACACCAGTAAATATTGTGAATACCACAAGGGCAATGGCCATGATACCAACGATTGCTATCAGTTGAAGAAGCAGATTGAGTATTATGTGAAGACGGGGAAACTGGCTCACCTGGTACGACACATAAAGAATGGCCCGCCCCTAGCAAGGAAGATACGGATAAAGGGGCGGGCAAGAGACAGTGGGAGCTAAACATGGTATACGCCGATAAAGGAAAGGGAGCGAAACGGAGCTTCTCCACACTCGAACCTTGGATGCTGGCAACCATGACGGTCGAGCTACGTGTTGAGGATTCACACCTCACCACTGACCCCCTCATCATATCCGCCATTGTAGGCGACTACAACATGAGAAGGATCCTGGTGGACATCGGGAGCTCTGAAGATATAATCTATGAGCACTGTTTCAACAGGATGCAACCAAAAGAAAAGAAACTTCTCGAATCAGTACACGCCCCTATTAAGGGGTTCACCGGAGAAAAGGTTGATCCAATTGGCCAAATCACCTTTCCGGTAACATTCAGACTCGCCCCTCGTGAAAGGACCATACTCCTCACATTTCTTGTGGTACGTGCTGAATGCTACCACAATGTAATAATTGGAAGGTTCACCCTGGGAAAACTAAACGCTGTAGTCTCCACGGCACGTGGATTCATGAAGTTCCCCACACTGTGGGGGATTGCAACAGTTTACCGAGACAAGGTGGGTGAAGTTTTGGACACCAAAAGATGCCGCCAGGGACCTACCAGTGCAATCGGCCAGAAAGGTGGGTTTTGAGCATGCGCCACCCTGAGCAAACAGTTACAATAGGAGACAGCTTCTCTCTTGAAGTAAAAAACAACTTGAAATAGTTGCTAAGGAGGAACGCTGATATCTTTGCTTTTGAACATTCAGATATGACCGGGATACCCCAGGATAAGGTAGAGCACAGGTTAGCTACACTCCCAGGCATAAACCAGTGGCCCAAGGAAAGCGTAGCATGGCCCCTGATCGAAGAGATGCAGTAGTAAGAGAAGTACGAAAGTTGGTGGAAGCTGGAATCCTTCAGGAAATAAAATACCATACATGGGTGTCAAACCCCGTTATGGTCAAAACACCAGATGGCATGTCACACCCCAACCGATGGCGGAAACATTGGGGCGCGACACTGAGCGAAACAGATTGTCCATGAGTATCCATAACAACTATTCATTACCAGATAATTAAACGTCATGTCCCATACCACAACATATCCAAATAAAAACAGTTAATACAAATAATTGTCTAAAAAACAAATACTGTTCCGACGACTCAGATTTAAGCGTGACATAACTAGACCCCTAGCTTGATTCACCAAAACACAGCAATTCCTAGCATCTTAAGCACCTGTCACATACGTTAAAATAAAGTCAATACACATAATGTAAAGGTGAGCATATAAGTTTAATAGTAATAGTAGAGTTCGAAATTGTTTACGCATAACAAGCATGTAACATGTATAATGCGAAGCTAGTAGGTTATCGATAATGAAATATGCACAGACTAGACTGCGAGTTGTAGAATGCGCAACACATATCACCACTGTGACATGTGAGAGGTAACCTTAATAACCCCCGTCCACGACAGGTGCTGAGTCCAAACAAATAGTACTATCGTTGCTAAGGCGTCAGGCAACATTCACTGTGTTAACATAACATACGAGCATTCATCGAGTAACAAGTAACATGCAATAATGGTCAACGTATAAATAGTGTTTGCGTTGTGTGATTGATTGTGATTTAGCATAAGTAACGTATGTAACACCCAAAAGTGCATAAAGCAAAAAGGGATCGAGTATACTCACAGCGATGGAAATGGATTGAAGGGAGCGCTAGAGTGATTAGCCTGAACAGTTAACAATAGCATAAGCGAAGAGGGGTGCGTAAAACGGGGAAAAGTGACCAAGCGTCGGATGGTAATCCGATCGGATGGCCAGTCGATCGGATGTCAATCTGTTCGGATGGTCATCTGATCGGATGGCCATTCGATTGGATTGACATTCGTTGGTAAGGATGTGTTTGTGTATGATGGCTTTGAAGTTTTCGTTGTAGCATTTTGAAAATAGAGAAGTATCTCTACCCTTCAGGTCGATCGATCGAACGACAATTCGATCGGATAGCGATCCGATTGGCAAGACACTTAGTGAGAACAAGTTCACAGCAGGATGGTTACTCGATCGGATGGCAATCCGATCAGATAGCAATCCATTGGAAACTACTGTCCTTTGAAAAATTAGAAATGTCTAAGTGTTGATAATTTAAGTGAAGTCCGATCGGATTGCTGTTCGATAGGATGGCAATCCGATCGGATGGCAATCCGATAGAACTGACTGAACATTGAACATGCTGAAAATTGTTAAGTGTTAAAATCCTCAAGTGCAATCTGATCGGATTGCAGTTCGATCGGATGGCAATCCGATCGGACAGCAATCCATCCCAACGATTCCAATCGTTTTGAACTTGATTATTTTGAAAGTTTGTGGTTCGTTTGAGAAGGTTTGACAACGTGCTAAACAACAGAAACCCCTTCTTGACACAAGTGATCCGATCGAACAGGAATCACCGTAGTCCGATCAGTTAACTGTTCGAGACGGTGGTTCATGCTTATCCCGAAATCAGTTGTCCCTTGGATAGAATTCAGATCTTGAACCAACACATCACTAGGAAAGAATAGAAGGACGGAACGAGCTCCGATTCTATCGGTTTTGAGTGCATTGAGTGTAAAAGAGTTGAAAGAAAGTTAGGAAACCATCTTTCAATCCTTTTTAACCATGAATATGTGTTGATCTATGCGAAAACATTGTTTATTCATGTGGAAATCCTTCAGATCTAAGTTGTTCTTTGTGGAATGAAGCCAAACCTTGAAGTTCATAAAAACTCCATGATGACATCACCCTAGAACACCTCGAATCCGGTGATTTCACGGTTAAAAGTTAAGATTCAATGGTGAAAAGATGAAGGAGTGCGTGTAGATCAAAGAAGTACAAGATTTGAGTTGTAAACTTACAAGAATCGCGAGAAATCGAGAGAAAAGAGAGCTTGAGTTCGGCTGGTCGAGTAGAGGAGCTGTCACATCACAATGATGTGACAGGAGGGTATTTATAGGGTTTCCCAAAGTGGAAAGTGTATAGGTGTCGGATTGGTCACCAATCGGATGGCAATCCGATCGGATGGCCACTCGATCAGTTGGCCACTCGATCTAGGTGTCTGGCGTGTTGCGTTTTGTCATTTTGATTCGCGTGTTGAGCGTTGCGATGCGATCCGAGTGAGCGATGCGATAGTATTAACCATTAGTTACACAAATAACCTAACTACTATATCTAACATACAATCACTATAAATAACCTGCGTTTAGCGTTTGTGATTTAGATTGCGATGCGATAGAATTGCGATTAAGCACCTCAACATAAACATAACATGCACAAGTAACACATAATAGCACACACACGTAAAACAATATCCAGAACACATAATTCGAGTTGCGATTGCGATAGCGATAAGTCGATTAGCGATTAAACATGCGATTAAACCTCGATTATTAATAGATACTCCACATAATACAACTAAAGCAATTAAATAATAGAATTCGATTACAAGTCATTAACGTACAATCAAAAGTTAATCAAGGAGTAACAGATCACAATTAGCAATCTTTTCTTCCTTTGACTTTGACTTTGACTTCCCAAAAGCGGGTTGTTACATGGCACATGACGGATGTGCATTGACTTCAAAGACTTGAACAAGGCTTGCCCAAAAGACGCCTATCCGCTGCCTGAGATGGATTTCAAAGTTGACTCCTTGGTCCCTTTTAGGTACAAGTTCTTCTTAGACGCCTACAAGGGGTACCACCAGATCAAGATGTGAAGAGAAGACGAAGAAAAAACTGCATTTCACACCGACGTGGGTGTTTTTTGTTACACCAAAATGCCTTTCGGTTTATGTAACGCTGGCCCCACTTACCAGCGGCTAATGGACAAAGCCTTTGAAAAGCAAATTGGCAGAAATTTGGAGGTATATGTCGATAACCTAGTAATCAAGAGCAGGGAAGAAAAGCAAATGCTCGAAGTTATCAAGGAAACCTTTCAAAAGCTAAGAGAATACAACCTTAAGCTCAACCCCAAGAAGTGTTCATTCGGGGTAGAAGATGGTAAGTTCTTGGGGGTAGTGGTCACTCGGGACGGCTTTAAAGCCAACCTGGAAAAGATAACTGCTATAACGCGAATGCCCTCCACCAGAACTTTAAAAGAGGCACAAGCACTAAATGGGGTTTTAGTGGCTATAAACAGGTTCTTGGCAAGACACACCGAGAAGTCTTTGCCATTTATAAAAACGTTGAAAGACTGTCTCAACAAGAAAAACTTCAAATGGACCAGTGAAGCAAAAGAGGCCTTGTAAGACATGAAGCGGTTCATTGAAAAGTTACCTATGCTGACAGCGCCATACCCAGAGGAACTTTTGAAGATGTACCTGGCGGTAACCCACAACGCTGTAAGCGCGGTACTCATGGTTGAAAGGGATGGAAAACAAATGCCCATATACTATATTAGCCGGTTACTAGCAGGCCTTGAAACGCGGTATCCAACACTAGAAAAACTGGTACGTGCACTGATACATGCCACCCGACGCCTCCGAAGATACTTCCAAGGGCATCGCATGAAAATTCTAACAAACTACCCCTTGCAGGAAATTTTACATAAGCCAGAAATCTCTGGACGGTTAGCTAAATGGGCAATTGAGCTGGGAGCCCTAGACATTGAATACCGAAAACGAACAACAATCAAGGGGCAGGTAATCGCCGACTTATTAGCTGAAATTCCTGATGGAGAAGTAATACAAGACCCCGTGGTTAATGACATACCCGAATCTAGCACAGCCATGCAAACCTGGAAGTTATACATAGACGGGTCTTCCAGTGGAAAAGGAGCCGGAGCGAGCCTCATGCTAATAAGCCCGGATGCAATAAAATTGATGTACGCCATGCGGTTTGACTTTGAATGCTCCAACAATGAAGCAGAGTATGAAGCGGTGTTAGCGAGTTTGAGAATGGCCCAATCCATGGGTGCAACAAGGGTCGATGCATATGTTGACTCTTTACTGGTCAATAACCAGGTGAATGAGACTTATGAAGCCAAAGATGAGACGATGGCAAAGTACTTGGCTAAAACCAAGGAACTCATAGCTTCTTTTGACAACGTCACACTCAATCACGTCCATCGAGGAAAGAATCAAATAGCTGTCGCCCTAAGCAAGCTGGCTACTTCGGGCATGGAAAAGGAAGTGAAGGTGGAAACGCTACAGTCACCTTCCATAGAGGCCCGGGAAGTATCCGCCAGCGGAAGAACCTTGTTGGTATACTCCCATCTTAAAATTCCTCATAAAAGGGGAATTACCCTCCGCCAGTGGCGATGCCCAGAAGATACAAACAAAGGCGTTACAATATGAGGTAAACAACGGCGTCCTATACAGGAAGTCGTATTTGGGACCACTATTATGATGTGTATCCCCAACGGAAGCTAAGTACCTGATCCAATAAATACATGCCGGTATATGTGGCATTCACGCCGGACCCCGGGCAGTCGTTGCTAAAATCCAAAATGCTGGGTACTACTGGCCCGGGATGCATGAAGACGCGGTAGGCGAACTCAGAAAATGCCGCAGTTGTCAAAAGTATGCTCCACAGACACTCCGCCCTAAGAACAACTTGATTCCTGTTACAGCAGCATGGCCTTTTCAAAAATGGGCGAGGGATATCGTGGGACCATTCCCGCTGGCCCCTAGGAAACTAAAAAATTTAGTCATGGCAATCGATTATTTCACCAAGTGGGTCGAAGCAAAACCATTGGCCAAGATAACTGCTGAAAATGCCAAGAAATTCCTGTGGGAACATATCATCTGAAGATTTGGACTGCCGCTATATCTTGTGAGCGACAATGGAACACAATTCACAGACAAAGTCCTACAAGATTGGTATGCTGAGCTGCAGATTCAACAAATCTTCACATCAGTTGCACACCCCCAAGGAAACGGCCATGTGGAAAGGGCAAATAGGAGTCTGCTGGACGGAATTAAAAGAAGGTTAGGATACAAAGGAAGCTCCTGGGTGGAAGAATTGCCAAACGTCCTCTGGGCACATCGAACTATGCCCAAGACAAGCAACAACGAAACCCCTTTCAGCCTAACTTATGGCACAGAGGCAATGATACTCGTGGAAGTTGGGTTACCTTCGCTAAGGCGCCTAACAACTAATGATGATAATGACAGGTTCCTACGGGAAGGGCTGGACCTCCTAGAAGAACGGCGCGAAGCCGCCGCCATTAGCGAGGCAAAATACAAGAAAACCTTAGAGAGGTATTATAATCAACGCGTGGCTCAGCAAACCTTCAAGGAGGGCGAGTACGTCATGCGGGATAACGAAGCCAGTAGAGCGGAACCTTCAGGCAAGCTGGGACCCAACTGGGAAGGCCCTTACATAATCCAAGAAGACTTAGGTAAAGAGGCTTACCGCCTACCCAGACTAGATGGCACAGCGGTTCCACGCAGTTGGAACGCTGGCCAGTTGAAAAAATGTTACATGTAGACTTCCGCCCCTAACGATGGGTTTGACTATTTTCTTTTTTGAACAAGTGTAATCCATCAAGAACGATGTCTCTTTTTATTTTAAGTTAATAAAAATTACCTTTTTATTCTCTTTTGTTGCCTACATGTACACTAACAATTACCACCGCATTTATACTACATATCACGGTACAAAAAAAAATTACTATCGCATTCAAACTGCATATCACGGTAAAAAATGTCTCTGACACGAAATATTTTTCATATATAAGTCAGATGATCAAAACTATACAGCGCTAAGAGTGGGTATCTTGGTAATAGATGCATTAACCACTATAAAAGATAGGTATTTTGGTAATAAATACATACAACTATCTTATAAAACCAAGTACTTGTCCCTGTTGTTAAACACCAACATATGAGAATACCAAAAAACGAACATGTTCTACTATACTACACATCGGGAAACATTGCTAACACATCTGCAGGGGTGTGTAATGCCTCACCGTAATACTCCAAGGGATAGGGATCGATGATCAAGTCATTAACATTCACCTCATCAACCAGAGAAACTGGCATCTTCTGATCTTCGACTGAACTTACACATCGACGACCAAACCGGCGTCGCTGGTACACCGTCCTACATCGTTTTGTATACTCGGGAGGAAATGCCTGCATCAAGGTGTCATCCGTTAAGAACACCACAACGATGTCAGCCTTAACCTGAGCACGGGAAGGGCTGCCATCTTCGATCCCTTTGCAAGACCTATTTACACAAGGCATGGTATCGCGAGAGTTAGCCTTTTTTCCTCTCATCGTCTTATCCGTCACCGGATCCTGGAGACGAACCAGAGCTTCTGCTGCGTCCAGGTTTCGAAGTATGTCGGAAATTTTCCAATTACGGCATTTTCGCTCCATTTTTTCATTTACCAAATTTGGAAAAAGCAAGACACAATTTATAAAGGGTTAAGAAGGCTGACAACCGTGACGACAGCAAATTTAATAGCATGGCATCATTACACGTCAAATCGCCACACTTAAGTAAACGGCGGCATTATCATAATGATAAGTGCGTTGATTGTCTGGCAAAAATTGAGTGCTTACACGCACCCCAAACAAAACGAAACAGTGTTTTTACAAAATATTTAAGGAACAGTGGAAATAACAAATAAAAAACACTCATTCCTCTCCAGATTCCTCCGCCACATCCAACATCTAGCGTACAGAGTCCACGCCGTCTTCGGCCACCTTGTCAACCAGCTCCGCATACATGGGCAGTGGGTTATTATAAGCTGCCTCAAGAGCATCTGCCATCTCCGCTGTCAGTTTTCCTCTATTCTCCTGGAACTTGGGAGTGATCCTACCCGTTTGTTGGCAATTAAAATAACCCTCGTAGACTCCATCATGGTGCCCTGACTTATAAGAGGCAGTAGATAAGAGGTCCAAGAGAGTAACAAAGGACTCTAATTGACGGAGATACTCAAAAGCCCCAACCAAGCCATTGGTTATCAACCAGTTCCTATCACCCTGTAAACCAGCTAGGCGGCTAGTCAGGCTATCGATTTCGGCGTTGGATTCATCCAAGGCACTCTCCGTCTCTTTAAGACGCGCCTGTTGGACTGTTGAAGATTGTACAAGCTGATTTTTCTCTGAAATGAGAGAGTCACACACCTGCTGCAACCCCCTAAGCTTTTCCTCCCGCTCCTCCAGCTCAACTTGTTTGCCCTGGACTTTGGCATTAGACGCCTCTAACTCCAGGGTCAAGTTTTGGTACCTCTCCTGCACCTGAGACATAAAATCAGTGTCAATACGAAACTTTTCCACCTCAACATATAACTCAGATCTCACCTTTTGAGCCTCAGTGACGGCTTTACGTTCCAGCTCTTCGTGAACAGCCTTGGCGTGAGAAAGGATTCGATCCTTTTCCGCTATATCACGGGCCCACATTACCATTTCTTCAGCAAGGTTGGAGGTTACATGCTTCAGATCTTCCTCTGCCTTGTTTTTCTCAGAAACAAACCGACTCTCCTTGAGACCAGCAGCCTGGAGTCGGCTTTCCAAGTGATACTTTTCATCTATCAGCTCCTGAATAGTAACCCGCGCCTAGTGAAGCTCATTGTTATCATGCATCCACCGGCGGCGGATTTCTGCCAACCTCCGGGGTTTATTGACAACATCCACCATCGTCGCGTTCATCAGGCCTCATTATCTAGTCCCTCTACATAAGCTGATTCAGCCGAGGGGTATGCCCGTTCAACCCAGTGATGAACCACTGGAGGGAAAACCAGCCTGGAGGACTCCGCAATCTTCCACTTAGGTTGATAGCGTTTGTCCTGAGCATACGGGTCCCAACAAATGGTGGGAAGATAAAGATCATCAGCTAAACGGACCCCGTCATCAACAACACCACCACTAGATCCCCCAGTATCACTTACAGTGGTATCCGTGGCACTTGTTGCCTCACCAGCAATAGAAGTTATAGGTATTTCCTTCTCCGACTCAGAAAAACGCCAACAGGAGAATCAAATAGGGATACGGGTGTAGAGCTGGAGAACAGCGACCACAGCAGTTGTGAACACCGGCAGTAGCATTGAAGAGCTAACAGCGACATCACTCGCCTGGGATATAAGGTCTGAAAGGCTTTGCCCGCCAGCCACGGAGGAAACAATTTCACTAGAGGACCCACCCCCAACTTGGGCCTCAGCAAGGGAACCTGCATCAAACCAGACATTCAGAACAAGAATACAGGAACCCAACTCGTACATTGACAAATAAAATCACTTACCAGCAGGTAAGGCATGAGCAGCCTTGATTTCTTGAAAGGAGGTCAAAGGAGGCATCATCCTACGTCTCTTGGGCGCATGTTGTGGACTCACCAAACTGGTAGGGGCGGACGTAACAACAGCACCCTCCGGAGTCGCGACGATACTAGCCGCCACAGAAAAAGCAGTTGCCCCCGCGGTAACGATTTTCTTACCGGATATCCTTATCCGGGATGGCCTTTTCGCCTCCTCCAGAGAAACTCTGCTTCCCCCGCTGGGGGGAGGCCTAGACACATAAACAGTTGGATCCGACGGGACAGCGGGAAGTAGAAATTGCTCGAGATGGATCTTCAGTACATCGGGCTCCTATTCCCCAATCACGTGGTGCGCGGACCTTAAAGCAGCGTTCCGAGGAGGATCAACGAAGGCAAACAAACTCCATTTACCTATTTGACATTTATACACATTAAAACAAACACAATTTGCAAATCAAATTAAAAGCAAATTGACACATACCTTCATCGAGCCTTTGAAAGGCAGGGTACAACCGGATATCACGCCATAGCAAACTCATCCCCGCCATCACCAGGGCCCCCTCCGGGATCACCGTGCACTCGGAGGGGCGTTGGATCAACCTCTTAAACAGAGCGTTCTCAACGTAGGCATCAGCAGGGGGACCATCATCCTTGAATTTATCCTTGGCCCCCATTTCCCTCCATTGCATTTCCCCGGGGATAACACTGGCATCAATATAGAAGAACTTCTTCTTCCAGTCCTTATCCCTGGAACTGGAAGGGATGTCCCTCAGACAAGACACACCAATGTCTCGTTGATCAAAGGTAAAAAAGGGGGATTTCCACACAAGAACGAAAAAAGCCCTAAACACTGTAATTTCGGGGATATGACCCAGGGCTATGCAGTCAAATTCAAAGTGATGAAGCTTAACTAACCCTAAAGGATGCAGTTGAGAGATATGAATGGGATATGCGTCAAGAACGGACTTACAAAATTTGTTGATGGGCAACCGAAAGTTGTAGAACTTGAAGAAATCACTAAACATGGTAATTTTGCCCTGTTTTAGCGGAAATGTTGTATCTTGTTTTGATGGTAACACCGGATTCCATTCCGGTTTGATATCATACTCTTGCACGAGATTGTTGAACGATATCGACCCCCATTTGCAATACAGTGCATCAGAACTTGTTTGGGCCGAAGAAGATTCGCCGGTTTTGGAAGCCATTTTTTGTAGTCAAGAAATTGAAGAAGTTGAGAGGAAAGATCGAAATGGGAAAACCCTAAATGGGGAACCTATTTATAGGAAAGGGATAACAACCTTTCGAATTCAAAAAGGCAAACGGATGGGAACGCGTGCCAAGACAGGGCATATACAACTGTCATCCTAATGATGACTTAACTGTCACACCCTTTCACATCGCCGCCATTTTTCAAAAAGGTAACGGTACTCCTACTCGAGAAACTTGCACTCAGAGGGGGTATTTTGACTTTTTCCTTTTTTAGTCCGATCCCATGAATTTCATTTCATAACTTCGGACTGGGGGGACATGACGAGGTATGACCCAGAACGGCTAACCCGACCCGGTCATTACCTATTATTTTATTATAAATATATAATTACACATGTTTATTCTAGAATCTTCTATTCTGCATGGATAAATCACATAACCGAATCCCCAATCTTTTGGGAAGATCATGCAAATCCCTAACATATCGGAGCCCATCCTAAGTTAGAGGAAACCCTAATGGTAAATTATAAATAGAGGTAAACATCAAAGGTATGCATTATTCCGCTCTCGTTTTACTCTCTCTCTACATATATTTTCTTACTTCCAAACTGAGACTTATTCTCTCGCCGGAGGGTGGTTACAGGAATAACCCCATTCATGTAATGAGTCCTAACGGTGTTCTGTTTTGCAGTAAGTGGTTCGGATCGCCAAGAGTTGAAGTCCTAGTCGGAGGTTAACGTTTAGGTTAGTGTTTCTTCACTAGCTATTTACTCTATGGTGTTTTCCTAAATGACACATCTATTACATAACTAAAGCACATCAAGCTGAAAACTTTGACCTTCAACGCGTGTTTCGTACAAAACTGAAACGAAAGAAAATCTAAGAAAATTCCTTTTTCTTATCTTACTTGTAATGAAGACAATGCACATGCTAGTATGCTACATCTCTATGTTTCTTTACAAATTTTGCGAGTTATCGGGACGCAATGTGCGTGTTTAGTTTAACGTGTTTACATTTCACTTACGTTTTCGTTCCAATTATGCAAGTTAACACAACGCAATGTGCATGTGTGGTTCAATGTTTTTATGTCTATTTTTTCCAGGGGCGGACCCACCCCAGCCCAAGGTGGCGGGCGCACTCCGGAAAAAAAATTAGTTCTATTTTCCGTCGAAATTCCAGTCCGCACCCTTTGGGCTCCGATTTTTTTTTAAATAACTACTTAACATATATAAACTTATACTACCCAACTTAACCCAAATACCCAATACCTTGACCCACTATTACTTTTTGAAAGAAAAGTAATACATAAGAAAGAGCGGGATGTGAAAGAGAAAAGGGGCCGATAGCAAGGGCGGACCTAAGCCCAGCCCAAGGTGGGTGGGCGCACCCCCGGGAAAAAAAAATTTAGTGCTAAGTTCCGTCGAAAATCCCGTCCGCACCCGTTGGAATTTTTCGTCCGCACCCCATGGAATTTTCCGTCCGCACCTCTTGGAATTTTTCGTCCGCACCCCTTAGGTAAAAAGTGTTATCAATTTCTATTTTAAAAATATTCTTTAGTAAACTCTTATTTTATAAAAAATACTACCTAAATTATATTACTTTTAATACCTAAATAACTAAACCTAAATACCCAATACATTTAACTAGCCCACTACTAAGTCTTAGCCGAATAAACAAACCCAACAAATCAACAATATTTCAAACTAAAATAAAATAAACAAGCCCAAAACCCATACATATTCTATCCTGCTCTCTTTATCGTCCTTGCACGCCAGTGATCAGAACATCAACAGCGACAACAGTGAACAGTTAGCAGCCGCATACCACCGTAATCAGCCACGGGTAAGTTTCTTTGTTATTTTTGATTATTTTTGGTTGGTATTATCCACCCCCAGCAGCCTATTATAGCCGCATACTAACCATAGTAGACATGTGTTTCGTTTTGTTTTCATTATGTTATGGTGGGTTATATTTTGTTAGTGGTGATATTTTGCCTTTTTTATAGCCGCATACAACTGTATGTTTGGCGTTTTTTTAGTGAAGAACGTTTGGCTTTTTTTATGGTGTATATGTTGTTCAGATGATTTTTAGGGTGATTTACATTATGATATTTAGGGCTTGAATAGTTGATACATTATGTAATATGTTATGGAGGCATGAACTTATAAATCAATTTGTTTGTGATAGCCGATAGGAACAATGAGCAGGGACGTTATGGCGCGATTTCTCAAGAGGAAAGTTGATACGTCTTCCGGATTCGTTGATGTGGATACTTGCGTAATCGGATTGGCGATGAGAATTTAAGTGAAGGTTGTATATGTTATATAGAGAAAGAGTTGCTTAAGAAAGTAGGTTTAGATGATGTTTTGGATAGATTTCAAAAAATGAAAACCCGTAGGACGACGTTTTAATTATGTTTGTAACAAGGTTTGACGTGTTTTTGATGATTATATAAATTAAGTTCTTTTGTTTTACATGAACCGACTCGACCCGATACAAACTGATTTTTTATTTATATACCTTGGAGACTAAAATTTTTAAGAATGTTCCGCACCCCCATGGAAAAATTCCTGGGTCCGCCACTGGCCGATAGGGTTCTTTTCCGGCTAGACCATCGCGGCTAGAAGCGGAGAGGGATGGTGCTCGAAGCTGTGCCATTCATCATGATGAGATGTCCCACAAACCCGTCGCCGTTTGTTTACTCCGCACACAAAAATCCATCAGATCTACGGTTTGCCGATTCTAGGGTTGGTGCTTGAAGATCCAAAAAGTGGTCGGATACTGTAAACCACGTTTAGACCTTGATGAGAATTCGAAGATCCGAACCTTCACACTGAGCAAGCCGTTAGGCTCGTCGCAGAGGTGGGAGGGCCACTCTGTGACAATCCTCCAACGTGAGGATAAGTATTTGCTTGAGAGAAAGTAAGGACGATGGTTCAGAAAATCGTACTTGTGATGTACTTGGTGGTGGTATTTATAGTAGTCAACTTTGATGATGTCATTCGGTTGGGACGCACCTTTTAGAGGTGCGTTTGTTTTGGTGACTAAGGGACGGAATGTTGAGGCGCGCATTCCTTTTGTTTTGGTCCGACCTTCTTGAAGAAGGTCTAGTTTCGGCTATGTATCTTCAGTGCTCAACATGTGTTTGCAAAGAGGGGCGATAGAGACGTAGTTGCAAGTTTACTCCAATGGCTAGGAACGACGAGGCTGTTTGGATAGTGAAATGCAGATGACGACAAAGGACGGTGTACTGTCGCCCGGAAATGGTAATCTTCTTCCGAAGTTCATTATGAAGACGGTTTGGTTTCTTCTGCCCGGCAAGTTATGTGTATCCCAATTTGTTCGTCTGCAAATTTGTATGTAAGTATTTTTTATATATAACTATGAAGGGATATGTTGATTGCTTGTTCATATTTACGATGGTTGTCTGTTCGGAAGTCGAAGAGGATGCGACGACGGTTTTATGTGAAGGTTAATGAATAAGTGTGGTAATCCGGGTGATATATTACCTTTGAATGTAAAACGCGACGGATTTTTTTTGTGGGCGTGTCGGTTTGAATGAAAGACACAACCCATGTTGGTTTTTGTATTGTTATATAATACCTTAAAAAGTTAAAATGGTAAATTCACATGTTATTTTTAAGTTTATGAGACGATTATGTTAAAACAATGTCGTTTTATTAATAACTTTAAACGTCAGAAGCTAGTTTTTATTAATATCAAGTAAATGACACTGGCTTAAAAAGTTAAAATGCTAAATTCACATGTTATTTTTAAGTTTATGAGACCAAATAGTTAACACAAGCACGTTTTCATATAAGCTAGTGTCATTTACTTTATCACTAGTAAATGACGTTTTCATATAAGCTAGTGTCATTTACTTAATCATTAGTATATGGGTCAAAATTTCCAATGATGGGGCAAAAGTTCCAATATTACCATTAGAAACTAAAATATGTTTCCAAAATAAGTCAAATTTCCTAGCATAGTAGCATGATCTGACCACAAACTTCAAAGTTTCATCTCTAAGGTCACTCGTAGTAGGGCTCTATATCACGCCAAAGTCATACGAGACGACCAAGACGGATCATCTATTATTCTTCAAGCGGTTGCCTCATAGGACCTTTGGGTTCGGTCGGCTTACTTTGGTGTCGCAGGGTTATACAATGGTATAAACGTTTTCGAACAATCTCCATTGGTAGGGGACTATATTTTTGGTAAAGCTGCAAAAACATCTTTTTATGCAAATGGAAACTACTACCTGCACGGATACTATTTGTGCGATGGAATTTATCCTAGGTATTCGATTGTCGTAAATACGTTTAGGGACCCGTACGATGAAAAAAGAGCTCACTTTAAAAAAGTTCAAGAGTCTTCGCGGAAGGACACTGAAAGATGCTTTGAGGGTTCTTCAACAACGGTGGCATTATTTGAGAAATTCTTGTCGTGCATGGACTAAAGAAAAAAATGAGAGATGCTATTTAAATTTGAAGGTATGCGTGGTCTAACTTAATATTGAAAGTATATCGAAAACAAATAAAGGAGGTCTGAAATCAAGAGAGAAAGAGAGTGGGAGAAATAGCATAAAAGGAATAATAGAAAGAACCATTTTTGACCCTTTCGAGACCTGTGTAAATCAAAATGAAAAAACAAATAAGAATGGCGTTAATATTCAGTCACCTCTTTCTTGTATCTCTGTGTATATACATAGATATATAGAGAGAAATAGAGTGAAAAGAGCGTGTGAATAAGATTTTAGGGGTGTGGGAATAAAATATCCATAAAAATCATAAAGATCATATGATTTCATAAATGCATTAAACCTGAATATGATTTCATAAATGGCAAGCGATCAGAACATGTCAACAACACCAAGCCAATCAGTAATAACCAGTAATCCGCTGCTGATGACGAGTTCTGTGGTTACCACTATGCCGGCATCACCCGCCATAACCAGGTATTTGGACAAGGAGTTTGAAGCAGAAGCACCACCGGGTTTTTCGAGGCCATCAGTCGTCCCTTTCGAGGCGGCAACTGCAGACCCTCTCTCTTACACCTCGTGGCAACTACGACCGGTGACTCCAACCACAGCAACCACTATTGCTTCTGCCCCAGCATCAACGACAAGTGCACATACTATACGTCACAGCACCATGCCCGTTATCACATCCGCGGGTCCAGGCAACATAACACAGCAAATGAGCATGGCCCAATATTATCAGCCGTCTCTCATGCACGCAATGCCACCGCTGTATTCAGCGACGCTTATAGCAGCGTTGTCCACGCCACCCCATCAGCCGATAATCATGCCTGCCGGAATCATGAACCCTCCAGTCACACCTGGGAATCAAGCTTATTTCCCGGGCTATTACTATGCACCTCCTTATGGGTACCTACTCCCATATAATAACCAGGCATACCCCCTCAGATGGCAGCACATAGTTACATACAGCAGACGCCATACGCGGCCTACATGCCACCCTGGTGGTCTTTCCCAACATCGCAACCCACTTATGGTCAGACCCTGCCTACAACGGAACCTATCTATGACAGGGGCAATACATCAAGACCTCGTTTCTCTCCAAACGAGAGTCCTAGCTCAACACTCAACCTTACCACATCCCAGCCTCCCGTCACCCAAGGAATAAGCCTGGGGGAGCGACTCAACAAGTACAACCCATCGATGTTGAAGATGATGACCTTACCAGGCCTTACAAGCCTGCAGACGCCACATTCAAATCCAAATTCACAAGGAGGATCGCTGAGGCCACGATCAAAGAGAAACCCAAGATGCCCCAGACAGTGGGAAAATACGATGGTTTAAGTGACCCTGATGACCATCTGAATCTGTTCAAGAGTGTCGGGGAGGTAGCCTTCTGGCCGATGCCTCTTTGGTGCAAGATGTTTGTACAAACGCTGGTTGGGGCAGCACGAGTATGGTGGGATAGTTTACCAGTGGGGGAAATCGATAGCTTCGAAGACCTCGTATCCAAATTCCAGCTGCAGTTCAGTCAGCAAAAGCGTCACGCCAAAGACAGAAACGAACTTCTCCACATACGTCGGCGAGACAACGAAACAGTGGAATGTTTCATCGTTAGGTTCAACAAAGAAAGCCTGGTGATCCTAGGCATAACAAACGACTTGGCTTGTGGTGCTTTCCTACAAGGAGTAAACGATGATGAATTGCTAAGGACATTATATGGAAGGGATGGCGTGCCCTCAACCATAGATGAAATCCTTAGAATAGCTAAAGTGTACGTCACACAAGAAAAGACGGTGGCGGCCAGTCATACTGCTAACAGGAAATAGGAAGCACAAAAAAGTCAAGATGATAGGGAGCAGCGTAACTCCATAGGCAAGAATAGAGGAGACAGGTTCCAGAAAAGCGACCGACCAGACTCGCGGTATGACAGGTCCAGGAGCTCTTATTCAAGAAACGATTCTTCCTCCAAGTCGAGGTCTGAATACCCTAATCTGAGTAAAACACCAGCAGAAATCCTGGCCTCTGAGAACCTAAAACTCAATCCTCCCAAACCGTTGAAAGACACGCCCAACAAAGACACCAGTAAATATTATGAATACCACAAGGGCAATGGCCATGATACCAACGATTGCTATCAGTTGAAGAAGCAGGTTGAGTATTATGTGAAGACGGGGAAACTGGCTCACCTGGTACGAGACATAAAGAATGGCCCGCCCCTAGCAAGGAAGATGCGGATAAAGGGGCGGGCAAGAGACAGCGGGAGCTAAACATGGTATACGCCGATAAAGGAAAGGGAGCGAAACGAAGCTTCTCCACACTCGAACCTTGGATGCTGGCAACCATGACGGTCGAGCTACGTGTTGAGGATTCACACCTCACCACTGACCCCCTCATCATATCCGCCACTGTAGGCGACTACAACATGAGAAGGATCCTGGTGGACATCGGGAGCTCTGAAGATATAATCTATGAGCACTGTTTCAACAGGATGCAACCGAAAGAAAAGAAACTTCTCGAATCAGTACACGCCCCTATTAAGGGGTTCACCGGAGAAAAGGTTGATCCAATTGGCCAAATCACCTTTTCGGTAACATTCAAACTCGCCCCTCGTGAAAGGACCATACTCCTCACATTTCTTGTGGTACGTGCTGAATGCTACCACAATGTAATAATTGGAAGGTTCACCCTGGGAAAACAAAACGCTGTAGTCTCTACGGCACGTGGATTCATGAAGTTCCCCACACCGTGGGGGATTGCAACAGTTTACCGAGACAAGGTGGGTGAAGTTTTAGACACCAAAAGATGCCGCCAGGGACCTACCAGTGCAATCGGCCAGAAAGGTGGGTTTTGAGCACACGCCACCCTGAGCAAACAGTTACAATAGGAGACAGCTTCTCTCCTGAAGTAAAAAAACAACTTGAAATAGTTTCTAAGGAGGAACGCTGATATCTTTGATTTTGAACATTTCGATATGACCGGGATACCCCAGGATAAGGCAGAGCACAGGTTAGCTACACTCCCAGGCATCAAACCAGTGGCCCAAGGAAAGTGTAGCATGGCCCCTGATCGAAGAGATGCAGTAGTAAGAGAAGTACGAAAGTTGGTGGAAGCTGGAATCCTTCAGGAAACAAAATACCATAGATGGGTGTCAAACCCCGTTATGGTCAAAACACCAGATGGCATGTCACACCCAACCGATGGCGGAAACATCGGGGCGCGACACTGAGCGAAACAGATTGTCCATGAGTATCCATAACAACTACTCATTACCAGATAATTAAACGTCATGTCCCATACCACAACATATCCCAATAAAAACAGTTAATACAAATAATTGTCTCAAAAACAAATACTGTTCCGACGACTCAGATTTAAGCGTGACATAACTAGACCCCTAGCTTGATTCACCAAAACACAGCAATTCCTAGCATCTTAAGCACCTGTCACATACGTTAAAATAAAGTCAATACACATAGTGTAAAGGTGAGCATATAAGTTTAATAGTAATAATAGAGTTCGAAATCGTTTACGCATAACCATCATGTAACATGTATAATGCGAAGCTAGTAGGTTATCGACAATGAAATATGCACAGACTAGACTGTGAGTTGTAGAATGCGCAACACATATCACCACTGTGACATGTGAGAGGTAACCTTAACAACCCCCCGTCCACGACAGGTGCGGAGTCCAAACAAATAGTACTATCGTTGCTAAGGTGTCAGGCAACAATCACTGTGTTAACATAACATACGAGCATTCATCGAGTAACAAGTAACATGCAATAATGGTCAACATATAAATAGTGTTTGCGTTGTGTGATTGATTGTGATTTAGCATAAGTAACGTATGTAACACCCAAAAGTGCATAAAGCAAAAAGGGATCGAGTATACTCACAGCGATGGAAATGGATTGAAGGGAGCGCTAGAGTGATTAGCCTGAACAGTTAACAATAGCATAAGTGAAGAGGGGTGCGTAAAACGGTGAAAAGTGACCAAGTGTCGGATGGCAATCCGATCGGATGGCAATCCGATCGGATGGCAATCCGATCGGATGGCCAGTCGATCGGATGTCAATCTGTTCGGATGGTCATCTGATCGGATGGCCATTCGATTGGATTGACATTTGTTGGTAAGGATGTGTTTGTGTATGATGGCTTTGAAGTTTTCGTTGTAGCATTTTGAAAATAGAGAAGTATCTCTACCCTTCAGGTCGATCGATCGAACGACAGGTCGATCGATCGAACGACAGTTCGATCGGATAGCGATCCGATTGGCAAGACACTTAGTGAGAACAAGTTCACAGCAGGATGGTTACTCGATCGGATGGCAATCCGATCAGATAGCAATCCATTGGAAACTACTATTCTTTGAAAAATTAGAAATGTCTAAGTGTTGATAATTTAAGTGAAGTCCGATCGGATTGCGGTTCGATAGGATGGCAATCCGATAGAACTGACTGAACATTGAACATGCTGCAAATTGTTAAGTGTTAAAATCCTCATGTGCAATCCGATCGGATTGCAGTTCGATCGGATGGCAATCCGATCGGACGGCAATCCGTCCCAACGATTCCAATCGTTTTGAACTTGATTATTTTGAAAGTTTGTGGTTCGTTTGAGAAGGTTTGACAACGTGCTAAACAACAAAAACCCCTTCTTGACACAAGTGATCCGATCGAACAGGAATCACCATAGTCCGATCAGTTAACTATTCGAGACGGTGGTTCATACTTATCCCGAAATCAGTTGTCCCTTGGATAGAATTCAGACCTTGAACCAACACATCACTAGGAAAGAGTAGAAGGACGGAACGAGCTCCGATTCTATCGGTTTTGAGTGCATTGAGTGTAAAAGAGTTGAAAAAAAGTTAGGAAACCATCTTTCAATCTTTTTTAACCATGAATAAGTGTTGATCTATGCGAAAACATTGTTTATTCATGTGGAAATCCTTCAGATCTAAGTTGTTCTTGGTGGAATGAATCCAAACCTTGAAGTTCATAAAAACTCCATGATGACATCACCCTAGAACAACTCAAATCCGGTGATTTCAGGGTTAAAAGTTAAGATTCAATGGTGAAAAAGATGAAGGAGTGCGTGTCGATCATAGAAGTACAAGATTTGAGTTGAAAACTTACAAGAATCGCGAGAAATCGAGAGAAAAGAGAGCTTGAGTGCGGCTAGTCGAGTGGAGGAGCTGTCACATCACAATGATGTGACAGGAGGGTATTTATAGGGTTTCCCAAAGTGGAAAGTGTATAGGTGTCGGATTGGTCACCAATCGGATGGCAATCCGATCGGATGGCCACTCGATCAGTTGGCCACTCGATCTAGGTGTCTGGCGTGTTGCGTTTTGTCATTTTGATTCGCGTGTTGAGCGTTGCGATGCGATCCGAGTGAGCGATGCGATAGTATTAACCATTAGTTACACAAATAACCTAACTACTATATCTAACATACAATCACTATAAATAACCTGCGTTTAGCGTTTGTGATTTAGATTACGATGCGATAGAATTGCGATTAAGCACCTCAACATAAACATAACATGCACAAGTAACACATAATAGCACACACACGTAAAACAATATCCAGAACACATAATTCGAGTTGCGATTGCGATAGCGATAAGTCGATTAGCGATTAAACATGCGATTAAACCTCGATTATTAATAGATACTCCACATAATACAACTAAAGTAATTAAATAATAGAATTCGATTACAAGTCATTAACGTACAATCAAAAGTTAATCAAGGAGTAACAGATCACAATTAGCAATCTTTTCTTCCTTTGACTTTGACTTTGACTTCCCAAAAGCGGGTTGTTACATGGCACATGACGGATATGCATTGACTTCAAAGATTTGAACAAGGCTTGCCCAAAAGACGCCTATCCGCTGCCCGAGATGGATTTCAAAGTTGACTCCTTGGTCCCTTTTAGGTACAAGTGCTTCTTAGACGCCTACAAGGGGTACCACCAGATCAAGATGTGAAGAGAAGACGAAGAAAAAACTGCATTTCACACCGACGTGGGTATTTTTTGTTACACCAAAATGCCTTTCGGTTTACGTAACGCTGGCGCCACTTACCAGTGGCTAATGGACAAAGCCATTGAAAAGCAAATTGGCAGAAATTTGGAGGTATATGTCAATAACCTAGTAATCAAGAGCAGGGAAGAAAAGCAAATGCTCGAAGATATCAAGGAAACCTTTCAAAAGCTGAGAGAATACAACATTAAGCTCATCACCAAGAAGTGTTCATTCGGGGTAGAAGAAGGTAAGTTCTTGGGGGTAGTGGTCACTCGGGACGGCTTTAAAGCCAACCTGGAAAAGATAACTGCTATAACGCGAATGCCCTCCACCAGAACTTTAAAAGAGGCACAAGCACTAAATGGGCTTTTAGTGGCTATAAAGAGGTTCTTGGCAAGACACGCCGAGAAGACTTTGCCATTTATAAAAACGTTGAAAGACTGTCTCAACAAGAAAAACTTCAAATGGACCAGTGAAGC
Source organism: Helianthus tuberosus (assembly GCA_030545235.1). Lineage (NCBI taxonomy): Eukaryota > Viridiplantae > Streptophyta > Magnoliopsida > Asterales > Asteraceae > Helianthus > Helianthus tuberosus. The sequence continues at coordinate 79,842,412 of CM060415.1, forward strand.
AGAAGAGGCCTTGCAAGACATGAAGCGGTTCATTGAAAAGTTACCTATGTTGACAGCGCCATACCCAGAGGAACTTTTGAAGATGTACCTGGCGGTAGCCCACAACACTGTAAGCGCGGTACGCATGGTTGAAAGGGATAGAAAACAAACGTCCATATACTATATTAGCCGGTTACTAACAGGCCTTGAAACGCGGTATCCAACACTAGAAAAACTGGTACTTGCACTGATAAATGCCACCCGACGCCTCCGAAGATACTTCCAAGGGCATCGCGTGCAAATTCTAACAAACTACCCCTTGCAGCAAATTTTACATAAGCCAGAAATCTCTGGACGGTTAGCTAAATGGGCAATTGAGCTGGGAGCCCTAGACATTGAATAACAAAAACGAACAACAATCAAGGGGCAGGTAATCGCCGACTTCTTAGCTGAAATTCCTGATGGAGAAGTAATACAAGACCCCGTGGTTAATGACATACCTGAATCTAGCACAGCCAGGCAAACCTGGAAGTTATACATAGACGGGTCTTCCAGTGGAAAAGGAGCCGGAGCGGGCCTCATGCTAATAAGCCCGGATGAAATAAAATTGATGTACGGCATGCGGTTTGACTTTGAATGCTCTAACAATGAAGCAGAGTATGAAGCGCTGTTAGCGAGTCTGAGAATGGCCCAATCCATGGGAGCAACAAGGGTCGATGCATATGTTGACTCTTTACTGGTCAATAACTAGGTGAATGAGACTTATGAAGCCAAAGATGAGACGATGGCAAAGTACTTGGCTAAAACCAAGGAACTCATAGCTTCTTTTGACAACGTCACACTCAATCACGTCCATCGAGGAAAGAATCAAATAGCTGACGCCCTAAGCAAGCTGGCTACTTCGGGCATGGAAAAGGAAGTGAAGGTGGAAACGATACAGTCACCTTCCATAGAGGCCCGGGAAGTATCCGCCAGCGGAAGAACCTTGTTGGTACACTCCCATCTTAAAATTCCTCACAAAAGGGGAATTACCCTCCGCCAGAGGCGATGCCCAGAAGATACAAACAAAGGCGTTACAATATGAGGTAAACAACGGCATCCTATACAGGAAGTCGTATTTGGGACCACTATTATGATGTGTATCCCCAACGGAAGCTAAGTACCTGATCCAATAAATACATGTCGGTATATGTGGCATTCACGCCGGACCCCGGGCAGTCGTTTCTAAAATCCAAAATGCTGGGTACTACTGGCCCGGGATGCATTAAGACGCGGTAGGCGAACTCAGAAAATGCCGCAGTTGTCAAAAGTATGCTCCACAGACACTCCGCCCTAAGAACAACTTGATTACTGTTACAGCAGCATAGCCTTTTCAAAAATGGGCGAGGGATATCGTGGGACCATTCCCGCTGGCCCCTAGGAAACTAAAAAATTTAGTCATGGCAATCGATTATTTCACCAAGTGGGTCGAAGCAAAACCATTGGCCAAGATAACTGCTGAAAATGCCGAGAAATTCCTGTGGGAACATATCATCTGCAGATTTGGACTGCCGCTATATCTTGTGAGCGACAATGGAACACAATTCACAGACAAAGTCCTACAAGATTGGTGTGCTGAGCTGCAGATTCAACAAATCTTCACATCGGTTGCACACCCCCAAGGAAACGGCCAAGTGGAAAGGGCAAATAGGAGTCTGCTGGACGAAATTAAAAGAAGGTTAGGATACGAAGGAAGCTCCTGGGTGGAAGAATTTCCAAACGTCCTCTGGGCACATCGAACTATGCCCAAGACAAGCAACAACGAAACCCCCTTCAGCCTAACTTATGGCACAGAGGCAATTATACTCGCGGAAGTTGGGTTACCTTCGCTAAGGCGCCTAACAACTAATGATGATAATGACAGGCTCCTATGGGAAGGCCTGGACCTCCTAGAAGAACGGCGCGAAGCAGCCGCCATTAGCGAGGCAAAATACAAGAAAACCTTAGAGAGGTATTATAATCAACGCGTGGCTCAGCAAACCTTCAAGGAGGGCGAGTACGTCATGCGGGATAACGAAGCCAGTAGAGCGGAACCTTCAGGCAAGCTGGGACCCAACTGGGAAGGCCCCTACATAATCCAAGAAGACTTAGGTAAAGAGGCTTACCGCCTACCCAGACTAGATGGCACAGCGGTTCCACGCAGTTGGAACGCTGGTCAGTTGAAAAAATGTTACATGTAGACTTCCGCCCCTAACGATGGGTTTGACTATTTTCTTTTTTGAACAAGTGTAATCCATCAGGAACGATGTCTCTTTTTATTTTAAGTTATTAAGTTAATAAAAATTACCTTTTTATTCTCTTTTGTTGCCTACATGTACACTAACAATTACCACCGCATTTATACTATATATCACGGTACAAAAAAAAATTACTATCGCATTCAAACTGCATATCACGGTAAAAAATGTCTCTGACATGAAATATTTTTCATATATAAGTCAGATGATCAAAACTATACAGCGCTAAGAGTGGGTATCTTGGTAATAGATGCATTAACCACTATAAAAGATAGGTATTTTGGTAATAAATACATACAACTATCTTATAAAACCAAGTACTTGTCCCTGTTGTTAAACACCAACATATGGGAATACCAAAAAACGAACATGTTCTACTATACTACACATCGGGAAACATTGCTAACACCTCTGCAGGGGTGTGCAATGCCTCACCGTAATACTCCAAGGGATAGGGATCGATGATCAAGTCATTAACATTCACCTCATCAACCAGAGAAACTGGCATCTTCTGATCCTTGACTGAACTTACACATCGACGACCAAACCGGCGTCGCTGGTACACCGTCCTACATCGTTGTGTATACTCGGGAGGAAATGCCTGCATCAAGGTGTCAGCCGTTAAGAATACCACATCGACGTCAGCCTTAACCTGAGCACGGGAAGGGCTGCCATCTTCGATCCCTTTGCAAGACCTATTTACACAAGGCATGGTATCGCGGGAGTTAGCCTTTTTTCCTCTCATCGTCTTATCCGTCACCGGATCCTGGAGACGAACCAGAGCTTCCGCTACGTCCAGGTTTCGAAGTATGTCGGAAATTTTCCGATTACGGCATTTTCGCTCCATTTTTTCATTTACCAAATTTGGAAAAAGCAAGACACAATTTATAAAGGGTTAAGAAGGCTGACAACCGTGACGACAGCAAATTTAATAGCATGACATCATTACACGTCAAATCGCCACACTTAAGTAAACGGCGGCATTATCATAATGATAAGTGCGTTGATTGTCTGGCAAAAATTGAGTGCTTACACGCACCCCAAACAAAACCAAACAGTGTTTTTACAAAATATCTAAGGAACAGTGGAAATAACAAATAAAAAACACTCATTCCTCTCCAGATTCCTCCGCCACATCCAACATCTGGCGTACAGAGTCCACGCCGTCTTCGGCCACCTTGTCAACCAGCTTCGCATACATGGGCAGTGGGTTATTATAAGCTGCCTCAAGAGCATCTGCCATCTCCGCTGTCAGTTTTCCTCTATTCTCCTGGAACTTGGGAGTGATCCTACCCGTTTGTTGGTAATTAAAATAACCCTCGTAGACGCCATCATGGTGCCCTGACTTATAAGCGGCAGTAGATAAGCGGTCCAAGAGAGTAACAAAGGACTCTAATTGACGGAGATACTCAAAAGCCCCAACCAAGCCATTGGTTATAAACCAGCCAGGCGGCTAGTCAGGCTATCGATTTCGGCGTTGGATTCATCCAAGGCACTCTCCGTCTCTTTAAGACGCGCCTGTTGGGCGGTTGAAGATTGTACAAGCTGATTTTTCTCTGAAATGAGAGAGTCACACAAATGCTGCAACTCACTAAGCTTTTCCTCCCGCTCCTCTGTAACACCTCGAAAATTCACGTCCTATAATGTATTGACACGTGTCATAAGTTTGAACGTGTGAAAGAATGTTCTGAAAGGACTAAAGTTGACAAACAAGGAAAGTATGGGAATATACGGGTATAAAATGTCAACAGTGAATAAATATACTTTACAATAACCCTACATGATGTTTAAACTTTCAAACGAATAAATCATGGATCATACGAAGCTAAATATGAAAGAAAGTGAGAGATTACAAACTACAGGGGTTAAATGTGTCAACATGTTTAAGTTATACCTCTGAGTGACCTTTTAGCAAACCCGAAGCTTTGTAATGGTTAATTATGCTCACTAGAATGCACGATATAAATTTCACAAAGTTTCGTTATCGTATGAGAAAGTTATGATCAAATTCGTATGCGAAGGGTTAAAAGCGTCAACGATGAAGTTTATGACTTTTCGGGTGAACACAAAGTTAACCGAGGGCTTAACAAAGTGGGTATATGTCTTGAAGCCCTTATAAGTCAATTTGGATGGTTCAAAGTGCAAGAAATAAAGTCGAAGCAAAGTTTCCAAGAGCCAAGGACCAAAGCATAAAAATCAAAAATTTCAGATTTGATCAAATGGGGCGTCGCGCCACGCGAGGACCCTGGGGGGGGGGGGGGGTCTACGCGTGCCGCGAGGGGCCTTCTGCTCCGAATTCTTTGGGTTCTTGTCTGCCAACTCCATTTTAATCGACTTAAAACGATTTTCCTCATCTTGCACGACCCCTAAACAACCCCTAGACACTTAGGGACATCTGGAAATGATCCAAGGCCATTGTTAGACTTGTGTGTCAACAATCCATGAGGTTTTGAAAACTATAAAAGGCCACAAGGTTGCAACCATTTCTTCACACATCATTTCTGCATTTCTGGAGCTTCATGGAGCTTAAGAGCAGACCCAAGTCTTTCCTAATCGTGCATAGGACTTCAGTAAGTATGCTTAACCTTTCTTAGTTAAGTTTTTGCTTAAAAGTCAAACCGTCGTAATTACCGTTTGACTTAGCGATTAATCATTGATGGTTCAGTGATTAGTCGAATTGAAAGTAGTTATAAGTTGGTAATTATGTGGGCAATAAGCCCTTAAAAGGGCACCCTCTGATTCCCACTCTAACTAGGTCGTTTGTCGGGTCAAACTTGTTATTAAAAAGTCAACAGGATACTTAGTTTCAAATTAAAATATAATTAGCAATGTAGAACCCATACAACCTGTTTGATCATTATTATAACTTGGTAATTAATGTAAGAAAATGTCCAAACATGTTCAACCCGACAATTTTCAGTAGAGACCCGGTTCGGAACCGAAAGTCGCATAGTTTGACTTTCGCTTTGACTTTCAGTTCTGACCCGTTTAAGCATGTTTTAGAAATGACTTAGAGATTTAATTGGACCAGGTTACATGCTAGTATAACCCTCTGTGATTATACACCATGGTTCATTAGTTAACCAATTAATATGCATGATTCCGTTAATTGCCTATATGTTGACCATTATGCCCTTTTCACCATAAAACGTGATTTTTGAAAATGTAAAAGAGTAGAAACCTTAATTACTGATATATAAACTTGTACCCAAAATTTGACATCAGTTTGAGGTGTAGATTGAGAGTTATGCTCAGTAGCGTAATTAGAAAGCTTATTAGCGATTTAACGGCGTAATTAGCGTATAGCCTATTTAAACCTACTTTTTGATATCAAGCTCTTTACCCACTGATGTAATATATTATTTTGGGAGTTTTGAAGATTTTTAATAAATTTTAGGCTGAGCATAACTTGGAGTCATAGGCTTGATTCGGTAATTGTCGGTTTTGCCCTTTCGGGCTATAAAATGAGTTTTACATATCTTTTTGACCCCAAACATTTTGCTACTGATTTTATATGATAAATACATTATTTTAAACCTTCTGGAATGATAAAAAATATCAGCTTTGTATATAGAACCCGGAAACGGCTTCTAATCGCCTTTTAAAGCGTTTTTAACGCATAGTATGTACTAAAACTATTTTAAACATACAAGGGTTGATACCTACTGATATTTTAGGTAAATTATAATATTTTAACAGTAAGAAAAAGTTGTTTAACTCAGACTTCAGTTTTGAGCTTTTTGACTTATGTGAAATTACCAAAATGCCCCTACGGTGCATAGTTTGGTTATAATTGATAAATTTCGCATATATACAATACCCTACTGTTATAAATTGGTAAACTAAGTATTTTTGCTGAACATATCAGACCTGTAACTCAGGTTAATACTTAAACTCTTTTATAACCTTATAAATGACCAAATTACCCCTACGGGGCATAGTTTGTGTTTAAATTCGTTTTGGGCATAATGGAAGGTATCCTACTGATATCACAACATATTTAAGGCATATTAACTTAGGAAACCTGTAAATGACTCTCGCGGTCACCCGTTACGCCTCTTGCGCTTTCGGTTCGGCTTATGTAACTAGTTTACATAAATTAGTCGAAACGGGTCAAACCTTATCAGTTTTACCCCAAAATTCAGAATGTGCTCAGATTACCCATATAAGGCAAGTCTTCAATCTTGTTGGGTCTAAATCACATTCTATTCCGGCTTCGCTTAATCATGCGTTTGAACCGTATCGGTCTAAGCTTAAGCTTAACTAAAGACCGTTAGGATACTAATAGGTTATTATAAACCTTTGTTCCAGAATAGGAGAACCGGTAAAAGCTACCCGCATTTTGCTAATTGAGAATTATACTTGCAAAGGTAAATACTTTTAACTTATTTTCCCTATACGGGCTTGGGGTACGGTATATAAAATACCGCTTGGTCGGGCATTAAATCTTCCATCATATGGTGGCTAATTGATATTTGAGCGGCCCGTTTAAATTGTTTTGTCTGCTTAAAGCCTTTGGGAGATTAATGACCATGTCCCAGATATTCTTGGCATCATTTACGAAATGGCCACGACCTAAGCGCGGGGTGTAGGCGTACACCCGTCAGTGCCAAATAAATAATGTGGTGTGTCTATTGATCTTTAACCCGGCACGACCCGGGCTACTGAACGCATAAGTAACATGTAATTCTTTTACGAGATTATATATTTAAATAATTATCCCAAGTTATAAAAGTTTGTGCCACATGCATTCAAATCAATTTTATTAAACTTTTCAAAATGAGTCGGTTGAATGTATTTACCAGTGTAAACTGACGTATTTTCCCAAAAAGATTAAGTGCAGGTACTACTCGTAATCGGCTGGATTTCTCCTTAGCATCAAAAGAGTCTTGCAAGCTTAAGATGCCTAAAGTCTGTTGAACTACTGTTTCCTATTTATTTCTGATCCGTTCTGTGGATTATCTTTCGACTGTTGTGATACTTGATATTACAATATTTTATTCAGTTGAAATATATATCTTTCATTTGCTTCCGCTGTGCATATTTAAATATTGTGTTGTTTGACTGTAATGTTGCCAACCACGTCACGATACTCCCCCACCAGGCCTACCGGTCAAACGTGGAAATATCGGGGTGTGACAGGTTGGTATCAGAGCCAACGCTGAGTGAATTAAACACTAGCCTTTTGTGTTTAATCTCAGTTACACAATTGCACATTCAAAAATTTTCGAGTCTTTTATTTTATATATTCTTGTTGCTATCTTATGTTATATTGACAGGACTAAATATGCCGCCAATATTTTTCAGACGAAGAGGACGAGGCAAGGGGCCAATCACCGCCCCCAATGATCACGAGGCAGGGCCTTCGCACACGCGAGCTCCTTCCGCCACTGCGAGTGCTGACCCTCGCGAAAACCGGAGGACAAATGTGGAGCCCGCAAGACGGTCCGTTTCACACAGTTCGACGCCTCCTTTTCATAACTCCTATGGGCCACTATCGGAAAACGAGCCCAATAACCCACAACCTTCTTATATACCTCTACAGCGATCCTTATCGCCCAATTAATAGTCACCCAAAGGAGAACAATGATAACGCCCGAATTAATATAACGGGTGCTGAACTGAAAGCGTTAGTAGACGACGCTGTTACAAAGGCCATAGAGCGGCAGTATGAAGAATATAGTGGGACTCGAAGCAAGACCCTATCTACGCCGCATTCAAAGCCTAAAACACACTCTGAGGCTCACAGCAAGCCACCTCCCAAGAAGGATGAACCCAAGAAAGGAGATGACGATAGTCACTCCTCAAATCATCATAGTGATCCATCTCAAAAGATTGTTGTTAATCAAGGACCCCGTGACAAGGGTTGCTCCTACAAATATTTTGTCTCATGTAAACCCAGGGATTTCACTGGGGAGAAAGGAGCTGTAGATTGTATGACGTAGTTAGATGAGATGGATACAGTTGTGGATATCAGCGGATGCGTTGAGAGGGATGTGGTCAAGTTTGTGTCGCAATCATTTAAGGGTGAGGCCTTAGCCTGGTGGAGATCGTTGATTCAAGCCACTGGGAAGATTCCATTGTACAACATGACATGGGAGCAATTTGTTGCCCTCATCAGAGAGAACTACTGCCCTCAGCATGAGGTGGAAAAGATAGAGTCTGACTTTCTATCGTTGGTTATGAAGAACCTTTACTGCCAAGCTTACCTCACGAGCTTCAACACAATGTCCCGATTGGTTCCGTATCTGGTTACCCCGGAACCCAAAAGAATCGCTCGTTTCATCGGGGGTTTAGCCCCAGAAATAAAGGCAAGCGTGAAGGCATCTCGGCTGACTACTTTCAGATCGGTAACAGACATATCCTTGTCCCTCACTCTGGACACGGTCCGACAGAGATCGCTGAGGAACTCGGATGCCGAGAAAAGGAAACGTGAAGATGACAATTCACGGAGGTCAAACAAGAAACACCGAGGAAACAATGACCACAAGAAAGGGTCTGAGTCTAGAAAGGATGGGCATCAGTCTGGGGAAAAGCCCAAGTGCAAAGTCTGCAAGAAACAACACTTCGGGAAGTGCAGGTTTGAATCGAACTTGCAGACTCAGTCGAAAACTTTTGCATGTGGGATATGCAAGTCCAAGGATCACAAGACCTTGGATTGCAAGAAGATGAAAGACACAATGTGCTACCGTTGCAATGAAAAGGGGCACATTAAGACCAACTGCCCAAAATATGCAAAGAAAGACGATGAAGGAAAGAAGACCAATGCTAGAGTCTTCAGGATGGATGCGAAAGAAGTTGTGCAAGACGATAACGTGATCACAGGTACTTTCCTTGTAAATGATGTCTATGCAAGAGTACTTTTTGATTCAGGCGCTGATAAGTCTTTCGTAGATAATAAGTTTTGCAATCTGCTGAACATACCTGTTAAAACCTTAAGTGTAAATTATGAGGTGGAATTTGCAGATGGCACCATAGAAACCGTCTCAACTGTATTAGATGGATGTGTTATATCTATTAAGAACCACTCTTTTCCTTTGTCCCTACTTCCCTTTAAGTTAGCCGGTTTTGACATAGTTTTGGGTATGGACTGGTTATCCCATAACCAGGCCCAAATTGTATGCAACAAGAAACAAGTAGTGATCAAGACTCCGTCTGGTGAATCACTTACCATTCGGGGAGATACCCAGTATGGACTGCCTGAGCAAGTGACTATGCTCAAGGCCTCTAAGTGTTTAAAGAAGGGTTGTGTCATCTACATGGCACAAGTGATTATTGATGAGCCTAAACTGAAGATGGAAGATATCTCTGTCATTTCTGAATACCCTGAAGTTTTTCCTGAAGAACTACCTGGTTTACCACCAGATAGACAAGTCGAATTCAGAATTGACATCATCCCTGGAGCAACACCTGTTGCTAGAGCACCTTATAGGTTGGCACCAACGGAGATGGAGGAATTGAGAACGCAACTTGATGAATTGCTAGCCAAAGATTTCATTAGGCCTAGTTCGTCTCCTTGGGGAGCACCAATCTTATTTGTTAAGAAGAAGGATGGATCGATGCGTCTGTGCATCGATTACCACGAGCTTAATAAGGTCACTATCCAGAATAGGTATCCTTTGCCCAGAATCGACGATCTGTTCGATCAGCTCCAAGGGGCAAGTTACTTCTCCAAGATCAACTTAAGGTCAGGCTATCATCAATTGAAGGTTAAAGATGAAGACGTACACAAAACTGCATTTAGAACTCGTTATGGTCATTACGAGTTCCTAGTGATGCCTTTTGGGCTCACAAATGCACCTGCCGCATTCATGGATCTCATGAATCGCGTCTGCAAGCCCTGCTTGGACAAATTTGTCATTGTCTTCATAGACGACATCCTCATCTACTCGAAGAACAAGGCTGATCATGAGAAGCATCTTCGATGTATTCTTTCATTACTTCAGCAGGATAAGCTCTATGCCAAATTCTCTAAATGTGAATTCTGGCTTCGAGAAGTCCAATTTCTTGGACATGTGGTTAGCGAACGTGGAATCCAAGTTGATCCCACTAAGGTGGAAGCTGTCATGAACTGGCAAGAGCCAAAGACACCTACAGAGATTCGTAGCTTCCTGGGATTGGCAGGATATTACAGGCGTTTCATTGAAAATTTTTCAAGGATTGCTGCACCCCTAACTTCCTTGACTAGGAAGAAGGTTAAGTTTGTTTGGGGCCCTAAGCAGCAAGAATCCTTTGATATCCTTAAACAGAAGTTGAGCAATGCTCCTGTATTGACGTTGCCGGATGGAATCGAAGAATTCGTGGTTTACTGCGATGCATCACACACCGGGATGGGATGTGTGCTTATGCAGAGAGGCAAAGTTATTGCCTACGCTTCACGACAGCTGAAGGTGCACGAAAAGAATTACACCACCCATGACTTGGAGTTGGGTGCCGTTGTATTTGCACTGAAGCTATGGAGGCACTATTTATATGGTGTCAAGTGTGTGATCTATTCTGATCACAAGAGCCTCCAGCACCTGTTTAACCAGAAGGATTTAAACATGAGGCAGCGACGATGGATGGAGACGTTGAATGATTATGAATGTGAAATCAGATACCACCCAGGCAAAGCAAATGTGGTTGCTGATGCCTTAAGCAGGAAGGAAAGGGTGAAACCCATCAGAATCAATGCCAAGAGCATTGAAATAAAGAACAGTTTGAATGAAAGGTTGTTAGCTGCACAAGAGGAAGCTGTGCTGGAAGCTAACTATCCTAACGAAAAGCTAGGAGTCACGGAAGAGCAATTATCTCAGGGCAAGGACGGAATCCTGAGGTTAAATGGAAGAATATGGGTTCCAGTTTATGGAGGACTTCGAGATGTGATCCTCCAGGAAGCCCACAGCTCTAAATATTCCGTTCATCCTGGAGCTGATAAGATGTACCAGGATCTGAAGGCGAATTATTGGTGGATAGGCTTGAAGAAGTCTGTAGCTGCCTATGTAGCTAAATGCTTGACGTGTGCGCAAGTCAAAGCTGAACATCAAAAGCCATCAGGTTTGCTACAACAACCTGAACTTTCCACATGGAAATGGGAAATGGTGACGATGGATTTCATCACCAAGTTGCCAAAGACAAGGAAAGGCAATGATACGATATGGGTGATAGTGGATAGACTGACTAAGTCAGCACATTTTCTACCCATAAAGGAGACCTATAGCTCCGACATGTTAGCCCAATTATACGTAGATAAGATTGTAGCTCTACATGGCGTACCTGTGGCTATTATCTCTGATAGAGATACTAGATACACGTCGCATTTTTGGTAAAGTTTCCAACAATCTTTGGGCACGCGCTTAAATTTCAGTACTGCTTACCATCCTCAGACAGACGACCAGAGTGAGCGTACAATTCAAACCTTGGAAGACATGCTTCGAGCATGTGTGATTGATTTAGGTGGTAGTTGGGATAACCACCTACCATTAATCGAGTTCTCTTACAACAATAGCTACCATACCAGCATTAAGGCTGCGCCTTTCGAGGCTTTATACGGTAGAAAGTGTAGAACGCCCGTTTGTTGGGCAGAAGTTGGAGATGTCCAACTGTCAGGTCCGGAAATAGTCTTTGAAACGACGAACAAGATTGTCCAGATTCATGACCACCTGAAAGCTGCCAGAGATAGGCAGAAAAGCTACGCAGATTTAAAGCGTAAACCTATGAAATTCGAGGTAGGTGAATAGGTGTTGCTTAAAGTATCACCCTGGAAAGGAGTGGTGCGATTTGGTAAGAAAGGCAAGTTGAGCCCGAGATACATAGGACCTTTCGAGGTTATCGAACGCGTCGGATCAGTTGCCTATAAGTTAAACTTACCAGAAGAGCTCAGTGGTATTCATAATGTATTCCACATCTGCAATCTGAAGAAGTGTTTCGCTGATGAATCACTGGTCATGCCACATACAGATGTGCACATAGAAGAGAGCTTAAAGTTTGTTGAAAAACCTGTGTCGATCGAGGATCGACAGGTTAAGAAGCTTCGAAGGAAGCATGTGCCTGTTGTAAAGGTAAAATGGGATGCCCGTAGAGGTCCCGAATACACGTGGGAGGTTGAGTCCACTATGAAAGAAAAATACCCTCATTTATTTCAGTAAATCTCGAGGTCGAGATTTCTTTTAAGGGGGTGAGGATGTAACACCTCGAAAATTCACGTCCTATAATGTATTGACACGTGTCATAAGTTTGAACGTGCGAAAGAATGTTCTGAAAGGACTAAAGTTGACAAACATGGAAAGTATGTGAATATACGGGTTTAAAATGTCAACAGTGAATAAATATACTTTACAATAACCCTACATGATGTTTAAACCTTCAAACGAATAAATCATGGATCATACGAAGCTAAATATGAAAGAAAGTGAGAGATTACAAACTACAGGGGTTAAATGTGTCAACATGTTTAAGTTATACCTCTGAGTGACCTTTTAGCAAACCCGAAGCTTTGTAACGGTTAATTATGCTCACTAGAATGCACGATATAAATTTCACAAAGTTTCATTATCGTATGAGAAAGTTATGATCAAATTTGTATGCGAAGGGTTAAAAGCGTCAACGATGAAGTTTATGACTTTTCGGGTGAACACAAAGTTAACCGAGGACTTAACAAAGTGGGTATATGTCTTGAAGCCCTTATAAGTCAATTTGGAGGGTTCAAAGTGCAAGAAATAAACTCGAAGCAAAGTTTCCAAGAGCCAAGGACCAAAGCATAAAAATCAAAAATTTCAGATTTGATCAGATGGGGCGTCGCGCCACGCGAGGACCCTGGGGGGGGGGGGGTGGGGGGTCTACGCGTGCCGCGAGGGGCCTTCTGCTCCGAATTCTTTGGGTTCTTGTCTGCTAACTCCATTTTAACCGACTTAAAACGATTTTCCTCATCTTGCACGACCCCTAAACAACCCCTAGACACTTAGGGACATCTGGAAATGATCCAAGGCCATTGTTAGACTTGTGGATCAACAATCCATGAGGTTTTGAACACTATAAAAGGCCACAAGGTTGCAACCATTTCTTCACACATCATTTCTACATTTTTGGAGCTTCCTGGAGCTTAAGAGCAGACCCAAGTCTTTCCTAATCGTGCATAGGACTTCAGTAAGTATGCTTAACCTTTCTTAGTTAAGTTTTTTCTTAGTTTTAGCTTAAAAGTCAAACCGTCGTAATTACCGTTTGACTTAGCGATTAATCATTGATGGTTCAGTGATTATTCGAATTGAAAGTAGTTATAAGTTGGTAATTATGTGGGCAATAAACTGTAACACCTCGAAAATTCACGTCCTATAATGTATTGACACGTGTCATAAGTTTGAACGTGTGAAAGAATGTTCTTGAGGGACTAAAGTTGATAAACATGGAAAGTATGTGATTATACGAGTTTAAAATGTCAACAATTAATAAATATACTTTACAATAACCCTACATGATGTTTATACCATCAAACGAATAAATCATGAATCATACGAAGCTAAAAGTGAGAGATTACAAACTACAGGGGTTAAATGTGTCAACATGTTTAAGTTATACCCCTGAGTGACCTTTTAACAAACCCGAAGCTTTGAAACGGTTAATTATGCTCACTAGAATGCACAATAAAAATTTCATAAAGTTTCGTTATCGTATGAGAAAGTTATGATCAAATTCGTATGCGAGGGGTTAAAGCGTTAACGTTGAAAATTATGACTTTTCGGGTTAACCAGAAGTGACCAAGGACTTGGAAAAGTGGGTATAAGTCTTGAAGCCCTTATAGGTAAATTGGGAGGGTTCAAAGTGCAAGAAATAAGTTGGTTGACCCTTCGAAAGGCCAAGAGACAATTATGCAAAAACTAGAAAATGTGAAGTCTGATCAGAAGGCCCACACGGGCCGCGTAAGCCATGCTAAGGGCTTACGCGGGCCGCCTTCGACGCCCAGTTACAGAAACTTTAGACAGCAGCTGATTTTCACGCATAAACCGACTTTAATCAGATATTTTCACTATATGGGCGACCACTAAACAGTCCTAGGCACTTAGGGACATCTGGAAATGATCCATGGCCATTGCTAGGCTTGTGCGTCAATGATCCATGAGGTTTTGAACACTATAAAAGGCCACAAGGTTGCAACCATTTCTTCACACCTCATTTCTGCATTTCTGGAGCTTCCTGGAGCTTAAGAGCAGACCCAAGTTTTTCCTAATCGTGCATAGGACTTCAGTAAGTATGCTTAACCTTTCTTAGTTAAGTTTTTGCTTAAAAGTCAAACCGTCGTAATTACCGTTTGACTTAGCGATTAATCATTGATGGTCCAGTGATTAGTCGAATTGAAAGTAGTTATAAGTTGGTAATTATGTGGGCATTAAACCCTTAAAAGGGCACCCATCTGATTCCCACTCTAACTAGGTCAAATGTCGGGTCAAACTTGTTATTAAAAAGTCAACAAAATACTTAAATTCCAATTTATGCATAATAAGCAATGTAAAACCCATACAGCCTGTTTGATCATTAATATAACTTGGTAATTAATGTAAGAACATGTCTAAACATGTTCAACCCGACAAATTTCAGTAGAGACCCGGTTCGGAACCGAAAGTCGCATAATTTGACTTTGGCTTTGACTTTCAGTTCTGACCCGTTTAAGCATGTTTTAGAAATGCCTTAGAGATTTACTTGGACCAGGTTACATGCTAGTATAACCCTCTGTGATTATACACCTTGGTTCAATAGTTATCCAATTAATATGCATGATTCCGTTAATTGCTCATATGTTGACCATTATGCCCTTTACACCATAAAACGTGATTTTTGAAAATGTAAAAGAGTAGAAACCTTAATTACTGATATATAAATTTGTACCAAAAAATTTGAGACCAGTTTGAGGTGTAGATTGAGAGTTATGCTCATTAGCGTAATTAGAAAGCTTATTAGCGATTTAACGGCGTAATTAACATATAGCCTATTTAAACCCACTTTTTGATATCAAACTCTTTACCCACTGATGTAATATATTATTTTGGGATTTTTGAAGATTTTTAATTAATTTTAGTCTGAGCATAACTTAGAGTCATAGGCTTGATTCGGTAATTGTCGGTTTTGCCCTTTCGGGCTATAAAATGAGTTTTACATATCTTTTTGACCCCAAACCTTTTGCTACTGATTTTATATGATAAATAAATTATTTTAGACCATCTGGAATAATAAAAATATCAGCATTCTATATAGAACCCGGAAACGGCTTCTAATCGCCTTTTTAAGCGTTTTTAACGCATAGTATGTACTAAAACGATTTTAAACATACAAGGGTTGATACCTACTGATATTTTAGGTAAATTATAATATTTTAACAGTAAGCAAAAGTTGTTTAACTCAGACTTCAGTTTTGAGCTTTTCGGCTTATGTGAAAGTACCAAAATGCCCCTACGGTGCATAGTTTGGTTATAATTAATAAATTTCACATATATGCAATACCCTACTGTTATAACTTATAAAATTAAGTATTTTTTTGCTGATTAAATCAGACCTGTAACTTAGGTTAATACTTAAACTCTTTTATAACATTGTAAATGACCAAACTACCCCTACGGGGCATAGTTTGTGTTTAAATTCGTTTCGGACATAATAAAAGATATCTTACTGATGTCACAACATATTTGAATTCGTTAATACTTAAACTCTTTTATTATGTCCGAAACGAATTATGGTTACCCGTTACGCCTCTGCGCGTTCGGTTTGGTTTTATGTAACTTGTTTATATAAATTAGCCGAAACGGGTCAAACCTTTTCGTTTTTATCTCAAATCCAGAATGTGTTTAGATCACCCATATAAGACAAGTCTTCAAACTTGTCAGGTCTAAATCACATTCTATTCCGGTCTTCGCTTAATCGTGCGTACAAACCGTATCATTTCTTAAAAATAACCGGTCTATAGCTTAAGCTTAACTAAAGACCGTTAGGATTCTAATAGGTTATTATAAACCTTCGTTCCAGAATAGGAGGACCAGAAAAAGCTACTTGCATTTGCTGTTTGTGAATTATACTTGCGAAGGTAAATACTTTTAACTTATTTTCCTTATACGGGCTTGGGTACGGTATATAAAATACCGCTTGGTCGGGCATTAAATCTTTCCACGTATGATGGTTAAATTGATATTAATCGGCCCGTTTAAATTGTTTGTTTGCTTAAAGCCTTTGGGAGGTTAATGACCATGTCCCGGATATCCTTGGCATCATTTTACGAAATGCCCACGACCTAAGCGCGGGGTGTAGGCGTACACCCGTCAGTGCCAAATAAATAATGTGGTGTGGTCCATTGATCTTTAACCCCGGCACGACCCGGGCTACTGAACGCATAAGGAACATGTAATTCTTTTACGAGATTATATATTTAAATAATTATCCCAAGTTATAAAATGTTTATGCCACGTGCATCCAAATCATTTTTAATCATTTTTAAAATGAGTCGGTTAATTGTATTTACCAGTGTAAACTGACGTATTTTCCCAAAAAGATTAAGTGCAGGTACTACTCGTAATATGCTGGATTTCTCCTTAGCATCAAAAGAGTCTCGTAAGCTTAAGATGCCTAAAGTCTGTTGAACTACTGTTTCCTATTTATTTTTGATCCTTTTGTGGATAAACTTTTGACTGTTGTGATACTTGATATTACAAATTATATTCAATTGAAATATATCTTTTTCATTTGCTTCCGCTGTGCATATTAAATATTGTGTTGTTTGACTGTAATGTTGCCAACCACGTCACGATACTCCCCCACCGGGCACACAGGGTCAAACGTGTGAATATCGGGGTGTGACAGGTTGGTATCAGAGCCAACGCTGAGTGAATTAAACACTAGTCTTTTGTGGTTTAATCTCAGTTACACAATTGCACATTCCAAAATTTTCGAGTCTAGACAAAGAACATAGGAACAATCCAAATTTGTTTCAATTTATTTTTAACTTTGTCTTTTATTTTATATATTTTTGTTGTTATCTTATGTTATATTGACAGGACTAAATATGCCGCCAAGATTTTTCAGACGAAGAGGACGAGGCAAGGGGCCAATCACCGCCCCCAATGATCATGAAGCAGGGCCTTCGCACACGCGAGCTCCTTCTGCCACTGCGAGTGCTGATCCTCGGGAGAACAGGAGGAACCTTTTTGAGCCTGCTAGATGATCTGTTTCACACAGTTCGACACCTCCCTTTCATAACTCTTATGGGCCACAATCGGAAAATGAGCCCGATAACCCTCAACCTTCTTATATACCTCTACAGCGATCCTTATCGCACCATTCCTTTGGAGACCCCACTCCAGTCTTTCAAGGCTGGTTTAACCCGGCAAACTACATACAAGAACCTGTGGGTTTTAACCCATTGGGGCCAGAGGATCATTTCTCCGGCGATCATTCAGAAGACATGGACGAGGACACGGATCCCGCGTCGAGCCTGCAACCGGGACTCCCAACCATCCTATCGAGGTCTCAGATGGTTCGTCTTTTCATGGATCACCCTACCGTGGTCCAGACAGTTACCAGGCACGGTTTTAACCAGTACGAGTGGTATTTTACACCCTCGCATCATTCATCGCCTCACCAGCAGCAGCAGGATCCCTCTGGGGATTCACGTTTCGTGGTTGTCACGCCACCGCCTCCACCACCACCAGTTAATCAGGCACCTCCAGAACCACCGAGGCGTAGGAGGACAGGCGCGCGAATGTCCGCGCGTGGATGAGATTTTCACTTCAGCCCTCCTCGACACTCAAGTGGCAGTCATTATCCGCCACTACAGGAAGAACCGCATATGGGTGGACCTTCACACCCAGTTGCACCACAGCCACCACCGATGGGTTTTGATAACCCGATTCCTACCTACACTGGTTCAATGGCATACAACCCGTTTGAGCAGCCGGCTCACACCAACAATAATTACGCTGAAGCCGACCCATACTTGGTAGCGGCCAATTACAACGCCTTTAACCCTGAAGGACCGTATGGAGCTCCTTGGGGAGTAGGGTACCCAACTCATGGCTACCAAATACCTGCCAGACCTATAATTCGGACACAATCGCAGCCGCCACGGTTTTCTCCCCCAGAACGGGAAGAAATCCTTCAGAGATTGGACCAAGTCGAGCGAGACTTTCACAGAGATCGCAGGGAGCGGCAAAGTTTCTTACAGGGATTGACAAGCTTAATAAAAGGGAAGATCAAGAAGGACCATTGAATCCTTCAATTATTGATTATATTTTCCTTGTTTCAGTTGAGCCCCTGCGTGGGCCTATCTTGCTGTTTTGACCCCTGCGTGGGTATGGTTGTCTTTTGAGCCCCTGTGTGGGCCTATCTATCTGTTAACCCCTACGAGGGTATGTTATTTGTTTAAGTCCCTGCATGGACTAGTATTTCAGTTTGACCCCTGCGTGGATAAGTATTTGTTAAAAAGACCCGTTTAGGGCAGTATGTAATCTTTTAATAATTAATGGAATGTTAAGTTTATAAATTTCATTTTACTATTATATGCATAAATATATTACATGAAATAAATAAATCAAAATCATTCCTTTTAATAATAATCTGCCTATTAAATATTGAATAAGAATCTTAAGAGTGAAACCTAGCCTGAGTGTCATTGTAAAGACCTGGCCAAGATGGTAAGACCTGTTTAAAAGATTCGGATCCTAGTTAACATCTGAAAACATGTTAACACTCCTGGCAGACGTGATTCGTTAAAATCACACACGTCATTTTTATATAAGGATTCTTCAAAAGATTCCTAACCCAACTTAATGATCTCTGAATCATGGGTTTAAATCATCAATCTAGATGATCATATTTTGACCATACATTGGTAATATAGTGCCTACGGGCCTTGCTCATTTCTACATGAGCCAAAAGACAGTGGTAGCTATGACTCCCTGTCCGAAAAAGGTAATAAACTATGTTCAAACCTTAAAAGCCTTGATTCTCTGAAATCATAGCTTATGATTTAAAATGTCCTTGTGACTAGGCCTTTTGTGCTACTAATAAAACTGTTATTGTTTTATAATTAGGATAAATTGTAATAAAAATCCTAAATAAATATGATTTTTTTTTAAATTAACCAAATATGGTCTATGTATACCATGGTTAATGAATTGCCATAAAAGACAATTCCATAATAAACTCCCAAATAAACTATTGTCATTGTCTTATGCAACAGTTCAAATTAAAATTGCTGACTCGGATGAAATTAATAGTCACCCAAAGGAAAACAATGATAACGCCCGAATTAATATAACGGGTGCTGAACTGAAAGCGTTAGTAGACGACGCTGTTACAAAGGCCATAGAGCGGCAGTATGAAGAATATAGTGGGACTCGAAGCAGTACCCTATCTACGCCGCATTCAAAGCCTAAAACACACTCTAAGGCTCACAGCAAGCCACCTCCCAAGAAGGATGAACCCAAGAAAGGAGATGACGATCGTCACTCCTCAAATCATCATAGTGATCCATCTCAAAAGATTGTTGTTAATCAAGGACCCCGTGACAAGGGTTGCTCCTACAAATATTTTGTCTCATGTAAACCCAGGGATTTCACTGGGGAGAAAGGAGCTGTAGATTGTATAACGTGGTTAGATGAGATGGATACAGTTGTGGATATCAGCGGATGCGCTGAGAGGGATGTGGTCAAGTTTGTGTCGCAATCATTTAAGGGTGAGGCCTTAGCCTGGTGGAGATCGTTGATTCAAGCCACCGGGAAGATCCCATTGTACAACATGAAATGGGAGCAATTTGTTGCCCTCATCAGGGAAAACTACTGCCCTCAGCATGAGGTGGAAAAGATAGAGTCTGATTTTCTATCGTTGGTTATGAAGAACCTTGACTGCCAAGCTTACCTCATGAGTTTCAACACAATGTCCCGATTGGTTCCGTATCTGGTGACCCCGGAACCCAAAAGAATCGCTCGTTTCATCGGGGGTTTAGCCCCAGAAATAAAGGCAAGCGTGAAGGCATCTCGGCCGACTACTTTCAGATCGGTAACTGACATATCCTTGTCCCTCACTCTGACGCGGTCCGACAGAGATCGCCGAGGAACTCGGATGCCGAGAAAAGGAAACGTGAAGATGACAATTCACGGAGGTCAAACAAGAAACACCGAGGAAACAATGACCACAAGAAAGGGTCTCAGTCTAGAAAGGATGGGCATCAGTCTGGGGAAAAGCCCAAGTGCAAAGTCTGCAAGAAACAGCTCTTCGGGAAGTGCAGGTTAGAATCGAACTCGCAGACTCAATCGAAAACTTTTGCATGTGGGATATGCAAGTCCAAGGATCACAAGACCTTGGATTGCAAGAAGCTGAAAGACGCAACGTGCTACCATTGCAATGAAAAGGGGCACATTAAGACCAACTGCCCAAAATATGCAAAGAAAGACGATGAAGGAAAGAAGACCAATGCTAGAGTATTCAGGATGGATACGAAAGAAGCTGTGCAAGACGATAACGTGATCACAGGTACTTTCCTTGTAAATGATGTCTATGCAAGAGTACTTTTTGATTCAGGTGCTGATAAGTCTTTCGTAGATAATAAGTTTTGCAAATTGCTGAATTTACCTGTCAAAACCTTAAGTGTGAATTATGAGGTGGAGTTAGCAGATGGCACCATAGAAACCGTCTCAACTGTGTTAGATGGATGTGTTATATCCATTAAGAACCACTCTTTTCCTCTGTCCCTACTTCCCTTTAAGTTAGCCGGTTTTGACATAGTTTTGGGTATGGACTGGTTATCTCATAACCAGGCCCAAATTGTCTGCAACAAGAAGCAAGTGGGGATTAAGACTCCGTCTGGTGAATCACTTACCATTCGGGGAGATACCCAGTATGGACTGCCTGAGCAAGTGACTATGCTCAAGGCCTCTAAGTGTTTAAAGAAGGGTTGTGTCATCTACATGGCACAAGTGATTATTGATGAGCCTAAACTGAAGATAGAAGATATCCCCGTCATTTCTGAATACCCTGAAGTTTTTTCTGAAGAACTACCTGGTTTACCACCAGATAGGCAAGTGGAATTCAGAATTGACATCATCCCTGGGGCAGCACTAGTTGCTAGAGCACCTTATAGGTTGGCACCAACGGAGATGAAGGAATTAAGAATGCAACTAGAAGAGTTGCTAGCCAAAGGTTTCATTAGACCTAGTTCGTCTCCTTGGGGAGCACCAATCTTATTTGTCAAGAAGAAGGATGGATCGATGCGTCTGTGCATCGATTACCATGAGCTTAATAAGGTTACGATAAAAAATCGGTACCCATTGCCCAGAATCGACGATCTGTTCGATCAACTTCAAGGGGCAAGTTACTTCTCTAAGATCGATCTGAGGTCAGGCTATCATCAATTGAAGGTTAAAGATGAAGATGTACACAAGACAGCATTTAGGACTCGTTATGGTTATTACGAGTTCCTAGTGATGCCTTTTGGGCTCACAAATGCACCTGCCGCATTCATGGATCTCATGAATCGCGTCTGCAAGCCCTACTTGGACAAATTTGTCATCGTCTTCATAGACGACATCCTCATCTACTCGAAGAACAAGGCTGATCATGAGAAGCATCTTCGATGTATTCTTTCATTACTTCAGCAGGAGAAGCTCTATGCCAAATTCTCTAAATGTGAATTTTGGCTCCGAGAAGTCCAATTTCTTGGACATGTTGTAAGTGAGCGCGGAATCCAAGTAGATCCCGATAAGGTTGAAGCTGTCATGAATTGGCAAGAGCCAAAGACGCCTACAGAGATTCGTAGCTTCCTAGGCTTGGCAGGATATTACAGGCGTTTCATTGAAAATTTCTCAAGGATTGCTGCACCCCTAACTTCCTTGACTCGGAAGAAAATAAAGTTTGTTTGGGGCCCTAAGCAGCAAGAATCCTTTGATATCCTTAAACAGAAGTTGAGCAACGCTCCTGTGCATACATTACCTGAAGGTGCCGAAGAATTCGTGGTTTACTGCGATGCATCACACACCGGGATGGGATGTGTGCTTATGCAGAGAGGCAAAGTTATTGCCTACGCTTCACGACAGCTAAAGGTTCACGAAAAGAATTACACCACCCATGACTTGGAGTTGGGTGCCGTTCTATTTGCACTGAAGCTATGGAGGCACTATTTATATGGTGTCAAGTGTGTGATCTATTCTGATCACAAGAGCCTCCAGCACCTGTTTAACCAGAAGGATTTAAACATGAGGCAGCGCCGATGGATGGAGACGTTGAATGATTATGATTGTGAAATCAGATACCATCCAGGCAAAGCAAATGTGGTTGCTGATGCCTTAAGCAGGAAGGAAAGGGTGAAACCCATCCGAATCAATGCCAAGAGCATTGAGATAAAGAACAGCTTAAATGAAAGGTTGTTAGCTGCGCAGAAGGAAGCTGTGCTGGAAGCTAACTATCCCAATGAAAAGCTGGGAGTAACTGAAGAACAGTTATCTCAAGGCAAGGACGGGATTTTGAGATTGAATGGACGAATATGGGTTCCAATTTATGGAGGACTTCGAGATGTTATCCTCCGGGAAGTCCATAGTTCTAAATATTCCGTTCATCCTAGAGCTGATAAGATGTACTAGGATCTGAAGTCAAACTACTGGTGGATAGGCTTGAAGAAGTCTGTAGCTGCTTATGTAGCTAAATGCTTGACATGTGCACAAGTCAAGGCAGAACATCAGAAGCCGTCTGGTTTGCTACAACAGCCTGAACTTCCCACATGGAAGTGGGAAATGGTAACTATGGATTTTATCATCAAGTTGCCTAAAACGAGGAAAGGAAATGATACCATATGGGTGATCTTAGACAGACTGACTAAGTCAGCACATTTCCTACCCATTAAGGAGACCTATAGCTCCGACATGTTAGCCCAATTGTACGTAGATAAGATTGTAGCTCTACATGGTGTACCTGTGGCTAATATCTCTGACAGAGATACTAGGTACACGTCACATTTTTGGAAAAGTTTCCAACAATCTTTGGGCACGCGCTTAAATTTCAGTACGACTTACCATCCTCAGACTGACGGACAGAGTGAGCGTACAATTTAAACCTTGGAAGACATGCTTCGAGCATGTGTGATTGATTTAGGTGGTAGTTGGGATAACCACCTACCATTAATCGAGTTCTCTTACAACAATAGCTACCATACCAGCATTAAGGTTGCACCCTTCGAGGCTTTATACGGTAGAAAGTGTAGAACGCCCGTTTGTTGCGCAGAAAGCTGCCTGGGATAAGCAGAAAAGCTACGCAGATCTAAAGCGTAAACCTATGAAATTCGAGGTAGGTGAAAAAGTGTTGCTTAAAGTATCACCCTGGAAGGGAGTGATGCGATTTGGTAAGAAAGGCAAGTTGAGCCCGAGATACATAGGACCTTTCAAGGTTATCGAACGTGTCGGATCAGTTGCCTATAAGTTAAACTTACCTGAAGAGCTCAGTGGTATTCATAATGTATTCCACATCTGCAATCTGAAGAAGTGTTTCGCTGATGAATCACTGGTCATACCACATACAGATGTGCACATAGAAGAGAGCTTAAAGTTTGTTGAAAAACCAGTGTCGATCGAGGATCGACAGGTTAAGAAGCTTTGAAGGAAGCATGTGCCTATTGTAAAGGTAAATTGGGATGCCCGTAGAGGTCCCGAGTACACGTGGGAGGTTAAGTCCACAATGAAAGAAAAGTACCCTTATTTATTTCAGTAAATCTCGAGGTCGAGATTTCTTTTAAGGGGGTGAAGATGTAACACCTAAAAAATTCACGTCCTATAATGTATTGACACGTGTCATAAGTTTGAACGTGTGAAAGAATGTTCTTGAGGGACTAAAGTTGAAGCACATGGAAAGTATGTGATTATATGAGTTCAAAATGTCAACAGTGAATAAATATACTTTAGAATAACCCTACATGATGTTTATACCATCAAACGAATAAATCATGAATCATACGAAGCTAAAAGTGAGAGATTACAAACTACAGGGGTTAAATGTGTCAACATGTTTAAGTTATACATCTGAGTGACCTTTTAGCAAACCCGAAGCTTTGTAATGGTTAATTATGCTCACTAGAATGCACGATAAAAATTTCATAAAGTTTCGTTATCGTATGAGAAAGTTATGATCAAAGTCGTATGCGAGGGGTTAAAGCGTTAACGTTGAAAATTATGACTTTTCGGGTTAACCAGAAGTGACCAAGGACTTGGCAAAGTGGGTATAAGTCTTGAAGACCTTATAGGTAAATTGGGAGGGTTCAAAGTGCAAGAAATAAGTTGGCTGACCCTTCGAAAGGCCAAGAGACAATTATGCAAAAACTAGAAAATGTGAAGTCTGATCAGAAGGCCCATACGGGCCGCGTAAGCCATGCTAAGGGCTTACGCGGGCCGCCTTCGACGCCCAGTTACAGAAACTTTAGACAGCAGTCGATTTTCACGCATAAACCGAGTTTAATCAGATATTTTCACTATATGGGCGACCCCTAAACAGTCCTAGGCACTTTGGGACATCTGGAAATGATCCATGGCCATTGCTAGGCTTGTGTGTCAATGATCCACGAGGTTTTGAACACTATAAAAGGCCACAAGGTTGCAACCATTTCTTCACACCTCATTTCTGCATTTCTGGAGCTTCCTGGAGCTTAAGAGCATACCCAAGTTTTTCCTAATCGTGCATAGGACTTCAGCAAGTATGCTTAACCTTTCTTAGTTAAGTTTTTGCTTAGTTTTAGCTTAAAAGTCAAACCGTCGTAATTACCGTTTGACTTAGCGATTAATCATTGATGGTCCAGTGATTAGTCGAATTGAAAGTAGTTATAAGTTGGTAATTATGTGGGCATTAAACCCTTAAAAGGGCACCCTCTGATTCCCACTCTAACTAGGTCAAATGTCGGGTCAAACTTGTTATTAAAAAGTCAACAGAATAGTTAAATTCCAATTTATGCATAATTAGCAATGTAAAACCCATACAACCTGTTTGATCATTAATATAACTTGGTAATTAATGTAAGAACATGTCTAAACATGTTCAACCCGACAAAATTCAGTAGAGACCCGGTTCGGAACCGAAAGTCGCATAATTTAACTTTCGCTTTGACTTTCAGTTCTGACCCGTTTAAGCATGTTTTAGAAATTCCTTAGAGCTTTAATTGGACTAGGTTACATGCTAGTATAACCCTCTGTGATTATACACCTTGGTTCAATAGTTATCCAATTAATATGCATGATTCCGTTAATTGCTCATATGTTGACCATTATGCCCTTTTCACCATAAAACGTGATTTTTAAAAATGTAAAAGTGTAGAAACCTTAATTACTGATATATAGACTTGTACCAAAAAATTTGACATCAGTTTGAGGTGTAGATTGAGAGTTATGCTCATTAGCGTAATTAGAAAGCTTATTAGCGATTTAACGGCGTAATTAGCATATAGCCTATTTAAACCCACTTTTTGATATCAAACTATTTACCCACTGATGTAATATATTATTTTGGGATTTTTGAAGATTTTTAATTAATTTTAGGCTGAGCATAACTTAGAGTCATAGGCTTGATTCGGTAATTGTCGGTTTTGCCCTTTCGGGCTATAAAATGAGTTTTACATATCTTTTTGACCCCAAACCTTTTGCTACTGATTTTATATGATAAATAAATTATTTTAAACCATCTGGAATAATAAAAATATCAGCTTTCTATATAGAACCCGGAAACGGCTTCTAATCGCCTTTTTAAGCGTTTTTAACGCATAGTATGTACTAAAACGATTTTAAACATACAAGGGTTGATACCTACTGATATTTTAGGTAAATTATAATATTTTAACAGTAAGCAAAAGTTGTTTAACTCAGACTTCAGTTTTGAGCTTTTCGGCTTATGTGAAAGTACCAAAATGCCCATACGGTGCATAGTTTGGTTATAATTAATAAATTTCACATATATGCAATACCCTAATGTTATAACTTATAAAATTAAGTATTTTTTTGCTGATTATATCAGACCTGTAACTCAGGTTAATACTTAAACTCTTATAAAACATTGTAAATGACCAAACTACCCCTATGGGGCATAGTTTGTGTTTAAATTCGTTTCGGGCATAATAAAAGATATCTTACTGATGTCACAACATATTTGAGGCATATTAACTTAGGAAACCTGTATATGGCTCTTATGGTTACCCGTTACGCCTCTTGCGCGTTCGGTTTGGTTTATGTAACTAGTTTATATAAATTAGCCGAAACGGGTCAAACCTTATCGTTTTTATCTCAAAATCCAGAATGTGTTTAGATCACCCATATAAGACAAGTATTCAAACTTGTCGGGTCTAAATCACATTCTATTCCGGTCTTCGCTTAATCGTGCGTACGAACCGTATCATTTCTTAAAAATAACCGGTCTAAGCTTAAGCTTAACTAAAGACCGTTAGGATTCTAATAGGTTATTATAAACCTTCGTTCCAGAATAGGAGGACCAGTAAAAGCTACTTGCATTTGCTGTTTGTGAATTATACTTGCAAAGGTAAATACTTTTAACTTATTTTATCTGTACGGGCTTGGGGTACGGTATATAAAATACCGCTTGGTCGGGCATTAAATCTTTCCACGTATGATGGTTAAATTGATATTAATCGGCCCGTTTAAATTGTTTTGTTTGCTTAAAGCCTTTGGGAGGTTAATGACCATGTCCCGGATATCCTTGGCATCATTTTATGAAATGGCCACGACCTAAGCGCGGGGTGTAGGCGTACACCCGTCAGTGCCAAATAAATAATGTGGTGTGTCCATTGATCTTTAACCCGGCATGACCCGGGCTACTGAACGCATAAGGAACATGTAATTCTTTTACGAGATTATATATTTAAATAATTATCCCAAGTTATAAAATGTTTATGCCATGTGCATCCAAATCAATTTTTAATCATTTTTAAAATGAGTCGGTTAATTGTATTTACCAGTGTAAACTGACGTATTTTTCCAAAAAGATTAAGTGCAGGTACTACTCGTAATAGGCTGGATTTCTCCTTAGCATCAAAAGAGTCTCGCAAGCTTAAGATGCCTAAAGTCTGTTGAACTACTGTTTCCTATTTATTTTTGATCCTTCTGTGGATAAACTTTCGACTGTTGTGATACTTGATATTACAAATTATATTCGATTGAAATATATCTTCTCATTTGCTTCCGCTGTGCATATTAAATATTGTGTTGTTTGACTGTAATGTTGCCAACCACGTCACGATACTCCCCGACCGGGCACACCGGTCAAACGTGTGAATATCGGGGTGTGACATAAACCCTTAAAAGGGCACCCTCTGATTTCCACTCTAACTAGGTCGTTTGTCGGGTCAAACTTGTTATTAAAAAGTCAACAGGATACTTAGTTTCAAATTAATATATAATTAGCAATGTAGAACCCATACAACCTGTTTGATCATTATTATAACTTGGTAATTAATGTAAGAACATGTCCAAACATGTTCAACCCGACAATTTTCAGTAGAGACCCGGTTCGGAACCGGAAGTCGCATAGTTTGACTTTCGCTTTGACTTTCAGTTCTGACCCGTTTAAGCATGTTTTAGAAATTCCTTAGAGCTTTAATTGGACCAGGTTACATGCTAGTATAACCCTCAGTGATTATACACCATGGTTCATTACTTAACCAAGTAATATGCATGATTCCGTTAATTGCCTATATGTTGACCATTATGCCCTTTTCACCATAAAACGTGATTTTTGAAAATGTAAAAGAGTAGAAACCTTAATTACTGATATATAAACTTGTACCCAAAAGTTGACATCAGTTTGAGGTGTAGATTGAGAGTTATGCTCAGTAGCGTAATTAGAAAGCTTATTAGCGATTTAACGGCGTAATTAGCGTATAGCCTATTTAAACCTACTTTTTGATATCAAACTCTTTACCCACTGATGTAATATATTATTTTTGTATTTTTGAAGATTTTTAATTAATTTTAGGCTGAGCATAACTTGGAGTCATAGGCTTGATTCGGTAATTGTCGGTTTTGCCCTTTCGGGCTATAAAATGAGTTTTACATATCTTTTTGACCCCAAACCTTTTGCTACTGATTTTATATGATAAATACATTACTTTAAACCTTCTGGAATGATAAAAAATATCATCTTTGTATATAGAACCCGGAAACGGCTTCTAATCGCCTTTTAAAGCGTTTTTAACGCATAGTATGTACTAAAACTATTTTAAACATACAAGGGTTGATACCTACTGATATTTTAGGTAAATTATTATATTTTAATAGTAAGCAAAAGTTGTTTAACTCAGACTTCAGTTTTGAGCTTTTCGACTTATGTGAAATTACCAAAATGCCCCTACGGTGCATAGTTTGGTTATAATTGATAAATTTCGCATATATACAAAACCCTACTGTTATAACTTGGTAAACTAAGTATTTTTTCTGAACATATCAGACCTGTAACTCAGGTTAATACTTAAACTCTTTTATAACCTTATAAATGACCAAATTACCCCTACGGGGCATAGTTTGTGTTTAAATTTGTTTTGGGCATAATGGAAGGTATCCTACTGATATCACAACATATTTAAGGCATATTAACTTAGGAAACCTGTAAATGACTCTCGCGGTCACCCGTTACGCGTCCTGCGCGTTCGGTTCGGCTTATGTAACTAGTTTACATAAATTAGCCGAAAGGGGTCAAACCTTATCAGTTTTACCCCAAAATTCAGAATGTGCTTAGATTACCCATATAAGGAAAGTCTTCAATCTTGTCGGGTCTAAATCACATTCTATTCCGGTCTTCGCTTAATCATGCGTTTGAACCGTATCGGTCTAAGCTTAAGCTTAACTAAAGACCGTTAGGATTCTAATAGGTTATTATAAACCTTTGTTCCAGAATAGGAGAACCGGTAAAAGCTACCCGCATTTTGCTAATTGAGAATTATACTTGCAAAGGTAAATACTTTTAACTTATTTTCCCTATACGGGCTTGGGTTACGGTATATAAAATACCGCTTGGTCGGGCATTAAATCTTCCATCATATGGTGGCTAATTGATATTTGATAGGCCCGTTTAAATTGTTTTGTCTGCTTAAAGCCTTTGGGAGATTAATGACCATGTCCCGGATATCCTTGGCATCATTTACGAAATGGCCACGACCTAAGCGCGGGGTGTAGGCGTACAACCGTCAGTGCCAAGTAAATAATGTGGTGTGTCTATTGATCTTTAACCCGGCACGACCCGGGCTACTGAACGCATAAGTAACATGTAATTCTTTTACGAGATTATATATTTAAATAACTATCCCAAGTTATAAAAGTTTGTGCCACGTGCATTCAAATCAATTTTATTAAACTTTTCAAAATGAGTCGGTTGAATGTATTTACCAGTGTAAACTGACGTATTTTCCCAAAAAGATTAAGTGCAGGGACTACTCGTAATCGGCTGGATTTCTCCTTAGCATCAAAAGAGTCTCACAAGCTTAAGATGCCTAAAGTCTGTTGAACTACTGTTTCCTATTTATTTCTGATCCGTTCTGTGGATTATCTTTCGACTGTTGTGATACTTGATATTACAATATTTTATTCAGTTGAAATATATATCTTTCATTTGCTTCCGCTGTGCATATTTAAATATTGTGTTGTTTGACTGTAATGTTGCCAACCACGTCACGATACTCCCCCACCGGGCCCACCGGTCAAACGTGGAAATATCGGGGTGTGACATCCTCCAGCTCAACTTGTTTGGCCTGGACTTTGGCATTAGACGCCTCTAACTCCAGGGTCAAGTTTTGGTACCTCCCTGCACCCGACACACAAAATCAGTGTCAATACGAAACTTTTCCACCTCAACATATAACTCAGATCTCACCTTTTGAGCCTCAGTGACGGCTTTACGTTCCAGCTCTTCGTGAACAGCCTTGGCGTGAGAAAGGATTCGATCCTTTTCCGCTATATCACGGGCCCACATTACCATTTCTTCAGCAAGGTTGGAGGTTACATGCTTCAGATCCTCCTCTGCCTTGTTTTTCTCAGAAACAAACCGACTCTCCCTGAGACCAGCAGCCTGGAGTCGGCTTTCCAAGCGATACTTTTCATCTATCAGCTCCTGAATAGTAACCCGCGCCTAGTGAAGCTCATTGTTATCATGCATCCACTGACGGCGGATTTCTGCCAACCTCCGGGGTTTATTGACAACATCTACCATCGTCGCGTTCATCAGGCCTCATTATCTAGCCCCTCTACATAAGCTGATTCAGCCGGGGGGTATGCCCGTTCAACCCAGTGATGAACCACTAGAGGGAAAACCAGCCTGGAGGACTCCGCAATCTTCCACTTAGGTTGATAGCGTTTGTCCTGAGCATATGGGTCCCAACAAATGGTGGGAAGATAAAGATCATCAGCTAAACGGACCCCGTCATCAACACCACCACCACTAGATCCCCCAGTATCACTTATAGTGGTATCCGTGGCACTTGTTGACTCACCACCAATAGAATTTATAGGTATTTCCTTCTCCGACTCAGAAAAAACGCCAACAAGAGAATCAAATAGGGATACGGGTGTAGAGCTGGAGAACAGCGACCACAGCAGTTGGGAACACCGGCAGTAGCATTGAAGAGCTAACAGCGACAGCACTCGCCTAGGATATAAGGTCTGAAAGGCTTTGCCCGCCAGCCGCGGAGGAAACAATTTCACTAGAGGACCCACCCCCAACTTGGGCCTCAGCAAGGGAACCTGCATCAAACCAGACATTCAGAACAAGAATACAGGAACCCAACTCGTACATTGACAAATAAAATCACTTACCAGCAGGTAAGGCATGAGCAGCTTTGATTGCTTGAAAGGAGGTCAAAGGAGGCATCATCCTACGTCTCTTGGGCGCATGTTGTGGACTCACCAAACTGGTAGGGGCGGACGTAACAACAGCACCCTCCGGAGTCGCGGCGATACTAGCCGCCACAGAAAAAGCAGTTGCCCCCGCGGTAACGATGTTCTTACCGGATATCCTTATCCGGGATGGCCTTTTCGCCTCCTCCAGAGAAACTCCGATTCCCCCGATGGGGGGAGGCCTAGACACATAAACAGTTGGATCCGACGGGACAGCGGGAAGTAGAAATTGCTCGAGATGGATCTTCAGTACATCGGGCTCCTGTTCCCCAATCAATTGGTGCGCGGACCTTAAAGCAGCGTTCCGAGGAGGATAAACGAAGTCAAACAAACTCCATTTACATATTTGACATTTATACACATTAAAACAAACACAATTTGTAAATCAAATTAAAAGCAAATTGACACATACCTTCATCGAGCCTTTGAAAGGCAGGGTACAACCGGATATCACGCCATAGCAAACTCATCCCCGCCATCACCAGGGCCCCCTCCGGGATCACCGTGCACTCGGAGGGGCGTTGGATCAACCTCTTAAACAGAGCGTTCTCAACGTAGGCATCAGCAGGGGGACCATCATCCTTGAATTTATCCTTGGCCCCCATTTCCCTCTGGTGCATCTCCCCGGGGATAACACTGGCATCAATATAGAAGAACTTCTTCTTCCAGTCCTTATCCCTGGAACTGGCAGTGTAAGTAATCAAATCGCGTTAATAGTAATGACGGGCAAAATACCGTTAGTGGTAAAAATTAACCCGGTAAATATCAGGAATTTTAATAAAAAAAACTCGATATTAATTGGAAAGAGGATAAATACTTTGAGAAAACAAAGTATATAAAAATGCCCGAGTTAACGGGACTTAAAGCAAACCTAGTCATAAACTTTCCCGAACCCACTAAGATAACTAGGAATGCCAGACCTAGTTAATAAGTGGAAATATGGTTAGAAGGAATTAGGGTGTGGCTAACTTAATTACTAGCCAAAACATGAGGGACTAAAGTTGGATAACTTGAAAATGGAATTATTAAAATAAAACATAACACAACACACACACAAAGAATGTGTGTGCGTGCGTGGAGATCGACCAGAAGGCTCCCATGGAGCCAAGAACCCTAGTTCAGCTATTCCTTCAAATTGAAAGGCTAATTGAAGACCAAATTCAGATCTGAACACATAATAACGATCACCTAATCACGTGAATCAAGAGGTATGTCGAAATTTATATTTTGATGATACTTGTGAAATTTAATAATCATGCACGAATGAAATTCTTGTATGAAATATGAATGTTATAGTGAAATTGTGATGTCTAGGAATGAACCCTAGATGTGAATTTAGTAAAATAGTGCCATAAAACTAGAGATTTAACTAATGACTTTGTAGGTGGTAAGTGAGTTTTATGGAACTATGATGAACACTTGAAAAGTGATGATAAATAAGTGAAAATTTCTTGCTGTGATATAAGTCTAGGTGTTGTTATGCATGCTAGACATAGAGACTTGTGAATAATGTTGAAACTTGGCAAATAGCTAGTTGAGATACTTGATTTATGAAAGTATGAAAATCATGCCCACAAGGTGTTTGCTAAAATGTCTAAACGAACACTAATATGTTGAAATTCTGAAAGAAACGTGTAATTGAATAATATGACAAATTGTGCGAAGTATGAACCGATAAGGGTTCAAAGCATAAAGTTAATCTAGACTTAATTGTGTAAATCATGGGATCAAAAGTAGTTAACTTTTGATAAGTTGAATTAATAAACAATAAGGTCGAATGGTAGTTTCGACATAGAAAATACGTAAGGTGGAAAAGTTGTGATTATTATTGACTAATCTAACCACCTTTGAATAATGACGATAGTTTGACACTTAACGAGCAAGGTGGAGGCTTGGGAAGAAACGGGTCAAACGAATCAAGAAGGAAAAGAAAAGCGTAGCTCGGATACAAGGTAAGTTAAGCTTACGCCTTTTATTCTTACTACCAATTACTTATAATGCACGTCAGAATAAGTGGGAATGTCAAGAAACCATAAGTTATGGTAAAAAGGGCAAAAACGATAGAATGGTAATCCGGACATGAGTTAACGAATAAATAAAAAGGATTTGAAAGGACATCATTTGACATAAGTGAAAATGGGTCAAACAAAGCAAGAAACGACTTTTAAGCAAGATGAATTCAAAGAGTAAATCGGAATAGGTTAAAGGGATGAAATGGTAATTAAATACCATCTCATAATTATAATTAGTCACTTCGACTAAACGGGTCAAATGGTGTTGTTAATACCATTTATCAATAATATTTGATGATCGCTTGTTGAGTTTGTGATCACAGGAATTAACACATGGTTCTCACGGCTATTAACTAGAAATTAATAGCGAAAGGTATTCAAACGGGTCAATCTTATGACCCGAGACAGGTACGCATGCTTAGAATTATAGTTAAAAGCGACATTTTGGTCAAATAATAGTAGAAGTCCTTCGTCGCATAAATGAAGGGCTAAAATTGACCAAAAAGCCCTTGAGGGGTAAATAGGGCAAACAACTTTCAAAAAAGTTGTTTTGAAATAAGCGTCTTGTTTAAATTGAGTCTTAGGAATTCGTAAAAATATGGGGATAGGATGTAACCCAATAGAAGCATGACTTAAGCCTAAAGATGTACTTAAATACCCTTAACGGGTCAAAATAAGCATACAAGCAAAAACTGGTTAAAATATATGAGAAACCCGCAATTAGAACCTAACATGGTAGAAAATATTGAATTGAAGTGGTTCATGTGAAATAATGATCAAACAAATATGTTTGTTTGATAAATGCGTAAACGGGTCAAAATTTTGTAAAAAGGTAATAAGCCGAAGGCATAAAAGTCTCAAAATTTATTAAGCCGGATGTCGGATTTTAACTCCATATGATGGAGAATCAAATTACAAACACGTAGGAAGAAACAGTAGGTCAAACGGACAAGCGGATTGAAAGATACGAAAGTTTTCGTGTCAAAAACGACAAAAAGGAAAGGACTGATACAGGAGCCACCGTAACTTACGGTGCCCACCGTAAGTTACGGTGGAGCGGAAATTGTTATGGTAGTTGCCTACTGAGTTACGGTGGGGGAATTTTCATACAGAAGCCACCGTAACTTACGGTGTCCACCGTAAGTTACGGTGGAGGCCAGTTTGTAAACCTTGTTTTTGGATCAAGAAATTTACGTTTGGATTTCCTTCCTTTATCAATATATTGTCTTGTACCGTTATTTAAACTATCAATACTAACATTTAAGCTGGTATTGATCGTAGGTGAATGTTCAGAGTCCCGGATGAAGTTCAAGCGTCGAGCAAGAACCGAACACACGTTAAATGAAGCTTCCGCAAGTTGTTTCGTCGTCATTCTAAAACGATGAATTAAATTTCACTATGTTGTTTTGCTTCAAGTTTAGAAAAGTTTTAATAAACCCGTATTTTAGCATGAATGTTTAAATATAAATACTCAGTAAGTCGTGATTATTTACGGAAATCGTTAAATTAAATTATGGGTGTTACAAGTTGGTATCAGAGCCTTGGTTTAAGAGATTCAAGTATGGTGGGGAAAACCATGCTTGGACTTAAACCTTATGCTCTTGACAAAGATTGGTGTTCGGTTCAAGGCTTGATCGCAAATCCGGTAAGTGCATGTATGTTAATGGTTTAGCGTATTAAAAGTGTTGTAAACAACACATAGGGTTATCGTGTAATACACGTTAACCCAATTAAATGATAGATATAGCTAACAAAATTATGTGCATTGACACATATAGTAGAAAACCTCGTATTATGATGCGGGCGTTTAGTAAAGTTGATATTACTAACTTTTGTGAATGTCTTAATTGAAGGACATTTGCATTTAAGGATGACAAGGGTTAAACAAATTACGGATATGATAGAAGAATTTTCCGAAGTATG
Organism: Helianthus tuberosus; assembly: GCA_030545235.1. Taxonomy (NCBI): domain Eukaryota; kingdom Viridiplantae; phylum Streptophyta; class Magnoliopsida; order Asterales; family Asteraceae; genus Helianthus; species Helianthus tuberosus. The sequence goes on from CM060415.1 coordinate 79,877,473, forward strand.
ACAAGAGGAGCATGCTCACCAAGGACCTAAATCGTGTGATGATCGCGAACAAAGTTCACGGCAAGATAAGCCCGTTAGGGCAAGCATTACCAGGTGCACGCTTTTAAATTTATTCGCACAAGTAGTAATATGCAACAAACACGTAGGGGATAACGGTTGCATATGTCTGATAAAACCCGAATAGGATATCTATTCAGGATGATGTTTCTAAGAGAAGTTTAATAGAAACATGTATTCTTCACGATGATGAATAACAAAGAAATAATAGGATTAGTTCACGTGGAAACTTGAACGGGGGGTAATTATCCAAGTAGAAAACTCTCAATACAATGCTAGTGAGAAAAGTAACGATAACATTAACGAATGTGATTATATAATAGTTCGATAGAAAAGAAAAACATTTCATATGTTCAAATGTAAAACTAAGTAAAACTAATAATTATTGTTTTGCAATTGAATAAAGTTTTACTAAATGAAATCATAGATGTGAACTAAATAGAGGCGTTACTTACATGGAGTGTAATGTGAAAATTATAAAAGGTCATGTATATCAGGTGTTGATCGCTTACTCTGGCCAAGTAAGTAGTGAACACGTGGTACCATGAACTTTTATGGTGGACATACTTACATCCGATGTAGTAAGGACGGGGTGAATGGGACGAATTAAAAAGGTACCCAAATGAATCAAATAAGTAAGATGTTGATAGTAAACGTAAACGCAAGTCGGATGACGGAAGCGTATTATGTTAAAATGACGAGCCCGAGAGAAGGGACAAAGATCGAAGTATATGAAAATACAAACCAACTAATGAGAATGCTAAGGCATGCGGATAAAGGTTTGACTGCCATAAGTGATGAAATTCACGTGGACAAGTCAAACAAATTAAATAATGAATAGAAGACTTAATTGAATAAAAACGATGAATTTCGCTAAGACGACCAAATAAATTAAAGTGACGTCTAAAACCATATAAGAATGGTTACTTGATGATAACTTCGGTAAAGATACCCGATAGATGGGTAGGAATTTTGAAAGTATGCGTAAACCAAGAGACAGGAACACGAAATAGAAAGTCAAAGGACTCGGATTAAGAGTCCTGACTAAAAGACGATGAGAAATTGCAAACGGAAATTTTGAAAACTACGTTCAACTATTTTAAAGTTGAACGGGTCGAATGAAGGATGAAGTTTGACGTTCATGAGTAATGAAATCTCACACGAATAAGTCAAACGAGATAAATAAAGTGTAAAAGCTTGGTAGTGCAAGTAAGCGCAAACCTAATAATAGAAGCGCGAAATATTAATGAACCTATGTGACGGGTTGTAAAGGAACGTAGATAGGCAAAACGCAAACTAGCGAAACAAGAAAGTTAAAAACACTAAGATAAAGAAACCGGGTAACGGGTCGTAAAGAAGTATAGGTAAGAACTGGGTAACGATAAGCGTAGGACAAACCGACGCGTAAATGACGATAAAAGTCATAAAGTCAGAAAGATAGTCCGAAAGTAAATAAATGAAACCTTAGACTACGGTCAAGGTCAACTAAAGTTCAAAAGCAAAATTAAATGATCCCAAACATAACAAGGGATGCTTTAAAGCTATATATGTATAAATAGACATATGAATATAGACGTGAATAAAAGATGATCTATGGGATAATCATAACCTACGGGATAAAACATAGTGATAAGGTCTACGGGACCAAGGAGACCGTTGGGTCATAAATAGAAAGAAACGAACTGTTGGGTCTCACCTTAAAAAGGTGAAGCATAAGAAGAAATAGCCTATGAGGCTAACTGAAGAAACCTACGGGTCAATATTGTAAAGCAAGGAAACTGGTTGCAATTTCCCGCGTAAAATAATAACAAAAAGTAACGTTAGCATAAAAGTGATGGGTTTCGCTAAGTTAATCGAACAGGTTAAAGCGAAGAGATCACAAAGATTCTGATTAACAAAAGTGAGGAATTTCACTAAAACATTTAAACGGACTTAAATGACAAAAGAATTCACAATTATTTGAATCGTGTTACGTCACAAAAAGGGCAAAGTCATTACCGAAATGACAACGAAAGGGGGAATAAATTCATTGGACGTAAATTCCTTGAAATTGACATAAGTTAAAGAGAAAACGTTAAACTAAAATACCATTTTAGTGAGAAATAACGTTTTAACAAATATAAATATTATGAGAGGAACTGGAAGACACTAAAAGAAATGGGTACGTTGAAAACGAAACCTGGTTCGTTTTATTAAACCAATGAAATACGTAAATAAGGTTTCGGGGACGAAACCTCTTTAAGGGGGGTAGACTTGTAACACCCCAAAAACGGGTTTGGTAATCAAACTGCGTTAATAGTAACGACGGGCAAAATACCGTTAGTGGTAAAAATTAACCCGGTAAATATCAGGAATTTTAATAAATAAACTTGATATTAATTGGAAAGAGGATAAATACTTTGAGAAAACAAAGTATATAAAAATGCCCGAGTTAACGGGACTTAAAGCAAACCTAGTCATAAACTTTCCCGAACCCACTAAGATAACTAGGAATGCCAGACCTAGTTAATAAGTGGAAATATGGTTAGAAGGAATTAAGGTGTGGCTAACTTAATAACTAGCCAAAACATGAGGGACTAAAGTTGGATAACTTGAAAATGGAATTATTAAAATAAAACATAACACAACACACACACAGAGAATGTGTGTGCGTGCGTGGAGATCGACCAGAAGGCTCCCATGGAGCCAAGAACCCTAGTTCAGCTATTCCTTCAAATTGAAAGGCTAATTGAAGCCCGAATTCAGATCTAAACACATAATAACGATCACCTAATCATGTGAATCAAGAGGTATGTCGAAATTTATATTTTGATGATACTTGTGAAATTTGATAATCATGCATGAATGAAATTCTTGTATGAAATATGAATGTTATAGTGAAATTGTGATGTCTAGGAGTCTAGGAACGAACCCTAGATGTGAATTTAGTACAATAGTGCCATAAAACTAGAGATTTAACTAATGACTTTGTAGGTGGTAAGTGGGTTTCATGGTACTATGATGAACACTTGAAAAGTGATGATAAATAAGTGAAAATTTGTTGCTGTGATATAAGTCTAGGTGTTGTTATGCATGCTAGACATAGAGACTTGTGAATGATGTTGAAACTTGGCAAATAGCTAGTTGAGAAACTTGATTTATGAAAGTATGAAAATCATGCCCACAAGTTGTTTGCTAAAATGTCTAAACGAACACTAATATGTTGAAATTCTGAAAGAAACGTGTAATTGAATACTATGACAAATTGTGCGAAGTATGAACCGATAAGGGTTCAAAGCATAAAGTTAATCTAGACTTAATTGTGTAAATCATGTGATCAAAAGTAGTTAACTTTTGATCAGTTGAATTAATAAACAATAAGGTCGAATGGTAGTTTCGACATAGAAAATACATAAGGTGGAAAAGTTGTGATTATTAATGACTAATCTAACCACCTTTGAATAATGACGATAGTTTGACTCTTAAAGAGCAAGGTGGAGGCTTGGGAAGAAACGGGTCAAACGAATCAAGAAGGAAAAGAAAAGCGTAGCTCGGATACGAGGTAAGTTAAGCTTACGCCTTTTATTCTTACTACCAATTACTTATAATGCACGTCAGAATAAGTGGGAATCTCAAGAAACCATAAGTTATGGTAAAAAAGGCAAAAACGATAGAATGGTAATCCGGACATGAGTTAACGAATAAATAAAAAGGATTTGAAAGGACATCATTTGACATAAGTCAAAATGGGTCAAACAAAGCAAGAAACGACTTTTAAGCAAGATGAATTCAAAGAGTAAATCGGAATAGGTTAAAGGGATGAAATGGTAATTAAATACCATCTCATAATTATAATTAGTCACTTCGACTAAACGGGTCAAATGGTGTTGTTAATACCATTTATCAATAATATTTGATGATCGCTTGTTGAGTTTGTGATCACAGGAATTAACACATGGTTCTCACGGCTATTAACTAGAAATTAATAGCGAAAGGTATTCAAACGGGTCAATCTTATGACCCGAGCCAGGTACGCATGCTTAGAATTATAGTTAAAAGCGACATTTTGGTCAAATAATAGTAGAAGTCCTTCGTCGCATAAATGAAGGGCTAAAATTGACCAAAAAGCCCTTGAGGGGTAAATAGGGCAAACAACTTTCAAAAAAGTTGTTTTGAAATAAGCGTCTTGTTTAAATTGAGTCTTAGGAATTCGTAAAAATATGGGGATAGGATGTAACCCAATAGAAGCATGACTTAAGCCTAAAGATGTACTTAAATACCCTTAACGGGTCAAAATAAGCATACGAGCAAAAACGGGTTAAAATATATGAGAAACCCGCAATTAGAACCTAACATGGTAAAAAATATTGAATTAAAGTGGTTCATGTAAAATAATGATCAAACAAATATGTTTGTTTGATAAATGCGTAAACGGGTCAAAATTTTGTAAAAAGGTAATAAGTCGAAGGCATAAAAGTCTCAAAATTTATTAAGCCGGATGTCGGATTTTAACTCCATATGATGGAGAATCAAATTACAAACACGTAGGAAGAAACGGTAGGTCAAACGGACAAGCGGATTGAAAGATACGAAAGTTTTCGTGTCAAAAACGGCAAAAAGGAAAGGACTGATATAGGAGCCACCGTAACTTACGGTGCCCACCGTAAGTTACGGTGGAGCGGAAATTGTTACGGTAGTTGCCTACTGAGTTACGGTGGGGGAATTTTCATACAGAAGCCACCGTAACTTACGGTGTCCACCGTAAGTTACGGTGGAGGCCAGTTTGTAAACCTTGTTTTTGGATCAAGAAATTAACGTTTGGATTTCCTTCCTTTATCAGTATATTGTCTTGTACCGTTATTTAAACTATCAATACTAACATTTAAGCTGGTATTGATCGTAGGTGAATGTTCAGAGTCCCGGATGAAGTTCAAGCATCGAGCAAGAACCGAACACACGTTAAATGAAGCTTCCGCAAGTTGTTTCGTCGTCATTATAAAACGATGAATTAAATTACACTATGTTGTTTTGCTTCAAGTTTAGAAAAGTTTTAATAAACCCGTATTTTAGCATGAATGTTTAAATATAAATACTCAGTAAGTCGTGATTATTTACGGAAATCGCTAAATTAAATTATGGGTGTTACAGGCAGGGATGTCCCTCAGACAAGACACACCAATGTCTCGTAGATCAAAGGTAAAAAAGGGGGATTTCCACACAAGAACGAAAAAATCCCTAAACACTGTAATTTCGGGGATATGACCCAGGGCTATGCAGGCAAATTCAAAGTGATGAAGCTTAACTAACCCTAAAGGATGCGGTTGAGAGATGTGAATGGGATATGCGTCAAGAACGGACTTACAAAATTTGGTGATGGGCAACCGAAAGTTGTAGAACTTGAAGAAATCACTAAACATGGTAATTTTGCCCTGTTTTAGCGGAAATGTTGTATCTTGTTTTGATGGTAACACCGGATTCCATTCCGGTTTGATATCATACTCTTGCACGAGATTGTTGGATGATATCGACCCCCATTTGCAATACAGTGCATCGGAACTTGTTTGGGCCGAAGAAGATTCGCCGGTTTTGGAAGCCATTTTTTGTAGTCAAGAAATTGAAGAAGTTGAGAGGAAAGATCGAAATGGGAAAACCCTAAATGAGGAACCTATTTATAGGAAAGGGATAACAACCTTTCGAATTCAAAAAGGCAAACGGATGGGAACGCGTGTCAAGACAGGGCAGATACAACTGTCATCCTAATGATGACTTAACTGTCAAACCCTTTCACATCGCCGCCATTTTTCAAAAAGGTAACGGTACTCCTACTCGAGAAACTTGCACTCATAGGGGGTATTTTGACTTTTTCCTTTTTTAGTCCGATCCCATGAATTTCATTTCACAACTTCGGACTCGGGGGACATGACGAGGTATGACCCAGAACGGCTAACCCGACCCGGTCATTACCTATTATTTTATTATAAATATATAATTACACATGTTTATTCTAGAATCTTCTATTCTGCATGGATAAATCACATAACCGAATCCCCAATCTTTTGGGAAGATCATGCAAATCCCTATCATATTGGAGCCCATCCTAAGTTAGAGGAAACCCTAATGGTAAATTATAAATAGAGGTAAACATCAAAGGTATGCATTATTCCGCTCTCGTTTTACTCTCTCTCTCTACATATATTTCCTTACTTCCAAACTGAGACTTATTCTCACGTCGGAGGGTGGTTACAGGAATAACCCCATTCATGTAATGAGTCCTAACGGTGTTCTGTTTTGTAGTAAGTGGTTCGGATCGCCAAGAGTTGAAGTCCTAGTCGGAGCTTAACGTTTAGGTTAGTGTTTCTTCACTAGCTATGTACCCTACGGTGTTTTCCTAAATGACACATCTATTACATAACTAAAGCACATCGAGCTGAAAACTTTGACCTTCAATGCGTGTTTCGTACAAAACTGAAATGAAAGAAAATCTAAGAAAATTCCTTTTTCTTATCTTACTTGTAATGAAGACAATGCACATGCTAGCATGCTACATCTCTATGTTTCTTTACAAATTTTGCGAGTTATCGGGACGCAATGTGCGTGTTTAGTTTAACGTGTTTACATTTCACTTTACGTTTTCGTTCAAATTATGCAAGTTAACACAACGCAATGTGCATGTGTGGTTCAATGTTTTTATGTCTATTTTTTCCAGGTGCGGACCCACCCCAGCCCAAGGTGGCGGGCGCACTTCGGAAAAAAAAATTAGTTCTATTTTCCGTCGAAATTCCCGTCCGCACCCTTTGGGCTCCCAATTTTTTTTTAAATAACTACTTAACATATATAAACTTATACTACCCAACTTAACCCAAATACCCAATACCTTGACACACTATTACTTTTAGAAAGAAAAGTAATACATAAGAAAGAGCGGGATGTGAAAGAGAAAAGGGGCCGATAGCAAGGGCGGACCTAAGCCCAGCCCAAGGTGGGTGGGCGCACCACCGGGAAAAAAATTTAGTGCTAAGTTCCGTCGAAAATCCTGTCCGCACCCCTTGGAATTTTCCGTCCGCACCCCATGGAATTTTCAGTCCGCACCTCTTGGAATTTTTCGTCCACACCCCTTAGGTAAAAAGTGTTATCAATTTCTATTTTAAAAATATTCTTTAGTAAACTCCTATTTTATAAAAAATACTACCTAAATTATATTACTTTTAATACCTAAATAACTAAACCTAAATACCCAATACATTTAACTAGCCCACTACTAAGTCTTAGCCCAATAAACAAACCCAACAAATCAACAATATTTCAAACTAAAATAAAATAAACAAGCCCAAAACCCTTACATATTCTATCCTGCTCTCTTTATCGTCCTTGCACGCCAGTGATCAGAACATCAACAGCGACAACAGTGAACAGTCAGCAGCCGCATACCACCGTAATCAGCCACGGGTAAGTTTCTTTGTTATTTTTGATTATTTTTGGTTGGTATTATCCACCCCCAGCAGCCTATTATAGCCGCATACTAACCATAGTAGACATGTGCTTCGTTTTGTTTTCATTATGTTATGGTGGGTTATATTTTGTTAGTGGTGATATTTTGCCTTTTTTATAGCCGCATACCACAATATGTTTGGCTTTTTTTTTAGTGAAGAACGTTTGGCTTTTTTTATGGTGTATATGTTGTTCAGATGATTTTTAGGGTGATTTACATTATGATATTTAGGGGTTGAATAGTTGATACATTATGTAATATGTTATGGAGGCATGAACTTATAAATCAATTTGTTTGTGATAGCCGATAGGAACAATGAGCAGGGACGTTATGGCACGATTTCTCAAGAGGAAAGTTGATACGTCTTCCGGATTCGTTGATGTGGATACTTGCGTAATCGGATTGGCGATGAGAATTTAAGTGAAGGTTGTATATGTTATATAGAGAAAGAGTTGCTTAAGAAAGTAGGTTTAGATGATGTTTTGGATAGATTTCAAAAAATGAAAACCCGTAGGACGACGTTTTAATTATGTTTGTAACAAGGTTTGACGTGTTTTTGATGATTATATAAATTAAGTTCTTTTGTTTTACATGAACCGACTCAACCCGATACAAACTGATTTTTTAATTTATATATCTTGGGGACTAAAATTTTTAAGAATGTTCCGCACCCCCTTGGAAAAATTCCTGGGTCCGCCACTGGCCGATAGGGTTCTTTTCCGGCTAGACCATCGCGACTAGAAGCGGAGAGGGATGGTGCTCGAAGCTGTGCCATTCATCATGATGAGATGTCCCACAAACCCGTCGCCGTTTGTTTACTCCACACACAAAAATCCATCAGATCTACGGTTTGCCGATTCTAGGGTTGGTGCTTGAAGATCCAAAAAGTGGCCGGATACTGTAAACCACGTTTAGACCTTGATGAGAATTCGAAGATCCGAACCTTCACACTGAGCAAGCCGTTAGGCTCGTCGCAGAGGTGGGAGGGCCACTCTGTGACAATCCTCCAACATAAGGATAAGTATTTGCTTGAGAGAGAAAGTAAGGACGAAGGTTTAGAAAATCGTACTTGTGATGTACTTGGTGGTGGTATTTATAGTAGTCAACTTTGATGATGTCATTCGGTTGGGACGCACCTTTTAGAGGTGCGTTTGTTTTGGTGACTAAGGGACGGAATGTTGAGGCGCGCATTCCTTTTGTTTCGGTCCGACCTTCTTGAAGAAGGTCTAGTTCCGGCTATGTATCTTCAGTGCTCAACATGTGTTTGCAAAGAGGGGCGATAGAGACGTAGTTGCAAGTTTACTCCAGTGGCTAGGGATGACGAGGCTATTTGGATAATGAAATGCAGATGACGACAAAGGACGGTGTTCTGTCGCCCGGAAATGGTAATCTTCTTCTGAAGTTCATTATGAAGACGGTTTGGTTTCTTCTGCCCGGCAAGTTATGTGTATCCCAATTTGTTCGTCTGCAAATTTGTATGTAAGTATTTTTTATATATAACTATGAAGGGATATGTTGATTGCTTGTTCATATTTACGATGGTTGTCTGTTCGGAAGTCGAAGAGGACGCGACGACGGTTTTATGTGAAGGTTAATGAATAAGTGTGGTAATCCGGGTGATATATTACCTTTGAATGTAAAACACGACGGCTTTTTTTTGTGGGCGTGTCGGTTTGAATGAAAGACGCAACCCATGTTGGTTTTTGTATTGTTATATAATACCTTAAAAAGTTAAAATGCTAAATTCACATGTTATATTTAAGTTTATGAGACGATTATGTTAAAACAATGTCGTTTTATTAATAACTTTAAACGTCAGAAGCTAGTTTTTATTAATATCAAGTAAATGACACTAGCTTAAAAAGTTAAAATGCTAAATTCACATGTTATTTTTAAGTTTATGAGACCAAATAGTTAACACAAGCACGTTTTCATATAAGCTTGTGTCATTTACTTGATCACTAGTAAATGACGTTTTCATATAAGCTAGTGTCATTTACTTAATCATTAGTATATGGGTCAAAATTTCCAATGATGGGGCAAAATTTCCAATATTACCATTAGAAACTAAAATATGTTTCCAAAATAAGTCAAATTTCCTAGCATAGTAGCATGATCTGACCACAAACTTCAAAGTTTCATCTCTAAGGTCACTCGTAGTGGGGCTCTATATCACGCCAAAGTCATACGAGACGACCAAGACGGACCATCTATTATTCTTCAAGCGGTTGCCTCATAGGACCTTTGGGTTCGGTCGGCTTACTTTGGTGTCGCAGGGTTATACAATGGTATAAACGTTTTCGAACAATCTCCATTGGTAGAGGACTATATTTTTGGTAAAGCTGTAAAAGCATCTTTTTATGCAAATGGAAACTACTACCCGCACGGATACTATTTGTGCGATGGAATTTATCCTAGGTATTCGATTGTCGTGAATACGTTTAGGGACCCGTACGATGAAAAAAGAGCTCACTTTAAAAAAGTTCAAGAGTCTTCACGGAAGGACACTGAAAGATGCTTTGAGGGTTCTTCAACAACGGTGGCATTATTTGAGAAATTCTTGTGGTGCATGGACTAAAGAAAAAATGAGAGATGCTATTTAAATTTGAAGGTATGCGTGGTCTAACTTAATATTGAAAGTATATCAAAAACAAATAAAGGAGGTCTGAAATCAAGAGAGAAAGAGAGTGGGAGAAATAGCATAAAAGGTACAATAGCAAGAACCATTTTTGACCCTTTCGAGACCTGTTTAAATCAAAATGAAAAAAACAAATAAGAATGGCGTTAATATTCCGTCACCTCTCTCTTGTATCTCTGTGTATATACATAGATATATAGAGAGAAATAGAGTGAAAAGAGCGTGTGAATAAGATTTTAGGGGTGTGGGAATAAAATATCCATAAAAATCATAAAGATCATATGATTTCATAAATGCATTAAACCTGAATGTGTTGTTGGAAATAATTATTGATCTTGTTAATTTTAGTTGATAAACTTTGATAGTGTAGTTAGTGCCCTAGTGTGAGATTCATTGGGGAACACTAAAAAAGTGGGGAACAGTGCGGAACCGACTCAAACCAACTCCGATTGGACTCATTCCGGTGGCGTTGGAACCGGTTCGTCGAACCCTAACTAGGATCTCTTAACCCTAAACCCTAAGTCATAACCCCTAAACCGTAAATATATTAGGGTTTGGCTTTTAGGGTTTACCTTTAGGGTTTAACTTTAGTGTTTAGCTTTAGGTTTTAGCTTTAGAGTTTAGGGTTTAGCTTTACGGTTTAGGGTTTAGTTTTAGGGCTTAGCTTTAGGGTTTAGCTTTAGATTTAGCCTTTAGGGTTTAGCTTTTAGGGTTTATAGTTTAGATTTTACGGTTTAGCTTAGGTTTTAGCCTTATTTTTTAGCTTTAGGGTTTAGAGTTTACGTGTTAGGATTTAGGTTTTATGGTTAAGAGATCCTAGTTAGGGTTCAACAAGCCGGTTTCAACGCCGCTGGAATGAGTCCAATCGGAGTTCGTTTGAGTCGGTTCCCCGCTGTTCCCCACTTTTTAGTGTTCCCCAATTGAAGGGTTATGGTCCAAAAAAACTTGCGCAAGCGCATAGGACCATACCATAACTTCATTTCAAAAGCATCTTGAATAAGACCCTACACGGCCGCGCAACGGTTCTGAACAAGATTTAGGAGGATTAGTCTTTGATGACCATGCGCCAGAGAAAGAAGAGACTAATATTCAGCTAACACCCTTGCGCGGGCTCGCGCAAGGGAACAATTAAGCTTGAAAATGAAGTCCTAAACATCTCCGCGCGCCTGAAATAAAGACTTGAGCAAAGGAATCTTTTCTATTACAATAGAATGGACACGTGGGAAAGGTATAATGGTTTACAGCTGTAGATCTTCTAGAAGGCCCCAAATGCTCATCGTGCATAGCTTCATTCGGTTACAACCGAATGTGACGTGGCACAATCCTAGACACTCATCTAAATCACGATGATGGCAACAACTTGAAGAAAGACCTACATAAAACCACTTTCCACGTGGCATCTCCCCAGCCGTCGATAAGATCCATGATCCATGTGCATGGATGTGGGGTTAATTATCAACGGAAAAGAGAAATAACTGTCAACGGAAAAGTGTCCTCCGTTACTATCTCCGTTACACCTTTGTCGCAAAATCTGGTTATAAATAAGAGACGTTAGGTATGATCTCACAAGCTGCTTTCACATACTTTCGCTCTTACTACTTCACCTTTCCCTTTGAGATCACTGTATTTATTCTCATGCCGGAGGGTGGTCATAGAGAGAACCCCCATTCTCCATGTGGCGAGTCTAATGGCTTTCTGTTTTGCAGTGTTCTCAAGTGAATTAGTTCCCAACCAGCAATCGACGAGAGGATTAACCTTTTTATGCGGAGACTAAACACCAGATCTGATTGATTCCGGTCAATTTAGATCACTGTTTCTTCACCAATGAACCTTCTCCTGGTGCCCTAAATATAAAGATATGAAACATTGGGCTAGTATTTTGAAATAATTATAATTATAATTTATAAACCGTACATGGCAGCACCGATAGGACCGGTTGTAATCAATTCGTTCGTACAGAACTTATAATACGAATCAGTTTCATGTCAATTGATACCAATGGGGTGGTGGTCCATTGGCAAAGGCAAAGCCTTTAAACACTTTGGGAGAGGGGGAGATCTTGGGTTCAAATCCCATAGACATCAAAAAAAAAAAGAAATTTGTCGTTAAAAAAAAAGTTTCATGTCAATTTTTCATGTGTTTATCTTGATTTTGTTTATTATGTATTAATCGACCCATTTAAGGGCCAGCAATAACTAATACAGTATTTAATTTAACAATTGTTGTTTTGACTTTCAAAGTGAAAAAAGTTGGCGCAAGGACACAAAATTGTAATAATTTAGTTACGAGTAAACTTTCGTTTTGATCCCTGTAGTCTGGTTGTTTTAACGGTTTTGTCTTAATCATTTAAAAAAGGTCATTTTCCTCCAATAATTTACTATGTTTTTCCTATTTTGTTCCCTGCCTCTAACTCCATCCAAATTGTTTGTTAACTGAAAGGGTATTTTGACAACTTCAAATATAAAATTAAATTTATTTTAGTAAAATTACAAATAAAGATTATATTATATAATAATAATAATATATCACAAAACCCATAAACAATCTGATCATCTCTTCTCTCTCTCTACACTCTTTCTTCTCCATCACCAACAACAATCACCACCAACCGTCACCACTCCCACCCGACCACCACCTTGAACCAGCTCCATCGGACCACCACCACCAACCCTACCCGACCACCACCTTGAACCAACCGCAGGCAGTCATCGCCACCACCAAGCTCTAACTCTTTATCACCTCTCTCTCAACTCCACCACCGCCTCTGGTTAGAAATCTCAGTTAAAAACTGTCATGTGCAATGTACAAGAGGATAAAATGGTAAATTCCCTCTCAACCCTTTCTATTCTCCCATTTATAACCCTCACAAACCCCTCAAATCAACTTTGTATCAATAGCGTATGTGATACAAATGAACAGATGAACATATGGAGAGATTGAAGCAAAAACTCCACCCAGCAAAGTCAAAACTCCACCCGGCAAGAAACAACAACCGTCGGATGAACAGATGGAGAGATTGAAGCCGCTGCATAATTTCGATCTCTCGTACTTAAACCGGAGGAATCAGAAGCGTTACGCTGTATGAAGGTTGATTCGAAAGGTGACGTCTCGGCAGTTGATCGGAGACGATAAGCTGAGTATTGGCGGTGGAGGTGTGTCGGTGAATACGGTTTCCGACAACAGTGAGATCGAGACGACTAGAGAAAAGCAGATGTTCGATTTTCAAACGGAGGTTTGGAAGTGAAGGAAGCGATTCACAGAAGAAATGAAAGCAGTTTCCGGCGGCGGTGAGTTTTGCCACGTAAGCCGAAGAAGCGACCGAGATATATATTCAGAAATATTAGATGTAAATATTAATTTCACTCTTTTAACACTTAATATCATGATTTCTAACCAGGTTTGGCCTAAAGAACAAAACTTGCAAGATTTTGAAAGGTTAAGGACACTGCCTGTAAACTTTTGGCTAAAAGGACAACGTGTGCAATTTGATGTAAACATAAATGATAAAACAAACTTGTAATTTACTCTAGAATTAAAAACAAGGACAAATCTTTGGATGATTTAAATTAGGCATAAAAACTATTCCTCAAAAACAATACAAATTTTTGTCAATTTGGAACCAAAAAATGACAGGTTTGACCAAAGAAATTTGACCAACTAAAAGAAATGAAGTGGTTGGTATGACACATATACACACAAAACACATGTTCCAACTTTGGTTGTAAACTATTATGAGAATTGTGTTTGCACCATCGTCTAAATAGCTACAGTTTAGAACTTTACATACCTGATAATCAATAGTAAGTTTCCCATTAACTGCAAGAGTGCATTGATAGTTACAATTTTTTCTGCCTTGTTCGTCATGCTGTAATATACAATTGTGACTGAATATCAACTCATAATTTCATTCATAATTTCAATATTGAATACAAAGAGGTTTATATATATTCTACTAGTTACAATAATAACCCTTTAACTAATGACAATTAAATATTTTGCTTAACATTCCCCCGCAAGTTGAGGGCGGGTAACGACCTTCAACATGGATCTTAAAATTCAAATCTTTGAGTTGATAACGGCTTCGTGAAGATGTCGGCAATTTGATCATCTGTTTTAATAAATTGAACCTTCAGATTTCCTTGACTGACTTGCTCACGAACAAAATGAAAATCTACCTCCACATGTTTAGTTCTAGCATGAAACACCAGGTTTGCTGAAAGATACGTAGCTCCAAGATTATCACACCAAAGAGTGGGTTTATTCAACTTAACTCCCAGTTCTTGTAGAAGAGACTTTAGCCAAATTAGTTCAGCAACCGTATCAACAATAGCCTTGTATTCGGATTCAGTAGACGACCTAGAGACAGTTTTCTGCTTATGAGCTGACCATGATACTAAGTTTGAACCCAAGAAGATAGCATAGCCCCCCGTGGATCAACGGTCGATCGGGCAACCAGCCCAATCAGAATCCGAATATGCTGTAATAGGAACCAACCGCTCACCCCAATGTGAATCAGCAAAGGCATGTAATGTAGACGTTGAGTTCGATGTAAAACGAAGGCCTATACATTCCCTTGAGATAGTGAATTATATGTTTGACAGCCGTCCAATGGGATTCGTGAGGTTCATGCATTAACTGACAGACCCTGTTGATAGCGTAGGCAATGTCGAGCCGAGATAAAGTAGCATACTGAAGTGCTCCAACACAATGACGATATCTTGTAGGATCGGGCATAAGTGGGTCGTCCTTGGTTATCATATCTGCTTTGGCATTTGTAGGTGTTGCAAGTGGTTTCGAATCTTTTAACTCGGCTCGATCAATAGGTTCCTAAATGTACTTCCGTTGAGATAGGATAAGACCCGAAGAGGTGTGAAGAACTTCAATACCAAGAAAGTAAGTAAGACGACCCATGTCAGTGAGAGACACCTGCTGACCAAGTGAGGCAATGATGCGATTAACTGTGTTGGGATCGTTGCCCATAATGATGATGTCGTCCACGTAAACGAGTAGATAAACCTGTGCACCCAAGTGGTTAAGGATATATAATGATGGATTAGTTTTGGAACCATGAAAACCAAGATGCTGTAAGACGTTTGAGAGTTTGGTGAACCATGCCCTGGGCGACTGTTTTAAGCCATAAAGGGATTTGTGCAACTTGCAAACATGATGAGGATGTTTAGGATCCTCGAAGCCCGGTGGTTGACGCATGTAAACCGTTTCATGTAGATCATCGTGTAAAAACGCATTTTGCACATCAAGTTGTTTGAGAGACCAATTGTTAGAGACGGCAAGAGAAAGAACCGTGCGGATGGTGGCTGGTTTGACCACGGGGCTGAACGTCTCATGATAATCAATGCCAGACTGCTGTAAAAAATCCTTTGCTACCAATCGAGCCTTGTGTCTAGTCAGGTTCCCATGCTGATCAGTTTTCAACCTGTAAACCCACTTGCAATCAATAACATTAGAATTTGGAACCGGAGGAACTAACGACCATGTTCCATTTCTGTGTAGTGCATGCTACTCGGCTGCCATGGCTTGATGCCACTCTGCGGATTCGTTGGCAACAGTAAAGGAAGTCGGTTCAGAAGGAACGGTAGCGGTGGTGGCGATATTGGCTGAAGGGTGAAAATTTTTTCAGGGTTTAGGATGTGGCCAAAGGTGAGGAGGTCGGTAACGGGGAGTGGATGGTTGCGAAGGAGAGGAAGTAGGTTGGGTGGTGGTGGTATGTGGAATAGGGGCGGTTTGGACAGGTTCAGAAATAGGAGGGGTGGGTAGCGATGGTTTGGTTGTAGGAGTGGATAGGCTATCGAAAATGGTTAATGGCGGATCAGGAATTGTAGAAAAAGAAGTGGAAGCTGTGGAGGATGAAGGATGGTCGATGGAGGGTTCAGTAAGGGAGGGAAAAACATGCTCGTGAAATCGGACATGGCGAGCAATGTAGATTCGGTGAGTAGTTTGATCAAGGCATTGATATCCATGATTAGACGGGCTATAACCGAGAAATATACAAGGAGTAGAACGAAAATCAATTTTGTGTTGGTTATATGGACGTAAGTAAGGAAAACAGAGATATCCGAAGACTCGAAGAAATGAGTAATCGGGAGGACGTTGGAAAACTAGTTGATGTGGGGATTTGTTTGAGGAAAGACGAGAAGGTAGATGATTGATGAGGTAGACGGCGGTTTGAAAAGCGAATGACCAAAAAGTTTGAGGTAGTTTGGATTGGGCTAGTAAGGTGAGATCGGTTTCCACGACGTGGCGGTGGCGACGCTCGACAATGCCATTCTGTTCACTCGTATGAGGACACGAGCAACGATGTAAAATACCATGAGATGTAAAAAACTGAGTATGGTTCCGAAACTCGCCACCCCAATCAGTTTGAATACTTTTTAGTTTGGTGTTAAATTGGCGTTCAACTAGGCGAAAAAAATTTGTAAAGGTGGTTAAAATGTCAGATTTTTGCATGAGTGGGAAATACCACATATAGCGGGTATGATGGTCAATACATAACAAAAAATAACGATAACCGTCAAAGGACGTGGTAGTATGGCCCCAGACATCACAATAAACCAAATCAAGTATGTTTTTACTAAGAAAAGATGAAATAGGCAAAGTAAGTTTGGACATTTTTCCCAATTGACAAGAAGTACACAAAGATGAACAAAGTTTGTCAGAAACAGGTAAAGAAAATGTTTTAACAATATGTTGAAAAACTCGAAAGTGAGGATGCCCAAGGTGTTGATGCCACATAGTAGATGGAGCTCGAAAAGAAGTGAACCGGTTGAAAAGAAGGTAGGAGAATGGTGTAGAGACCCTGGTTACTGGGGGCCGTGAGGAGGATAGCCCTGGTAGCCTCGTCTTTCACAACAAAAAAAGAAGTGTGAAATTCAAAGAAAACGTTATTATCTTTGCAAAATTTGTGAACGGAAAGTAGATTACGTTGTAGGCCCGGGACATGAAGTATGTGGTTAAGTTGTAAGTTTTTGACTGAGGTTAAAAAGGATTTTGAACCGACATGAAGAATTGGAAGAGAGTTACCGTTACCAACATAGAGGGAGTCATTACCGTAATAGACATCCGAGTTGTCCATACTAGCAAGATCAGGAGTACCATGGGAATTAGCACAAGTATCCGATGTCCAAGTAGTATATGAGCCCGCCTCAGAGTTAGCATAATTCACTTGAGGTGATCCACGAGAAGAGCCTGTGTGATTCGGGCACTGTGAGGGAAATGACCAATACCGCACCTATTGCAATGACCGTAAACCGTATTTTGAGTGGACGCCCAAGCAAATTGGCGAGAGCCTTGTGAGCCACCACGGCCACAGCCCCTGTGAGAAAACGCACGGCCCCGACCGTATCCACGGGTCGGTCTTGAAGAAGCAGACCGATTAGCATAGTTTTCCTGGGATGTAGTTGTTGCGGCAGTGGTAACATTGAATACTTGTGGAGAGGCCGATGATGAAGAAATAGTGGACCGAGTGATATATTCACGATCACCAATCAGGCCGTGAAGCTCGTTAAATTGAACCGTTGGGGAGCGAGCAAGAAGGTTGCTTTTTCAAACCATGGTATTCCTCACGTAAACCGACTATAGTAAGCATGCCGAGATCTTTGTCTTTGACGGGTTCACCAATATTTTCAAGATCCGTTGCATATTCTTGAGCACGGCTGAGATAATCAATACCTTTTTCACCATCTTTCATTGAAATCTTTAAAAGCTGCGTTTTTAGTGTGAACTCATGAGATGAATTCGAAGGAGCATATGAACGTGCTAGACTTAACTACACTTCCCGAGCCGTGTCTCCTTGGATGTGCTGAAACGAAGACTCAGAAACGGTGGATATAATGATCATGCGGACATGTGCATCATTAGCAATCCAGTTTGTAAAATTAGGGTTTGTAGTAGTAGCATCACCGGTTGTAATTTTCTCTACCGGGCAAGATAACGTGTTGTCAACATAACAATATAATCCATTGGCCTTTAAAAACGGTTCCATCATGGCTTTCCAGTAGCCATAATTGTTTGGTGTAAGATTGAATGCAAACTTGTGGGAATTATGGGATGTACGTTCTTGAATACTGAAAGCAGTAATCGTTGTCATGACGAGTAAAACAATGATTTTGATACCTGCAGGTTGGCTGATGGTTCGTTGATTTGCCGGCTGTTTGAAGGATGTTACGTCAATATTACGACAATTAAATATTTGATACCTGCAATATTTAATTAGACCTTCAAAGAAAGAATGTTACGGCATAGTGGGGGCAATATTTAATTGGGAGGCAATATTTGATTGGGGTTGACGACAACAGTTGGGAGGCAATATTTGATGGATGTTACGGCAATATTACGGAAATTAAATCAACAGTTGACGGCAATATTTGACTGGGGTTGACGGCAGCTATTATAGTTGGGGTTGTTTAGGGTTTACAAGTTGATAGGCTCTGATACCATATCAACTCATAATTTCATTCATAATTTCAATATTGAATACAAAGAGGTTTATATATATTCTACTAGTTACAATAATAACCCTTTAACTTATGACAATTAAATATTTTGCTTAACACTGAAATAGCTAAGTGTTGATAAGAAGTCAACTTAGTCATACATTACCTGTAAAGTGGTGAACTCTGGAAGTCTGGATTAGGCTCCACAGTGTGGGGAACGTCCCCCCTCTCCGTCCCGGTGCGGCGCCGCCGTCCCCCCATTTCGCCCCCCACACCGGGCGTCCTGAACGTCGAGTTGGAGACGGGCCTGCCCCTCTCTCACACACCTATACATACAATATATTATATATACATATATATTTTAGCCCATCCTCCATTTCCTTACCTCCATCCTCTTTGCCCCATCCTCACACCCGATCTACATGGCGGGTCATCCTCCAAGGAAGGACCATCACCATACCGCATAGCGAGTTGATATGCCTTCATATCTGAATAGTCTTCCATTTTTATATACTTTTTCAAATCCGCAAACCTATATTGCAATCAGAACTCTAACCATATGAATACAAATACAATCCTACAAAACATTTAAACAAAAATAACTAACTGAACCAAGTTTATTATATATAACTTGAAAAAGAAAAAAAATACCCTAAATAAATGAAAGAACAAAGAAAACGACTAAACTACCCCAAATGCAAATACGTGTAGATCATGAAAGCCCTATACATTGTTTTCAAGCATATCATGATATAGCTTCACTGCAGATTATATCCAATATCCAGAAAGCCCTATACATTTAAGTGACGTCTTCAAAGAAATTAATGTCCAATATCCAGATTATATCCAAATAGCATAGTAATCTGCAATTTAGGCAATCTCACCACATCCGGTTCGACCCGCGACAGCGGCTCAGTAGTTCAACCGCAACTCGCCAAAAACTGGCAAACGTGGTTAGGTATGAGACCAAGAATGTAATATCACAAACTAAAACAATCAGTGGAAACTACATAATATTAAGAAAATATAATGTAACTACGCACATGTTGTTAGCTATGAGACCAAGAATTAGATTTGTTTTATTTTTTTATTTTTACAAATATGAAACAGATACGGTATTAGGTAATACCTACCTAATTATCTAAACTTGTTTATTCACATCGACTCGTCTTGACACACACCTAACCCGACCTGTTTTTACCATCACCTAGTCGTTTAACTTATAAGTTCCACCACGAGTACTCTGCATGATTCAATATACAAAAGTGTTTACATTACTTTTAAATGCATATAAAGCTTAAATCTGGTCACAATTAGACGTTATACAACCAATGTTTTAATTATACAAAATCTGCTGCAACAAAACAATTTCTGTTTTTTCAAGTCGTGTCCTTATGTTAGGATCTCTGCATAAGTCACACGCGAGTAAAGTTATTCCTTAGCATCTTAACATCATTCCTCTTTCTATAAATCCTCATCATTTATACATGTAATGTTTTCAAATCCTTAGTGAGCACAACAGCACAACAGAAGATACATATCCGGAGCCGGACATGACCCCACCAGAACGGACATCTAAGATATGTCCGTTCCCCCACGACTCCGAAGACGAACCTCCGTTCAAGTGCGTCTGGACGAATGACGTCATCTCTGTTGACCACTATAAATGCCCCATCAAGTACAAAGCTAAGTACGATTTTCTGAACCTTCGTCCTTATTTTCTCTCTCTACTTTCTCTCTCTACCAATACTTATCCTCACGCCGGAGGGTGGTCGCAGAGGGGCCCTCCCATCTCTGCGGCGAGCCTAACGGTTTTCTGTTTTGCAGGACGAAGTCTCCCATTCTCTCACAAGATCCAAACCCTCGATTACAGGCTCCGGCCCAAACTCAATTCTTTGGTTCTTCAATTGGCGCCATCCGATCTCATAGCTCACCGTCCTTCACTTTGGTGAATTTCTTGAGCAATGAACTGACCTATGGCGGCCTCAGGTTCTGTGAATCTGGGATCCATGGCTGTTAGTACGCAAACTACAGCACCAGCAAGCACCGTTTCCGCAGTCTCAGCTCCTTTAAGCTCGGGACCAGGAATAACTCTGCCATTCATACTTATTCCCACTTCGCAAGATTCAGAGTTTGATGCGGAATTTCTTTCCAAAAATGCAAGTCTTCTACAAAGATTAAAAGCTCAACAGGCTAGAGATGAACAGATCCTCGGTTTACGAACCAGGCTCTTTCATGATGAAACTCCGGTAAGGACTACGGGTCCTTCAATATTCACCTCTCCTTCTTTCTCTACAGTTGTTACTTCGAAAACTTATAATGGATATGTGCAGGGTTCCTCCGGACCATCTCCAGCAATGACAACGCGAAATGAAATGCAAACGGAAGTAGTTAATGATCCGGAACTCACCAAGCCATATCATCCAGGCTTTCAATATAAAAGTACAGACCGACCTTCAGATCCAACAAATTCTCAGAAAGCCGGAGGTCTCCGGACGCCTCACCAAGTGGGCAATCGAACTCAGCGCTTTCGACATTACCTACCGAACCAGAGGCCCGGTAAAAGGCCAGGCCGTGGCAGACTTCCTCGCGGAGGTACCAACCGAAGAAAGCATTAAAGAAAAGTCCGCCCTCCCAAGGGTGTGGAACTTGTATACAGACGGAGCCTCCAGCAAAGAAGGGTCGAGAGCTGGTTTAATTCTAATATATCCGGAAGGGATAGATATACTTATGCTCTGCGTTTTGAGTTTAAAACTTCAAACAATGAAGCAGAATATGAGGCACTTCTCGCAGTACTCCAAACCGCAGCTAAGGCTGGTGCGACCTCTGTACTAGCTCATGTTGATTCACTACTAGTCGCCAATCAGGTTAGCGGAGAGTACGAGGCACGAGAAGAAAACATGGTCCGGTATCTAAGCCAAGTTAACAGTTTAATCTCCTCATTTGACTCTTGCAAGATAGTTCACATACCATAGAGCAAAAATAAAAAGGCAGATGCCCTAAGCAAGCTCACATCCGTAGCCTTTTGTCACTTATCTAAAGAAGTGTTGGTCGAAACTCTGCAAGCTCCGGCCATCCAACAGGCGAGATCCGTTATGTCAGTCTCCGTACAGGAGAAATCATGGATGACCCCGATCTTAGAATATTTGAAAGATGGCACTCTCCCAGAAGAAAAAGCTCAGGCTCGGAAGCTAAAAGTAAAAGCGTTACAATATCAGGTTCACGATGGGCAACTCTATCGAAAGACCTTGTTAGGTCCCCTCCTAAAATGCCTAACTCCAGAGGAAGCTAGCTACGTCATAAGAGAAATCCACTAGGGGATATGCGGTATCCATTCCGGACCAAGGATGGTTGTAGCCAAGGCTATGAATGCCGGATATTTCTGGCCGGGCATGCATCAAAGTGCTATTAGTGAACTGCAGGCATATGAAGATTGTCAACGACATGCTCCCATCAGTCACCGAGCGAAAAATAACCTCATCCCTGTAACTTCGGCATGGCCGTTTCAGAAATGGGGGATTAACATCATCGGCCCTTTCCCAGTCTCCACCGGAGGAGTAAGATTTTTGTTGGTGGCCATTGATTACTTTACGAAATGGATTGAAGCCAAACTCCTCCAGACTATCACTAGAGATCAAGTGTTGAGATTCGTCTGGGAAAACATAGTGTGCAGGTACGGAATGCCGCTCTGTATAGTCAGTGACAATGGGAAGCAGTTCTCAGAAAAACCATTCAAAACCTGGTGCGAGAGAATGCACTTTGAACAAAACTTTGCTTCAGTTGCCCATCCCCAGGCCAATGGGCAGGTAGAAAAAGCCAACCGCAACATTGTGGGGGGCATTAAAAAGCTCCTGGGGAAAGAAGGCGTTTCTTGGGCAGATGAACTTCCGCATGTCCTGTGGGCCCACAGGACGATGCCAAAAACAAGCACAAGGGAAACTCCTTTCAGCTTAACATACGGAACGGAGGCAGTCATCCCCGCCGAAGTAGGCGTACCCACCCCCCGCATGCAACAAAGTCAAGAAATGAACGAGCAAGAACTCCGCCTGAACCTCGACTTGGCCGAAGAAAGAAGAGAACTAGCGGCTATCCGGGAAGCAAGGTACAAAAAAGAGTTGGAAAAACATTACAACTCAAAAGTAAAGGAGGTCCGGTTCAAGGTTGGAGATTACGTCATGCGAAATAACGAGGCAAGTTTGGCTGAGGGTATGGGGAAAATGGCTCCGAAGTGGGAAGGTCCTTATCAAATCAAGACCGCTGGAAACGATGGTGCTTATACGCTCAACAGGATGGACGGAACCCTCGTCCCTCGTACCTGGAATGGAGCACACCTCAAGAAGTGTTTTCTTTGAAAATTTTCATGATATTTTTGAAATAAATTTGTAATACGGAGGCTATGACCTCCGTCATCTTTGCTTTCCTTGTAATGCGGAGGGTTTTACCCGCGGATTACTTTAAATGTCTCTACCATGTGTTAACCGGAGAAGTATACTCCTATAGATTAAAAAGAATGATAAAAATTTCTATCATTAATAAGTTGCAACACAAAAAATATCATCGGCCGAATCAAGAGTACCAGCCCTAAAAGGGTAAGGACGAACTGGCATCGTTCGTATTTTTTCCTTCATTTAAAAATTATCCTAAAAAATAAAAACAAGTCGGATCCGTACCTAAAAAAGAACGTTCAAAAAGCAGAAAAATGTAAACACAAAAAGCATGGACGCATGCACAACCAAGTGATTACGTCAATATTGACCGGATTAATATAACCGGAAATTAGAAAAATCATTTACATAGGATAATTGTCATGAACACAAGTACGGTGAGAACATCATTACATTCCGAATCAAACATAAGGTGCATACCCCAAAGTACCGGGTATGTCCACCTCCTAAAAACAGTTGAACAAGCTAAAAACTTTCCAAGGTGCGTATCCCAAGCTACCAGATACGTCCACCTTACTCTTTTGAAGATTCACCGCTCGCAAAAAAGAGGGCATCTTTAATTTTGGACAACGGCTCATTAACAAGTTTCGGGAGATCCTCCACCACTGGAAAGGTCAGGGAATCAAAGTGAGCCACCGCGGCATTCAGATCTTCTCCGGCATTACGATTTAACAGCGGAACCTCGGCAAAGGGAGTCTTTTTCTTCAGTGCATGATAATACCCCTGTTGAAGTCCAGAGTTAATGCCAACAGCGCTCATGGCATTATTCACAGCCGCAACGGCCACAGTCAACTCCGGACCTTTGTGTATATTTTTTGCAAGACGCTAGGCTCCCTCCGAAAGCATCCAAGCTTTAGTCATCTGAAGATCCTCCACCTTAGCCTTCAAAGAAGCATTCTCCGCTTTTATCTCTTCCTCATTCCCTTTCATCTCCTCGATTTGAGCCTTCAGGTCAACTTCCCCTGATTTAAGCACATCCCGCTCTGTCCAAAATCTTAGAAGCAAAATAATAAAAAGAAGGGTTTAGGACCAGCAAGGAACGAAGGAACATACCGGCCATCATGTTCGCATAAGCCAAGCGTGCATTCGCAAAGGATTCCTCCATCTTTGACAAAACCACCTTGTGCTCTTCATCTTTCTTCTTTAGTGATTCGGCAAAGGTTTTTAACTCTGCTGATATCCTATCGCGGTCCTCCGCGGCAGAGGCAGCAGCCGCTTGAGAATATAGGTTTTGAGTGGTCAAAGCTTTAATTTTCTCCTGCTGAGATTGAAGTTCTTGGGTAAGCTGAGCAACCTTCTTCTCCGCATCTGAAGCCTTCAGAATTTTGCGCTTTAAAGAGCGGGCATCTTTTTCCAAATTCTCCCTCACCGACTCCGCTTCAACCCATCTTCGATAAACTTCTGTTACAAAAACATTGGATTGAGCTTGATTGGACAAGACCGCAGCTCCCAGATCTTGGCTCTTCATTCTCCGGCTCCGGGCGTGATCAAGCAGAGTACTTATATTGAAAAGAAGAGTTCTAGCAACCAACTCATCCATTACAGAATCCTTATTCCGAATATCCCACTCAGGAACAAACTTATCTTCAGCTATAGCCGGATCAATTTCCATATCGTCTGAAAAAACATCTGCAAATCGAAAGAAGGACATCAACTCAGGTCCGAACCAAGACGGAGGAAGAGAAGACACTTGATCTTCCTCATCGTCAATAAAACGGTCCGGACCCAAGGATGAACCTAGAGTCATACCTGAAAAAGTCACCACCTTCTGCTCACAGTGAGTTTTTCCGTCTCCCTTACTCGTAGCTTCCGGATTCTCTGCTTCCATGCTTTCTGTTTCGTTGATAGGAAGAAAACCACCTGAAAAAGTAGGAGTTGGTTCAGATCGGGCCCGTGCGGCCTCCTCCCTTGAAAATTTACCACCAGTAAGGTGCTCATCCAGCTCAAGCATCACGTCGCCACCGGAGTATGAGGAACCTTTCTTACTCTTCTTCGTCTTCGACATCGGAAGAGGATCAGAAGAGCGGATTTGTACAGATTCAGTTTTTTTCTTCCGAACAAGAGCCTGCTAATCTACTTCATGAATAGTATCCTTGTTTTTTAAAGAAGCAGAAGAAGGACGGTACTGAAGGGCTTCATCCAAACTGCGAACCTCCGGATCACTGTCCACATCATCTAGGATTGATTTTTTACAAGCCTGAGATCCGGAGGAACCAGCAGCACCTTTTGAAGACGTGGGAACGGAGGAAGTAGCCTCTACAGTGGCTTGTTCAGATATGTTTTGGGGAATGGAAGAAGTGGCTTCCACAGCGGCTTGATCGGATGTGTTTTGAGGAATTACAGGATGGATCTCCTGAGCCGAAGGAGCCACTTGCTTCATAATAGGTACTTCATCCTCGCCTTGATCTTCAAAGTCAAAATCAAGAACGTCAAAGCTAGGAACCTTCAGAGCATCCCTAAGAGACATTATGGCACCTGCATTATCAAAATAGAAAAGAAGCTAGTAAAATAATAAAACGAAAAATGTCGAAGGGGAGGTAAAGGGCCGGAACTTACGATCACGCTTTCTGCGAATAACCGGCCAATCCCTATCCCCTCGCCCCCAAGAAAAACAGAGTCGACCCAGCAAAAGAAAATGTTCATGAAGGGGACATATAGGGGACTTGTGCTCAATCAAAGCACGGGCCAATTCTTGGTCGAAGACGAAGTCCTCGCCCAGGTCGAAGGACATCGACTGATCCTTTAAACGCCACCTCATATCCTCCGGAAGGCAACGATCGTCCAACCAGAAAAAATTATCTTTCCAGTTTTTTAAGCTAGAACGTTCGTCGGAGGAAGGAGGAGGTATACCCTTCCGATGGGCAAACGTATACCAGTCTCCGGCGGTAATAAACTCGTAAAAATATCGGAAGACATTCAAGTCCGGTCTCCGCTCTAAGGCCCGGCAAGAAATCTCAAAATGACTCACACGGCTCAGACCGAACGGGTTAAACTAACTGATATGAACTCTAAAAAACTGAAGAACCCTAATAAAAAACGAGAGAAAGGGACCCTGTAATTCGCGAAATTACAGACGCGAGTATAAAAGGGAAACTTCCCTTGACGAAAAGGGCGAATGGTTTCGTCCTTGGAGGGAAGGACCGGGTGAAGATCCGGAGGGATCCTATATTCTCTAAAAAACTTATCCAACTGACGTTGGGTAAGAATGCTAACACTCGCCGACATATTGTCTTTACCGGGAGCCATAATACAAAAAGAACGCACCTTTCTTCAAAATGGACAAAGATAAGAAAGCAAAGATGATAACAGTCGAGAGAAGAAAACGAGAGAGAAAAGGTAAAAATGAAAAAGTGAAACCGGTTTTTATAGGAAGGTTAAGGCGGTTTAGGGGCAGTCAAATCGAACCATCATTTCAACAGACCCTCACGATTCCCAACGTGGGGTTTCGTAATCGTCACGTGTAGGTGACTAACA
The DNA here is from genome assembly GCA_030545235.1 of Helianthus tuberosus. Classification (NCBI taxonomy): domain Eukaryota; kingdom Viridiplantae; phylum Streptophyta; class Magnoliopsida; order Asterales; family Asteraceae; genus Helianthus; species Helianthus tuberosus. The sequence goes on from CM060415.1 coordinate 79,904,005, forward strand.
GTCAAGTAATTTAAAGTCACCCGCGTCGCGTTGGCACCATTCAGATCACGCCACGTCATTCGAACAGAGCCATTCCAAAGACGACACGTCATTCAGGATAAATAGTTTGTGCAGACATTTTATTAAGTCCCTTACGGAACTCAACAAACTGGGGGACTTGAAGATACATCTCCGGAGCCGGACATGACCCCACCAGAACGGACATCTCAGATATGTCCGTTCCCCCACGACTCCGAAGACGAACCTCCGTTCAAGTGCGTCTGGATGAATGACGTCATCTCTGTTGACCACTATAAATGCCCCATCAAGTACAAAGCCAAGTACGATTTTCTAAACCTTCGTCCTTATTTTCTCTCTCTACTTTCTCTCTCTACCAATACTTATCCTCACACCGGAGGGTGGTCGCAGAGGGGCCCTCCCATCTCTGCGGCGAGCCTAACGGTTTTATGTTTTGCAGGACGAAGTCTCCCATTCTCTCACAAGATCCAAACCCTCGATTACAGGCTCCGGCCCTAACTCGATTCTTTGGTTCTTCAAAAGAAATTAATGTCCAATATCCAGATTATATCCAAATAGCGTAGTAATCTGCAATTTAGGCAATCTCACCACATCCGGTTCGACCCGTGACAGCGACTCAGTAGTTCAACCGCAACTCGCCAAAAACTGGCAAACGACCAAGAATGTAATATCACAAACTGAAACAATCAGTGGAAAATACATAATATTAAGAAAATAAAGAAAATATAATGTAACTACGCACACGTTGTTAGCTATGAGACCAAGAATTAGATTTGTTTTATTTTTTATTTTTACAAATATGAAACAGATACGGTATTAGGTAATACCTTCCTAGTTATCTAAACTTGTTTATTCACATCGACTCGTCTTGACAAACACCTAACCCGACCTGTTTTTGCCATCATCTAGTCGTTTAACTTATAAGTTCCACCACGAGTACTCTGCATGATTCAATATACGGAAGTGTTTACATTACTTTTAAATGCATATAAAGCTTAAATCTGGTCACAATTAGACGTTATACAACCAACATTTTAAGTATACAAAATCTGCTGCAACAAAACAATTTCTGTTTTTTCAAGTTGTGTCCTTTTCTTAGGATCTCTGCATCAGTCACACACGAGTAAAGTTCTTCCTTAGCATCTTAACATCGTTCCTCTTTCTAGAAATCCTCATCATTTATACATGTAATGTTTTCAAATCCTTAGTGAGCACAACAGCAGACACCTTCCCAAATCTTTATATCATCAAAATTTTCAGTGTTTTAAAAGAGAAGAGTAAAGTTCAGTTTTACCCCCTGGGGTTATATGTGATTGGCACTCTTACCCCCTAAAACGAAAATTTTGCTGTCTGCCCCCCAACGTTGTCTATTTCCCTCAACATTACCCCTCCGTCTATTCAACGTTACTCTGACCATTTAAAATCGATGAAATGACCATTATACCCTGCATCCATCTTCTTCCTCAACACATATAACCCTACCTCCATATAACCCTAGCCAGATCTTCAATTGCTCCAACTCCTGCCCCAACCAGATCTTCAATCGCTCCAGCTCCTTGTGCCGTCTCTGTCAAACGGAAAATGTCTGGTTCTTCTTCTAACCTGTTTCGATCGAAAGGTAAAATGGTGAATACCGAACCCTCAGACATTATATGTCCTTGTGGTGGCCAAACTGTTTACAAACAGTCGGAATCGAAGGCAAATCCTGGAAGACGGTATCTGCGATGTGTAAGTTATTTCTGAGTTATTCATATTGAATGTAGTTGTGGGATAATTACTGAGTTGTTATGTTGTTATTGTTGTCCGATTTTAGATTGGAGGATATGGATTCCTTAGATGGGCTGATGTTGGTGAAGAGCAGTTATGTCCAATTTGTCGCGAGGTAATGTCTGATTTAATTCAAAGCATCAAAGATAAGGATGAGTTGGCTAAGTGCAAAGACAAATTGGCTCAGTACAAGAATGAGGATGTGTTCAAATGGAAGTTGTACCTAGGGATTACTTGGGTCTTGATTGTGCACGTTTATTTGCTTAAGTAGTTAAATGTAGACAAATTGTATTAGTATTTGTATTTGTATTTTCTACTAGTTGTAATTGACTTTCCAGTTATTGCAATGCTAAATTTCCCTTTTTCAAGTTCTTACTGTTTGTTCTAATGTTATATTGGTAGCTTGAATGTAATATTGAAGCTATTGCTGAGAATGAGAATGATAAGGATGAGATGTAGTTATAGCTGAAGCTATTGCTGAGAATGAGAATGATAAGGATGAGGATGTAGTTACAGCTGAAGAACTTGAAGGTTATGTATACTTTGAGGATTAAGACTCTGAGGTACTTAGACCTTATTTGGAGGAACAAACAGAGAATGAAGTGACACTCGAAGATCCAACCAAACAAAATGACCCTGAAGTGCTGGAACATGCATGGGATTACAGTTTTGAGGATGAAGAGGACGATTGGTACCACAATCCACATGAAGGGGAGCATGGTTCTGATTGGTCTTGTTTGGATGATTGTCACTGGAAATAGGCTAGAAACCAGCATCTAAATTTGCTGTATGTTGTATTTTGGACCACTAAATTATTTGTTCTCATGTATTGTGGAATCTGTACTAAACTTTGCAATGTAATCGAATTAATTTCTGTCAAAATTATTTTTTCATATAATATAAGCTAAATTGAACACAAGTATGAAAATAATGAAATGCAGCCATATAAAAAACAACCAAACATTGTCATTACGACAGAATAAAGTAACAAACATAGTCATAACTGCAGAAATGAAAATAAACATTGTTTGTAACAAAGTCGACAAACATCTATACAACTAGAGATATTAGAAACCATAAAAACTTCCATCAATCATCAACATTGTGCATACAACCGAAGGACAGTAGCATCTAATCATCAAGATTGTCAATTGGGGCACCTTGAGTGGCAGTATGCGATTCTTGTGAAGTAGCAGATTGTTCACCCCCTTGTCCTTTGTAGCTCCTGATGTTGTGTCCCAGGTTTCCACATTTACCACACCTGTTGGTGGTGACCTTTCTTGTCATTTTACCTCATTTGTTGAACTCCTTCTCAAGCTCTTTTTCCCCAAATTCCTTCGTTCGCTTCTTCTTTGGCCTTCCAACCTAAAATATAAAATAATAAATTAATACATTTCATGGAGCAAAGTTACAAAGGGCCACATCATACCTGTTATAATGCTTTGGTGGGATAATTGTTGATGGACATTGAGAAGGAGTCCACATTTCCGGCCCATTGATTGGCTCTATGACATTCTCATAAACTTTCTTCCATGTTGACAACCAATACACATCCGAAACCCACTCTTCTGGTATACCAGCGTCAATGCTATTCCTTGACATATCCCATATGGCTATAACAGCGTGTTTGCAAGGCATCCCAGTCAAGTCCCACTTCCTGCACGCACAAGTTTTATTTTTAACATTCACAACACACTGTGATCTCTGACCTGTTATTTGATACTTCTCTGTAGCAACCATTAAATAGACATTTCAGAGGCCCGTTTCTTGATCCCGTCGAAGACCTCAGTGGCATGAGGTATCAGTGGCCCAATACACTTTGCTTCCAATTTCTTTACATTCACTATCCTCTTGGTCATGTACTCCCTAATGAATTCTAAGCATGTGATAATCGGCTTGTCCCTTGCCCCTATGATTTGTCTGTTAAAACTTCACATATGTTGTTCAGCAACATATCACTTTTAGCTCTTCCAGAAAAATAAGCTCTTGACCAAGCTGTGTATGGGATCTCATTTAGCCAGTCATACATAGCCCATTCTGTTGTCTTAATTTCTTCCACAGCCTTGTTAAAATAAGGAATGGAGGTCTTCCTAGCTTCTGACCAAAGGAAATTCTTGTAAACATCCCCACGCCACTCGGATTTCATGTTCTCATGATTGTGCCTTAAACAAAACATGTGCTTAGCATTAGGAAAAATTGCTAGCATAGCTGGAATCAGACCCTGTCATACAAATTGGAAATATCCCTCTTATTTTTCAAGCAAGGTTTACAAAAAGAATTAGGAATTACCATGTAATAATGGATTACCTTCTGTCTGTCGCTGATGAAAGTGAAACATGAATCAACTGTGCACTCTAGGTCATCTCTCTATAGTTGCAAAAACCATTTCCAACTTTGTGTTGTTTCTGACTCAACAAGAGCATAACAAACTGGATATATGCTATTGTTCGCATCTATACCAACAGCAGTCAATATCTGTCCAGGAAAAGGACCTTTCATAAAACACCCATCGACACCCAACAGTGGTCTTCCAATCATTTTAAATCCTGTCATCATAGATGCAAAACAAACAAATATCATGTGAAACTGCCTTGTAGGACTACTAGGGTCCCCACATGGCTCCACATCTATCTTAATTGTACTACCTGGGTTGGCTTTATGAAGTTCATCACAATACGACCTTAGAAGACCAAACTGCTCTTGGTAATCACCAATTATCCTGGTAGTTTCTAACCTCTTAGCTCTGAACACCTTATGTAGTGATATTTCTAGATGATGCTTCCTAAGAAGTTAAGTTTGAATTGCTTGAATTGGCATCTCTGGATTGCTTTCAATAAGAGGTTGGATCTCCCTGGCAATCGAACTCATTGTATACAATGATACATCTCTGGTTGTCAAACAGTTATGATGATTATGAACTTTATTCACACACCACTTCTCCTTATCCTTGAGATGTGAACTGCCCAAGGGTAGGTGGGCTTTGTATGCCTTTTAATGTGCCTGTATTTTTGCCCAACCTCATTTATTTTACTATTTTGCCCCTCCTTATCTCCTTTTTTTGCAACACCAAGTAGTGGTGGATTACTACCAAAACACACTACTCTATACCTTAACAACTCGTTTTTTAGGATAAAGACATCCCTCCTAGCCTTAAGAGCATAGTTTTTCACCACCTCGTTCATCTTACTCTTGTCATCGATAAGCTGACCAACATAGAAGGGTACATAATTTGCACCCTTCTCTTTGGTAGCAGCCTTCCTTTTCCTCCTTATCTTCTTGGCAACCCTATCTCTAAGTGTTGTATTGTCATCAGACCCACTTTCAAAGTCCTCCAGGTCTACAGGAAGAAGACCTTCTACATTTCTCTCATCATCATGATCCCCATCACTTGAACCATCCAGTTCTTCACTGGTAAATTCTACATTAGCCTTGAACCTCTGCATATCGACTTCTATTTCATAAACCATATTATCTTCCTCAACATACTCATAATCAGGATCACTTTCTTCATCCACTTCATTCTGATTTTCACTTTCTTCCTCAATTTCATTCCGATTTTCATTTGCATTGTGGTCTAAAACTGATGCTGGAACAATTTCTCTACATGGCCCTGCTTGATCTTTAAACGACTCCATCAAGATTGTTGAGCTCCAGTGTTCAACATACATGTCTATCAAGTGGACACCTTGACGCACATGATCAAACATAGCTTCTAAATCAACATCACATTTTAATGTCCTAAGACCAAAATCCAAAGACACGTAAGGTTCCTTGTAATGAATGTAGAATAAGATACCATCATCGTAACCTATTTTCTTAATCATCTCCTCTGAAACATCCATAGTCAACACACGAAAATCTACATGATCAATGTAGTTGATCTTTCCATCTAAGTATTCCCTATTTGGGTTTTCTACAAAATTACCTCCATGGTGTACCCTTATTGTAAGTTGTCTCTGAGTGTCACCTGTAAACAAACATCAACATTAGTTTAACACAGCAAAAGGTTCATTTTTTACCTAACTAAGACCTGCATGCTTGCATGTCACTTACGGTACATCTCGTCTGGTTCGAAATACGGATCTTCAGCTCTAATCTTCCATAATCGAAGATCCATACTACTAACAACTTGGATTCCGCTTGTAATTGTTCAAATGTGCAGGAGCGCCATGTACAGAAATTGATGATCTTGAGAACTAGGTTAACTTCAGGGTTTCAGATTGAGGAAATGTGGAACATAAAGGGATGTAAGTAACCATTAGGGGTGAAAATACCAGCTTGCCCTTTAACCATCTGAAGATAACGTCCTAAACTAATGGACACAAAGACCAGGGGGTAACATTTTCCTAAATAGACAACGTTGGGGGGTCAGACAGCAAAATTTTCATTTTAGGGGGTAAGAGTGCCAATCACATATAACCCCAAGGGGTAAAACTGCAGTTTACTCAAAAGAGAAATCTAAAAAAGTCAAATTTGGACCTCTACACATTAAAGCTTTTAAAAAGAAAACAAGTTTAAGGCGGCATAGGGCAGTAACATAACCATCTTTAGAACTAGGGGAACCAGGTCGAACAGACAAAAAGCTGAGAACCGGATTCCAAACATTTCAAGAACCATAAATGAACCCTTTAATACAGGCCCGGTTAACCGAAACTAAGGTCCAGAACTGAAACCCTAGTGTTGGTATTGGGAACCAAGAACGAAACTTAAGGCCCATAATAGGCTTGCTTGGATTGAAAACCAGGACCAAATGCGGAAAATCATTGAAGCTGCATTAGATTCAAAAACTCATTCATCAACCCATGTTTCATTATTAAAGTTGCATTAGATATGGATGATCGATTCAAACCAGAATCATATCAGGTTCGGCTATGTAACAGAAAATCATAAACAAAACCGAGCATTTACATAACTAAGTCAGAACAATTTACACATATATATGCATAAGAACACATGCAACACATGTATATATACATAAGGACAAATATTATGCATATATACAAAAAAACTTGAGCTTTATCAACTTTAATCATCTTTAAAACCCAATAAATTCATGAACTTTATAAAAAAAAAATATGATTAATCCAAATTATATGATCACCAAATCAGTAACTAAACACACAACCAATGTTCATATTCATTACGTGAAAAACGGAGCCGTTATGATCACCAAATTAGTAATTAAATACAAAACCAATGTTCATATTTGTTACAGGTTACAGGTGAAAAACTGAGCGGTTCGAGTGACTAGTCAAAACGGGTCACATTATATGCTACATCAGTTTGGTTGATTCGAAACACGTTTTGTTGTCGATTTCTTTAATAAATAACATTAACAATTGTGTTAATATTACAAAAATATTTTGTTACAATAGCCGATCTATTTTACTGAATTAATATATGTTTCATTATGAGCTAAGAGTTTTTAATTCTACCCGCGAGAGATAATCGACCAACAAAAGTAAATGGGATAAAATCAGCAGAAATAATATATGATAAAATCAACCCAACTGCATAAATATGCACATAGTTGAAATGCTTTTATTAATTATCACCAAATTAATAATAAAACACATAATGGACAACCAATATGACCAGAAAATTATATATAGTTTGGTGTCACATAGCTAACTAAGAGACTGTTTGTTTAGCTCTTAGTGCGGCTCTTAATAGTTCAGCACTTAATGGTTCAGACTGTTTGTGTCGCGAGCAGATGTCTGAATGATTCAAACATTTGCCTCTGAATGGTTAAACATTATATTGAATTTGAATAGTTAAGACCTCTTATCTGAATTGGTCAGACATTTCCATCTGAATGGTTAAGCATTATGTTGGTTGTAAATGGTTTAGATCTCTTACTGGTTCAGCACTTACTCATTCAGAAGTTGCCAAACAACCCGTAAATGGTTAAGAGGATAAAATGTCTTGCCGCTCAAAGAGAACAAATATCTACACTATATGGTTCATGCGAGAACTACCTTTATTGTGAGAACCGCGAGAATCAATGTGAACACAACAAAAATAAACGCACCACACCATCAAAAACCTAAAAAATTTAACCCCCTCCCCAACCCATGCTAAAATCTAAAATATAAAGCTAAACCCCAAAAAAACCTAAAAAAATCTAAAAAGTACACAATTTTTTTTAATATTTTTTAAAAAAATCGTTACTCATAGTATCCAAAAAAATTTTTATTAACGAAAAAGTAGCGATTTTGCAAAAAAAAAATCTTTTTTTTGTGTGTTTTTCAGATTTTTTTTAGGTATTTTTGGTTGTGTTCACATTGGTTCTTGCGGTTCTCGCAATAAATTGTGGTTCCTAACGGATCCTTCTCCTATATATATATATAGGAGGGTTATCTTGAGAACGCTAAATATTGCGAGAACCACCGAATGAGAAACCAACAAAAACCAAATTTTTTTTTAATACAAACCTCATTCTAATTAAAATATAATATCAAAAAATTACAACGTCAAATAATCAATTTCTCCTCTGAAATCACTCTTCTTAGATTTCTACACATGTGTAAATATAACAAATTTACACACGTGTAATTGACAAACTTATACATGTGTAAATTTTCTTTATATACGAATTCTCGAAAATTTAAACATGTAGATTTAATTTCTAACATTGTATTCGAATTAATAATGATAGGTGTAAAAAGAAATTTTGAATTTGAATTGTTTTTGACCAAGTTATTATGGGTTTTTTCATTCGTTCTGACGGTTCTCATAATATTTAGTGTTTTCATTTAAGCCCTCCTCTATGTATATATATATAGGGAGAAGATCATGCGAGAACCACCTCTTATTGCGAGAACCGCGAGAACCAATGTGAACACAACCAAAAATGTCTAAAAATAGCTAAAAATCACACAAAATTTTTTTTTTAATATTTTTTATATAAAAATCGCTACTTTTCGAAGCAAAAAAAAATTTAAATTTTTTTTTTGCCACTAAAAGTAGCGATTTGAGCATAAAAAATATTAAAAAAAATTTAGATTTTTTTTAGATTTTTTTAGGTTTTTTTGGGGGTTTAGTTTTTGGCATTTTAGCTTGGGGGGGTTAGGTTTTTGGGGGGTGGGGGAGGGGGGGGTAGTTTTTTTTTAGGTTTTTTGGGAGTTTTAGTTTTTAGCATTTAGCTTGGGGGGGGGGGGGGGTGGGTGGGGGGGTTTAGGTTTTTTTTTTTGGGGGGGGGGGGGGGGTGGGGGTTAGGTTTTTTTAGGTTTTTTTTAGCTATTTTAGGTTGTGTTCACATTGGTTCTCGCGGTTATCGCAATAAAGGTGGTTCTCGCATGAGCTCCTCCCTATATATATATATATGTTTATTTTGGTTGTCTTCACATTGGTTCTCGCGATTCTCGCAATAAAGGGTGGTTCCTAACGGATCATTCTCATATATATATATATATATATATGTAAAGAGTACTGTACAATATTGCTTATCGTACATTACGTACGCTTCAATCTCAGCCGTCAGATCATCTTCCCGCATTTTAAAATCGCATGTTGTTTTTTTTTATAACAATTTCGCATGTGATAATTTTTTATGAATTCACATTTGTTTTTTTTTGTACCAATTTCGCATGTGATAATTTTGATGAAATAGCATTTGTTTTTTTGTAACAATTTCGCATGTGGTAATTTTGATGAAATCGTATGTTAAAAAACTAACATGCGAAATTGTTACAAAAAAACAACATGCGAATTCAATGCGGGAAGATGATCGGACGGCTGAGATTGTAGGGTACGTAATGTACGATAAGGGCATTTGTACGTTAACCTAACCCTATATATATATATGGAGAAGATCATGCGAGAATCACCTCTTATTGCGAGAACCGCGAGAACCAATGTGAACACAACCAAAATGTCTAAAAATAGCTAAAAATCACACAAAATTTTTTTTTTTAATATTTTTTATATAAAAATCGCTACTTTTCAAAGCAAAAAAAAATTAAAAATTAAAAAAAAAAAAAAAAAATTAAAATTTAAAAAAAAAAAAAATTAAAATTAAAAAAAAAAAAATTAAAAAAATTTTTTTAAAAATTTTTTTTTTTTTTTTTTTGGCCACTAAAAGTAGCGATTTGAGCATAAAAAATATTAAAAAAAAATATATTTAGATTTTTTTAGGTTTTTTGAGGGTTTAGTTTTTAGCATTTTAGCTTGGGGGGGGGGGGGGGGTTTAGGTTTTTGGGGGGTGGGGAGGGGTTTAGCTTTTTTTGGGGGGGTTAGGTTTTTTTTTAGGTTTTTTGAGGGTTTTAGTTTTTAGCATTTAGCGTGGGGGTGGGGGGGTTTA